>WFKR01000003.1:15867331-17185631 GCA_025331145.1 Rosa persica | reverse complement strand
CCCAACAATAAACCCAAAGAAGGTCAATACAAATCCAATCACAAATCCAACTTCAATTCTCATTCTATTGCTGCTGCTACGAATCAAGGTTCCAATGTGGATGATCTTTTTCTCTTCCATCTTTTGTTCTGTGAGTGATTTAGAGTCTATTCTCAAACAAGTTCTTTCTTGTTCTAGTACACCTCCACCTTCTGCTATGTCTGCTACTTCAGGTAACTCTTCTTGGTTCTTTGATTCTGCATGTTGTAATCACATGACATCTAACCCATCCATTTTTAGTTCTAAACAATATACTTCTCTGTGTCGAAAATTCGTACAGCTGATGGTTCAAATATGTCTGTCACCCACAATGGCATAGTTTCCACTTCCAATTTATCACTTTTTGACACTTATTTGATTCCCAAACTTACATTAAATCTCCTCTTTGATTCCCAAACTTACGTTAAATCTCCTCTCTGTTGGTCAACTATGTGATCTTGGTCTTGATGTCATATTTTCTCATTCTGGTTGTGTACAGGATCCACAGACGTGGCAAGTCCTTGGGATCAGGCGTAAGATTGGACAATTGTTTGAGCTCATTAGTCTTCACATTCTATCAAAGTTTTCACCATCCATTGTTGCTCCTACATCCACTTCCATTCTATTCATTCTCTTCATCTTTAGCACTCTCATTTGGGTCATGTTCTCTTGGTCGTATAGGTACTTTGATTTCCAATGGTCATTTAGGTCATGTTAGTGTTGAAGATGTTGATTACTTATCTTGTCAACTTGCAAAACAAACTGCTTTGCCATTTAATAATAGCGTTTCTGTTTCATTTGCACCTTTTGATTTAATCCATTTAGATTTGGGGGGCCGTCTCCTACTGTTACAATGGGAGGATCTAAATAGTTTGTCATATTCGTTGATGATTACTCTCGTTTTACTTGGTTGTATCTTATGCAAAATCACTCTGAATTACCTCAGATTTATTTATAATTTTGATCAAATGATACAAACTCAATTTTCTCGGTCCATTAAAATATTTCAAACTGACAATGCCATGGAATATAAAAGTGCAGAATTTCCAAACAAGGGACTATTTGTCATCACTCGTCCTAGAACTTCTCAACAAAATGGGCGCGCTGAGCGTAAACATAGACATTTGTTAGAAACAATTCGCGCTCTCCTTATTTCTGCTTCTTGTCCTGAACATTTCTGGGGTGAAGCCGCTCTCACTGTTTGTTTACACCATCAATCGTGTGCCATCTTCTCAAATTGGAAATCAATCTCCATTTGAACGTTTGTATGGTTCTCTTCCTGATTATACTTCTCTTAGAGTCTTTAGGTCTGCTTGCTTTGTCCTCCCCAACGTCATAAACGTACAAAATTAGAACCTAGAGCCCGTCTTTGTTGTTTTCTTAGGTATGGGATTGAGCATAAAGACTATAGGTGTTGGGATCCTTCCTCAAATCGTCATGTTGTCTTTTGGGAACATAAAATGTTCTCTTCATTGTCCCAATTCCATTGACCCACTTCCAATACTTCTTCATTTTTTACTAATTGTTCAGTTGACTTGTTTCCTAGTGATGTCACTACAGGTTCTTCTATTGATGTCCCTATCGCTGGTCATGCTAATATTACTGCCCCGCCTCAAGGTTCTACATCATCTTATGATCCTCATATTTCCTCAGACACATCTTTGGCTTCTCCTTCCACTGATTCATATGTTAGTGATTCTTCTGAATCATCTGCTAATGATTCTTTCGATTCCTCCTTTTCTAAGGAGGATCCACCTCCCAGTGTTCTACTCGGTAAGACAACCATCCACTATTCTAGAGGGCTGTTATTATGCTATTCTTCCCTTATATGAGCCTCAGTCCTATCGTGAGTCTTGCTCTAACCCTGTTTGGCAACAAGCAATGATAGTAGAACTACAAGCCTTAGAGAAAACTCACATGGGATTTGGTTGATCTTCCTCTTAGAAAGTCTATTGTGGGTTGTAAATGGATATACAAAATTAAGACTCGCTTTGATGGCTCTATTGAAAGATACAAGGCTCGGTTCGTTGCTAAAGGTTTTACACAAGAATTTGGTATTGATTATGAAGAGATGCACCTATTGCTCGTCTTACTTCTGTACGAAGCTTGATTGCTGTTGCTGCCATCCAAAAATGGATGGCATTATTTCATATGGATGTTAAGAAAGCATTTCTTAATGGAGACTTCATTGAAGATGTTTATATGAAATCTCCTCCTGTTTATCATCATCCTCCTAACAAGGTTTGTGTAATACCCCGAAAAATCCAACTTAAATTCCCTGGATTTTTAGAAATGATTTCTCTGTCGTGGGAGCGAGTACTAAGCTTGGAGAAGTTGTGGAATTTGTTCGAACGATTTTATTTTCGAAAACGAACGTTATTTAAGGATTCGTGAAAAATTGACTTTTTATACGTTTGAAATTTGGGAAAACTTCCTTCCCGGCCGCCACCACCACCGAACCGGCGCTAGACAGGCGAGCCTTACCGGGCCCAGCCCCCCCATGGCTTCTCCTTGCCTCGCCGCCGCCCCCAGGCCGAGATCAAAGCCTTACCCAAGTGCAAAACAGATCCAGCCAAAATTCCAGATTTTCGGCATTATCTCGGCCGATCCTCACCATGGTGGATTTGTGTCTTCCTCCTGATCATCCCCATATAAGCCTTGCTTCACAATTTTGAGTGTGGAGCGAAAGATCACTGATTAAAGATTGACGGCTCTGGTTGGATCTAGAAACGTGATCAGAGGGTCGAGATTAATCCAATTTCCAAGCGTGATCTAGGATGATCTAGACCTCATCTCACTTAACTCCAGCTATGAAAGTTGATCACCCCTTCATTTTGAAAAAGTTTATAGTTGACGACTTTTGCATCAGAGGTCGTTGACCGTCGTTGATCACCACGTGTGGCGGCGCGTTGGGCCATATATTGAGTTTTATTATCTAGACGATGATCTATACATTCATATGAGCGTTTTGATATGTTACAAGGTTATGTTAGAAAAAGGTTGAAAAATGGTTGATTTAAGTTTTGACGCCACTATTTAACGTTTTTACGTTTTATCTTCGGTTCGCAATTCGCGAGAATCTGACCATCGGTTTTGTTTCAAATTTTGATATATTGATTGTATGAATATTCCGATGACCTTGTAGGTTACGGGCTAAGATCTGACCGTTGGATCTTCGTATAATTGTGAAATAGTTATTCGAAAGGCGACTCGTGAGAATCCGACCGTCGGATTTTCGTATGAATTTGTGGAGATGTTTGTAAGGACGATTCAAGAAGATACGACCTTTGGATCTTCGTGATGATTTTTGAAGGACGATCCTAAAGGCTATCTGTGAGGATCCATCCGTTGGATCATCATTAAATTAGAATCTGACCATTGGATTGTTGTTTAAGTATGTTTTTGAGTTGTTGGTTAAGTTAAAGTCATGTTTGATTAGGTGATTGACGGTTTTACTTAGGTGAACGAGTTCGGTTGTGAATTGAACGATTGTGAAGACGCAGCGGGAATATCGAGGTGAGTAAACCTCACGTGGTTAATATTACGAACTGAGTACATTTAATTTCTTTATTTTTGTCGTAATTGTGTGAAAATATTTATGGAATAAATATTTGTTTTAAATCATATGGACTTGATCAACTACGGTTGATAGGTAAGTAAAATGATTTTTAACTATACAAATGAATTTCGCGATTTTTGTGCTTGAACTATAGATGGTATTAGTGGTCATTCCTGAGTGGATGATTACGTGTGTGTGTGTGTGTGTGTGTGTGTGTGTGTGTATATATATATACGTGATTATATACGAATTGGTATGACAATGAAGAGTGTGGAATTGTGATGATTTAGTTTTATTATGGATTGAAATATGATTTACATATTCATATGCGATGATCATGATTGATTCATGTTTGATAATCATGGTTGACATTGTGGGTTGTATAGAGGTAGAGAATGTAGGAGTCTGAGGATGAGGATGTCCGAAGTTCGACGGTTAAGGATAACCTGAGTGTTTTTGTTCTGAGGACAGGGATGTCCGAAGTTCGATGGTTTAATGAAAACCGGAGTATATTTGTTTTGACGGCTGGCAGTCCAAAGTTTGAGGGTTATTAAGTTAACCTGGGAATATGTCGTATTACTTGAACCTAAGCCAATGTGACAGGTAGCGATGTAGTTAGAGCTCTAACATGTTGTGGGAAAGACCACAGTGGGGAAATTGCATGTTGTGTTAAAGACCAGAGTGGGGATAATTGCAGGTTGTGGGAAAGACCACATGGGTGATTTTGAGGTCAAGGGATTGTGGTGATGTATTCCTTGTTGTTTCTCGTGAGTTGGTGAGATGTTTTCTTTTAGATGTTGAGATTGTTGGATGTTTACTTGAGTTAAAAAAATTGTGATTTAATAAATCAACCGTTCATTTCTTATTTACTCACACGAGATTTTAGAAAGCTTACCGAGTTTTGTGTTGTTACAATCCCGGTACATTATTCAAACGGTGTAGCGGATAATCCTGCAGGTCAGGATAATCAAGGAAGAGATCGAGCTGGTTAGGAGTTGCAGTGTTTATTTTGATTTCATTCGTGTTGTGAGGTTTGTTATGCTCATCTGAGCTTGTATTATATTTGGAGAGAGTGTGCTGTAATAAATAAACTCCTTGAGGATTTGGTTATGTAATATTGAGTGGTGTGAGGTGTGTTTGTTTTTAAGAAAAAAAAATCCAAGATGTTAATTCGTTCAGTGTATCTAATTCACGTTCGGATTTGAATTTGTAATTCGAAATTCGGGGCATGACAGTTTGCAAACTTCGTTGTGCTTTGTATGGACTTAAGCAAGCCCCTCGTGCTTGGTTTTCTAAGTTCAGCAGTGTTATTGGAGAATATGGTTTCATCTCATGTCCTCATGATTCAGCTCTTTTCATTCATAAGACGGGACAAGGTGTTACTTTTCTTTTACTTTATGTTGATGATATGATAATCACTGGGGATGATATTTCTGGTATTTCTAATCTTAAAAATTATCTCAGTCAGCACTTTGAAATGAAAGATATTGGCCATCTTAGCTATTTTCTTGGTCACGAAGTCTCATCCCATTCAGATGGTTATACTCTTTCTCAGGCCAAATATACTTTAGATCTTGTCACTCGAGCAGGCTTAATAGATAACAAGACTATATCTACTCCACTTCAGACTAATGTGAAACTCACTCCTGTTGTTGGTACTCCACTTACTGATGCCAACCTCTATCGCCAGCTTGTTGGTAGTCTAGTCTACCTCACTATTACTCGGCCAGACATTGCTTTTGTTGTTCATATTGTCAGCCAATTTATGTCTGCTCCTCGCTCTACTCATTTTGCTGTTGTTCTCCGCATTCTTCGATATATAAAGGGCACTTTATTTCATCGTCTTCATTTTTCTGCTCATTCATCCCTTGAGCTTTCTGCTTATTCTGATGATGATTGGGCGAGTGATCTTACGGATCCTCGTTCTACCACAGGCTTCTATTTCTTCTTAGGGGAGTCTCTCATATCTTGGCGCAATAAAAAGCAATCTCTCAACTCTAGGTCTAGCACTGAGGCTAAGTACTGTTCTATTCCTGATACTACTCAAGAGCTTATTTGGCTTTGGTGGTTACTTGAGAATATGGGAGTCTCTCACTCCTCTACCACTACTCTTTATTGTGATAACCAAAGTGCTATCTACATTGCCAATAATGATGTCTTTTATGAACGCACAAAGCATATTGAAAATGATTGTCACTATGTGCGTCAACACATCGCTCGTGGTATTGTTAACCTTCGTCTAATTTCCTCCATTGATCAACCAGCAGATCTGTTCACCAATGCACATCCACCTGGCCGTTTTAAAAAGTTAGTTTCCAAACTCAAGTTGGCTTCAAATCTACCACCTACAGTTTGAGTAATTATTTGATGATTCTCAATTAATCATAATTGATAATCAATTCCTTGATTCCCTCTCTGCTTTATTGTCATATGTAACTCCCTGATATGTAACTCCCATGACTGTACTTAACTCCCAGATTTGTAACTCTCATGATTGTACTTAGATATAGATTAGTCTAGGTTCATCTTTATACTAGTATGATAGAGTAGTACTGTTATTATGATAATCAACCCTATAAAGAGGGCCATGATTTTGTACATGACACAAGTTGAATAGAAATCTCATTACCATTTCAACACACATAAAATCTGATCTACTGAACAATTAATGTCAAACATACTTGTTGGTAATCTAACTTTTGTCTGATCTACTGAACAATTAATGTTAAAGGTACCTGTTATTGGTAATCTAACAAAACACACGCACGAACTTCACACACTTCCCTAAAATGAACCTAGTTTCGAGATTGAAATGCAGTTATCAATCCCTGCACAGTCATGCAAATGTCAGGAATGAAACTTATCTGATGCGTCATATTAATCAGTTGAGGTTTCCGCTTGCACTTCACACAACTTGATCTTCACATTACTTTTACTCTCTTGAAAACACTTAGACCCAGGACTCAATGATTTTGTATAAAGAATGCCAAAACACAAAACCTATATTAACATGGTCCTATTCTGCAAAGTGAATAACCAAACAAATTTCTTCTTTCGGCCTACGTTGGATGTGTGAAGTGTGTGGATCTCTCGTTGATTGCTATAGATAATGCATACTGTATTTACTTGTCAATGATCTGTAATGCATCTCAGCGTCTGTGTCTCTAACATTCATTTATTCAATTCAAAGCAACTCTAGGAGATTACATAGTGACAATAACTTTGACGAATTGGTTGGTTAATCTGCAGCCACTTTTAAAAACTTCCACATTCATTTATCTTTCCATAACCACGACAAAACTGAGTGATTTGAAAATGTGTGCATTGGATTTTGGCTTTTATTGTTATTTTTTAGAAATGAATATTCATATATTCGCCAACTTCAGTGAATCATTATCAGACTATTACATATATCATAACTTCAAACTCCCAAAGCAACAAAATTGTCGTTGCTTGATTACCCTGCCGCAATTAGTAAAAAAACATATTTCAGTTTAAAGCTTGGGCCTAAAAATCAAATTGTAAAAGCGGATGCTCATAGAGCAATAAATCGGGGCATCCAGAAAGAGAATGAGGCATTGGATCGTGAGACCTGCGGCCCATTACCAAAATCTCATGAATCTATAACCCAGTGAAGTGGCAGTCATTTCCATCCAAAAAGAAAAAAATAGAAGAAACACACACATTTAAATAGCAGTTATTCAGGGCTTGCTTTTTCCAGGCCAAGAAAAAGAAAAAAAAAACTTGTTTTCACAATTTTTGATTTTCTAATTTTATTATCCGGTTGGTTTAGTTGAATCTCCAAATTTACTATATAGACCTACTATACTTAATTCTTACTTTTTGGAATACTTGAAAACCTAACTAAACCTCCTTATATTTACCAAAACACCGTTGAACATGAGATACGATAATCTGTTACTCTACTTTTTATCTCTATCTTCAACCACAAGTAGAAGAATGAATTAAAATCACATTATATTGCTCTCTTATGAGTATGTCTCTCCTCCACCAAAATTAATTAGAGGGTTAGTTCTCGATCTTATTATGTTGTTGGAATTCCTTTGAATTTGCTAAAAGAATGATTTCAAGGGTTTTGGGTTGGAAGATATCATAATATTCAATTAATTTAGTTTAAGAAAATTTCAAATCATATTGTTTTGAATTTACTTTTGTATTAAATGATGGGCCATGTATAAAAATTCTTATTTTTACTTAATTGTTTCAGGTAAATTATAAAACTATATGGCAATATAAGGAAATTTCGGAAAAAAAAATAAAAATTAAACTGAATGTTATATTTGGGAGAGGCTAAGAAGAGTTTTTTTTTTTTCCATTTTTCTCACTTTGTCCTTATTTGTTTTTGAATATGACTTGACAAAGTTTTTTTTTAATAATAAAAAAATTAGATGTCCAAATATCAAATTTAGAGGTCCAACTAAAACCACCATAACCATTTTCTAACTTGATATACAAAAATTTTAATCACTGAAATCAGCACATTTGGAATATGCTAATGCATGTCATGATAGAAGGACTGCCGACTAGCACGTTCAAAGACAAATCACATATAGTAAAAATAATATGACATATATACAGTTTTCATATTATCATCTTTTTCATAACTAAGATCCAAGATCTTAGGGTATAAAGTTGTTTCCTTTAATTAAGTAATTTACCTTTGGCTTGACATTGGCGGTCAGTTGGTCACCAGTAGTGTTCACACTATAATCAAAGATTTTGTGGTAATTTTGTGGTCTCACTTCTAGATTTAATTTAAAGGTTTGAGATTAAAACACTTAAGCTAATATCCCAAAACAAAATGATTATTTAGCTACGTCTTTTTCCACATCTTAAAAATAAAAATAAATAAAAAATTTTAAAAAAACTTGTTTCATCTGTGTTCTGTGTTTGTGCTTGTCCGATGGCGTCCCAACACATGCTTTGACTTTTGACCTCGCCGGTGTGCAGTGGTTATTGGCAGACAGGCGTTCCATGGTTTCCTTTTTGTAGGAGGTTTGGTTTAGGCAGGGTTGTGGCTTGTTCATGCTCTTTTTCTAGACAGCAGGTCAGCAGCATTGACGAGGTTTCAACGGGTTTTGATCAGTGTGAGGTGTCTAGATACGTACATAATTGTTACTATGGTTCATGGGTTGGATTGCATAGGCGCTTGACAGGGATCGCGATTCATCCTGGTAGCTTGGAAGACGGGAGGTGCCTGTACTACTCTAATTGTGAGGGTTATCGAAGATCTGGTGTGGGCAGCACAGGGAAGGAAAGAGGATCGTGAGGGTTTTCTTTTGATCTCAACTCTTGATGTCAAATTTAAGACTCTGAAATGAATGTACCATAGATCTCACATTTACAAAAAACATTGGTATCAAAATATATGATTATTATGTCTAGGTTAGGTCCCTACACTGTTGAGCTAGGGTTAGCTCAAATTGCATTGTCATGGTGTCACTTCTGTGGACAAATTATCTTATTTTTTGTATGCCTGGTTTGTTTAGTTCGAATAAGTCCTTACTCTCATGAGTCTAGGTTAGGTCCCTACACTATTGAGCTAGGGTTAGCTTAAGTTGCATTGTCATGGTGTCACTCTTATGGGCAAATTATGTTACCTTCGGTATGCTCTTGTGGTCGATTTGATGAGAGATTCTTACACATGGTCTGGTATTCTTTTGGACACAATTACATGGAAAAGAGTGCAGTCTTCTTTGTTGTTGACTATGGGGTTTGATCGAACATTTCAGGATTATCTACTTCTTAGTAGCCTTCGAAAGGATATGGTGTGATTAGAGTTTGGGCCATTTGGCTTGATGATACCTGTAGTTGGTTATTCTTTGGGTTTGGTCTATGTAAACCACCCCATCCCCTTCCGTGCACAATGTATGTATTTCAATTGATAGAATAAAGTTACATCTTTTCTATTAAAAAAAAAAAAACTTAAAACCTATTCTTTTAATCTCAACTCTTGATATCAAATTTAAGACTCTGAAAATGAATGTACCGTAGATCTCACATTTACAAAAAAACATTGGCATCAAAAGATATGATCATTATGTCTAGGTTAGCTCCCTACACTCTTGAGCTAGGGTTTGCTCAAATTGGATTGTCATGTTGTCACTCTTGTGGACCAATTAGCTTATCTTTGGTATGCTTTGTTGGTTTAGTTCCAACAAGTCCTTACTCTCATGAGTCTAGGTTAGGTCCCTACACTCTTGAGCTAGGGTTAGCTTAAGTTGCATTGTCATGGTGTCCCTCCTATGGACAAATTATGTTATGTTCGATATGCTCTTGTTATCGATTTGATGAGAGATTCTTACACATGGTCTGCTATTCTTTTGGACACAATTACATGGAAAAGAGCGTAGTCTTCTTTGCTGTTGACATTGGGGTTTGATCGAATAATTCAGGATTATCTACTTCTTGGTAGCCTTAAAAAGAACATGGTGTGATCAGAGTTTGGGCCATTTGACTTGATGATACTTGTAATTGGTTATTCTTGAGGTTTGGTCTATGTAAACCACCCCATCTCCCTTCCACGCACAATGTATGTTTTTCAATTGATAGAATAAAGTTTCATCTTTTCTATTAAAAAAAAGAAAAACTTAAAATCTTTTGTTTTAATCTCAACTCTTGATGTCAAATTTAAGACTCTGAAAATGAATGTACCATAGTTCTCACATTTACAAAAAATATTGGTATCAAAATATATGATTATTATATCTAGGTTAGGTCCCTACACTGTTGAGCTAGGGTTAGCTCAAATTGCATTGTCATGGTGTCACTCCTGTGGACAAATTATCTTATCTTTTGTAGGCTTTGCTTGTTTAGTTCGAATAAGTCCTTACTCTCATGAGTCTAGGTTAGGTCCCTACACTTTTGAGCTAGGGTTAGCTTAAGTTGCATTGTCATGGTGTCACTCTTATGGGCAAATTATGTTATCTTCGATATGCTCTTGTGGTCGATTTGATGAGAGATTCTTACACATGGTCTGCTATTCTTTTGGACACAATTACATGGAAAAGAGTGCGGTCTTCTTTGTTGTTGACTATGGGGTTTGATCGAACATTTCAGGATTATCTACTTCTTAGTAGCCTTAGAAAGGACATGGTGTGATCAGAGTTTAGGCCATTTGGCTTGATGATACCTGTAGTTGGTTATTCTTTGGGTTCGGTCTATGTAAACCACCCCATCCCCCTTCCGCGCACAATGTATGTTTTTCAATTGATAGAATAAAGTTACATCTTTTCTATTAAAAAAAAAAACTTAAAACCTATTCTTTTAATCTCAACTCTTGATATCAAATTTAAGACTCTGAAAATGAATGTACCGTAGATATCACATTTACAAAAAACATTGGTATCAGCAGATATGATTATTATGTCTAGGTTAGCTCCCTACACTCTTGAGCTAGGGTTTGCTCAAATTGGATTGTCATGGTGTCACTCTTGTGGACCAATTAGCTTATCTTTGGTATGCTTTATTGGTTTAGTTCCAAAAGGTCCTTACTCTCATGAGTCTAGGTTAGGTCCCTACACTCTTGAGCTAGGGTTAGCTTAAGTTGCATTGTCATGGTGTCCCTCCTATGGACAAATTATGTTATCTTCAATATGCTCTTGTGATCGATTTGATGAGAGATTCTTACACATGGTCTGCTATTCTTTTGGACACAATTACATGGAAAAGAGCAGAGTCTTCTTTGCTGTTGACATTGGGGTTTGATCGAACATTTCTGGATTATCTACTTCTTGGTGCCTGAGAAACTAAGAAGGACATGGTGTGATCAGAATTTGGGCCATTTGGCTTGACGATACCTGTAATTGGTTATTCTTGGGGTTTGGTCTATGTAAACCACCCAATCGCCCTTCCACGCACAATGTATGTTTTTTAATTGATAGAATAAAGTTTAATCTTTTCTATTAAAAAAGAATTAAAATCTATTCTTTTAATCTCAACTCTTGATATCAAATTTAAGACTCTGAAAATGAATGTACCGGAGATCTCACACTTACAAAAAAATTGGTATCGGAAGATATGATTATTATGTCTAATGATACACTCAACGATCAAATAATTACCCATTTTAAGTTTTATTTATTTAAGCGGGACAGAAATGTGTACTGACATCTGGACTGTTTTTAGCAATTCACACAACATTTTTAGATTTAATATTTCTTTTCTTAGATGCACTGAAAATAGTTAGGAGTTTCAGTTAGTTCTGTAATCTGTGAGACATTACATAAAGATCGTCTGCATTATCTTCTTGCTTAGAGTAACTTTCTGATCTGTAATTCAGGAACTCTGATTCTTAAATATTGTTCTTTCTCGAATTCATTGATACCATTCAGTTATCTTGTGGAAGGCAATATCAAAGAAACATTAAATCTATTTGGCATTAAACGTACTATTGAAACCATGTGCCCTAGCTAAATGCCTTGCATATCTACGTTTGTCTTTGGGTACTCTTGAACGGTCAAAGTTCTGGATCCGACCGGCAACTGAAAATCTGCCAACTCATGATCCCAGAATATTTTCCATAAACCCCATCTTAGGTTTCAAACACACATTGAAATAGGTATATATGGATCGAGTAGAACAGATTAGATGCTTGTGACATAATCAAATCTTTTGTTTATAAAGTACGTAAGCTGAGGTTTGGCCAACCACTAAGTCAATGGCATGGTCTGCGTTTGCCGATCTCAATAAGATTACTCAATCAAGATATGAGGAATCTTAATTTCTATATTCAACTCATAAAGGATTGCTTTTGGATGAATGAAATTCTAAAGGCGAATTGGAGATTAGTAATTCCCATGAGTTCCATCTACACGACTACACATGTTTAGAGACTACAATATTATTTCCAACTTACTTGAGATATAATATTGTTCCAACTTATTACATCGCACAATATTGTTTCGCAAATTGATAATTTTTAGTTTTTTTTTTTTGCCACCTTTTTTCTGATTTATCAAGGTATTTCAAAGACTTCCTAGGTCCTAAAAACTTCAAGGTATTCCAAAGACTTCCTGGGCCTTAAAAACTAATCATCGGGGGCCCTGGTCAATAGGGCATTGCAGCCCCTCCCTTCGCCACCTTTATAATTCAGCAGTTATACTAAGCAAACCCAGTGTTGAAACGCCAAACGTGGGGGTTTCATATCTTGAACATTCTCGCGGATGGACCCAGTACATCCCCTGCATCACTTACAGTGATTTTTTAATTTTAAATTTCTCTTAAATCGATATCATTTCCAGTCAAAATACGAAACACGTTCTCATTTTCTCATTTATTTATTACATCTACAAACTCAGAAAATGACCAAAAGAACTACTAAAAAAAATACTTACATTTAGAGAAGGTTTATGTATCGTTAAACATTCCTGGTACTCGATATAATTCTTAAAGTGCATATCATACTCGACAAGTACAACTTTAATTAAGCATGTATAATTTGGTCTCTTAGGTTCCCACTTATCACCATATGGTTTTGAGTGTGATGTCTTTAGTAAGAATATTTTATTATGATATTAGAGCAGCAGAGTGTTTTAACAGAGCTACCTTGGCTAAGCTTCGTTGGAAAATACTAATCCAACCCGAGAATTGGTGGGTTCAGATAGTGACAAGAAAATGTCTTAAACACCATCATTTTCTCACAGTTTCTAAAAAGACTGCAGCTTCTTTAGCATGTAAAAGAATCTTAGATTCTAGAGACATTCTTTGTGAAGGCTTAAGATGGATAGTTGGTGATGGTAATTCTATTTTATTTTGGTCTTTTAATTGGGTACTCTCCTTTCCTTTATATCATCTTATTCCTGAACATGAATGAAATGATTTGGATTGGTTCCTCAAGGTTTCTTCTTTCATTCATAATTTTTCTTGGAGTAGAGATGCTCTCTCACAGCTTCTGCCTGATGACATTGTTAGTCAAATAGTGGCTATTCCTATCCCAATGTTTCATACTGCAGATGAGTTTGTTTGGGGCATGTCCCCCTCTGGCGTTTTTATTGTTAAAAGTGCTTCTTGGATGCAGTCACAGCATATCCCTGCTCACTCTAAGGCCCCTCTTTTATCGAAACTATGGACTTTAAATATTCCCCTAAAGGTAAAAAAAATTTCTTGGTCTCTTAATAAAAGAGGTTTAAAGACTAGAGATCGTCTTTCTGTTTTTAATCCTAATATCCCTTCTGCTTGTCCTTTCGGCTCTTCTGCTATCGAATCTCTTGATCATCTTTTTTTACATTGCTCTTTTGCCAGATAGGTTTGGCATTTGGCCAATATGCTTATTCCCAATATTATGATTGATTCTCTATTTGCTTGGTTGGATGTTGTTCCTAATCACTACTCAGATGTTAGTGCTTTAAGTCATGTTTTCTTAGTTGCTTGGTCTATTTGGCATACTCGGAATAAAGTGATCTTCCAGAATCTGACCCCCTCTACTAATGAGACGGTGTTTGGGGGTCAACTATTGTAAGGCTAACCTGAAGTTCTCTTGTCCTAAAGTCTCAAAAATTTTCCATATCAAATGGTAGCCGCCTGATCAGTTACAAGTGAAGCTTAATTTTGATGGTTCAGTCAGACAAAATGTCATTACCATTGGCTTTCTGCTACGAAACTCTGATGGAAACCCGTTGTTTACTGCTTGCGGTCTATTAGGTAGCACTAATGCTCTTATTGCTGAAGATACAACCTTAAGGGATGGATTGCATATGGCGTTGTTACATCGGTACCAGAATCCCATTGTGGAAGGTGATTCTAAACTTCTCTTGGATTGCATTCACTTGAGAACTGCTATCCCATGAAGGATTAAGGCTCTAGTTCGAGATATCAACAGGCTTGCAGCTCAGTTTCATTCTGTTATGTTTTGACACATCTACCGAGAAGGTAACTTCGTGGCAGATCGGCTCGCCGATTTGGCTCACAATGTCCCCAGTCCTTCTGTTTGGTTTTTCTGCCTTCTCATGTTTGTATCCCTAGCGTTCCATTTGGAGCAGCTGGGCAGGGGCATTCTGAGAGATTTTGTGTTGTAGTTTGGTTCTTGTTTTTCTTTCTGCATCAATATATATATATATATATATATGAAATTCTGAATGTCTTGCGATAACACATTCTTCCCACTATCTGGTATAAGTTATATACATAAGACATATTTATTGTTCGAGTCTCACTATATATTGCTAACTAATTTTAAGTGTGATACTCGATAGAGTTATCTGTCTTCACGTTTATGAACTGTACTGAGCCATGAATCCAACCAAATGATAAGTGACCCAATCAAATGATATAGACATAAGAGAATTAGCAAATGCTTTGCTGAGAGCTCAAATATAATAGACAGAAATGGACCATGAGATACACAACTGGAATTCTGAAGTCATATATAGGCCTACATGAGGGATGCTGCCACTTGAGGCAATCACTTCAGTCCACGGATCTTTGGCAAAGTATTAGCCAAATTGATGATATTTAAGGTATCTAACTCACTTAAACCAATGGACGAACTGAATCTGTCCGTCCTAAACCGTACTAGCTTTAAGACAATTATCAATGCCTTAACGACTATCAATTTAGCTGAAATTTTGCATAGATGATCTATACATTGATACCTAAAAACTGAACTGTCGAGATGTGGATATGAGACCGAAAAGTAACACTAAACTCTAACCTCACACGTTAATTTAAGAGTGAGACCTCACTCTAGATAAGATCTTTGTGTGTGTGTGCGCGCGAGCACGCGCGCATAGAATCAATCGAGGATTTCAATCTTTATTTTAAGAATTTGAAGATTTTTTATTATTTTACACCAGTATATGACTTAATTCATGATTTTAACCGTTGATCTTTTAAATTTCTATACAATAATTGTCTTTGCAATAATTATATATGTGTGTGTGTATATATATATATATTTTTTTTCTTTGCAATGAATCTTATTATATATAGTTAGATGATGCAAAAAACAAAAAAAAAAAAAAAAAAAAAAAACTTGAGCGAAAGTTGCGAGCTAATTTAGTTTACAAACTTTGCATGAGACCACAATTTAATTTTTCGTCTCCGGCCCTGGTCATACAGTAGCACTGAACTGAATTAAAGAGTAGCACTGTTGCAAAAGATGACACTGCAGCTAGCCATGCAGGTGGTAATGATTAAAGCTACTCTCCTCTGTTTGGGCAGGGATATCAACACGATCCCGTATTTTACTTTGGTCACCATCATTTCTCTCTGATTGATAAACATCTGTCCAAAACGATTACATCTCCACCATCTTCATTGAGCTGCACCGTCATACTTCTTGACTCGCTTCCGAATGCGTGGATCTGATCCAGTGTACTCCTCTGAACTATAAACGTGACACAGTAGAATTCTGCAGGAATGCCATGTGAATGTTTAACCTAGCTTCAGTTCCTTTGCCGTCACTATTCATCAGCAGTGCTCGAACTGGCTCTTCTCTACACAAATGCCATGTGAATGACTTAAGGCCCACTGTTGAGCTACACGTAAGAGAAGTCATCCTCGCGCCGGCAAGCTACTGACTGTGAGAGAGACAATTAGCCAGCACAGTAATGACTATTCATAAACAGTAACCGCAAATTAATCAGCTTTTTCTTGGATGTCACGTGAGATATCTTAAGGCCGTACGGTGTCTGCATTACGTCGGCTGATGGTTAAAGATCGATGGAGTCATGGAGATATATCTTTGCCAAAGGGAAAAAACAAAAAAAAAGATCGATGGAGAAAGCAAGCACACGTGCGACACGCCGCCGGCAAGCAGCCGACTGACATAGAGAGAGACGCGGAAGAAGAAGAGAACAAAAGCAAAGACAGAAGAAAGAAAGCAATTGACATACGGACATACCTATTGTTGTTCGAAAGTAACGGGGCTCTGCATGCCTCGAGATGTGCAATGTCTACCGTCCAAATCTATCTCCTCGTTTTCTTTCACTTGTTTATCAGTGACTTCTCGATTTATTTTCTGTCCTAGTACTGAGGCTGCATTCCCTGTTCTTCACTACAGCTGATTAATTATGTGAATTTTTCGGTCGACAAGGAAGGTGCAGTACTTGGTATTGCGATTGACATAAGCTATTTTTCAGCTGATGATGTTACTAATTAGAAAAAGGCTATGAATATAGTTGGTTTTTCGAAAAGAGCTTATCCCATTTTTAGCTTGTTTCAACTTGACTCGTTTGTCAAACTTAAGCCTTGATATGTTCGATTTGTATGTTTAGGTCTTTTTCAACTGTTAAATTGTTAACGAAGAAACAAAGGCACCTAATTAGTAAAAATCCCATCAAAGATACAAAGTCGTTAAAACATAAAGTTTGAACTTCTCTTCATGAAATCGTCGTATAAATTAATAAGTTCAAATTATTATTTTTTTGGTTAAAATATAATTGGAGAGAGCAGGCTCCCAATCTAATTTATTAAAAGAGCTAGATATTACAAACAGAAGAATGGAGAACAACACTCATGCGCCTAGCAGTTTCCCAAACAATGCAAATTAAAAGCGACAAGAGAACCACAACTTAAATAAACCGGAAATTCAGAAGCCCAAGTTAAACTCAGGCCTGAACGATTTAATAATTATTATATTTGATTTAAATCAAGCCAAAGAACAAAATTTAAAAATAAATATATTTTTACATGCGCAAGTTTACTCAAATAAATCGGAAATTCAAAGATCCAAGTTAAACTCAGGATTGAATGATTTCTTAGTTATCATGCTCGATTTAGATCAAGCGAAAGAACAAAGTTCAAAAGTAAATACATTTTCCCATGTACAATTTTGTGTTAACTATTCAACACTCATAATTTTTTCCCTTTTTTGTTGGAAAAGCTTAGTGATCTTATCATGAATCCAGATCCTCTCCTTGGCTCCTTTGGGGCCTTGATTCTCCTTGACTTTTACTTATGGCCATTGATGCATATCCAATGGCTCATGAAACATCACATCACCAAACTTTGAAGAATAAATACAAAAGTTGAGACAAACTATGGTATTGTGATGTTTATCATATACTCATTTTACATTTATTTGAACAAAAATTACAATTATTTGAATTAAAATTACAACATTAAGAACAAAGTTACCATATTTATTTACACTATTTACATATAATTAAACAAAAATTACAACATTAACAATAAATTTGTTCAAAAACTTGTAACAAGATCGTAAGTAGTGTAATTACCATTATTAGAACTAAGATTACACAAAATAGAACTCAACATTACTACTCTGACAACAAATTTATTGTCACATTTATAAATGTGTATATGAGATATGAGTATGCATTATAGAATTTTCCACAAAAGTTGGCTTTCTAGGTTAACATCATTTTTTTTTTAATTTTTTTTTAAGAAGACATTAATCTAAACGACAAAAAACAAAATACAAAACCACTTAGCTCTCTCTCTCTCTCTCTAGCAAGTGCAACGCAACAACCATAATCTGCCATTAACGCTTCTTGGATATCAAGATTTTCAGTTTTTCTACAATAACCCCACGATGCCGGGTAAAGTATCTACAATTGGATGCCTTTTCCTCTTTATTATAATAGATTTATGAATATCTATAAAATTCAGCCGATTTGGGTTAGGTTTGACTGAGGTTTGGAATCGTAGTTAGATGGAAATCCCATGAGCTCCGGCTGATTCGGGGTAGAGTGAAATGATTGAAGTGGAACCAAAATTGTTTGCTTTATTTATTTTTGTGATTTTTGATTGATTCACAGAAATTGAACAAGAAAAGATGCTAGAGAGAAATTTTCAAAAACCCTAAATTCGTTCATAGCTTTGACAAACCTAAAGATTGAAGATGGGATTCCAAATTTTCAAGAGGAAGGATTTTAAATTGATATGCACAAAATGAACAGACCTGAACATCTAAAGATGAAATGATAAGAAACAATAAATGTGCAAGCCGTTGTTCATGCCGTTGATGGCAGAAGAGGGAAATTTCGGAGATAGAAAATGAAAAAGAAAGAAAAGTAAAATGGAGAATAGAAGTTGAACATATGAACTTTTTTTTCTCAAAATTACATATCTTTTAAGGGCACCATAGCTACCGCTATCGTTCTTCACCGTGACCCAGGTGTTTTTGAATCTGTAGTTGAAAGAGATGAGGGGAGAATATGATGATTTTTTTGAGTTAATGTTGAAGTCGAAGAAAAGTGACGGAGTAATGTTGAAAAAGGGCAGATCTTTCAGCAACTAACAGTGAAATAGTAAGGTGGATAAACACCGACCTTTAGATACTTAATGGATGGCCGAGACTAATAGTCAAGGAAGCCAAGGACTAAAACTAAGGGAGGATCTCGATCCTAAGTGGTGATACTATCACTAAGCTCAAATATTCCAATTGTAACATTACAATTAAGAAAAATAAAATAAATAAAAACAATGAAAAATTGCAACAATCTCTAGCACTCTTGCTACGACCGACACCTCTACCTTTGCGGCACGCTAGCCTCTATTCCTTTCTTCCTTTAATGTTTTTTTCTTTTTCTTTTTTGTTGCTCCATCAATCAAGTATCCTTCAAGAATGGTGAATCCAATTATGAAAAGCCTAATTGACCGGCATAGCGAGAGCCCCTTTCAATTGATGCTTCCTTTTTTCAATTTCAGATAAAAAACAATTATGGATTTACTTTGTATTAAGCTTTTTAAAAGTCAAAATCATCTCCCCTAAAGTAGCCAAATGGGATATTGTTAACAGAAGCACAAGATTTGCAAAAAGGAAAATGGGGAGAGAGAAGTAGATGCTAAAGATTTGGCTGTTAGGATGAGAGAGTCTACCGAAGGTTTTGTTGAGAATGTCGTAAAGCTGCTGAAATCTTTACTGACTATCAGATAAAACTAAAGAGAGATCTATTTAAGAAGAAGAGGCAGCACTGCGGTTTGGTTTAATAGAGGTGCGGTATGATATCTTTGCAACGGGCCAGCGGCAGTCGACAACACTGCAGTTTTTGTTTTATGTTTTATTTTGGACTTTGGTTTAGCAAACAAGGGTAGTACTGGAAATTTTGGTGAAAAAAATGGATGTAGAGTGAATTGAGAAAATTATTGGGTGAAAATAGCCTCATCATTTTTATTATAGTTAATCATGGCTAACCTCTATACAATATGACAAACTTTTTTTTTTTTTGAATAAATGACAAGTTTTAATAGGGTGGCAATTAGTTAGCAAACTTGAATCTCAATTTAATAAAGTGAAATACATATTTCATTATTTCGAAGGATTGAATATACAAATTTGTTGAAATGACACTTGAGGCCGTCTCTAATAAGAGGGTCAAAATGAGATCTCTAGCCTCTTTTTCAAAATTATGAACACCAACAACAAAAAGTCTAAAAAGATGTAAATGGAGCCAGGTCCAAAGAGGAGTGGAGAGAGCTAAAAATAACTCTAAAATCAAGGACTAAAATATCGATATTTTCGCCCAAAATTTCATTTTTTTGAGTCCCCGAAATTAACTTTACATACCACAAATGTGAGATATTTTGCCGAAATTTAGGGAATATTTTAAAATACTCAAAGAAAATCCAACAAACCTTGAACATACACAGGTTTCGAACCTGTGACCTTCCAAAATAAGTCCAGCAGAGGCACCATGCCCCCAACCAACTCGACTGACGGTTGGTTTAGGTTCTACCACACTCTTTTTAGACTGCTTTCCATGGAAAAGATTACTAATTTTTTTTGACAATTAAGTTAAACTTCTAAAATATAATTTCTAACAATTTTGTATGTTTAATTAGTTGACTCTAACATTTCTAATAAATAGTTTAATGCTTTACAAGATCTCCTAAATACTTTTGTTACATTTTTGTAATATTAATTCATTTGGTTTTAATTAAATAGTTCTATAACTTTACTAAATCTCTAACTATAATTGGTACCATATATTTGACTGGCGGCAATATACATACTCTAAATTACTATAATTCACTATGAAATGAAGGTTGTTCACCATTTTTTTTTTTGCAAATATAAAAGATAATGGAACAAAGAAATAGGTCATAAAGTTTCACTTAAAATTTCAATACTTTTCTCTCAATTTCCACCATTTTTTCTGAAAATTTATCAATATCAATATTTCCGTCGAAATTTCCATTTTTCAGAGTATCGATATTTCCTCGATACTCGACATTTTGGTCATTCCTTGAAGGTGGCTCTTTGACTCTTGTATGATCCATAGAAAACGAATATCAATTAAGCTTAATTAGACATGACTGCTGACAGTGGCTCTTGTCTCAAAATTTAATTTTAGTCTAAACTAAAATATTATTATAATAAAATAAAGGGTTTTTGTCCATTTACCCTATTTCTCAACATTTTTTTCCCACTTACCCCATTAATTTTTTTTAATTTTCTCTTACATAAAACACTTTAAGGAGATCTTCCCTAATACCCCATTAAGAATTTTTTGTTTTTGTTTTTTTTCTTTTGAATACCATTTTACACTCACATTTGTTACTTAGAGAGAGAGAGAGAGATAGAGAGAGAGAGAGAGAGAGAGAGTGGAAGAGAGAGAAACCATTAGGAACTTCGTCGGAGCCCGGTCACCGGTCGCGGGAATTCGGTCACCAACCGTGGCCTACCGGACTTTTTTAAAAACCTCACCGGAAATGTTTATTGCCACTAATAGACATCTATTGCCCCCAATAAAGGGGCAATAGACTAGACCTGTAAATGGACCGGGGGGCAATAGACTAGACCTGTAAATGGACCGGATTTGGATCAGATCGACTTAAATCCAAATCCGTTTACTTAAAAAAAAAATTCGATCTAAACTTGCTCCATTAACCCGGCGGATCATTGATAGCTCGATCCAAATCCGTATCCGCCGGATTAGTGGATCGGCTATTCGTTAATCCGACCCGTTTATAATTTCAAATATTTCAAAATTTTAAATACTAATATTAAATTTCTATCATGATACCTCATAAGATTTATTAAAATAACATGAAAAGTATCACCAAAAGTAAAATTACATTATCAAAATTCTTAATGCTTCTTGGACTCTGGGTGATGGACTATCCCTTAGATTTTGCAAAAAATTTGTATTAGAAATTCTTCATATTTTATATTTATATTTTAAAAAAATAATAATATATTAATAAAAAATAATATTTTATTATTAAGAAAACGGGCCGAATCATTAACGGATCAGATCGACATAAATCTGTATTTGATCCGTTAACTAAACGGGTTAACGGATTCGGATCATTAATGGATCAACGAATCAAAATTTTCGATCCAAATCCGTTCAATAGCCACGGATCTGGAGCGGGTCCGGATCAAAATCCGGTCAATTTACAGGTTTACAATAGACCTCCCAATAGTTTATTGGATCCTAATAGATGTCTATTGCTCCCCAATAGACATCTCTCAGCCATATATTGTCTCTCAATAGACGTCTATTGCCCCTAGTAGACGTCGCAATAGACGTCTATCAGCCATGTATTGCCCCTAATAGACGTCTATTGCTCTCCAATAGAACTTTCAATCACCGAAATGGAAACTAATCTCCCTAAATTTAAATAAATAAAACATTAATTAGAAAAAAATGAAAATATTACATTAATTTAAAACATCTATCGGGAACAATAGACAATAGAACATTTTCTTTCATCTTTCTTTCCTTTCGCCCTCATGTTACTCAAAAAAAAAATGACTTGGACACCCATGTCAAGAGCTGGATACTAAAAATGTCCAGTGGGTAATAATGAGACTAACAATCAACCTTGGAAGGTGGAAACAGCCAGGTAATGCAAACTAATTTCTATTAGAACACTAGAGAAATGGCTTTGGCCCCAGACTCGCTTAAACAGAACAAAGATTTTTTAAATTTTTTATTTAAACATCACAGGATTGCATCTGGGGCAGACCATGGGTTTTTAAACACCTTTAAGAAAATACAATACTGGTCCATACCACTCATCGCATAGAAAAAGCAACAAATCATTCATGTATGCAAACTCAAGTCCTGAAATTTGAATTTCTAATAAAACCTAACATAGATGCTAACAGTATTCTCCCTACAAAACTAATAAACCCCCAACAAGGAGAACCCCGTAAAATATGAATAAGCTTAGTGGTAAAGCTAACAACAAGACTTAACTGAGAAATCAAATTGATGAAATCCTAGGTCTTGCGGGTCAGCTCCTCCTCGTCGGATGGCTTCGCCTTGCAGAGCATGCATACGTCATCTGTCGCAGGGCAGTTGGCTGACGTGCACCATGGCCTGAGATACGAGCTTGTTCTTTGCCCCACTTGTTGCCACAAAATAAACAATCATTTAATATCACAAACACATACAAACATGTCATGTACATATCAATGAGCACACACCAGAATACACATTGATATAAGCATGATAAAGTGACTTGAAAAACCAACCTTTCTCAGTTGCTTGGAGAGCCATCTTGAAATGAGCAGAGTGCAGCTGGGAGTGATGGCAGGAGCTGGAATGAGGAACTAAATAAAAGCCTTCTATGAAGCACCCAATATGTGAAAAGCTAGATGGTATTGCTGCTTTATTTTCAGCGTGTATTGAGTGAACACAGGGACTCCTATTTATACAGAAAAGTGGATCACTACTGCATATGCATATCTTCTGTTATCTGGATATATAAGATAACTACATTAGCCTCTTGTATTTATCTAATCAGAATGCTTAGATAAATATTACCAAGTTTAAATTAAATTGTTTATCTCTTGTTAAATGTCCTACTTTAATACAACAGTTGTTATGCTTAATGAAACTATCTTTAGTCCACTCTAACACCACCACCATCAGAATTGCCGGAACGAGAAGTGGAGAACGCCGGTCGGATATCCCGTTCCGGCGACTAAGAACCTCAACTCGTTTATGAAGAGCTTTGAGGAAGAGATTTTCGGCGGTGGGGACGAACTCTGATTTATAATCCTTGAGGACGATGACAACGGCTACTGAGCCAGCACGCCGCCAATCGGAGATTGATGTAGACCCGGTCTATAAAGAGAGAGAGAGAGAGAGAGCGATAGAGAGAGAGAGAGGAGAAGTGGAGATCGGGGAGAGAGAGATGAGAGAGTGGCAGGTAATTAATTAATTAAATTGAGGGTAGAATAGTATTTTTATTTTCAATTGAGTTAATGAGAATTAAAATCTGTTGCAGGGTTAAATGTGATAACTTTAGCTCTTTTTGAAGCTTTTGGTCAAGGAACCTAAAATAAAATTATAAAATTAAAAAACATAATGTAAAATTATAAAATTAAAAAACATAATGTAAAATTATAAAAAACTTGAAACAATTAAAATTAACTTTGCCTTATTGAAGATATTTTACTTATCTATGAACAAAGAATAATATTTCCCAGGACTATCTTATAGTCGTAACCCTAATATAGTTCTCTCCTATCGGAGATGGTCTGAGAGTTGAGAGTAGCAAATTTATCCTCGGGTGAATTTAGGGATGCATTTTGGGCAATCTACTATTCAAAACATGCGAAGCAGCGTATCAATCCTCCGACATCACATATAATTGAATTCCTGTTCGATTAATTTTTTTCTCCCTAGAAAAAACAACTTTCTAAATTCTATTATAATATTCCTCAATAAAGAAATCATATTCAACCTCCCAAATAGAAGAGTGCTATAGTTATAGCCTCTCTCCTACATATAATATATAAAAAGATAAATGTCAATTTACTTGGCCAAGGCGTTAATGATATATAAACAAATACTCACTTTGTTTTCATTCTCAACCATCCCCTCCACCCTTCCTCCAGCAGGTCATTATTCTCTAAGATCACAGAGAGAGAGAGAGAGAGAGAGAGAGAGAGAGAAGAAAGAGATGGAAGAGACAAACTCGAGATTCAATAGGATTTGTGTTTTCTGTGGTAGCAGTTCAGGCAAGAAAGCTAGCTACCAAGAAGCTGCTGTTGAACTTGGCAAGGAGCTGGTAATTGCCATGTCTGGTTCTCATTTAAGTTTCTTTCATTCATTCATTCAGTCGGTCTCTCGTTTTATTTCTTCTATAAATTCACCCTCATCCCCATCCCTTCTGGGTTCTACTCCTAACATTTCATCAACAAAAACCAATCTAGACTTTCTGCATCTAAATGGGTCATGGTGTAATCAGTAGAAACCTATTTCCTTCAAACAGTAGGAGGCCTATACAGAATATCCAAATGGGTTTGCTAGCCTTTCTGTACAGAGTATAAAAGTTTCCATTATGGACGATTTTGTTCATCGATCAGTTATATAATGGGTAGAATGCCAACTCTTATCATGAGAAAAAGAAAAATTCTCATTCTTCACAATGATGTCTTTTGGTCTGGATTCTGCATATTCTGTGTTCCACCTCATTTTATTGAACTACATATTCCATCGTTTTGTTAAATTTTCATAACTCCTTTCTGGGTTTTGCGCTGAAATGATTTTCTCATTGTCAAGATTCAAGACTGCTGGGTGTGAATGGTTGTTGCGTGTTGTAACCAAACAAGCTCTCAACGTGGGCTTATGATTGTTGGAGACCTTAGGCTTCAAATTAGGGTTTAGTGTGGCATGAGAGAGAAGGGTGAAAGAGTTGAGGTGCTAGCTGTAACAGGGCTGTCAGTTGAGCAGCCTTCTTGCATGATCTTAGTTTTTGATTTTTAAACTCCCCTTAATTTATTTTTATTTAATAATAATCACAGGCTCCAGCTGCTTCTTAATTCTCAACTGGGGGAACCAGACGTGCTCTCTCGAAATCATGAGTCCTTTAAGCGTGTTCAGTTTTCTCAGCCTTCCATTCCATCCCACCCATGATTTTTGTTTATGGGGTTCCATGAAATATTATGACCATAACTTCACTCAACAGCCTCTTGACCTATGCTATCTGCTACTAGATTAGGGTTTTTCGTTCATTAATATTATTAATTACCATGTTCTCTCTACCCAGCTCGTTCAATCAATCATGTTTATTTATTTTCTTTTGTGATGGATGAATTGTGTTTCTGACACGTGTGCATGGGTTTGGCTTTCGATGTGCCTTGAAGGTGGAGAGAAGGATTAATTTGGTGTATGGTGGTGGAAGCGTGGGATTGATGGGTCTTGTTTCTCAGGCGGTTCATGATGGCGGGCGCCATGTCCTAGGGTTTGTATTTTCATCTCTCTCTCTCTCCCTCTCGACTAATTTTAATTTCTCATCATTATTATTCATTGGACAAACAAAAAGAAATGTTTTACATTGAAATCGGAAAGCATTATTTGTTACTTTAGAACCATACCATGCAGATTAACCCCAGATATCTATTATAAGGTGGGTTCTCAAAGGCAGACAACATATATAGGATCAAATGCTGTCCCAGATGATCTTATAATAGAATTTCTGCATTACTTTTTTATTGAGCCAAAAGATTCATATTTTTATGGCAAATTATTGTGTCTTCTAGATATTGTGAACATGGTACTAAGAATAGTTGAGTTAAGCACTTTTTCCGGTCTAAACAGTTGAATCTTAAATGTATTTAGCTTAGGGGGTCGTCTCTGGAAAAGCTCTGATCAGTTTGGATAAAGTTAAACCCCTTTACGTTGTCAGTTCCTACCTGAAGTTTCAGTTAGATAGAGACTGTAGAGAGTTAAATGGTAAAAGTATGGGGACTTTTAGAAAGTGGTAGTTCCATGTTAAAACTGGAAAAGTAAAAGCCTGGCTGCCCTGTAATGAAAGCATTCGTGGTCTTTATATACCAACAATTTAACATGTCAATGGCCCTATGCTACACTTTGAAGGGGTGTCCAAACTTTTTTGTTTTTGTATATAGAATTTAACTAACAAATGCTCATTGTGTGTGTATTTTTGCAGAGTAATTCCAAGGACCCTAATGCCCAGAGAGGTAATATTCAAAAACCTGTGTTTTAAATTAGTTCTTATTTTCTGAAAATGGGTTTTCTGGGGACACGATTATGTGTGATTACACCAAACATTTATTGTGAATTTGTGATTGATTCCTTTTTTTTAGCGGAATGTGTTCACTTTGAGTGACACATCTGCCGACATAAATTTACATAATTCATAATGTAAGCATTGCTTAAAATATTGCAGATAACTGGTGAGACTGTTGGAGAAGTGAGAACTGTATCAGATATGCACCAAAGGAAAGCAGAGATGGCTCGTCAAGCCGATGCTTTCATTGCTCTCCCGGGTATGCTTTTCATCTTTCATACATTGAAATAACAATATAATAGGATGACATTAGATCATTGTCCACTCTTGTGACTGTGGAACTGTACATGTTGATGCAAATGGATGATAAATCTTGCACACATGAGCATTTGATAGTCATCCGCACACGCTTGATTTTAGATACTTATTCTCTCTATAGAGATTAACTTGGAATTAATATCACCAGGCGGATATGGCACCCTAGAAGAATTGCTTGAAGTCATTACCTGGGCTCAGCTTGGAATCCATCGCAAACCTGTAAGACATCTACGTTTTAATTTACGGTTCTTGAATGTCATAAATAATTCTATAAATCATTCGAACCTCTCTGATGAAGCAAACACTCACATGATGCCATGTACTTAAGTTTGTTCAAATGTAGTTGTGATGTCTCCAAATTCGCTTCTAAGCCCTTCTAATCCGCGATTATTAATCAATCAAATATCAAATTAACAATACTTTATCGTGTCCCTTGTCTCCATGAATAGAACTCTATTATATGTGGCTACCATAAATATATAAGTTCATCATGTTTCTTAAGTACACGACTGTCATTCCATGATATTTTGGTTTTGGAGTCGATGTTATTGAGTGGTATGGATATAATGAAAAATTTAAGTATCATATATAGAATAGAATAGAATCAATGCATGTGGGACTTGTGGGACTTAATTCTATTTCACATGGAAGGATAGCATAAGATCTGCCATTTGATTTTGAGTTGGGTCATATTCGTGCTATATGATTTGGTGGTTTGATTATTGGGGGGATCTCCGTTTGAATGGGAGAAAGGTTCTTGTGAGTTTAAAATAAGAGGTTGTTGGTCAAAGAAAAGAGTTTTTGGTCTTGTGGCAATGAGAACACACATAATTAACAGCATCCATAAAATATATGATACTAATCAGATATTATTTTTTGTAGGTGGGGCTTTTGAATGTGGACGGCTACTACAATTCCTTGTTGAGTTTCATTGATAAGGCCGTCGATGAAGGCTTTATTTCTCCTACTGCACGTCATATCATCGTGTCTGCTCCAACCGCCAAGCAATTGGTTAGACAACTAGAGGTAATTACTTCATCAATTTCTTCATGCATCATAGAGTGGGATCATCACCGTGATAAATATTTGACGCTCCTGACTGATGTCTCGGGTATAAGGATAAATGCTCTTTGATCGGTAGAGCTGCAATCTCTTGGTATCGTTGATGAGTTGCTGTTAACTGGGTATCATTAACGGACTATCCTGGTCTTGACCTAGCTCGAATATATTCCCAAACCTTGTCTGGTCCGGTCTAACAACCATGCCAGGCCCCGTCCATAATATGACAGCAAGGCCTAAAAAGATTATGAAGTGAAAATAACAATCAACAAGTTTAGCTCCTTTTGATCTTCATGCAGTTGTAGTCGTATGGCAGAATCAGGAAAGTAGAAACACAAGCATAGATCGATACAGTTCTTATTTCATCACACCAGCTTCATATATGATGTTAATTTTCCTTTTTTTTTTTTTTTTGGGTGCAGGAATATGTTCCAGAGTATGATGAAGTAACGTCCAAGTTGGTGTGGGAAGAGGTGGACAGGATAAATTACGTGTCTGAATCGGGGGTCGCCACGTGAAAGGGTTGCAGGAATCATGCATGTCCCCCTTTTTGTGTTATGAAGTGCAGTGCATACATCATCAGGAAGGGAACTTTGGGTCTTTTTGTAGCTGAGCCGGAGAAGGCTGTACACTTCCTCCCAAAGTTTCTAATATATATTATTAATGTCTGAAGAAAAACAGAAGAAAAGAGTAGGATTAAGAAAATTATTTTTATAGTCCATGGCTTTCCCCTTCTGTAAAAGTTTTACAGTAAAACTATGAAGGAATCAATTCAAGTTTCTTCTTTCTACATGTTTCATACTGCATTTGAATTTTATGTAACAATGGCTTGCACGGTTTATACAAATTTGTCAAAAAGAAATTAGGTGAATACTGAAGATGTAAAGGAATACAAAAGTACTAGCAATTTTTTCTTCTTTATAGATGAGGTGAAATTCATGATATCGGGGGATTGGACTCGACAAATTTGTTCAATGATTTGGTATATATTACTTGACATATTAGAATATGTCGTATCAAATAAAGCGTTCATTAGAATTTGAACAAATATACAATATCCAAGTAAATATAACCAAATAACCAAATAGCAATTTTGATGATGAACATCTGCATAAAAATAACCAAATAGCAATTTTACTTAGACATGTAGACATATCGGATGATTAATGATTTGATGATGAACATCTGCATAAAAATAACCAAATAGCAATTTTGCTTTGTAGTTGCATGTAGACATCTACAATCCATCAGAGAAAACTAAAATGACAAAGACGATAATCAAATAATCAAATGATTTCTAATTTAGTTAATTTTGCGCAAAAATTATTTGTGATGAAAGACTTAAAAAGTGAAAGGTTCGATCATTGAGCTACAAAGTCCACAAAAACAGACATCCTTCATCCTTCCTTCGTGTACATTCCAATTCTAATGTGTGTGTGTGTGTTTTTTTCCTGGAATTATAATAGTACAAGTTCTAGGTTATATCTGTCTCAACTTGAGAATCTCAAGTACTAATTACAATGTAATAAAAAAGAATAAACAAAAAATGTTTTGAGTTATGACACTAGAACATCCACTTCTCAAATTATATATGGAGTAGTCTCCAAAATTAAGGAACCAATTAGAAGGCTCTTAATTATTTTGTAAATAATGTGTTTCATGCATAGCATATTTAGACTTGTTAAAGCAGCTAAGCAGCACAACAACTAAGTTGACAGATGACCCTTGACCGGTCCAAACAATGTTTGATTTCATTTTACAACAGCAAAGACATATGATAATTAGTTAGTCTTATACTCCTTGTATTGTTAGCTCTCTAATCTCTACTATCAATTGTTAGTCTTATAAAAGGGGTTGTCATCTAATTGGAAGGCAGTTTGTTACTTGGTTTCTCAAGGCCAGGTGGTGTTAGCATGTGAGGCACATGAAGAATATTAATCTGCAACTGCATTTTGATTAGATTATTTATACAGATCCAATGCAATCCGAACTACAAGATCCTAAGCCTCAAAGGTCAACCAAAATATAGTCAAACAATCTAAGGCTCCTTGATCCTTTTTTGTTGGTAGAAGAAAGTCAAATAAGCAGAATGAATTTTTCCAATAGTGGACAGAATCGGCTCTTTGCTGTAAGTCACTAGATCTACTGCTATCATTCCTTGATCAACTAACAGATAACTCAAATACCTAGTCCTAGTATCTAGCTTTTGATGTAACATAGATAGCTCGTATCCTAGCTCTTTGGTGGCTTTTAATAAAATCTTAGGAAGACCGCCAAACATGCTGCCCTTTTTTTTTGTGAACAGGAGAGACAGGACAATGATTAGCTATCACAAAATGGATTAAGTTTTGTTAAACAGAGGAAGTTGAAATTTTAGTTAATGGGAAAAGAAACATGTGAACTTTGAACACAATGATCTCCAGATGTAATGGCTTAAATTTTCAGATTGAACACAGTGGGGTGGGTTCGGTTTAATTTGGTTCGGTTTTGGGTTGAAACTGAGAACTGAACCGAACTTGGATTTCGGTTCGGTTTTACATTTTTAAAAAGTTGAAACTGAAAACCGAATCTACCGGTTCGGTTTTGCGTTTTTGAAAATTGAAATTGAAAACCGAACCGACCGGTTCGTTTAGGTCGAGTTCAGTTTTTTTTTTTTTTGGTGAAACATATTTTTACCACTTCTACTTCTACCTCTTTGGTATTTTAACTAAAATGTTTTTTGTTTCTTCAAACCTATAATAAAATAATAATCTATAACAATGAGTTTACAAGTCCACTAATGCATGCTCTATACTTTAATAGACAATAATCTATACTCCATACTCTATAGTCCATATCTGTCACGCCCCGAATTTTACAATAACAATTCCAAATCCGGAACATGAAAATACTATAACTCAACATAATCAACCTCAAAATTTCTTTCCTTAACATACTCACCACACGAAATAAAATCAAACCGAATTTAGTCTCGGTTAATTATTACAACTCAAATCCAAAATGTAATGTACAGCTCTAAATGAGCAAACACACACACCTCACAACGAAATAAATAACAAAACTGCAGTAACACCTAAGCAGCTCGGTCACCTCCCTGGTTATCCTGACCTGCAGGAATATCGGCTACACCATTGAATAGTGTACCGGGATTGCAACAACACAAAACCCGGTAAGCTTATGAAAGCTTGTATGAGTAAAAGAAGGAACTGTTACCTAATTTAGTCTCATTTATTCCTACACACCGCAACACTCAATAATTTTCACATAAGCAAATAATAACAATCTCAATCAACACCAATTCAAATTTATCAAGACAACCCAACTCACAACTTTCTCCACAACTCTCATCATCGTATTTATAAAAATACGGTACTTGACAGACTAGAGCTTTAACTGAATCGTAGCCCGTCACCTGGCCTAGGTTATGGCATCCGACATATTAATCAATTATTGTATTTCATCAATATGTATACCTATATACATATTTAGAAAGTCCAATAATTCCACATACTCAACCAATCGTATCCCATCATCCACACTAGGATTAGAGCGTCCGATTACCCACACCGGTCATTACGTTGACCCTAAACCCATAAATGAACCCAACATATAATATCACTTACTGAAATCAACCCAACCAAGATACATCATATTATTATGGAATTACACAATTGTAATATAATCAACTCAATCATATCATTAATCAAACAATCCACTCATCAATATATATTTTCCACGTAAATATATATATACGTAATCATCCACTCAGGAATGACCACTAATACCATCTATAGTTCACATAAGAAAATTATGAAATTCATTTGTATAGTTAAAATTCATTTTACTTACCTATGGACCGTGGTGATTCAAGTCCATGAAATTTTAAAACAAATATTTAATCCGCAAATATTTTTCACACAATTACTAAAATAAATAATTTAAAATGCTCGGTTAGTAATATGAACCACGTGAGTTTTACTCACCTCGAAACTCCCGCTGCGTCTTCAATATAATTATAACTCACAATAATCCAAATGCTCGTCAACTCAAGCCGTCAAGTACCTAATCAAGTACGGTCTTTACTTAGCAACGAAGCATGAAATAAACCTAAATGATGATCCAACAGTCGGATTTCTAAAATAAAGATAATCCAACAGTCGGGTTCTAAAATAAAGACAATCCGACGGTCGGATTGAATTTAAATCATAATCCAACGGTTAGATCCTCACGGATTGCCCATGGAAACATCCTATCAAAGTTATACGAAAATCCGATGGACGGATATTCGTTAATCGCCTCCCGAATCACTATTTTCTAATTATACGAAGATCAAAAAATAGGATCTTCGCCCGTGACCACACAAAGTCACTGGGACAGTCATATGAACATCATATTAAAATTTGAAGTAAAACCGATGGTCTGATCTTCGTAAATCTCAAACCGAAGGTAAATTGTAAAACCGTAAATAGTAACGTCAAAACAGAAATTGACTATTTATCAACTTTTTCTAACATGACCAAGTTATATCTCAAAACGCTCGTATGGATGCATAGATCATCGTCCAGATAATAAAAACTCAAAATTCGGTCCGACGTGCCGCCACACGCGGCGGTCAGACGGTGGTCAACGCGGCGGTCAACGCCGGTCAACCACCTCCGATGCAAAAGTCGTCAACTACAAACTTCTTCAAAATGAAATTTTGAACAACTTTAATACCTGACTTTTTCGGAGATGAGGTCTGGATCGTCCTAGATCGGGCTTTGAAGTTGGATTAATCTCGACCCTCTGATCAGTCTCCAGATCGAATCAGGGACGTCGAAATCTTCAACTCTTGATCTACCACTCTACACTCAAAATCGTGATGCAAGCCATATATGGGGATGATCAGAAGGAAAAGCACGTCACGAAAATGGGGAGGATCGGCCCGTGCACCGCCGGAAAAATGGTTTTCCGACCGGGTCGGGTTTGGGCTTCGGATAGGGGCTTCGATCCAGGCCTAGGAGCGGCGGCTGGGTGTGGCGACGGCGGGGATCGACCGGGCGTGAGGCGGCGAAGCGGATGGGGGCCGGGTCCGGCGGCGGCGCGGTCGGGAAGTCCGACTTCCAGTCGGGTCGGGTCGGCGGGTCGGCAGGCACAGTGACCAGGCCGAGAGAGAGAGACGGGGGCTGATGTGCAAAAATAGGATTTTTTTCGTCCTTCACAACAAACTCAGATTTTTTCACTATTTATAGAAAAATTTCGATTTTCAAATATTCATAACTTATTCATACGAACTCCGAATAATACGTTCCATATATGCGCGGACTCGTATCGACGAGCTCTACAACTTTCATGAAGGAAGTTTTCCCAAATTTTGAACGTATAAAAAGTCGATTTTCACGACCCCCTAAATAACGTTCGTTTTCGAAAATAAAATCATTCGGAACCAATTTTCTCAACCCACGACAATCCAAATAATCCCAAATATCACAATTCAATTAATATAACAATTATTGAATTACATAAATTTATTGTTTGAAAAATCTGGGTCTTCACAATATCATAGTTCATAATTCAAACTTCAACTCTTCAAAATAAAGAATTTAGTCCAAAATTTATAGTCCATCAACATATGAAATGATAAAAAAAAATATAGAGTCCAAAGTTTATAAAGCCCCTCAAGTCATCAGCAGTAACCTCACAAATTAAAAAAGTTTAAGTTCACTAAAAGATTAAACATCACAAAGAGAATGAACAAACATCAACATATGAAGGAGGGTATGAACTCAAGCTCGGAAAGATGAAGTCTTCGACTTTGGAGGTAACATACCACTCCGACTACTTTATACTGTAGCTCCTTATGACATCTTAAGCAATTCTATATTGACATAAGAGAATAATAAAACGAAAAACATTAGAAAAGAAATACATACAGTCATATAGAACATAAAAATCAGAACTTTATTAACCCAAAAACCATTAAATAAGAAAATAGAAACAATTATCCCTTTTTGATTCTTCACACAACTCCATCTCCTCAATGGTAGGCACATAATCTAAATACACACTTTCACTCCTAAGCCAATTTTGGCTGCATATCAAGGCCTCTACCATTCTAGGACTTAGGGAGTCATGATATAGATTAATAATCCTCCCACTTGTGCTAAAGGAAAATTTTGAAGCTATGGTTGACATCGGAATAGCTAGAATCTCCTTTGCAACGTGGACCAATGTGGGATATTTACAAACTTCATTCACCTTCCACTAATTCAACAAGTCAAAGTCTTCACCATCACCTTTAATTGGATCTCCAAGATATCTATCCACATCATTGTTGATGCTCTGGGCTTTCTTTGCTTTTCTCCTTTGCTCTTTCTCTTTCAACCTCATTTCTAACTCCGTACAACCTTTACTTGAAGAAGACGCCCCTTCACTTGATGCTTGAGTACCACTAACCTCACTAACACCACTTTCCCTTCCCTCTTCTTCATACACCTTGTAAATGTTATACAAGAGATCTTTCACACTTTTTGTGTTAGCTTCTAACTTTTCATCCATCTCCCCATCAATAATCTCAAAATAATCAACCACTTTTTCAAGCTTATGACGTAGATCAAGAACAATACCAATGAACAAATAGGGATTCAACTTTTCAAAGCTACCCCAGTACTTGTTAAACTTGTCTTGCATGGGTGATGCAATCTCCAACAAGCACGGGTTAGATTGTTCTTGCAAGAGACCATAAATATGAAGTAAATCATCAAATGTGTTATGAATAGTAGGAGAAGTAGAACATCACACCTTTAAAGTGACTTCATAAAATGGTCTCAACAAATACGCAAACTGCTCCATATGCTCCCAATCAACACTTGCTGGTGGCCTATATTTTGGCTTTTCATTCGTGTCACCTTGGAGCCATGCCAAAAAAATTACCGACATCATCTTCTGTCATTCTATCAAAGGCTTTTTGGAGTTTCAAAGCCCGTTCCAACATCAAGATTGTGGAATTCCACCTAGTAGGGACATCCAAAATAACAAGCCTCCTGCACTCTAGTTTCACCCTTTCAACACACTTTTTGAAAAAATCAAGTCTTTATGGGGAGGACCTAACATACCTCACTGTATTCCGAATAGCCTCAATGATCATCTTCATTACATCCAACCCATCATTCACAATCAAGTTTAATATATGAGCTACACACCTCACATGCAAATTCTTCTTTCCATGCAAAAGTACATTAGGGGCCCGCCAATCACCTATCCTCTTTTTCACCTCCCTCAATACAACACCATTTGACGAAGCATTATCAATGGTAATGGTAAAAACAATTATCCAAAAGCTTAGCTATAGACTCTCCCCTATGATTTGGGATCACATAAAAATTAGGAATTCTCTTATGCAACACACAATTATCATCAATAAAATATGCAATGAGAACCATATAATATTCTGAATAGAAGTCCATGTATCGGTTGTAAGACACAATCTATATCTACTCAATTGATCCATCAATTTTTTCTTTTCCCCCAAATAAAGTTGAAGCACATCCTTTGTTATTGACTTACGAGAAGGAATTCTCTAATAAGGAAGAGCTTTACCCATAAAACGCCTAAACCCCTCTCTTTCCACATGAGAAAATGATAACTCATCTAGAATAATGTACTCCACACATAACAATGATAGCTCTTCTTGAGTGCTTTCTACAATACAAAACTCACTAGTTGGTTTTTTAAAAGAAAAAATCTTTTGCCTTTTTGCTTTCATTATCTCAATATTCAGGGAATACTTTGGACACTTTTCCACATGATTAATAAGAGAGGTTGTACAATTCTTCCTAGGATCATCATAGAATTCTTTTCTGCAATAATGCATGCACCCTTAATTCTACCCTCCATAACCTTCCTATCATAATGCTTCCAAATATCTGACTTTTCTTTCCATTTCAATGCCTCAAGGATGCTTTCCATACTTCCGTCATCTTCAAGATCGGTTGCTTGACTTCCTCTTTCTTCTTCTGGAGTTGCAGCATTACTTCTTTCGTTACAGGAACAAATTGCAGAAATTATTTACAGAAATAGATTGTGTTTACATAATGCAAAAATTGTTTACAATGCAGCAAAACAAGCAACAAACCACCAACATGTGCAAAATGTGCAGCAAGTGCATTATTTGAGCAATAAACAGATAAATAATGGAACACACTTACTTAGTTACTTACAGCAACATTTAACAATCCAATTAACAATCAAAAAAAAAAAAAAAGGAGTCACTTCAAGTTAAAACTTCAAAGTGTAGCAGTTAAACACACTTTCCTAGTTACGTACAGCAAGTCAGCAACATTAACAATCCAATTAACAATCCAAAAAAAAAAAAATAAATAAAGGAGTCACTTCAAGTTCAAACTTCAAAGTGCAGCCCCTAAACCCTATTAGACCAATAAGGCAACAAATCATTCAGCACATATATACTAGATCACCAGCATCCCTTTAGGACAAAAGAACACAAACTAATATATCAACAAGCCAATTCTAAGCTTAAAGTCTCAGCCATTTATAACATGTAGAATCTCCCACAGAAACATACAAAAGAATAATGATTGCTCAAAGTCACCTTCTCTAATTCACAAACCAGCATGTATTTAAAATTTATAAATGCAGCAACAAGTCTCAACACATCCAATCCAAATATCCTATTTCCACAAAATCCAAAACCCATAACACTAAAAATAAACAAAATTGCTACATGAGATGATGAAGTTGATTTCGGATGAGCTCCCGAACTAGTAACAGCTGATTTTGATTGCCTCTTCATTTTCTGGATATGCAAATTACTCCTATTCAAATCAGTAAACAGAAATGTGACTACAGAGGTAAAGAACAAACAAAGTGACTTGTTATTCCAAAAGCAAACAAAATGTAGGACTACTCAGCCAAAATAACTACTCGGCCAAAACAAATGCAGAGTACCTGAAACCAAAATACTCAATTCCAAGGTTCGGTTCCGGCGAAGGTGCCAGGAAGACGACTACCGTTGAGATGTGATCTGGTTATGACCGAGCTCCGATCGACAGAGATGTCAGAGAGTTCACATCGATGAGCTTTTGCTGAAGGAGAAATACAATCAGAGACTTAAGTGAATGAACGCAACATAAAGAAGGGAATGAACAATAGGCTTATTAGCGAGAGCTTCGATTTCCAGCGAAGGTGCTAGGAAGACGACGGTGGACGACGTGTTGGGGTTATGATTGTCGAAATGTGATCGAGATTCGAGAAAGAGGTCAAAGAGTAAGAATCTAAGAGAGAGAGTAAGACTTAGGAATAGGATTGCAAGGCTGCAAGGTGAAAGAGTGAAGCGTTTTAGGCTTTCAGGGTTTGGCATAAAACTATACATAACGATGTCATTTCGAAGCAGATTCGGTTTTCAGTTTGGTTCGGTGCAGTTTTTTGCTTTTCGGTTTGGTTTTTTTAGGTGCGGTTTTTTTGGCTTCGGTTCGGGTATCAATGCGGTATTTTTCATTTTTTCAGTTTCGCGAACCCACCCTAGAACACACATAAGAACAAAACTTAGGATTTTAGTCTTCTACAGGCTACAGCTTGAATAAATAAAGAAAAGAATGATATGGCTTAATCAAAGATTCACAAAACATAGCAGTTTGCAATTGGCTTCAGATATATTGTAAACACTATTGAAGAATGTTGACTTTAGTGTGATATGTCAAACTAGGATTAGTTCTATAGTTGTAATATGAAAGAATTCACAATTCAAGTTAGAATAGGAATCCTTATACACTAACAAATTGTACTTTGTAATCGCTATATATAGGGCTCCTATTATCAATGAATTTACACACCAATGTTCTCTATAATCTCTCTTGCACCATATTTCGTTAAACACATTATCAGCACGAGTCCTAACTCTGAAGCCAAAAAGCCAAAAGCCAAAAACCAAAAAAGGGAAAAATTTCATTTACCATTAGCCTCGCCTGCCCCTGTAGCCTTGCGGGCCCACGCGCCCGTCTGCTAGCCTCGCTAGCCTTTCAGCCACACTAGCCTCGCTAACCACCTTTCGGGTTAGCCTCACTAGCCCTGTACCAGCGCCAATCTCGCACGCAAGCACTTGCTCGCGTTCCCCTACTAGCCTACGCTAGCCTCTCCGTTAGCCTTGCTTGCACATCTCGGTTAGCCTCGCTTTAGCACATCTCGTCCATCTTCCTTGCACGCATGCATCAACATGCTCATGCTTCAAGAATTTCAAGCTCCGAAATTCACAAGTTTTATATTAAAGTTCCTGATTTTTTAAAATTTGTTTTCATTTTTATTTTTCTTCGAGGACTTCCAAAATCCCTTCTCTTACATCCCACATTTCTTGTAACATGGGTTCTATTTGTAAAAGCGGAACTATGGGGAGTTCACACTAAATTACGAGCTAAGAGCATTCATAAACCATGGACTAAGAGCGTTCGTGAGCATCAAAATATTACTGACTAAGAGCATTAGTAAGCTACGGACTAAGAGCGTTCATGAGCATCAAAATTTGACCACTCAGACATCATTGTTTAAATCCAAATCGAAACATTGAAAACTATCAACAAAGACAGTGATTATAACTCTTTCTCAAGTTGGCCCATCCAATTAATTGCGATGTCTATGAAAGGTTTGATCTGAGAGAAAGGTTTTACAAGCAAGCATTGCTCTGTCAAAATCTCGCCTTACCTTACCTGATCACTACCAAATTGGACTTACCAAAAGGATTGAGTAACTATTACTTGTCTAAGCTTGATTATTATTTTGGATTAAATTTTGATTTAGAAAATTTGACGTAACTGTTGGCTTTCATTAAAATAAAGTGTCGATTTTTATTCATTCAAGTATGTTTCTCGGAGAGCTAGAATGCCTTGTGGATAGTGTTACTACGCACACCATACTTTGACATAGGCAATTCTTCCTTGATATGATGCCTACTCGATCTTCATGACTACGATGGCAGGGTCATCTAATTACATTGATTCATGGTCGAGGACCAGCTCAATTCTTGTTGCCAAATGGTACAATCATTAATGCCACTGATGCTCTGTACATTCATAAGTTCGGAAGAACTCTTTTGAGTTTTAAAGATATAAGAGCTAATGGTTTTCATGTGGAAACACATTGTGAGAATGTCACCACTATTCTAATCATTGAATCTACCCATGTCATGAGAGATAACTTATGAGATTCATACATATATAGGCTTTGGCATGACCATTTGGGACGCCAAGTCGTGGCATGATGATCCGTATGTTAAGAACTTCACACGGACATCCCCTCTCCAGAACAAAGGGAAGTAACAATCAAAAGTCGATTCAAAGAGTACATTGCACGGTCGTTGTGCCTCGGAGAGCCGCCGCAGGCACCAGATCCCCCTACGGCAAAATCATGGCATTGACGCCATGTATGGAGACTCGGCTCCACTCTCTACTTCTCAAGTCAAATATTACTTTATGGCTCAATCAAAATCCTCATTGGTTGCTTCTAAAGCCCATCTTTCGTTCTGCAAAGCCTGCACTTTAGCAAAATTAGGATCGAGATCATCCTATGCAAATGATACTAAAGAAATTATTCCATTCTTGCAAAGAATCTAAGGTGATATTTGTGGACATATTCAACCATCTTGCGGACCATTTAGATATTTATGGTGTTGGTTTATGCATCGACACACTGGTCACATATTATGCTTTTGTCCACAAGGAACGCTACATATGCTAAACTCCTAGCACAAATTATTAAGTTCAGGACTCACCACTCCGATCATCCTATTAATTCAATCCGTCTTGACAATGTTGAGGAGTTTACATAAAAAACTTTTGATGATCATTGCATGTCCATTGGGATTGAAGTTAAACATCTAATTCCTCATGTTCACACCCAAAATGGTCTTACAGAAGCCGCCATTAAAAGACTTCAAATGGTTGCTAGAGCATTGATTATGCGCGCCAATCTCCATGTTTCTGCTTGGGGATGCAATATTGCATGCAGTTGTACTTATTCATCTGAAGCCTACTGCTACTCAACCTTTTTTTGCATCCCAGATGGTTACTGTATATGAGCTTCATGTCTCACACTTACTCATATTTGAGTGTGCAGTTTATGTGCCAATTACGCCGCCACAGTGCACTAAAATGAGTCCTCAAAGACGATTAGGCATTTATGTTGGATATGATTCTCCAACCATCATCCACTATTTAGAAACAGGCCTGGGACCTGGAACCATAAAATTTGTCGGGAATACAAAATGCCTAATTTCACCAAGCCTGATCATTCCATCATCAAGACCATTGATGGAAAGGAAACTGTTGTCGGGAATACCCAAGAGGGCATAGTGTAAGTATTGCCCTACTCATCTTGCTTGTCATTCTATTAACAATGGAACTAGTCTTAGAAAACACATTGAGAAAGTTTGCACTGAATACCCTGGTAAAACAGATTTAAGCAAGGGTTAGACTCATCTGAACTTCGGTGGGTATGATGATGTTGTTTTAAAATAAGTCAAGATAATTATGTCATAGCTGCAACTAAAATGATTGTAATTGATGAACTCTCATTTAGTGCCATTGAAAGATCGGAATTTAAAAGGTTCTGTAAGGTAGCAGTCCCTAACTTCACCATTCCTTATAGGAAAACCATAGTGAAAACCTTCTTGGGATGTACGATCCAAATAAGGCAGAGCTGACCAAGGAGCTAAACAACCATTGTGTGTTTGACAAATGATCCTTAGACATCGGTTCAAAACATAAACTACATGGTTATTACAGCTTATTTCATAGATAATGGATGGAGAATGCACAAGAGGGTGCTTAACTTCTGTTTAACTCCAAACCATCAGGGAAATACCATAGGTAAGATTCTTGAGTGTTATTTACTGCAGTGGGGAATCAAGAGGGTTTTAAACATTAGCGTAGATAATGCTTCAGCCAACAAGGTGGTGCTTGATTACATTAGGAAAAAATTGTGCAATCTTGATCAGCAACAAGTATTAGGAGGGAAGTTTCTACATGTGAGGTGATTGGCTCACATTGTGAACCTGATCGTTAAGTTTGGTTTGCATATTTAGGACAAGTTTATTGCTAGCATTAGGAACGCAGTTCGATATGTTAGAAGCTCACCATGTAGGCTTAATGCTTTTAAGCTTTATGCCGAGAATGAAAATTTGGACAGCAATAAAGTTTGTATTTAGATGTTCCAACAAGGTGGAATTTCACCTACATAATTTTGGATACTATATTACAGCTTAAACGGAGGTTTGATAGGATGGCTGAGGATGAGGATTCGAAGTGGAGGAGTTACTTCGATGAGAATGAGGAAGAATATGAGGAGGAGGAAGAGAATTTTGTTGAAGCAAGCCAGCGAAACTCAATGAAAAAGATAGGGCCACCTAATAAAGCAGATTAGGACAAGGCTGGTGTTTTTGTGAGGTTTTTGAAGGTTTTCTTCGACGCAACAGTGAGGGTGAGTGCAACAAACAACCCTATTGCACCCAAATCCTTCCACCAGATGGTCACGATTGAATCAGAAATTGAGGACTTGTGTATGCAGCCCTATTCATCCGATGGAAGTGAGTCTGAAAAATTGTTGTTTCACATGGCTATAAAAGAGAGGAGCAAGTACAAGAAGTACTTTGGATCCTTAGATGACTGCAACCAGTTGTTGCTGGTTGCTATAGTCTTGGATCCAAGGTATAAGCTATTAAACTTCCAAAGAGTTAGCCAAAAATGGTAAATTTCGATGATGAAACAGTGAAGAAAAAAACAGGAGAAGTGAAGGACTTGATGACCAGTCTAACAGATTGGTATGCTTCTACATTTAGTACTCAAAGTAGCCAAAGAGGCAGCAGAGTGTTGGAACAAGCTGCTAGCAATAGCCATATCAGCTATCGTTCCAAAAATTTGAGTGGGAGGATGGTTGAACTTCTTGAGGATTGGTATAGGGAGTTAGAGGAAGGTGATGTAATTGCCGTAGGCCATGAAGTAGATAGATATCTACTTGACCCCATTGAAAAGCCTCTTGAATGGATTGATTTCGAGATATTAACGTGGTGGAAGCAAGTATCCCAATCTTCAATTAGTTGCTAAGGATGTTTTAGCAATTCAAGTCTCCACCGTGGCATCCGAATCATGCTTCAGCACTGGCAAGAGAGTGATTGATCCACATCAGAGTTCATTAACTCCTAGATCTGTGGAGGCCTTAATTTGCCTGCAAAATTGGCTAAAGTCTGATAGCATTCAAGGCCTGGAATACACTCCTACACCCGAGGAAATGGTGTGGCTTGAATATGTTGAGAAAGGTAAAATATATGTATAAATGTTAAACTATGATGTTTAAGTTGTTATGTGTACATTTTTTACTACCATTGTGCTTACTGCCTCTTTTGTGTTTTTTACTTTTGTAAGTGCAGAACAAGAGAAAGAAGAAAGTGTAATAACCGCAATTTTCAATTTCATTTCGTGTAATTGTGTGGAATTAATAATCTTTGTTTGCACGAATATTAGACTTGAAGTATTTCATTTTTGGATTTAACGAAGTTCGGAAACTTTTCGCTTTAACAAAAGCTCGAAATTTTCGATCCTAAAAATCGACTTTTTATACGCACTGAATTTGAGAAAACTTCCTTCATGAAAGTTGTAGAACTCGTCGATACGAGTCCGTGCATATGCAGAACACGAGTTATGACATTTAGAAGATTTTTTGAAATTGGGTATATATATTTTCAGAAACTTTCCTGAAGTATGGTTTCCATTTCTGTCGCTGTCACTATTCACCTTCGTCTTCATTCTCTCTCTCTCTCTCTCTCTCTCTCTCTCTCTCTCTCTCTCGTCCACAACCACCAGAAAATAGAGCAACCTTCTCCAGCCTTGTTATCCCTCAACCGGCCACCTTCAGACGTCGGACCACCTCTAGCGCGGCCTCAACGTCCGGCAAATCAACTCGATCCCGTTATACCCGAAAATGAACCAACGCAGCCTCCTCGTGTTTCCGGCCACCAATCCTCATCAAACTTCTCCCTCTACATCGCCTCGACCTCCTGAAGCTCCCAAAAGCATCCTTGCACGGCGGCGCAGCCTGTGGCGGTGGCTGGAAGTCAGCCCCGATCGAATCGAACGGAGCTTTCGATCCAACTATCTCGAGCTACAGGAATTCGTTTCGTGAGATTCTTAGCCTGGTGAGCTCTCCTTGAGTTGCTTAATAAGTCTACAGAAGGGATCGAAGAAAGTTGTAGAAGTTTTTACGTCGAACGGAGCACCCACCGGTTTCTGGAAATTTTCCGGCCACCGAAGCTTCCAAGGTAATTTTTGATCCCTTCCTGATTTTTTTTGATAGTATGTCTTTGGAGTTTTTTGATAAGCTTGATGAGATGAAGAAGAGCAGGCCAGCCCCGATACCATTGGCGGTGGTCGGCGGCCTCTTTGTCACTAACTCTGGTGGCCCTTCCGGCCACCTCCGGGGGTCAAAAATACAATTTCTGTGCATTTTTAGATTCTACATTTCAATACTATCATTTCAATATTATACGCATTTTTTAGATATCGTATGATTTAGTTATGAATTTTTACGTTTCGATCAATTTCGATCGTTCGATTTGTGATCCGTAAAATTAGGACCGTCTGATGGACTTGTAGTTTTGATATGGTGATCGTATGACTATACCATGACTTTGTGTGGTCATAGGTGAAGATTCAACCGTTGGATCTTCGTATATTTGTAAAAAGGTGATTCGGAAGGCGATTTGTGAGAATCCGACCGTCAGATCTTCGTGATAATTTTTGGAGGATGATCCTAAAGGCGATCCGTGAGGATCCGGCCGTTGGATTGTCTTTTGAGTATGTTTTTGAGTTATTGGCGAAGTTAAGGTCATGTTTGATTAGGTGATTGACTGTCTTACTTGGGTGAGCAAGTTCGGTTGTAAATTGTGTTAATTTGAAGACGCAGCAGGAATATGGAGGGGTAAACGTCACTTGTTTCATATTACAAACTGAGTACTTTTAATTAATTTATTTTGTCGTAATTGTGTGAAAAATATTTATGGGATAAATATTTGTTTTTAAAATCACATGACTTGATCAACTACGGTCTATAGGTAAGTAAAATGAATTTTAATTATACAAAATGAATTTCACGATTTTCTTGTGTGAACTATAGATAGTATTAGTGGTCATCCCTGAGTGGACGATTACGTCTATATATATATATATATATATATATATATATTTACGTGGAATATATATTGGTTGGTATGTTGTTAAGTGATGATATGATTGAGTTTGGAGTGATGATTTCGAGTTATATTTTGAATGCTTAATTTCATGATAATATTGTGTATCTTGGATTGGTTGATTCCATTGTATGAATTGTATTATTACACTCGATTATGAATTTAAGGTTGACGTAGTGACCGATATGAGGGAATCGGAAGCTCTAATCCCAGGTGGATGGTGGGCTACGATTGGTTGAGTAGATTGGATGCCACAACCCTTGTCGGGTAATGGGGCTAGATTGAGTATGAGTATCGGATGTTCTAAATATGTATTTATATATATATATTTATATTGATGAACTACGATAATGATAAACATATCGGACACCATAACCTAGGCCAGGTGATGGGCTACGATTCAGTTAGAACTCTAGTCTATCAGTCACCATATTTTTATAAATACGATTTCAGGGTTTTGAGAAAAAAAAGATGTGAGTTTAGCTCCCGTATTAATTCTTGTTGATTTGGTGATTGATTATTGAGGTTGTGGTTTCTTTGTGAATGTTGAAATTGTTGGGTGTTGACCTTGGTGAAAAGAAATATGATTTAATAAAACAACCGTTCATTCTAATTTACTCACACGAGATTTCAGAAAGCTTACCGGGTTTTGTGTTGTTGCAATCCCGGTACACTATTCAAACGGTGTAGCGGGTGATCCTACAGGTCAGGAGAATCAAGAGGGTGATCGAACAGCTTAGAGTAACTGCACTTGTGTTAATTTGATTTTCTTTTGTGAGGTGTGTTATGCTCATTTGAGCTTACATTTCAAATTTGGAGAGAGCGTGTTGTAATAATTAATCCGAGATTTATTTCAGAATTTGAATTTGAATTCATGTGGTGTGTTATTTCAGAAGAAAAAAAAATTCAGGATGATTATTGTTGAATTATAGTAATTCATGTTTCGGATTTTGAATTATTATTCTAAAATTCGGGGCATGACAGAAAGAGAAAAAAGAGTTGGGTGATGCAGAAAAGGCAGCAAAGTCCCCAAGACTGCACAAGAAATCTGATGCAGCAATAGCCGCCAAAAAATGAACTTGAAAGAATGTAAGTATAAAGTGTATATTCATGTTGTGCTAGTTGCTATATCATTTAAAGGTGGTCCTGCGATTATCGTGCTATGTATGCCAAAGAATGCAGATTTCATTTGCTAGAATGTTGTGAAAGTGAAATGTATGTGTATGAAACTATAAATGATTGAATGCAGATTTCAGTTGCTAGAGTGTGAATGCAAGTTTATGTTTTGTGAAAAAAGTATGAGGTCTTGTGAATGCAGGTTCCAGTTTTGTGAAACTATGAAGTCTCGTGATGCAGGTTCCAGCTTTGTAATAAAAAAAAAAAGTGAAATGTGTGTAACTGTGTATGAAACTATGAATACAGATTTCGGTTGCTAGTGTGTTGTGAAAGAATTGGAAAGTTTGTTGATAAATGCAGTATTGTAGTTGCAAGCTTGATAATGCTTAGTGAGATGAATATGAATGCTTTAAGAGAATGCAGGAAATCATGTCCTTATTAGTTTTTATTCAAATGGGGGTTATTCATAATGATATTGCATTATTACTTGTTGTCTTGATTTCAGGCCTATGGAAATATTGAAGTTGGACATATGCTTGCTGCCTTGGAGATCTGCTTGCTTCCTTGTTGCATTCCTACTTCAAGATTCAAATTATGAATTGAACTTATTCACTTAATGTCTTTTCTGAAAATCTTTTCTGTTTTTCACCTAGGCTTGCAAAAGTAGCTTCAGTACTTTCACTACTTTGGAAGATTGGATAATTGGATATGTTGGTTAATTCTAAATTTTGAATCTGTTAAGTTTGAACTTTGATATTTGAAATGGCTGTAACTTAACTTAAAAGTGAAAAAATTTGTATTTCTGATGTCTTTGCACTATGAAAGTTTTTATGCAGCCACTTATTTGTGTTATTTAGAAACGGTTCTAGGCAAAACCAAACCATTTAGAGTCGATTCGGTTCCAAAACCGTTCCAAGAAATTTGTTAACACAACCGAATCGATTATAAGAGTTATTTTCCTCCTCGATTCCACAACTTTTGCACAGGAACCAACCCGATCCCAGGCCTACAAATAATCCGTCTCATGAGAATATTCCGGATTATGGTTATGTCCAAGAGATATCATTGGGGGACGCTCCAATGTCAGAACCAATTCCAAAAAATAGAGAGATCTCAATAAATTACACTAATGTACATGAGACGTTGAATAGATATTCCATTATTTTTGATGATGCCTTTACATATTATTTTGCAAAAGGAATTATAGAACATGATGATATCAAACATCGCTCTGTTGAAGAATGTCAACAAAGAGCAGATTTGTCTAAATTGGAAAGATGTGATCTAGGCTGAATTGGATTCACTACCAAAGTGACAAGTATTTGGGCTGGTAAGCTGACACCCCAAGTGTAAAGCATGTTGGCCACAACGTTTTTCACAATGCCTTGAAATCGACTACGAGGGGACATATTCTCCCGTAATGGATATCATAACGTTCTGCTACCTTGTCAGTTTAGTAGTTTTCAAAAAACTTGACATGCAGCTTATGGATGTGGTTATAGCATATCTCTATGGGAATCTAGATTCAGAGAATATATATATATATACATATATATATATATATATATATATATATATGAAGATTCCATATGAACTTCAATTACCCGAATTAAGTGGCTCTAAACCACGAAACGCATTTTCTATAAGATTAAAACTCTCACCATATGGATTGAAACAATCCATACGGATGTGGTATAACTGTCTAAGTGACTACTTGATTGGGAAGGGATATGTCAACAATGAAATATGCCTATGTTTTGTTCATTAAAAGGACAAGTTCCAGATTTGCAATTGTAGCAGTTTGTGTTGATGACATGAACCTAATTGGAACTCTAGATGAGTTAAAAGAAACTGCCAAATATTTGAAATCCAAATTTAAGATGAAAGATCTTGAGAAAACACGGTTTTTATCTCGGATTAGAACTTGAGCACCGTAGTGATGGGATTTTAATCCATCAATCAGCATATACTAAGAAAATACTAAGGCACTTTAATGATGGTGATAAAGTAAAGCTTGTGAGTACTCCCATGATTAACTGTAGTCTTGAGCCTGGAAAGATCCTTTTCGTCCAAAGGTTGAGGATGAAGACGTTTTAGAGGCTGAAGTGTTATATCTAAGTGCAATAGGCGCATTATTATACTTAGCTTAATGTACAAGACCAGACATCTCATTCGCTGTGAACTTATTAGCTAGACATATCTCTGCGCCAACACGCCACCATTGGACTGGTGTAAAGACAATTTTTTGATACTTAAAAGGTAAAATTGATATGGGCTTATTTTATCCCTACAGAGAGAAAAGAAAGGACGAAAGAATGGATTCGAACTCCATTGGCCGGAGACTGGAGAGCATAGCGCTGCTGCTGCCGCCACCGCCGCCTCCACTGGCTTAGGTGGCTGGCATCCTCCCTCTGTTTGTCACAATAATGGTGATATTTTGATGGGTTTTGCTACTGCAGGGTCCCTTTCGGACCCCTACAAAGATTGCTCCTAAATAGGTTATGTCTTTACCAGGGGAAGCACTACGATATCTTGGAAGTCTACAAAATAGACTCTTATCACTACATCCTCGAATCATGCAGAGATTATTGCTCTATAAGAAGCTGTGCGTGAATGCATATGGGTAAGGTTTGTAATTAGACATATTCGAGGAACTTGTAATTTGAAGTCTACCACAGATGAACCTACATGCACATATGAGGATAATGCAACTTGTATTAAACAAATGAAGTTAGGATTCATCAAGGGCAAAAACACCAAGCATATATCGCCTAAGTTCTTTATAATCAGCTACAGCAAGCACTTCTAAAGATTGAAGTGAATCAAATCTGATCAGAGGATAATATAGCGGACTTATTTAGAGGATAATGCATCATGTCAGATCATTAGGTATGCACCAACCAATTGCTAATTCAAACTCTTTTCATCCATGTGGAGAAATATACGGTAATTCATTGATCGTTCCCAAAGCCATAGTAGTAAGAAGGTTTTCTTGAAATCGGACAATTCATTGATCATTCCCAAAGCCTCAGTCCATTTTTAATCACAAAATTTTGTCTAATGAGCCCATATTCATTATCAAATACTTTATCAAAAGTACTTGGAAATATTATCACCCCGTCAACTGTTTTTTCTTTATTTAATAACTTGCACAAAATTATTTTAAGTCAATTGGAATTAAAGTTAACTTAGAATTATGGTGAGAATATGGTGATAGTGACTTCGTAGGTTGAGAGTTAGGAAGGTTTAAGGTTATTGTAACGGTCTAATACAAGTAGACTAGTCTAGTTGAGTAATGTGTGTGGAGGGATATTTTGCAGAAGTATCGTAAGAGTGAATTCCTTTACCAGGTATTTTGAGAGTCTCCTCGATCCATATCTCTCTTTAGGAGCTCTGTACATGCCCTTGGGCAATACATCTCCCATTTCCATCTCCCATATTGTGTGTCATCTACATACAAGACCTTGCAATCGCAATGCCAAGAGGTGATTGATACGTACAGAGAGGAAAATTGAATAGATTAACTCTATTGCTTCTTAAAATCTAGGCTTTTAGTCATCGAATTTAAGGGATATACTTACCCCCATACATTACGTAATTCTAGCTGCAGCAGTTGGAGATCAATAGGCTATTGTGGCCTTGGTAGAGGACATGATACCATTTTGACGTGTCATTTTCACGCAAATCTTAAGAAGCAAAAATCAGATGATCTATTGAATGATAAAAGCATAATAATGACCTACCTGACACATGCTAGGTGGAACCGCAGTCAAGGACGTCAACCCCAACTGACAATGGTCCACCTCCTCCATTTTCGTTAAGAGAATGTCAATCCCCAAGCCCCAAACCCCAAATCCTAAACCGCAAACCCCAAACTCCAAAACCCCAAATCTCAAACTGTAGACTGTAGACATGATCTTTAAACTCCAAAGCATAAACATATTAGAGGTACGATGTCTACATAAATGCCAAGGACGTCAACCCCAACCGACAATGGTCCACCTCCTCCATTTTCGTCAAGAGAATGTCAATCCCTAAGCCCCAAACCCCAAACCCTTAAACCCAAACTCCAAAACCCTTCTTACTACTACTGCATCATGTCAGATCGTTAGGTATGCACCAACCAATTGCTAATTCTTAAAATCTAGGCTTTTAGTCATTTGAATTTAAGAGATGTACTTACCCCCATACATTACGTAATTCTAGCTGCAACAGTTGGAGATCAATTGGCTACTGTGGCCTTGGTAGAGAAGCTGCTCACAGTTGTTGTATTATTTTTCTCCTCCTCGAGGTTGTTTTTGTCCCACAAGGTTTATTACTCGATCAAGGTTTTTAACGAGGCAACAATTGAAGCGTCATCACAAAGTTTGAGCAGGACAAGGGGGAGTGTTGAAGAATGTTGAATTTAGTGTGCCTTGTCAAACTAGGATTAGTTATATAGTTGTAATAGGAGAGAATTCCCAATTCAAGTTAGAATAGGAATCCTTGTACACCAAGAAATTATACTTTGTAATCCCTATATATAGAGCTCTTATTATCAATGAATTGACACACCAATTTTCTCTACAATCTCTCTTGCATCCTATTTTGTTAAACAAACACTAAACACCTCTATATTCTTTCCTGAATTTTCAGTCTGCTAATACTAAAGCCTGTCCACAATCAAGTTGTAGACCACTGAGGCTACTGAAGTGATACGCAAGTAAAGAGTTAGCCCAGCTGAAACTCATATGTGTAATCTGTTCAAACTCATAATTTCATCCACACATATATAGTTCTTTCCTTCAAAATTTGACAAGACATGTTCCACTTAAAAGACATTTATAAATAATTGTTGCCTCCAAGGCTAGCTTTATACTGTCTTGCCTGGGGAACCAAGTCGCAAGTTAATTGATCATTTTCCAAGCTCCTGCTGTTGTAGGTAAGCTTCTCACTCTACTTATATATTTGAACTTCAACAAAGAATAGCTCAGAAAGAAAGCACAACAAGGCCAAAAGAAACTGGTGGTAGTGAGTTTACCCTAAAAGTTTGCAGGGCTGTCATCCAGTTGTTTCTCATCTTCTATATCTACCTCCAAAATTTCCTGAGAAAGAACTGGATCATATTACTAAAACAACAAGGCATTCATGCTCATTATCAAATTCAAGCTCATTATCAAATTAAGTAATAGTAAGATACAATAACTCACAGGGATTCTCTGCTTGAGATAATTGGCCAGCCTAGCCAGAACAAGGCTGCGTTCATGCCAAAACCGGCCTTTGAGACTGATCTTCACAAAGGGTCCATCTAGGTCAGCAAGATCAACTTGTCCTACAAACCATTCACCAAGTATAAGCCGATTAAGTCCACAATATAACTAACAAAAAAAGAAATAAAAAAAGTGAAATGTTTGTGTGAAAGATTGGTCTTGCACCTGTCATGCCAACTGAAGTGTCAAAGAGCTGACCAAATTCGACTCTGGCATCGGCCAAGACCTGTCTAATGTTGTCTTCTGTTAGGTCCAGAGGCTGTGAAGGCTGAGCTGCTGCTGCTGCTAATAAGCTTGGAAATCTCTTACTAGATTTTGATCCTAGTGTTGCTGGGATTGTACAAATCCTTAGCCTTTGCCATTGTATGTGGTTTTGGTTCACTGTGTTCAGGATTTGGGTTTTGGAGAAGTGATAGAGAGTAATGGGGAAGACTGGTGTTGGGTTTGTTCCTGTTATGTGGTTGTTCTGGTGATGAAGAACTCCTTGGACCCTCATCCCTCTTCAACCTTCCAAAGCTTCTTTGGAAAAAATCACTACCTGATTCAAAAGGCTCATAGACAAATTGATAAGGACCACCTGTTTGAATGGATAAGGATTCACTACCAAGCTCCACCAAGCTCCAAATTATTGGTTATATATTATTGTAGCTGTATTATGCAGTTATGTTATATTTCTCATTCAGAAGGGAAGAGTCTTGGTTTGAAACAAAGAAGCATATAAGCCGCCTCATTGCACAAAACCTTGATTTTTTTTTTTTTTTTTGGATAACAAAAACTTGATTTGTTTTCACTAATTTCGCATCTTATGTTGTTATTCTCTCAACCCGACTCTATATTCAAGCGCCACTTTACCTGATTCAGATTTCCGGAATATATCAACATGCATGCCGAACAATCATTTTTTCTCCCTTCAAATTCTGAATAGGAAAAGAGAAGGCAAATACTTTTATTCCCTTCACCTTACAATTTTCTGCACTGTATGGTTCCTTAGTGCTGCTGGCTTACAAGTATGCCACAGATGGACCATATCATTAGAACACAAATATGCTAAAAGAAAAGAGATGAGAAAGATGAAATTGTATACTACTTGAATGCGCTGAAAACTGGGCAAGTTCAATACATTGGGGTTTATTCTTCACATTATGCTGCTCAAAATTCACCAAGAACTCTAGAAAAGGACATTACATGAATACAAAACTCGTTTACACCTTCCTATCTCACATAGATATGCAGTGTGCTCCCACTATATTGCAGAGAAGTACTCTTTGCTGAGCTTGGGGTCTGGCTTCATGGACTTCTCCCCAGGCTTCCACCCAGCGGGGCAAACCTCATCAGGGTTGTCCTGCACAAACTGCAAGGCCTGCAGGATCCAGGCAAGGAAACACACCGAAAAAATCCAATTATAACTAGTAAAATCAACATAACAATGAACAAGTTACAAGATATAAGGCAGATATTGGATGCTAAAAATCATCCCAATTTCTATCTTGGCCTCAAAGAATTTGTTTACCTGGAGCGTTCTCTTAGTCTCATCCACACTTCGGCCGATGGCAAGATTGTTAATGGTGGAGTGTTGAATAACACCTTCCTTGTCAATAATGAAGAGTCCTCTTAATGCAATTCCCTATCACGGCAAAACCAAACTTTTAAATAATCCAGATTACAACATCACCAAGTCTCCCAAAATTTCTACTTCATTAAGTTCAGAACCAACTATCATCTCATACCTGGTCTGGGATCAGCACACCATAAGATTTTGAAATTGATTTGGTGACATCAGAGACCAATGGATACTTCAAGTCACCAAGACCGCCTGATTTCCTATCTGTTTGGACCCATGCAAGATGCGAAAACTACAAGAGAAAATGATAGTGTAAGGCCAAGATAATCTCAAAGATGTGTCTTTGAACAATTTCACTTGAAATAAATACATATAGGTACATGACTTAGATAAGCATAAGGCTCAAAGGTGGTGCTCATCATTCATCAGTTATTTTAAAAATTATGGAATCAAGAGCACAGTTTCCTGATATTGCCAACCTTAGTTATTTCTTTTTATCCAACCTTAGATACTATGTCTTGTGATTTTTGTTTTCCAACTTTGTCTATAAAAGCAAGACATTCTTCTTCACCAACACTGAGAATTGGCCATTTGGCTCAACCAAATGCAAATGTATTCTTTAATTATGAGTCCAATTTCAGTTGACAATCAGCAAATGCAACTTGTAAGTTCACTTTCGTATGTACAGTAAGTTTGAAGTGGAAAGCCACCCTCTTCTAACATGCAACTTATTGACTTGGTAAAATGCAACAACAAATCCAAACATGAAACAAGTGAATGTGCATATGCAGAATATTGACTTTATGTAAACCGCTACAACAGACCCACGGATCGAATAAGTTCTGACATGGGAATATGCAGAACATTGACTTTTTGTAATCCACTAAAACAGACCAACAGATTGAACAAGTTCTGACATGAGGATATGCAGGCCATTGACTTATTGTGATATGCTACAACAAAGGGAACATTAAACAATTCATCACATGTAGATATGCAGAAGATTGACATTTTGTGATATGCTGCAACCGACCCAAGCATTGAACAAGTTATAACAATTGCATATGCAGAACATTTGACTTTTTATGAAATGTCAACAAAACAAACTAGTAGGCAATCAGCTGCAGCCTGCAGGTGGGTAGTCTGATAATGCATTCTAAGATTACAGCTGAATTTAAACAAGGGCTATCCAATGCACATTACGAAGATAGCCGGAGCAGAAAATCAACTTACAACACTGTCGACTGAAACACCCAAGACTTCTGTGTTGAGTGCCTCGAATTCAGCATGACGGTCACTGAAAGCAGTAATCTCTGAAAAATAGTTCAAAGATACAAACAGAGAAGTTAGACTCACCACCCGAAATCTCCATTAAAAACTGAAACTATGTGAGAAACAGATTAGTCGAAAAACAAACCTGTTGGGCAAACAAATGTGAAATCCAACGGATAGAAAAACAGAATCACATATTTCTTCCCAATGTATTCAGACAATTTGACCTGAAATTGCAATTCTTTTCAGTTTCAAAGAAACTCAAATATGAATCCAGGACACAACAATTTGAATTAGATTCTCACCTTAATGAATTCCTGGTCAAAAACAGCCTCGGCCTCGAAATCCGGCGCAACGTTTCCGACTAAAGGAAGCTCAGCCTATCAAAACCAAAACCAAGAAATTAACTTAACAGCAGAATCCATTAGCAATTACAATGAAATAGAGCGAGAAAGACTTACGGAAGCTTTGACGGCGAAGGACTTGGCGGAATGGGAGCCGCGGGAGAGAGAGATGGAGCGGGAGGGGGATGGGAGGCGGAGGCCGGTGAAGGATTTGGGGAATGTTAGGGTTTGGGATTGGGGCTTGGAGATGGAAGAAGCGGCGAGAGACGAGGATTTGGTGGAGGCGAAAGCCCTGGGGGTGGAGGAGATGAGAGCGGTTGAGGCAGCCATGGTGGTTGTTGGTAGCTCACCCACTCAAACTCAAAACTGAGTAGTAGTATCTATCAGTGAGTCACAGTCTGTGTGTGAGATAGAGTCTCGAGTCTTCTTAAGGCGGAGAAATGGTAGGAGACAAGTGAGAGGATAAGTAGTAGGGAGGGGTTGGTGGATTTGGTTGAACCGGGCCAACCGGCTCCATACATTTTGGGGCTACCGGAAATCTAGGCCTTTTTTTTTTTTTTTTTTTTGGGATTTTTGAGCTGGCATTTACAAATTGGCGAAAGGCAAATGGTGGAAAGGACTGAGGTTGACCTTGACTAGTTGAAGATTTGGTTTCAAAATGGGATCTTGAACTAGAACACTATGGTTTGCCTCTAATTTGAAGGGTTGGGGGTGGAAATCCTTACCTCTGAGAAGGGTGTGAACCACAATTAGGTTGGAAAGTGATGGATCATTTACATTGAGGAGTTGTTGTGGAACCAAATTATGATATATTCACAATGTGTGAATAATGAAAGCTATGTAATTTGAGGTCCAAGAACACTAAACCGTAAGTTTATAAGTCAATAAGGAGCAATCTTTTCCTGCTTTTGATTTCGGACGTTCAGTTGGAGGTGTAAGCCTTAATACGCCTTCCTTCTTAGGTTTATTTTTTGAACCCTTTGGTCCCCAACTTTCTTCTTAGCTGAAGAGATCTCCAACCATCCATCCTTTAAGGGAAGAGCTAAAGACAGATCCTCTTCCATTGATGGTACGTACACTAGTCAGTTTGCTAGCTCGAAGCAAAGCCAATTCGTCGCCCTTGTGACTTATCAAAGTCGAAGAGACATCCAACACCTCAGTTACAGCCGTCAAGTCCATCATTTGCCACCAATGCTTTTGGAAAAGCCCACTAATGTAAAAATATTACCCTTAGCTAGTCAAGGAGGATTTGGTTGAGCCAGATCCTTCAACAGCGCCACCGCCATTAAATCATGCTAGTTAAACCCTAAAGGGCACAAATGTGATTAGGTAACAAGCACGATAAATTCCTTCCGAGGCTATGTGCCCGTGAAGAAAGCATATAGGTAGGAATTGTTTGAGCCCAAAAGTATTTTTGGCAAGATCCTTTAGTGGGTTTAGCATAGCGGACCGATACATGCGGCCCAAAAATAAGTCTACTTGGGTTTGGGTTACAGCTTCGCCCATTCCAGAATCCATAAGGAAAACGAGCCCTTATTGGAATCAAGTAGCCGAGATTGAATAGGAAACTTCAATCAATAATCCTTCGATAGCAAGGAACAGTCGAAACCTTAGTATAAATACCAGGTTTCAAGACGGAAAACACACAACTCTCAAATCAATCAAACAGATTATCAAGCCTCTCCGAAGCAAACCTACCGGCAACCTGCTTGCAAACCAGCGAAGCAAGGGTAACGCCCTCGCAACTCAGCGAAGCTAAAGTCACGCTTTAGCAAACCCTGTGCTTTCTCCTCAACTTTCCGGTGATTGCTCTGCTCAACCTACAACGTTGAGTATCGACTCGGTTTCGCGAAGAGATCACAACCAAAGTCCTTACTCGTAAGGCAAAGAAGTCTTTTTCCGAAAGGCAGAGAAAAGAACCTTGTGTCGAGGTTGGTGTTGTCCTCGTCCACAGCGTTTCATTCAAGAAGTCAGGTCAAGGGACTCCCCGACGATTGCACCCCACGGTGCTGGCACGCCTGCGCACACACTCAAAAGAGACAGTTTGTGAGCTAACTGGTTTTGGAGCCAAACATTTTGTCACACCCGGTGGGACCATTGCATAACGTATCTTTGTGAACGTAATCATTGGAAAGTCAAGCGAGAACCCTTACCAAAGGGTTTACTCTAACTGCCCAAAGCATAAGACCTCCAGTTACAGACCGCATTCTCGCGCGGAATATTGTGGTCTTTCTGAAGAACAGGTGACAGACAAGTTCTCTCTCGACTCACCATCATCAGACATGTCAACTGTACCTGAGAAAAATCAGCTGTCCGCCACTGAGGGCGAGAAATATCCTACTGTAGAGGCAGTGTCTTCCACAGACACAACGGTCGAGGAGACGACTGAAGCTGAATTTGAACCCATCATCATCTCTAAGGATGCTAGCCTGGACGAACGTATCAGTATCCTTATGCTCAACAACGAGAATTTTGGAAAGCATCTGACCACTCCGATCGCGAGAACGGAGCAGTAGATACGCGAATATCATCAGCGAGCAGAATGGAACTTCCAGGAGGCCAAAGAACATGCAAGTGGCCTTGCTAAAGAGGCCCGAGCGCATACTAACAAGATTGCTGACACCACTCCTACGCAGTATGATGAAATTCTGAGTGTTGTTAACAATGTTCACACCCAGAGCAAAGACACTGCAGCCAACATCGCGGTCATGCTTAAAGATGGTTCTAACCTTACAACAGAGGTCGCCATGTAGAGAGCTAAGTTGAACCAGGCTAAAGAGGTTTTGAACAAAGCTTTAGGAGATCCTAATGCCATCCTTGGTTCACTTGGCTAACCTTTTGGGTCTGGCAAGTATATACCACCGAATGCTCGGAAGAAGGCTAGTAGCAGCATGGCTACACAATCTACACCGGCCGCGACTGCGTCATCTAAAAGCAAGGAAAGAGCTTTGGTGATTGGTGGAACAAAATCTACCCCTCAAGCCCCGCAGAAGAGTAGGATCCTGAAGACTGGTGAAGGCACTCCTACCGACCCTGTTCGATTCACTCAATACGACAGCGATGGGGTGGAGAATGTTTACCATGAGCTCCCAGATAATTATTACGGCATTGACCAGACCGAAAACCTAATCAAGATAACGGCTCTGGTGAAGGATGCATCCACACCAGCGATAATTCTCCAATAGCCTGCTTCCAGAACCTTCCGGCTGGGAGAGGGGACGATGACAGCTAGCCAGGACATCCCACAATAGACAGCTTACCACACTGTGGCAACTCCTCCTCCCCCTCCGGGTCCAAATTATGTGAGACGCGATGAGGTTGAAGAGATGATCAGGATGGCCAACTCTAGGGCCTAGGTGGATGGAATCTATTAGGGGGCCTTCCCGCCGCATATAATGCTCGCGCCTTTTCCCAGAGGCTACAAAAATATAATCTTTTCTACTTTTTCAGACTCATCTGGCCAGGTTCAGAGTGCAATGCGGCCAGTATCAGAATGATGAAATCCTCAAATGCAGGATCTTTGGCACCTCCCTCTCAGGAGCTGCTTTCAGATGGTTTTCTAAACTCTGCCCAGGATCAGTGGCTGATTGGCCAGCGATGGAGAAGCTCTTTCGAGAAACGTTTGGGACCACAAAACCATAAGTTGACTTGGCTTCTCTCACTCAGATGGCTCAGCAACCCGCTGAATCCGCCGTGGCATACCTTCAACGTTTCCAAATTCAGAACGCCAAGCTGAACATGATATTGCCTGAGAAAGAAATGGTTAAGTTAGCAATCAAGGGTTTGGAGGCCCGCCAGCCTAAGAAGCAACATGGCAGCATAATTAAATCCATGGGAGAGCTTATCACGGAGGTTGGTAGCTTTGAACATCTCCTTAGGGAGACTGACGCCAGAAAGAATTCATCCAAAGGCACTTACATGCCAGGGAAACACCGCATAGTGGCAGCATTGAGCTATCAACCAACTACTTATGATCCTTACTACCATCATCCTGGCGAAGAAATTGTCCAGTTTGAGAAGGATGAAGAAGAGAATGATGTCTCTGCCTTTGAGGTGACAGGAAGAAAGAACTCTGCTTTAAAGTAATTGAAAATACCCAAGGAACCTGTCAAGCTCAAGTCTGTAGCCTTCACTAAACCTGAGTTCACGACGTACACATATGATGCCAACAAGGCACATCAGATTTTAGATGAGATGATCGCCGCAAAGATGGTGAAGACAGATTTTGGCCCTTTCCCTCGACCAGATCAACTAAAAGGGAAAAAGTATTGCAAATTCCACAACCTGTGGAATCATAACACAACTGATTGTGTCAAACTGAAGGATCATATTCAGGTGTGGCTCAATAATGGTAGTCTACATGTAGAAGCTCCGGCGACTGCGGCAGCGCTAGTAGACCTGAACCCTTTTCCTGATATTGGGGTCAACATGGTCGAGGTCAACTGGACCAAACAAAACCAAACGAAACCAACCTTGGACTTGATCACCAGTGGAACAGAAGAAAACGGGGACAAAACCCCAGGAAAGAAGAAGGTTAGACTTACAAGCGAGGCCTCACCAGTGATCCTCTGCTCGCGATGCAAGGAAGAATGTGGCATTCCAATGTCACATGGAGAAGTCGAGCAAAATTTTCGCTTTGATTCTTTCCCACCAATCAAGTGGGCTTCACCATCGCAAAATTATCAACCTTCTAGCCCCAAAGCGAGAGGTAGAGAGGAGTCATCACCATCCCTAACAGATTCAAACTTGTTTAAAAAGTTGAAAGCGGCCGCGGCCTAACAGAGACAAGATGGGAAGAACAGAGATGTCTTAACAAAACCTTATATCCCACATGCTTCAACTTCCACCATTAAAGAAGGCAAGTGGTACACAAGAGAGAAATGGAAAGTGGTGGAAATCAGCCCCTCTAAGAAAAAGAAGTTGCAGCGCAGGTTTGGAGAGGCCAAGCAAGCATTAGAGGTTCTGGATTAGGGCCTGATTAAACCCTCGCAGCTGGTCAAATCTCCTGAACAATACCAGAAGGAGATGGAGGCACTGGCCGCTAAGCCATTGGTGGCTCCCTGCAATTTCCAAAAGCAAACACGATCAGAGTCAGGGGCCACTAAGCCTAGTGTTTTCTGCAGGATTACAAAGGACATGACACCTCCGCCAGTTAGGAAAGAAAACTCGCCAACTAGGCGACCACATGTCAGGCGCAGGTTGTTCCACAAAGAACCAGAAGCCAAACCCTTAGTTTTTGGGAGATTGGGGGGCAAGGTCAACACTGCAGAAGCTTTACAGTGGAGACCTAAAAAGGTCCAGAGTGCAGCGATGACACCCCTGAAGGAAAGTTCAACAGCAGAGTAGAGTTCAGAGCCTCCAAAATAGTTGGAAAAGATGCAAGAACACAAACAGGGTGAAGCGAAAGGCCTCATAGAGGAATCTTTGGTCGATCGGTTGGTTAAACAGTTCAACACTGACATACTGGTGGATGGGCCCGAGCTAGACCTTGAGGAGGCCATGGACAAGACGGATATCATTGACACCTCATGTAACATAGTTTACGTGTTACCCGTGAGATATGCGTTGCCAGTCGCTGCGCATGAATGGGTAGAAATTGAGGAAGATGTCGAACAGCCTTTGCAGATTACCTCAGCAGCGACTACACCTACCGAAGAGGCAGCACCGTTGGAAACCAACGACGTTGACAGTAGGGGTTTCTTCACGAGCTTCATAAGACCCACACCTGTTATGGTCCAACACATGCGACCTTTGTATATTACGGTGGAGATCGACGGTACCAAGGTTAGCAAGATCATGGTGGATACCAGAGCCGCGGTCAATGTCATCACTACCAGGACCATGCAGCTGCTTGGAATCAAGAAAGAAAAGATCCAGTCTACATCCCTAACACTTAAGAATTTCGCGGGGACAGTAACGAAGACGTTGGGCCTACTATTCCTGCGAATCACAATTGGTCCCTTATAGGGAATACAGGCGTTCTTCGTTACAGATTGCTACGCAGCCTATAGCACCATTCCAGGCCGCGACTGGATTCACCGGAGCTATTGTGTTCCGTCAACTCTCCATCAAGAGCTGGTGATGTGGAACAGGGTCACTGACCAGGCTGAGGTGATCAAGGCAGATCCTTGCCCATTCCCTGTTTCCGCGAATTACGTAGATGTCATGTACTACTTTGAGCTAATCATTCCATTGCAGGTTAGTGGCATCGATCAGAAGGACCGCCCCACAGGGGTGACGACCTTAAAATTAAGACAGTGGGGGCTCGCGCTCACGAAGGAGGACCTGGGAAGGCCTGGCCATGCTGTGCCCAACCCCATAATTAATTGATGGATTATGACCTTCCACGAGAAGGGATTGAGGCCCTCCACTCTCTATACGACCGACTGTCCTCATACTTGGTGGAGAATGAGGCCTATAATAGAATTGCGACCCTAGAAATTGTCAACGAATAATTCTCTGACCAATAAGCGAAAGAAGAAGAAATCCAGTTAGCACCAGAAGCATTGGATGACACACCTCCCAAGGTTAGGGACCCTACCGAGAAAGTTAACCTTGGAACTGTTGCTAAGCCTATGGAAGTGGCTATCATCACGTATTTGGAGCCTAGTGAGAAAAAGAGGCTCATTGACTTAATGCAAGAATTCAAAGACTTCTTCACGGAGAAATATGAAGACATGCCAGGCCTGTCACCGGACTTGGTATGCCACCAGATGCCAACACTCCCTGACAAGAGGTCTGTGAAACAAGAGCCGCGAAGAATGAACTCTAAGACCCAAGTCTTGGTCAAAGAGGAGGTTGAGAAGATGCATAAGTCAGGCATTACAAGAGTGGCCAAGTACAATCAGTGGTTATCCAATATAGTGCCTGTGCGCTAGAAGACTGGCAAAATGAGGGTCTGTGTGGATTACAGAGACCTTAATTTGGCGACACCTAAAGACGTCTACCCGATGCCGGTCACGGATATATTAGTAGACGCAGTAGCAGGGCATGAATTATTATCCTTCATGGATGGCACTGCAGGGTATCACCAAATTCCGATTGCAGAGGAAGACAGACACAAGACTGCGTTCCATTGCCCTGGGTTCGCAGGTGTTTTCGAGTACGTGGTTATGTCCTTTGGACTGAAGAACGCGGGAACGACCTATCAGTGTGCCATAAACCTGATCTTTAATGACATTCTTGGGAAGATTTTGGAGGTTTATATTGATGACGTGATCGTGAAGTCAAAGAAGCGCGAAGACCACATCTTGGATCTCAGAATTGTTTTTGAGTGCATGCGACTACACAAACTCAAGATGAATCCCGCTAAGTATGTTTTCGGGGTGCAGGCCAGAGATTTTCTGGGGTTTATAGTCCATCAAAGGGGCATTGAAGTTCCTGAAGATAAGGCCAGCGTGGTAATTAACGCATCTCCCCAGTGCACAAAGAAGGAGTTGCAGCGACTACTGGGTAAGATCAACTTCTTACGAAGTTTTATTTCTAACTCTGTAGGGAAAATCCAGCCTTTCTCCCCGCTGTTGAGGTTACAGGGGTAGAATGAGTTTGTCTGGGAACCCAAACATCAGGAGGCTTTCCTATTTGGCGAGTCCGCCAATGCTTGTTCCCCCTAGAGCTGGATTCCTATTAAAATTGTATATTTCAATAGCTGAGGCCTCCATTGGCAGCCTACTCACTCAGGATGATGTGGAAGGAGTCGAACATGCCATCTTCTACCTCAATAGGACACTTACAGATTGTGAAACAAGATATACTCCAATGGAGAAGCTGTGTCCTACGCTATACTTCTCAGCATGCAAGTTGAGGCATTATATGTTATCTTTCACGACTTGCGTCATCGCTCAACCCGACCTAGTTAAGTATATGTTGTCGCAACTTATTCTGAGGGGTCATATTGGCAAATGGGTGCTAGCCTTGTCAGAATTCTGACTCCAGTATGTTCCACAAAAAGCAGTGAAGGGTCAAGCCATTACAGAATTTTTAGCGCATCATCCTATGCTTGACGTTCCGGCGGTGAGAGATTTAGAACTGCTGTTGCAACAGTGGGTCGCCCGAATTTGGCATGCTTACCAAAATTCCCATTTATATCAAGCAATGATCTCCCTCCACCCCTGGGTATTATATTTCGATGGCTCCAGAACGGACACACGAGCAGGGGCAAGAGTTGTCCTGGAAAATCTAGCAGGCGATCGTTTTTCCTATTCCTTCCAGTTAGAGTTTCGGTGCACCAACAACCAAGCAGAATACGAAGCCCTCATTATAGGCCTGGAGTTGCTGCTAGAACTAGGAATGTGAGACGTTCAACTACACGGTGATTCTTTACTCGTGATCAATCAACTCTGTTACGCATATAGGTGCTCAAGTGCATTACTCGTGCCATACTTAGACCGCGCGCTTAAGCTTTTAGTCCAGTTTGAGGATGTGGACTTAGAACATATTCCCCGCGAGCGCAACTTTGCTGCTAATGAACTAGCTCAATTGGCTACAGGGATTACATTGAAATATGGCATTCGCAATGAATCCTCAAAGTGGAGAAATGCACGTTGCCTTCGTGGTTCGCACGCCATGTCCCACCAAATGAACCAATGGTCGCAGTTTTAGAACTTATCGATGTGGATTGGCGTGTTCCTTTGATTGATTACCTCAAGCAACCTGGCCCCACAGTAGATAGGAAGATCCGTTTTCTGGCTCTGAATTATTTCCTTTGAGGGGACGAACTACGCCGACGTGGCGAATATGGCATGGACTTCAGCTATGTCTATGGTCGTGATGCTTAGCGCTTAATGCGAGAAGCACATGCAGGTGTGTACTGGGCTCATCATACAAGTCAAAAATGCGCTGGCTCATCAGAAGACATGGGTATTACTGGCCCAGCATTTTAAAAGACTTTATCGCTTTCGCGAAGGGGTGCCAAGACTGTCAGGCACATGGACCAGTCCAGCATATTCCCAATATCCCCATGCAGCCTATTATCAAACCTTGGCCTGCACGAGGCTGGGCACTGGACTTAATTGGAATGATTCATCCTCATTCTACACTCTAGCACAAGTTCATCATCATCGCTACGGACTTTTTCACTAAGTGGGTGGAAGCTGAGCCTTTGAAAGAGGCTTCCGGGGCTACCATTCGGCAATTTATTTTTCAAAATATTATATATAGGTTTGGCATCCCAGAAGCATTGGTCTCAGACAGGGGGGGCAGCATTTATGGGTGGCTATGTGGAACAGCTAGTCAATGACTTGGGCATCCAGTTTGTCTATAGTACACCCTATTACGCTCAATCCAACGGACAAGTGGAGGCTAGTAACAAGATCGTCATTACCTTACTGAAAAAGATGCTTACGGAGAACCCTCGCCAGTGGCACGAGACATTGTACGAGACACTTTGGGCTTACCGCACCTCTAAACGGAATCCTACTGCTACAACACCATATGCTCTGATGTTTGGCCATGATGCAGTCCTTCCTTTGGAACTGAATGTTCGATCACTGCGTGTACAGGATCAGCATCATTTGATTGGTGAAGATTACGTTTAGGCAATGTGGCAGGAGCATGAGGACTTAAGCGAGAAGCGCTTAGAGGCTTTAGATTGCTTGATACAGGAAAAACAGAGCATCGCTTGCACCTATGATAAGAAGATGCGTGCAGTTATAAAGAGGGTGACATCGTTTGGAAGGCAGTGCTTCCTTTTGGCGAAAAGCTGACCGGCTGCGGTAAGTCGCGCTGGGAAGGGCCTTTTGTTATTCACAGGATTTTGGAGCGTGGGGCTTTCCACCTCAAAGATTTGGATGGCGACCTCCACTGCAACCCCATAAATGGTCGTTTCCTCAAAAAGTATTATCCCAGTGTTTGGGAGTTCGACGATCCCCCAGATTCTTCAATTTCTGAGACAGGGGGCAAACCTAGTGTTCCTTGATTCACTTCATGTAAGCCTTTTCTATGGCCTTATCCTTCTGTATTCGCTCCACCTACGAACACTAGGGGGGCAATACTATGTAACCAGGCCTTGATTGAGGCTACTGGATTTGCGCTACTTATTTTGAATAGTCTTTTACCAATTTTCTGTTCAAATTTTCTTGACAATATGTGTTAGGAATATATATAAGGGCCTATTCCAGAGGCCTTATAATTGTTGCCCAAATAACAAAATCAGAAAAATTTCATTGTATTCATAAGGTGGCTTTGCGGCCAGAAGCAGTACAATATATTTGCTACAATTACATTTACAGTTACAATGCCAAAAGTGGCTAAAACAACTATAGGGATTTTAGATCTTCTAAGAGCTTCTAGATCTTGCCAAAATGGGGCAAAGAAGTGATCACTCTTCCTTTTCCTCTCTTCACCCTCCTCTGATCTGAGTCGCCGCTGCATTCATTGTTACTGGAAGGAGAAGGAAGGAAATAATCCATCACAACCCTTCCAGAGGGTTATCCTCCGAGATGGAGATGGCGTCTCCAGGAGAGCGTGACCCAGTTGCTTCATCTACCTCCGAGGGAAAAACAAAAGTCATTTCATCAGACCCTAGAGATAGACTGCGGAAGAAGAACGATAGGCCTAGAGTGGCCTTCCACCCTTCTTCGTTTTGCTCCACGCTAGAACATCTGAGGAGAGGGAATCCTCAGAATGTAGCATCCAATGTTAGGAGCGCCGCGTGTTCTTCAGTCTAACAGAAACCGGTGAATCTCATCCGGGTTTCCAGAGACCAATGACATGAGATTAGGCTATAAAACCTACCCAGGCCATGAGATTAAGCTACAAAACCTAAGGTTTAGAGGTTAAGGGCAAAATCGTGTGGGGAAGATTTTAGGAAAAGAAGGAAGAGAAGCAAGGCTTGTAAAGATATTTCTGGAAAAGCCATGTTTGTGTTTGTTTCACTTCTCTAAAGTACAAGTATTTATAGAACCAACCTCAGTGGCTCAACTGTTCGATGGGCAGTTGGGGTACTTCTAATACCATCAATGGGAATATCAATAGAATTGAAAAGAGGATCTCAGAAATGAAGGGTTTGACAACGTGTGGAAAGCGAAGCAGTCTTCAAAGAGGTAACCGCTCCGCTCCATTCCAAGATCATCTTTTTCAAATGATGTTAATACGCATTAAAGGCGGAGTTAAAACACTTAACTTCCCATATATATGGACAAATATTTAGGCCAGGTAATGTGGGCCGAGTATTTAATTAAATAATAATACTGTTCATACAAAATAATGGGCCTAATGATAGAGGCCTAAAGATTTCAGCCTGCATAGGACATGCGGAGGAGATGTTGATCCAAAAGAAAGCTGGCGTCAACGGCTGCTCGTTCTGCTTGTTGGGCCGCTTTGCGAGCTTGAGGTAAATCTTGGGATAAAGTTTCAGAGGCAGCTAGTGGTTGTTCTAACATAGGCTCCTTATGGGCAAGCCTGGCAGTCACAGCATCTAGTTAGGCCTGGACTTCCCGAAGTTGGGGACAGGAGGTGACTCTGAGCCAGCCTCAAATCTCTGATTAGGACGGCGCGGTCACTTAAGAAATCGCACGAGTGGTCCATCTGCTGCGCGAGAGTTTGATAATGTGCTTGGGTCTCTCATTCAGCCATTGGGGAAGTGCCTCCAATAGTTCATCGACTTTGCGGAATTGATCCTCAGTGATAGCATGCTCAAGGAGAAGAACTCAGAGATACTCTAGGGCTCAAGCAGGTGCGCCAGGCGTCAGGATATCATGTCCTAAAAGACGATGAAGGCCTTCTCTAGTATCATCGACAACCCCAGGTGGGATAACATTAAGCACGCGAGCCAGTCTTTCTAACCTGGAGGGAGGCGCAGGTGGCGGGTTTGGTTCTACACTAACAGGAGCCTCAGGAGGTTCCACGGTAGGAATCGACTCTAGCGCTGGCTCAGGATTTCCAGCTTCCTCCTCTTCTTCAGGTGCTTGGGGGGCAGCTTCCTGAGTAGCCAAGTTGTCGCCATCCGGTTCAGCAGGGTGGTCGACAGCTATCTCTTCCTCGACAGCGACGGCTGCCTCCCCATTAGGAACAGCGTTTTGACCCTACAGAGAAACGTTAGAATGCAGAAAGAAGCAGGAATCAGAGTACATCACTTGGTAGAGATTGTACCTCTTCAATACAAGGCTCACGGAGGATTGCTAAAGGCACTGGTTATTGGGCAGCTTCGCCAGAGTCTGGAACCAAGTCGAGCGCTACTTGCTCGCGAGAGGTATCTGATGGCAGTTCTCTTTCTCCAGCTTCAGGCGAACTATCACCCAAGACTGCATTGGAACCAGGGCCAATTGGGAGCCACTTGTGCTGGCAATTGGAGGTGCAGATGACCCTGCAAATGAGGAGCGGTATAAGGTTTGGACTTGGGGTATGTATAAAAAGAAGAATTGCAGCGCTCGCTTTGAGAATATTTTACCAGACGATCAGCGATTGGTTCATCTTCTCCCCATGGATCGGTCCGAGGGTCAGCACGGCTATGTTTGCGGGCCAGAGCGATTGCAATCTGTGAAGATGGAGGAAGAATCGAGTTAGACTTTAAGAGGAAATACGCTAGCTCTAAGTGAAAGGGAATTCCTTACTGTTTCTGGGTCTTCATCATCAGAAGAATACTCGACCTCAGGCTCAGTTGATATTGCTTTTTGTTTTCCCTTCGCGGTTTGATCTGTGGTCCGAGTGTTCGCGGTTTCTCGATTGCCCTGCAACAGTAAACCTGGAGATAAGGAAATAGAAACAAGGGTAATGGGTACATGAAGCGTTAATGAACTAGCAGTTAAGGGAGCTTACCTCTTGGGTAGGCTTGCGAATCACGATTCCAGCTTGAGTAGGATACGGGGCTCGCGCGGGTCGTAAAGTCAGCTCAGGTAGTGGCGAGCGGGGTTCCTATTCATAAAAACGAGCTAACAATTCAATGTCAGCATCGTAGGGGTATCACAGTCCCTCAAAGATAGTCGCGAAGAGTTTGTCATCCCTTTGTCTCCAGCAACTGACAGAGACTTATGACCACCATTGCTCATAATCTTCAGCATTCCCATCAACAGGGGCGAGGGAATTGGCCTAATCAGGGAGATTAACCAGCGCGAGTGTGCTTTGTGCTGGTGGAGGCCCGGTTGGGGAGCCAATTCTACGCCAGGAGGTGTTGTAATTCCAAGCATCGTAGAGAGGGAAGGGCACTAGCTGGATCAAACCAAATTGGCGAGCAAAGTGGTTGGGCACGTAAAGCTCATAACTGAGTTCCTCAGCAGTGAGTCTGATGTCTGAGCAGGAGATAGCGCGCGGTCGCTATAATTGCTGTCCCCAGGAAGGAATCCATTTTCGAGTGGAGATGGGAATCTTCGTCCAAGTACCAATCACAGTATGGCATTTCGTGCAGAACATACAGGTAGGAGAAACACTCGGAGTATGCTGGGGATGCGTACCTTGCCTCGCGGCACAGCCATTGACCTAGAAGAGCATTGGCCGGTGGAAGCAATGGGATGCCTTCGTGATGGAAGAAAGGAAAGTAAACCTGAATCCAGAAATCGAGGATCCAAAAGGGACTTGAGATGTTGGTCTCGAATGGATGCATGACCGCCTGGTACAGAGTGCAGTAGAGAGCACCTAGCACCGGTTGTCCCAGCCCAACGCGGCGGCCGTTGTAGAGGGCTGTGGCCAATGAAGTCCAAAGACCAGTGGGCTTGTTAGAGGAAATATAGAAAATGAATCGGCAGACCCAGTGCTCTAGAAAAGCAATGCCTCCGGTGGCGTTGTGCTCTTTGTGATAATGGGCCAGCCACCGTGGGTAAGAGGTGTTGTGAGCGCTACGACCGGTCTGGACCATGGTCGAGGTGAAGGTGGTAGAGTCAAATTGACCATGCACGTATGGCTCCTCATCAATGGGTAACCCATTGATGGTGAGAAAATCGAGCAAGGTGATACCCATTTGGCCAAAGCGAAAATCGAAGGTGTTAGTGGCGGTGTTCCAGAAGCAGAGAAAGGCAGCAAGCGGTGAGCGATTGCCGCCACACGGGAGATTAAAACATAGATCTATGGTGTGGGTAATACCTACCGCGTTCCAAAGACCTAGATCTCGCGCTCGCATTTCGCGATACCAAGAAAGCTCCACGGCACTGATGTTGGATGGCCAATACCCTATTTTGGCTCAGTGGTGGTGTGCCCCCCAACTTCTGAAATCTCTGGGGGTCCTTCGGAGGACTGGAATGGATCGTCGGATGGGCATGCCCTAAAGGGCAATAGCGTCGTCCGGGATGAAATCTAGTGGTGCTGGGCCCAGGCAGGCATGATTATCAGAAAGCCTGAGTAACAATGGTCTTTGAATGGTGGTGTGGATGTGACAGTGAGCCCCGATACTGGTTCCCCAAGTGTGGGGGGCCTTCTCATTGATCTCCTCCTCCTAATTAATTATCATTTTCTTTTAGGAAGCCATTTCTAGTTTGCTGTAAGAGGATGATGAAGCAAGAAGGGTTTTACGGGATTTAGGGGACTGAAAGAGTTTCTGATGTGACAGGTTTGAAGCAGCTGTAGCTTAAATAAGAGTTTTTGTGAGGGAAATGATACGATGAAAAGACGTTTCGCGAAGCGAACAGACGCAACCTTCATTACTGGTATCATTTTGATCAGCGGACATGTTGTGTAAGTCCCCTTCAATCAGTTACATTTTCGCGAGCCTGATTTCGGGGCCTGAGGGCAATGTTTGAGCCCAAAAGTATTTTTGGCAAGATCCTTTAGTGGGTTTATCATAGCGGGCCGATACATGCGGTCCAAAAATAAGTCTACTTGGGTTTGGGTAAGCTTCGCGTCATTCCAGAATCCATAAGGAAAACAAGCCCTTATTGGAATCAAGTAGTAGAGATTGAATAGGAAACTTCAATCAATAATCCTTCGATAGCAAGGAACAGTTGAAACCCTAAGTATAAATACTAGGTTTCAAGGACGGAAAACACACAACTCTCAAATCAATCAAACAGATTATTAAGCCTCTCCGGAGCAAACCTACCTGCAACCTGCTTGCAAACCAGCGAAGCAAGGGTAACGCCCTCGCAACCCAGTGAAGCTAAAGTCACGCTTTAGCAAACCCTATTCTTTCTCCTCAACTTTCCGGTGATTGCTCTGCTCAACCTACAACGTTGAGTATCGACTCGGTTTCGCGAAGAGATAACAACCAAATTCCTTACCTGTAAGGCAAAGAAGTCATTTTCCGAAAGGCAGAGAAAAGAACCTTGTGTCGAGGTTGGTGCTCTCCTCGTACACAGCGTTTGATTCAAGAAGTCAGGTCAAGGGACTCCCCGACGACTGCACCCCACGGTACTGGCACGCCTGTGCACACGCTCAAAAGTGACAGTTTGTGAGCCAACTGGTTTTGGAGCCAAACATGAATATTCTGATCTCATTTTAGTTGGATTATTAATCTCACCAACATTGGACCAACCCCGGCACCAAAGGAGCTCATCTTGGACTACCTATTAACAAGTTCATTTAAGGTAATGTTACTTTTTTTATGCCAATATTTTTATTCATTATAATAAAAGTATAAATGACGTGACATCGGAGAGTCATCTACCAAACAGCACCACACACTATATTGATCACTTTTAAACAAAAGAAGAAAAAGTGAGAGAGAAAATTTAAATATTTTATTCGAGAAAAATGTCTTATCCATTAAACCAAATGTTAATTCCTAGTTTCCCACCATAATAGTTTGGAGGGTAAAATCCTCATATAGTACCCGAATTATCACAAAATGTATTTTTTGGTACTTACAAATTTTCAAGGAGTTTAGTGGTACTTGTACTATCTCTCTATTAGCCCTTATAGTATCTCCGTCCATTATTCCGTTAAAAATGTCTACGTGGCGGTCATGTGAGTAAAATAATAAGGGTAAAATAGTTTTTTCATTCATATTTAGAATTATAGAATTTAATATATTGAATATGTATAATTAAAAAATATTTTGACATATAAAAAAAACCAATTTATTCTTCACTGTTATTGGGATACTTGGGTCAATTAATTTAAGTATTTTTATTTTTGTTTAGTTTTTTTTATTTTATGAAAATTTAATATATATTAATTTAGACATAACTTTTTTCTCGAACAATTAATATGATTAATCATTAGAGATGGTAGGTAAATCTAAATATTCAATAAATTCAATTATAGGTCTTTCTTTTAACCTAGTCTAGTTTATTTTAATTTAGTTTAATCAAAAATTTGTAAAAGAAATATGAAAAATAGGTGTTTTACAATTTTATCCATACTTTAAAGGAAGTACTAAAATGGCTAACGGAGGGATAATACAGGTACCACTAGACTCCCTAAAAATTTATATGTACCAAAAAATACATTTTATGATAGTTCAAGCACCATATAAAAATTTTACCCTAGTTTGGATCGTAATAAAAGCTCTCAACTCCAAAACGTGAACAGACCTGGACTAAATCTCCTTTTGCTGTTAGCTTCTTGGTAGGTCCATTATAGTTGGGCTGGGCTTATACATTTTCATAATTGGTCAGGCCCTTTTGCCTCTCCATTGCTTTTTTTTTTTTTTTTCATAGTTAAGCTTTCGCTGTCTGTTTTTTTGGTCTGACTAATTTTGACGCTTTGAGATAGCAAGCACTGCTCACACACCAATCAGAATCCTGAAAGCAAATATTACAATTGTTGGAGCAATTTAGGCCTTATCCTCACCACAGCACTCATGTCCTTCCCTTCCTTCTTCTCCCCCATATCTCAGCCATGACCGGCACCCACACCACTACCAACAACCAACGCAATGCAAGAAACCCACTTCCTCACCACCTCAAACCCCAAACCCTTCTCCTCCATTCCCCTCCCCAACCCAAACCCAACTCCCAAATCCCAATTCCAATCCTCCTCCTCCTCCCACCATGACCCTTCTTTCCACTCCCCCAAAACCCCTCACTTCCCCATCCTCTCCACCAAAACCAAGACCCCATCATCATCCCCCCAAATCCTCAAATCCCTCAAACCCCAAATCCCTCCTCCCCCCTCCGACTTCCACGACAAAGCCCTCTACCTCGACTCCATCGGCCTCGACCTCTTCTCCCTCGTCCACCACCACCCTCCCATCGTCTCCGCCTCCCTCCCCGACCTCAAATCCACCATCCATTTCCTCACCTCCATGGGCTTCTCCACCCCCGAGTTCCGCCGCCTCGTCGGCATGTGCCCCGAAATTCTCGCATCCCGCGTCTCCGACATCATCCCCATCTTCACCTTCCTCCTCCGCGAGGCCCGCGTCAACGGCTCCGATCTCAAGCGCGTCATAAACCGACGACCCAGATTGCTCGCCTCCAGCGTCAAGCACCGCCTCCGCCCCACCCTTTACTTCCTCCAGTCCATCGGCATAGCCGACGTCAACAAGCACACCTCTCTGCTCTCCTGCAGCGTCGAGGACAAGCTCCAGCCCCGCGTCGACTACCTCGAAAAAATCGGGTTTTCGCGGCGGGACGCATTGGCCATGTTCCGGCGGTTCCCACAGCTGTTCTGCTACAGCATTGAGCATAACTTCGAGCCCAAGTTCAATTACTTTGTGGTGGAAATGGGGAGGGAGTTGAAGGAGCTGAAAGAATTTCCGCATTACTTCTCGTTTAGCTTAGAGAATCGGATTCGGCCGAGACACCAGAGGTGTGTGGAGAAGGGTGTGTGCTTTCCTTTGCCGATTTTGTTAAAGACCAGTGAGGCCAAGTTCCGGGATAGATTGGAGGTTTGTTGTAATTCTTCTATCCCATTGAGAAATTCTCCTTTGTGGTGTTCAAATTCCATTTCTGGTGATTTAGACAAATGAAAAAAATATAACCTCATTTCCAACCCTTTTGCTTTTCATTTTGAAGATATATGATTTCAGCCAGAAACCTCATATTACTCGAGAAGCAATGTTTTATAGGAGAGCTGTAGATGAGAATTACAGGTATATTTTAGCTACTGACATGTTAGATCATATCGTATACAGTTATATTGCATACATTGTTAGTATATTATGAACATTAGGTCCTAATGGGGACCAGAGGTCTTTGTTTAGCGTTATGGAACACTATGCTGAATTAAAAACTCAGTTAATAACTTAATGCCAACTGTCAAGAACGATCAGGAGGAACCAAAATTGTAAAATAATTGAACCAAATTTAATCCATTAACAATAAAGTTGCCACATTCATTGTAAACTATTTACATAAAATTGAATCGAGTTAAAATGTGTATTAGACTTATTGAAATGAAAATGCACTTCCAAAGAATTTTCCTTTCACACAAACTGCGCGATCCCTGAGCAAATCTTTCGACATTTACATCTTCCCGAATTAGTGTCATTTTGGCTTAAGGTACTTAGTACCATAGCAGTTCCGTTGACCGTGACCACTGCCTCCACAAAGCAAGTATCCTCCCTCAAAGGCCCTCCGTCTTCCCGTCTGAAATCGCCCAGTGCAATGAAATGATCCCAACCGAAATTCCAAGTAGCGCCGGTGAAAAGACAATTACTCTCATTCCTGGTATAGTGCATTGCATGTACTTGATCTACAATGCGCAGGCAGAAATTGGTTGATATTTTGGTGCCATCACGAAGATCTTCTGGATCAGCTAATGACAAATAAAGAGAGAGATGAGTACTCCGTCTTTCCGTCGGGATAGAGATCTATCTTCCATTTCTGGCCTCCAGCATTGAATCGTTCTTCATAGCATTCAGCGGCTAAGTTTGAAAAGTTCCCAACCTTCCAGGTATGCTTGTACTTCTCTGAGGTAGTCTTCCTTATTGATAGACAATATGCTTGGGGTACGGGTCTTCTTCCATTACACACAAAGACCTCAGCTCCAAACACACATTTATCATCAATTAGATAACCATTGGAGGCATCAGTAAAGTCCCTTAGAGAGACAAGTTTATCAAAACCGACTGCACCAGACATCTCCCCTCGAAAGCAAAAGTTTCTTGTGTTGGCATCTTCAACAACCAAGTACTTGCTCTTTATCTGATCAAGCAAAAATAACCTGAAATCAACATGTACTTCTTCACCAGGCTGGGGTGAGTTCTCCCCCGCGTTACCAAGTAGAGAGAGATGTGATCTTTTACATTATTCTTCTTGTTTCCATTTGGGTAGAACACAAGTTTCCAATTGTATCCTCCGGCTCCGAAGACCCCCGATTCACATTTAACATTTGTCTCCGCAATTGAATCATCCGCCAGCAATGAAAAGGACTCTACCTTTAGAATGTAACTAAATGGTGTTGATTCTGAAAACGATCTGATAACCCCTACATCTGCATCTTGGTCAGAGACTACGATAGCCATGGCAAGAAACGATCAAGAACTCGAAGGGTCTATGGTTAAAACTTGAAGGTCTTAGATAATGGCGGTGCCCACCAATGACTCTTGGAATAAAGTAGAACAAAGTTCTAAACACACCGCGAAAGAATTTTAGATATCGAGACTATGGTATAGCGAGCGTGTATTTATATATAGGAGCGTAGAGCCCTTGTAGGAATAGGGTTCCTGAAAATCTTGGAAATATTTGGCTTATTAAGATTTCTTGATTTGTTATCTTTCAGCTTGGGCTAAACATGACATTATCGAATTCTATATGTTTTGCTTTTCCCATTCCAACAAGAAATTTATTTCTTAAAAAAACAGATGGATTCAGTAGCAAGTCCCCTTGATAATCTAGACAACTCTTCAAGTTACCATGCTAGAAACTAAACTTTAATTTTTTTTGCTATGCCATGCTCCTAAAAATTTAAAATAGCGAGCTTTGTTGCAGCTCTAGTCGTATTAGTTAGGGTAAAATCTTTATATGGTACATGAACTATCACGAAATGTATTTTTTTGTACCTACAATTTTTTAAGAGTCTAATGGTACCTGTATTATCCATCCGTTAGCAATTTTAGTACTTCCGTCAATTATTCCATTAAAGTATGGGTAAAATCATAAAAACACATATTTTTCATATTTTTTTTTATAAATTTTTGATTAAACTAAATTAAAACAAATTAGACTAGGTTAAAAGAAAGACCTATAATTGAATTTAGTGAATATATATCTAGATTTACATACCATCTCTATTGATTAATCCTATTAATTGTTCGAGAAAAAAGTTATCTCTAAATTAATATATATATATATATATTAAATTTTCATAAAATAAAAAAACTAAACAAAAATAAAAGTACTTAAATTAATTGACCCAAGTATCTTGATAACAGTAAAGACTAAATTGGGTATTACAATTATTATTTTTTTATGTGTCAAAATGTTTTTTAATTATAGATATTCAATATATTAAATTTTATAATTCTAAATATGAATGAAAAGACTATTTTACCCTTGCTATTTTACTCACATGAGTGTCACATGACCGCCACGTAGGCATTTTTAACATAATAATGGACGAAGGTACTATAAGAGCTAACGGAGGGATAGTACAGGTACCACAAGACTCCCTGATAATTTATAGGTACCAAAAAGTGCATTTCGTGATCATTCAGGTACTATATGAGGATTTTATCCTATTAGCTATTGCATTTGATCTCTTTCAAAATTAAATTTAGCATCTTTGTTGTTGTTATTATTATTAATCATTGTTATTTTAAATCAAAGGCGTAAGCGTAAAATGAGAAATTAGTTTTGGGTAGGGAGATATGGTGCATGAATGACACACAATTTGAGAAATGTACAACCTAAAGGCATATAGACATATATGAAGGAGACTAGAATATGATATATTTCTACAAAATTACTCTTCTACACACTTTACTGGCTTACTTAACTAAATTACTTAACTAATAATGCCATAAGAATGACAATTACAATGTACAAGTCGGAGACCATTACACTAACTTTTTTTTTTTTTTTTTTGTCTTTGTCAAGGGAAACCCAAAACTTCATAGGCTCAAGATAAACTCCTTCGGCGCATGTGAAATGTTCTAACTGTGCATTGCAGCACAATGCCTGGCCACTTTGACAGTCTCAGGATTCGAACCTAGGTTGGGGAGCACACCCAACTAGATAATAACCACTAGACGACTTACCACTATACTAACCTTAAACTTGCCTAACTCTCCTAACCTATCAGTCATTTACTCTCATCATTATTCTCACCATTATTTCACTATAACTCTCTACATAATTCTATTAGTTTATTTCCAACGAACCAATGTACCAAATGCTAGTTGCATTAAGATGTGACTACTCGGCAGTGAAGTTTTTAAGGTGTCTTTTCAAGAAAAAAGATGTTTTAACATGTGGAAGAGTTAGAGTGCGAGAAGAAGAGAAATGTTTTAAACAATCAGCAGAAAATCTTTGTTAAAGACAAATATATCATTATATGTATATGACAATCAATAGAATTTATAATTTATAAGCTATGATCAACTTTAGTTAGACCTGTAAATTGACCGGGTTTGGATTGGATCGACCTAAATCCAAATCCGTTTACTAAAAGAAAAAATTCGATCCAAACCCGCTCCGTTAACCCGGCGGATCATTGATAGTTCGATCCAAATCCGTATCAGCTAGATTAACGGATACCCGATCCGCTAATCCGATCCGTTTATAATTTTAAATATTTTTAAATTTTTATTGTTCTACACCGTTCTTACCCTTTTGGTCAACTAAACATGCAAACCTTTATTGATAAATGATAAAGCTTCTTTGAATCTTGGCATTTTTGACATGTTTTGTTGATAATGTATCTTGAATAATGGGAGATATTCATTTTTAGACATCTTTTTTTATTTTATTATAATGCCTTTTATGCTTAGATTCCTACAAAATCATTGTATTAAAAATTTGTAATATTTTATATTTTATATATTTTTTAAAATACTACATTAATAAAAATAGTATTTTATTATTACGAAAACAGGTTGAATCATTAACGGATCGGATCGACCTAAACCCGTATTGATCAGTTAAATAAACGGGTTAACAGATTCGGGTCATTAATGGATCAACGGATCAAAATGTTCGATCCAAACTCGTCCAATAACTACGGATCTAGATCGGGTCCGGATCAAAATCCGACCCATTTACAGGTCTAACTATAGCGGTCTGTTTGCAAAGCTCAACTATAAAATAAATGGTTGCACTCTCTAAGACATATAAGTCGATGGAGGAATAAGCAATAAAAAAGAAACCCATTTTATTATGGTTTTTTTTAATTATTATTTTTAATTTTTTTATTATAATTTTAGCTAATGATATGGTCATTGTGATCTGAAATCTAGTTAACCTCAAAACTAGTCATTTGCTAGGTTTTGGATATCCTTTGTGTTGTGGCAACAAAAATTCAGGTGACCTATTCTTAGTTTAAACATAGTATCAATATATATTTTTTTTGGTTACAAAATATAGTATTAATATTACCTTCACTTAATCACATTGACATCAAAACCACAACTTTATCCTAAAAGGATTCGGTATTATTAAGAATATTTCAATCACATGTTCTTTATGTTGTTATGTCTCGTTTCTTTTTATTGAGTCACAAAACCTTAACACCTTGTCCCCCTCATGTCTTCCATAGCTGTTACTATTGCAAAACATAAACATGCGACGAACCCCCCCTCCTCATATTAGTCAATCATTCTTGGTGAGACCACTCACCACTAGAAGTTTCAATCCATCTGGAGATGTATGTTACAAGCTAATTTCAAGTTTATGGGAAGGAAAATAATTAGCCGTATTGTCATTGACAATACAATCGGCTATAATTCTCACTATTTGGTTGACATTAGATATTTTATTTGATACAATCGTGCATCTAACATGTGTTTCTTAGGTTTCTAATTTGATAGTGCCTTTAAAACTCTCTCAAATACCTCAAAAGAATTTTGTTACTTTCAATTTCGATGAATTTTTTAAATACAAATTGCTGCCCTTTTTTTTTTTTCCTCTAAAGGCATAGTAAAATTGGGAGAAAGAAAAAACAGATAGAAAAAAAATAATGAAATGGAAAAAATAAAAATGCCCCTTATGTTAGACACTTGGACCTATAAGCCTACAGGGGTCCACCAACTACCTGGGCAAAACTGTGAAGTGGCTGACCTTTGACGGCGAAGTGGCGAATGAGAAGGAGGTCGACAAATGTCATGAACCCAGCAACAGTAGCACCACCCACTTTTGGGTACGTGGTGCTTAGGGTTGGTTGGATGAGACGTGAGAATTCAACGTCAATAATCACAGTTTTGTTACGAAAATATAATTTTATTTGTTTAAAGACAAATAAAAGGCGCGGATCGGCGATTCTTCTTGTATTTTTCGTTTCTTGTCTTTTCTATTATCAGCTCTGGAATTATGCCCCAAACTTTTCATCTAATTCGAAAATTGACACACGATTCTGCCTTTTTTCATATTCCCCACGCTTTCTGGTCTTTCTTTTCATTGATGCCCCTTTATGCACTCGCTCTTGGGAGCCTTATTTGTTTTGTTACCCTTTGCGTTTTAGTTCAACTAATGGCTAAAGATTAAGATTATTATTCAACCTACATGGTATACCTACAATATAGACCTTAGAAAAAATGCTTACCCACTAACTATTGATGATTTGATTGAGGTAACTCAGATTCATGTATTTTGGTTTTGTTACTAAATCTAACACCTTTCAATTGAAAAAAGAAAGAGAAAAATAAACAACTTTGAACAAGAATTTTATATTTTAAATGGAGATTTGTCTAAAATACATTAATGTACCAATTTGACGTAAATTGAGTTCAATATAAATGTAGACTTACTTTATACATTAGTAAATTAATTCGAGATTAAGCCAAACTAGTATATTAATGTATGAAAATCAATCTATCTCTGTAATGAATCTAGTTTACTTGATATATAAATACATTAATGTCCCGTAAATTTTTTCTTTAAATGACCATGATACTTGATTGTATGTTTTAATTGATATGAGAACCACACACTTTTATTTGGACAAAAAGAATTACATACATTGGACAATATATAATGAAGGGGTTTTTTGGACAATATATATGTAATTGAATCTATTACGTGCCACTAAATCATTAATGGTAAGTGTGCGATAATGACACAATTTTCTAAAATTGTTCTTATCTCTACAAACAGTTTTAGATATTTCCTTTGAATTATTAAATACACACATGTACTTTGCTTTTAAAGGGGTAATGGCCACCTATCGCTTTATTGTAATTCTGCCACTGTCATACTATAAGCATCAATATTTTCAAAACTTAAACGTACAAATGTTTGAGTCACAATTAAAGTTTCACTTAACGCTTGCCACCGCACGACATCACAGATTTCACTTACACAGATTTCACTTACACCTGTTGACGCAACAATCATTTCACAGAAAATTAAATATATCCACCTATTCCTCCATTGGTCATTGTAACACAATATCTCATTATTAGTTGTCTAATGATGAAATCCAGGGGGCGAGAATGCAATTTGGAAAAGTTAGGGGGTAAGAAATAGAAAAACTCGGCAACGAATTAATATTTTTTCCCCCGTGTTCCCTCCACATCTATCCGAAACTAAAAATTCCCTCGCTTCCCTCGTTTTCTGCTAGCTCTTCCCCTAACCCCCTCAACACCCACTTTCCTCTTACCCTTCTCTCTCCCTCTCCCTCTCTTTCTCTCTCTAACCCTCCACTTTCTCTCTCTACCCTTCTCGGAGATCCCATTTCGCCTCCCTCATAAACCCTAAACCCCTCCCAACTCCCTCCGATTGTCTCCGCCTCTCTCCGATTCCCCCAAACCCTAAAGATCTGCACCTCTCTCTCTCTCGCTCGCTCCTCGTCGTCGTCGCAATCGGCGACAGTTTGAGGCGGTGAGATCCTCTCCATGTCCGGCTGCGCTCGAGCTCCCAACCGACAACCAGCGCCGCCGCCGCCGGCCACCGGAGGTGGCAGCAGCCAGATCGTGCCGCCGATGAGGCGCCACCTAGTGTTCGAGTCAAATAGGCCGCCGTTTTTTCCTCCGGCTGATTATCATCAATTTTCCGGAGGAGCTCAGAGGCCTGCGGACCAGGAGCCGGAAGCTATTGTTGTTCGATCTCCGGTGAGTGCTGCCTAATCTGTGTTTGTATGTCCATGCTTTTGGTTTGTTTAGTGGAATTGGGTGTGGTAATTGAATGAAGAGCTGAGGGGATTGTGGGGGAGGTTGGTGGTTGATTGGCGGCTTGGATTTTGGGATTTTTGATTGAGTGGTTGTTGGTGAGTTAGGGTTTCTCTGAGATGGGGATCAATTCCTAATTAGCTCATAGGCGATGTTTCTGATTATATGCAGTGCTAATATTGTGAGGAATTTGCTCATAAGTTGACTTTTTGCTAAGCCACTGCTTGTTCAGGTTTTATATAGATTTTGATGTAATTATTTGTAAGCTTAGTTTGTGTCTCAAAATTTTAAAGTTGAAGAATCCGGATTGAAATTTGCGTGAGGAGAAGACTAAGATGGGGATGTTCGATATGCTGTAGGTATAACTCTTAACCGTGCGTTGCCTAATCCGGGTAGAAGGTACTGATTTACACGGAATCAACTTGTAGTATTTGGCTCCCTTTTGGAATCAAATGCTGTTCATACAGTTCCCTATCTATTCATTAAGTGTATAGATTAAAGTTATAGAAATGAAATCAGGTGTAATGACTGACACACGATTAGGCTATTCGGTGCAATTGTATGGTTCATCTAATATGTTGTTAGCCTTTGAAAAAAGGGGCATTTAACTCTTTGTGTTTGCACTGAGTCTGTCCCAATGGCCGAGAAAGCTTACATGCTGGTTTATTTTTCTTACCATACTTATCTTTATCTTTGCTGATTTTTTTTACAGTTGTTCTCCTTTATGCTTTGACAATTTTCCTTGATGTTACTGTTGATTGTTAGAAACTTTATGTATGAGTAGCAAGAAAGTTTTCCATTTCCGTATTGTGGCGGCATTCTCCATAGTCCAATATCTAGATTGATTTTCAGATATCATTATGTAAAAGAATTACCAAAGTATTCGTTGTGCATTTTAACCAGTATGTTAGCTGAAATTCTTCAACTTTGTTTCTATTTCTCAGCAATTTATAAGGAAGGGTGCAGTGGACAACAATGAAGCGGAGAACAACGATTGGACTAGCAGTCCAGGATATAATAATATGATTCAAAGTCCCCTTCAAACTCCTGTGTCTACTACAAAAGCAGGAAAGACAAACAATAGAACAAAGGCTTCCAAGGGCAAATCTGGGCCTCAGACACCTGCATCAAATGCTGGTGAGAGTTCTTATCTCTTTAGTTTTCTGGGAAAATCTATCATTCAATGAGAGCTAGTCCACACAAAAGAGTGAGGTGGGACATCCCGGCCAATTGCATTTCATCAAAGGTCCAGATTCTTTGGAGGGAGAAGCAAAGGAATTTTCCTGGGAGATGTGAAACAATGAAATCTAGGACCAGGCTTCATTGTTCTTGGCATAAATATGTCACAAACTCTTGGCATATCTTATCACATATAATGAGATCTAATTTTGTTGCTTCTTTCAACATGCAGGTTCTCCTTGTCCTCTTACTCCAGCCGGCAGCTGCCGTTATGACAGTTCTCTAGGTTTGTGTAGTTGACATGTGTTGTTTGTATAAGGATGTAAAATTTTCTCACTGTGAGATAACTGTACTTGAATTGTCCAGGTCTATTGACAAAAAAATTCATCAATTTGATTAAGCAAGCAGAAGATGGAATCCTTGATCTAAACAAAGCAGCAGAAACTTTAGAGGTATTCATTTTGTCTGAATGTGTTAATGCACACCCAACCCCAACCACCCCCACCCCTCAAAATATGTATATTCATACACACAAGCACATATCTTGTTGTGTACTGATTGAAGGGTTTCCCAAATGAAACAGGTGCAGAAGAGGCGGATATATGACATCACAAATGTCTTGGAAGGCATAGGTCTCATAGAAAAGAAGCTCAAGAACAGAATACGTTGGAAGTAATCTTATATAGTTTATTGTCAAAATTTTCTTCCCTCTATCTGAATTCAATTCTAGTTCTAATAATATCTGGAACACATTTGAAACTTATGCAAGGATGGGTTAAATGATTGATCAGGGGATTTGATGCTTCAAGGCCTGGAGATCTGGATGCTGATCTCTCTATATTACAGGTATTGAAATGTTGATTTCATATTGTTGTCCTGTGAAGGCTAGCACTAGTTTATTCTGCTGTCTTTTGGATTATTTTATTTTCTGTAGATCACTCCATAACCATAACCACAAACTGTTTCTTAATCCATAGATACGCAATTCCAGTTCTGTACATTGCTATAAAAACCGTGGTGGTGAAAGGAAATTCTGACAACTTAGTATCCTTTTAAGGCAAGAAGTTTGACGTTGTGGTTTTGTTTTGCAGGGAGAAGTGGAAAACCTATCTTTAAAAGAGCGCAGCTTAGATGACCGAATAAGGTTTATGTGGTTAATTTTCTTTAAACATCAAATTCACTATCTTGGAACTATTTCGAGATGCTGATGCTTTTATACTGGTGCAGAGAGATGGAAGAAAAGTTGAGGGATTTAAGTGGAGATGAAAACAACCGAAAGTAAAATCTTCTTCTCCGTCACTCTTGCAGATTGTTATTGATTTCTATGTTCATATTATTTATTACCTGCTTCCATGTGTAATCATACGTTGTTATGGTATTACCTCCTACTCTAGGTGGCTTTTTGTGACTGAAGAAGACATTAAGGGCCTACCATGCTTCCAGGTGAATGCCATGCATCATTTCTAAGTTCTAACACATATTTCTATCATCATTTAGTATTTTCCATTGAACTAGTTGTCCCTTTTCTTTGCCAGAATGAAACCCTGATAGCAATTAAAGCTCCACATGGAACCACCTTGGAAGTTCCAGATCCCGATGAAGTAAGTCAAGATTAATTTTTTCTCAGAAGGTACAAGTTATATATTCCTTTTTCTCTTTAATGCATTACTAAATTGTCCTTCAATACACACCAGGCTGTCGACTATCCACAACGGAGATACAGGATAATACTTAGAAGCACAATGGGACCCATTGACGTGTACCTTGTCAGGTATCATTCCTTCTTTCTGTGGCTGATGTAACTACATCTACACAGTTATGGTTTTCTTTCTGAATAGTGGTATGCTTGTTTGCATGCCGAAAGAGATTGACTTTATTTTTTTGGTTAATTCATTTGTCTTTCTTTATTGATTGATATTAGTCAATTTGAGGAGAAGTTTGATGACATCAATGGAGTTGAGCCACCTGTTAGCTTCCCAATTGCTTCTGGTTCTGGCTCTAATGAGCAATCAACAACAGAAATGGTCAATGGACAAAACAGAGGAAAGGAAATTGATCCTAGGGCGCAACAAGCTCAAGTTGATCAGACATGCTCTGATGTAAATGCTTCTCAGGAGTTTGGTGGGGGAATGATGAGGATTGTTCCTTCTGATGTTGATGTAAGTATCATTATTCTGACAAATTTGTTTTTCTGTAAATAGTTGCAAAAGGAATAAAATTAGAAATCACACCAAGACTCAAAGTCAACAATGTAGATAGGAGTTTAAGAAAACGCAATCTACATTCATGTATGGAGTTTCATATGCTCGTGGAGATGATTTTTAAAAAACCATTAATACTCTCAATAATGAATATGGTTCTTGTTTATGGCTGAATGTTTTGTTTTTTATGTTTGCAGAATGATGCAGACTACTGGCTTTTGTCTGGTGTTGACGTTAGCATTACGGATATGTGGAGAACAGACTGTATCCTTTTTCAAAGATGTTCATTCCCTTTTGCATTCGCCCTCATCCCCATTGTTTTGATTTTTGTCTTGTCTTTTGTTTGCAAAACCAAGTGTATTCCTTCATTATGACTATTATAGCAGCGATTGAATGGAATGGGGAAGACATGCTTAATGCTGATTTTGGACTGCCCGATGTAAGTACCCCAAGGCCACAAACGCCACCATCTGGAATTGTTGAAGTTCCATCTCATGCTGTCAACTTTTCCCAAAGGTGAGTCCGGGTTTGTGTAACCAGCTATTTGTAGATATCTCATGTATCTACTACCCCATCCGTGGCCTTCCATCGCTGTGAAGTATCGCTTGCAGATGCCAAGTGATTGCCTGATAATGAACATGGGTGAAGCTTGTGGAAGAAGCTGATTGGATGACAAGCTGGGGAGTATTGTTATACTGTACAGTTCAGTACTGCATTTGACCCCCTGTTGTAGGAATAAAGACTTTAAGTTTATGATACTTTAAAAGCGGCGGATATTTAGTGAGGAATGAGTTATCGTGCAGTTAATAATCGTAGGCTACATCGGCGATGAAGTATTGCATACTCTAGTTGCTGCACGATGCATGTTCATTATTTAATGTATGAGTTTAGTTTCCTTCTGTAAATTCTTTAATTTTAAACATGATGCAGGATAGGCTTAATTTCTAGGTGTAATCGGATTATGTTCTTTCCCATCTTAAACATTGTTGAAATGCTGGATGTACCATTGTTGCCATACCAGTTTTGCCTCGATGCAAATGTCATTTTTCCTGGTTGCCCCATGTAATGCTGCATTTTTTTCCAAAGCATTGCTACAGCGAGAAAAAGTTTGAAGTGTTAGTTTGTCACTCCTTTGTAGGGATGCAAAAGGTTGCCTGAAAGATTCTTGTGCTTCTGGTAGTCATTTTTTGATCCGTTTCAGTTTGAGACTGCATGAATATCTGCAGTCTCATCTAGATACAGACGTTCCTCATGCATTGGAACAAGATGTCGAACTTGGCCATATGAACTTGCGATCTTTGAAGAACAAAAATTAAAGACCTGGATCACAGATAGTATATCAAAATCTGAAATTAACTTGTGTCGATCCTAATTTGGAAATGACTGGAACCTAACCCTGACCCGGCTCTGAGATCGGATAATGCCCGATGGCGGATAATCCTCATTTCTTTAGGTTGTTTAGCTTTGAATGTTTTTGGGGTATGCTATGCTCTGGATTATGGGTTCTGCGCCTTGCGCGGTGCTATTTTTAGCTTTTGTTCTGAATATGTGTACTGATCCAGTAACCCTGAGCATTTTAGTTCAGTAACTGACATATTCAAATGGCTTTCTTGGTTCCAATTCCAATTCCAATTAATTTCTTCCAACTTAAGCAGAGTGCACTGATTTCAAATGATCATATTCACAGGGTGAGTTGTCTACTTGTCTTTAATATACTCAAGCCTGTTATGGCGGATAATGCCCGACTTATATATAATCATATGATTCACACTTCCACGTCTAAAACTAAAGAAATGAGATGGATTACCATTTTGCGGGGAAGAAATTGACCAGGATTTGGATATTCTTTCAAGCAGTTTGTTGAAGATACATACTACGAATCTGTGGTACACTTGGTCTGTACATTCACTGGAGCAATGGATGATATTTGTATTAGGTTCATAGCAACTAGTCACCAATTTAAACATCGCCAAGTATATGTCATTGTAGAACTGTAGATATAATGTTTACCAGTATGTGTAATAGGCATGTGTGTTAGCTCATATTCAAGTATACAACATGGTCATGTAAAAGTCAATGAATAATTGAATATCCCTCTCAAATGACTGAAAGAAAGCAGTTCTCAAGAGCCAATGCATCGGTAACGAAACAAACTTAAGCCAAACCAAATAACAGAGACTACTAAAAGGAAACAACTCAGGCAGAGGAACAAAAAGAAAACCACCGCATGCATGAGCAATCAAAGGAAAATCGCCGATCAGATCAATCATTTAGCCAAAGTAGGTTCTCTTCACATGCAATCATGAACTCTCGCGAGGCACACGTTTCAAGCTTCTCTTCGTTCTCATGAACACTCCTTATCAACTTGAAATCTTTCATACGTATCCTGCCACCATCAATCTCTTTAATCGCTTTCTCAAAAATTATACTAGTGTTCCCAAGGAGTATTGTAGGTACAATTCTTGTACATATCGTATTGGCATTCCCATACAAAGCTATGTCAAAGTTGCTTTACTGATCTTGAAGAATCACAGGTAAATGCATCTGCATATGCATGGGAATCGATCTCATTTGGAGTCTGATTTTGGAAAGTAGGTTTTGGGTTTATGTAATTATGTTTTTTTTAAAAGATTTTTCTGGTGGATAATACCGTGGTTTTTAAGTCCTAGGCATTTTAGTATTTGTAGATTTTCTAATTGCTTATCTTTATGATTTGGTGGATATCTTGTATTGATAAGTTCTTTCCTAATAGAAGTCTTATTAAGGTAGAATCTTGGGATATCGGGTTTTTGCCGTTGTCTATCATATATGTAGTAGTATAGACGGTCAGATATATAGAACTAGGACGCAAGAATTAGTGAGCAAAGTCTTGCATGTTCATCGTAGGTTGAATCTTCTCAAGAGTCAAAACACTTGGTCCATGTTTAAGTGTCTTTGATCATTTTTTCATATGCATAACTTCTCTTGAGATCAATGGAGGAGCTATGAAGAAAGAAGAGCGATATTTAGTGATCCTTCAAGTGAAGGAGTTCAAGAAAGAAGACAAACTTTGTATTAGACTTTGTCTAACCATTGTAGCCGAGCTAATGCTATTCAAGTTTGTAAAAGAACATATCCTTCTTAATAAGATGATTCTTATTTTGAGTTCTCAAGAGTAAGAGAACTGCAGTGTTTTTAATCTCATATTTGAGGTTTTCACTGCGTAACTAAAATCTGGTGTTCTGTTTATTAATTTTGGTTTCTGCTGCCCAATAAGGATGGATCCGTGTACTGCAATCTCCATTTTCCAGAAAATCATATCCTGTCCTTGTATTTTCTAAGTATCGGTCCCCAAATACATATATCCTCGGGCTGATTGGAGACCTTAAAGTTGAAGAGATTAGTCCAGGAGTCAGCCACCCCATATTCTCTCATGACCCACATATAGATAGAGCCACGTACTAGCCTTAACATTTGGTAAATCAAATGCTCACAGGCATCCTCCAACAGAAGCCCCCAGATGTATGAAACGCCCGTGCTCAAAAGTTAGCCGGGTAGTGGCATTGTTCGGAATTCTTCAATTGACAGATCAAAAGCAACAATATCCGCATTACCTGCGTGGAACCAATGGAGTGCTTTATTTGAACGAATCCCCTCACTCGATAAGTAGGAGTCATCCAAATTAGGGAAATGGTTTTCCAAACGTTAGCTCTCGATGAGAATATCTCCCTGGGTTTGAGAATTTGTAGTCATCAGTGGCTGACAAATAGGCAATACCGTAATATCGTAGATACACATTCATGGAAGGATCAGGTAATTTTTTAAAGAATCCAGTTGATGGGTTCCAAATATACCAATGATACAGATTCTTTGGTGACAACGAGACAATAACTGCTGCACATACCAAGCTATTGCAGGAGCATAACATACTCAGAATATCGCCTGGTTTCAAAAATGGGATTCTAACCTTTCTCACACACGAATCGTCTCCGAACGACAACGGCGACTCGGAATCAAGGGAATCAAATTCAAACTTGTCGGGGCTGTCGAGGAGGAGTCTGTGGCGGATGGTTTGGTGCTTACAAGATACTTTGTAATGGGTTTTGGTGAATTGTGGGTCGGACAATATGATGAAACGCCAGCGCTTTGAAACGTAGGTGAAGCGGATTAAGGATTTGATCGGCAACCTCTCCAGGACTTTGACTATCATATCTTCGGGTATGAACTCCGCCATTTGCAATTGTTACCCCAGCAGTTCGGCTGTTCGGGGTTAGCTTGGCGCACAAGGATCAGATAACATATCAAAAAGAGCAGTTCTCTTGGGCCTGAACGTTTTCGGCTCTTTTACAATTAGGGTTTTGGACTTGGCAAAACCTACTTGGGACAGGACTTTACCAGCACTTTCTTCGATATTCTCGACTCCTCAGGGTTGGTGTATTGTACAGACAGACAGAGCTGTTGGGCCAGGACCAGAAGTGAGGGTCAGTGGGGGGAATTATTAGGTGGCCCTGGAATACCATGTGACACTGCAATCCATTTAGCTTCTTCCAACCATGCAATCCATTTAGTTTCTTCCAAAATTTTGCATATATAGTTATGTGATATGAGTATTACGATAGGCCGATGTTATAGGTCATTAGGCATCATATTGATGTTTCTACACTGATCTGACAGTAGACACAGCAAAGTTATCCATTCGCCGGATACTTTCTTTTTCCAAGCAACTTACATTGTATAACTTGATCCACGACACATAAATGACAGCCCATAATGTGAATCAAGTTATGAATGATTATCTATATTACACAATCAAGTATATAAACACAAGAACTAAATGCATGCTAGTTGGATTATATTAAAATAAGAGAAGGCACATACCTGATGCATGTGAAGAAGTCGAATGTCATTAGAGCAAGTCTTGAGTCTTCTGCAAGTCTCTTAAGTCCGAGTAATCTTTTAATGTGGCAAGTGATTGTAGAACTCGCTGTCTAGAGAATGCAAGGGCCTAAGTAGGTTGGATATTATTCTTCCCATAAAAGTAATCCCAATACTAAAACAATTACTCCTCTATACTATGTATCAATAGACATTACTCGATATTCAAGTATATTAAGTTTCCTTAAATAATATAGATACAGATACAAATACAATATCCATATTTGTAATAGGATTAGAATACAATCTAAATCACTTCATTCCTAAGTCATTACCTCGTAATTATAATTCTTTATATAAATAATGATGAGTCCACAAAAAAAAATTCTTACATATAAAACATATTTTCAAGGGTATCTTGCACTGATCTGTTTAACAATTTTTGCCCCCATAACAGCCATTTCCCCAACCTATGCAGGGAACTTGTGCTTGACGTACTATTTACAGCTTGTGGCTAAGCTTTGACATGTATCGCATCTTCGCCTTTTAGGAATTTAGGGAGCCACTTTGCAGATTCTTTAGGAATGCGCTTGAGATTGTCTTTGTAGTCGACATAATAAAGCCCGTACCTTGGGATATAGCCTTCCCCCCACTCAAAATCGTCAAATAGAGCCCAGTGGAAATATCCTTTGACGTTCACACCCTTCCTGCAAAACATCAATGACAAGTAAAATGAATATCATCTATCCTCAAACTTGCAAATGCTCATTCAATAATAGAAATTAATCTGGATTGCCAATTCGTAAGGCCGATGGATGGTTACTTTATGGCCTGCTTGATCATGTACAAATGCCGAAGAATACATTCAATTCTATGTGGATCCTTCAGTGCTACATCGAGTCCACGCTTATAGTCCTTTGCCTCTGTAATTCCATTTTCGGAAATGTAGATCTTAGGGCTCTGGTATTTTCGCTTCATGAACTTCAAAAGTTTCTTGAGACCTTGTGGATAAGACAAGATGAACATGCTACCATCAGCCTGCAAGGTAAACAACATGTCTAAGTTCTCTTACGAAAAATTTCTATACTTATCTAAAGGAGTCAAATTTTTGAACTAATATTTTTCATACCTGAGGACCAATTGGGACTCCATTTACATCTGCAACAATCACATACAAAAAAGTTAGGAAAACATGCACAAACAACACAGACAAATCAAAAATGTAGCATGAAGCGTACTTTTGAGCTCTGATGACGCTAGAGGATCATAGCGATAGAAGTTTGGCATATCTAGACGTGCTGGAATGTTTCTACCATATCTCGAGGTATAATAGTTGATGCCAATGAAATCAAAGGATCCTTTAATCAATTTCTTCTCTTCTTTGGTGAAACGGGGTAGCCTTTTCCTGACCAAGCGCCTCATACTCTTTGGATAATGTCCATATACTATTGGTTCCATGAACCTAGTAAATTAGCAGGAGAAAGATTTATAGTAAATAAGGAGACTTCTTGCTCAATCATTAAGTGTAATCAGGATCATAATGGATACGTGACTAACCATCCAAGTTCAAAGTCCAAAATTCTTTTTGCTGCAGCTTTGTCCTTAGATGAATTTGAATAAGGCTCAACATATGAACCTACAAGACTCCATCCAATTTGTCCACCTTGTTTTGTCTAATTAAACAATTATTGGCCAAGAGAGAGTAGTCTCATAAATGTGATCCTATATCTCATAAAGTTGATCATATGAAAGAACCAGAGTTTAACTCACCTGAAACTTTTCTCTATAGAGCTTAACAACAGTGGCATGGGCAAGGAGAAGGTTATGAACCACAATGTAAGGTTCAGTAGATGAATTTCCAGCTGTGCAATAATGGAAAGGACCACCTGGTATGGAACACCTGCCTGGTGGAGCCACCCCAAGATCATAGCCCATTTTGGCTATAATAAAAGGCTCGTTGATTGTAATCCAATTTTTGACTCTATCTCCATAGATCTTAAAGCAAAGTTCACTGTAATCCTTAAAGTCATCCCTGAGAAAAAGTGATATTGAATAGAAATGCTCAGTCTTATGGGGCATCGGATAAAGATTATGATTAAGAGTAGAAGAACTTACACAAAGGAGCGATTGAGAAAGCCTCCATACTTGACTGTCAAGGCTTGTGGTGGATCAAAATGTAATATGGTTACATAGGGTGTGATGCCTGCATTGAAATTTCAATCTATTAAATATCTATGTTAACATATATATCTAAGACCAATGGAAGGAGTAGTATTTGAGGTATTTGCCAATGAACAAAAGACCAGAAGCTGGTAAACAGATTACATTAGATGAGAAATAGTTCATACCATTCTTGATTAGTTCATCAATCAAGTTGTTGTAGTGATCAATACCCTCTTGGTTTATTCCTCCACTCAAGGTTCCCTCTACATATCACAAATTTTAAAAAAATGTGCAGAGCTTTTAGCATAGATTAACCTCATATTAATCCGTAAGAGATCCTTTGAACTTTCTTATGGGAACAAGAAATAGATAAAAAGCATACTGGGGAGAATCCTGGTCCAAGAGATGGAAAATCTATAAGAATCAACTCCAAGGGCTTTCACTGCCTTCACATCTTCCTGCGATTACAAACAAATACTTAGTGGTCGATAATTTGCCAAACAAAACAAAAGAGCTATTTCTTTACAATGAATTTTAGATGGAAAAAATAAGTCGCGCTATCTAGCTCTCTACTCACCTTGTATCGCTTATATGAGTCGATTGCCGTAGACATGGTAGAATGGTCTGTAATGCGTTCTACATAGAAAGGAAAATCATGTACAAAAGGAAAATGAGCATGATATATAGCTGGTAGATGTTAGAACAAAGCCACAATAGAAATTAATGCTAATTAAGAAATGAACCTGGGAATCTCTTAACAAACTCGTCCCAGACACTTGGTCCTCGTCCTGCTTTATTTGTTGATCCTTCAATCTGCACATAGTATAACCATTCATAGGTACATTTCATGGACATAAAGATGGAAATGATAATGTAAAATTTTAGAAATACAAAAATGCACCTGTGCAGCAGCAGTGCTGACTCCAAATGCAAAATCATTGGGGAAGTCGGACCACTTCACTTTTAATTCTTTAGGGTTTGATACATTGATGTGCAATGCCTGGAACTTTATCTCAGCATTCACCGTAACTGCAATGTAATTTGATCGACATTTTCCGTTTAAAATTCAGTTCATTTCTTTATTTTCGAAACAAATGCTTAATTCACTCCAATTTTGGATATCATTACAACCACACGTATTCAAGTGTTTTGCTTTCCTTGATATATAAAGCTAACATGAAGAGCCATTACTAATTGGATGATCTATTCTTCAGCGATTTTATGCATAATCTTTGGACAATTGTCTCAGGAAATAATCAACAAAAAAAAAATTATAGTTAGTTGATATATTCTGGAGAAAATGCAGATTGCCTTGTTAAGATTACTAACATTCAAATGTATTATCAAACTTACTGAAAGTAATTAGCAAACCTGGTGAAAAACAGGCAATGAAAGCAATAGCACACATCATCCTCTGTGAAATCCTTAACCATGGTGGTGAAAACTCCATGACCAGTCAAGCTAATTAAAACTCTAATCTAACTCTCGAAGAAATCAATATTATCAGATTGAAACTTAAGCAAATGAAGCTTAATCCAGTACTAAGTCTGGAATCTGGATTCAAAGGTGAAGAGCTAAAGACCATCCTACGCAAAGATATATAGTACCTCTTCCTTTACAGCAATGCATGAACAATAACTAAGTAACTAGTAGCAACAAATTAACTGTAATTGCTGGCATATAATCTAGAATATGCAGTTCCAACAGAAACCGTTGGGGCATTTTGATGGTGAATTCTTTTTCTCTTTGTATAAGCAACAATAACCGAAACATGTTGTATCTTTTAACAGTGTGAAGTACAAACAAATTAATGGGAAAATTGATTTGGCGACCAACATAGTACGTTGTTTTTGTATTGCTTACTGTATTACAATATTGGGATGACTTTCTTCGATAAAAAAAAAATAAATAAATAAAAAATTAATGGGTCAATTATTTTTTTAAAATAAAATAAATTTTGTGATCCCAACAAGCACAAAAGAGGTTTAACAACCATAAAACCGAGTAAACTTATTCCATTGTTCTACACACTCCAACTTCACATAAATTTGAGCCCTCTTAGAGTCTTAGAGCCTTTAAACTGCACACTACCACTACCAGCATACACATTGGCCTTTGGAAACAAGAAAACCATCCCTATCAAGCCCGCCATACTAATCAGCCATTTCCAAAGAGGCAAAGCCCTAATAGACTACCATCGGACAATTTATTTGTGCCATTTCGAAACAAGACATCCATTACTAATCTAGCCCAGCCCAGTATACTTTCCTAACAGACCACATATCGATTTCAAAATGCACACTACCATTAAACCACTACTACCAGTATTCAAGCTTCGCAGCTAAGCGAGTGAATGTCATAGTTGGCCTGGGTCTTGATTCTGTTGCCGCAGGTAGAGCAAATCTTAGAAAAGGTAATTGTATGGAGGGCTGGGCACCTCAAATCGGAAAACCGATCCCAAACCGGTCCAGTACCGAAAATTGGCGGGACGGAATGGTTTGAAATCATAAAAATCCATTGTTTGGGCTCATCTCGTCCTGTTCCGTTAAAACGGGACGGGCTTCGGTTCGGAAGGTAGGAATCCCGCAAAGGCCCGGCCCAAGTTAATTTCATTTATTATGTTTCTCTTATTTTTCTATTTATATGGCATTTGATTGGTTGATTTTCGAGTCTATAGTCTTAATATGAACTCGAGCACACTGGATAGGCCAATCCTAACGGTAAAATAATCCCCAATTCTCATAGATCCCAAGCTTACCATAGATCCCCAATTCATCGTTCATCAATTCAGCACATTAAGTCATCAACATCACCGATTCCCAAATTCAGCAACTTCCGATTCATCAATTTCAGTTCAACAACATCTTGCAGCTTGAAGAACCTGGTGGCTAGAGGGGAGAAAATAGCTCGACCTCAATCAGATGCTTTTGTTCTTGAGGATTCTTCAACAACCACATCACCAGCTTTTCCTGCATAGCTCGAAGCTACAAGCTAACCGGAAGCTGCAAATCGGCCAAATCCAACTCTTGAAGTAGGTCAAGTAGCTGCAAGTCAACCTTCTGGAAGCGAAGCTACTGCATCTGTAGGTGAGGCTCCTTCTGAAAAATCAGGTATAAAAGGTAGCTTTGTTTGGGACCATTTTAAAGAGTATGATAAGATTGAAAATGCTAAAGATGCTGATGGAAAAGACATTCAGATAGTTCATAAGAGAGCTCATTGCATCTACTGTCCTAGGGGAAAGGTTGGTGATTTTGCTGTTGACAGTTCTAAGAATGGCACTTCTGGTATGATTAGGCACATCAACATGGATTGTAGATATTATCCTCCTAATATGGATAAGTCACAGAAAAATCTTGTTGGTGATACATTTAAGGGCAATAGACTGACCACAGTAACTTATAGTCAAGATGATTATTTAGAAGCTTGTGTAGAGATGATTGTCATTGATGATCTTCCTTTTAGTTTTGTGGAGAAGAAAGGCTTTAACAGATTTTGTGTTAAAGTGTGTCCTCTTTTTGATGTTCCCTCTAGAAGGAAATTGTGTAGGACCTTTCTAAGTATGTATGATACTTCAAAGAATGATTTGAGGAAGACTTTGAGGAAGTATATGTTGAGTCTAACCACCGATACTTGGACTAGTGTTCAAAATGTCAATTACATGCTGCTTACTGCCCATTTCATTGATATAGATTGGAAGATGAACAAGAGGGTTATTAATTTCTGTGTGATTCAAAATCATCAAGGGTCATCAATAGGGAAGCTTATTAAGTCATGTTTAGTGCATTGGGGAATTGAGAAAGTCATGTGCATTACAGTTGATAATGTCTCTGCAAACAAGTCTGCTTTAGAATGGCTTGTGTCTAAAATGAACAAGTCTGCATCTTATCAGCAGATTTTAAGTGGCAAATACATGCATGTGAGATGCACTGCTCACATCACTAACTTAAGTGAGGCATGGCTTAAAGAGGTTGCAAAAGTCTGTGTTAGCAATTAGGAATGCAGTGAAGTTTGTGAGATCTTCTACAAACAGATTGGATATTTTTAAGAAGACTGTGGAGAGAGAGAAGCTTCCCTGTAAGGGACTTGGGTGTTTGGATGTCCCAACTAGGTGGAACAACACCTATCTAATGTTGGAAGCAGCTTTGAAGTATTTTTTTATGTTTTTTTTCGTTCAGTTTTAGGCTTTAGCTTTTATTAAATAAGATCAGCTTGTTGGATTATGGAATGATTAAGTGTTGTAAGGAATTGCACTCTTCCTTGTTCTCTTTGAAATGATCATTTTAATGCAGTGTTGAAATAATGGAAAAGTAGAAATGCGAACTGGAAGATTTCACTGGATTGCAAACTCAGAAAACATGTCTTTTTTTTTTTTTAAATTTCGGGTCTGTCCTTGATACCGATACCGATCGGGTTTGGGCTTGTCGGAATCATTTCTCAAAATAGCCTAAACCATCCTGGCCCATACCGAACTCTATTTACGAGACAGACTTCGGGATTGCCACAATTTCAGCCTGTCCCGGCCAATGCCCAGCCCTAGTATGGACTGTTTGATGGGTCAGCACCTGACTGACTCTTTTGAAGGTTCTGATGCAATGGAATTTTTAATTCACACATTTTTCAATTACAATTTTTTTGAGCTAAAATCATTTTACCACCTTGAACTTTACACCTAAAATCATTTGTGCCCACAAACTTCTAATTTAATCACATATGTCCTTATACTCTCCAATATGATCAATCAAAGCCATTAGTAAACTAATTCATCAATTTCTTCATTAATTGGTGATGATGAGAGTCCACTTAGGGTCAGTTTTTAGCTTTGAACATGTAAATGGTGTGTTTCTTGCATGATTGAATGTCAAAATCTAATTTGAACGAGCAACACTAAATGAAGAAATTGATAGATTAGTCAAGGATTGGCTATAATCAATCCCACTGGAGAGTACAAGGGCACAAATGATCATATTAGAAGTTTAGGAGCACAAATAATTTTAGGTATAAACTTCAGGGTGCTAAAATGATTTTAGCTAATTTCTTTTTCACCCCAATATTAAACGTTTGAGAATTTTTATTTTTTTTTATTTCATTTTTGCCTCTTTCTTCTTTCTTCCTCCATCTTTATATAGAAGTTCAACCAGATACACCTTGTTTCTGGACAAGAGCTTCTAACCTTTTTTATTTTTATTATTTTTTTTAATATTTAGAGAACTCAACTTAATTTATCATGCATGTAATATTTTCTAAAATTTTACCGTCCAAAAAATTGGTTGATTTGTCAGGGTAAAACTATGATATGTTAATATTTTTCATACATCAACTATTTTTACCACTTTAAGGACTCATGTTATCACTTTGAGGACTAATATTACTATTTTGAGAACTCATATGGTAAAATAAGAAAATTTATCACTTTAAGAACTCATGTTACCACTTTGAGGACTATATTACTATTTTGATGACATATTTTACTATTTTTAAGGCAATTGTATGCATGTCATATGTTAACAGATTGTAGAATTTTCCAATTTGTCAATGCAAGTCAAACTCAAACCTAGAAAAGATTTAACCCAAATCATCTCTACAACTTTCCAAACCACCAGGATTTGCTGATTTCACACATCTTGTAATTCTGCTTTTCTTTTCTTTGACCAAAAAAAAATAGCATCGATCTTATGCATATATATTATTTACACCCCACATTCTTGCCTTTCCCGAGAGCAAGTTCATCCAATTTCTTATGAAACCACTGTAACCCAAAGCACAAAGCCACTATATCCTTTCTCTGGTAACAACTCTTCTGCTATTTCGCTCCAAAGTTCCTCTCTTTTGATCTTCCTCCAAGACAACTCTGAGATTGGACTTCTTATATGTTAGATACAACTTCCTTTCAACGCTAGATTGTTGGGGTGAATGTACAATCACCATTTTCTTCAAACTTTTAGAGTGCTCGAGCAGATAGCTTGCTAATTCGATTCCATTAGACCCATTAGGAAGCTCTATGGTTACCTCCTCCAGTTGATGAACAAAAGCAAGGTCTAGCAATTTCCAATATGCCGCATTATATCCTGATGACTGACAAAGCAACAAGACAAAAAGAGAAGATCAACTGAAAATTTCCAAAATAAAAGCAGAAACTAATAACTTGCAGGATATAAATAACAGAAAACTAAGTTATTTATAACCATGATCTAACTGCACCGGAGTCTAGAAATAACAATTGCAAATATGTACACAGAACAAAAAACAGGGCTTTACTTACTTTAGATCCAAGGTGGATAAAGATTGGAAATGACTTTATGTACAAAGTACTCAAATTAGGAATTCCTTTCAAGATAGAGACCATTGCCGGAACAACATCATCAAGCGTGTACCCGACATGCATACACAGATGACGAACATTATCTAAAGGTGCTGGTCGGGATCCTTTCTGGAAAAGAGCCTGCAATGCCATAAAGGAAAACAGTAAATAGAAAAAATAAAGGTACCCTAGAACCCTGTAAGAACAATAATTAAAAATATATGCAATATATTACCAAAATCAGGTGGACTACTTATTAACAGGCCAAAAGTTGACACATATAACATTTTTCAATTTACTCCTACACATTAGTATTCTTTTCGGACTAACTGCAACATAAACAAGAACTTCCATCCTAGGTAATCTGACCATTATAAATGAGATTAAAAAAATGCCATCAGATAGATTATGATATTCAACACACACATATGCCAGGAAAGGTTGTGACCACAATAAGAGCAATTGCAAAATACTAGTTTTTGCCCCAAAAAATAAATAAAAACGAATTTCAAAAGTGTCTTTTACCTTTAGGATCTCCTCCCCTAAAATAAGAACTTTGACACTTCGTATGCTGCTAATAAACTCAGATATCATGTTAATGTCATTCCCTCCAGGTCTCAGACAAAGATCAGCTTTTTCTAAACACCTCAATTCCCCAAGTTTTTGGTGAATCAAAGAATTCCCTTCCAACTTCAAATATCTAACTTCCGGCGCAGTAACATTCAACGCCTTCTTGCAATTTTGAAATCCCCAGTCAATTACTAGGTCTACCAGTTTCTCGGCAGAGATGCTGAGAATCAGTGGATCTGACTGACACGGATGCACAAAACTAAACGAAACCAAAGATGAACTTTCAATTGAGAGATGACTTATCCCGTCAATTCCTTCAAGACGTAATTCCTTAATGCACTTGCAAGAAGATGAGATCCATCTGAAAAACCCCTCATCCACTACATAAAAATTTTGCAACTTCAAGCATTCAATATGAGCGAAACAAGCCGAGGAGGGTAATTTAAGGGACCTATACTTATACTTCATTTCCACAGACAGAGACCTCAAAGTTGCACAACGTAAGATGGACTCAAACAAAAGTGGCATATCAACTAAACCAAGCTTAAAATCAATCCCCTCAACGTTACACCGCAATGCTTTGTGAATCCATTCGATGATACGAGACTTCTCTAATATACAGAAGCTACAAAAACGAAAGGTTTGCAACTTCACATCCCCACGACGAATCATGAAACCATCCAAAGCATTCAACAGTGCTAACCTGTTGTCCAAGGTAGATAAATTCGTATCCGAAAATCCTTCAAATTTCAATGAAGGAGTTGAGAGATGAAGTTGTCTGCATCTTTTGGACACCGAGCCAAAACGGCTAACGTCTGTTATGGTAAGGTGTGAGAGAATCTGATGAGCAACTCCGTCTGGAAGATTGCTGAATCTATCAACCATGGTCTCAGCGTGAACCCCTTGATCTTGACAAGTTGGAGTTGCTATCAACTTTCGCTTATGATCCATGAGACTAAGATTTCTGGGTTTCTAAGAGGAGTGGGCTTGGATCAACATGTTCATTTCTACCCTGAACCAAAATAAGGACATATACCCAGGAATCTAGAACGTACCTCCTCCCTCTTGCTTGCTCCATATCCTGGAATTTGATGGGTTGCAGAGCAGAGCACATAGAACCCTAATTTCGGTCAATTTGGGGGTTTCTGGGATTGAAAGCGGTTCAATTCTTAAACGGTTCAGGTCGACGTTGAGAGAAATGATTTAGACTTGTTTCTTGGCCGGGTCGGGGTAACCGATTTACTGTGTAATAGTAAATTAATTTATCTATTGTGTTCATATAAGTTTTGGCGTCAGATTCCACTTATTCCGTAAAACATTAACTTATGCGCACACTACTGATTAATTTACTGTCCAACAATCATGAAAAATTCTTTTACGTGTCGGTGTTGTGAGTGAATCAGCAAATCTCTGTCGTTGATATTTATAGATAATTTTTTTTTATAATAAATAAATGTAATCAATGTTATCTAGTCATGTATTCATATTCGTGTAAGTGCAAGTTAGTGGACTGAATATTCACTAACCAATGAAATGAGCGAAAAATGTGCTCATTTAACCTATAAACAGGACCTCATAGAGTTATGCAGAATCAGTCAAATTGATTATATAGGTAATTTTTTTTTTCCCCTTCAGAATCAGTCATGCAAATTTTGGCTTCCGCTTCTCATTGTTGGTTACAGCGAGTCTGGATGGTGGTTGACCCTCGCATCGGATTGGTGTTCTTGGGCTAGGCTTAAGTTTTTTATTTCCTATTTCCTAGTTTTAGGTTTGATTTTGTAGCTCCTCAATGTCCATTTTGTAGCTCTCTGGACTCTTAGTTTTTAATACAACTCTTCTTCGTTTTTGAAGGATGCAGCTTTTCTATTCTAATCTTTTTTTTTTGACGTCATTAGTCAATAATTTTCGATTGTTGTAACCGATTTTCACAATTAGAAAACAAAAAATCTGCATTCATGTGACCTTGTTTAAGTTCAAGTCCCTCAATTTTGGTGTGATAATTTTTTAGCTCTCTTTGCCTCTAAACAAATGTTCCGTGTACGCAATGGAATTTTGAGAGAAACGTCCAAGATCACTGGGAAGAACTTGGATGTGCAATTTGTCTAAAACAGAGAACCTTCATATGTATCTTCAATGATCTGAGTTTATTGCTTTGATATCTTAGGGCATCTCCAACCTTAGTGTCAAAAGCTATCTTGACTTTTCCAATCCTAATCCAACATCTCCAACTCAATAAAAAAAAGGGAGTCAAAATGACCCCGGAGTCAAAAGCTTAGTCATTTTGACTAAGTTTTGTAGTACGAAAGCCAAAATGGAGAAGAACGGAGAGGAAGTGGGCACCATGATTCATTGAGATTATACTATGACTTTTGGTTAAAAGGGGTTGAAGATGCAAAATCTGAATATATATATATATATATATATATATATATATATATATAATAATGATACTAGGGGTGTCAAATTCATGAAAACCTATTCCGATGCATTTAAGCTACTTGGTTGAACATGGCTCCAAATTCTCCCTCCCCTCCTTGATCCAGTCGACGAAAACTGTGCTATAATAACTTGTTTCAGTGAGGTTAATTGTGTAGTGACTGCTGTCCTACCCTTCGGGTGAGTTACTATATGCGATTTCAATCGTATTGTTAATCCTACTCGAGCATTTCCATTAAAAAAAAAAAGGGAGAAAGAAACTGGAATGCCAAAACAGCTTCATAAAGAAGCAGACAGTCAAGCCACATGCTAGCGAGAGAAAGTAAAAGAAGTAACAATAAAATAGTACATCTCAGGTTTTGGAACAAATTAAAGCCGGACCACTGTTGCTAGCTCTTGTTTATCCCAGTAGAGGAACCCTTGCAATGTACTACTTCAGGACTTTCTCCAGTAACATCTCTGGAATCGGAAAATCATAGTTATCCTTTATTTGACAATCTTCTTCTAATTTGCTCTGCAATTCCTCTTCTTTGATCTTCCTGAAAGACAACTCTGACACTGGAAATCTTTTTCCTTTTTAGCAACTTCCTTTCGAAATAAGATTGCTCAGGTGAATGAACAATCACCATTTTCTTCAAACTCTGAGCATAATCTAGTATATACCATGCTAACTCGATTCCATTAGACCCATTAGGAAGCTCTATGCTTACCTCCTCAAGTTTACTAACAAAAGCAAGGTTTAGCAATTTCCAATATGCCGCATTATATCCGGATGACTGCCAAGGCAAGAAGATAAAAGACAAGATCAAACAAAACTTTTAAAAATAATACCAAGACTAATAATTTGTAAAAATAAAGGAACAAAAACCAAATCATTTATAATCCATGATCAATATGCAGGGCATTCCAGAAATAGCAGTTGAAAAAATGTATGACGGGATTGGAACCAACGATAGGACTTCACTTACATTAGTTCTGGGGCAGTATTCTACTGGGTCAGTATTTATGTTCAATGTAGTCAAATTAGGCAATCCTTTCAAAAGCGAGACCATGGCCGGGACTAGGTGATCACAGAAGTACCCAACATGAAGCTGCAGTTGACGAACATTATCTAAAGGTGCTGGCATGGAACGTTTCTCGAACAAAGCCTGCCATGTTATAAAGGAAACGCTAAATAGAAAAACACAAAGGGAACCCAGAACCCTGATGAGCTATATGCAATACATTACTGAAATACAGTGGGCCAAAAGTTGAAACCTATCTCATTTTACTCCTTATACATTAGCATTCTTTTTGGACTGACTAACAACATTAATAAGAATTTTCATTCTAGGTAATCTGACCATTATTAATCAGAAAAAACAGCATATAGGTATAAGTCAACTCTAAGATTTACCATACGCATGCTAGGAACGGTTATAACAGAAATAATACCACTTGTAAATTATTAAGCTTTACGGGAAAAGAATAAATAAATAAAAGTTTGAAGTGTCTCTTACATTTACAGTATTTACGGTATCTTCCTTCATAATAAGAGCCTTGACCTTGCATATGCTGCTAAGAAACTCAGATAGAAAGTTATTCTCTCCAGGTCTCAGATAAAGCTCAGCTTGTTTTAGAAGCTTAAATTCTCCAAAATTTTGGAGAATCAACAAATTCCCTGTCCATTTCATATATCGAACTTTCGGAGCAGATATATTTAACAACTTTTTGCAACCAAAAATCCCCAATCAATAACTAGATCTTCCAGATTGTCAGCAGAAATGCTAAGATGGATGGGGTCCAACTGTAGGCGATGCACAAAACTGAACAATTGCAAAGACGAACTTTCAATAGTGAGATGTTTAATCCCCTCAATTTCTTCAAGATGTAACTCCTTCATGCACTTGCAAGAAGATGAGACCCATCTGAAAAATCCCTCATCTACTACATGAATATTTTTCAACTTCAAACATTCAATATTAGAGAAACAAGCCGAGGAGGGTAATGTTAGGAATCCATACTTACACTCCATTCCCACTGATAAAGACTTCAAAGATCCACAAAGCAAGATAGACTGAAACAGCCGAGTCAAATGAACTATACCGAGCTCAAGATCAAGCACTTCAACGTTACACCTTAATGCATTGTCAATCCAATTGATGATTCTAGATTTTCCTTCTCCGCAGAAGTTACGAAAATGAAAGGTGTGTATCTTATCATCCCCACGATGAATCATAACACTATCCAAAGCATTCAACAACCTCGACCTCTTATCCAATGTAGATAAACTCGCCCTCGAAAATCCTTCAAATTTCAATGTGGGAGTTGACAGATGAAGTCGCCCGCATCTTTTGGACACACAGCCAAAACGAGCGACGTCCGGTATGGTAAGGAAGGAGAGAATGTGATGGGCAACTCCGTCTGGAAGTTCACTAAATCTGTCCACCTCACTACAACTTGGAGTTGCCATTAAACTAAATTTTGGGTCTTTCTTTCTTGGTTTCTAACACCAACACTAGTTCGCTTCAGTTGTTCTTGGAAATGAGAATCAAATACTCAAAAATCGATCATATTCAATTCTACTCTGAACCAAAGAAGGACATAATCGGAAAACTAAAACGTAACCCTCCATCTTGGTTGCTCCAGTTCCTGGAATTTTTGATGGGTTGCAGTACCCTCGTAATGCCATTGAACCCTAATTTTGGTTCATTTGGGGATTTCTGCGTTTCTTGGGGCTTTGTTAATTCTTATGCCTGTACAGAAACGGTTCGGATCTTAACTGTCTCAAATGCCGTATCATTAAATTGGGCCTTGTGGGCTTGACTCAAAATTGGGTGAGAACATCCACAAATGGTTTTAAACCTGTAAATGTATTAAGGTAGGCATAAAATTAAATATGTTCCAGAAACAAAGTTATGGGGTAGAAAAAGGCAAAGCCCAACAAAAAACAACCACCAAAAATAGGAAAGCCGAACTAAAAGAATAAAGAAGAAACAAATGAAAGAAATGGCCTATTGGCAAGAGAGGCCAATAAAAATCGTTTATTAACCAAGCCTTCTTCGTCTTTGATCTTCTTGAAAGATAATGTTAGCATTCAAAATCATCTTGCTTTGAGTCAACTCGCTTGCATTACAAGATTGTTGGGGTGAATGCACAATCACCAATTTCTTTCAATTTTGTGATTGCTCGAGTATATACCGTGCGAACTCGATTCCGTTAGATCCGTTGGAAAGCTCTACGGTTAAATCTTCAAGTTGATTAAGCCTGAAGACTGGGGCAAAGAAAGAAGATATCAAGGAAAAGAAGGTTTTATCTGCATGTGATTAATAAGAACCAGATCCAGAAATAGCAATGGGAAGGATGTATATGAAGAGGAAGTCAGAGAGAAAGAGAGAGAAATTTTGCTTTGTATGCAGGGTAGATGGACAATAGGTAAGACTTCATATGCAAAGTACGCAAATTAGGCATTCCTTTAAAGAGAGAGACCATGGCCGGAACTAGGTTATCAGTGAAGTACCCTACATGTGTACGCATATGAAGAACATGAGCAAAGGGTGCGGGCATGGTTCCTTCGCTGAATAGAGCCTGCAAGGTTATAAAGCAAAAAACAAAAAAAGTGAAGTGACCTTGTAAGGCGGTAAAGGGCGGTAATAAAAACCTACACAAACTGAGATCACCGCTGACTTAGCCTAGTCTTAACTTGGTTAATTACCAATTTCACTCACCAATTGGACGCCAGTTTCAGAATGTAATTTATGTAAAGTACAATGTATTGATTCATGGATTTACTTACGACACAAGTAAGAGCTTTCATTCTAGCTAATGTGACCAACAGATGTCAGAATAGTAAGTACCTACCTTTAAGGTTTGTCCTTCTAGGATAAGAACTTTAACCCTGCTTATACTGCATAGAAACTCAGTTGCGACATTGTAAATGTCAACTATCTGTACATCACGATCCAGCAAAAGCTCAACTTTTTCCAAGCGCATCAGTTGCCCTAGATTTCGGTGAATCAAAAAATCCCCCCTCCATTTCATATACTTGAGATTTGGAGCAAAAATATTCAAGGAATCTAAGCTAGAAAATCGCCGGAAAAGAACTAGGTTTACCAGTTTCTCAGCTGAGATTCTAAGATGGAAACGGTTGGTGTTCCCTAGAAAAAGACTAAGCGTCTCCAAAGATGAGCTTTCTATAGCGAGATTATTATTCGACAACCCAACGCTTTCTAGAAATAACTGCTTCATGCATTTGCAAGAACATGAGAGCCATTTGAAAAATCCGTTATCTATTATATAAGCATTTCTCAACTTCAAGCATTCAAGATTAGAGGATGAAGAGAAGGAAGGTAAGACCAGTTCCTATTCTTGAAGCTGATAGATAGTGACCTCAATGATCTAGAAAGAAAGACAGCAGACAGACTAAGCTTCGGATCGGGGAATTCAAATAGAGGGTATTCTAATTCAGGATCAACCACTTCAACATTACATCTCAATGCATATTGGATCCACTGAATCATCCGGCGAATGATGAATTTGATAAGCATAATCCAACAGCATAGCATAATCTCTCCAAGACTCCTGAACATAGTGCAACACTATCCACCAAGTCTGATGTCCATGATCTTGGAGTCTCCTAGATAGAATGTTTATCTTCCTCTATATATGAGTTTATCTTTCTGTTACATGTTGATAGCTCATCTATATTCACTCTGTAATTATCTAGTTTGTTAGACAAGAGTCCTCTTACTTGTATATGTCTATCTTCTGCTGTACAGACCTCTATATATGGAGTCATGTAACTTGATCATTAATATATACTAAAATCATTTTGGCTCCATTATCTTTTAGAAATTATCCAATGATGAATCTATCCACTGAATCATCCGGCGAGAGCTCGAAAGACGAAAGGTTTGTATTTTGGCATCTCCACGGCGAATGATGAATCTATGATGTTTATCCAATGAAGTCATGATATAATTGGTAAGGAATTCAACAAAATTCAATGATCGAGTTGAGAGAGAAAGTTGTGCACATCTTCTCGAGACACAGCCAAAACTCATTAGGTCTGTCATAGGAAGAAAGGAGAGAATGTGATCAGCAATAATTTCCTCTGGAAGATTACCAAGTCTATCGACCATTCTCGTAGCATGAACGTCTAATTGACCTTGCGAATTCGGACGCGCCATTAACTCTGATGGAATAGTACTATTTGATACTAGCTGACACAGTAGTACGTACCATTCATTGGTCTATGTTCTGGAATTACAGAGCAGATTGATTGAGCACATAAAACCCTAGTTTTTTTTTTTTTTGTAATGAGAACCCTGGTTTTTGTCAAAGTGAAATTGGACTCCAGGTGTTTGTGTGATTCGTGAGGGACGTGACCAATTCAATTCTTCAAGGAATAGGTCAACTGGTGACACCAATAAGAAAACGTCTCAGCGTCTCACATATCAATCTACTAAATGGTCTATTTTCCTCAGAAAGAGATGGATCTTATGCCCTTGGCTCATCAAAGAAAAAAGTATTTTGGATCTAAAAAGCATGAGTTGAAAACTTGAAAAATGTTTAAGGACACCTAGTAAGCCCAAACTCTAGCCAGTTATTTGTCTGAGTTACTAACCATGTTAGTCTTACAGATATTCTCGAAGGTTTCTAATTATTGTACGATTATGTTTCCTTGTAAGACTTTGATCCTATGCATGTAATTCTCTATACAAAGAGGCCCCTATTTCCAATGAAAACACAACTCATTCTCCCAATTCTCTCTGTTATTCTCTCTGCATCCATTTTCCTAAAACAAAAAACTTATTGTCAAAAAAAAAAAAAAATTCAATAAAAACTTTGTTGTTTTTCACTACTTTTTCGACAATGAAAAAGATAAAAAACGTCAAAAATGATTCTCTATAATTATCACCAGTTATCGGTCTAATGGAAAAGCTATAGCTAATCATATTGTAATAGAGAGATAGAGATTTGTATATTCTTCATTCCTTGTGATGTCTACATTATATCCTGTTTATATAGACACTGTGAACTCCTACATCTACAATACAAGTGTATAGTGATCTGTGTATGAGTACAAGTACTTGAAAGATGAGTGGCTTGGTATGTAGTAGTACTCATGGACTTTGTCTTGATATATTTGCATTAGGATAGGCAATAGCATGCTTGTGAGCAAAGTGCAGAAATGGTTAAGTCTATTCTGGTAATTCAGAAATGCTGGAGTGCCTTGTCTGATGGTCGACATTGTTGTTTGTACGTTTGCTAGGATTGTTGGTGTGTTGCCATCTTTCTTCAGGATTGTTGTTGGTTTTCAATCCTGTATTAGGACTGATATTAGTTTCCAATCCTAAATTAGGATTGTAATGAATCAATTTCCAATCCTATAGGTTTAACACGGTCTCCATAAACTGATGCTTTTTTGCTGTAAAAGATTTACCCTAAATGCAACTCAATTCTTAATATCACTTGAAAATATGTATGATAAAAAATTTATTTTTCTCGATATCATAAATGGTAAGAAAACTCTAAAATATTGTGTGAAACTACTAGATATTAATGAGCTTCAAAGATGTTTTTTTTTTTATACTTATTGTAATTTGGCGTTTATATATCATGTCCACCCCATATTGCAGATTTATTTTACACTTCATTCTAAATGGCAGAAGTGATCGATCATCTCGCTACTGCAATGACACAATCTGATTCGGCAGTGGTCTCGTTCGGGGTTGCGGCTTTTCAAGAGGGTCACTTTCTGGTTGGCCAATTGTTGGCACCGAAGGCAAAGTTACCAGGATTTAAAGGAACCATCTCTACCATCTGGCACATTAGATCCGGCCTCACTATCCAAGACGTAGGGGAGCGTTTTGTGTTCCAGTTTGAGAGTGCTGTTGTGCGTAACAGGATTATGCATGGGGGGCCTTGGTTTTACCGTAATACCATGCTTGTGGTGGGCGAGTATGATGGTCTGGGTCCTGTGGAAGCAGTGTCGTTGAATATGATGGAAGCCTGGGTTGTTGTGAAAGGATTGCCTATTGCATTGAGGAATAAAGTGGCTTTATCCATGGTGGGTTCTTCGCTAGGGCGTGTCGTGCGGTTCGATCTGAATGCGCTGAAGCGTAAGGAAGAGGAGCAGCGCATCAAAATAATTTTCGATGTACGTCGTCGAATTCGCACTGGATGATTTTGAATTTTCATCTGTTGTGAAACTGGAGTTGGTGCTTATCTATGAAAAGGTGAAGGGCTTTTGTCATGAGTGCGGTTTGTTCCTTCATGATGCTCTAGGGTGTGATAAAACGTTGGTCAAGGAGAAGGAGGAGATTATAGCTAAACCTCCGGCACTCGCCATGGCAGGTCTGTCTCTGAGCTCGGAGGCAAAGAATGTTTCTTATCCTTCTGATGCTCCTGATAGGGAGGTGGGGATGGGCATTGCGACAGAACATGGAGGCATGGAGTTGGTCATGATTGGGCAAGAGTCGGGCTCTCCCAGTCTCGGTGGTATTCTTGCAGAGAAGGGCAGCCCAGCAATGTATGCAACTCCTGGAATATCTGGGTCCAAGAATATGGGAAGCTCCATAATCCTGCAACGTGTACTGGTTGATTTTAAGCAGGTAGGAAGTATGTTCCCTCACAGACCTGGGCCATCTATCCCTGATAAGGTCTGCTCAGATTCTCTGGCTAAGTCAACTGATTTGGTAGGGACTGGGAGATTAAATTCTAGGGTGGAATTTTCTTCTATTCAAGCAGCTCCAGTGAGAAAAAAAAAACGAAAAGCTGTGCATACTTTGGAAAGGTATGGGAAAAAGTATTTAGCCTTTCCTGATTCAAAGCTTCAGGTGGAGGAGAATGTCTCTTTGGTGCTGCAGCATAAGAATGGTAAGCTGATGGTGTCGCCAAAAAAGAAGAAGGTTGGGAGACCCAAAGGAAGTAAGAACAAGTCTAAAGGTGCAGCTGAGTAGGAAGGGAAGAACCTTAGAAAGTATAAGCGAAGGGGAAAATTGAACTTTGAAGTAGAGGAGCCTGAAATTGCTTGTAAGGGCTTGCCTGTGGAACCGGTGGAGGGTGAAGTTGTACAGATGGCGGTGTCTAATTTTGCAGAGGGTGCAGTGGAGGGTACTATGGAAGGGGTTTTGTCCCCTTCTACTACTAATTTAATTTAATTTTTGTTTAATCGCAAAAACCAGAGCTTTAGTTGTTTATACTTGCTTTGAGGTTTCTTGGTTTTTGTTAGAATAAAGGCGCGTGAATTTTCTAAAAGATTAGAATAAAGGCGCGTGAATTTTCTAAAAGGTGGGTGTACTCTGGACGTGTTAGATTCATATTCTTCTAGAATAGAGACTTAAGAGGTTCTAAGGAATGATTGCTTTCTGTCGACCCCATTGAGGTGTTTCGTTTCTGTACTGCTTGCTGAACTTAATGAAATGGCTGACTTATTTCGATAAAAAAAAAGGCTTAAAGGAAAAAAAAAAAAAAAAGCTTGAGAGTGACTTAGAACAGAAAAAGAAGAAGGCGGATGACAGAATCGAAGAATGAAGGCCCAAAACATCCATCTCGCTCCGTCAATATCGAAGTTACAGATTCTTAACCTTAGCCACAAATCCAAAGGAGAGCGAAATCATATGCATCTGAATGCAACTGTGTTGTCCACGTGGCCGGCACACACATGTTTACCCTAAAATTTCCCTTTTGATTTAATTAATTGTTTATTTTCCTTTTTAAAAATAATTATTTTTTATTCCGAGACCAGAGAGAGACAAAACCCCAACGAATAATTGCCGATCGCAACCCGCCAAACCCAACGCCCTCTATTTCTCTCCTTCTCTCCCACACAGCACGCGTTTTCTCCTCCTCTTCAGTCTTCACTATGGACTCCACTGCTCCGCCGCGCCTGGTGGGCCCACTCCGCCGCCGCAACTCCATCTCCACCACCTCCGTCGTCGTCCCCACCAAGCTCAGCCACCTCCCCTCCTCCCCCACCACTCCCACCAATAAGCCCCGCCACAGCTGCAGCTTCCCAACCCAAAACGGCGCCGTGACGCCGCGCCATCGGCCGCCGAAGCTCGACCTGGAGCTTCTCTCCCTCAAGAGCTCCGAGTCCTACACCTCCCTCAAGGACCTCCTCCCATCTCCCTCCTTCGCCGCCGTCCAGTCCCCGACGCCCAACTCCGCCACCAACTCCGGCTACGAGATCTCCATCCGCAACCGCCTTGTCAAGCAGGCCGCCTGGGCCTACCTCCAGCCCATGTCCTCCACCTGCGGCCCCTCCGGCCCACACTTGCTCCGCCGCCTCTGGCTCAAGTGCACCCACTGCCTCTCCTTCCTCACCCACCGCCTCCTCCCCTTTCTCTCCCGAACCCTCCATCGCTTACTCCCCTGCTTCCAACTCTCCTAACATTCTCTCCTTTTCCTTTTCGCTTCTTCCTTGTTGTTATGTGTATATATTTTGAGCATAGGATGGAATGAAATTTGCGTAGTTTCACAATTTGAGCATAGAATGGAATGAATTTGATTTTGAATTATGTATTTGAATTTTCAGAGACACAGTGTTCTCAGTCCATTTTCAGGGATTTGTAACTTTTTTTTTGTTTGTTTTGCATTACAATTTCTCTCTACCAATCCAATCAATCATCTTTTGAAGCGCCGTTCTTCCCGGTCGGCTTTGTGCTTGCAGCGGAGCCATTCGACTGACCATTCACCGGCTGCAAGGTTAGCAAGGTTGGTTCAATCAATTAACACATACATGAATTTCAATACCCAGAAGTGAATTTGCAATACAATGATTAATATTGTAATGTTACCTCAGCTGTGGCTTTGGTCATTTTCGATGATTGAGCAGCCATGTAATTCAGGAATTGGAAGAAAGCTGTCTGCCCGTAATGGGCGAAGTTTTGCCAGTAGAAAACGGTCAGATCCCATGCCCTTGCTCTCATCTCCAGTATTTTCCTGTCAATGTCTGTTTCATGTTTCGATACATAAGGCCTCAACAGGGTCTTGTATATGTACCCAGTTCCCTACATAATCAAATGGTACTAGTAAGAATTTATCCAAATTTGGTCTGGACCATTGGTCATGTCGATTCTTGTTGAATGTAAGGTCCTAACGGTTTAAGTAAAGGTCTATTTTTTCTTACCCTGGTTTTTGGATACCAAAGATAGATGAAAATAGCAACCTTTGCCTCACCATACATGGGCAACCTTCAAAAATCAAAGGAGAGTTTTTCATAAGCATACAGATCAAAATGAAAATGGAGTAGGTTATCATAGAATTTGACAGTAGGTTTTACCATGCAATGAATACATCTCCAAGCCTTTCAAGAACTGTTAGCGCCGCCACAATAATCCTGAAACAGTAACATGAAGGTTATTTTATTACACTGTTTGGATGTTTGAGACCAAAACTATCACTTTCCCACCTTCATTTCTTTTCTTAATTAAATTCTATCATCATTAACCATTTTAAGTAAAAGAGCTCTTACTATATGTAAAACTATGGCACAGGGAGGCATTCCATTCAATGAAATATACTTCTGCGAAAGTTCCAAAAATGTGTTTTAAATTGGTGATACGGTCACATCGATAGCGACACTAATGTATACATTAATCACATGCATAGTAACTGTCCAACTCATCTCTGGATTGGAGTTAAAAGTCTCATGGACTACTCTCATCGCATCCAGAGCATAAAGTAACTGTCCAATTCACAAAAAACTACTGTATACCTAAGCCTTTCGGATTACCCTCGTCATGAAAATAAGGGTATGAAAAGGAGTCAAATTAGGATATGTTAAGGAACTATTCTTTCATTGGATATAAAGTGTCATATGTTGAGGCGAAAAATCAATTGAGAATGATAATACGTGATTAATAAGTTAAATGTTGGTTTTTTTTTTTTTTTGGAACGGGATCCTCTTTATTCTCTAATGTTACAAAAACCAAATTACAAGACTTGTTCTATGTCAACCATGGTACCCAACATAATGAATGATAAGACATGATTTCACGTACCAGTATTGACACCAAAACCGAAGTTCTTCAATCTCAACTCTGTTCTTCTCCACGATTTTGTAACACTCAAATGCAGGGTATGCATACCCAAAAGACATTCTGCAGACAAATATTCAACAAAATCAATCAACCCAAAAAGGAAATTAAAGGGTAAAGTTGAATACCAAAAACAACCCAATTTTGATTCATGTTAGAACAAAACTCACATGAGACATCTGGTAAGCAAGCTCCCCAACATCTTGAATCAATTAATCAATACCCTGCAATACGAAATAACGATATTAATGCTCTAATCCCATTTGGAAAACCCAGAAAATCAGAAACAAAAGCAGATAGATTAATATTTACCTCTGCTCCTGAGAAGAAAGAATCGGAATTTAAGAAGAACTCAGAATGCCCCACTTGATGGTTTGGAATTACAAACAAGAAAAGCGATTCCTGAGAAGAAATGGGGCAATGGGGTTTGATCTCCGATTCTTTGGAGGAACAGAGTTTTAAGGGGAGAGAGGGAAGCAAGAATAATGAGATAAATTCGCAGAGAGGAGGAGTTTGAGATGGGAAGAAATTGGCAAATCTATTCCCCCTAATTCTCTTTAACTAGGATTCTATTTATAATATGTACATGAAGTTGTTTGGATTCTATTTATAAATTTGTGATTGTTCTATATTTATACAGTTGAGAGAGATGAACAAGGATTGGATAATAATAATAAATAAATAAAAAAAAAGAGGATTTCTTGCAATAGACGCCTCCTCCTCCTTCTCCTCCTTATATGAATTCTTCTCGGGATGCTTTAATGACGGATTCACCGTGGGGCAGTTATGTTTCCTCGAGGGGTGTTTCGTCATTTCGTCTACCCACCCAGGAGTCACGAGTCACGACCGAAGGGTATGAGCTATGGTCTATGGAAATGGTTTCTTCCTTCAAATTTTTACTTGAAAAAAAAGACAATAAGTTTGCCCGAAATTAGAAACGTCTAATTATCTCATTTTACAAATTTAGTTTTCTCGTAAAATGTGATTGTGATTGATCATATATGGTAGTTAAGTGATTCAGATTATGTTTTTCTATCATAAATAGTAGTTATTTTCTATCATACACTAATAGATGGTGTATCTTATAGTTTTCTGTTTAATCTGTTTATTCCACATTTGATAACAGTTTCATTAGAACATTTAATTAGATGGTGTAAACTATGTGTTTTTTTTTTTGGGTCTGTTGTTTCCGTCGATAATAGAATTTTCGATTATAATATGTTAGTTTTAGAAGTTTGAGAAACACCTATCCCATAATTGTTGTTTAATCAAGCAATCTTATTCGCTAATTTTCATGACAAAACAAACAAGCCTTTAAGAACAGTAACTTAAGCAGAACACACTTTCTCTTTAGTTAATTATCAGATTCTCCAGATGGATTAAGGGTGTATTTGGCAATTAAAATCTGGTTGACTACCATCTTTTAAAAGTCGATTATGTTATAAAATACAACATTCTAAGCAAAAGGTGATTAGCCTCATGAGAATTGGTCAGTTCCAACTGGGTTTATTCAGTTCTACCATATGCAAAGAGAAAAACATTCCCTGCTTCAGAAAAGATTCCATCCATTTTCTTTGGCTTTCTCATCTTTCATCTTCTTTTTTTCTTTTCAACTAAAAAGAAAAATGCAACCGCTCTAAATTCTCATATGCTACATTATATATAGTCATACTACATACACATAAATGCCTATATATGAGAAAAAGCTTCAATTTGCTCGTTTTGTATTTTCATATTTGACCTTAGTAAGTAATCGAACAGGCTTTTTACTTACAAGTATTTTTTTTGAGATGAATTAAAGTGAGATAGATGTTAGTAAAATTGACATTGCTTGAGAGAAACACGTTCATTTTTTAACAACAATTAATAATGTCAAAAAATGATCGCAATTTAAACATTAATTACTAAACAAACATTTAAAGTTACGAAATTCAAACCACAATAACCCAAGATTCATTCCAAAGATAGAGAACACAAGAATGGAATGTTATTAGGGAGTAAACTTATTGACCGGGTCAAGTTAATGGAATGTTTCCTTTGTAGAATTGATGAAATTTGTTACGGGATACATGACATATCCTTGAAGTTGTTCCATTAGGTCAACAAGACAACGGCCAATCATAAGAAAATTAATGAACATGCTTGGAACTAAGTTTATAATCACCTGTCAACGGATTACGTATTGGAAAAAATATTATGGTTAACGACTCAAGAATAAATTAAATATAACCTGTGGAAATCATTAGTTTTAAATAAAGTGAGTTTTAGCTTGACGTCATTTATAGTTCTGGGCTTGATTCTTCTGCATCATCCACACTCTAATAATCGAGTGGACTGAGACAAAATAGGAAAAAAATATAGTTTATTGTACTTTGTTTTGTGAAGCAAGAAGCAATCTATTGTGAATGTATACTAGAAAGATTCCCCGCAGTATGCAGCGGGAATCATTAGTAAATAGTAGCTTAGTCTCTAGAGTTCAAATCTCCATCCTCATTTTTTTGCTTTGGCTTAGGTATAATGGCCACAGGAGCAAGGATTGGAGCAGATGCTAAATGCTTGACCTCTATGATTTCATCTACAAAAGTCACATTCCCAAAGGTCTAAAAGTACTAAAGCAAACAGCAATTTTACATGCATGAAAATCAATACTTTCAAATAGTAGTCTCTTCAAGTTCTTCACAGTTGTGTATACTTGCTCAATTCCACATGTAAATGTGATATCTGCCCCACAATTTCAACAGGCACAGCATCCCAGAGGTTTCTTATCTGTGAAAAAGAACGGAAACATGTCTCAAAACAGAACTAATAATTATGGAGTAAAGCAAGTATTAGCTTCAGTTATAACCAATGAAAATGAGGTCAAAATGCAAAGCGAGAAAGAAGAAGGAACAAAAGAGGGGAAATCAAGTAATCGAACTGCACCTACAGACGATCATTTTCAAATGAAATACAGCTTATCATCCATAAAAGGAAACACAAATGTTCGTTGACATTTCTTATATCACTAATCACAAACAAATATTGTATCCATAGAAGACAATTTTCAGTAGCAAACTAACATCAAAGAACAAATAACTTTATTTGTTACTATCAAGAAAATAGAAACATAAAATTTTATGTGCACAATATACGTAGCACAAATACTGCACTTGTTGCAGTGGAACATGTTCAAGTTAAACTTGAACTGAATGAGATGATTATGATACTCAATTACTCATGGAAATAGAATCTAACTATTATTTGCGCTTGAACAGTATATATCACAGAATGATAGCACCAAAATGTGATGTATGATACGCAACCAAAGCAATGTTTTTGTTTTGACACGTCTAATGATGTAACATATCCAGCATGAATCCAAAACTATATCCCAGTTTTCACCGTAACCTAGATAACATCCCTCATGCTAACCAAGTTGCATGTTATGAATGCAAGTGTCACTTTAGATTTTCATAGGCATATATTTGAACGAAGTAAATAGTTTGCTACCGAGTATGTAGATTGCTTGCACATAACACAACTATTGACAAAAACTAATTCCAACGTTGGCAGAGGATTTGTGCATGTATTCGTCAAGCTATAGAAATCACATTTCCCAAAAGTTTTATTCTTAATCTAGGAAGTTTATCAATACATGATACATGGCATTCAAACTTTCTATCTGAAAATTTGATAAGACTTTATAATAATTAATTTTGTAACATCAGCACTAAATCTAATAGAGAATCTAGAAATTTACTTACAAAGAATCCTATCTGAAAATGCTATCAACAATACATCAATACCATATAGATAACTCATCCAAAACATACATCTTAAAAAAGTTAATTTTTATCTCAAATATAAATTTTAGTCTAAATTAAAATATTATTATAATAAAATAAAATCTTAAATTTGAAAAACATATTTCTTTTTATATAAAATCATAAATTTATTTAAAAAAATCATAAAATATTTCTGAACAAAACAAAAAGAAAATTATAAAATTTTTGAAAATGCTAAATTTTAGCTCCGCCTTATTTGAATAAAATATAATATTTTTTGGGACTAAATTATAGTCCGGGTGAAAATAACTCTCTTATACTAGAGAATGAGCCTTTCTAATGAAGACCACTAGGGTCTTCGCCAACCCAAAAGGCTAAAAATAGAGCTAATTTCTTTACTATTCATCTATGTGACATCAACCGTCTCTAGCCCGTCAAGGTTAAATTATAACCCTAAAATATATTTTAAAAATTTGAATAGAATATATATGTGTGTGTGTGTGTGTGTGTGTGTATATAGGGTGATGCTATTCACACACCTTTTTTCTCTATTCACACACCCCTTCTAATTTTCTATTACTTTAATTCAATTTATTTTATAAATTATCCTAACTACCCTCCCTTGTAAATTTTTTTTTATGTGGCAATCCAATCAATAAATCAAACATTATTATACAATAAGTTAATTTTTTTTACCTATAAGTGAAGGAAAAATAATACGTTTATTAATTGGAATGACATATATTATTAGACAAACTGACAAAGAATATGCTTCCCAGGTGAATACCTTCACCCAACTGAATCCATATTGTAAAGTTTGTCCTCATACTTTGCAAAGTACCAAACTCGATGTGTTGTTTGTTTATGACTCTTAATTCAGGTGCATCATCCTCAAATAAATAAATAATATATATATATATATATATATATATATATATATATATATACAGCGGTTCTCTACTGTTTTTCGATCCGTACGGATTTCCAGTTTTGACCCACTTTCTGATCACATTTTCACATCTTAACCGTTCAAGTTTTAGGTCCTAATGTATAAATCACCTCTGCAAAATTTCAGCCAATTTGGTGATCGTTAAGGCATTCAAAACTGCAAATTACAACAATATATACGAACGGTTCCGGTTCGACAGATTCGGTTTGTTCGTGTAAATTGCAGTTTTGGATGCCTTAACGATCACCAAATTGGCTGAAATTTTGCAGAGAGGATCTATACATTAGGACCTAAAAAGTGAACGGTTAAGATATGAATGTGTGATCGAAAAGTGGGGAAAAACACAAAATCCGTACTTTTTTGCTTAGGTGCGGATATCCGCACCTGAGCAAGGTTATATATATATATATTATGGAATCAGCGTTTTATCCACTTTAGCCACAAGCTTCCGCACTGCAACTGATGATGTACACAAAATTTGGAGATGCTCTACATAATATTGAATGCAATGAGTTGCAATCTTCGTGTGAGGACAAAATTATGTTCTACTAGCATAATATAGTAGAACAAATCATGTTTATAATCATAATGCCATCATTATTAGGCTGTTGTAAAGTTCTATAGTTGCTCAATGGATTTGTCACTCCCCAAATTTTGAATAATAATTTCAAATCCCAAACGTGAATTAAATAACTCACTCGAATAATAACCAGAAATATTATTGTCACGCCCCGAATTTTAAAATAACAATTCAAAATCCGAAACATGAAATACTACTAACTCAAAATAATCATCCTGAAAATTTTTCTTTTCTTAACATACTCACCACACGAAATAAAATCAAACCGAATTTAGTCTCGGTTAATTATTACAACACAAATCCAAATGTAATGTAAAGCCCTAAATGAGCATACACACACCTCACCACTAATTAATAACAAAACTGCTGAAACACCTAAGCAGCTCGGTCACCTCCCTGGTTATCCTGACCTGCAGGAATATCCGCTACACCATTGAATAGTGTACCGGGATTGCAACAACACAAAACCCGGTAAGCTTATGAAAGCTTGTATGAGCAAAAGAATGAACTGTTACTTAATTTAATCTCATTTATTTCCACACTCAGTAACACTCAATTATTTCCATATATGCAATTAATAAACAATCTCAAACAACACCAATTCAATATATCATGACAACCCCACTCACAACTTTTCCCACAACTCTCATCATCGTATTTATAAAAATACGGTACTTGACAGACTAGAGCTCTAACTGAATCGTAGCCCGTCACCTGGCCTAGGTTATGGCATCCGACATATTTATCAATTATTATATTTCATCAATATGCATACCTATATACATATTTAGAACGTCCAATAATTTCACATACTCAACCAATCGTATCCCATCATCCACACTAGGATTAGAGCGTCCGATTACCCACACCGGTCATTATGTTAACCCTAAACCCATAAATGAACCCAACATATAACATCACATACTGAAATCAACCCAACCAAGATACATCATATTATTATGGAATTACACAATCGTAATAAAATCAACTCATCAATTCCACTCAATCATATCATCAATCAAACAATCCACTCATCAATATATATTTTCCACGTAAATATATATATATATATATATATATATACGTAATCATCCACTCAGGAATGACCACTAATACCATCTATAGTTCACACAAGAAAATTATGTAATTCATTTGTATAGTTAAAATTCATTTTACTTACCTATGGACCGTGGTGATTCAAGTCCATGAAATTTTAAAACAAATATTTAATCCGCAAATATTTTTCACACAATTACCAAAAATAAATAAATTAAAATGCTCGGTTCGTAATATGAACCACGTGAGTTTTACTCACCTCGAAACTCCCGCTGCGTCTTCAATATAATTATAAATTATAATTTATAATTAACGCCGAATAGCCCAAGCAATTAAAATCCGTCAATCACCTAATCAAATGTGATTTGAATTTAGCCAACAAATTCAACTCATAATTTAACCACTAATTAACGGTCAGATTCTAATTTACATTAAAATCCGACGAGCGGTTTCTCACGAATCGCTCCCCTAATTACCGTTTTTCACATATACGAAGATCCAACGGTCGGATCTTCGCCCATGACCACACAAAGCCTCTGGGACAGTCATATGATCATCATAACAAATTTACAAGTTCATCCAACGGTCATAATTTCACAGATCAAAAATCTAACGACCGAAATCGATCGAAAATCACAAAATTCATAACTAATTCATACGATATCCGAAAAATGCGTATAATATGCCAAAATGATCGTATCGAAACATAGAATCATAAAATGGATAGAAACCAAATTTTAGACCTCCGAAGGTGGCCGGAAAAGGCCGCCGGAGTTAGGGACAGAGCCGCCACCGACCACCACCAATGGTGTCGGGGCCGAGCTTGTCCCCTTCGTTTCATCATTCTGAGCAACTTTCATAACTAGCACAAGACCTAAAAATGACGGGAAGGAATCGAAATTACCGATTTACAGTCGGCGGCCGGAAAAAATGCAGAAACCGGTGAGCTTGAAAACCGACGTGAAAACTGCAACCTCAGGCCCCGATCCCTTCTGGAAACTTGTTCAGAACTTCCTTGCGAACTCAACAAGCTTGGAATCACAAGAAACGATCTTGTATAGCTCGAGATATCTTGATCGAAAATTTTGGTATTTCGATCCGTTCGGGTCGAGCTCCGACGAACGTGAAAACGTTCGACCCAGTTCCGGTCCTTCTTGGTGCTTGTAGAGGAAGTTGAGGCGAGCTCAATGAGACAAGAATCAAGTGAAATGATGGAGTGTAGCTCGAGATATCGAGATCGAACCGAAAATGGTCGTTTTCGGTTCGGGTTGTGCCGCCGCCGCCACGGGCCGCGCCGCGCCGCCTTGTGAAACTGCCTCCGGGAGCTAGAGCCGCTCGAGACGAACGCCTGGGACTTGGTTTGAGGTCGAGAGGTGGTCTGTGGAGGGAGAACAATTAAGGAGAAGTTTCTCCCCTTTTTCGGTCGAGAGCGTCGGTGAGAGAGAGAAAAAACCCAGTTTTTTTTCAGAAACTGGAAGAATAAGAAGAAGGAGGAAGAAAAAGAAAAAAAAGAAACCAGTAGGGAAAAAAAATTAGGGTTTCCAAAATTTTTCTATATATACATGTTTCGAAAAACTTCGAAATTCGATAACTAATTCAGAAAAAATCTGATCTTCGTGTTCCGCACGTGCACGGACTCGTATCGACGAGCTCTACAACTTTCATGAAGGAAGTTTCTCCAAATTTCGTACGTAGAAAAAGTCGATTTCTCAACCCGAGTATTTCGAGCTTTTCGTTAAAATAAACGTTTCGAAACTTCGATAATTGTAAAAATGAATGATTATCGAACATAAATCGTGAAATCGCATAATAATCATTCGATACAATCACTCGAATTTAAAATGGAAATTACGGGTATTACAATTATTTTGTTTTTTTTCAAAACAAACACAACACTTGCCATTCGAATATAAAATTCCAAGATTCTCGAGTTAATTATTACAATTCACACACAAAGTAAATTGTAAAGCTCTAAATGAACATAACATACCTCACAAAAGAAAAGCGAATAAAATAAATGCTGTCACTCTAACCAGCTCGATCACCACCCTGGTTCTCCTGACCTGCAGGATTATCCGCTACACCTTTTGAATAGTGTACAGGGATTGCAACAACATAAAACCCGGTAAGCTTTTGAAAGCCCGTATGAGTAAATAGAAATAAAACAGTAAATCAACAACTTTTACTCAAAACAATCACACTTCAAAACAAAACATTCCACATCCATTTCCAAACCATTTTCCAACAAATCTCAACACTCACCACTCGACCCATCTTATATAATAAATATGTATTCATGATCACGAGTAATTCAACTCGCTGCTTTCATGTCATACTATGGCAGACAGACTAGAGCTCTAACTGAATCGTAATGTGTCACCTTAGCCAAGGTTCACGCTTACCTTAGTCACCACTTATGACCAATCCATAGATCAAAACATTTAAAAGTTGTCATATCTGATTCAAATGTTACTCTTTGACTCACTTATGTTTTCTCACAATAAAATCAATAATTACATGATATATTGTATTTTCAATAGAAAGTAAGTGCTCAAAATAATAATCCAAAAATCCAATAGCACACCATCCAAATATATATATATATATAAATCACGTAAATATATATATATATATATATATATATATATATATATATAACTTTGTTCAAGTGCGGATATCCGCACCTAAGAAAAAGGTGCGGATTTCCTGTTTTGACCAATTTTCCGATCATATTTTCACATCTTAGCTGTTCAGTTTTTAGATCCTAACGTATAGATCATCTCTGCAAAATTTCATCCAATTTGATAATCGTTAAGGCATCGAAAACTGCAATTTACACGAACGGACCGAATCTGTCGAATTGGAACCTTGCGTGTTAATTGTTGTAAATTGCAGTTTTGAATGCCTTGACGATCATCAATTTGGTTGAAATTTTACAAAGATGATCTATACATTATGACCTAAAAACTGAACGGCTAAGATGTGAAAATGTGATCGGAAAGTAGGTCAAAACCGAAAATCCGCACCTAAGCAAAAAGTGCGGACGTCCGCACCGGAGAAGCGCTGTGTGTGTGTGTGTGTGTGTGTGTGTATTGCGGACGTCTATAGTTTTTCGATATGTACGGATTTCCAGTTTTGACCCAATTTCCGATCACATTTTCACATCTTAACCGTTCAGTTTTTAGGTCCTAATGTATAGATCACCTCTGCAAAATTTCAGCCAATTTGGTGATCATTAAGGCATTCAAAATTGCAAATTACAACAATATATAGGAATAGTTCCGGTTCGACAGATTCGGTTCGTTCGTGTAAATTGCAGTTTTGGATGCCTTAACGATCATCAAATTGGCTGAAATTTTGCAGAGGTGATCTATACATTAGGACCTAAAAACTGAACGGCTAAGATGTGAATGTATGATCAAAAAGTGAGGAAAAACATAAAATCCGTACGTTTTTGCTCATGTGCGGATATCCGCACCTGAGCAAGGTTATATATATATATATATATATATATATATATAATCATCCACTCAGGAATGACCACTGATACCAACTATAATTTGCGTATAATTTATTGAATACATAAGAAAATTATGAAATTCGGTTCGTAAATGAACCATGTGAGATTTACTCACATCTTATCCTGCTGCGTCTTCTATAAACCAAAACCACAATAATCCAATCGCTCGTCACTCAAACCGTCAAGTACCTAATCAAGTATGGTCTTTACTTACCAAACGAAACACAAAATAAACTTAAATGATGATCTAACGGTCGAATTTTAAAATAAAGACGATCCAACGGTCGGATTCTAAAATAAAGACGATCCAAAGGACGGATCGAATTTAAACGATGATCCAACGGTCGGATCCTCACGGATCGCCCTTGGAAACATCCTATTAAAATTATATGAAAATCCGACGGACGGATCTTCGTCTGTGACCTCACAAAGTCATCGGGACAGTCATACGATCAACATATTAAAATTTAAAGCAAAACCGATGGTCTGATCTCCGCTGATTGTAAACCGAAGGTAAAATGTAAAAACCGTAAATAGTAACGTCAAAACGTAAATCCACTATTTATCAACGTTTTCTAAAATAACCTTGTGATATATCAAAACGCTCGTATGGATGCATAGATCATCGCCTATATCACACGCGGAGGTCAGACTGCGGTCAACGCGGCGGTCAACTCTGGTTAACCACCTCAGATGCAAAAGTTGTCAACTATAAACTTCTTCAAAATGATAAGGTGAGTAATTTTCATACCTGGAGCTAAGCATGATTTGGTATAGATCGTAATAGATCAAGCTTTGAAGTTGGATTAATCTCGGCCCTCGATCACGTTTCCAGATCCAACCAGAGCCGTCAATCTTCAATCCTTGATCTATCGCTCTACACTTAAAATCGTGATACAAGTCATATATGGGGATGATCAGGAGGATGAGGAGATCACGAAAATGCCAACGATAGGTCGAGGAAACGCCGGAGACTGGAATTTCCGACCGGATCTGTTTTGAACTCTGGTCAGCCTTCGATCTCCACTTGGAGGCAGCGGTGGAGCGGGGCGAGGCCAGGGGAAGGCTGGGCTCGGCAAGGCGCTCCAGTCTGGCGTGGGTTCGGCGGTGGCGGAGGCCGGGAAAGGCGAGTTCCGGGGGGGGGGGGGGGGGGGGGGGGGGGGGGCTGCGCACGGGAGAGAGAGAGGATGGGGAAGAAAATGGAAATCTGGAATTTTTGGGTTTTTCTGAAAAATTCCCGAAATTCCTATATTTATAGGAAAAACTCAATTTTCAAATATTCGTAATACGAACTCCGAATATTACGTTCCACATATGCATGAACTCGTATCGATGAGCTATACAACTTTCATGAAGAAAATTTTCCCAAATTATGAACGTATAAATAGTCAATTTTCACGACCCCCTAAATGACATTCATTTTCGAAAATAAAATCATTCGAAACCAATTTTCTCAAACCACGACATACGAATTTATCCCAAATATCATAATTCAAATAATAGAACAATTATTGAATTACATAAATTTATTATATGAAAATTCGGGTCTTCACAGGATTCAAATACACCAAATAATTTCAGTTAAAATCTTACTAGGAATAATGGATTCAAAAGGGCTGAATGATCACTGAACTCTTTTTCTTTTTTTTTCCATGTCTCCATTGCAAATTAGATGTAAAATTATCTCAAAAGGTGGGTCTAAAGTTTCTTGTTCTACCAATGTTAAGCTTCAAAGCATCATAGTAGCGAAATAGAATAACTATGCTAGAGAAGTTTTTGATGAAAAAGAAAATAGGGAATCGAAAAGAGTTTTGAAGTCCTCTGTTGTCACGCCCCGAATTTTAGAATAAAATTCAAAATCCGAAACATGAAAATTACCACAACTCAAAATAATCATCCTGAAAATTTCTTTTCTTAACAACCTCACCACACGAAAACAAATCAAACAGAATCTTGTTTCGGTTAATTATTACAACACAAATACGCAATAATTTGTAAAGCTCTAAATGAGCATACACATCTCACAACTCAAATAAATAAAATGTAACTGCTGTAACACCTAAGCAGCTCGATCACTTCCCTGGTTATCCTGATCTGCAGGAATATCCGCTACACCATTTGAATAGTGTACCGGGATTGCAACAATACAAAACCCGGTAAGCTTATGAAAGCTCGTATGAGTAAAAGAAAGAACGGTTACTTAATTTAATCACATTTATTTCTACCTAAGTCAACATGCAACGATTCTACAACTACAAAAACCAACAATCACAATAAATCAACTACTCAACACCAACTCTTAATCACATCTTTCTCCACAATACCCATCATCGTATTTATAAAAATACGGTATTCGACAGATTAGAGCTCTAACTGAATCGTAGCTCGTCACCTGGCCTAGGTTATGGCATCCGACATATTTATCTTTATCGTATTTCATCAATATGTATACTTATATACATATTTAGAACGTCCGATAATTGTATATACTTAACCAATCGTATCCCATCATCCACCTTCGATTAGAGCGTCCGATTACCCCATACTGGTCACTACGTTGACCCTAAATCCACAATATGTACAACCGTATGTTTTCACATAATTAAATCAACTCAACTAACATATATGATATTATCATGAAATTAAAGCATTGAATATAATCCAAATCATCATTCTATCTCAATCATATCGTCACTAAAATCACTCCAATCAATATATATATTCCACGTATAAATATATATACGTAATCATCCACTCAGGGATGACCACTAATACCATCTATAGTTCACACAAGAAAATAGTGAAATTCATTTGTATAATTAAAATTCATTTTACTTACCTATGGACCGTAGTGATCAAGTCCATGTGATTTTGAAAACAAATATTTAATCCATAAATATTTTCCACACAATTACCAAAAATAATTAATTTAAGTATTTGGTTCGTAATATGAACCACGTGAGATTTACTCACCTCGAAATTCCCGCTGCGCCTTCAATAAATATAACTCACAATAATCCAAATGCTCGTCAACTCAAGCCGTCAAGTACCTAATCAAGTACAGTCTTTATTTAGCAACGAAGTATGAAATAAACCTAAATGATGATCCAACGGTTGGATTCTAAACTTAAAGACAATCCGACGGTCGGATTGAATTTAGATGATGATCCAACGGTTAGATCCTCACGGATTGCCCTTGAAAACATCCTATCAAAATTATACTAAAATCCGATGGACGGATCTTCACTAATCGCCTCCCGAATCACTATTTTACAATTATACGAAGATCCAACTGTCGGATCTTCGCCCGTGACCACAAAAAGTCATCGGGACAGTCATATGAACATCATATTAAAATTTGAAGTAAAACCGATGGTCTGATCTCCGTAAATCTCAAACCGAAGGTAAATTGTAAAACCGTAAATAGTAACGTCAAAACAGAATTTGACTATTTATCAACTTTTTCTAACATGACCAAGTTATATCTCAAAACGCTCGTATGGATGCATAGATCATCGTTCAGATAATAAAAACTCAAAATTTGGTCCGACGCGCTGCCACACGCGGCGGTCAGACGGTGGTCAACGAGGAGGTCAACGCCGGTCGACCACCTCCGATGCAAAAGTCGTCAACTGCAAACTTCTTCAAAATGAAATTGTGAACAACCTTAATACCTGACTTTTTCGGAGATGAGGTCTAGATCATCCTAGATCGGGCTTTGAAGTTTGATTAATCTCGGCCCTCTGATCAGTCTCCAGATCGAATCAGGGACGTCGAAATCTTCAACTCTTGATCTACCACTCTATACTCAAAATCGTGATGCAAGCCACCTATAGGGATGATCAGGAGGAAGAGCACATCACGAAAATGGGATTGATCGGCCCGTGCACCGCCGGAAAAATGGTTTTCTGGCTGGGTTGGGTTTTGGCTTCGGATAGAGGCTTCGATCCAAGCCTAGGAGCGGCGGCTGGGTGTGGCGACGGCGGGGATCGATTGGGGGCAAGGCGGCGAAGCGGTGGGGGCCGGGTCTGCAAGCACAGTGACCAGGTCGAGAGAGAGAGATGGGGGCTGATGTGCAAAAACAAAATTTTTTTGTCCTTCAAAACAAACTCAGATTTTTCCATTATTTATAGAAAAATTTCGATTTTCAAATATTCATAACTTATTCATACGAACTCCGAATAATACGTTCCACATATGCACGGACTCGTATCGACGAGCTCTACAACTTTCATGAAGGAAGTTTTCCCAAATTGTAAACGTATAAAAAGTCAATTTTCATGACCCCCTAAATAACGTTTGTTTTTGAAAATAAAATCATTCGGAACCAATTTTCTCAACCCACGACAATCCAAATAATCCCAAATATCACAATTAAATTAATATAAAAATTATTGAATTACATAAATTTATTGTATGAAAATCTGGGTCTTCACATCTGTGTCTGCGGCAAAATAAAGATTTAGGATTTGAGAATAATTGACTTACCAAATAGAAAAGAAAAGAAACATAATTATAATAAAAGGGTAGTTATGGTAATTTTTAAAAGAAAATTGAATTAAAGTAATAGAAAAATAGAGGAGGGTGTGTGAACATAAAAAAAAAGGTGTGTGAATAACACCACCCTATATATATATATATATATATATATATATATTCTTATTTTTTATCAGATTCTTACTTATAGTAATTGAAATCATTTTTATAATAAAAAATAATTTTCCGATTGTACTTTTCCAAAGACCACCTTCCAATTGACTTGTATCATTGACGGAATTTTGGGATACTTTCATGAAAGCAATGGTGAATGCTTCATCTTCCAACGGTGACCAACTCACACTTCTTTTCGAGAACTAGCCATTTTCGATAAAAAATAAATAAATAAGAGCTTAAGAATAGGGAGAAACTGAAATATTGAGAATAGAGAGAGATATATATGAGGAAGTAGAAGGAAGATGTGAAAAATTAGGTTGAGGTGATATGTATTTATAGTGTGAAAAAAAAAACAGCTATATTTTGCTGACTTTATGCTTGCATAACATCTGACCCCAATGATGGCTCCCCACTTTCTGTTCCATTTTTTTAAAAGGGCTATTTTTAAGTGTTATTTTTAGCACTTTGGGTTACCTTTTAGCCCTTTTTGGCCCTTTACTCCTTAATCTAATGGGTTGGACATGAATTGGGTTAAAGTTGACCCTTTAGCCCTTTATACATGTGGGTTGGAGAAGGCCTTAGGCCATCTCCAATAGGATAGAGCTATATTGAAGGCCAGAATTATAATTTAGCCCAAGAAGTATTATTCTTTATTCATGAAATAATGAACCATCTCCAGTAAGGTATGACTAAATTTTAGCCCTTTCAAGTATTTTATAGTTTTAAATTTTGTTTTTCAAATTTATCATTTTATTGTATTATAACAATATTTTAATTTAGACTGCAAAAAATTTTTGAGACAAAAATTTATTTTTTAAGGTGTATGTTTGGATGAAGTAGCTATGTGGTATTTTTTATAACATTTTCGGATAGGTGTTTTTTGTTCTCAAATTTGTGGAAAAAGATGTTTTTGCCATCGAGATTTACAACCCTCAAAATTTCTAACATTCGGAGGAGTGCCATTGAATTTTTTTTTGAACTTTTGCTCTACTTGTTTCCAAATGCCAGTCTCTTTTTGGCTCTTACCTTTGTTGGAGTTTTCGGACACTTTGATGAACACAATGCAAAGAGCTTCATCTTCCTTTCTTGTCCAATTAGCTCATTTGATGGAACATGCTTTTCACTAAAAAGAGAATATAAAGATAGAAGAAGTTTATTCAAGTAAATTGTAGAAGGAAAAGCGAAGGTGTGAAATTTTAGAGAAATTGTGGTTGTATTTATAGAGAAAAATGATATTTTGAAATTTTACTGTTTTGTTAAAAAAAAAAAAAAAAAAAAAAAAAAGAGAGAAGCGACTAGCCATTATTAAATAACAGCCATATAATCTTGACCATTGATTGCAATTATGGTGATTAATGTTTAATTGATAGTCATTAATGAACATTTGACCTTTGGGAAGCAATTTCATTCTCATTTCAACCAATGGCAAGCTGCCACTTGCCCATTTTTTGGGTCTTCTTCTGAATGGATGTGGTTGGATTTTTTTTCTTTTTTTTTGGTCTTCTTCTATCATCCAAATGCTCCACGTTTTCGTAGATGTTAGGAACACAAGTTTAGACTAGGCTAGCCAAAGGGCTAAGTTTAGCCCTCTTAACAGCCCTGTGGCCTTTTTATAATTGAGAAGTTTTAAATACACATACTTAGTTACTTAATACAAACTCTTTACTCAATACACTTATCATTTAATTTCTCATTTTAATATTTTACTAAATACACAACCAAAATTACCTAAAATATCCTTAAACTAAAAACCCTTAAAATACACTATTATTTAACTACTTTTTAATTTGATTAGTATATATAATTGACCATATTATTTACTTGTGTTAGTATGGGGAAATCCATAAGGATTCGTTATTGTTCCCTTCAAATAGATGCTTAGAAATAGATTTTGTATTATTTGAGTTCTCATCCACCAAATACCCTATTGATCGAGTATAAAATTTTGAGTCAAACATTCAACCAAAATTGTATTAGTAATTTCTCCACAATGACGGAACTACGAAGTTGTTATTGGATGGTTAAATAAATCAACAATTGCAAAGTTTTATACCTGTGATGTTTTATATTAGATAATAAATTGACTTATCATAACTTTTAGAAAAAAAAAAAGAACTAAAAAGTGGGAGTAAAGCGATATGTTTTATAAACATTTAATGCCATTGATTTCGAAATTCTAAATTATATGGTCTCTCACCACATTTAATTACAATTTATTTAAGGAAAATTTAAATTAGATGGAATCTAACTTTATTCTTGTTTTAAATGAGGATGCCATATATAGAAATTCATTGTGTTTATAATTAAAGGATAATATAAGGAATATATGATTATTATTATTATTAAATTTCTTCCAATACATAGATGTCTATTTTGGGGTAAAATGGCATGCAATATAAACGCTATGAGAGCAGCGCCGCTCCCCCTCAACCCTAACCCACCAAGGCTGGGCTATCTAACTCCAGCCATCAATAGCCAATCACTATGCTAGCCACGGTTCTGGCCATTGCACAGAAACAAAGGATGGAATGCGAGGGTGCAAGGAAGACCTCCGCCGTCTCCAATCACCTCCTTGTCTTAGCGATCGGCAGATCTATTCACTTCTTGCTGCGAGGACGTCTGGGCTGCGGTTTTCTTGGCAACACGTGCAGATTGGCTAGGCTTGAGGCTACGACCATTGCGGGGTTCAGTCGGTGGTCTAGGGAGGAGATCCGCAAGACTTGGGCGGCATCTCCCTTCCTTTGGAAATTGGCAGCTTTCCGATGATGGAATGAGGCCTCCCGCTGCGGTGATGCAAAGTGGTGGCTGGATCATGCTCTGGTGGACGGTTTTGATGCTATCGGCGCTAGATGGTTTGGCTGATTGCGGTGGTCTTCGTAGTTTCTGGTGGCAGCGGAGTTCAATTGGTGATGCTGGATCACGATTACACGGCCTCAAGCTTGCCTGGGCCTGTTGGGCTAGTTTACTCCTTTTGGGACTGAGATAAGGTCTTTGGGCCGTATCTTGGGACTCTTAAGGAGTGGGCAAACCCTCTAGGGTTAGGTCTTATTTAAGTCTTATTTACTTAGCCTATACACTATGTAATTGTTTGGCATAGTTATAGACTCGCTTTAAATAAGTGAGCGATAAGTTCAAACATAGTTGGTCTATCCTATGTACCACCGTGACTCCTCCATGAAGTACTGTCTGGCCATTATTATGTGTCAGTGGATGAGTATGTAATGGCCTTCTTGACATGAGTTTTATATCAATGAAATTTCATTAGTTAAAAAAAAAAAATCTATTTTGGTCATTTAATTTACCTATAAAATCTGATTTGAAAGCAAATAGAGTCGCCAGTAGAGTGCTCTTTACTAGTTGGTGTTTAGTTGAATACAGTTGTTTAGTAGAGACTCATGATAGTATTTCAGGATGTTCCCTGGTTACGTATTGTAATCAGAGGTTTTGGTTCATTATCCCCCCCTTGTATTCGACAGTTTTATGAAGGCTTGAGGGCAGCCACACAACCCTTTATTAAAATAAAAAAATCTGATTTGAAATATAAAATAATATGGATGTGTATTTAAGTAGTTTGAGGTGTGTATTTAAAATTTATCTTTATAATTCATTGTTATATTTTAGGGAATTTTTATTTTTAGCAATGTCCGGCTATATTTAAAAAAAAAAAAAAGCTATATTTTAGGATTTGGCCTGTGGAGCCCCTTATTGGAGATGGCCTAACAAGCAGCTCTTGGTAAAGAACTAAATGTCCGGCGAAAACTAGATGGCACCTCAGCCGTAAATTCCTCGAACGCTAACAAACTCCAAAAACATAGCAGAGAAATGCTTCGTGGGTTCATTTCTCCCATTACACGATCCCCTCTCACTCTCTTACGTTTCAGGTACCCTTCTCCCACTTCTCCATAATTGAGCCGCTTGTTTGCATGTTCATCTTTCTTCTTTACGAGGTAGTGGGTAAGAGAGAGTTCATCATTCAATGTGGGACTAGGCACTTAGCTTACCTACCTACCAACCAATACGATATTTCAAGTGAAACCCAGTTCTTGATCCTCGTATAAGGCCAAGGTTCTCTGGCTTTTATTGTCGGAGCAGAGAAATGGATCAGGACATTTCACAACGTGAAAACCAAGTGCTTCGAGTGAAGAAGCGTGTCGCATTTCGTTTATGCGATGTGTCGAGGTAGCTACTTTTGCCTCCAAATTTATATCAACTTTTCCGGTTTTGTTTTTAAGCTTTTGGGTGATTTTATTTCCTCAGTCACACTACTGAAGTAATGGAGATTCAAGCTGACAATCCAACATTTCATGTTCTTATCATCCCTGGAAATCCAGGTGGGTTTCTTTTTTTTTTTTTTTTTTTTTTTGCCCCCTCTCTATTTGTTTGTGTGAGTGAGTGGTTCGATTGTGAGAATTACAATTGGATTGGTGGGGGTCGCAGGTGTTGTTACATTTTATAAAGACTTTGTGGAGGCTCTATATGAGCTGCTGGGTGGAACTGCGTCTGTGACAGGCAAGACTTGGGTTTTTGTTCTATGTTAATTTGATTAATCCTTTTGAAATTGTCATGACTATTCTAATTTGCTTGCATTGTTCAGCTGTTGGGCATGTATCACACACCAAAAAGGTATTGCAGTGTTTTTTTCCTTATGTAAGCTATAGTGTCAGTCTTTGCATGATTTTTCACTTCTTTCCCCTTTTTTGCTACTATGAACCTAAATGGAAGTAAGCGTGATTTGTGTAGCAAATGCGGAGTAGCTTGCAGTAAGTTTTGTTCAGCGGACAACCACTGTTATATTTTTTAAGGTTGAAAGGGAAACTAAAAGAATGTACAACTCATGGAGTTTATGTTATTCTCCCCAGCTTTGGTGTATGTGTAAACTAAACTTTCTTTCTTAGTTGGAGTGCATGAGTTGAAGGAATCTTGGTTTCTTTTGATTTTCTATTGTTAATTGTAATTAGTCTGTACACACCGGACTTGATGAACCAAAAGCCACTAACCAGTCTTCTTGCCCTTTTCTTGGAGAGCAAAGCTTAAGATAATCAAGTAGGAGAGTTTATATGCACTTGACAACTTTTTCTTCTATGAAAAACTCTAGTTTTGAAGGGAAGAATGCTGTTCAAATATTTTTTTCAAGGACAATTGGCAGTCTTCTGAAACAATTATGCATGCATGTCTATTCTTGAAATTCTAGTTTCACTTTTTTAAGCTTAATATTTATTTTGATCACATTCTTGTTTTTATGGTTCTGATTTTCTGTTTTCAACAAACTTTATAGAACATTAATCTGTAAGAAGCATCCAGTTTATTACACTTGCTTCACTGATTACACTTGCTTCACTGATTTCTGTCACGGGTATGATTGTTATGTTATTCTCTTCTTGTATAGAACTGGGAGCATGGAAGGATTTTCTCATTACAAGCCCAAATTAATCACAAGGTAAACTGCTTGCGTTATTGGCAGCTTTGTTGGCCAGTTAATAGTGTCCTCTATAAAATGGAGAACAGAAGCAGATTGAATGTTAAATCTTCGAAATCAGAATCCTTGTTGATGGATCTGCTTGTTGTTGGACAATGTGCTCAATGATGACAGAGTGTGAACTGATATCAAAAAATTATTGAACTGTGCTTCTGGGAATATAAGCTTTCGTTTCATTTCATGTATAATTAAAATAGTTTCTCCCCAAAGAAATCCAATTTGACTTCCAGATGTGACTTTGTGTTCTCAGATCCTGTTTGTATTTTGTTTCCCTCATTTCCAGTTCTTTCCCAATGACACTGTTACACCAATTTTCCTATTTTGAAACATATTTAGTAAATTAGTGTTGCATATAGTTCTAACTCCAATTCAATTTGTGCTTTTGAAGATGGACTTCATCAAACAGGAATTGCAAAATACTGCAGTCCCTTTATTACTGGTGGGATCATTTTCCATCTTTGATCTATTTCTATTTTCAATGTGATGTTGGCTCTGAAAAGAGCTTTGTTGTTTGGAGAAGAGGGGTGTAAAAGTACAATAGCTCATTAGCTATTCTTAAATCACTTTAGGATTGAGGTTCCAAGTTAAATATCTTTTAGCTTTGATTTCCAATATCAATTGTTTATCAGCAATGCTGTATCCTCACCTTTGTTGCTCACAGTTACATCAACAATGTTGCAAGAAACATTCATAGTCTCACCAAGTACTTGTTAATCATGAAACCTTCATGTGTCTTGTTACTAAAAAGGGTTGGCACACAAAGCATTCCCCGTATTTTGTGTGTTAATACACAAACTTTTCTCTTTTCAATTTTTTCCTTATTGTTTCGTAAGGTTTTTTCATGAATATGAACTATATTTCTGAAATTTCAGTAAGAAGAATAAATTGTGATCATATATGTCCCATTATAAAACAAGAAACAGGAGTTTAGTAATCAATCAATGTCAGTAGTGCTGCTTATCTTTGACGAATGATTGGGTGACAGAAATCTCTCAGCATTTCCTGGTTTTGAACTAGAATTGTGTTCTTAAGTTGTTTTCACCTGACCTCAGTTATTGCTTTGTTCTTCAACTTCCATAGTTTGATTTCAAATATATCAGGAAAGAATTTGAAAGATTAGTTATTGGTTTTTATTCTTTTTCTTTGTGAACTTACATTTAATTTCCTGCAGGTAGGGCACTCTATTGGATCATATATATCCATGGAAATGTTTAGGAGGTCTCCAGAGAAGGTGAATTATGTTTACTACTCATCTGTCATACTTCTCCTTTAGGTTTATCACTTTGGAGAACCTGTTCCCTGACATAGTTTGCGGGCATTCTAGGTGACTTATTGTGTTGGGTTATATCCGTTTATGGCTTTAAACCCAGAGTCCACAAAGCAGGCTCTTATTGGGAAGATTGCAGAGTAAAGTTCTTTCTTTGTTGTGATTGGCAATGCTTTTGATCTTGTAGTTTACATTTAGTGGCATCTCTCTACTTCATGCCCATGCAATAGACAGTTATTACTTACTAGTGTATGCTTTCGTGTTAGCCAGTTATCGCCATTGTTGTTTAACTTATCATGTAATGTTCAATGAGAACGACCGAGTCAGTTAACGTTCAACCTTTTATTTTGGTTTCTCACCTGGTCCAAATGTCGGTTGATTCTTTAGAAAAACTCTGTTAGAAAAATATGATTTTGACGATATACATGAAGGCATCATAGAGATTAAGACAAAATAGTGTATTTCAGGTCTCGCATTGTATGTGTTGCCTTGAGCTTTATTGTTGCGCTCTTGGGATTGTTGCCTATATCACTTTTGAGGTTAATTGTGCTCACATTCCTTGGGAAGTCATGGTCAGCTGCTGCAGTTGAGGCTGCTTGCTCTCACTTGGTAAAGGTAAAGAAATGTGGAATAGATTGATGAAGTTGTCTTCTTAGGTCATTTTATATTTCGGAAATGTCAAACTGTCATCAAGTTTTTTTTTTTTTTTTTTGCATGCTAGATTGTTATCTTTTAACAATTGTAGTCCACTATCACATAGTAAGTTTTTGTGAGTGTGTTTTTGGCATCCTTATTTCAATTTTGGATTTGTATATTTGCAGTACCACACAATGCGGAATATTCTCTGTATGGCAATGACAGAATTCCAAAAGGTAAAGTTCTGGCTTTGTTGTAGATTTATAAAAAAATTATTTATGATGAATGTAAGGCATATTGTTTTGAAAATAACTGTAGTAATTGATTAACATCCGCATATCATCATGTTGTTATATTTCTGCCACCTTCCTTCTTTTTTATGCCAATATTGTTACTCAATATGCTTTTTCCAAGATTATCTTCACACTATTAATTTCCATAATATTCTGATTCTCTTTCTGAAAATCTTGTTACTAGTCGCATACTCGCATATGCAGTGTACAGGCTCCTTGGTCATTGATGTAATTTTATGAATTACAGTCTCTTCATACTTGCTTTTCATATATGCATTCACTAGCCACGCATGTGTTTGAAACTTCAAATTCTGCTGCATCGTTTTCCCTCATCTTTAAAATAGTTCTAGCACCAGTACATCTGAGCTAGAAATTTCAATGTGCTGTTGGATTATCTCAGTATGTTTTGTTAGCATTTTATAATTCCTTCAATAGTTCCATGTTTTGTTTCTTAAATTTCAACAAAGACCAAAATTGATGTTTGAGTAGGGAAGTTAGACTTTAAACTATTGTGCTGACTATTGGGGCATCATATCTTAGCTTTCAGAAACACCAGATTGGGCATTCATGAGGGAAAATCTGGACAAGATAGCATTTTTGTTCGGCATTGATGATCACTGGGCTCCACTGCAAATGTTTGAAGAGGTAATATAAGCAGTTATCGTAAATTCATAACTTTAAGAAAGACCAAGTTTCAGAAAGTTTGAGTGGGATGTTGTCTGTCTGCCTGTGTTGTGCATGCATATGCTGATTCATGACCCTCCAGATCCCTGCTCTTCCTAGATTCCTTCAACTCTGGTTGCATTTTGTATGAACTCCATTGTTCGGAACAGAACTCTCAAGTATTGAAAGGGGTTCAACAGAGACCAATAGCTTAGTACTTGTTATAAAGAGGGTTCCTTTATTCCTTTTTCTTCTCTTTTTTCTCTTATTCTGTTGAGAATCATAACAAGATTGGACATAAAAAGAATTCCTTTACAAAACCCCCAGAGGTTTAGCATTGTTTATCCCATTGATTTCTGTAGAAGTATGCTTGAACCAAACAACTTTTGTTTTTCTTCTGTAGATGTTAATGAAGTTGTGAACTTGTGACATCTAACATGGTAGTCACAAGGTGCATTATGATAAACTTGTGTGGATGTCATTTGAGAAAAGCATAGTGATTTTTATAAATGAATAGTAGAATTTTCTTCTCAATCAGATGAAGAGTATAATGAGAATGTTACTGATGAGACTTGATTAGACTAATGATGAAAATTGACTGGTTCTTCATCCTTTTGCTTTTGCCGATTTTCAACTTGAATATCTGGGCTTGATTTTGTATTTCCGTGGTCCCAGATTGCTCAGCAGGTCCCTGGTGTTGCTCTTTCAATTGAACGAGAGGGTCATACTACTCATGCTTTCTGTTGCACTGAAGCTGGCTCATGGTGGGTTGCTGAGCAGGTAGCAAGCTTGATCAAGATTAAAGTTTCATTGTGATCTGCCCTAGCCCACCATGTTCTTCTTTAGGATGCAAAGATTAGGCTTATAATTGGATGGATAAGTCAATCAATTGAGTCATTTGATTGTTGCTTGGTTGGTTAGATTATACTAGAAGTGGCAGTAAACTAGATAGGCTGCTTCCTTGTGGGCACTAGCACATTTCTGGCCAATCCTTTTGTTGATAAATAAAGCTATTTATACACATTTACTAATTACATGTCTTACAAATGCGAGATGGTGAGTTTTTTTTTTTTTGAAAATGTGCGACATAGTGAGTTGATCTACCATACTTCAGGAAAAAATTTCTTACCATCCTTAGCTAGGGGTCATCATGGCCAGCCCTATCCTAAATTTTATGGCTTATGGTCGGGTCGGGCTGGGCTTAGTCAAAATCAACAAAACTTAGGGTTGGGTCGGAGCTTAAATATGCTAACCCTTACCCGTCTGAAAAGCCCGAGTCACTAGGGCCAAAAGGGCCGGGTCGGGTCGGCCTTCCGGATATGGCCAAATAAAGCCGAAATGGACCTAAAAGAGCTTTAATTTGTTTAATAAAAAGAAATACATTATTTTTTTTCCTCAAAATGTGGTTCAATAGTTATATAGGTAATACAAGACTCATTGTTTTTTGTTGGTCATATTTTTTGTGTGTGTGTATTAAAATTAACTTATAACATTATAAATATGGGATATCTTCACAAATGGTATATGAACTTTATGTCATGCTACACTTTGGTGTACCAACTTTTATAACTATCAGAATGATGTATCAAGTTTGCTCCAATCTTTCATTTTTGTGTACGCCGTTAAATTTACCTTTATCTTTGCCAAAAAAAAAAAAATTACATTATATTTCCTTTAGTTTTCTCAGTTTTTTTTTTTTTTTGTAAAAATAACGGAAAATTTAACGGCATACACCAAAATGAAAGATTGAAGCAAACTTGATACATCATTCTGATAGTTATGAAAGTTGGTACATCAAATTGTAGAATGGCCTAAAGTTCATACACCATTTGTGATATTTTCCCTATAAATATTAGTTAAGGTGGTTATATTCAATTAACTATCTCTCTAATCTCCTAAAATTAATTGTTGTTTAACACAAGAAGCAAAAATTAAAGAAAATAAATTAGCAAATCAATTATAAAGAAAGAGATAAATTGTATGTTATAGAACAAAAGGGAAACATATTTAAAAAATAGAAGAAACAATTACTAGGGCTTAATTAGCAGGCTTGGCCCTAATCGGCTCAAACGAGCCGAGCCGAGCTTCATTTTCATGGCTCATAGCCTACCCTATTTGAAAAAGGATCAGGCCGAATTGGGCTTTGGCCCTACAGGTCGAGCGGACTTGGGACAGGCTTAAGGCCGGAAGGCCAAATGATGACCTCTATCTTAAGCTAAACCATCAGTTAGATGGACCCATTGAATTGGACTTATTCACATTATTTGTCGATAGCCAGGGCCGATCCTGGGTTTTATATAAATAGGGTCACATTTTTCCCCGACGAATGATTCATTGGAAGCCTTATGCACAATTTTTCTCCCACAAAAAAATAGATGTAGTTTTGCTCCTTCTTTTGCTGATGAAGATTCGACGTCAAGAATCTTCCATAAAAATTTAGAATAAAATGAGAGATGTTTGCGCGATCACATGTTTATTAGTAAAAGCATCCTATATAGTAAAATATATAAAAAAAAACTATATTTAGGCAAACGAATGTTCAGTGGCTAAAATGGTTCCGAAAAAAAAAAAAGACACACCTTGCTGACAAACAATTCGTCGAGAATAGCCTGCTATAAAAAAATATATACATATAAATCGACAAACCATGCCGATGAATGTTTCGTCGGAACAATATATTTGTGATGAATTCATTTTACACTAAAAAAGAATACGTAACAAATTAATCATAAGGAGAGTGGATTTAATTCATGCCTTGGCTCTATGATTTCATTTTTATTTTGTTATTTCATTTTGCTCTTTCGGAGACTTTCCTTCATATTTTCCTATAGACTTCTAACAACTCGAATTCTTTTATTTTACGAATTCGGTCTTCTTCAGCAAGAATTTTTTTTTTTTTCCGATTTTCAGTTTGGTGAGCCGATAGCCACCACCTCCCTCACCGGAACATTTCCCAAACTTGGTCTTAGATATTTTTAGTTAGCCATTAAAACAAATTAATTATGAGCCTTCCTTCACGTGAGACTGAGAGAGAGTCATCTAGTCAAAATTAATATCCAGGATGATCGAGCATGCTTACTACCTAGATATCAAATCTAATCTTGCGGTTCAGATCAGTCTGTCATTAAAGAGAAAAACAGAGCAGTAATCATAGCAAGCACATGGACCCCTCAGGAGCTCACATGCGCACTTTTATATACAACACTCCATTTACTCCAAACCTCCTTCATCCTCATCATCCCAACTTCCTTCTCTGCTTCACTCTTTCACCAACAATGCCTACCATAACCAGAAAGAAGCTCCTTAACACTGTGACAGCCGTTGACATAGGCTGCAGCAGCTGCAGAAGACCAAAGCTCTTCCACATATTCCGTCCCAAGGCAAAGCCTATCACCACCAAGTTCGGCGGCCGCAAACAAAATAATCATTACTACTCTTCTTCGAGCTCCTACAACAAAGACTACACCACCACCACATTCTCCCCAAACACCGACAACTACGCTTCGTTTTCCGACCACGAGACCGTCGCCAAGAGCGACACGCCCGTCAAGGGGTTCGGCAGGGTTGGCGGCGAGAGCGTGGCGGTGGAGAAGGACTCCGGCGACCCTTACTTCGACTTTAGGCATTCCATGCTTCAGATGATTTTGGAGAACGAGATATACTCGAAAGATGATCTCCGGGAGCTTCTCAACTGCTTCTTGCAGCTCAACGCGCCTTGCAACCATGGCATCATCATCAGGGCTTTCACTGACATCTGGAATGGAGTCTTCTCCGTTAGGTCTAGTGCTTCCACAATGCAGCTTCGTCTTGCTCGCAAGTCACGTGACTATTAGCTTCAGCACGTGCCGCCCGCAATTGTACTGTTCTATGTAGGTTTTCTTTTATGATAAAAGCTCCAAAGAGCTTGCTGTAAGTGTTGTAGAGGAATGCAAATTACAATCATAATGATGAGTTATTTGCATTCCTCTACAAGTATTAGTTTTTTGAGTGTGTGATTAGCGTTGCCTCTGCAGGCTAGGGTATCATCGAAGCCGTAATTCTTGTAAGGTTTTGGTGTATGTAAAGCAAGATTTCCGTGAATGAACCGTTTGGCATTTTAGTTTGCTACTCTTTCACCACTCACCAAAAGCAATGAGAAAAAATTTCAGTCTGTCAGTCTGTCTTACGATGTTGATAGATCGTAGATGAGACAATATTGCAATTGGCTATTTGCAAATCAAAGCTCTAACACTTGGGAGTTAAGAGGAGCCAAAACCCAATGACAAGGTCTATGGTGTCTATGGTCCTAAACTCGGGAGTGCAGGGCATTTGGAGTTTGGTCAAAATTGAAAGCCAAGTTACAAGAAATAAGCATTGTTGGGGGGAAAAGATAAGCATTGGGATTTGGATTGCAATTATTAGAGAGGGTTGGAAGAGGTGAAGGGGGCAGGACAGTTGATTAATGCTCTTTTTCAATGAGAATAGAAATGTCTATGACTGACATCTTACATTTTCCAAGAGACTCATTATATTTTAGCCGCTAGGTTATTACTCACGCTCGCACAAGCCAGCTAGCTGGCCCTTGATCCCCTTCTCTCTCCAATTTGCAAATGTCATAGTGTTTGGTTTGTCTTATGGGACTTCAATTTGGATTGTCATAGTCACACTGTCACTCACTCCATCATGTTGAGTAATAAATCACATTAATTATTATATTAATTGATGATATGATATTGTAGTTGCTATATTAAATTGATAAATAACGATTAAAGTATAACTTTCTGCTTTTGCTAATTGGTATTTTTGTGATATCTATTACTATTATCTATACCTTAAGTTCGATAAAATTTACGGCCAATTTTCCAACGGCAACATTTTTATGATCGATAGATGTCTAGTATGATACTATGATGTTACTTTTTACCATCTTAGATTTAATGTCTTTGACCCTCAATTGTTCACGTCTTCGTTGGTTCAAAAACCCAAAGATCAAATTATAACCAACATTGATTCAGGCACGCAAAACCCTAGCCTCCCTAGGCCCCGCATGCGCTTTCAACCTTCAAAACTTCCCAGTTCGTTCGGCGGCACCTCCTTGGAATGTCGTCATCGGACGGGCATCTAGGCGGTGCTCCTTAATGCAGTATAATTGTTTCTTATGCGGGGTAACTCAACGGGATTTTGAGGCTCGGGTGGGATTGGTATGTCTGGACGTGGTCTGATTTGCTCTGATTTTGTTGGGTCGGAGAGGACGACTGTGGTTGCGAGGTAGTTGAAGGTGAAGGGGCCAGAGGTGTTATTTTGTTGGCGGCGGTAGTTAGGGTGGCCGGATTGTTCGTTTGGGTGGCCGATTGCTCCTTGATCTCGGTGTGATGATGGATAATGTTGTTTGCCTGGATGGGCCGAACAACGGTGGGCACTGACAACTTAGCTACCGGGTAGGATCACTAGGGTCCGCAGCTTTGATGTTGCCATGGGTGACGGAGAAGTTGCTTGGTGGTGCCGCGCTGGAGCTGCTCTTTCACTCCGATTCCGTTCGGGCGTGAGTGGTTGGACCTGGTGTATGGACCTTTTCCTTGGGTCAGCTCCTTGATCTTTCTGGGTTAGCCTAATTCTAAGGGCAAAGAAAGTTTTTTTTTCCTTTGTTATCTAGTTTTTGCTTTTCAAATGGGCTTTAGTCTCTAAGGTCTCTAGGCGACTGGTTTATGCTGTAAGAGTTGAGTTCTTTTGTTTCTAGGCCTGAATAAGTGAGCTGATTTTGTTTTCAATGAGGGTTGTCTATCTTTTGCTTGTCAGTTTGTGTCATCTATGATTTTGGTATAAAACAATATCTGATGTACGTGATTTTCTAACCATGAATAAATAATGAAATTATCTTTTTCTTAAAAAAAAAAAAACACATAGATCAACTACTATATCATATCAAATATGTTTTAAAGAGAACATTCATGATTCACGCACATATTGTTTTCTTTGTAGGACCTATTTATGTTCATGTATATGGCCGCTTCTAAAATTTTAGAGACCTATTGCCAAAATTATAACAAAATTTTACTAAAAAAAAATTGTTTTGGATAGGAAAAGGATGAGAAGAAATTAAAGAGGAAAAAAAATGGACATGCAAAGAAAATGAAAACTGTAAAATAAAAATAAATGGGTTTGGATGGGGAAAAAATGTATTGGGTAAAAAAAAAATTAGAAGAAAGTGAAAAAAAAAATTGAGGAAATAAAATTTAGGAGAAAAAAAAATTGGAGGTGTTATAACTTCGGAGCCAATCGGAGGCCTCCGAAAGCTGGAGACCCTGTGCAGCTGCACCACTGGCACACTCCCGGGGCCAGGGCCGTTCCAATGTAAATGGAGTCCTAAGGCGAAATTTAAAAGAGACCTTCTTATCAGGAATTAAAATTATATATTTTAAAGTTTCTGCAAAATATCAAATAAGCATGATTTGATGAAAACAAATTTTTACAGATGTGAAATATGTAAATTCAAACTAGAAATGGAAAAATTAGAGAATTGAGAAGCAAAAGAAATTAGACTTTCATAAATGAAATGAGGAAAGTCTATGTAGTTTAGAGAACTAGGGGTTGATAAAAGAAAAAAAAAATGAAATCTAATTTGCAGTAGGCTTTAGCCAATAGAAAGCCAAAATGTTTTATTCTTATTTGGGATGTGATTATTTTGTGATTATCACGTGAATAAGGCCTCCCTTATTTGGGTTTACTTTTTTCTTTTTTGGCTGTTCTATTTTGAAGATACTATGACATTTTATTCAGGTTTGGGCCTCTTACTCAGATATATATAATCCTGATTTGGGTTTGCTTTTTTCTTATCTGGGTGTTCTTTGTTAAAGATAATTGGACATTTTATTCAGGTTTGGACCTCTTACTTAGTAACTCAAATATATATATATATATAGTTAACTTTCAAACCGAGGCCTTCTATCATGTGAGGCCCAAGTCAACCGCCTTGCTAGCCTTGGTCTAGGGACGGCCCTGCCCAAGGCAACCTGATCCGTCCCTATTTACAATAACCATCAATATAGAAAACTAACCAAATTGCATATGGTTCAGTAATCTAAAATGTGATAATTAAATGAGTAATGAGTTAGCTTCTTATATATAATTTCTCACAAAAAATTAAAATGAACAATCTCAATTATTAAATTATGTATGAAATGAAGGAGGTCCAAAAACAATTCCTTTCAATATTTTTCGCGTCATGATGTCGTACTTAGCTCAAACCCTTTCTTTCCTTCTTGCTTCAGCTAACACACTCCACAACCATTACCATACGCTACTCCAAGATTCAAAGGAGAAAACGTAAGAGAGTATGCTCGGATAATTTCCCAATCAAAAAGGTGTACATATATCTACTTGGTTTTGATAGAGATTAGATGGGTTCTAGGAACCATCACTTCATCATGATCAAAGTCATCTTTTGATAGGGATAAGCCAATATGATGAAGACCCACTCCACTCTCCGTTTCTAACCACAATGCAACACCCACAAACTCACCAAAAGTCACAAAGATCCTCCATGTTCATACCTTTACACTCTGCAGTGTGGCAATTAGAGTTCATGCCTCTGAATTTCTAAGCATTCCCAAGTTTGAGTTCATGTGTTAAAAGGGAGGAATATCCTTCTTTTCTTTTGCTCGTTTTTTTGGTCCACAGAAAGGAGAAAGATGTTCCCCACTATCAGATAAAAGCAAATAAGAGATGGGGACGAAGATGGAGTCCGATCTTATTACACGTTACTTGGTATTTTCTTTAGCTTGTGAATCGCAGGAAACAAGGAAATTTAATTGCGAGGATTTAAAGGGGTCAAGTTGGATGCATTCATAATCTGCTTCCTGGGTCTTTAATGGAGGCCCATCTCTGTTTTCTGTAGCAATTAATTGACAAGATTCCTTCATAGAATTGACTAGCCCTTCAAAGTTGACAACGTTCAATTTTTGCATTTGTCAGCTACATTTATGAATTGAATTATGATCTTGTTGGCGTGTGAGGGAGAGTTGCATTCGATTATAATTTTTTTGTCTCTTCCCATTTTATTGACAAAAATATACCTTACAATTGAGAGGTGAGATGTCAGTAAGTACTCTCGTTAAAACTTCTCTTCATACAAATTTAGTGAGATAATTTATGCGAACGAACTAAAAAAGTTACTGTTGGTAACTTGGTTTTCCTGCAATTGTAATCACTAAGGTTTGATTCTCATTGATGACTCTACCAGCTATGATTGATATGTTGCACAAGATGTGGAGTCTATTTATGTGATCGAAAAACAACATGATGTGGAGTCTATTTATGTGATCGAAGTTTTTCTTTTTTCCCTTTTGATATACACAAATTTCGAGATTGTTTGAGGATGCGGTTGATAGTTATGGAGCCTTTTTTTTTTTGGCAACAAACAAGCACTGTATTAGATCAAAAGTAAGGTTACAACTGAAAAAATACAACACAAGGCCCAACAAAGTGAACAAACGGGCAAACTAAAACAGACGAAAGAAAAAAACAAACAAACTCAACGGCCCAAACCAGGCGGGCCGAAACAAGAGCCGCCCAAGATGTATCTCAGCGAGGAGGGAGACACCGTGACATCGACTGCATTGCTGCCATGGAGAGAACACCAAGTTGGATCGAGATATCTCAGAAGGCACCACCAAAGAAAGACAAAAGGGCCTAAACCAGGCAGACCCATCGTAGTTCCGATCAAACACCGAACCAACAGCGATCCAGATTCAAAGACAATAAACCCAAATCTCAAACCATCTCCGAAACGGAGAACATCTTCTGCCAAAAGATCAACCAGAAAAACTAGTTGAAGAGAGAGGGAGGTGAGATCCACAAAGGGATCTAAGGGATAGGCATCCAGAGGATGTTCAGACCCTTGTAGCATCACCCGGTGCACTAACGGGCAAACCGCGTTTTGAACAGAGCTCCAAAGAGAATATTTACATATCAGGGCAGAAGGAAAGGGATAAGAGCCGCCGGAGAGGGCGATCCACAGGGACAGCAACCGGTTTAAGAGGAAGAAGAAGAAATCTGGAAATTTGGGGGTTTGGGTATGGAGGAACAGACAAAGGAGAAGACGAAATAGGAAGACAAACAACATAAAGGGAAAGACAATAAAGGGAAAGGAGAGGCATAAGACCTCAAATCGGAGACGAGCTTCGGGCAAAAGCACCCATGGTGGGCAAGATGAGCACCACCGACTCTCAATGTTTCTAGAGAGAACGCAAGCCGTTTGTGTGAAGACCCAAATTTTCATATAATACATTTATGTAATTCAATAATTGTTATATTAATTGAATTATGATATTTAGGATTAATTGCAATTTCGTGGTTTGAGAAAGTTGGTTTCGAATGATTTTATTTTCGAAAACGAACGTTATTTAGGATGTCATGAAAATTGACTTTTTATACGTTCAAAATTTGGGAACACTTCCTTCAAGAAAGTTATAGAGCTCGTTGTTACGAGTTCGTGCATATGTGGAACGTAATATTTCGAGTTCGAATGAATTTTTGAAAATTGGAATTTTTCTATAAATAGTATGAAAAATCAGATTTTTCATTAAGGACGAAAAAAGTCAATTTTTGCATTTCAGTCCCCCCTTCCTCTCTCTCTCTCTCTCTCTCTCTCTCTCTCTCTCTCTCTCTCTCTCTCTCTCACGTGAGCTGCAGTCCCCTCGGCCGACCCTGCTTCGACCCGACCTGGGTGGAAACCACCCTTCCCGGCCACGTCGCCGTCGGACCCGGGCCTTCCCGGCTTCGCCGCTCCCCGCCCTCAGTTTCGCCAGCCGTTGCCCCAAGCTCTGGATCAAAGCCTCATTCCGAAGCTCCAACCCGACCCTGCCGGAAATCCAGTTGCACGGGCCGATCAACCCCATTTTCGTGACGTGCTCTTCCTCCTGATCATCCCTATATGTGGCTTGCATCACGATTTTGAATGTAGAATGGTAGATCAAGAGTTGAAGGTTTCGACATCCCTGATTCAATCTGGAAACTGATCAGAGGGTCGAGATTAATCTAACTTCAAAACCTGATCTAGGACGATCTAGACCTTATCTCGGAAAAAGTAAGGTATTAAAGTTGTTCACAATTTCATTTTGAAGAAATTTGTAGTTGACGACTTTTGCATCTGAGGTGGTTGACCGGCGTTGACCGCCGTCTAACCTCCGCGTGTGGTGACGAGTCGGACCAAGTTTTGAGTTTATATTATCTGGACGAAGATCTATGCATCCATACGAGCGTTTTGATATATAACATGGTCATGTTAGAATAAGTTGATAAATAGTCAATTTAAGTTTTGACATTACTATTTACGGTTTTACTGTTTACCTTCAGTTTAAGATTTACGGAGATCAGACCATCGGTTTTACTTCAAATTTTAATATAATGATCATATGACTGTCCCGATGACTTTGTGTGGTCACGAGCGAAGATCCGACCGTTGGATCTTCGTAAAATTGTAAAAAAATGATCCGGGAGGCGATTTGTGAAGATTCGTCTGTCGGATTTTCGTATTGTTTTGATAGGATGTATCCAAGGGCAATCCGTGTGGATCTAACCGTTAGATCATCGTTTAAATTCGATCCGACTGTTGGATCATCGTTTAAATTCGATCCGACTGTTGGATCGTCATTATTTTAGAATCCGACCGTTGAATCATCATTTAAGTTTATTTCGTGCTTTGTTTGCTAAGTAAAGACCATACTTGATTAGGTACTTGACGGTTTGAGTTGACGAGCATTTGGCTTATTGTGATTTGTATCTAAGTGAAGACGCAGCGGGAGTTTCGAGGTGAGTAAAACTCACGTGGTTCATATTACGAACTGAGTGCTTTTAAATTATTTATTTTTATAATTGTATGAAAAATATTTATGGATTAAATATTTGTTTTTAAAATCACATGGACTTGATCAACTACGGTCCATAGGTAAGTAAAAATGAATTTTAATTATACAAATGAATTTCACGATTTTCTTGTGTGAACTATATATGATATTAGTGGTCATTCCTGAGTGGATGATTAAGTGTATATATATATATATATATTTATTTATTTATTTGGAATATATATATTAGTTGGTGTGTTGTCGAATGATGATTTGGATTATATTTCAAATGGTTAAATTTCATAATGATATTGTGTATGCAGGATGAGTTGATTTTATTGTGTGAAAATATATTGTTGTACTCATTATGGATTTAGGGTCAACGTAGTGACCGGTATGGGGGAATCGGACGCCCTAATCCTAGGTGGATGATGGGATACGATTGGTTGAGTAAGTACGAGTATCGGATGTTCTAAATATGTATATAAGTATACATATTGATAAAATACGATAAAGATAAATATGTCAGATGTCATAATCTAGGCCAGGTGACGGACTACGATTCAGTTAGAGCTCTAGTCTGTCATATACCGTATTTTTATAAATACGATGTCGGAGTTTTGAGAAGAAAGATGTGAGTTAGGGTTTTGTGTCGATTTGTTGATTTGGATTGATTTGAGATTTGGTTCTTTGTGGTTGTGGAAAGTGTTGTGCGTTGACTTGGGTGAAAATGATTATGATTTAATTAAACAACCGTTCTTTCTTTTTACTCATACGAGCTTTCAAAAGCTTATCGGGTTTTGTGTTGTTGCAATCCCAGTATACTATTCAAATAGTGTAACAGATATTCCTGCAGGTCAGGATAACTAGGGAGGTGACCGTGCTGTTTAGGTGTTGCAGCATTTATTTTTATTTCATTTGAGTTGTAAGGTTTGTATGCTCATGTCACGCCCCGAATTTTTTGAATAAAATTTAAAATCCGAAACATGAAAATTACCACAACTCAAAATAATCATCATGAGAATTTCTTTTCTTAACAACCTCACCACACGAATTAAATTCAAAACCGAATTTAGTCTCGGTTAATTATTATAACTCACTCACAAAATAAATTGTAAAGCTCTAAATGAGCATACAAACCACACAACTCAAATGAAATAAAATAATGTTGCAACACCTAAACAGCACGATCACCTCCCTGGTTATCCAGACCTGCAGAAATATCCGCTACATCATTTGAATAGTGTACTGGATTGCAACAACACAAAACCCGGTAAGCTTATGAAAGCTAGTATGAGTAAAAGAAAGAACTTTTGTTTAATTAAATCATATTTACTTCTACCCAAGTCAACACTCAACAAATTCCACATCCACGAAGTACCAACAATCTCAATCAATCACCAAATCAACAATCGACACAAAACCCTAACTCACATCTTTCTTCTCAAACCCCAACACCGTATTTATAAAAATACGGTATTTGACAGACTAGACCTCTAACTGAATCGTAGCCCGTCACCTGGCCTAGGTTATGGCATCTGATATATTTATCTTTATCGTATTTCATCAATATGTATACTTATATACATATTTAGAATGTCCGATAATTGTACATACTCAACCAATCGTATCCCATCATCCACCTAGGATTAGAGCGTCTGATTCCCCCATACCGGTCGCTACGTTAACCCTAAATCTATAAATGAGCACAACAATATATTTTCACACAATGAAATCAACTCATCCAACGTATACAATATTATTATGAAATTTACGCAATTGAAATATAATCCAAATCATCCATCCAATTCAATCGTATCATCACTCAACAATCCACCAATCAATATATATATTCCACGTAATTATATATATACATAATCATCCACTCAGAAATGACCACTAATACCATCTAAAATAAATACGATCCACGGATTTAATTTAAACGATGATCCAACGGTTAGATCCTCACAGATCGCCCTTGGAAACATCCTATCAAAATTATACGAAAATCCGACGGACGGATCTTCACGAATCTCCTCCCGAATCACTGTTTTACAATTATACGAAGATCCAACGGTCGGATCTTAGCCCGTGACCACACAAAGTCATCGGGACAGTCATATGAACATCATATTAAAATTTGAAGTAAAACCGATGGTCTGATCTCCGTAAATCGTAAACCGAAGGTAAACTGTAAAACCGTAAATAGTAACGTCAAAACTTAAATTGACTATTTATCAACTTTTTCTAACATGACCATGTTATATATCCAAACGCTCGTATGGATGCATAGATCATCGTCCAGATAATATAAACTCAAAATTTGGTCCGACGCGCCGCCAGACGCGGCAGTCAGACGGTGGTCAACGCAGGTCAACCATCTCAGATGCAAAAGTCGTCAACTACAAACTTCTTCAAAATGAAATTGTGAACAACTTTAATACCTGACTTTTTCGAGATAAGGTCTAGATCGGGTTTTGAAGTTGGATTAATCTCTGATAAGTTTTCAGATTGAATCAGGGATGTCGAAACCTTCAACTCTTGATCTATCACTCTACACTCAAAATCGTGATGCAAGCCACATATGGGGATGATCAGGAGGAAGAGCACGTCATGAAAATGGGGTCGGTTGGCCCGTGCGGAAAGTGCCTTCGATCCAGGCGAGGGAGCAACGGCGGGCCGAAGCGAGGGCGGGGAGCGACTAGGCGGCTCGAGGGGCACGCTTGGAGGCCCCGGTAGGTGACGGCGGAGGCCCGTGGCGACGTGCAGCGTCGGGTCGGGTCGGGACCGGGTCGGCCGGTGTGGGAGGTTGCACTCGCATGAGAGAGAGAGGGGAGGGGGGACTGATGTGCAAAAACTAACTTTTTTCGTCCGTAATGAAAAATCTGATTTTTCATACTATTTATAGAAAATTTTCAATTTTCAAATATTCGTAACTTATTCATACGAACTCTGAATATTACGTTCCACATATGCACGAACTCGTATCGACAAGCTCTACAACTTTTATGAAGGAAGTTTTCCGAAATTTCGAATGTATAAAAAGTCGATTTTCATGACCCCTCTAAATAACGTTCGTTTTCGAAAATAAAATCATTCGAAACCAACTTTCTCAAACCACGACATTCCAATTAATCCCAAATATCATAATTCAATTAATATAACAATTATTGAATTACATAAATTTATTATATGAAAATTTGGGTCTTCACAGCTCATTTAGAGTTTTACAATTTATTTTGTGAGTGAGTTGTAATAATTAACCGAGACTAAATTCGGTTTTTGAAATTAAATTGTGTGGTGAGGTTGTTAAGGAAAAAGAATTTTCAGGATGGTTATTTTGATGTTGTAGTAATTCATGTTTCGGATTTGAATTTTTATTTTAAAATTCGGGACGTGACAGTTTGTGTGATAGAAATGTCTTGTTTCTTTGGTGTACTACTTTACAGCAGGGGGATAATCTATCTCCAATACTAAAATAAAATTTTGAATTAAAGCAAAAGGTACCATATACCCCTGTTAAAACTTAATTCCATATATGTATGTGTGTGTGTGTATATATATATCACCCCATTCACCCGCAACAAAGTAGTATGAGTTACAAAAATTTGAATTAAGAGAAAGAAACATTTGGCCATTCCTCAAGTGATCATTCTTAGAGCAACTCTAACAACTTCTCTATTTGGATTTTTCTCCATTTTAGGAAAAATAAGTCTTTTTTGCTCCTACAGATTCTCTATAACTATCCATATTTTAGGGAAAGTGAGGAAAGAGAAAACCAAATGTCCTATATTTATAGCAATCTCTAAAATTTTAAGGAAGAATATGGAGATTTTAGAGATTGCTGTAAAATAAGGAATCTGTTAGAGTTAGAGAAGTTAAAGATGCTAAAGCTTTGACTTTTGCTTCCCTATTATATAGAAATTATAAGGAAGCTCTTGGAGTTGCTCTTACTATCTTACTTATAAGACTTTGTGCCACTGTGTGGTTTATATAATATCAAATTATATTAATGTCCTACTAGTATATCCAGTATCGATTTATCTTTGTAAACTTTTTAGTATCAAGCTTTTTAACTAGCTTTTTGTTAACTAAAATTAAAATCTGTTCAAAATACATGAACTACAATTTAATTTAACCACATAAATGAAAAGGGCATGACAAAAGGTATCCAACTCTTCATTTCAGGGTTTGGGGTACAACATATAGACATCTCATCTGTATATTCATTCAACTTTTGTGCAACCAAAGTAATCCAACTTGTAACTGCAGATGATAATTACATACGAATGCCTCAGGGCTCAGGTTCTTTCTAGAGCAATAAAATGCAAACTTTTGATCTAGTGAATCAAATGCGAGACTCACTAATAAAGAGGTACATGGTGGCCAACCAAGAGGATAGAAAAAAATGGTAATGACAAGACAGACAGTGACTCCTTTTTGGCGCAAGTTCAAGACATGCCCCTAAAGCTATAATTTTTTTGCTTTATAAAGACATTTAGGGGTAAAAGTCACTTTAGGGATGGTCAGTTCTAATAATTGGTACTTTTGTTACCCAACGAACCCTACAAGGCTGTGAACAAAGCTTATGGCTATCCTTTAATTGGTACAATATCTGGGACGCAAGTTTGAACATCATCAACTGTTAATCTACATTATGTGTTCTTTTTAGAGTTGGGCAACTATGAAGGACACTCATTAGATTGCTTCAATGTCTTGGAGATTTATCATGTATCCTTCAATTATAGTTTTTCCAACCTTTGCGCTATGAGATGTCGTCGGATCGATAACTTTGCCGAATGCTCCTACGACTTTTAATTTTGACACTTGAACTTAAGTTGTTCAAGAGGCTTTGTTGATAGTTCGGGCTATGCACATGACTTTCTTAGCCGATGCTGTTATTTCAAGTTCTATTTATGCTGAATTGCAACTGCTCCTCCTATAACGTTTTGGAATTTAAGATTAAATATTTTGAGATCATGGCAAACTTTAGCTATTTACGTCATAAAAGCACAGAAACAATCACTAGATGATCCCCTCTCTCTCTCTCTCTCTCTCTCCCCCCCCCCCCCCCCCCCCCCCCCCCCACCACCCCCCCCACCAATCTTTTCTTTCTCTACAGACTTCCACCAGCTTCCTCTTTATTCTCATTTAAGCAAAACATCCAAATTAAGTCGACTAGTTTATCAATTTGTGCTTCAAAATTCCAGGGATGTCTCAATGTTATGGAAAATAAGAAACTCTGGGCATACTTTGCGTCATTAATTCCGTTTCAAAACCCAGATAAAATGATGGTCACTGGTTAGGTTAGTGCTGGCCAATAGAAAAAACAAAAGCAATTTACTGATTGTATTTCACGTACAAAATGCAAGAACTAAATCTAGTGAAAAAAAATGACCAACATAAACTTCATCACTGCTTTGTTTAGCACGGAAAGTCGATCACATTGTAAAGTTAGAGTCTGGTTCATACGCCCTTATCTTAATTACTAGCTTCAAAACCAAGATCAATGTTATATATTATAATTGCAGTACTGCTACTTTCGGTCATCTTAATTACTCGTTTCCTTTCAGGGACTGATGGGATTCGTGCAGGTTACTTCAGTTCATCTAATTAATCCATCAAACTCCTGGATCAATCTCCCATATGGACGTCATCATCGATTCATCGTCTTTTCCAGATATTGATTGGATCATTAAATAAGTAATGCAGAACGGGTGGAAGCAGATCTGGAGGAGCAGTTGGGGTGACGCAAAGCGGCAAAGGAGCACGCAAGGTGTAACTTTGGGTTATAAAGTCTGATCGAACTTATGATACATTTTTAGAAAGGGAACGATAAAACGTACAAGACTCAATTTTACCCTCATGTTTGTATGGATGAATTTCGCGAAAATAGGCTTTTTTATTTTTGGCGATGTGAAAATAGGCTTTTAAGTAGTGAGATATGAGTTAAGTTTTCCGGCCGACTTTAATAATTGTTTTTAGACTTCATTTGGATTTGTATACTATATATGGTCGAATCTAGCTTTGTATCAGGCAATCTATTATTCATTAAAATTCATGAATTTGAAGACTTTTCTCACATATTGTTTTTGTTTAGGGTTAGATACTGCTCTAGCTACTTTTTTTCTATTGCTTTTAACTGCATTAATAAGCTGGATAAAACAGGTCGTAGCTTATAGGTTTATTTGCTGTCATTTTTATTTGGATAAAAAAAGAAATTTATGTATATAGGACTTGGTTGTTATACAAGCCCTGACCATGCAAATTTTTTTTATTTTCGATATTCATCATATATTTATTAGAAAATCGAGAGGTTCACTTAAGTTCTTATGTTCTAGGATTTCAATTTTCAAGTGATCTATCGCATGCATCCACAGAGAAACACGAACAGACTTCTTATACATTACCAAATTAACCTTTGACATGTTATACCATCATAACGAAATCATCATAACCTTGTTCATGAAGCCATGAACTATGGAAAAGTAATGATGCAAGTGAGTAATGGTTCTCTAGAAACACATGGTATGGATTTTGAATCACATGGCTTGACAAGTTCGATATCAAAGACGAAGCCCAAATAAATGCCCACGGCGGTCAAGTCATGTCCCGATTAAAATGTGATTGATATGGGCTGGAGTTGGTTGTTGGTATAAATAACCCTCCTCCTCCCCCATATCGTGCTCCATTAAATAGACTTGATGAATGAATAGTCCTTTATCCACCGAAAAGAAAAAGAAATGGAACGGACTAGTTCCTGCCTTACACAGACTATTTGTCAAACAAAGAACAAAAGCTTGACATTTTGAAGAGGAGAAGATGATGTCTTGTACCAAATAGTTTATTGTAACTTTGGAAAGATTTTATGAGAACTAGCGTAAAGTTTTCGTATAAACATGTTCTTCATGATAAATTTTGACAATTGTTATTATCATTATAAGAAGTGAACAATGTACATAATATCTAAATAAACATCTTAATTATGATAAATGAGGTTATTATTAGAACATATTCAGTTCTCGGAGAATTAGAGTAATCGATTTCTTAAAGTGATAAATATATGTATAACTTAAATACACATACAATATAATAGAACTATCAGATAAACTATAGTATTTAAGAAAATACGCTTCTGTAGTACAAATATTATACAATTATTTGCTAACTAAGCTTGTATCAAAGGGAAAACCAGAAAACCGTAATATATTTTTGTTTAATATGATTGATTTATAGTGTCATACATTACCGAGATCCAATCCAAAGCCGTCAGGCAATGAATCGAAAAGCGAAATTGATGAGGAAAATGTGGGATTGGCGTATAGACCCATGAAACTCAATTAATGCGAAAAACCACAACACACAGATCGATCATCGAGCTCACTCAAGTCTCTCAAGTTGAGATGGGACAGACAGACACCAACTTCCATACTCTTTTTTCTGTCATAATTTTCGTGTAAAATTATATATTTTCTCGGAAAATGAGGGTCTCACTGTTGGGTCATTATCTCACTAATTACCAAACTAATTAAATGCTTAATTAGTTTTCTAGGGAAACATGTGTTGCTCATTGATTTCCTCCAAATATGACAAATAAAAACCCGCAGGGTGTTTGTTTGTTTGTCTGGAACTGGAGGAATGTAATCGAGTGCAGTAGGGATAATATTGTAACCAGTAAGACCTACTTAGCAGATGATTTGATCTTACAAGTACGGAGTACCCTTGATTTCTTTTGACTAGCCCCAACCCTCTCTGTGCACATCATATGGGATCTTAAGGGTAAAACTGCAATGAAAAATAGACATGAAACTTTCTTTAGCTCTAGCTTATACGACTGATCCAAGCAATGCCGGAATGTTATATAGATCTTAAGTTTGAATTCCTGTCTTCTATTGATCTATTCTATGATTAGCTTTGTAGTTAAAAGGGTAAATAAATGATTAACAATTAGCATAGACTAAAAGTTTAAGAACCTAATATTTGTAAACTACTTTTTTATTACAATGCATGAGTAGTAAGCAGTACGTTGGTAATTTATCCCACACAATCACCCAATTTTTGCCTCAAATATTTCATTTTTTTAAACAGTGAACTTATGAAAGATCCGCCAAGCTAGTGCCTAGGACGTCAGAGTCTATTGTCCGTAGCTTTTCTTTATTTTTACTTTTTTATATTTTTCCATTAAAACTATAAAAGTACTTTTATCCTTCTTTAATTAAATATCTACAAAAGACTGTTATAATCTAAGATCAAGCAACAATTATTAAAAGCCAATCACATATATAATAACTTTTATATCATACTTTAAATTCACGACTATTTTTCTGTGCTTCCTTTTCTTTTCAATATGTTCTATAGACATTTTGCCTCATCACAAAAACACTACATATATGTGATAGGATATGGTAATAGTTTTCAATGGAAAATTAATGGTAGGTAATAGATGATTGCATCTAGGAACAAAGAAATAGCCCTATTAGAACCAAACTTAAGTATACTAGTTTAATCAGTTATCAAAAACTAAACAGTATATATAATCCTCCATTGCTCATCGAGATTGAGGTAATAAAAAATTGAGTGGTAGAAGCTTCGCCGCTAAACTTGACAAGAATCTGTTTGCCTAAGAGACTGAAGAGGCATCTATGCTATGCTTGCTGATCAAGCCTAAAGACTTCGATTCATGGAGCCTTGACACACTAATTTGTGCCTATTACTACCACCACACTTAAAAGTTTGTGCCTAATTATCAATTTTTCTGATATAAATAAGGAAATTATGCAACATTTTGATTGAGGTAGTTCGAGCTAGCTACAGCAATCTAGCTAGGATTTTCCGTTTCTCCGTATATTTGCTTTTGTTAAATTGTATGCCAGAGAGTGAATGACTGTAAGGTAAATATTAATTAACAGGTTGTGATTATATATTATGAGTCTTAGTCTAGGGCAACTATCTATTAACAGGTAATTAAAAAAGTGCTGTCATTTATATTGTCATAATCTGTCTTCTAGTTAATTTATGGGTCTCAGTCTAGCGGGATCGAGATTTTGAACTCATATGATAGTCTACGTGTATCTCGGTAGTCTACCTGCATGCATTAGTTTAATTGGACTTGTGTGAAGAGAAGAATCACACTAATGTGAAATATTGTTCAATAGTAAAGTAGTTTAGTTGGGCAGTTATTCTTATTTAATAATCTGTACATTGTGGGTGTAAGAATAATTAATTTGGACCACTTATCGAATAAAACTTCAGTAAAAATTTGAATACTGATTTGAACAAGATTTTACTCGGTAGATATTTGATTAATGATTTGAAGAGTTGTACACGTTCAACATGTAAAGACATGTCGAGCCATTTTAACATAAACTACAGCATGAAATTTAGAAGTTTCCATCGAAGGCCTTAGATGAATGTTATAGATTTTATTTTATATAATTCCAATTTAACCAAAGTTGTCAAAGAACAATTTAAAAAGTGAAATTAAAAGATTTCTCAAAAATGATTTTATAAAATGTTGTCATATATCAAATTACCTTATTGGAAAATGAAAGACTAACTACTGAAGACTTTGAGAGTTATTTTTGCCTAGGATAGAAGGAAAGGTCACTAGATCAAAGATTGCTGAAACAAGGGGCATCCCAATCATTGCCTTCCTGTTACCAATACAAGTAAGATGAATACCAATCTAGTATCTGATTTTCACTTTGAGTTGTTCCCATCGAACCATATTGGATTTAACTTGAGCTGTTCCTATGCACCACCCAAATCCTGACATTCGCCTATCACCCTCCAAAGAATATAGGTCATCTCTTGTTTTTTCCTACAACCTCTAGCTTTTGCCAAGAGCCTCCTCAACAAAGAGATTCAAATTATTTAGGGCATGGGAGATAATGATAAGGTAGTAAGGTGCCCAAAAGAAGCTAGGATTATCAATACTTGTTTTCTTTTTTTTAAAAAAAAAAGAAAAGGAAAAAACATATATAAAATGTCTATCTGAAATCATTTTGGCCACTGAAAAGCTGAGTTGGGTTTGTTTTCTTTCCTAAAATCGTTCCTACTCGATCTCAAAACCATGGATGAATGATACACCATGTTCGTCTTCACTGGAAGACAATATTTCTCAAAACAAATTGAGCATAATTCTGCAGGTGCAAGGAAATGAGTGTTAGGACCACGCCAAACTCCATCCCTTGGTATTGTTCCTATCATCGATAATGACTGTCCATTTCAAAATCAAAGGCCCTGATTTCTTAGACATTGCTAAAATTTAGTGCTCGATACCCTTGTGGATATCATCTAGTGGCAGTGATGAACAACACTAAATTACCCTGGGTGAGTTGCAGAAGATAATTTATACATTTATGTAGTTATGTAGTTATTTAATTAAATGAACCACAATAACAGAATGCCGTTGAAGCAAGCTCCTTCGTGGTCCTAAATTCATAGTACATATTTTATCAGCAAATGGATTTTGATGATGTCTCCAACAATCTATAGAGATAAACTTTTAATTTGTCTTGTATAAATGCATGCAAAGATTCAGTTTTGCCTTCAACTGTGACGAAAGGTTTCCTAAAATAGCAACCAAAAGCTTATAATACCACTCAAACGGTGGAGTAAGTAACTTTGGTATCTTTAATTTACTTTCTGACCTAATTTCCTCTTTATCTACTAATTTATCCAATTTATTCATGTGTTATCGCTGTTAGTTAATGTAATATTTTCGTCAATTTGGCATTAACTCGTGACCAAAAAAACTCATAAAATTGAGGGAAAATACCCGTAAACTAATAGCTAGTTGGTTTAACTGTCGCTTAATTAATAATTACTTGTGTTCTATGTCATCAGCTAGTGTACAAAAAAGGATTGTGTATATACAAAGACTTCTCCTTTACAGAGATAAGAGTCCACTTCTGTGAAAACTGTGATCAATGCAGATGCTTCTCAAACTATTAAGAAATAATACAGTTTCTGAATATGGTAAAAAAAAAATCTGCATAAGATGGATGCATTATATCTTACTCTAATAAATGCATTGAAAAAAGGGCAACTGCAACCTACACACATGCTTTGCATTCACCGCACGGATTTAGCTTCTGTGAAGACAGAGACATGAGATCATCAAGAGGAAGTTAAATTTCACTATCATTCAACTACTGGTATACATATATTTTCATTAATAATCAAAGACACCTAACTAGTTAAGCTAAGATGAAGCACCATCATCATCATCATCGTCATCATCTTGTTCTTCATTAATCTCTTCCTCAGCTTCTAATAGGGAAGACAAATAAGGAATGATGCTGGTACTCATTTCCGATCCTTCCTCAGGTCCAATGGAGGACACGCAAGGAGTAGAAGTAGAAGAAGATGAACAAGAAATAGTACTGTTGTAAAAAGACAAAGGAGTAGAAGGAGAGTACTCACTACATGAACAAGAAGGAGGAGAAATGGTAGTACTAAATGCGAGACCTACCAAAAGATCAACGAAAGCGCCAACAATATATCCATGATTTGATTTTCCATTGACCCTCAAATACCAACACAAAAGCTCTTCAAGTTGTTCCCAGTCCTTCAAACCATGAGCTTCCACCATTTCCTCCATGGATTTTCTGAAATCCACATACGGGTCCGGCGAGTCCATTGACAAAGCTACACTCTCCTTGAATGGAATGTTATTATCACCAGCAGCAAGTTCATCATCAACCCCATCATCTTCTTCCTCATCAGCCTTGATAGATTCCTTGTCTAAAATAGAGCTGGTCTCACCGGGCTCGAAGAAAAGCCGCTCTGATCTCAACCCTTTGTTGATCACAGTCTCTATCGGATCTCCTCCTCCGCCCGAGGAGTCTTCTTCAGAAACTGTTGTGGAGAAACTCGGGCAGCCCTCAGACGAGTTGGTGAAGAAGGACTCGGGCGTGTTGGTGTCGAAGTATGCCGAGTTTATGGTCTTGAAAATATCATTGGCGGGAATTCTGAAGGAGATGGTTCTGGTTTGGGTGCAAGAAGGCCAGGGCCAAGAGGAAGAAGAAGACTTTGGCTCTGGTGCTGGTGCTGGTGCTGTGTTCTTGAACAGAGAAGAAGGGAGAAGCTTCATTTCTTCTTCTTGGGTGAGAGGACAGAAATGTTGAGGTGTTTTCAAAACTTTGAAATGAATTTTTGGAGGTGGAGAAATGTGGCATTAATGGTTTAGTCAGGAGAAGAGAGGGGATTATTTAAAGCAGTGAGGACAAGAAAAAAAGAAAAATTATGAAGATTAAAAATAGAATGGAGGAGGGAACTAGTGGGGTCTTTATACATAAGTTGTATATAAAAAGAAACACTACTTTTAATTTAATGTTGTTTCATTTTTTTGGTGTTTATTAATGGCATTCATGGATTAGCTGAGCCTTATGATACCAGAGCTTTAAATATTTCTAAGAGTCTTTAATATTGAAGGTACGTTGGTGTAACTACAAAAAAAAAGCTCAGACGTTGGATGTCCTCACAAAAATTTGAATGTTTTAACGTTTAAACAATTTCCTCCAATTGGTTTTTGTTCATACTTGCAAGTAGTCCCTGAGCTTTACAACTTGATTCAAAGCAGACTCGACCAAGAAATCTACAGTATTATGTCTTTGACTCTCGAGAAGGTTAGAACCATGTTTTAAATTGAGGAAAGAAAATGGACGAAAAAAAAAAGAAAAGAAGCAGATGATAGGCTGGAATTTGCTATTCTTAACTCTTAATTTCAAATTAAACTTAAATGGTATGTGAAACTATCAAGAAAAGCTTTGGCTGGTTTTGTTACAAGAGATCATGATGGTAATATTATTATGGCAGGCTCTCCCTAGCTTCTTCATGGTAACAAGAGATCATGATAGTAATATTATGGACCATAGTTTTCTTTATCATAGTTTTCCTTTTTTCAAGGTTTCTGGTTCATTGAGGTGCTTGTCATCCTTCTATGACATTATTTTTTATGGAAGTAATGCTAGGTGAACTATTTTTTTTTTTTTTGAATCACTTTTATCCCACCTTAAATGTCAGCTGATGTAGCATATACACAACCATACACATCATTTAACGAAATTCTTTTTGTGTAGTGGTACCCAAAAGATAGTTCGTCTAGAATTAACTTGTTAGGTGGTAAGACGCGATTAGTTGGATTCTGTTTGGTATGGTCTATATGGCTAGATTGTTCTCCAATCCATGATAGTAGTAACGATGGAAGTGTTTTTAGTTTGGTTAGAGTTTTCTTTATTTCTGATTAGTTAGTTTATTTCTCTATTAAATTAGATATTGTGTATTTGTCGTTCAAGTGGTCTTCTAGGGGCTGTTAAGGATTTAGTTTGGGCCTCGGTCTTGGTTCTATTGTTGTGTCATGCCTATGACATTATTCTTGGATATTATTTACCGTTTCATCGGTGTTTTCTCGTTGTTAATAGCGCAGAAGAATGTGTAGTTCTTGTTGAATGTGATGATAAATTATCATGACTCTTCAAGCAGATTAGTTGATCTTAAAAGCCCGTGGAAATTGGACGTTTATTGTGATTAGAGTTTCAGCCTTTTTATTTATGATGTTTGTGTAAGAGATCGCTTCGACAATTTGTAACCACAATTTCTCTCAGAGTTTTGGTTCTTTGTTCCTCATGATGTATGGTTTCCAGTTGCTTTGAATGAAATTTTCTTTATCCTAGGAAACTAAAAAAGAGTAAGTATGATCGATAAATGGCATGAACCCCCTATTAGCATCTGGTTAAGTTCGGTGGTCATTTTGACCACTTCAATTCTAAACCAATAACTGGTCCTTTTCTCTCTTTTTTTCGTTCAAATGTGTTTTAGCTAGTGTTTTGGGTTAATATAGTCGTCATATTACAAATTTGAACAAGAATTACAAATTACTCTCTCTCAAGATTGTTAAACAACGATAAGCGTGGTCCATGGCTCATCATTGTATCGATACTGTCCCAACTTAACCACCCATTAGGTGTTAGGTTTTAATCAAAATATGTCTCGATACAATTGGGTGTAAGCTACTCACTTATAAGTTATATTATCTTTTGTTACTTTTCTAATGTAGGATATTTCCTCTCCAACATGTCTCCTAACATGTAAACTAACTCTAGGTCTGCACGTGAAATCAATTAACAATCCAATTCTTACATTGGAGACTTGATCAATCACGTAACAATCCAAGACCCAAATGGGACCTTACCAAGTAATCTAATTTGAATCTTTCGAAGGCCAATTTAATGAACCCAAATCGGGTCTATCACAATTGGAGAGGGACCTACTCCGATATCTTGTTAAATAACGACAAGCGTGGCATGTGGCCCATGTTGTACCAATGTTGTCCCAACTTAACTACTTGTTAAGTGTTAGGTTTTAATTACAAAAAGTTTTGATACAATTGTGTATGAGCAACAGTTATATTATCTTTTGTTATTTTTTCTAATATAGGATATTTCCTCACCAACAAGGATGTAATATGTTGTTGATGAGGTGAGTTGTAGATTTGGGTGTTCTGGCTAGGGGTCAAACTCGGTTAACTGTCCTCGTGGTTGTAGGTTGGGGTGCCGGAATTAGTGAAAAAAAAAAAAAAAAGTGGCCCTTTCCACCCAAAAGAACCACTGAAGTCAACTATGCCCCATAAGAAAATACATTACGATTGAGATAGATCAAAGATTTAGTCCTTCCGGCATCCTATTGTAATTCATATCACGGGTCCTACAAATCGTAAAATCCTTTTTATATTAATCTGGATGAGAAATTAAATCAACCACGGACATTCATACTTTTTTTGTCATGATAGATTTAGTAGGAGATTGCAACTTATTTATTGCCCTGACTTTCGAGTTACTACCAGACTCACTGAAACACTCAACATGTTTTACGAATTTACTCCACCATTAATAACTACATAATCCTTAAGACACAATGCAGTAATTCACTCAAAGCTGGATGATATCAATAATTGCTTAGAACTGGAGGGAAAGAGATGACATTCAAAAATGGTGGGAAATCTGGTGGTGATGGATGGGGGACCTGTGGGGATGAATATCATGTGGAAGTACTCACAGAGTAACTCTCTATCACGTGCATTTCCCCCTCAGCAATATTACATTACAGTAGAGCAAGATTGAGACCCCTGAGAGAGACTCATTTATTACTTCTTCTCTATATTTGGTGGATTGGTTTGGTTTATGATCTTTTCTGAGAATATATAAAAAAACGAAAAGATCGAAAACTGAGATCAATTTTGGGAGAGAGGAAGATTTGCTAATTGCCATAATAAGGGTTTCTGTAAAACCAGAAGCAAGTATTGAATCCAGTGCTAGGGTTTGTTTTGAGCCTCCAAAAGTAGGTCACATCCATCAGTTTTTAACTGTTCTTCGTATATATCAACAAATTTAACTATTAGTCAATACGTTGACACCTATAGATCTTGTTGACTCAACATACCCATCATATGGAATTTGTTTTTGTTTTTTTTTTTCCTTGAAAGAAGACAGCAATTTCATGAGGCCCCTTTCATGAAGTACCGAATATCGATCAGTTTACAATTGGAGCAATCAACTCTGTAAAACGAAATTCTTTGATTTCTTTCAGAGATCTTGAAGTGACATATTGGATTTTGGAAAGAACCCTATATAAGTCTTATTTACCGAAATTAAGCTATATATGTACATAGAAAAAAAAAAATGAAAAGTAGAAATACAATAACGAAAAAACAAAGAACTACTAGTTTCTCAAAGATCAAAGAAGAACCTTTAAAAATGATGTAATTAAGGTCAGCCAACTGGGCAACAAAGTGAATCCTCCAACTAATTATACAAGATTTCGCCACATTAAAGTAACTGATGGTTAGTCCTAGGGTTGGTGACTTGGTGTCTATTCATCTAGAACTTGTTGACAATCAACATGTCGATCTCTATCCTCTGGATTTATGTAGGGATATGATTTACCTGCTAACCTAACAGACTGTAAGGAATAAATGCCTCTTAACTATATATATATATATATATATATATATATATATATATATATATATATATATATATATATATTTAATAGTTAAAATTATAATAACTTAAAACCGTGCATATGTTTTCAGTGTCAATTCACTTCGTCAAAGTCCCTTAAAAATTGCCTCTTAGGTGGGTAGACCTCTGATTTACGAATAATTTCTCGATACAACCAGAAGAGTCATCTTTGTTTGAATCATAGTGCTACCGAGAAAGAGAAAATATTAGTCATTAGTCTTGTTGACTCGGCCAAAGCCAATTTCTGCCCTCTAATTTTGTGTATAATTTAGAATTGCGAAAATGACCTCGGAATTCATATCTCTAGAGCGTTCAATTCGACCTCCTTATAAGCAAGAAACCACCTTATTCATATTTCAGATTAGCTGTTTAAGTTTACATTGAATCGCAAACTGTCATAAACAAATCCTAAACTAAAATCGAGAGACTACATGTATATAGTAAATCCTGATTTTGGTTGATAATCTACAGTCATGTTTACATACTAAATGAATTCTCTACTCAATTATGCTCAACAACTACTGTTAGATTTAAATCACATAGTGAAGAATAATAAAGTATTTAGAATTTACTTATTTTCTTCACTGTTATCCGCCGTTATAGTTGAACAACAATTCAAAGTAAGTAAACTGGACCCTGATAATCTAACTACATTACATGCCCAAAGCTTCCAGAAGAAAAAGCCCACCTTCCAATCTTCATTGGTAAAAGTCCCCGGTATTTTTATTATGATGTACCGAGGGATAAATCAAGAAGATAAATAGAAGAAATTCCATTTCCAGCATCACATCAAGAAAAATAGCTGTTCATACTTTATAGTATGCATGGAAGGGGTCCATGGCATTCATCTTGGTTGTATAGGCTGGTCCTTTACCTGTATCAACAAAGTTTGCACTCATAATCTGCTTAACTGAGAGATATGGATTTTTATTGGAAATCAATGATAAAAAGACAATTTAAAATATTTTGGATCGTTCATCCTATATAACAACAGTCATGACAGTAATAAAACAGCTCCAAGATCCAACTAGAATATTTTTGTAATCAAGAACCATCTATTAAGAGCATCCAAAAGACAAAAACATTCAGAACAGTTCAAAATTAACACTGCATTGTGTGGTAAATTCTCAAAAATGACAAGTTCCAGAGTAAGAAACTGTCCAATTAACTCTGGGGCACTTATATGGTTTAGTGATGCATACTTGCCGAAGCCACTTCCAGTTTCAGACCACAAAATGGTCACTGCATTGGCCATGGTTGCCAGGTGGTCCTTTAAGTCTTTAACTACATCCACCACAAAAAAAGTTCACCTCACAATCTGCTCAGCTCTTAAATATTAGGAATAAGATTGAGTAGTATCATTTACCAAAAGAGAGCAACAAACAACAATCTACAGCGCATTCGCTCCCACCTTCATTTTGCATTATCCTGTCACTGGCATTCATGGGTCTTGTCTCTCTTTTAGATTCCAATCTAGTCGAGGAGTGACATTGACAGACTCAAACTGTCGAAAGGACTAAACAGTAGCCTTAATCCCTTTAACGGACTCAAAAGGACTGCTTCTCTACATTTTTCCCCATATATGAGAACAAAATATATTGCATAGATTTTAGTTGTGGGGATTTTAGGATTATTGCTTCTGAAATTTTTCTGTAGAGGTAGGGTTAAGGAGGAGGACCACCTTATCTCTCATTCCTTTTCTGATGGGGACCAAATTTTACAGGTTGTTGTCTATGAGTAACCTCTTAGTTTTGCCATTTACTAATCATGTGGTTGCCTTGTCAATCTGTTAGTGTGCACAAAATACGACTATGCATAGTTCATGTTAGCTTATCCCTAACCCTCAAGCAGATCAATCATAAAGAATCATAATGTATAGCAAATGGAAGAATGAGGGCATCAATCATTAGGTTCATAACATGATGTACTACTTCAATATGATTATGTTATTCAACAAAAATGATTAGTGCAAATGAAAACAATCGAAATAACTTTTTTCTTGTTATGTTTGTCTTTCAACCGCAGAATAATTCACCAGGAAGCTGGAGGTTGTTGGTTAAAGGGGCAAAGTCTTCAGTTCCACAAAATCTCAACTCAACCAGGTGAGCTCCCATGATTCTTTAGGACTTTATTTGTATGACGTCAAAGTTTTCCATTTAATTAGGAGATACTTTCTTATCAAAAGAAGATTAAAAAAGACCATATTGTAAGATTGACTTTTGGAAAGAACAGAGAACTATACATATTTGATTCTTGGTGTCAAACTTGGTTCCAGTTGTAGATTGTTAACTTTTCCATGCATATAGAACCACGGGACTTGAAATCCCTCAACTTTTCCCCTTTGATTCCTAAACCTCATCACCTTGTTTGATCATGAATCTTCGCTAAGAAAAAGGATCCATATGCCGCAGCCAAACATCTTCCTTCTTAACAAATCCTTTCCACACCGTTCCAGCTCTTGTCTAATCTGGCAAGTGGAGAAAAAAGATCATTATTCAAGGAACGAAGACAACACAACACATACACCACAGCATCCCTCATAACTCGTAAGTAGCCCAAACTTGTTCACTGTTGTCAACTACAAGTCAACAACCCCACCTCGAATTAGTCGAGACAACAGTCACATCAACATGGGGACTGTCCCTAAATCCTCTAACTAGATTGCGAAATAGTTGTCCCACAATGAAAGAGAACAACCCCTGCTAATTTCTTTTATGCTCAACTAGCCAGCTCACTTGTGGCTCCAACTTATTCATAGGATTAAAAAGAATCAAGTTCTAAACCCGTGTTCCTATTTTATCACCAAAAAAAAAAAAGATCAGCAAGAAGTCAGAGAATTAAAACAGGTTAGTTAGGCAATAACCAGCTGCAAATCTAACCTCACTCGCGAAACTTGGGAATGAAGAGACCATGTCACGTATATGAGTGCTCTAATATTTTTTTTTTTTTTTTCAACTTACCTCAAAAGCAGTAGCACACTGGCTCCCCTTAAAAAAAGAGGTGTACAAAACAAGAATGACCTGAAGCGCCGAGTAACTACCACGTAATCTTTTTTCACCCTTTGCTCACTTGCACTTCCACATGAAATAGCAAGCGTCTTCTTTAATGAACAACAGGCACTATTCACATTAAATGCGGTGTACAGCCAAATTAGTTGGCAACCAGAATGGATATTACCAGCCATCAGCAACTACTACAGCAGCCAGCATAGTGACACTGCACACAGCCACAAAATTGTACATAAAAATCGATTAGGAGAACATACATTTTTCTTGAGAGGATCTAGCTCTACTCACACAAAAAGAAAACGCAAGTGCATTGTAAAAATATCATCTATATGGGCCACAGCCTGAATAGACTGAGCCAGCGCCATGTGATGATCCAAATTGGACAATGGCCCTCTCCATATGTTGTTTAAGTACAGATCGACAGTTAATATGTGAACTTTCATTGGTGGAATACAGCCCCTTTTCATATCCTATATAAATGGACAAAGCAGGTTATAATCCAAGAGAAAATCCTGCTGGGGATGCTGGCATGCTGCTAAATTTATTGGGGCCAGCAACATGTGATCATCAGGATTGGAAAATTGGCTCTCTGAGGTGGAGATGTTCCTTATTCCATCTTATTGGCTCCGGCAAATACCATAATATTATGTGGTGGATACTGAAAGCGAAAGACTCATAAGCAATGGAATCTGATTCTAAATTGGACTCATACTCGACCCAAATTGGTGTAAAAATGTGCCTGGGGTTCAGCTGTTTATACAATTTGACAACCCTAAACTAACCGATACCGATGGGTGTCAATTGGGAAATCTAACAAGAGCATAAAAAAAAATAATCATCGAATAATGGCTTAAAGGGCACAAGAAGAGCCAGTGCGCCAATGGCAAGCAGTTCAGGCCTAAGATTTGCTCCCTTTAGACTGAAGTTTGAACCCCTCAAGGTACTAGTGTTTCCTGCCTCCTAAAGACGAAGGGTTTCACAGGGAACCCAGATTCAAGCCCAGGTTGCAAAGCAGGTCCGCTTAGCAACCAAAAAAATAAAAAATAAAGGCCAGTGAACCAACCATCACATAGCCTAGCATCAAAGTTTGATTGAAGAAAACAAAATAAAAGTTACAGGTCGCAGCCATGAACCTGCTGCGCAAAATATTCAACCCAGCCACCAGACTTCAAGAAAACCCACACAACACTGCCTCAAAACTGTAATTCTGTTAGCAAGACAACAAGCAGATAGATTCAGTTTCATGTTTCACAACCACAATCATACATTTGTAACCAAGGATGCATTAAACACTGCATTGAAAATCATGCCAAATTAAACCATGATTATGAATCTAAATATGATGAGACATGCTACAGTGATGGGCACAAGTTGAGCTGGGAAACAGACTTCACAATCCTATTAAGAGTCTCCTTGCACAAAAACTTGAGCCTCTCCAATTCCCATTAAAATAATGAAAACATGTTGACAGCAAAATACAGTATTACAGGACCCGATTGAAATCGTCTAAGAACTAGAAGAAAAAATACAAGACGACCAGTATGAAGATCATGATGAACAGTAATTTTACCAAAATGCATTCCATACCCAAGCAGATGTCACACTGAAAAAGAGCAATCATCCTGTTCATTCAACTACCAATCCCATGATGCAAATGCAATCTACTATCATGACAGGAAAAATATGTACGAACCACACACCTAGAAAACGCAATGAGAAAAGTAAGTATGAACCATACACACCTAGCAATGTGCCTGCATGTGCAGTAGCATCCAAATTCATCAAAAGCATTCACGACAATTGATCCTGTTTACTACTCAATTAGATTTTATTAGGACATATACATATATAGCTATGTAAAGAGGACTGGCGAGATGGAGGAGATATTAGAACAAAAAAATCAGTTCTTTTCACAACTCAATATCAATAGCAACAGATATTTGCAGTATTGACAGGATCTAAACCTACCGTTCCCGGAAGCATCAAGAACAAACATTGGGTATTAAAAGGAGTTCATAGTTTATTAAGCGGACATAAATTATATTACTATATTTAGATAAGAGCAATTAGATATTCGACGAGAACGAAATCAATTCACATTATTAACCATTAAGGAATTGGAATAAACAAAAAGATGAGATACTTTAGCAACATACAAATAATTTGTCACGGCCATGCTCTTTATTCTCGTGCCTATAGTCGCTATATTCAGAAGGCTTGTTCCATGAGACTTAAACTCGACTACTTAACTGTGAACAAAGTCTTGATGTATAACTAGATAGTTTAAGACCAATTCATGATGCATCATGCCACAACTTGTTTGTTCTGAACAACAATATCTTCTTTGTATGGTAAAGTAAGGGAATTATTATAATCAATATGCTCGCTCTGAGTTTAGAATACTATACAATGCATAATTTAATTCATGGTGGACATATGGCATCATTCAAGAAAATAGACCTATAAGAGAGAATTATAACTATACTAGAGAAGCAAGGCATCAATAATAAGAGTTATAACATTCTTTTTTCAGATAAGATACATATAATTGTCTTGGATAAGAAACACTACAGCTAATCCCCCAATCGATAGTGACTACATATATTTGCTTCCTAAGGTAAGCTTGACCAGATTTCTTGAGGACTTGATTGTGATATAAGTCTAAACTTTCAAGTTTTTGACATACTGTATTACACTTAACTTTTGGAAAAGAAACAAAAGACTTCAGATTTAACTCTCAACCTTGGGTCAAAAGTGTCGCTGATCGCCTACGCAGCTTAGCAACCAGTCATTTCTTACCTTTTTAATGCAACCTGCTTATGGACTAACCTGATCATCTTTTCCCCTTTATCATGAAATCTCCTTGATCATGTCCTAAATTGTTGCTAGAAAAATCTGTAGCGCTGCCAAATATTTTGTCTTCACAACAAATCGCATCCATTGCATGTTGGTCTCTGTTAATCTGGCCAGTGGAGAAAGAACATGATACGCCAGCTGCCACATAGGGCCCAAAACATTTTCAAATAATTGCAACCTACCTCAAGCTACCTCAAATAATTGCCACATAATTGCAATCTACCTCAAGCTAGTTGAGACAATATTACCATCAACATCGGTCACTGTCCCCGAATCTAGTACCTAATTGTGAAATTGTCAACCCAGAATGAAAGAGACCAACACCCACTCATTTCTTTTAAACCCTCCAAGCCAGTGAATTTGTGCTCTAACTTTTTCATAGGACAAATAAGAATCCCATTTCTGAGCATCATTTTTTTTTCCTTTTTTTTCTTCCCTAAAAGTCCAACAACAGTGCCATAGAACCAAGACAGTTTACTTGGGCATATAAATAATTCTGCTACAATCAGGCTCATGGAAACTTGGCCGGATATACCAACATGCCAAAACTCTAAATAGTGCAAAGGTACGTACCATGCCAGGAAAGTACATCTCAATTACCTAAGCTGAATGCTGCTACTTACCGTGTCATGAAAAAAATGAGACTGTCTGTTTCCTGTTCCTGGTCTCAACAGCACAACTACAGTCCTGTCATGTACTATGACTACCATGTCATACATCAGTTTTCACCTTAGCTCAAGTGCACTTTTCACCTTAGCTCAAGTGCACTTCACTTGAAATACATTGCAGTTGCTTATCTGGTCTAGGGATATATCTTTAATTCATTATGCATTATCTGGGCCATTACAATTTGAAGAAAAGAATCAGCATGAAATTGAGTTTTGAACTCCACCTAGACACTTTAATTATTTTTGCTGCACTGATTGGATTGTTTTATTATTCTTTCTTTCCTTTTTCGCTTCCAGTAACGAGCTTTGTATATGACTAACAGATACGGAAAGGAATTAATGCATGGGTTTGTTTTGACCTAACAAAATTTTTAGGAACCTTTCAATTGTTGATAAAAGTACCTGAAGGGTGTCTTATAAGAGGAAAGGTGGTACTATTCTTAGGTGCAAGAGGGGCCAAATTGCCAACCATAGCACTAAAGTTTGATTGAAGAACACGAAAATATAAGTTATAAAGTCACAGATATGAACCTGAAGGGTGTCTTATCAGAGGTAAGGTGGTCCCATTCTTAGGTGGCCGAAGGGCGGAAGGGCCAAAGGGCCAAAGTGCCAACCATAGCACCAAAGTTTGAAAATAAAAGTTATAAACACAGATATGAACCTGGCTGCAGAGCATAGATGATGACCACCAGACTTCAAGACATCCACAGAAGATGAGTCAAGGAGCCCTCAGAACCAATAATTCTGCAAAGACTAGAAAGCATGCGGACTACAGATGGATTATACTTTATGCTTACAAACCACATACGACTAAAAAATCATTAAGGATAAGTTATAAGAGGAGTTTGCATTAGAATCACGGTAACATGATTCAATATCAAAAGAAAGGTTGAGTTCTCTGTATAGTTTAATATCAATAGCCCCCAGAAATTCTAACAACATTGACATGATTCTAAACCCACCATTCTTAGAAGCATAAAATAACAAATATTGGATATTATAAGGAATTCTTCTATTATTTGTTCATCAAAGATAATAACGCTGCAATGACAAGGAAAGAGCCATTGAAAAGTCATGATAATTTTGCAGATACCTGTGAACATATTGATATACAATTACAAATGCCGTTGAAGACCAGTCAGTGATGCCATAACTTTTTCACTCTTTTTTTTTTTTTTTCCCTAGATAACAATGGTTATTGGTATAGTCAAGAAATAAAAATAAGGGACAAAAAAGAAGAGTAGCCCAACCCTATAATACAGTATCATAAACTAAGCACCAAGTTTAGCAGTAGGATACATCTGCTCCTTGTGCGTGTGTGAGGAAAAACCTATTATGATACATTATGCACTTGTAAAGAACATTGGATAATGATGAACAATTGGCTGCAAAAATTAGAGCAAACAGCAGAAAATGATGTTGATTTAACAGTAGTGTATTTGGCAAGTGTTGGTGTGAAAGAAATCTCATATTGAGATGGCCGTAAGGGCAATAGTATGCCTGGATATATCCCTGGATGACAAGTGCATCACTGCTTGCAAGATGATCAGCTGTCAAAACACCGATAATCTAAACTGGTTTGCACTTTCATTACTAGTTTCTAGCCAGCAAATAAAGTGATGGACAAATTTATAAAGTAGTTGATATTAATATCAATGTAATGCATCTCAGATTATATGGACTAGATTAGTAGTACCAGGGAAAAAAGCAAATGAACTGGTGAGAGTAAAGGTGACTAGTGTAATCTAATGCTATAGTCAATTTCTAGTAGGTTTGGAAGTCAATATGCAACTAGAAGGAAAGAACAGGGCATGATAATGACATTGATAATGAATCGATAGCATGTGGCTGTGGCCCTTGAAAATTGAACGAGTACGATGATGAAATTGTCAACAGAGGATAGGGGAAAAGGCTGCTTGATGGACTTTCAGTTTAAGCTTCACAGAATCCAGAACCCCCAATTTAGACTACACTTGTCATTGTCACCTGATACGAATTTCTCTGCCATCACCACATTCAACTCAATATACTTGGCATTAGTCCAACCTTCTTTAATAATTCAATCGTCTACCCTTATTCCTATGATAATGACCTGGAGAAGAATTCTAGCAAGTGTGTGTATTTATCTAATATGTTCATACAAGCGAATCCAACTTAAAGAACCCCTCAATCTTCAATATATTCATCTAATTCCCATGACCATAATCTGGAGAAGAACTTAAAAGTGCGAGCTGTGAATCATATGTATATATACACTATTAACTCTTTGTTTTCATATACCAAGAGAATCCAACTGGAAGAACCCTTTCAACCCATCAATATCCCTTCTGATCATCCATTTGCATAATAATGACACCCGAAGAACCCTTCTAACCCATCAAAAATTCTCTCTCCCTACCATCTCTTCCAAGCTCCCTACCACCAATCCAAACATCTCCAATGTCTAAATTCTACATGTATGGACTAAAAGTAATTTAAAAAAACAAAAAGAAGAAAAGTTCAATGAAATGCACAAGCAAGAATTAGAAAGAATTAATAAAGCCTAATAATATTGATCAAGCAAACTGTATACAAAATTTACTTAACAGAGACAGAAATCTAGAAGAAGTAGATTTCAATGAAAAAATCAAGAAACCTCTAGACCATACAAAACGCCAGCGTACTGCTCTATTCCATCCTTGCTAAAGAAAAGCTCTTTGATCCTCTGGTACGCATGCAAAGTCAGAAGGCTATCCGACCCGGCCTGGTGGCTTTTTCCAATGGCCCGGCCCACATTTAAGGCCTGGCAAACCCGGTCCAATCCTCCATAGAGGTGAGCACAGAACTTGGTCAGGTGCTTCACGTCGTACCCTCCGGAACCAAAGAACACCTTCACCCGGTTCATGAATCCCGGCAGCTCCTCCGGCAACGCTTGCTGCGTCAACAGCTTGACCAGGTATCCAAAATCGTACGCGCTGTGAAACGTGATCCACGTCACGTCCTCGTTGCACACAAGGCCTGATGACATCATCAGCTGGGCGAATCTGTACGAGTCGATCCCTCTCTCCAGGTTGCGCTCGAAATCGATACCCTGCCGCCGCAGCAACTCGATGGAGTCGTGCGCGTGGGGGTCACGCCCCACGTCGAAATCTCTGAAGTTGAATTCCCAAATATACTTGTTCTCCGATCCCAAATCCGGCAAATTCCCGCCGCGGTCCGAGAGAGTCAGGCCGACCTGGATCAGATTCAGCCGGTCCACGTTCGCCTTGAGAACGAGATAATTCGCGTCGGGGCGATCCAGGTGCCGGAAATTCGGATCCTCGGCGTTGGGCCGGAAAACAACGCCGGGAAACTCCGTGTCCATGGAGATCATCGGGAATTCGTCGATCACGGATCGGATCTTGTCGAACTCGTCGTCGAGGTTATCAGCCCATACCGAGCGGATTCGGATTTCTGAAGAAGGCGGCGGAGGTTCTGAGGAGGAGGACAACATAGCTTGAGGTCTTCCAGGTCTTCCAGAGCTTCCAGATCGGACCGGATCTGGATCAAAGTTTCCGATTGGAAAATTGAAAATAAATTAAAAAAGAAAATTTTGGGGTTTATTAGGGTTTGATGGACGATTGTGAAAGACGAAGAAGAAAATAGAGGACAGTTTTATACAAGCTGGAAGATAGAGAAATAGAGAGAGAGAGAGAGAGAGGGGCGGTGGAAGACGTGGGGCTCTCGTTTCCTTCTTTTTTTTTAAATAAAAGATTTTCTTAATTTGCTGCGGAATACTAATTTTATTAGAAAACGGAGGAATGCAAGCCGTACGATGCAGGAGGTGCAATCATTTGGAGGGCAGGAGATCATTGTTTAAGGAATTAAAAAAAAATGGTCGTTGTGGTCGTGGATTTATTTAACTTGAAATGACGGAAAGAAGCGGAAGTGGTGGGGTCCGCGAAAACTACAGGAGCGACGGTCTGTGGGCCGATTGGGTTTTGTCGTGACTTGGCTCAATGCGGATCACCTGGGATGTTCTTTTTTTTTTTTTTTTTCTGAGAGGATCATGATTGACGTGGATAAGTAATACAATATTCGATGGCACCTTTCTTGAAATGAAAAGTATATATGATTTTCAAATGTTTGTTCTTTAATCTAAATTTTAGCCAAGGATGTGTTTTTTTTTTCAGAGCAAAGCTCTAGATGAGATGCTTTTTTTAAACCGATGTTGAGACATATAAAATTTTTGATTGAGAATATTTATGGAAGCTGACCTTTGGGGGCTTTTGAAAGGAAAATGGCTCTTGCAGAATGATTGGACATTAGTGGAAATAGAAATGGATTCACTTGTTGCAGTCAAAATTGATACTCTATTCGACTGATCTTTTTCATCATCTTTATTGTCTTGTGGCAAACTGTCGAGAGGTTTTGAGTATGGATAGGAATTTGTCCCTTGCTCGTGTTTACATAGAGTCTAATTTAGTGACCGATTTGTAAGCAAATATTGGTTATGGTTATGAGTCTGGCTCCAGATGTTTTAGCTTTCCCATTGTTGATGTCGTTCCTCTTCTAAAAATTGATTTGTTATGCTTATGTAAGCTAAGATTAATTGTGATTTAAGTCTTTTATCCTTTGCCTTCAAGCTTCCTTCTAATAAAATAAAATAAAACATAAGCTAATTTAAATTGAGATTGACAATGTTAAACACAGACACATGTGCAATATTTGACATATCGAACGAGTGTAACTACTGTTAAACAATTGTGATTAGATTTTAATGCTATAAATGCAGTTGATTAATATAATAGTAATGCTAGGACAACTATTTTTTGGGCACCACTTGCATCCCCTTTACGTGATAGCTGATATAGCATATTTATGTCATATAATGATGAGTTTTGTACTACATCAGCTGTCACATAAAGTAAAATGCACGTGGTATTTTAAAAAGATGATTCACTCAACATTAGTTTCGTATAAAACAAATTTATTTATACAGTTTTTATAATTTATTATTTAGTTTAGTAATACCATAACTAATATATTTGGTTTAGAAAGACAAAAGACCAATGGTTGTGAAGTTTTAGGGGGGTGTATTGTATATGGAATTAGTTGAACTTTTAAAGAAATTTATGGAATTTAAAAGTCTGGGTGTATTCAATATATACTTTTAGCAATCCATGAAAGTCTTGAGGTATTCAATTAGGATTTTTAAAGACTTCATGAATTCCACCAAAATCTAGGGGTATTCAATTAGAACTTTTAGAAATGAATAAAACTACACATGTATTCAAAATATCATTTATACTTATGGAATTAGAAATCATGGACAACCATAGACTTTGTACGTAGTGTTAATTATACATACCAAACCCCAACAATTTGCCAACCTCCACACCAAAGATTTGAAAAAGTCTATCAAAGTTCTTTTTTTAAAAAAAAAAAGTCTATCAAAGTTCATCTCTCTACGTGCCAAAGAGGTTGGTCATTCATCATCTCTCTTTCTTCATTTTTTGTCTTTTCTCTAATCTTTTACGATATCAACGTTTTTTTAATACTCAACATGTTCATTGTAATTGTTGAATAATGTGATTCTTTTTGTCCTTCAATTGTGATACTTCGAATCCTAATAGCAATAAATGATCTATGAAACCCTAAATTCAAATATTGTGGTCTACCCCTAAAATTTTTAGCAGTGTTGGTATGACATACTAAATTTTATCTTACTAGTTATTCTCTTCTATTTGAATTTATATTATAGTTCAAATAAAGGTTGAACAATTGAATTTCAAATGACTGATTATAGATCAAGACGTTGACCACCAATATTATTATGATATATGTTAATCGGCGAAAACAAAATTGATGAGAATAATTGACAAAACATCAAGTAATCTATATTGTATCTTTATGTTGTTGGGAGATTAAGAATGAGAATAAACTAGTTAGACAAAGTAATAATCATTCATTTGAGCTAATTTCTATTAGAAGATTCTTGAGTATTAAGAGGCAGCGAGTTATTTTTTGTTTGGGTTGCATTGGTTTTGTTTTTTGTTTTTATATTTTGTCCATGCTAGGAAATCAGTAAAAGTCATTCATAATAAAGTATATAGATTTTCATGAATCAATAAAAGTCTGTTACTGAAATCAATAGTTTTAAGAAATCAATAATAATCTATCAACTTTTTAAAGGGTATGTGGACTTTTCAAAAAGTCTGTTACTTAAAAGGATCTGCACAAATCCAAATACAACACACCCCCTTTAGTCTATAATGGATAGATGAACTCAAACGTTAAGTTATTTGACACTCAGCCATAAAACTGGATGCCAATAAGAGGATATATTACTCTGATTGACACCAAAATTATGTGTACCGATATAAAGTTGATTCCATTAGCTAAGAGGTAGGTCCAATCGGTATGGTAGTGAAGTTTTAGTCTATAATGGATAGATGAACTCAAAGTTTAGTTATTTGACATTCAGCCATAGAACTAGATGCCAATAAAAGGATATATATATATATATATATAACTTTTTTTTGGCAAGAATATATATATATATATATATATATATATATAAAACTTTGATGGACATTAAAATTATGCTTACCGATATAAAGTTGACTCCATTAGCTAAAATGTATGTCCAATCGGGTCGATGATATTCAAGTGTTTAACCGTCTAGATACGTTGAGCTACTTGTGAGACAAGAAAGTAGAGTACCGGTGTGGTAGCGGCAAAAGTTGATGCCAAATTCAGTAAGATGTGGCATAGATATGACAGACATAACAGTCATGTACATCCTTTGTGCAAAATATGTAGCATATTTATAAAAAATAGAATGCGATCAACTTTGTCCGTTAGAAATAAATATTCATGATGGAGTGTATCTTTGCTTATTCTTGTTATACAATGAATTACGATCTTCAAATGGAAAAGTAATCATGTTTTTGAGTTTTTAAACTAAATCTTAGTTCGAAAATAATAGCAGGTGAACTACCTTCTAGTGTACTATATATACCCGCCCCCCCTATGTGGCAAAAACTATTCTGAAATTAGACGAATTAGAAATTTTAATGAAATAATGTGACAATTACACATCAGGTACTATAAGGTGACGATGCTCCAAAATATAATTCACTGAGCACTATTCTAATTCAAAATATGTAAAAATTTAATAATCCTAATTTCGTGTACCATTGCCCTATTCCACTTCACTTCATCATAATGATATCATTTGTCCTCTTATTTCTTTCATCGTGAGTATTTAGTCTTTTCTGACGATAAATACACGTAATTTAGATTGTGTGAGCATTAGCTTAGTTTCGTCAATTGGCTACTTTGCCGATTTGAAGCTAATGAATCGACTTTTGACGGGTCAGCAATGCGTTGAATATTGCCACAGTTTCCGTTATCTAGAAGAAATTGAAGCCAAAAATAAAAATGCAAGTCGGCATTGAGCAAAGAACGTGAAAGGCGTGGCGTAATTGACTAAAAATCGGTGAAGGGGATAAACATGTTTATCTCATTTGGTTATTACTACTAGTTTGTTTCCTGTTTAGGCATCTGAGCTGTGACCCAGTCATTCATTCACTGGTGTCTAGATTACGAGCACGAAATAGAGGGCGACAATAAGTCCAAGCAACAACTGCAATAAAAAATACAAGGGGACGAACCCAAATTGGCGAGTTGGGTGACCTACTTTTGCATTCATACCCCTTTGTTATGAAAACCAAACCCAAGCTTTTTCCAACAATGACGCATTCCTATCCAAATTGCAGAGCTATACCTACATCCGATACATCGTCGTCGTCGTCTTCCGGTGATTATTTACGTACTCGTAGTTTATCCGGTCGAATCTAACATCCATGGCATATCTAGGATCTTGGAATTCAATCATCAGGTACAAAATACGGGGTTTAGATTCAACCTCCATGGCATATCTAGGATCTTGGAATTCAATCCTGATCAAAATACAGGGTTTAGAGCAATCTTCCATATCGCGGACTTGGATAGACGAGAAGTGAGAGGACCACGTATTTCAGGGTTGAATTTGGCTGGATTTTGAAGTCAAACTAAAGATATGTTACTTGACCCTCAATTTAAGTCTTTTTTTTTTCTTCTCAATTTAAGTCTTTTTTTTTATGAAAACAAAAAAACAAAAAGACTTAAATTGAGGTCAAGTAACAATCTTTAGTTTACTTCAGAGATTAGGGCAAGCCTATTGGACTTATTAGATTCACATGATGTAGCAGTCAGTTTCATATTAATACCATTACATTGTCCATAAGTCTCGACTCCATCGGACCTAGTAAATTTCATTGGAGTGCACGGTTGGCTCAAGTGAAAATTAAAATAATTTGCACAATAAACAGGAAAAATATGAAGCCTTAAAGTCATTAATCAACCAGGGTTGTGCAGAACTGTTGGTTGGGAAAGCACCCGTTTTCCATGGGCATCTCATACATTTTTGAAACATTAAGCAACAATTTTCTTGCAACAAGAAAAACACACCAAGAATCAAGGCTCACACTGATTCTAGAGTCATTACACATCTGATGAAATATGATGCACCAATATCACAGTAAATTCCGTCACAAAACACAATTTCATCAAATTTTCACTAAAACAACACAATCATAAATGGTACTAAACGAACAATCACCATCTGTTGGTTGTTCTTCATAAATTCACACGGAGTATGACATTATAGGTCAAACATGAGTTCAGTTACCCACCATTCAACGCTCAAAATTTAGCACTCACTTTTCCAATTGCCAACAAGAAAGATAAAGAAAGATAAACTGGAGGAATAAGAGGAGAGACACATGCCATATAGATATCTGCTTAAAGGGTCTTTAATATTTCACACATAAAATCCCATTAATCAAACAGCATCCCTTCAACACAATTGAAATTCAAGAAAAGAAGGCAATGAAACAAAGATGAAGCCATGGAGAGGTAGGAGAAGCTGCTGAGGGCAGGCCCCTGCATGTTCTTGGCTTGGGATGAACAAGGGCATTACAAACTATATATTGCATATTGCCTATGCAATTGGATCCACGATTTCTAAATGGTCCTGAAGCTAGAAGTAGGTACCTTCCGGGGGCTGGACCAACTTCCGGTTATGTGCAGCTGCCATCTCCTTTTTCAGCTGTGTAAGAATATCCTCCATGGTGTACTCTCTCTGCCAGTTTGCAAGAAGCCCAAATTTCTTCGAATCCACCTATTAAATTAAACGTTCTCATGTACTTTCAAAGAGAATTTCTTTAAACAAAACCAAGTAGAATGCAATTGCAATATAGTCATACACCTTGGCTTGAAGTCATCTAGTCTGGGCATCCCTTTTTTATGATCCAAATCAGTATTATTACAGAGTTGAGAAATTGTTTATGAAAGCAGTACGAAATGATTAAATGGCACCTTGGTTTCTTTACCGCATAATAAAAGACAAATAGAACTTACATAGTACATGGACCTAACTCTCTTCTCTACTTGCTTCATGAAAAGGTGGTCAAAAATGGGACTAAATAATGTCAAGTGCAAATCAGTAGCTGCAGCCAGAGTAAAAAAAAACTGCAAACCACAGCAACTGAACTACAAAGTGAAGCTAGTAAATTGAAACCTTACCACTCCAGTTTCATGGTTGACACAAGTCATGTTAATCCGTGAATGAAACCGAACAGTTGGTGGCTTCTCTGGGTAATCTTTATCACAAAACAGCTTCAACTGATAGATCCGACCTTCATGTACAGTCTAGAGATAACAGAAAAGGGTTCATCGCATTAAACAAAACAAAAAAATTATATGAAACATAAGGCATTCTAATAACTTTTGTAAGCTTAATACATTTGAGAAGAAAATGCTGGAAAAGTGGAGAATAGGTTAATCCTTCAACTATTTTCTGATATATTTGGAAGTTGGAAAACTGAAGCTTCTCTCTATTGTACAGTAGAGCTTAGTCCAACCTCTCCATATACACTGCCCTTCTATTTTACCTCAGCATTTGCCAAAAGCTAAGCAAATATAAGTTTCCTCGATGCCAAACAATAAACAGACACCAACTTACTAGTTTTTCTGTTATATTTGGATGTTGGATTATTACTGATCAAAGGCAACAAGTTCTGTATCCTGTTACATGTCTAATACTTACTTCTAATAGTTGTCATATGATGCCAGATAAACTGCAGTCCATCTCCTAGAAAAAAGCAATGATATCTTTGTGCGTATTTGCAGGTGGGTGTCTAACCCAATAGACTCACTAAGCTAACAATAACCACATGGAATTGAATTCTGGACTCCCACAAAAAGCCAGCATTGATTTTGTTGGTTTTGACCAACTTTTAATAACAAGGCTACCCGAATTCAGGACTTCCAAGTACAGATGACCAAGTGTTAGCTAAAAGGCCAAACTTTTGTCCTTTTGGATTGTGCAGGGACTAATTCCAGCATATTCAAAATAAACTCTGATTGGTTCTAATGTGGGAGAGACTACAACCATCATCTTTTGTTATTTTGGGTAGTGCAGGGACTAGTTCCAGCATATTCCAAATAAAATGATCAGCTCAAATTTGGGAGGGACTAAAAATTCAACACATCATCTTTCTTGATAAACACATATGCAACAGATAGTCTGACAAAACCAAATAAAAATGAACATAAGATTAGTTATAAGAAAGAGGAATTTACATTATGGGGACCAATGATGGTGCCAGTCCAAGAACGCATGTAGATATCATCTCCGTCATCCATCCCATAGCTCACAGTGCCATCCCCAATACCTTTCTCTCCACGTTCAAGTTCCTCCAGCAATCTGAAATTTCTTGGGACTGCAGGGAAACTCAATTGACTTAAGGGTCCACATTTGACATAAGGAAAAAACTAAGATTCACGATTACTCTGCAAATTTTTTTTTACGTCAGTGTTGAATAATTGGCTCACAATCCACGAAACCAATACAAAATTCTTCTTGCATACCTTATCATCAATATAGTGGGCATATCACCACCTAACACTATTCTATTCCACAACCTATACGGTCCAAACCATGGCTGCCCTACTCTACTGTCCAATAAACTTTCAGCTTTTTCATACAAAAAATCAAAAGCAAGAACACAAAAGTAAATTGAATTATCAATCCACTGTTTAAACTTCAGTAACAAGGGAAATCCAATTAGTTCACATACTCTGGAAAAAAACAAGATGGCACAGAATATTAACAGACAAAACATGAGATACAAGATGATGCACATGTAATGCCTCGACAGGACTATAAGAGATAGTCAAGAAACACTACAAGTTTTCAGATACAAAATCTTGTGGAGCACATACAAAATCTTTCACACTGTCATTCGGTTAGCGGCGCAACCCCTATATTTCTGACTTATAAAACCCTTGCATTCACAATTTCTGAGTGACACACACAAGCAAGAACTAGTCACTTGAATGTAGCGATAGCAAACAGCATAAAAAACAGTGCTTTATTTCTGCCTTAAAGGAGAATCAGCACATGAATTTACATACTGATAAACAAACAAAAGGGCTAAAGGGAACCCTCATCAGGTACTTAAGTCAATGAACCACAATTTAGCAAACAAAATTTCTTATTTCACCATGAAAGCACTCTATACAAACCCAACCAAGAATTTCAACCTCTGCATAAACAGACCCTAAAACACCAAGTACAAAATCATTCAAAACCCAGCTCAATTTGATCCCAAGAACACGAACAATAAAGAGCAATAATTTAATCAATATCATACAAGAAAAACGCATGAACAGCAAAACTGATCAAAACCCATATGCAAAAGGGACGAAACGAACAAGATCAAAGCAGAAATTCATCAAGAAAGGACCGACTCACCCACAACACCGGATCCTCCAGAGCCTAGAGTCATGGGTACTCAGTTGGGTTGTTTCTACGGCGAGATCTAATTGAAGTGAGGGAATTCTAGGGCAGGTTGGGGCCGGACCGTCAAAGAGTGATAGAATTGAGAACGAAGGAGGCGACGAAGGCGAAGGTGGGAATAAAAAAGAAGAAGAAAAAGAAAAAAGCCCAAAGTACAAAATGGGTATTTTGATAGGTTGTGATTTTTTTCGAATAAAAGTCGGGGCTGTTTGCAATTTTAACTTTTTCGGAGACTAGTCCACACTACAATTCCCAATTGGTTTGTCTTTCCCATTTTCATATGTGAGCTGAGCCTTTGGGGCAGGGGAACCAAAATCAGAAAAACCAGCCAAAGTCGGACGGATTGATCGGTTGGCCGGTTTCTCTAAAATGGTAATGAATGAAATGATGATTTTATTCGGTTCGTGCTTTGACAACCATACAACAGATTTTAATAATTGGAGTGTAAATTTGAGATTTCTCATCATAATCAACTTTGTAAAATTTCAATAATGTTAGAAATCGTTGGTCAATCAAAATGACGAAACATTACAGATAAATCTAGACCGTCAGATAAAACTAATTGTGACAATTCTCCAAGATTTTTATGAAGTCCCAATTCTGGCAAAAAAGCTGAGAAAACATACAATTAATTTTACAAATAAATGAATCGTCGATATACTTTTTTATGACGACTTGCTAAAGGTCATTGCCATATATATTTTGTATGTTTTGCTTATAAATGTAGCCGCTCGTGCTCAAGTGATTGGATTCGTTGGCATTTTAACTTCTTTCTTAAAATTTGGGCAAAATATCTTGAATTTTTTTTAAAGTACAAATTCCCACAAAAAAAATCGTGAAAGCATGGATTGATTTTACAAACTAAAGAAAAAAAATCTCAAACACACATTTCCGTACAACAAGATCAAAGTCATTGCCATTTTTTATGTTTAATATTTTACTTAGATAATAATGGTCCCTACCTATTCAAACATATTGGATTCCTCAATGTCTTCATTTTATCTTTTTAGACTTAAGGCAAAAGCACTCGAAGATTTTTCTTAATGTCAATTCACCAAAAAATCGTGCGCTAGAATACACTTTTTGAGGCTCATAAACATTCTTTAGACAATCCAAACTTCATTAGATTTTGATGTACCATGTGGTTCTCTCTATACAAGCTCTTAAGCAACAACAATGAAAGCATAGAACTAATTTTATAAATTCAATAAAATAAATTAAATTCAGGCCTATCTCGATAATATTGTTGACAGGAATTGTTGCCTTGATTTATTTTGTATTTTTTGTTTGCATAAGTATATCACACTTACTGGCTCAAGGCGATTGGATCAGTTCTCGCAAAATAAAATCGTGCACTATAGCACACGCTATTAAGGAACTAACAGATCCACTAAATTTATGATCACCAAGTGGTTCTCAATCTCGTTTAGGAGTGGACCTGTAAATGGACCGGATTTGGAGTGGATCAACCTAAATTCGAAACCATACTCAACCTGACCATATCCGTTAATCCAACGGATTGTTAATAGTTCAATCTAAACTTGTACCCTTGGCGGATTAATGGATACCTACTCCACTGGTCCGATCCATTTATTAAAATGAATATTCTTAAATTTTTAAATAATATTATTAAATCTTTTATTATGATAATTCATTAAACTTCAATAATACATTGAAACAAAATTAAGAGTATCACTAAATGTTTGTTTAAAAGGTGCGGCTATTACCACCATACTAATATTTTTTTAGTTTCTAGTTTACTTTGTTCACCTATTTATAGTACCCAAAATACCATTTTCCATTATAGAGTTTAACTCGAATTCTTTTTCTATTTGGTTTCCTTTACATCTTTCTCAGTTTTTTTTAGAATGCAGGAAATCCTAATAATCAAGCTTGAAGGATCGACCTCCTCAAGGAGCTCACCAAAACCCATTATACAAGAAGCAAAGATGAGGGCCTTCCACTCGATCTTAGGATATATGTTCTTCAAGATATCAATATTCAAGTGCATATCCACCTACTCACCAATTGTTGCATAGTCAAACAGTACCTATTTGGTCCATGAAAAATGAACAAGTTTTAATGACAATCATGAAATTGTCAACAGAGTATATAGCAAAAGGCAGCTTGATAGTCTTTTAAGCTTCATAGAATCCAGAAACCCCAAGAAGACTACACTTTTCATTGTCACCTCGTACGAATTTGTCCCCTATCACCACATCCAACTCAATATACTTAGCATTAGTCCAACATTCTTTAATTATTTAATCGTCTTACAAAATGAAAACAACTGGGTGTCTACACTCAATTCTATGATAATGACCTGGAGAAGAATTTTAATAGCTATGCCATATGCGTATGTATATTTTCATATAGCAAGAGAATCCAACTTGAAGAAAGGAAAAATAAAAACATGATTACCTCATTTTCAGGCTTCAAGTAGGTGTTTTCAGACTCCATTAGTGTTAATATTTTTTAGGCATAGTTATTAACATAACATGAGAATGATTGAAGATGATGAATGGTAAAAAAACAAAGTATTAGGGTTTAATGATGATTGAAACGATTAAGCTTCAAGTTTAAGTATGTATTCTATAGGGAATAAGAAAATAAATTATAATTTTTAATAAGATACTGTCCTTTATTCTAATTTTATATTAGGGTACTTTAGTCTTTTAATAAATTAGAAACATATAGGGTGAACAAAATAGCTAGTAGGGTGGCAATAACCGCACCCTTATTTAAATAACCAATTTCTTTTTCTTTCTTTTTTTTGTGGCAAATAGTAATCAACTAACATTAAATTGAAGAAATGTTACAGAACCAAGAAACTGGGTTGGAACAATCAACAAACAGGAACAAGCAAGAAAGAGCAAAGCAAAATAAAGCAAACCCAGAGTACAACACAAAAACAAAAACAAAGACAAAGACAACAACAACAAGGACTCAAACCATGTGAGCCCAATCCATTAATACTTCTTACAACACTACATTAATGTAAGCAAACTATTGTTTTCATGAAAGAAATATATACATATATATATATATATTAAATAATGATAAAAACGGACCGGATCATTAATGGTTCGGATCAAACTCAATTTGTGTACGATCCGTTAACGGATCCAGACCATTACCGGATCAATGGATCAAATTTTCAATCCAAACCCGTCCATAGCCATGGATCCGGGTCAAAATCCAATTCATTTATAAGTCTATTTAGAAGTCCAAGTAAATTGAGCAACAGTCATAAAAGCATATTATTAATTTTAGAAATCAATCTTGTATTAGGAAAAACCCATCCATACTTCTTATTTTAATAATTAAACCTTCCTACTAGGGTGTGTATCTATAATTAAGATGTTTTCATATTTTACAATTGTCTATTTTGCCATTCTGATTAAATAGGATGTTAATTAAAGAAAGTCTTCCTTAAATGTAGCATTTTTTGAATTTGAATTATGAGTCAGTTATAAACACAAATTTTGAATTTATAAAATCAATTTAATCCTTGGTTTTTCCCTTATTTAAACAATAAATTCGCCTGTATTCATTTTTGATGTGAGTTATATATTTGTCTTTTTTTTTTTAAATATATTTTTATTTAGATTTTTCTATTTATCGATGTGGTTGATATTCTTCACCAAGGTATGTTATTTTTCATTCCACATTGCTTCACCAATCATCATTTATTAGAGTTTGAAAATATCTTTTGCTTCTTGATTGTAATAGACATTCTATTGTGGGTATAAAATTGTCAATCAACACAATTGTTTCATGTTCATTAGAGCATATTTAGCAAACTCTCTCTTTTAGATTCTTAGTAATTTTGGAGAGCATGTATAGTTTTTATTAATTTTAACAATTGCACCAGGTTGTTCAGGCATTGATAACTGCCTTAAAGTTAGTACGGTTTAGGCTGGATAGATACAATTCATCCATTGATTTAAACGAGTTAGATACGTTAAAGATCATCAATTTGACTGAAAATCTGCAGAGATGATCTATACATTAGTACCTAAAAACTGAACGGTAGAGATATGGATGCGTGACTGAAAAGTGACCTTAAACTCTAAATCCACACTTTAATTTCAAAGCGGAGCTCCGCTCTGTATAGGATACACACACACACACACGTAGTCATTCACTCAGGAATGCCACTAATACCAACTGTAGTTTGCAATTAAATAAATAACTCCCAAAATGATAAGGTAACTCCGTTCGTAAATGAACATTGTGAGATTACTCACATCTGAATCCCACTACGTCTTCACACACAAACTGAGATAAGCACAAATTGCCGCAATCCAATCAACACAATTCTATCATGTACCTAATCACATCAAGATAACATCTTAATACTACTTGAGGTACGAAAACATCCAAGTTCGAAACACGTGAACTAAAACCCGAATACTACGTCAATTGAGACGAAGCTTCATCCGAGACTATCGAAAGTCTCCAGAACAATCCTATGATCATATCTCTAAACAACAAGTCTATCCAACAGTCAGATCCTCACGGATCGAAAATCGAACAATTCAAAATTATGGAAAACGCTAACATAATCAAACGGTCTCCAAATATTACAAACCATATATCAAAACACTCGTATCGATGAGTAGATAATACTGGTGAAAGAAACTTTCCCATGCCTGGCCGGATGCGTCATCAAGCGCCACCATTCCAACCTCCATTCCAGGCTAATCCAACTGTCCATAATGGAGAGCACAACACAATGATTAACTTTAATACTTGAGACTTGAGCCAATTCGACCTAGATTGCCGCCGATCTCCATCGCAAGCCAAATTCCACTGTTCACCTAGAATCAAAGCTCTTTAGGTGCAAATCGATCAACGAGGACATTGCCAAGAGCAAAAGGCGACCGGTTTAGAAGCCTTCCGTCGCCAAAATCGGAAGATATCGCTGGGTCCTCCGCCACCTAACTTCGCTGCCTCAATCCGTCACCAAAAGTGAGAATCACAGCTAGAGACCACCGTAGGGAGGACCGAAAGGAGGAGAGGAAGAGATCTGGGTCGGTGCCGTGGTCGGAGAACGCCGAAATCAATTGGAAAATTCGGGTCAGGTCGGACAGAAAACTCCCGAACCCTAGGGTTCAAAGAGAGAGAACAGAGAGAGTTGGGTTTCCAATTTCGGAAAGTTTCTAAAAATATCAAATTATGAAATCCCCAAAACAGTACTTTCTATTTATAGGGATTTCCAAAATTAGCAGAAACTTTCATTGAGCATATCTTTCTCGTACGAACTCCGATTTACGCGTGTCACATGTTCACGAACTCATATCGACGTGCTCTACGACTTTCGTGAAGGAAGTTTTTGGAGAAACTCAATGAAAAAAAGTCAACTATTTGATTGCTTGAAAATAAAATGTTTCAAGTAATTATTTGTCCGAAACATTTCCACTCCATCCTCGAACCACAAAATCATCATAACAATCAACTCAATAGTTTTCAAAATTCATCAAAAATTAATAATGAATTTCTAGGGTATCACAATATGGGCTAGCTTATTGACACACTTGTTTTTAGTCAGGGTGTTGGGACTTGTTTGGAAAGGTGGATGCCTAACAGCAGCGCTTTATTTAAAGCGGTGTTTGTCATCCTTGATGATCGCCTTTGAGGACGATTATCAGAAACCCTCTCTATTAGCAGTTCCTATATCCCTTACTCGTCGTGGCGAGTTTTGGCAAAGAAGCTGTGAAAGCATACAATTAATTATACAAATAAATGAATCGTAGATATACCTTTTTATGACGACTTGCTAAAAGTCATTACCATATATATTTTGTATGTTTTTCTCATAAATGTAGCTCCTCATGCTCAAATAGATTGGATTCGTTAGCATTTTGACTTCTTTTTAAAATTTGGGCAAATTATCTTGAAAATTTTTCAAATTGCAAATTCCCACAAAAAAATTGTTAAAGCATGGAATTAATTTTACAAACTAAAAAAAAAAAAAATCTCAAACATACATTTCCGTATAACAAGCAAAGAGCATTACCCAAAACAATACACTTGAAAACAAATAAAGAAAAAAACTCTAAGCGTTGTTTAGCGCACCCAAACCCTAGATTCCCAACCCCGACCATTCTGTGTTGTCAGATCACTGCATTCTCGACCTAGTGTGTTAGCGGTCATTGATCCCATAAACATCATGTCTATCATTGAGTCTGTCACTGAAAATTTTGCTACCTCGTTGGCCATTGCAGGCAACGGGGTGGTTGATATCTCGAAGATGGCCAAAGGAGGAGCGTTTAAGAACTCACAATCCTACCTCCTTGCATGTCCTCTGACAACAAAGATGGTGGAGGCAACTGACTTGAAACTTCACTTTTGACGTGTTTGGGTTTTGGACAAAGGCTGCCAGTACATGAACGTGCTCCTGATTGGTTCTTGTTTTCTTTTGACCTTAAGAAAAACTGCAACAAGGTTCTAATGGGCGGTCCATGGAGTTTCAATAGAGCTTTGGTGTTCTTGCAGAAATATGATGGTGTTACACCGATACAGGTAGTGGCTATGAACGCCAAGTTATTCTGGGTTAAAATCTCGAACATGCCACCTACTTTTGGGCAAAAAAAGACTATAGGCAATGTTGCATCTATAGCAGGCAAGTATATTGATTTGGATCACAAGTTGTTTGATTCAACTAGTCAAATTAGGATTAGGGTTTTGCATGAAATTTCAAAACCCTTTTATTTGAAAATACTCTCAAGTTTTCTGAAAGGGTTGAATAGGAAGTTCACTTCTTTTTTGAGAATGTGGTTGGGAAATGCAAGAATTGCAACCTTGTGTATTATGAAAATGGGGCATGTCATGTAACCCCTGCAAAATCGAAAGCGACGGAAGTTGACAAATAGGTGGCATGAAGGTTGGAATTAACCGATCCTTTTCTAGGCTTGACGGGTAACTAATTTTAGAATAGTACCTTTCATTTTTCTGGATTTACTACTCCTATTGTGTCACCAGTGGGAAGGACATTGTTTGGTGGACCTGAGTCAAGCAAAACCACAAAGCAGGTTGTCATTAGAAATGTCGACTTAAGATCAACCAGTGAATATGACTATTTGGATATAGTGTCGATGGAAACTAAGCAACAAATTGTGAAGAGGGGATGTCCTGCATCTCCCTTCTCTCTCCCTCTCTCCCTCTCTCCCTCTCCCAAAAAAAAATTGAGCTTTCTATCGTTTGACTTGCTAAAAGGAAAGACAAGTGCAGCAGCTCCCACAAAGAAGATAAAAGTTACCTGAATTCACTTCAAAAATTACAGCTAAATATCTTAGGCTTGTGGACACACCAGTAGGTATGTTGGTGCCAGCTGAAGTGATACTGCCAAGAACTGTGTAGGTTGAGCAGCCAAGTACAAAGAAGAAGAGAAGTAGGCCTCTGGGATTAAAGAATAAATTTCTTTCAAAATCAAAAAAGTTGCCTGCTGTTGAAGTCTTGAACATGTTGTACTCAGGAAAACCTCATAGCTAGCCCTAGCTTGAAGGGCAAGAAGAAAATGTAGTTTCTTTTGTTGTACTATGCCTAGCTATATGCTATGTTCTAGAGTTTTCCTAGTTATAGAATTAGTTTGAATATAGTTGGTCTATTCCTATGTACCATAGTGTTTTCATCATAATTTCTTGATGTGTCTGTAAAAGCAGCGATAGGATATGTAATGGCCATCTTGACATGAGTTTATTGAGAATTCATCTTATTTAAAATGAGCCTTCCCATTATTTATGTTTAATATTTTACTTAATTAATAAGGACTCTGCCATATTCAAACATACTGGATTCCTTGACATTTTGAACTTATCTTTTTAGACTTATGGCAAAATCTCTCGAAGATTTTTCTAAGTGTCAATTCTCACCAATAAATCGTGCGCTGAAATATGTCTTTTGAGGCTCATAAACATTCTTTAGACAATACGAACTTCACTAGATTTTGACGCACCATATGATTCTCTCTATACGAGCTCTTTATAAAGGGTGTGTCTTTTCCACCCTATTAAATACTTTGTTCACCTTATAACCAAATTTTTTCTTTAAATCCCAAAATTATCCTTAAGAACAATTATTAACAGAAAACAATGAAAATGAGAAATCAATTCTGTTTTAATTAAAGCTTTACCCAACATACATCCTAAATTCCTAATTATGAATTATCATAACAGCTTTCTATACCAAAAAAAATAATTATCATCTTAGCTTCTTCATTGCTAGCAGACCAAATAAATAATTAGACGAAATTTTCAAGGTATAGCAACAAGTGAAAACAATTGTTGATTAGTATTATTTTGTTCTACTTTATGTGACTCGTGTTTGATTCTATGTCATAATAGTTGATGAAGGGAGAAAATAGAGAAGAGGAAAAAAAAAAAGAGTAAAAAGAAGCAAGAAGGCATGGGGTTGATGGTGTACTAATTTTCTCTTTCTTTTTTCTTTTCCAATTTCACATTTTCAATGATAATATCTTTTTTTGTCTTTTTAAAATTATTTGAGGGTGAAATTGAAAATTTCATGATAAAAATTAATTATAGGGTGAACAAAGCATTTAGTAGGGTGAAAATAGCCTCACCCTTTCGAACAAAAAAAAATTTAAAGACATGTTATTCTCAATAATACTATTGATGGAAAAAGATTAATGCCTTGATTTATTTTTTTTAATTTTTGTTTACATAAATAGATATCACTTAGTGGCTCAAGGCGATTGGATTGGTTCTCGCAAAATAAAATTGTGAACTGTAGCATACGCTCTTGGGGACCCAAGAGATCCATTGACTTTCTGATCACCAAGTGGTTCTCAATCTCGTTTAGGGGTCCAACAAGATTGAACATCAGTCATGAAAGCATATTATTAACTAAAATTATATTATAAAAAGATCATGTCATGGCAAATAGTATATTTGTTTTTGTTTTCATTTTTACTTTTTTCTTCAATAAAAACGTATGTATTCCTTTCGTGCTCAAAATAATTGAGTTACTTGGCATTTTGACTTCTGTTTATTTCGAAGTGTCAATTCTCGCAAAAAAGTGGTGCACTATAGCATGCGCTCTTGGATACCAAGAGCAATATTCACTAGATTTATGATGACCAAGTGATTCTCAATCTCATTTAGTACTCCAACAAGACTGAGCGTTAGTCGTGAAAGCATATTATTTATCTTATAAAATTAAAATTATATTATAACACATGTATCCCTTATTGGGTCTTTGGGCATCTCGACTTCTTTTTTATACCCTGAGCAAAAGAAGTGTCAATCCTTGCAAAAAGAACTATTAGCTATAGCCTCTGTTTTTGGATTCACACAATCCAAACTTCATTAAATTTTTGATGCACCGTATGATTGTATCTCTTTTATTTATTCTTCATGCAGAAGATGATATCGGAGTCTCATTGTTGCTTGAGATGGTCATGGCCCCTCCAAACTTCCACATGGCTGGAATATAATTGGCTAGAAATTTCATTTCTTCAAAAATAAAACGTTACAATAATAGATTTATGGCCCCGTCAAATCGTGTAAACTACATGATTCGGAGAGTCTATCAACATGCGAGAATGTTGAAAAGCATGTGGTAACCTTGAGTGTGCACATGGAATAGTTAGCTTTGTACTGGCAAGAGAAAAAACTCTCTTTGATTGGATGGTTGCTGCGCTAGGAATTGTTGACAGCGGCACTAGAATTTTGGCCGGACGAGTTGGGGCTATCCCTCTCTTTGGTTCTATGGAGGCTACAGGTGGCGGGGGTATTCTCTATCCGCGTTTGCTTGGTTTCAAGGTAGGAGGTCGAGCTCAGGGCTCTGGTTTTAGGCGGGTCGGCATTGGTGCTAGGCCAGCGACGACTTGTCTGAGGAAGGAAGCCGGATGCTGGGTTCGTGGTAGTCCACAGGAGGTTTTCTTTTCCGATCTGGTTTCGATCTTGGTTTTAGCTTTGAGGTCTGGCAGCCTTAACGAGGGTGGAGATTGCGACCGCAACTCTTCTCTGATGGTAGGGCGTTGTGTCTCTCGGAGTGTCGGTCAGATTGGCGGTGGGGTTGCTAGAGGACGGGGTACAGAACTGGACACCGGCGGTGGTAGCTCTGAGGAGGGGGTGTCCAGTCTTTTGTGCTTCCATATTCAATGGGTTTGTGGCTTTAGTTGGGCCTGGATCGTTGGGTTAGGGCTGGCATTTTTACTTTTGCTTTTTATTTGATTGTGATGGATGGGGAATCTGCGACCTCTCTTCTTGCTTGACGAGATGTATCCAAGGCTAGTCAACACTACTTATGCCATTTAATCCACATGGGTAGTGATGAGTAGATTTTGGATGCGCTTCATAGGATCTAAAAGGTTGAATTGTTTATGTAATAGCTTTTTCTATCAGCCTCGCTGGGGCAAGTTGTTATGTAAATCCGCTGAATTATAAAAGAGTTGACGGCTTGTTTAAAATAATAATACTAATAATAATAAAACATAAACATATGAGAATGTTTTTGTCTATTTAGTCTTGAATGTTTTTGTCTATTTAGTCTTGTCCCATTATATGGTCCCATTATATGCAATTCTGGGTCGCGACTGGATCCACCGGAGTTATTGTGTCCCATCCAGCCTTCATCAGGAGCTGATCATATGGGACATAGTCGCGGATAAGGCGGTAATAGTCAAAGCAGATCCGTGACCTTTCTCACTCTCCGCAGTCTATGTAGACGCAAGGTACTATTTAGAACCTATCTCTCCGCTACAGGTCTGCGGAATTGACAACAAGGGTCGCCCCACAGGGGTCACGACCTCCGAACTGGCACAATGGGGGCTCGCAGTCGCGAAAGGCGACCTCAAAAGGCCCGGATATGCCGTGCCAACTCCAGGTCCTAATTGATGGATCAAGACCTCTTAAAGGAAGAGGTACAGGCCTTTCGTTCTTTATATGATAGATTATCTTCATACTTAATCGAAAAAGAGGCCTACGCACAAGTGGCAACATTAGAATATGTTGATGAGGCTCTCTCCGATCACGAGGAGGAAGAAGAGCCCATTCGACTGGCCCCAGCATCGTTAGACGATACTCCTCCAAAGGTTAGGGATCCTACAGAGAATGTGAACTTGGGGACAGAAAACGAGCCAATAAAAGTGGCTTTTGGAGCAACAACATTATAAGAGTAGTATTGATTCAAGATCTCTTCAATCAAGATGAAGACCTTTGATTTCGAGGTCTCAGGGGCAATGTTTGGACCCAAAATGAACATTTTGGCCTGACAAGGCGTGCTTTGGAGAAATTGAGCTAATGTCAGTGGCTCAAGCTATATATTGTTGACAAGTTTGAAATATAGTTTTTAGAGGCTAAATAAAGCCTACTAAGGAAGATTATGCGAGTTGTAAGAAAAGAAAATGATGGAAGCATGGAAATGAAAAGTTAACTTTAGCACATTTTCATACTTCGGCTAAGAGAACTGAGCTAAACAAGGAAGGTGGGGTGGCAGACTAACCATCCGAACTCCAAATGAGTTGAAACTTTCCAGATTCATTTTAGACATCCCAATTATCATTTCTTATGATGAGTGCCAGAGCTCATTCGGAATGGAAAACCTTCAAACAATCAGTCCAATTTTCTGCAGAAGCAAAACTGGAAAACTAGACCTATAAGGAATCCAGCAGCATTTCCGGCCCAACCACATGGAAATAAATTCTGAAATTTTACCACAATAATCTACATTCGTGGTGGATCATTTCATATGAAGAAGTCGAAGGCTAAATATGAGTTCTTAGTGGAGATAAAAATTAAAGGAATAAAGGAGCAGAAAGTGCTCAAACCACTCCAAATCCATTAAGTGTTTAAGTGCTCAAACCTAACCCACTATGATTTGTTTAAATGCCAAATAGTGTTGCTTGGAAGACTATATATAGAGGCTACAACAAGTATCATCTCACCAATTCATTCATTAAAATATCTATAAGATGATCTAAGTCCTCTCTAGAGCAGCCTCTTTAAGAGAAACTCCTCTCATTCTTTTTCTCTTATCGGTGATCACACTCCAAGTTCTAGTCTCCTTAGGAGCCAACTTTAATGAACCCACCATACTTGCTGCAACTTTAACATCTAAAACCACATGGGTTATAATCATGTTTAATTAAAAAAAAAAATCAGGCCACTACGCTGGCCCTGCGGTTGTAGGGAAAGGTGTAATGCCATCTCTTTACTGCGGTTGATGGAATAATGATTAATTAATTATCAACTAGAGCCACTCACTAGCCCAGCTAATAAATTAATCTCCAAAAATATCTGAGTTATATATGAAGGTGTAATGGAGAAGTGTTCTTTATGACCTAGAAATGACATCCAAGAAACCATTCATTATCGGTCAGGCAGAAGAAATCACTGAGATAGCCGCATTCACCTGGCGGACTAACATGAGTGTTCGATGCAAAAGTTAGACCAGAGAGGAGAGAAGTGGACTGATGAGCTTTGGTGGAGGTGATAGTCAAGCGGGTTTGGGCCCCACACCTCGCGATCGTTTGCCAGATGATGCTATGGCCTATTATGGGCTTCCCATCCGCCGTCCCATAGCGGCTCTTCGGCAGGTGCCCGGTGATTTTAGCAGTTGGGGACCAAGGAGGAAAGTGGGCTTTTGGCCTACCATCGCTCCCAAGGAAAATGTTTGGTATCAGGAGGTCCGAGCGAGAGATTTGGCCCGATTGGATGCGGTAGGTATCACCAAACCATCGATCTATGCTTCTGTCTTCCCCATAATACTAGCCCTGCACCGCTTGCCACCGCTCTTTGCTTCTGGAACACTTCTAGCAATACATTCGATTTCCGGTTTGGGCAGATGAACATAACTCTGCTGGATGTTCTTACCATCACGGGGTTGCCCATTGATTTTGACCCCTATGTGCATGGTCAGTTTGATGGTATTCAATTTCCTTTGAGAATGGATATGGCTGGTCGGGGGCATCACAGCAAATCCTACCCTGTCTGGCGTGATTATTACCGCACCCAGTGTGACCATACAGGAGGTATCGTATTTCTGGAATTCTGGCTTTGCAAATTTATCTTTTGCACTTCTTCCAACAAACCTACTGGGCGCTGGAATTCTTTGGCCACTGCTCTCTACAATGGTATTTGCGTTGGCCTTGGGCAACCTGTATTGGGTGCGTTATATCGCTCCCTTTATAGAGCCGTTATGCGCCCGTTTGATACCGACATTAGTGGTCCATTCTGGATCCTTACCTTTTGGTTGCAGATTTTTTCTGTCGCGGTGATATTCCAAAGGAACCTCCAGTCGCAACGTAAGTGTCACGCCCCGAATTTTAGAATAACAATTTAAAATCCGAAACATGAAAATACTACAAACTCAAAATAATCATCCTGAAAATTTTTCTTTTCATAACACCCTCACCACACGAAATAAAATCAAACCGAATTTAGTTTCGGTTAATTATTACAACTCAAAACCAAATGTAATTGTAAAACTCTAAATGAGCATACACACCTCACAACTAAATAAATAACAAAACTGCTGTAACACCTAAGCAGCTCGGTCACCTCCCTGGTTATCCTGACCTGCAGGAATATCCGCTACACCATTGAATAGTGTACCGGGATTGCAACAACACAAAACCCGGTAAGCTTATGAAAGCTTGTATGAGTAAAAGAAGAACTGTTACTTAATTTAATCTCATTTATTCCCACACGCAGCAACACCCAATAATTTCCACATATGCAAGTACTAACAATCTCAAACACACACCAATTCAACATATCACAACAAACCAACTCACAACTTTCTTCACAACTCTCATCATCGTATTTATAAAAATACAGTATTTGACAGACTTGAGCTCTAACTGAATCGTAGCCCGTCACCTGGCCTAGGTTATGGCATCCGACATATTTATCAATTATTGTATTTCATCAATATGTATACCTATATACATATTTAGAACGTCCACATACTCAACCAATCGTATCCCCTCATCCACACTAGGATTAGAGCGTCCGATTACCCACACCGGTCATTACGTCGACCCTAAACCCATAAATGAACGCAACACATAATATCACATACTGAAATCAACCCAACCAAAATACATCATATTATTATGAAATTACACAATTGTAATATAATCAACTCATGAATTCAACAATCCACTCATCAATATATATTTTCCACGTAAATATATATATACGTAATCATCCACTCAGGAATGACCACTAATACCATCTATAGTTCACACAAGAAAATTATGAAATTCATTTGTATAGTTAAAATTCATTTTACTTACCTATGGACCGTGGTGATTTAAGTCAATGAAATTTAAAAAACAAATATTTAATCCGTAAATATTTTTCACACAATTACCAAAAATAAATAAATTAACATGCTCGGTTCGTAATATGAACCACGTGAGTTTTACTCACCTCGAAACTCCCGCTGCATCTTCAATATAATTATAATTTATAATTAACGCCGAATAGCCCACTCAAATAAAATCCGTCAATCACCTAATCAAATGTGATTCGAATTTAGCCAACAATTTCAACACATAATTTAACTACTAATTAACGGTCAGATTCTAATTTACATTAAAATCCGACGAGCGGTTTCTCACGAATCGCTCCCCTAATTACCGTTTTTCACATATACGAAGATCCAACGGTCGGATCTTTGCCCATGACCACACAAAGCCTCTGGGACAGTCATATGATCATCATAACAAATTTACAAGTTCATCCGACGGTCATAAATTCACAGATCAAAAATCTAACGATCGAAATCACAAAATTCATATCTAATTCATACGATATCCGAAAAATGCGTATAATACGCCGAAATGATCGTATCGAAACATAAAATCATAAAATGGACAGAAACCAAATTTTAGACCTCCGGAGGTGGCCGAGAAAGGCCGCCGGAGTTAGGGACAGAGCCGCCACCGACCACCGCCAATGGTGTCGGGGCCGAGCTTGTCCCCTTCGTTTCATCATTCTGAGCAACTTTCATAACTAGCACAAGACCTAAAAATGACGGGAAGGGATCAAAATTACAGATTTACAGTCGGCGGCTGGAAAAAAATGCAGAAACTGGCGAGCTTGAAAACCGACATGAAAACTACAACCTCAGGCCCCGATCCCTTCTGGAAACTTGTTCAGAACTTCCTTGCGAACTCAACAAGCCAAGAATCACAAGAAACGATCGTGTATAGCTCGAGATATCTTGATCGAAAGTTTCGGTGTTTCGATCCGTTCGGGTCGAGCTCCGACGAACGTGAAAACGTTCGACCCAGTTCCGGTCCTTCTTGGTGCTTGTAGAGGAAGTTGAGGCGAGCTCAATGAGCCAAGAATCAAGTGAAATGGTGGAGTGTAGCTCGAGATATCGAGATCGAACCGAAAATGGTGGTTTTCGGTTCAGGCCGTGCCGCCGCCGCTACAGGCCGCGCCGCCTTGTAAAACTGCCTCCGAGAGCTAGAGCAGCTCGAGACGAACGCCTGGGACTTGGTTTGAGGTCGAGAGGTGGTCTGTGGAGGGAGAACAATTAAGGAGAAGTTTTCTCTCTATTTCGATCGAGAGAGACGGATGCGAGAGCTGAGAGAGAAACTCAGTTTTTTTTTTTCCAGAAACAGAAGGAAGAAGAGGAAGAGAGGAACCGGTAGAAAAAATTAGGGTTTCCCAAAATTCGATAACTAATTCAGAAAAAATATATACATGTTTCGGAAAACTTCGAAATTCGATAACTAATTCAGAAAAAATCCGATCTTCGTGTTCTGCACGTGTACGGACTCGTATCGACGAGCTATACAACTTTCATGAAGGAAGTTTCTCCAAATTTCGTACGTAGAAAAAGTCGATTTCTCAAACCGAGTATTTCGAGCTTTTCGTTAAAAATAATTGTTTCGAACTTCGATAAATGTAAAAGTGAATTATTATCGAACAATAATCGTAAAATCGTATAATAATCACTCGATACAATTACTCGAATTTAAAATGAAATTTGCGGGTTTTACAGTAAGGTATCGAGCTCCACCCTACTCCGAGTGTTTTATTTACTTGTACTTGCTGTGAGAGATGTCGAACCCAAAAATAGTCCTTTTTAGGCGATTCCCTCCTCCCCTTGATGATGGCTTTCTTCCCAGTGGACGCGATCATAGCGAAAGAGCCCTCTTGGCCTTTCGTCGAGCCATCTCTCCTGCTTGGATATTCGTCTTGCCACCAACCGCGTAAGTTACGAGCTTTATGCCCATAACTACTTTGCTCGCTAATTTGGGTTGGCCCAGTTGGTACCCTGGCCTCTGGTTGATTATGCCAATTATTACACTTCTTGGCGGAGATTAGCCCAGCCTAGGTCTGCCCCATTTCAGAGTCAATTTACTTTAATAGTGATTCCCCCTCGGGTCAGAGAGCTGTACCCCCTCAACGATGTCGGCGATGATTATGCTGATTGGTGGAAAGAAGTGTTCGTGAATTGTTGGGACCTGCCATATGACGAACTTTTCGTCCTGATCTTTCGTGGCATGAGTAGTTCGGACCAGGAAATTCTTGAGCGCTTCTCCAACCCTGCAACACAACCCCCGCGACCTGTTCCAAATCCTCGCTCATCACTTCCGGGGATACAGATCCGCGAGCCTGGGGCAACAATAAGTTTTTATCTTTTTCACCACTTTGGTGCTTCCCCCCTTTTTGAGTTGTGATTCTTTTCTTGTACAGGCCACTGCTGTCTTCGCTTGCAAAAGCGATCGAGCACAATTTGTCGAAGAGAGTTTTGAAAATGACGAACTTCTGGGAATGCGATTGGTAAACACTGGCTCTGTCTTATCCTATTTAGATTTTAGTATCTAGGCAAGATCTTCACTATGTATCTTTTGACAGGTCCGTCAAAAGACCACTGATCCCTCTCGCCTGAACGAGGCTGAATCCTCAACAACTGCAGAAGAGCCAACTTTCTCGCTAGTTCAAGCACCAACTAGCCCTGTGGCGCCTCTTCCCTCTCCCATATCTATAGAGCATGCACAAGGTCCTACCATTCTAATAACGATTTCCGATGACGACTCCTTGAAGCATGAAAGCATGGAAAGCCACTCGGAGCCTTCTGCCGCTTATGAGGAACTAATGACGATAGAGATTCCTATGGTACCAGAGGTCCAAGAGGTTATTGAGGCAGGGCCTCTCCCTCTGGGTGACCATGTACCAGATATCGTCCAGACAGCTCGAGAGGTAAGCCACTATTGGCCAATGCTTTCCATTTCCCTTTAGATCAAAACCTGCTTTCTGACATTTCTGAACCTGATCAGGATTCTGTTTGTATCGAGGATTCTGTCTGATCAGGCTTATTGACACTTAATTTATCTCTTCTCTTCGACTGTCCATCCAAGGGTGGAGATTTGTATGCGCTTCTCCTATAAATAGGTGCATTCTGGGGATGAGTACGCTCACACCAAATCTTCCTCTGAGTTTTAGATCCTCAACAATGGCTTTTCAATCTTTGCTTCTCTTTCTCCGTCTTGCCAAAATTTCGCCTTATGAAACCATTCTCAGCCTCTAAACTTTAGGCCTTATGGCGAAATCTCAAACCTGGATTAGGCCTGATGGCTTAATCTCAGGCAACCCTTGTTTCGGCCCGCTGAAAGTCTGAATGGAATGTGCCAAGTTTCAAATTGGTTTAGAAACACGAGGGGGTTCCTAGTGTGGGATCTCCGGTCATACGAGATCATTTTTGTTAGAATCCCACACTGGAAGCGAAATGGGGAAGGGAGGAAGACTACTCTGAGGCCAAAGACCCTTCCTCGAACCCCTTCCTTCTGGAGTCGGACCACACCGAGTCCTCCAGATGAGAAGGGCTTTGGTAGTCGCCCTCTACTCATGCTCTTTCTTCCAAACATTGGCAGAGTCTTGGAGGGAGAGCATGGATTTACGGAAGTAATAGGTATGAGCCAGCCAAGCAAGTTCCCTCACTTCACGTTAAGAGAATGGTGGCTGCCAAGGGTGAAGAGGGCGCAGAGTCTCAAGCCTGTATTTAGTTTCCCTGCACTCTGCCCCTCTTGGAGATAATGGCGAGGCTCAAGCCGACGTTGGGTTCCATAGCTACTTCCAATTGAAGGGGACGTGGGTGCTCCGTTCATCTTCTTTTTCCTTCCCTGAAGTCTGCCATTCCTTGGGATAATGGCGTGGCTCAAACCGATGCTTGCTTCCTCAACTGCTTCCATTTGAAAAAAGATTCAGAAGATATATGAAGATTCTTGTTTGTATTTTAGTCATGTTTGGCCTTGTAATGAATGTACTGCTGTTGGCCTGTTGCAGTCACTTTATGAATACAATAATATTTTCTTATCCTGATATTCAAATATCTGTGAGGAGCTAACAGTTATACCTTGCAAGGCCCCAATATAGACCCCCATAGTTATATATTCATGAGCTTTGAAAATAATATGAACTTTACAATATGCTCCGCGTAAAAAAGAGTCTCGCAGCGAAGGATTTGAGAAAATCCACACCTCGACCCTAATTTCCCGCGAATGTGTTTTCTCTGCGAGAGAAGAGACACTCAAAAAATAATTTCCGGAGCCGCTGACTCGGCTTAGTATAGTGTAGTGTTACCCCCCTAGTGTTGCTAGGCGTAATGAAGAAATGATTATGGGCCTCAAAAACAGGCTTCATTAATGGGCTTCGCGAGTGTAGGAACACTAGATTTGCCCCCCTTGTCTTATGCGAAGAAACTGTCTACGACTCCATAAGAGTATGCTCTGATATTTCTTGGAACCACAGAACTTCCATAAAAGTTTGATAATTTTTGTTTTTGTTTTTTTGTTTTGTTTGAATAAGTAGTTGAATTCAATGAGACATTGTGAAACAAGGTTTAGACATGCGGCCCCAGTATAGTCACCTAGACACAAATTTTCTTTCAAATCATTTGGGCAACCTTACTGAAATGGCCAGGTGGGGGAGGGCGAACAAGAGAGGTAGAATCCATTTTGGCATGAGCTACTCCCACATAGTGGTTTAGGCCCATTTACACGCACTTCTGGATTCAAGAACCTGTTATGAACGTTGTCCCATTTCTAGACATCATTTCACATAGACTATACTTACTAAGATGAGAAAGGTCATAAGTGTGAAGACAGTTCAACAAGTGTTAATAAAAGCTGTCCTTAACCTTAAGAGACCTGAATTAGGCACCAATAAGGAGTTTAGGCTAATATTAACAAAAGAGACTTCACCTATTCCGTAATGATTCACAACCCCTTACCAACCTCAACTTCTTAATAGTGGAGTGATTTACATGGAGATTTTTCAATCCCCGGGAACGACGCCAGAAATAAATAAGTGTTTCCACCATTCGCCGCCTCTATAAGATTACGGGGGAGGCCATCTATGCTTAACTCCAAGCTCCGATGTATCAAAATTTATAGCATGAAAACTTCTCTTGTGAGAGCTTGTAGGAAAAGAACAAAGATACTTCGCGCCGAAAACTTGGAAGCAATTTGGCTCTTAGAAGGAGTAATATTGCCCCCCAAGTATCTTTGTTGGTTGGCGAAGCATGATCTTCAATTGCAATTTTGGAGATGACGGTGTCCCAAAATCGGCTTTGTCGCCAACTACCATGTCAGAGAACATGGTCTTTGTAGAATTTGCCACAGATTGCCTATTATAGATGACCACTTGCTGGCCTGAATTCTCATGATCAAGAGCCTCAAAGAACTTGAACTTCTGCATATGATTTTTGAAGTCAATAATCCAATTATAATTATCATCATATTTATCATAGATTGACTCCGCATCAGAATCACTAAAATTCGATAAATCGATATCTTCTTCGAAAATAGGCATATAAAATATTTGTTTGCCTCTATATTCTTTTCAGGCATCATATTAAGACGCCTCTATGGACTGTTTAGTATCATAGACAACTTGGCCACTAGAATAATTGTTCTGACCATTCATGCAACGTGGGTTGTAGATGTGCCCTCCACATATATCAAAGCCACCACTTGGCCTTGAAGAATATATGAAGAACTTCAAATTGAATTGATTAATAAAGCCACAGATTAGCTTATGTAGACCACAACTTAATTGATAATTAGGTTGATCATGAACTTGACCATCTTCACCATGACATCCAACAACATGGCCAAGGCTAGATTGATGATAATACGGTGGGCCCTGGCCTTGACCCTTTGTATGGTCATGATGACGTCCAGTAGCAGAGTCACAATTGAATTGATCATGAATTTGCTTCTTTTGATCAAAGGGATGATCATAGGCCATATCTTGCCCCCCATGCATCTGACCAGTAGCCACGTATTTGGCTTAATTAGTGGAGAAATCAGCTATTTGTTCAGAGATAATTTTCTTATCAGAAGAAAAATCTTGTTGATCCTCTTCTTCATAAGTAGCCTCTATGTAAGGCTGTGATTCACCAGTGAGGCCATTAGGTTGATTGCCACCTATAGGCAAGTCAGTTTTAGAAACAACCTTTTCGCGTGCAGGTTTTTGACGTTCCAATTCGCCTTGATGCGAATTAGCCAAGCTGGAACCTTCCTTGCGTAAGGTCGTGAACTCAGATGTGATGTTCCCGACATGTTGAGTGGTCTGTTTTTCGCTGCTCAAGAAAGGCTTATGTAATTGTTCTCTAGCTTCTCGAGCGTTCTGCTCAATTTGTTGATCCCAGTCGCGAAACCTCTGCTCTGTTTTTGAGATCAAACAGGCCGTGTCCCTGGCTCGCTTTTCTTTATGCCTCTCAATGTTGGCCATGATGATCGTGAGCTGTTCCTCAACGCTTGCCCCCTCTGGGATGGGAATAGGCATAAACTCATCATTAGTAGCAGTATCGCCAGTGGTGGCAACATTGGCTATCTATTCACTTTAGGAATTTCTTTTGGTAAAGATTTTCCCCTGGCATCTCAGTGATGGCGAGCAAATGCAAAAAGACTCTAGTGTAGTCCCACTGGGCGTGCCAGCATCGTTCGGGTGCGGTCGTCGGGGGTGTCCCTTGACCTGACTTCTTCTGAGCGGTTGTGGACGAGGAGAGCACCAACCTCGTCGTGGGATTCTTTGTGCCTCGTGGCGAGGACTTTTGCTGAGCTTTTTCAAAATCATAATCGATACTCGATGTTGTAGATCGAGCAGAGCGAAAACCAATATGAAGTGAGGAGAACTTGCTAAAGCGTGACTTTAGCTTGGCTGGTTTGCGAGGGCGTTACCCTTGCTTAGCTGGTTCCGTAACCGTTATGGTAGTGGTACTACAGTCGGCTCCCGAGGAGAGTAGGACCAAAACACTTTGACACAGGGTTTGGTGGTACTGAAAATTGGCTCCTAAGGAGACTAGAACTTGGAGTGTGATCACTGATAAGAGAAAGAGAATGAGAGGAGTTGCTCTTAGAGAGGCTGCTCTAGAGAGGACTTAGATCATTTTATAGATGTTTTGATGAATAAATTGGTGAGATGATACTTGTTGTAGCCTCTATATATAGGTTTCCAAGCAACACTATTTGGCCTTTAAACAAATCACAGTGGGTTAGGTTTGAGCACTTAAACACTTAATGGATTTGGAGTGGTTTGAGCACTTTCTGCTCCTTTATTCATTTACTTTTTATCTCCACTAAGAACTCATATTTAGCCTTCGACTTCTTCATATGAAATGATCCACCATGAATGTAGATTATTGTGATAAAATTTCAGAATTTATTTTCATGTGGTTGGTCTGAAAATGCTGCTGGACTCCTTACAGGTCCAGTTTTCCAGTTTGCTTCGGCAGAAAATTGGACTGATTGTTTGAAAGTTTTCCACTCCGAACGAGCTCTGACACTCTTCATAAGAAATGATTCATGGGATGTCTAGAATGAATCTGGAAAGTTTCAACTCATTTGGAGTTCAGATGGTTAGTCAGCCACCCCTCCTTCCTTGATTAGTTCAGTTTCTCCTGACCGAAGTAGGAAAATGTGCTAAAGTTGACTTTCTATTTCCATGCTTCCATCATTTTCTTTTCTTGCAACTTGCATAATCTTCCATAGTAGGCTTTATTTAACCTCTAAATAATATATTTCAAACTTGTCAACAATATATAGCTTGAGTCACTGACATTGGCTCAATTTCTCTAAAACACGCATTGTCAGGCTAAAATGCTCATTTTGGGTCCATATATAGGACAATGTGCTAAAGTTGACTTTTCACTTATCGGTGATCACACTCCAGCATTTTGGCACCCCCAACTTTTAGTACCACCAAACCCTCTGTCAAAGTGCTTTGGTCATAATCTCTAGAACCATGCAACTGCTAGGAATCAAGAAAGAGAAGATCCAATCCACGTCCCTGACACTGAAGAACTTCGCAGGGACTGTGACCAAAACATTGGATTTGATCTTCCTACAAGTCAAGGTGGGTCCAGCAGAAGGGGTTTAAGCCTTCTTTGTCACAGACTGTCATGCGGCATATAGCGCAATTCTGGGCCGCGACTGGATCCACCGAAGTTATTATGTCCCATCCAGCCTTCATCAGGAGCTGATCATATGGGATAGAGTCACGGATAAGGCGGTAATAGTCAAAGCAGGTCCGCGACCTTTCTTAGTCTACGTAGACGCAAGATACTATTTAGAACTTATCTCTCCGCTACAGGTCCGCGAAATTGACAACAAGGGCCGCCTCACAAGGGTGACGGCCTCCGAACTGCCACAATAGGGGCTCGCAGTCACGAAAGACGACCTCGAAAGGCCCGGACATGCTGTGCCAACTCCAGGTCCTAATTGATGGATCAAGACCTCTTAAAGGAAGAGGTACATGCCTTTCGTTCTTTATATGATAGATTATCTTCATATTAAATCGAAAAAGAGGCCTACGCACAAGTGGCAACATTAGAATATGTTGATGAGGCTCTCTCCGATAATGAGGAGGAAGAAGAGACCATTCGACTGGCCCCAACATCATTAGACGATACTCCTCCAAAGGTTAGGGATCCTACAGAGAAGGTGAACTTGGGGACTGAAATCGAGCCAATGGAAGTGGCAATCAGTGCAAACTTAGAGCCTGAAGAAAAACCGGGGCTCATCGACTTACTGCAGGAGTATGAAGACTGTTTCGCTAAGAGATATGAAGATATGCCAGGTTTATCTCCTACCTTGGTCAGCCATAAACTGCCGACTATCCCAGATCAAATTCCGGTGAGACAGGAATCTAGGCAGATGAATTCAGAAACTCAGGTTTTGGTTAAGGAAGAAGTCGAGAAGATGCATAAGTCAGGAATCATCAGGGTCGCCAAGTACAATCAGTGGCTATCTAATGTCATCCCAGTTCGAAAGAAGAATGGCAAAATAAGGGTGTGCGTCGATTACCGCGACCTCAATAATGCCACTCCCAAAGATGTTTACCCCATGCCGGTCGCGGATATGTTGGTAGATGCAGTAGCTGGTCATGAACGCCCATCCTTCATGGACGGAACCGCCGGTTATCATCAGATTCTAGTGGCAGAAGAGGATAGACACAAAGCTGGGTTCAGATGCCTAAAGTTTACGGAAATTTTTGAATACGTAGTCATGCCTTTCGATTTGAAAAATGCAGGGGCCATACCAGCGAGCAATGAACCTAATCTTCCATGATATCCTGGGAAAGATTTTAGAGGTTTACATTGATGACGTGGTCGTCAAATCTAGGTAGCGGGGAAACCACATCAAGGATCTACGAAAGGTTTTCGAGCGCATGCGAATACATAAGCTGAAGATGAACCCCGCAAAATGTGTATTTAGAGTCCAAGCAGGCGACTTCCTAGGATTTATAGTACATCAGAGGGGCATCGAAGTATCGGAGGATAAAGCTAAAGCAGTGATCAATACTTCACCCCCGAGGACGAAGAAGGAGCTGCAAAGGCTATTAGGAAAAATCAATTTCTTGCAGCGGTTTATCTCCAACTCCGCAGGCAAGATTCAGCCTTTCTCCTCCCTCTTGAAGCTACAAGGGCAGACATAATTTGTGTGGGAGACAAAACATCAAGAGGCCTTTAACATCATAAAGGTATATCTAGCAAATCCACCGGTTCTTGTTCCTCCAAAGCACTGTTACCCACTGAAGCTCTACATTTCAGCGGCAAAGGCTTCAATTGGCAGCTTATTAGCACAGAACGACGAAGCGGGAGTGCAACATGCCATTTTCTACCTAAGTAGAACGTTAACGGATTGCGAAACCAGGTATACACCAATGAAAAAGCTTTGCCTAACGTTGTATTTCTCTGCATGTAAACTTCGCCACTACATGTTGTCGTTCACTACATGCATAATTGCCCAGACCGACCTGGTCAAATACATGTTATCGCGGCCCATTCTTAGGGGCCGGATTGGCAAATGGGTTTTGGCTCTTTCAGAGTTCTCTTTGCAGTATCGTTCCCCAAAAAGTTGTGAAGGGTCAAGCCATCGTAGACTTTCTAGCGCATCATCCAATGCTGGATACTAGTGAAATTAGCGAACTTGAAGTCGCCGCGAATTCTTTGGAAGACTTGTATGGAAAACCCAGTCAGGAGATCTATGAGAATTCATTGGCAGCTGTTATGCTGCAACCTTGGGTATTGTACTTCGTTGGTTCAAGAACAGATACCCTGGCAGGAGCGGGCATTGCGTTGGAAAACCCGTCCGGAGATCATTTTTCATACTCTTTTCAGTTAGAGTATCAATGCACCAATAACCAAGCGGAATATGAGGCCTTAATCATTGGCCTAGAAGTGCTCTTAGAAATGGGAGTCACGGCGGTACAAGTACTTGGAAATTCGCTTCTGGTAATCAATCAGCTGCGCGAAAAGTTTAAATGCTCTAGTTTCTCGCTAGCCCTATATTAGGATAGAGCTCTGGAGTTGTTGGACCAATTTGATGACGTAGACCTTGAGCATATTCCGCGCGAACGAAATTTCACCGCAAATGAGTTGGCTCAGTTAGCAACGGGGATAACTTTGAAGTATGGTATTCGTGAGCGAATTCTGAAAGTAGAACGCCGAACACTCCCTTCCTAGATGGCAAGAAAAGATCCACTAGAGGACGTTGCGGTAGCAATCTTAGATTCCATTGATTTGGATTGGCGAGTCCCCTTGATCAACTATCTCAAAAATCCTGATAAACCCACTGACAAGAGGATCCGCTACCTTGCTCTCAATTATTTCCTCAGGAATGATGAACTTCGTAGGCGAGGGAAGATGGCATAGATTTCAAATATGTATACGGCGGTGAAGCAAAACAGCTCATGAGGGAAGTACATGCTGGTATCTGCGGGGCTCACCAAGCAGGTCCAAAAATGCGTTGGTTGCTCAGGAGACATGGATATTTCTGGTCAAGTATTTTCAAAAATTGCATCACATTCGCGAAGGGTTGCTTGGATTGCCAAGCTTATGGGTCGGTCCAGCATATCCCCAATGTCGCAATGCAGCCCATTATAAAATCCTGGCCCGCAAGAGGATGGGCGCTGGACTTAATTGGAATGATTCACCCGCATCCATCGCTTCAACACAAGTTTATCATCATCGTTACCGCTTTCTTTACAAAATGGGTCGAAGCAGAACCTTTGAAGGAAGCATCTGGTGGTATGCTGAGACAATTCCTATTCAGGAACATCATCTGTAGATTTGGTATTTCAGAAGTTTTCGTTTCAAACCGGGGGGCAGCTTTCACGGGTGGTGAAGTTAATAAATTGGCAAAGGAATGGGGAATACAGTTCGTCCATTCCAGTCATTACTATCCGCAGTCTAACGGTCAAGCGGAGACCAGCAACAAAATCATCATCACTTCGCTGATGAAAATGCTAGAAGCTAATTCACGACAATGGCACGAAACCCTTTATGAGACTCTTTAGGCCTACCGCACATTGAAGCGGAATCCCACCGCCACAACACCTTATGCTTTGATGTTTGGCCATGATGCAGTCCTGCCTTTGGAAGTCAACGTCCAATCATTACGAGTTCAAGAGCAGCATCATCTCATTGGGGAAGGCTACGTTCAGACTATGTGGCAGGAACATGAAGACCTCGGCGAAAAGCGCTTGGAGGCTTTAGATAGTTTGGTCACGGAAAAGCAGCGAGTAGCTCACGCCTATGACAAGCGGACGTGGGGAAAGAGTTATAACGAAGGAGAGTTAGTTTGGAAAGCAGTTCTCCCACTTGGTGAAAAGTTAGATGGTCACGGCAAATAGACTCCTAGATGGGAAGGCTCATACATCATTTATAAGATTTTGGAGAAATGAGCATTTCATCTCAGGACTTAGATGGGGATGTCCATCACAATCCTATCAATGGCCGATACTTGAAGAAATACTTTCCCAGTGTCTGGGACTCGGAAGAGTCATAGACAAATCCGTCGCATAAGACAAAGGGACAATTCTAGTGTTCCTACACACGCAGAGCCTATTCATGAATGCCTGTTCTTTGAGGCCCATCATCGTTTCTTCGTTGCGCCTAGCCACACTAAGAGGGCAACATTACACTACGGCCGAGGACAAGTCAGCGGCCCCGAAATTTTTGACCAAGGTCTCTTCTCTCGTAGAGAAGACACCTTCGCGGGAAAATAGGATCAAGGTGTGGATTTTCTCAAAAACCTTCGCCACAATGATCTTTTTGACACGAAGCATATTTTAAAGTTCATATTATTTTCAAAGCTCCCAAATATAAAACTATGGGGGCCTATATTTGGGGCATTGCAAGATACAATTATTAGCTCCTCACAGATATTTGAATATCAAGATAAGAAAATATTATTGTATTCATAAATTGGCTTTACGGCCAAAAGCGGTACATTCATTACAAGACCAAACATGGCTAAAATACAAACAAGAATCTTCAGATATCTTCTGAATCTTTTTCCAAATGGAAGCAATTGAGGAAGCAAGCATCTGTTTGAGCCACGCCATTATCCCAAGGAAGGGCAGACTTCAGGGAAGGAAAAAGAAGAGGAAAAAGAAGAGGAACGGAGCCACCTTCAATTGGAAGTAGCTATGGAACCCAACGTCAGCTTAAGTCACGCCATTATCTCCAAGATGGGCAGAGTGCAGAGGAACTGAATATAGGCTTGAGACTCTACGCCCCCTTCACCCTTGGCAGCCACCATTCTCTTAGCGTGAAGTGAGGGAACTTGCTTGGCTGGCTCATACCCATTACTTCCGCAAATCCATGCTCTCCCTCCAAGATTTTGTCAATGTTTGCAAGAAAAAGCATGAGTAAAGGGCGACTACCAAAGCCCTTCTCATCTGTAGGACTCGGTGTGGTCCGACTCCAGAAGGAAGGGGTTCGAGGAGGGGTCTTGGGCCTCAGAGTGGCCTTCCTCCCTTCCCTGTTTCGCTCCCAGTGTGGGATTCTAACAAAGATGATCTCGTATGACTGGAGATCCCATGCTAGGAGCCCCCTCGTGTTTCTACACCAATTTGAAACCTGGCACATTCCATCCAGACTTTCAGAAGGCCAAAACAAATGGTTGCCTGAGATCAAGTCATCAAGCCTAGACTAGGCTTGAGATTTCGCCATAAGGCCTAAAGTTTAGAGGCTGAGAATGGTTTCATGAGGCGAAATTTTGTGAAGACGGAGAAAGAGAAGCAAAGATTGAAAAGCCATTGTTGAGGATCTGAAACTCAAATGAAGGTTTGGTGTGAGCGTACTCATCCCCAAAATACACCTATTTATAGAAGCAGCGCATACAAATCTCTACCCTTGGATGGACAGTCGAAGAGAAGAGACAAATTAAGTGTCCAGGCAACTACAAGCATCTCCACCCTGTGGAAGGACAGCCTAAGAGAAGAGATAAATTAAGTGTCAATAAGCCTTGATTAAATTGCTTTAAATATCGCAAAAGCATCTCCACCCCGTGGATGAACAGTCGAAGAGTCAACTAAGTGTCAGTAAATCTTGATTAAAATTGCCGTAAATCTCGAAAAAGAATGAATTATTGACGCGTAGGGGAACCGAATGGTTTTCGATGAGGTAACTGTTCCATTTTCAATATTATCTTCTCACAACTGTTTTCAACATTTAGTTAATGCAAAGATAAGACTCATTAAGAAGATAAAACCATGAGTTTTGAGTTGGGCCAGCAAATAGATCCAAAAGATAGATATTAGTTAAGAAATAAAGATGTCGTCGGTATTACAAGAAGAATATATATGTGTGTGTGTTTATATATATATATATATATATATATATATATATATATATATATATATATATATATATATATTATATTACAATTGGGCCTAAGGAAATCACTACTGTAAGTTATAAGAGGCCTAAAGTGGTCAGCTCGCAAAATCAAGCTTCACATAAAGCACCTCAACATGGAGGCTTACGTTGCGACAAAGCCGGTTCCCCAAAAGGGAATCCACTGGAGGTTCCCTTGGAATATCACCGCGACGGAAGCGAGGGAGATAAATCTGCAACCAAAAGGCAAGGATCCAGAATGGACCACTAATGTCGGTATCAAAGGGGCGCATTACGGCTTTATAAAGGGAGCGATATAACGCACTCAATACAGGTTGCCCAAGGCCAACGCAAATACCATTGTAGAGAGCAGTGGCCAGAGAATTCCAACGCCCAGTAGGTTTGTTGGAAGAAGTGAAAAGATAAATTTGCAAAGCCAGAATTCCAGGAATGCGATACCTCCTGTATGGTGCGGTAATAGTCACGCCAGACAAGGTAGGATTTGTTGTGATGCCCTCGACCAGCCATATCCATTCTCAAAGGAAATTGAATACCATCAAACTGACCATGCACATAGGGGTCAAAATCAATGGGCAACCCCGTGATGGTAAGAACATCCAACAGAGTTATACTCATCTGCCCAAACCGGAAATCGAATGTATTGCTGGAGGTGTTCAAGAAGCAAAGAGCGGCGGTAAGCGGTGCAGGGCTAATATTATCGGGAAGACAGAAGCATAGATCGATGGTTTGGTGATACCTACCGCATCCCATCGGGCCAAATCTCTCGCTCGGACCTCCTGATACCAAACATTTTCCTTGGGAGCAATGGTAGGCCAAAAACCCACTTTCCTCCTTGGTCCCCAACTGCTAAAATCACCACGCACCTACCGAAGAGCCGCTATGGGACGGCGGATGGGAAGCCCATAATAGGCCATAGCATCATCTAGCAAACGATCGCGAGGTGTAGGACCCAAACCTGCTTGACTATCACCTCCACCAAAGCTCATCAGTCGACTTCTCTCCTCCCTGGTTTGACTTCTGCATCGAACACCCATGTTAGTCCGCCAGGTGAATGCGGCTATCTCAGTGATTTCATCTGCCTGATCGATAACGAATGGTTTCTTGGATGCCATTTCTAGGTCGCAAGGAACACTTCTCCATTACACCTTGATATATAGCTCAAATATTTTTGAAAATTAATTTATTAATTGGGCCAGTGAGTGACTAGTGATAATTAATTAATCATTATTCAATCTTGAGAAATTGCATCTGAGGCGGCCGTGAAGAGATAACATTGCACATTTCCCTACAATCGCAGGGCCAGCGTAGTGGCCTGATTTTTTTTTTTTAATTAAACATAATTAAAACCCCTGTGGTTTTGGATGTTAAAGTTACAGCAAGTATGGTGGGTTCACTTGGTCACATGTCATGATGAAGATAGTCATGATTCAATCATCCTATTCAGCATCTTATTTCGCCAAGTACTGTAGGCCTTGATCAAACTTGATCTAGGCAGCAAAGCGGCTCCAAACACCTACATTTGAGAAAATCAACAGAGAACCAGCAATCAAGGCAGATACTTGCTGCTATACACATGGCGAAGCTACCACCGAGGAAGAGAATGATCCTCATTCGCAATCAAAGGCAGTCTCATTCGCATGGGGGACACGCTAAAGTTCTGATCTCCTACAACCTACCTAAGTTTCGCCAATTCACTGCATACCAGACATCAGATACATGGGAACAATAAAGTTGGCAAAGAAAGCGTCAGTTCATGACAAAGGCAATTCGGATTGTGACATTCAAGCTTTATGGTCTATTTAGAAGCCTATATGAAATCAGTCAAGTAAATTCAATCAAACCAATAAAAGAGGCTTTTGGAGTAACAACACTACAAGAGTAACACTGATTCAAGACCTCTCCAATTAAGACGAAGACTTTTGATTTCAAGGTCTGGGGGACAATGTTTGAACTCAAAATGAGCATTTTGACCTGACAATGCGTGTCTTGGAAAAACTGAGCCAATGTTAGTGGTTCAAGCTATATATTGTTGACAGGTTTGAAATATATTATTTAGAAGCTAAATAAAACCTACTATGAAAGATTATGCGAGTTGCAAGAAAAGAAAATGATAGAAACATGGAAATGAAAAGTCAATTTAGCACATTTCATACTTCAGCTATTAGAAACTGAGCTAAACAAGGAAGGAGGGTGGCTGACCAACCATCCGAACTCCAAATGAGTTGAAACTTTCCAGATTCATTTTAGACATCCCAAGAATCATTTCTTATGAAGAGTGTCAGAACTCGTTCGGAGTGGAAAACCTTCAAACAATCAGTCCAATTTTCTGCAGAAGCAAAACTGAAAAACTAGACCTATAAGGAATCCAGCAGCATTTCCAACCCAACCACATGGAAATAAATTCTGAAATTTTACCACAATAATCTACATTCGTGGTGGATCATTTCATATGAAGAAGTCGAAGGCTAAATATGAGTTCTTAGTGGAAATAAAAATTAAAGGAATAAAAGAGCAGAAAGTGCTCAAACCACTCCAAATCCATTAAGTGTTTAAGTGCTCAAACCTAACCCACTATGATTTGTTTAAAGACCAAATAGTGTTGCTTGAAAGCCTATATATAAAGACTACAACAAGTATCATCTCACCAATTCATTCATCAAAACATCTATAACATGATCTAAGTCCTCTCTAGAACAACCTCGCTAAGAGCAACTCCTCTCATTCTCTTTCTCTTATCAGTGATCACACTCTAAGTTCTAGTCTCCTTAGGAGCCAACTTTCAGTACCACCAAACCGTCTGTCAAAGTGCTTTGGTTCTAGTCTCCTCGGAAGCCGACTATAGTACCACGACCACAACGGTTACGGAACCAGCCAAGCAAGGGCAACGCCCTCACAAACCAGCCAAGCTAAAGTCAAGCTTTAGCAAGTTCTCCTCATTTCATAGTGATTTTCGCTCTGCTCGATCTACAACATCGAGTATCGATTGTGATTTTGAAAAAGCTCAGCAAAAGTCCTCGCCACGAGGCACAAAGAATCCCATGACGAGGTTGGTGCTCTCCTCGTCCACAACCGCTCAGAAGAAGTCAGGTCAAGAGACACCCCCGACGACCGCACCCGAACGGTGCTGGCACACCCACGCAAGAAAAAAAACTATTGACCAGCTCAAGAAAAACTGGAGCCAAACACTATGTAGCATGAACATAATGTCATATTATGAAGAACATGAGGGAGATTTACCAGAAATAGAATATTACCATAGGCGATATTCATTGCAATGTGTACTACACTTTTACCATCCAACTATGATGTTAAAGATACCCAGATTGCATAATGAAGATATTGAGATAATTACCTAGCTATAAGCCCATTCATTATTATACCAAGAGACAAGCCTCACAAAGTTGTCATTCAACGAATTCCAGCCTTGGCATAAAAAATGCTCAACCTGCAACATAACATAAGGTGCACTCATTGAGAAATAGCTCGTGCATTTGCCATGAAAAATGTCGAAAAGCAAGAAAAAAAAATCTCAATTCTATTATAATCACACACACACACACACAACTATCCATCATACTCCAATCAAATCCCATAATAAAAACACACACAACAATCCAGAACTGATCAGAAACATGAAAGCGCATCAAAACAATGGAATCAAAGCTGGTAAACAAACGCAAAAAGGAAGAAGAGGGTTTGGAGTATCTTGTACAACCTATTGAAAACAATACAACTTATAAATATGCAAATGGGATGATGGAAGAGATTCAAGTAACAAATAAACTTATAAATTCAAATAACAGAATTATGTGACATAGAAAAGTGGCAAAACATGTCTACCACACTATTGAGGAAAATGAGGAATAGAAAGGTAACCAATTTGTATATTTCGTCCAATTTGGAATTGAATCAAATAGGAAGCCATGTTATTAAGAAGCTACTGCAAAATATAAAATGCAGATAGAACATGAAAATAGAGAACTTCAATTCAACCTTGCAAAGACAAAATATTATTGGCCGCAGAGGTATCACTATAATGCATATTTCAAAGGTTGCCACAAAGCATGAATTACTCCAATTACCTCATCCAGGAAAATGATAGCACCATCTGGCAGCTGATTAGCAAGTGAAAACACCTTCCCTAATAATCGTTCACTCTCACCATATTTCTTGGACAAGATAACCTCAAGGGTCACGTATAACAATTGGACGCCCTGCGATCATTATCAAATCAGATGTATACAAGAAGCAAAGATGCTTATGCTACTGGTAAGGAATGTTTATTTGATGAACTTACTAGCATTTAGGCATTGACAATTATACATCTTCGCTCCGATAAGGTCACCGGTTCAGTGCCTCACTCCGAGTTCTGAGTCTTCGCACATTTTGCCAACAAAAATTACCTTAAGAGATTATCATAGCAGAATTATTGCAAACAAAAAGGAAGGCAATCACCAAGATAGCAGCAACAAGAACCAATAGAACATAGAACACACAAAATGCACTCTCATTCCATTTGACTCTCATCCTACGTACTCATGGACACCATTACAATTCATTTAGCATACTAACTTATAAGCCTAAACTTCTTAAAGCATAGGTCATGAAATGACCAATTCACCACATAAACAAAGAGAATACATAAACAAAGAGAATATATAAACAGTTGACAAGTCATGAACACATCAACCGCCGGTTTCCAGTTTCCAGTTTCCAAATCTCAATCATTATCATTAGACCTGGGCTAGAATCCTTATCCAGATACATCAAAAATCAAGCTGAACCAGATCAAATAATAAATAAACTCACTCCTACTGGATCGAATCGATAAGAACATAAACTACACTTGATCTTAACCAAAATCCCTTTTGATTTCTTTTTCTTCTGCTGCAAAAAGTTTCAGAACTTCACACATATGAACATCCCACACTGATAAAGAAGACTGACTCAAAATACATGCAGATATGCAAGAATTTCAGCTCGCGAGTATCAAAACCTGTCATTTTCCTCAGCAAATACGAATCAAATCTGAACCTACCAACTTTCATACCCATTACCCGTTTCGGCCACCGGCGCCGAGTCCACCAGCTTTTGCCTCTTCTGCGATACCCTCTTCTTCGATTCATCTTCCACCTCACCTGAAACCTCGGGGAAGTTGACTATTGGGCCGTGAATGACCCTTATGTCACCGCTGGTGACCGAAGGAGGAGCGAATGGGCCGACGAGGATCGCCAGAGCGACCCAAATCAGAAGCGATTGGTAGGGTTTCAATTCAAGAAAGAAGAGAGAGAGAGACCCGGTAAAACGAATGAAAGTAGAACAGTGAACTGGGCCTTGTTGATTTTGCAGATTTCGCCAGAAGTGCTTCGCTCCAAGGGAATCAGCTCGATCTGGAGAGGCTGAATAGACTCGATCTTAGTTCACCAGCTCAATCCAATTGGAGGTCAACAATCTCACTCAGAGGTTAGAGAGAAGAACAAGAGTTTGCGACAGTGAGGTTTGGCGAGAGAGTGAGGTTTTGGGGCTGTCGAGAGTGAGGCGAGTCAAGAGAGGGTTTTGGTTTCGGGTCTGTCGGGAGTGAGACGAGCTGTCGAGAGAGGGTTTTGCCATTTTGGGTCAGTTTGTTTTTTTTTTTTTCTCAAGTGTCAGGGTTTCAGTCGGTTTTGTGATGAGGCCCTATCAATCTGGACAAGGATTCACACAACAGAATTGTGTAAAAATGTTGTATGAATGCACCCATTTAAATTTGGGGTTTGTCACATATTAATTTGACTTTCCTTTTGAGGAGTTGGAGAAAATGATAGTGGGAAAGGAGAGATTTCTGTCAAATGTATTAATCAGACTACAGTTTTATTATTTCTCATCGTATGATTAATACATGTTGGGTAAAAATTTAGGGTTTGAAATGGTGTTTCGCACCATAGACATGGTGGGAAACTTGCTGTTCAATTTTTTTAGAGTCATACAACAGTTTTGTCTTCAAGCGTCTTCTGAACTAATTCATAATTTCATATCAGACGATATATTTTATAAAAACGACGTTTAAAAAAATAAAAATCAATCAGACGACATGAAACTATAATACGTCGTTTGAGAGGTGTCCTCTGATTCAATTTTTGTAGTAGTGCCACAACTACAAATTGCATATCATCATATAATCGACGGAATTTCAATAAACTACTGAGTGCCCAAAACCAAAACTCCTAATTCAAACACAATTCTTTAAAAGTCTTTAATTCACTAACGATCCTCATGAAACAAGAAGTTTTTTGAATTTCTTTCGTTCTAGATAACTAATCATCGGCTCATGACCATTTTAATAATTTTTTCATAAATTTTCCACTAAAAATCTCATTCAAAATTACCACTTGGGGCCAATGTCATACACACCTCATCATTCCCACTATGCCCAATCCTAAGTAACTCGGTTAATGGCATGGGTGCATGGGAGGCCATTAACTAATTTGATTTGATTTGATTTGATTAATCTTTTATCAATTTAAATTGATTCTAGATTGCATGGGTGGGAGGCCACATATATAGGTTTAGCATTGATGCGTATGGGGTTATAAAGGCATGAAACCAGATAAGAGAACCCAGCAAACAGTTCTACGCCCAAAAAAAAAAAAAAGGATGATTAAAAACTCAAATATAAAAAACAAAAAAGAATGTTGGACATTTAATAGAAGGGTAGACAAGGAAATAAAATAATTTCTTTTTCACTGCAATAAATTATGAGTTTTCTATCTTAGTAGAGTACACATGACATACAATGAATGAGAAAGGTAGAAAGAAAAAGATTGAAAAAGAATGTTGCTAGCATACCTCAAATCGCTAAATTAACACTTAATCCTCGATATATTAAAACTAGAAAATGTGGATTCTTTTGTTCCTATAGCTACATAAAGGATAGAAACATGCATGCATGTGTGCATAATTGCAGGCAATAAAGGAAAGACCACAATTTTAAGATTTGTTAGCCTGAAAATCCAGAAAGAATCCCTATAAATATTTCAGCAGAAGTAGCCTCATTTGTATAGTGCAAATTAAAACAAATCAAACCTTACACAATTTCTACCACATTCATTTCTGCAGGTGTCAATACGTCGAGAAAATATATATGGAGAAGGCAACTATCTTGGTCATCTTCTTTCTGGTCTTCAACACATCTTGTGAGTATCAATAAATTTTTGACCGTGAAACCAGCGTGACGATATCGTTTGATTATGATCTTTTTCAATGCATCAAACTAATTCTGGATGAATATCAAATGCAGGTGTATAATTCTTATCGGCAACGGAAGCATGTTTGACTAGTGATGATTGCAAGGAAACTAAATGTCCAGTTCTAGTTGTTTGTGTTAACCATGAATGCACATGCGTGCACTCTGCAACTTCTCAATCTCCACCAAGAAATCTGCAATTTGACGATGTCTGTCCCCCGACCGACTGCAAGAATATCCCATGTATCAATACCTACCCCAAACATGTCAATCGCCAATGCACATGCATAGAGACTTGTATAATTGAAGTTCTTGCGCAGCTTCTCCGTGGAATATGAAGCGACTATGCACCTTCATTTTACTTTCAAAAAACAACAATATGAAGCGCGGTTGATGCAGCTACATCAGCGAGGATATATATGGCTGGTTACAACCTTTGATAATAAGAACTGTTTAATAAAAGAGTTAAATTCACTATCAGTCTCTCAATTCATTTGCACGAACCAGTTTGATATCCAGACTCATAAAGCTATCAATGTGATATATAAAGTCTTATATTTAGGGCTGCCAATTCCGACACAATCTGTTAACATGACTAGAAACCCGCAAGAGATAAAACCGGGTTGAACCTGCCATTACCCATTTAATAAACTGGCCAACATGAAGTGAACCTGTATAACCTGATTATGCTATATTTCTGCTTGAAATTTTGGACGTTAAGAGTATTTGATCCTAAGATTGGACAATTTGAAATATCTTCTTCATCATAATTTGATTTAATTATTTATGAATTATATATAATTATTTGTATTCTTCGTCTTGTGAAGATTTAGTGAATTTAATTAATTCATGTTTTTTTTTAGTTAAATGGGTCGCAATGAATAACCCTTAAATGGATCATTTTGCCCAATAGGACACGACCTATTTATTAAATGGGTTAAGCTGCTTGGAAACGGTTTGGCATCATCGACCTCCGAACTGTATACTTAATGCACTGCAGTACGATCATACTGTTTAACCTCCCTCAATGAAAGTATGAGTTTTGCAATTCCATGCAGAGGCAAGGTATTTTTGCTTGTACTTGTTGGTTCATATGGAAGTGGTGGTGTAGTGCAATCTTTGATCGTCACTTCAGATCTCCCTTCAATCCAAGGTTAGTAATTCAACATTTTCTTGAAGATTTGTGTAACACTAATAAAGTCCCAATTTCTCGACCTTTAAGTGATCAAGTTCTCTTAAAATGGTCTCCTCCTCCTTGTGATGTCCTAAATGTTAATATTGATGGATCTAGATTATCTCAAAATGGTTACATTGCAGCTGAGGGGCTGATTAGAAATAGTGTTGGAGACTGCGTTTGTGGTTTTTCTTCCTTCCTCGACCGAGTCGACTCAGCGAGTCGCAACCAGTGGACAACAACAACCATCCCTGCCGGATGAGGAATCGATGGTAATTGGCGAGGCAGTTGGGGATGAAGATCTCGGCGTCCCTCCACCATCTCCGCCGAGTGAGGAATGGACGGTGATTGGAGATTTGGGTTGGGGATGATGATCAAGAAGTAGGTTTCAGTCTGGGCTACCGGCGCAATGAACGCAGAAAGCTGAACGGTGGTCGTCGCCGCTAAGTCGTCGGGGTAAGAGACGCTCTGTTTAGGATCGATTTTGCCTGCGCAAGTTAATATCCTAATGGCGACGGAGACGGCGACAACACAGTGAGGTTGAGTGACGTCGACGACGCCGAACTTGGTAGCCTCTTCTGTGAAAGACACGCCAAGGCTGAGTGACGCAAGTCTCTCCGGTAATGGCAACGACAACGTCTGTTCTCGAAACACAATTTTCTAGTCGTTGTGGCTTTTTTTTTTTTGTCTCATTCTGGCTTTTTTTTTTTTATGGTTTTTTTTTTTTTGTGGTAAAATGGTGGCAGAAGGCCTAAGGAAAAGTATGTGAAAATATGCAGAAAAGATGTTTTCATTCCAGTTATGTACTAGAATAGCATCTGTTTGGTAGATTTTATTTGGAGCAATAATAAGATTATTGAGGGGTAATAAAATGTTTATTGGAGCAGTAATTAGATTATTAGTACGCAATAATATGATTATTGGGGGCAGTAATATGATTATTAGGAGGCAATAATATAATTATTGGGGGCAATAATATGATTATTAAGAGGCAATAATATAGTTACTGGGTATTATTAGGGGGCAATAAATTCAGACGCTGGAATCCGGTCACCAGTTCGGTAGTCGGATTCGAGATTCTAGTAACCGGTCACAGGATTCTGGTCACCGGTCACCGGAGTCAGTCATCGGAGCCGGCGACCGGTCACTGGTCACCGGAGTCCGATAAGGTCTCCGACGACTTTTCTCTCTAAATGAGAAAGAAGAGAGGGTTAAAAAGTCTCAAAAATAAATAAATAAGAATAAAAGAATAATTAATTGAGTATTAGAGAAATAATCTCTTAGAGTGTTTGGGTAAGTGGGTAATCTCTTAGAGTATTTGGGCAAGTGAGGTTAATTAACTCTAAAATTGAGTAAATGATCATTTCCCCAACAAAATATTGTAGGTTGCTTGAATTTATTATTAATATTCACTTGCAGTAGAGGTGTAGGATTTTTATTTTTTATTTCCTTAGAAAGAAGGAGAAAATAAATATTATAAATTTTTACAAAAAAGTGAGGTGTGTGCAATTAGAAAAATGAGATGTGTAAATAAAATCTCTATTACTTTTACTATTGCACTATTTATATAGGCCCCTTAGACCATTGCCATTATTTATCCAACCACCTTGGGCCTAACTTTTTGGTTTGGCTCTAACAATATCAAAAACAATCTCAAGTTTATTATTGTGGAGAAAGCGAGGAAGCAACAACTCTGAGTGTATAATTTTATGTATTTTCCAATTTCAGGTATGTAACATTTTGTAATATTTTTCTTTTGAATAAAGGGTTGGTGCGATTGCCCTCAAGCCTTGATTAATGAAACTGCCAAATACAAGGGGGGATAATGAGCCTAAACCCCTGATTACAATAAGCAACTAGAGTATTCCTCGAAATAATATCAAGAATCTCAACATAAGACATGTATTCTAACAAGCACTAACTAGCAAAGAGTGCACTGTTGGCTACTCCATTTCCGTTGGCATAGCAGTGACATAATGGAAAGATAACTCGATGTGTAACTCGATTACAACGTAGCATAATTACTATAATCTCAGTTTTCCTACTATGTTGCCGCCAGATGATATATCCGACGTCACTTAGCTTCACCCTGCCACTAGGCGGAAGTGACCATTTGATGAAGTAAACTCGTCTCCTAAGGCACTTTGAGTGCATACACAAACACATAACTCGACTAGTCCTACACAACTATTGTAGGAACTTATTTCTCGCAAAAAGTGGAAACATACTAAATAGCATAAATAACAGACAACTTTAAAATAAATAAACCTTAATGGACTGAAGCCCCATGCCCAAAAACCATCAAGCCTAAAGCAGGCCCATAACCGAAGTAGGTCAACGAGGGCACTACCGCTGCACAAGAAGCGCCACCGCTGCTGCACAGGAAGCACCACCGCTGCCTTCCCATCTCTTAGATTGTCACTCCGCGGCCGCTCTCGGACCCGGGCTGCCGTCGAACAAACGCGCCGACAGAGAACTAGCAACTGTCATCCTCCACCACCACACCCCAAAAACTCGAGTGCCCAGATCCCTGATGACTAGAAGCACTAGAAATCGGACACCCACTGTCTTCCTTCTCGAACAGACAGGTATCCTCCCTCATCCCTGCTGCAAGATTCGAAAGCCCGACCAGCGCCACACATCCTGACACCGCCTTCTGCCGCGCACCCCCTCCCAATGTAGTCACCGCCATAAATCGAAATCCAAAGAGCTTGGACCCTCGCCACCCCATTCTCCGACCATCAGACCAAATCCTAGACCCCACATCCCGTTTGACCGCATATGCCGCACGCCGGCGAGGCCAGAGGCCTACGCCAATGCCATAGTGCAGCCAGACGAGAGCCAGAGAAGATGGCAACAAACTTTGGCTAAACCTAGCGCGTGGAGTGCGTACTAAGAGAGAGTTAAATTATTACAAAATTTAATGGAAAGTTTAATTTAAGATTTTTTTTTTGGTCTAAATGTGCTTTTGGGTGAGAATAATGTAGAATTTTTCATTAAATAAATCTAGAATTCTATCAAGTTTTAGTTGTAATTTAATGTGTTTGGCGGTTTGGCCCCAGGGATTCAAATTTAAATTTCGGTTTTGATTTCAACACTTCAAATTTAAGGAGATTTCGGAAAAATTTTCGATTTCGGTAGAAATTTCGGTTAAAAATAAAGAAATCACATTAATTGCATTTATAAAATGATAGTTTTGAATACATAAACTAAACTAACATATACTTAACCTATTTATAATGTAACATGTCTAAAATTATATATTTATAATAGAATTGTGATATTTAATATGAACGAGTAATTAACTAGTACTGTAGTAGGTTGTTAAACTGTGATATTTAATACGAATTGTGATATATGTTGTATATTGATAATGTGAATGTGATTTACTTCTTTTTTTTTTATGGCTGGAACCCAGTGAGAGGCTTGGCCATCACTCATTTTTCACTAATAATTAGAAAATTACAATGGGGCGGGGCATGGTACGTAATATCAAAAACCCGTGAATGAAAATGAACAAGTACAACAAAAAGAATATAAAAGCTACTACGATGTGGTTCTATTTAGCTTGTTCAATTGCTTTCATTTAGTATCATATAATACTACGCTCAAGTACATAATTGTGGAAATGATTTTAGTACTTCATAACATGGGTATTGTATGTGTGTTGATCTCTTCCCACATACAATCCACATATCGGATATTGTGGAATTACCTAATATTGTGTTTCATTGTATGAAGCATACGACATTTGAGATGAAGCAAAAATGAAATCTTGTTGTGGTAGGAGTATTCAACTTTGTTGTAGATAAAAGCAAAACAGTTTTATGTTGTATTCAACTTGATTGCAAAAAAAAATAAAAAAATAAAAAATTCATATTTTCTCTATGAAAGTATGAAGTAAAAAAAAATTATTGTCGGTGCCATAAAAATTTCACATAATGTCAGAGAAATTCCGAACAAAATTTCGGTGTGAATTTATATTTTGTGTGTGTAGATATTTTGGAAATTAAGAATTAAGCGGAAATGTATGGAAAATTTTGAAAAATTTCGTGAACTCCTGACGGAAATGATATAGCATATGAATTTCGTTTCGGTACTTCAAAATTATAGAAATTATGATAGAAATTTTTGCAGTTTCAGAGAAATTTGAAACCTTTGGTTCTATCTTTATAAAAACAATACTTGAAGTCAGAATTCGAGTAATTATTTTATGGTACCAGAATCATCTGACATTGTCAAGTGATGATTCTTGACAATAGGATAATGATATTTTGCAAGTGTTTGTGTGCTGACCATCACATAAGACCTATAAATTTCTTCAAAGAATTGAGGCAATTGATTCCGTTTATTCATGCAAACAGTAAGTTTCTATATTTATACATTTTCTTGTGGGACGGATGCGATTTCCCTCAGTTGGTTTAGGTGGCATAGCCCGCTGCAGAAGTCCCTCCTTTTTTTTTGATCCATTTCTTATTCACTCTAATAAATAATAAAATATTCTAAGGGAACTAGTTTTTGGTATACCACATAAAATTCAACAACTATTGTGGAATTAACAGTGGATGATAACCTTCTCAATTTTTGCTCTTGTTTGGCTCTAGTTTTTCTTGAGTTGGTCAACAGTCTCTTTTCTTGTGTAGGCGTACCAGCACCGTTCGGGTGCGGTCATCGGGGGTGTCCCTTGACCTGACTTCTTCTGAGCGATTGTGGACGAGGAGAGCACCAACCTTGCCGTGTGATTCTTTGTGCCTCGTGACGAGGACTTTTGCTGAGCTTCTTCAAAATCACAATCAATACTCGATGTTGTAGATTAAGCAGAGCGAAAACCACTAGGAAGTGAGGAGAACTTGCTAAAGCATGACTCTAGCTTGGCTGGTTTATGAGGGCGTTACCCTTGCTTGGCTGGTTCCATAACCGTTGTGGTCGTGGTACTACAGTCGGTTCCCGAGGAGACTAGGACCAAAGCACTTTGACAGAGGGTTTGGTGGTACTGAAAGTTGGCTCCTAAGGAGACTAGAACTTGGAGTGTGATCACTGATAAGAGAAAGAGAATGAGAGGAATTGCTCTTAGAGAGGTTGCTCTAGAGAGAACTTAGATCATCTTATAGATGTGTTGATGAGTGAATTTGTCAGATGATCCTTATTGTAGCCTCTATATATAGGCTTCCAAGCAACACTATTTGGCCTTTAAACAAATCATAGTGGGTTAGGTTTGAGCACACAAACACTTAGTGGATTTGTTAGGTGAAAGCACTAACACTTAGTGGATTTGTTAGGTGAAAGAACTAACACTTCTTTATCCCTTTAATTTTTATCTCTACTAAGAACTCATATTTAACCTTCGAATTCTTCATATGAAATGATCCACCATGAATGTATATTATTGTGGTAAAATTTCAGAATTTATTTCCATGTGGTTGGGCCGAAAATGCTATTGGACTCCTTACAGGTCCAGTTTTCCAGTTTTGCTTCTGCAGAAAATTGGACTGATTGTTTGAAGTTTTTCCACTCTGAACGAGCTCTAGCACTCTTCATAAGAAATGATCATTGGGATGTTTAGAATGAATCTGAAAAGTTTCAACTCATTTGAAGTTCGAATGGTTAGTCTGCCGCCCCTCATTCCTTGTTTAGTTCGGTTTCTCCTAGTCGAAGTAGAAAAATGTGCTAAAGTTGACTTTTCATTTCCACGCTTCCATAGTAGGCTTTATTTAGCCTCTAAATATATATTTCGACCTTGCCGATAATATATAGCTTGAGCCACTGACATTGGCTCGATTTCTCCAAAATGTGCCTTGTCAGGTCAAAATGCTCATTTTGAGTCCAAACAGCTCTATTTTTTTTTCCAGAAGAATCTTTGTTTTATTTATATATTGAAGTTTCTATTAAAATAAAAAAACAATAAAAACATTGACGCGTGATCGTCATAAATTATGGGGAAATGTGCAAGACAAAAATAGTCGCTTCCTCTCTCGAGCATTGAATGGCCATTTGCCAAAAGCAGCTTGTGGGCCAATACTCATATAACCTGAACTGACTCCACTCCCGTCAACAAACCAATACGGGGCTTTCCGTCTTCCCTTGGTCACTCCTCACATAGTGACACAGTGAACCTCTGAACCGCCGGACGCGTTTCCATTCCACCACCACCACCGGTAATCTCCTTTCTCTTCCTTTTTGGGTTTCTGCTACCGATTCACCATCTCATGTAACCTTTGCTCCTTCAAAACGCACCCGTATCGGTCGATTCTAATTTACACTGTTCGTGCGTACCACCTGTTCGATGAAATGCCACACACAAATATGTATCGAGTTTCTTTTGTTTTTAGTTTAGTTTTTGGTTTGTCTACTAGTTTTAACTTCCATTTTGGTAATTGCTATTTTGAGCATAAGCGTATGCATCCCTAAAGCTTTCGGATTGGCAGGACACGATTTCATTTTACTGTAGCTTACAGCGGAAGTTAAAATCGGGTGATAGGATATAATTGAAGTTTTGGACTGGTGTGAAATGGATGCTGTGTTGTATTTGAATCTAACTTATCTGATGTTTAGTGAGAATTTCTGAATGGACCACTTTCTTCAGTACCAATGCAACTCTTGCATAAATTTACATTGGGTGTGTGGATGCGTGGTCTCATAGAGAAGTGACCTTTTCTCTTGTCTTGTCAGATGTCTTTGTTTATTGGCAATCTATCAGCTCGCACCCGCGGAGATGATCTTCAGCGTGTCTTTAGGAAGTTTGGACAATGTATGTTGAATCTGAAAGATCGCTATGGGTTTGTAGTATATGATTTCCCGCAAGATGCTGAGAATGCTTTAAGAGCACTGGAGGGTAGGAATATCTGTGGGGAGCCTTTAATACTGACATGGTCAAAAAAGCAGCCTATACCTTTCCAGGGACATCAAAGAGTTGTTAGATCCTACGCGTTACATGGGAGGCATCCTGCCGGGAGGAGAGGTTTTGCTAGTAGAAGAATGAGTTCAAATGACTGGAGAGTTTACAGATCGGATATAAATCAACCAGATACTGATGGTGAAAAGCTTAATTCTGTGTATATGCTCAATGGAGGCAGAGGTGACCCTAACAAATATGCTAATGATGATAGTAGAGAACATCGTGATTTGAGGGACGGCCTGCCGGTTGATGGTAGTGCCAAACTGGTGGACACTGCCAATCGGATTGATAATGAGGTGGAATTTGACAGATATGAACCTTGCCAAAGTCATGAAGGGGAAGATGAACATGGAAACTGTCAGATGGCATATTCTGGTTGTGGTTCTGTTCCACAAAGACCTCAAGAGAATGCAAGGACAGTGAAGATTAGTGACACTACTTTGAACCGTTTTAATGATTTAAAGTCACAGAATGGTTGCTTCAGCTGTGGGGATTTGGGACACAAGATCCGTGACTGTCCCAGAAAATACTCGTCCAGAAGAAAGCCTAAAAGGTTTGACCATAGGCAGCATGATGCCATTGGTAAAATTAGTAGTGGTGAAGCTGAACTAGAAAGATTTGGATCCATGTCATTGGAGAAGCTGCGGTTGAATAAGGATAGTGCTTCTGGGCACAGGAAGAGTATGAGGGCAAGTGATTCAGGAAAGAGTAAGGCAACTGGCAGGACCCAAATGAAGGATCGTGAAGGAAAGAAGAGAAGTAGATGGGAAGGCGAATCTCCAAAAAGGCATAGTCCTAAGAAAGCAAGGTCAGTTTTATCACCACCTCATTCTTATTACCCTGCATCCAAGTCTTGTGCAGCTTCTGAATCATCAGAGTCTGGGTCAAGGTGTAGTAGTTCCAGAGCTAGGTCGCAATCAGTATTTATGAGGGCACAGTCCTTGTCATCTGACTCAAGATCCTGCAAGTCTAGGTCAAGGTCAAGCTCCTTTACTTCGTCATCTGAATCACTAAGCCGATCATCATATAAGGCACATGTAGATGTTAAATGCCCTGTGTATAAAACTAAAACTCCCAAATCCAAGGAGATTCTGCTTGAAGAGAGACAGCCAATAGGAGGTGATGCCCAGAGGGTTCAAAATCCAGGTTCTGATGCTGCTGGGTGTTCATCTCCACAGGGTTCAAAAGAGAAGGTTGATCCAGAAAATTCTGGTGGACTGGTTATGGGGGAAACTCATTTGAAGGAGCCAGCTTCAGAAATGCACGTCAATTATTGCAATGGCAATTCTACATGCATATCCTCAGAGGAAATGTGCATGGTTTTGAAGCACTATGGCATGGAACTTCCGGAAGAAAGTGAAAGGCATTTACCGATAGAGGAATATCTTGGTTCTGCTCGCCTTTGGCCATGGGAGATCATCTATTACAGGAGGCTGAAAAAAGGCCTCGTTTCGGTTGAGAACTACGCCAGGCGAGTTTCTCAGAACCAAGAATTTGGCATCATTGATAAGTACGTCCGAAGTAGTAGTGGATGGGGAGAAATAGATCAGGAAAACCCTTGAAAGGTAAACCATTAAAGTGCCAAGTTATTTTTGTTAACGTAGGTAGTACTTGACAGCTCTCTATCTTGATCTTCACAAGCTGCAACTGAAGTGGTTTCTCATGAAGTCTTGAACAGGTAATTTTGATGAATATATTCTCTATTATAATTAATTTAGTCCCCTACAATGAATTGTAGTGACCTTATGACGTGATAGCTTTCCTCAATCATTTGTATGATGCTGGTGGATGGCAAATTTTCTGTAATACAGGTTTTGGAAGGGGATGATAACAAATTTGGAATTTCATTCTTCCTGATCTAATGTGGCTTTCTGTATTACTTATGTTTCCCTATTAGTAATGATGCCCACAAACCGCTGAATGTTATATACAAAGCCATTTAATCTAACCCAGTCTAAAACGAAGCCCATTTTGTAACACAAAACAGCAACCAAGCCCATTTCCAGAAATTCAAAACCAAATAACCCTTTTTTTTTGGGATGAAGAGGGAATGAGGGATACACCTCATATGAAGATGATCGCTACTGATCTGTTGGGTGAGAAATGAAGAGTGCTTTGTATATAGGCTTCAGAGGAGTCTATAGCCCTAATAAAGTCCTATTCACATTTCTAGATACATCTAATAATATTGGTTCATCTTTGCAATGTTGGTTCATTGAAAATTGAAAGAGTGTTGGTAAATCTGTCTTTTGCACTATTTGTGTTTTTCTTTTGCTTGTGTTACTTTTTACCGAAAGTTTGACTCATAGCAGATCACATTCAAAACAATTGATTTCTCCCCCTTGCTTTATGTATAGTTCTTCCGATCTATGTTTATTTAACATTACTCTTTCCAACCGGTCAGCGTTTTTATTGGTTTGCATCGATTGCAGCCTTGTGGTTCCGTAAATTGCATTGATGCTTACCATCCGGACGTGTACTTATTGCTCTCAATTTACTTTTTACATGCTAATGCCAACTCATGGAATGGCCTACAGAGATCAATTCCTGTTTCATTTCATGGTGAACATTTTGCCAAATTTTATTTTTCTTGAAGCTTGACGTATTCTGAAATTGTATGAGTTGCTAGTATTTGAGAAGTAAGAACTTTGTTTTGTATTATTAAGTTTTGGAAAGTATACCTGAAAGTATATAGGAAACTAGACTAAGCCATACACTTGGCCATGACAGTGGAGAAAAAAGATAAAGAGACAGATATTCTTTTCTTGAATTGATTTTGATAAACTACTCCCAGTTTGTCGTAACTGTCTAGCTACATGCATACAGTATACATGTGTATCATTACAAAGTCTCTTTGACCATGTTAGGCCTAAAAAGTCTAAATTGTTAGCCTTGTCCACAGTTTGAGTATGATTGGTTTATACAATTAATAAGACACATTAAATCTAATTAAGCTCTGCCTCATGTCTTGTTGATTGTGGACCCTTCTCTCTTTTTAGGCTTTGGTGTCACACCATTTTTCTCTCTTGAAATCAGAAGCCATTACTGGTCTGCATCAAGAAATAGATGGTTGTGGTTCTGCTACATAGATAATCTAGAAGAAAAGGATCTTGAAAGGGTATTTACTTCTTCTAGGATCTTTTTGGCTACAATCTGGTGTGACCTTGTAAGTGTCGGCTATTTTTCTTAAGATGCTGTTTTCTTGCCGTGATATCTCGCATCTGGGCTGTTAGATTGTTGACCTGGATAAACCGTTATTTTTTTTTTTTTCACTCATTGGCCTTGGATAAAACGTTCATTTACTAATTGACCTTATTAGTCGTTCAAACGTAGTCAGACAACATAACATGTCAAATTATCTGTCAACATAACATGTCATGTTGCGTGTGAAGGTAAGGAAGCATGAGTAACCCTTATCGGTTATTTGTGTTCCCTATATCATTAATGCAAAATTTCTAACCAGTAGGTGTTGTATGAGCCAGGGAAAGTTTGGAAGAAGGGAGAACAAAGATTGAAGCACTAAAACAAGGAAAAAAGAGAGAGAGGAGGTTGAGCAGAATTGAATATGAAGAGGATGGATAAAGGAGGAGAAAGACGAGAGGTATACCAACTTACCAAAACAGAAAATGGCGAACAGAAAGGTGGCATTTATGGGTTTTTAAAGAGAGTGAAAACGAAGACACAGAAACAAACTTGGTATTTAAGAAAAATAGGAAAAAGAAAACAAAAAAAATAGAAAGGAGTGAAGGTGGAATTAAATTTGTATTTATTATCTGACGTAATACCCCTCTTTATGCTCAACTGTCTCAATTACTCTTGCATTTATGTGATTTTAATGGTCTGTCAATCTAATAATATAGTCACCCTCTTTATATTTCAATGCTCGAACTACCCAAACCACCCCACATTTTAAGTTACCCAATTATCCCTTTATGCCCTCCCAAATAAATTCACATCACATATCTGTGGCATTTAGTAGCACACAGATATGAGTTATTTGGCGACACTGTTGGTTGTGTTCGATATGCTCTAAACACCTGATATGGACAGATGCCGAAGTCATGTTTTTTAAGGTTCTTAATGGCGGTTTGTAACGTTTTATAGTTTGTTTAACTCTTTGCACATGTTCATAATGTTCTTCACCAGCAAACCGACGTTGGAGCGTAGTTGGAACCGATGAGCTACGCCTATTTTTAGGGCGTCCAAAAAGGGTGGATGTACATACAATGAAAGCTTTTATGGTAGAAGTCATTCGAGAGCTGTGAAACTTCTATCTATCAAACGTTATTGATGAAGGACTGATCCGCACCAAAGTATATATTGAAATTTTGAGATTTAACCATCTTTTCCAACTAAGTTGATTATTAGGTTATTTGTTCAAGAACAAATTTCGGTTATAGTTGACAACGTTTTATCATTTTCTTTATTGCGAGAAAAGAGTTACGAGTGCAGGGTTTGACCTTGAAAAAAAAGAAACAGAAAAGTCAAAATAATAAAAATCAGAACTCGCGAAAGTTGCAAATAACAAAAAGAAAAAATTCGAACTCTAATCATAAACGTGAGCTTATATATTTAGGTTGGGTCCTATGTTGCAATTCCCCTATATTTTTGCACTTAAGTTGGAGCAAATGTTCATGGACTCAAGTGGACCCAAAGTGGTACCAGTTTCACCTGCAAACCAGGTCTGATGAAGCTCCCCAGCATAGAATTTTTGCTTTCTAAGTTTACAGTGTACAAGTCGAGATAAATATTCAGACCAGTTATACTCGATAGGACACAGACTTTAGCAATCTCTGCGTCTATAGTAAAACTACCTGGCCATTTTTGGTTTTCTGATGAAATGCATAAAATACCAAGAAAGGAAATACAGAAGAAAGTAAAAAAAGGCAAAATAACCTAACATTTTACATACCATGAAAGTTTTGGGCAGTTACAGTTAATCACCGGTTTACATAGTCTTTTGCTAAAGTGCTAATAAAAAGCTGCAGAAACCCCCGAAATTGCCCATCATTCCATAACCTAATGCCTATGATTAGCAAAAGAAAAACAAACTGGTAGTGCTATTCATGCTCCATTCTCTTTTTCTTTTTCTTTTGCTAACTGACACTGATCAAACCTTTCCCCACTCTAAATAGTGGGGATTGATGCAGCTAAAAATGGAGCGGAAATAGCAAAACCCCCAAAAGGGGAAAAAGGGGTTGGGAAAATAGAAACCAAGAAAGAGCCTCCTAATATTAGGTCCTAGTAAAATCGCTGAAATAGCAAAAACGGGTTCCCATCATCACAAGGCTGCTCTAGCTCTCTCTCTTAGGCTCTTAGCTCTTCCTTGTCTTCATGGTGTTGCTGTTCTCATGGAGGAAGTCCAGCAGAACAGTGCTCTTGCATTTGGGGCATTTCGGGTCGTCCTCGGATAGCATGACGTACATGAGACACCTGGGGCACCCCACGAGCACCATGGAAGTGGCCTCGGGGCTGTTGGAGTACCTCGTGTTGTTGTTGTCGTCCTGAGTCAGCTCCGACGACACGCATGAGCTCGGCGGGGATGTGGGGGACACGGTGGATGATCGTCCGGGAGACTCAGCCGTACGGTTTGCCCTCGGTGGGGAAAGGTTGAGCTTCAGATCAAGCCTCGGACCGCCTCCGTTTCTGCGACTCATGATGCCTAAACAAACCAAAATTAAACAAAATTAGACATGGGAAGTGGACTCCATGTGATTAGTTGTACATGGCGATAACTAAAAGGAGTAAAAATGGTAGCATGATATACCTTGGGGAATTGAGAGACCTCTAGCTAGTGAAACAGGGGAGAAACAGAGTCTGCAGGGCTGCTCTGAACCTAATTGATGGAAAGATTGGTGAGGAAGAAGGGAGGTTAGGCATGAACCATGACAGGCTGAGGAAACATAGAAAAGGTCATGGTGAAATGGTATCGAGCTCAGAACACCATTATATATAGTACAAGGGAAGTGAAGGAGAGGGGGAGAGGAAGATGGATTTTCTTTAATGCTTAATTTAATTATGGGGGGAGAGAGGTGGAGGAGGGTAGAGAGAGAAAGAGATAGGAACTGAATTGAATTGAATTGTGAATTGAATTGAAGTATTGGGTAGAGAAGAAGAGTGTAAATTGAGGCCAGGAAATGTATTAATGGTTTGAAAAGATCCCAATAAGAGTGCAGGAAATGGAAATTTGAAGTAAATATTGCAATTACAAAGTGCAGGGAGGGCTTCCATCATTCATTGCATTAGAGGGTAGTCGGTGTTTAATTGCAAAGCAATACAGCACAGGAAAAACCCAATGGCTTTAAAGCTAAAACCTCTCCCAACCCCAAAAATTAATAAAAAAATTCAAGAACAAGTCTCAAACCTCCATCCATCTATCTAGCTACAATTTTCAATTATTTTTCAGAAAAACAAAGACTTCATAAATGGGAAGCCTTGGAAAGTTGAAGTGTAACAGCTAATACCATAATATTAAAATATATATATATATATATATATATATATATATATATATATATCTCAACAGCATCCTGGAAAAAATTTAATCAAACACTAAAGAACACCAGGCAATTAATTCTTCACACCCAGAAAATTAAATCAGAAGCCATGCATATCCATTTCTATTTGGTAGCTGAGTAAATATCATTGACCCTGTTTTGAATTTGCCAGAACTTTCAAATTAAACGGTGGAACAGTTTCTTCTTAATTATCTTCAAATTTAATTTTATTGCAACAAAATTACTTACAAGTCTAAATTGAAAGCTCGATCAGAATTAGCTGAGCTAGTGATACATGTATTCTCAGGTGTATGTGTCCTTTGGTTGGCCAACAATACCTATCAGAGAAATTATGTTGTTATCAAATCTGCTAATACTAACAAATTTACACAGTTTTCTCGTGTATCTAGGCCTTCTTCTTTGATTCATTGAAAAAGAAAGGAACGTTGATAATGATAATAGCAGGGTTCTCTTTTTCAAGTTTTTAACCAGAGTGTACTCAGGCTTACAAATGGAGCTTCTAAAATAGGGTTTCCCTATGAAATAGGGCATCCAAAATCATTATCCGTGATCCAAGAAAACCCTCCTTTTTGTTTGAATGGTGCCGAAAAAGCCCCTTAAATCTAAACTGAGATAAGGAAAAATTGTTCAAATTACTCGAGGTATAAGCACATATTTATGTATGGCAACCGTACATCTACTTTTCTTAAACTTTCAGTTATTTCATAAATTAGGCCGAAGACTTAGTGTCATTTGCTCGGTCTAACAGGGTTTAGCATGGTCAATTACTCAATTTGAATTTTGGAGGGGGGAGGCGCATTGAGGCGTCCCCTAAATCGCATTATGTCAATTTTTGACTACAACCTAAAGCAGGAGAAAATAAGATTGGTCATTATAAATTGAGCTTGTAATATTTTGATTTTTCAATCATTGAACTGTTATTTAATATAACTGTTTAAAACTCATAACTTTACATACTAGGATCTATTTCTAAATTAAAAATTTTCGGTATATTGATTTTTATTTGAAGAATTCTTTTTTGAGACAATGCACTGTTTAAGACATTTCTTTTGCTAATACTAAGAACTAGTGCTAACAAAGTAGTAGCCAAGTCCCGAAAAGGATGAAGTATATGAAACTATGTAGTACAGTACGTGTGCACGTGTTTAGGAAATTGTAACAAATGAATATAAACAAATTTCTGTTCTGAGATTGAATTTTCATAAAAACAATGATGATACCTTTGAATTCAATTCAATAAATTCCGACGTAAGTTGCAAGAATTGGTTTAATGAATGGTTGGCTTCAACTTCAACGTCAGATTGTTGATGAGCTTTTGTCTCAATGTTGAAGAGATGAGCACGAAAACAATATAATGATAAGCTTTGAGTACGTGAATTTTTTTCCTTCTCTCTTTTGAAATTATAAATGTAGGCACTAGCAATCCATGCAAATTATTTCAAAATTATGTAAGGATATCAATATATAGATCTTATCTAGAGCGAAGTTTCGCTTTAAAATTAAAGTGCGCATTTAGAGTTTATGGTCACTTTTCTGTCTCATATCCATATCTCAACCGTTTTATATTTAGATACAATTGTATAGATCATCTTTGCAAATTTTCAGCCAAATTGATTATCGTTAAGGTATTGATAACTGCCTTAAAGCTAGTACGGTTCAGGTTGGACAGATTCACTTCGTCCATTGATTTAAGCAAGTTAGATTCCTTAAAAATCATCAATTTGGCTGAAAATTTGCAGAGATGATCTATATATTAGTACCTAAAAATAAAACGGTCGAAATGTGGATATGAGACCGAAAAGTGACCCTAAACTCTAAATACGCACTTTAATTTCAAAGCAAAGTTTCACTCTAGATAAGATATGTGTATATATATATATATATGTGTGTGTGTGTGTGTGTGTTGGACTATCATATATTTACTCCCTATACTTTTTCTAAAAAATTATTCCAGTATCTTGTATTCTAATTTCATCCAAAAACTCCTTGGTCCATGAATTTCCACCCATTAGGTCAAATCCGTCAAGTCTTCATCCAAATGTTACGTTAACTCGTGACATGACAAATTGTGGGACCTATTTTCAGGGTAAAATTACTAGTAGAGCCTTGACTTCCTCTCCTTTAAGTTTTTATTAATTTTTTATTCTTCTCTTTGTTTTGAAACCTGAACATAAAATTGCATCAACACCCGCATTTTTAGCCTTGCTTCCTAAACTGAGAGCTTTCTAAGAAAAACAAAACGATGATTTGGTCTTAAATTGAAGCAACTGAATCATACAAGTTTCCAAATTGAAGAAGCACAATTTGAAGTCAGTGGAGTACATGGTATTCGGAAAACAACAGATAGATAGAGAGATTAGGAGGAGAGAAAAGGAAGGGAACTGACTTAGGGATAAGAGATTAGGAGGTGGATGGGGTGTTGACCCTCATGTGCAGTCCCACCACCAGCCTCTTCCTTCGGCGCACCGCCGTTGATGGGCTTCCTCCCCCAGCTTCTCTCCCATTCACATTTTGCATTACCACAATTTTGTTACTAATACCGACAAGGGCAACAACAACCAAACCAAAAAATTCTCATTTTAATTCGAACACTTTGCAGAATTGGAATCTAAAATTTTACACATTCATAGTAAGATGCAATCAAACCCAGAAATTGAAGTGATTTATGGTCAGAGGGGCCATTAATAGAGAGAGAGAGAGAGAGAGAGAGAGAGAGAGAGAGAGAGAGGTGTGGGGTGGAGGAAAAAAGAAAGTGAATAAGGGTTGTATTTAATTCGTAATTGGTTGAATGATGAGTAGTAATTTTAATAATGATAATATTAATAGGAGTAACAGTCCCCGACGAGTTTGGAGGATCTAATGGTGGCCTGTTGATGGTGTATAATAAAAAATAAAAAAATAAATTAAAGGAGAGGAAGTCAGGGATATAATAGTAATTTTACCCTTAAAATGGGTCATACAATTTGCCACGTCATGAGTTAACGGAGCATTTAGATAGAGACTTGACGGATGGGACCTATTGGGAGGAAATTGAGAGGCTAGAGATTTTTTGGATGATATTAGAATGTGAATGACTGATGGGGAGAGTGGAGGGGTGGATGGATGGCCTGAGGTTGCTCGGTGTAGCAGGTATGCCGCCGATGGTGTGATGGCAGGAGCTCTGTGTTCGAGATGGAGGAGGAGTCACGTGTGCAGACTGCTTGCTCAGCTTGCGCTCGGTGACTTTTGGGCCTGGGCCTAGTTTTAGGCTCTGGTCCGAAACTTTGTTTCTTTTATGTTTTATTACATTATTTCTTTTATGTCTTATTGATTTTATGCTTTGTAATATATGGCTTTATGTTGGTAGTAAGTCCCTCTCACTATTTGATAAGGCGACATGGGCTTGGTCTCGGTATGCACAATTAGTGTGCCGGCTTATCTGGTCTAGCGAGGTGGCGAGCCGTTTACTTGATCAAATGGACGCAACCTTCTAGTGGCAGGATGAAATAGAGTGTCGCCGGATTTATTTTCATACGGCAACATAGCAGGAAAGTTGTGCTATTTGTATTGATGCTTCTTCATGATAAACTAATCTTTCCATTATGTCACCACTTCGTTAAAGCAAATAGAGTAGCCAGTTGTGCACTCTTTGTTAATTGGTGAGTGTTAGAATATATAGACTTAGTAGAGACTCTTGTAGCATTTCAAGACGTTCTCTTGATGCTTATTGTAATCTTGGGTTCAGGCTGTATATCCCTCCTTGTATTTTGCAATTTCATTAATTAAGCCTTAAGGGCAACCGCACCAGCCCCATTTAAAAAAAACGGAATGTGAAGGATTGAAATGATTTTTGAGGAAAAGTATAGGGATTAAAAGTATGATAGTCTTTTTTTTTTTTTTGAAGGGCAGAAATAGTTCATTGAATAAGTGAAAACAACCACAAGGTTGGAATAACACATACACCAATACATGACGCAGGCCTACACCTACATTGGCACACAAACTACAAAAAATATTAGAGCACAAAAGTATAAAACTAACAAAGGAAACTTCGCCTTCAAAGGAAAAATATAGGCCGCTACTTCACCTACGCCAAGCACGTAACTGTGGTACACAAATTAAGCAACACTTCTAAAAAGGCTCATAGAAGATCTTTAGTTAGGATAGACTGGACTACTTGACCAATCCTTAAGCAAGAACAATCTTCTTCCCTTTAGGATTGGAGTTCCCATCTTCACTAGGATAGCTAAAAATAAGCTCTCTCCCTTCTTCTTCTTTTCCTGTCCCGCAGTATTCTTCATCTTAGGTGACCCTTGCTTCTTCATAGGCCCAGATTATGTAGTAGAAATTTTGTTCTTTTGCTGCCTCTGGGTTAACTACTCTTTTTGGGAATAGGCTGAGAAGCAACCACCATTCTCAGTCCCATACTTGCAAGGTCTAGACGTACTAGACTTCCTAACCACCAAGCTTAATCGCGGTTTCTTAGGAGAGGACTCAAGCACATACTCACGCTGCGATCGCTAATCGCTCAAGCGAGGCGTACATTCCCCTCCTCCAATTATCGGATATCAACACGTTTTTGGGCCTTAGCAAGAAAAAAACTAGAAAGCAAACTAGGTACTTGATGAGGTAACTGGGCCTTAAAGATCAAAGCAGGCCCAAACGGCTCAACATAAGCTTTTCCCTCACGAACAATAACCAGTCCAGCATTATTAAAAGTAGAACTCGGCCCAGTAGCCTTAGAACTAAAACCCATCTCAGTCTTCTTTGCTGCAATGTCCCTTACATACACGATGATCTGCTTCGAAACCCTAGCAACTGAAAACCTAGTCGCAGACGCCCTGGGTGCAGTAGCCAGTGCTTGACTCGGCTACATCTGCAGGTCCTCTGATAGCGCTAGCCCTGAAAACAAGAGGCCAATATGTGTGAGAAGCCTAAATGTTATGCAATACCTAACCAGATTCTCGAAGAAGAAATACAGATGTAAGATGATCCCATCTTCAACAGCAAAGTTGTGCTTGAAGATGATGGGTTGGGAGAGATCCACCTTTACCTTAACACGAACCTGGCCAGCAAACTCACATTCATCATTCTCAACATATCTTCCCAACGAATTGCCCACCAATCTAATAAGCCAATCCTTTTCATTGATTCGAACTCAAATGCCTAGAGAATTCAAAGGCACTGTCTCCACTGGCATCACCACATCATAGGGTGCAAAAACCACCGGTTCATGCTCGAAACTCCAAGGTCCACCTTTCAAAACCCTAGGCCGGCTAGAAGGATCCATAAATGAGAACAAATACATGTCACCATGATCCTGAATGTAAGCCTCCATGCACATCAGAACAGATACTTAAATGAACCCCTAGAGTAGGCTCGTGCAGTTAGTAGTTTTCCCACTAAAAGAGACTGAGAACGTCAGAATTCCATCCCTTTTGGTGAACAAAGATCCACAGGGCCTTTGCCCTCCATGAAAGCCAGAAACAATGCCAGGTGCATCACCATCTCATCTACAGACGCCATCAGATAAGCAAACACAAATGTTTTGGAAAATGCTAGGGTTTGGAGGCTGCAGAGTGTTTTGCAACAGCTAGGATTTCTTAATTTCACCATAGCAATGATAGCACATCATAGTATATTTAAATTTAACACCATAAAATACCAATAAATTTATTGCCCATGCCTCTTTGGTTTAATTAACTTTTGTTTGTTTTTTTTTCTTTATTTGAAAAGGAAAAAAATTAAGAGGGGTGTATTGTATATGGAATTACTGGAACTTTTTAACAAATCTATGGAATTTAAAAGTCCAGGTGTATTCAATATAGACTTTTAATAGTCCATGAAAGTCTTGGGGTATTCAATCAGGATTTTAAAAGACTTTATGAATTCCACCAAAATCTAGGTATATTCAATTAGGACTTTTAAAAATGAATGACAGTATAAAGGTATTCAAAATATCATTCATACTTAAGGACTTAGAAACTCATGGATAATTATGGACTTTGTAGTGTTAATTATACACACCAAACTCCAATAATTTTCCAGCCACCAGACCAAAGATTTGGAAAAGTCTATGATGGACTTTCTGTTTGCGGGGGAAGGGGTTGATCTTCCATCATCTCTCTTTCTGTTTTTTTTTTTTGTGTCTTTTCTTTAATCGTTTATGATATCAATGTTTTGGATACCCAATATGTTCACTAATACCCAAATATTATGGTCTACCCCAAAAACCTAGAATAGTGTTGCTATGAAATATTAGATTGTGTCTTCTTAGTTATTCTCATTTATTTGAGTTTATATTTACGGTTTAAGTGAAGCTTGAAAAATTGAACTTCAATTGATTGAATATATATATATATATATATAATTTTTTTTTTCCTTAGGTAAGGATGTCCTTACCTAAGCTTATGGAATGGATTTGGTATTTTCACCCACTTTCTGATCACATTTTCATATCTTAACCGTTCAGTTTTTAGTTCTTAATGTATAGATCATCTATGCAAAATTTCAGCTAATTTGGTAATCGTTAAGGAGTCCAAAACTGTAATTTACACGAACGAACCGAATCTGTTGAACCGGAATCGTTCGTTTACATTGTTATAATTTGCAGTTTTGGATGCCTTAAGGATCAACAATTTGGTTGAAATTTTGTAGAAGTGATCTATACATTAGGACCTAAAAACTGAACGATTAAGATGTGAATATGTGATCGGAAAGTGGCCGAAAACAGGAAATCCGTACCTAAGCTTAGGTAAGGATGTCCTTAGTGTGGCCGGACTATATATACGTCGACACAGCTGAGGCGTTCCAAGTGGCGACGAAGGCGCGCATCTTGCAGGAGGGAGGCCGGAGGCTTCCCAGACGGTTCTGGGCAGTGTTCGAGGTCAGAGGAGGTCGGAGTGGCAGGTTCTGGGCAGCAACCTGACCTGCAACTGTAGATTTTCTGCAGCGAGCTGCAACCCCATCGCTGGTGACTCCACCAACTGCAGATAGCTCCGTTCGACCCCCGCGTCCGTCCGACAAGCCCCGCCGCTCCATCGATGCTCAATCGAGGCTGCTGCGTCGACGTCTGCACTTTAGCAACAGTGTGGACGTCCTCTTTGGAAAGGTTTCGTGTGTGTGTGTGTGTGATCGTTAAGGCATTAATAATTGCCTTAAAGCTAGTATGGTTCAGGTTGATAGATTCAGTCCGTCCATTGGTGTAAGCAAGTTAGATACCTAAACGGTCATCAATTTGGCTGAAAACTTGTAGAGATGATCTATACACTAATGCATAAAAGCTGAACGGTCGATATGTGAATATGCGACCGAATATTGACCCAAAACTCGAACTTCACACCTTAATTTCAAAGCGGAGCTCCGCTCTGCATAAAATATGTATTTATATATATATATATATAAAGACAGTGACCAATATATATCTTGTTATCATATATGTTAATCGGCGAAAACAAGATTGGTGAGAATAATTAACTATAAATATCAAGTGATTTATATTGTATCTTTATGTTAGTTGGGAGATTAGGAATGAGAACACACTAGCTAGACAGAGTAATAATCATTTATTGGAGTTAATGTCTACCAGAAAATACTTGACCATTAAAGAGGCAACAAACTATTATCTTGGTTTGCTTTTGGGTTGGATTGATTGTATTTTTTATTTTTTTATGTGTTGGGAAATCTATAGAAGTCATTCATAATAAAAGTATATAGATTTCATAAATCAATAAAAAGTCTATGGTTAAATCAATGGTTTTTAGAAATCAAAAGGAGTCCATCAACTTTTTAAAGAGTCTATGGACTTTTCAAAAAGTCTGTCATTTAAAAAAAGTCTACACAAATCCAAATACAATACACCCCCCTAAAAGAAACTATGAACATCTTATGAATGAGATTTTCGTGTCTTACTTTTAATGATGCATTTGTATATTTATTTTTAGGAAAATACTTCAGTACATTAATGTACCGATACATCATGTAGATTAGGTTCAACACAGAGGTAGACTAACTCGGTACAAGGGTAAACTAACTCCATGCATGTCTACCCATGTACTGAGCTAGTCTACCTCTGTATTGAACTAATCTATTTGATGTGTCGGTACATTAATATACTGTAGACGATCTCATATTTTTATTATATTTTAATCTAATATTTTTAATATTTATTAGAGGAAAAATATCAGTTCATTAATAATTTAACAAGTTTACATAATGACCCACCCAACTAGGGTTGTTAGAAAGAGTCACCATTTGGTGTAAAACAATATTTTCAAGATTTTTACCCCAGCCAGAAAAGCTTTATAAAACACATGAGAAAGTCAAAAGAGGGACAAGAATTGCGGGCAAGTCTGCGACTTCTTCCTAAAAAATTAAAAATAAAAAAAAGTTCGCAGACCCCTCATCCATTAGTACAAAATAAAACTGAAAGTCAGAAAACTATAAGCTTAAACCAAAGACAGTAGTAGCACCAAAACAGCCACAAAAGCTCGACCATCCAGATCTAAAACTTCAATCTTGACAATCAGAGTCATAACTCCAAATTTTCTGTCAAGGAGATGCCGTCAAACAATGCCTCTCACTTGAGCCATGAAAAAGGGAAAGGCAAAGGCAAGAATGGTGAATAGTGAATCGTTAGGAGGCAAAACTCTACCTTTTGCCTCTACGGTGCATTTGTTCTGAGTGGAGATAAAGTGAATGTATTGCCAAATCAAATTTTGACTTCACTGGAAGCTCAACATGTCAGCAATGAAAACATGTTTCCACTTTTAAATTTTCCATTGATGAAATTGTGTCTAATGAGACAAGAGAACTAGTGGAAGGTACACATAAAGTAGATTTGGAATGTTATTCTAGTCTTGATGTCAGTTCTAATTTCACCGAGCCAATCCTCGTTACTCTAGAAAACCCTTCGCCCTAAGTTTTCTCTCTACTAAGGGGGGTGTATTGTATATGGAATTAGTGAAACTTTTTAACAAATCTATGGAATTTAAAAGTTCAAGTGTATTCAATATAGACTTTTAATAGTCTATGAAAGTCTCAGGGTATTCAATCAGGATTTTAAAAGACTTTATGAATTCCACCAAAATCTAGGAGTATTCAATTAGGACTTTTAAAAATGAATGAAAGTACAGAGGTATTCAAAATATCATTCATACTTAAGGACTTAGAAACTCATGGATAATTATGGATTTTGTAGTGTAAATTATACACACCAAACTCCAACAATTTTCCAGCCACCAGACCAAAGATTTGGAAAAGTCTATGATAGACTTTCTTTCTGTGCGGGAAGAGGTTGATCTTCCATCATCTCTCTTTCTTGTTTTTTTTTTTTTTTCTGTCTTTTCTTTAATCATTTATGATATCAATGTTTTCGGATACCCAAATATTGTGGTCTATTCTAAAATCCTAGAACAGTGTTGCTATGAAATATTGGATTGTGTCTTCTTAGTTATTCTCATTTATTTGAGTTTATATTTACGGTTCAAATGAAGCTTGAAAAATTCAATTTCAATTGATTGAATATATATATACACACACAAAAACACACAGCCCTGCTACGGTGCGGACGTTCGTACCGTGCAGACGGTACAGATTTCCCCTTTTTCCTCACTTTACAATCACATTTTTACATCTTGACCGTTCAGTTTTTAGGTCCTAATGTATAGAACACCTCTGTAAAATTTCAGCAAATTTGGTAATCGTTAAGGCATCCAAAACTGCAAATTACAACAATGTACATGAACGGTTCCGGTTTGACAGATTCGGTTCGTTCGTATAAATTGTAGTTTTGAATGTCTTAACGATCACCAAATTGGCTGAAATTTTATAGAGATGATCTATACATTAGGACCTAAAAATTGAACGATTAAGATCAAAATATGTGATCGGAAAGTGGGTGAAAATCAGAAATCTGTACCGAAATTTCGGTACGGAAGTCCGCACCTGAGAAAAATCCTCTTTATATATATGTATATGTAAAGTCAATGACCCATATTTTGTTATGATATATGTTAATCGGCGAAAACAAGATTGATGAGAATAATTAACCATAAATATCAAGTGATTTATATTATATCTTTATGTTGGTGCGAGATTAGGAATGAGAACATACTAGCTAGACAGAGTAATAATCATTCATTTGAGTTAATGTCTACCAAAAGATACTTGACCATTGAAGAGGCAACAAGCTATTATCTTGCTTTGTGTTTAGGTTGGATTGATTTTATTTTTTATTTTTTATGTGTTGGAAATCTGTAGAAGTCATTCATAATAAAAGTATATAGATTTCATAAATGAATAAAAAATCCATGGCTAAAATCAATGGTTTTTAGAAATCAATAGCAGTCTATCAACTTCTTAAAGAGTCTATGGACTTTTCAAAAAGTCTTTTTTTAACCAAATACAATACACTCCCCTAAGTTGAGAGTTGGTGGCGTTCATTCTCGCCCACCATGGGTGCTTTTGCCCTGAGTTAGTCTTCAATCTAAGGCTTCGTGCCTCCGTTTTTCCTTTTGTTTTTTATTTTTTATTTTTTGTTTCTTTCTGTTTTATGTCTTCTTTTTCGGTTTGCTTTCTGATATGATCGCCTCCACCCTAGTTCCTTCTTGTCCAAATTTCAACTTCTTTTTCCTCTCAAACCATTTGCTATCCTTGTTTGTTACTACTTCTAGCGACTTATGCGTCTTTTCTTCTACCAATGTTTGTATATATGCTCCTCAAAGCTATGTTCTAAACCGGGTTTTCCCGTTATCGTACATAAATTCGTTGAATACGATGGTGCAACAAGGGACTGCACACTCTTTGACTGTCTGTCCCTTTGATCTCTCTGCGGATCTCCTCTTTCTCTCTTCTGTTTTGGTTCCTATGTTAGCACATAACGATTGCCTTCATGGAGATGGCTTGAGTTATGTGCTTCTACTCCTTGATTTTGGACCATATTTCGTTGGGTGTTTATTGATCAGATATGTCATTAGTGCCTCTTTTATTTTCTCAGTCTTGCTAGATTATGAAGATGGCCGCTCTTTCTTCTCGGCGGCGCGATCGAAGTTGTCTTCCTTGTTGGGTTGTTGGGTTGTATTTATGGTGGTGATATGGGCTAACCTAGTTTGAGTCTACTGGATTTTTCATTTCTTTGTCTTGTTTAGGAAATTTTAAGCTTCATTATTCTCTTTTGCCTCCTATTTGTGTTGGAAGGCTTGTTTGACACTTCTCTATTGCTTTGATTTAAGTTGTTGTTCTCTTGCCTAAAAATAATAAAAAAATTCTAACCACTTTTGAGAATGTGGGAAAGCTAGTGGAGGTTAGGGCTTATTCTCTCTCTCCAATTGGTAAATCATCTTGGCATGAAGTAGTAGAAGAGTAGCTGTTGGATAGTCCCTTTTGAGAACACTTAGGGTATCTTGATTAGAAGTAGATTTCAAATTTTCTCCGACAACTGTTGATTTTGCTTTAGTTGTTTTTTTTTTAAGGTTAACAAATAAATTCCATTGATAAAAATCATATGACAGGACTAAGTCATTCGAAAAGAAGTCCGAAGACTCCTCACATGACAATTACTGCTTAACTATTCAGGCTAAATTCCAAAAGGAAAATGCAAAAAACTAACAACTAAGTATATTCCAAAACAGAACCGTAACTCTTTGCATCTGCCTTGAGTAGCTTGGAGCCTAAAGACCATCTTGGTGTACCCTTCCACCAATCAAAGCAATGAAAAGCCTCAAATTAGAGTCATTTTGAGTCCAGCCCACAACAAATCCATCAAGGGACCCGGCCAAACATCCGGCCCAAGTCAGAGAGAGGAGGGAGAATAGGCTGAAGCCATAAGCCTATCCTGCACCCACTGCTCTCACCCTGCAACCTAGACCAGCGATCACCGGAACCCTAGTAACCTTACCGGAGGAGCTGCTGCCACACTAGGCGAATAGGCTGCCATTGCCATTCCGACAGACGACCTCTACCTTCAGCCATTGGACAAATTAGACCGAAACCCGATTGGTAACCTACCCCGCCGCCTTGAAAGACTAGAGTCTGATATGGAAAACCTGCGAAATCTAGACCGCCTTCAAACACCGACTGGGGCTTCATGATTAGCACTGCTACAAAACGACAACTTAAGATTATAAGTATGAATCGTTCAAATTTAATAGATTTGGTTCGTCTATTGATTTAATCTAGTTTGATACCTTAATGATCACCGATTTAGTTCGTTCATATATGTTTGTGTCACACACGAACCAAGATTGATTACCTTAATTGGTCTTCGATTCTACTTGATTCATCCGACTTTATAACTCATCTCACCACCCCTAAATTAAACGCGGGTGACTATTTGTAACAAACTAAACTTATTTTGTTCAATTAATGCCGTGCATTGGATTTTGCATGCAATATATACAACGTGCAGAAAAATATATTATCCATGACATTTTACATCAACTTGGATCAACTATTTAAAGAGTTGACCCTTCTTTCCTGGATCTTGCAATGGAATTTTGGCCATCCTTTTCTTTTGCTTCGGCGAAACGAACTTTGTAAGATCCGGAAAAAATGTATGATGAACATAAACAATCAATGTGGTAAAGTTCGAGTATGTGGTTTTATTATTTTGCAAAGTAGTTTTGCATCAAATGTGGTTTTATTATTTAATTACTTATTTATTTTACGCTTATAATAATCTGCAGCATTAAAGCATCTTTAGCAATGCTAGCCATTTTTGAGTTAAATTTTAGCTAAAGTAGTTAAAAATTTATTTTAGTTAGTCACTTTAGAATTACGTCTGCATCAATGCTCTTTATTTTAGTTTTTGAATTTATATTATTTTTTAAATGAAGATTAAATAGTTTAAATGTATTTATAAATTACATAAAATAACTTAAAATAAATGTTTTTGTTCAAGGAAATCCAGATTATGTGTCTGGCCCAAACTCTAGGTTACTTGACCTAGTGGTAATAGGGTTATAGAATGATTTAGAATTCTATTCAATGTAGAATTACTTTCTTTGTATGTTCAGATTCTATGCATTGTAATCCTCTACATAAAGAGACCCCTATTATCAATGAGAATATACAGCAATTCTCTCTCAATTCCGTTTCTCTAAAACACGTTATCAGCACGAGCTCTAACCCTACCCCTAAAAACCAAAACCCTAAATCTCCACAACCCCTGTCACGCCCCGAATTTTAGAATAATAATTCAAAATCTGAAATATGAAATTACTACAAACTCAAAATAATCATCCTGAAAATTTCTTTTCTTAACATCCTCACCACACGAAATAAAATCGAACCGAATTTAGTCACCGTTAATTATTACAACTCAAATCCAAAATGAACTGTAAAGCTCTAAATGAGCACACACACCTCACAACTAAATGAAATAACAAAACTGCTGTAACACCTAAGCAGCTCGGTCACCTCCCTGGTTATCCTAACCTGCAGGAATATCCGCTACACCATTTGAATAGTGTACCGGGATTGCAACAACACAAAACCCGGTAAGCTTATGAAAGCTCGTATGAGTAAAAGGAAAGAACTATTGCTTAATTCAATGCATAATCACATACTGAAATCAACCCAACCAAGATACATCATATTATTATGGAATTACACAATTGAAATATAATCAATTCATCAATTCACTCAATCATATCATCGCTCAACAATATAAATTTTCCACGTAAATATATATATACGTAATCATCCACTCAGGAATGACCACTAATACCATCTATAGTTCACACAAGAAAATCCTGAAATTCATTTGTATAATTAAAATTCATTTTTACTTACCTATGGACTGTGGTGATTCAAGTCCTTGAAATTTTAAAACAAATATTTAATCCGCAAATATATTTCACACAATTACTAAAAATTAAATAAATTTAAAACGCTCGGTTCGTAATATGAACCATGTGAGTTTTACTCACCTCGAAATTCCCGCTGCGTCTTCAATATAATTATAATTAACGCCGAAATAGCCCACTCAAATAAAATCCGTCAATCACCTAATCAAATGTGATTCGAATTTAGCCAACAATTTCAACACATAATTTAACTACCATTTAACGACCGGATTCTAATTTACATTAAAATCCGACGAGCGGTTTCTCACAAATCGCTCCCCTAATTACCGTTTTGCACATATACGAAGATCCAACGGTCGGATCTTCGCCCATGACCACACAAAGCCTCTGGGACAGTCATATGATCATCATAACAAATTTACAAGTTCATACGACGGTCCTAATTTCACAGATCAAAAATCTAACTATCGAAATCGATCGAAATCACAAAATTCATAACTAATTCATACGATATCCGAAAAATACGTATAATACGCCGAAATGATCGTATCGAAACATAGAATCATAAAATGGACAGAAACCAAATTTTAGACCTCCGGAGGTGGCCGGAAAGGGCCGCCGGAGTTAGAGACTGTGCCGCCACCGACCACCGCCAATGGTGTCGGGGCTGAGCTTGTCCCCTTCGTTTCATCATTCTGAGCAACTTTCATAACTAGCACAAGACCAAAAAAAGACGGGAAGAGATTGAAAAGTACCAATTACAGTCGGCGGCCGGAAAAATTCCAGAAACCGGCGAGCTTGAAAACCGACGTGAAAACTGCAACCTCAGGTCTCGATCCCTTATGGAAACTTGTTCAGAACTTACTTGCGAACTCAACAAGCCAAGAATCACAAGAAACGATCGTGTATAGGTCGAGATATCTTGATCGAAAGTTTGGTTGTTTCGATCTGTTTGGGTCGAGCTCCGACGAACGTGAAAACGTTCGACCCAGTTCCGGTCCTTCTTGGTGCTTGTAGAGGAAGTTGAGGTGAGCTCAATGAGCCAAGAATCAAGTGAAATGGTGCTGTGTAGCTCGAGATATCAAGATCGAACCGAAATCGACCCTTTTAGGTTCGGGCCGCGCCGCCGCCGCTGCAGGCCGTGTCGCGGCGCAAGGCTGCCTCTGGAAGCTGAGCAAGGCCGAGGCGAAGCTCCTGGAAGAAGTGGTTTGAGGTAGTGGGGTGGCCGAACGAGCTGGAGATAGCTTGCTCTGTTTTGCTTCTGTTTTCGGCCGAGAGAAGGACGATGCGAGAGTTTGAGAGAGAGAGTGAACAGTATGCTTTCCAAAAAAGGAAAGGAGGCCGGTGAAAAAAATAGGGTTTCCAAAAATTCCTAGGGTTTTATCTATATATACCCGTTTTCGGAAAATATTCTAAATTCGATAATTAAATCAGAAAAAATCCGATCTTCGTGTTCTGCACGTGTACGAACTCGTATCGACGAGCTCTACAACTTTCATGAAGGAAGTTTCTCCAAATTTTGTACGTAGAAAAAGTCGATTTATCAAACTGAGTATTTCGAGCTTTTCGTTAAAAAAAATCGTTTCGAAACTTCGATTAATGTAAAAGTGAATTATTATCGAACAATAATCGTGAAATCACATAATAATCACTCAACTCAATTACTCGAATTTAAAATGAAAATTGCGGGTATTACAACCCCGGCAGCTGCCCCTGCAGTGACCTCGCGACATCCCGCAGTAGTTGTGTCCCCACAACAGTCGTCGCGGCATCTCTGCAACGTCCTCGCGGCATCCTTGCAGCGACCCTGCAGTATCTCTGCACTGCCAAGCCAACAACTTTTCAGGCCAAGATTTCTGGCATCTTTTCGAGGTAAAATTTTCTAAAAGTTCTCATTTTGAAGTTTTTCATTGATTTTCTTCTTTTTCTCGGGGACTTCCAACCTCCATTCTTCTACCCCCCCCCCCCCAATTTTTTCTTCATTGGGGAGATCGAAAGCCGAACTGTAGGGGTTCGTGCTCACTCCAAGCTTGGAGCTTGTAGAGTCATCCAAACTTAGAGTTTGTTGAGATGTTATGATCGACCGCAAACACATCATTGTTTCGATCTAATCCAATTCCTCTTGGAATCTGATTTCTTAGAAGCAACTACGCTCAGAAATCCCTAAATTTCTTAGAAGCGACTACGCTCAGAAATTTTACATGTTTTCGTGGTAGCTTTTTTTTTACGTTAGGCTCCGAAACTAACCTTAATTTCTTGTTCTCTTTCAGGATGAGTAATCTGAACAAATTGGACTTTGCTCCATTGGGAACAACTGGCTCTGGATATCACAGGTGGGTTCGTGATGTCCGCCAGCATCTCAAGGCCGATGGAATCCTGGATACGATTCTTGATCCTAGTCAGGACGTGCTAACTGTTGATCAAGCTCAAGCTTTGGAAGCAAATAGAGTAGCCTCAGAGGCAAATAAGGCGAAAGCCATCATCCTAATGACTCGTCATATGGATGATTCGCTCCAGTATGAGTGTATGAATGTAGAAGACCCCAGAAGGCTGTGGGTCTCACTCGAAGAAAGATTTGGCAACGTCCGTGACTCCCTGCTTCCTGACCTAGAAGTGAGATGGCATAGCCTTCGCTTCTGTGATTTCAAGTCAGTTCTTTACTATAATTCGGAAGCACTTCGCATTAAATCCTTAATGGAATTCTGTTTTAAAGAGATCACAAATGCGATGTTGATTGAGAAGACTCTCTCTACCTTCCCCGTCTCTGCATTGATGGTTTCTAAGAACTATCGAATCGATGTTGTTACAGAACGAATCACAAGGTTTCATGAGCTCATTGGAGCTATGAATGTTGCTGAAAAGCATGACAACATCCTTGTAAAGAACTATAATTCGAGATCCGTGGGAACATAGCATATTTCAGAATTCAATTATAGTCGCGCCCCAAAGAAAGGGCGTCAAGAGCGAAACCCTAATCTTAGGGATACATTTGGACGTTCTGGTCCATATAATCGCTCTACTTGGGAATGTGACCGCCAAAATAGGCGAACACGGAACCGAAAAGGTCTACGTGGAAAGAGAGAGGGAGGCAATGCCTCTGGCCATGTTGGTGGCGCCACCAACACTAAGAGCCATCTAAATGATGCTTTCAAAGCACCTAAATCAATAGAGTCTGAGCACAGAGATGTATGTTCTCGATGTGGAGTATCCGGTCATTGGGCACACATTTGTAGAGCTCGTGAAGAAATTATCACCGCCTACAAAGCATATTGTGAAGCAAGAGAAGCTCACAACGTGGAACAAGAAGATCAAGATGATGATCTAGAGTGAAGGGTTAAAGACTACAAATCTGGTTGGGATCAATAGATCGCCAATTCTGTTTAAGTCTTTATTTTTCCAAGAGATGTAATAGGCAATCGCCATATTATTTTTGTAGTAAATGCCCATGGTTTCATCTTTCTTCAAAGTAGGCTCACCTAAAGTAACTGTGATGTCTAGGAAGGTTCTAAGATTAGTGGTACTTAAGCGACCTTTGCTCCACCGACATTTCTCTACTTACCTGGTCACATTTATTTTGGAATTACCGAAAGAAGTTAGACGACTACCATTGTTTTGCATTAGCTAGCATTTTGGATTAGATTTTCTTTGGTCAAAGAGACAATGATGTAACTCCATTGGCTTAAGAATAAAATATCGAGTTCTTTTCATGACTCCATTTTGATTCTGAGCATATTACATTGTGACTATGATGGCTGGGCCATCAGTATTAACTTAAGGACATGGAATAACCCAAGTTCACTTTGCCAAATGTCACCTTGATTACTGTCACTCTCTACACTCCTAGGACAAATCACACCTATGAATAGCCAACAGATACCATGTGAAAACTCATGTAGCGAACGAAAATGAGTTCCTTTACAATACCTCTAATGATTGCGAACAAATGCGTATCTTAGAGAAGTTTATGTGTCTCTCTAGTGGACTCTATGTCACTATTCAAGCTATTAATCCAATAAAAGTTATGAGAGAAGATCTCTTGGATTTAAACACATATTGGCTTTGTCATGACAGGATAGGTCATCCTAGTTATGATATGATGATCCGTCTACAAAAGACTTCACATGGACATCCTTTCTCTCGAGCGAAACGAAGCATGAATCAAAAGTTGATTCTTGGACTTAGCAAGACCGCAACAACCGCAGCCTCTAGCGCTGTAGCTGTCTTGGGCCGCCATAGGGCTGCCAACATCCCTTGTGATAACGCCATAAATGGCGCCAACCATAAGCATGACGCCATGGTTGTTCCTCCTAATGGCCATGACGCCATACATACTAATTCTCATGGCTCCAACGCCATGATGGGAGATGCAGTCACAGATTTTACTTCTAATAGCGTTACAGATGCTCAGGCCCAACCAAAATCCTCATTGGTTGCTTCCAAGGGCTCTCGCTCATTTTGCAAAGCCTGTTCCTTTGAGAAATTAGGACTAAGACCGTCCTATGCAAATGATATGAAAATACTCATTATGTTCTTACATCGAATCTGTGGGGATTCTGTGGACTGATTCAACCAACTTACGGACGTTTAAATATCTCATGATGTTGGTTGACACGCAAACACGCTGGTCACGTGTTGTGCCATTGTCCACTTGTAAATGCTGCTTCTGCTACACTCCTAGCAAATACCATATGACAACGGGCTCACTCCCCAGATCATCCTATTCCGTCAATTGGACTTGACAATACTAAAGAGTTTACATCGAAGACTTTCAATGGATATTGCAATGGGATTGATGTTGGACATCACATTCTCATGAACACACCCAAATGGTTTCGCGGAAACGACTACAATGGTAGTCAAGACATTGGTAATGCGTACCAATCTCCCCATATCCGCTTGGGGAGATGCAATATCGCATGCAGCTATGCTAATTCATCTACAACCTACCACCACTCAATCTATGTGTTACAGCTAGTGACTGGGTACAAGTATTTTGTACTTACGCACATTTGAGTGAGTCATTTATGTGCCAATTGCGCCGCCACAGAGCATTATAATAGGTCTTCACAGACGAATGAGAAAATTGGATTTGAGCCTCCAACCATCGTCCGCCACTTAATGCCCTTACTAGGCGATCTCCTTACCGCTAGATTTGTAGGTTGTAACTCTGCTGAGATAGTCTTCCCGTCGTTAGGGAGAGATAAGAACATGGATGTTCAACAGGAACGACAAGAATTGTCGTGGTCTGTCCCCACTATGTCTCATCTCGATCCCTACTAAAAGTGACGAGATCACACATCTGCTGCAAATATGCCTGCAAGGAAGTATGTCGCTACAAGAGGACGTAGCGCCACCCTACACGGAGGTAGGCATGGCGCCAATGCCAAAGAAAGTGGCACTCTGGCATTACAGGCCATGGCCTCAGCTAGGATGTGTGGGAGGCCCGTGGGTTCGAAGGATACTTTGGCATAACTCAATCCTTGGATCATCAAGACTCAAAATTCGTCTCATGAGAATCTTCCAAGTTATGGTTATCATTGGGGGACGCCTCAATGTCAGAACCTATTCTTGAGAATATAGAGCTATATGAAACCTACACTAGTGTACATGATATGTGGGATAGAAACTCCATCATAATTGATGATGTAGTTGCACATGAGTTTGTTGAGTCCGATGATATCAAACCACGCTCCGTTGATGAATGAATACCAACGTAGAGAGATTTGGCCTAAATGGAAAGATGCGATCCATGTTAAGTTGGATACTCTAATGAAGAGGAAGGTTTTTGAGCCAGTGATGCTAGCACCTCATATCATAAAACTTGTTGACTAATGGGTCTTCGTTAGAAAGCATGTTGAGAAAAAGAGATGGTAATCTCGCCTTATGGCGCAAGGCTTCTCACAAAAACGCCATGGAATCGACTACGATAAGACATATTCTCTCGTAATGGATGTCATTGCACTCCACTACCCTGTTAGTTTGGTAGTTTCCAAATAACTGATCATGCAGCTTACAAATGTGGTCACTATGTATCTATACGGGGATCTAGATACATAATATACATGAAGGTTCATGGTAAATTTCATCTACCCAAGTCAAGTGGCTCTAGACCACGGAGCGCGTTTACAATAAGGTTGAAACGCTCACTAAAGTGACTACTTGATTGGGAAGGGATATGCCCACGCATTTTCATAACAAGTTTCCGATTCTATCGCTGTTCATGTTGGACATGACCTTCATTGGAAGCTCTTAAAGAGTTAAGGGAAACCGCTGAACACTTGAAATCCAAGTTTGAGATGAAATATTTTGGGAGAACACGATTATGTCTCGGTTTGGAACTTGAGCATCGTGTCGATGGATGCTTAGGCATTTTGACAAGGTCAAGGCTTCAAGCACCCCCATAATCGTCTGTAGTCTTGATCTTGAAAGGATCCTCTTCGTTCAAAGGATGATGGCGAAGATGTCCTAGAGGCAAAAGTGTCTCACTTAAGTGCAATACGCGTATTATTGTACTTAGCTCAATGCACAAGACCGGACATCTCATATGTTGTGAACTTGTTAGCTAGATATAGCTCTGGGCCAACGTGACGCCATTGGATTGGTGTAAAAGATATCTTTCGATACTTGAGATGTACGATCGATATGGGCTTGTTCTATCCCTATAGAGAGATGATGGATTCGAACCCATCACACATCAGAAACGCCTCCAACGCTGGCCTGCGTTTCCTATCCTCACCCCAAAACAACATGTGTTTTGGAAGGTTTTGCTGATATTGTCTCTCTGACCCACACAAAGGTCATTCCCAAACTGGTTAAGTGTTCACCATAGGTAAAGACCGTGATATCTTGGAGGTCTACAGAACAGACCCTAGTCGCTATATCTTCAAACAATGCAGAGATTATTGCTCTTCACGAAGTGGTTCGTGAATGTATATGGATTGGATCCATAATTACGCATGTTCGAACAGTTGTGGTTTGAAGTCTACCACAGATGAGCCTACGAGCATAGAGGATAATGCTGCTTGTTTTGAAGCAAAGCTACATCAAAAGCGACAACACCAAGCATAATCAGCAATAACAAACTCTCCTCAAGATCAAAGTGAACTAGGTTCAATCTGAGGACAGTGCAGCAGGCTTGCTCACTAAGTTATTGCCTAAATTCCACTTTCGAGAAACATGTTGGTAGCATCGTTTGCGGAAGTTATCCGAATCCCCATGATCGTAGTCATCAGGGGGAGATGCAGACATCAGGGGGAGATGTCTACATGTATGGTCTCGAAACGTGAAGGGTGTGTTGTGCTCTTTTACCCCTTCGATCGAGGTTATTTTTGTCCCATTGGGTTTTTGTTACTCGGCAAGGTTTTTAATGAGACAACGAGAGAAGCACCACGTTTGGGCGACACAAGGGGGAGTGTTCAAGGAAATCCAGATTATGTGTCTGGCCCAAACTCTAGGTTACTTGACCTAGTGGTAATAGGGTTATAGAAGGATTTAGAATCCTATTCAATGTAGAATTACTTTCCTTGTATGTTCAGATTCTATGCATTGTAATCCTCTATATAAAGAGGCCCCGATTATCAATGAGAATACACAGTAATTTTCTCTCAATTCTGTTTCTCTAAAACAGTTTTAAATTATAGAGAGCCTCATCCCGCTCTCTATATTTAGGAGCGAGATAGCTAAAATTTATGATAGAGAGCCACTTTGAGCATCTTTAGCAAACTCTTTATTTTGGCTCTTAGCTATTTTAGAGAGCATGCTTAGTTTTTTATATATTTTAAAGCATCTTTAGCAATGCAAGCCAATTTTTAGTCAAATTTTAACCAAAGTAGCTAAAAAGTTTTAGCTAGCCACTTTAGAAATATGTTTGCATCAGTGCATTCTATTTTAATTAGTTTTGAATTTATATTATTTTTTAAATGAGATTAAATAGTTTAAATGTATTTATAAATTACATAAAATAACTTAAAAAGAATATTTTAAATTATAGAGAGTCTCATCGAGCTCTTTACATTTAGGAGCGAGATAGCTAAAAGTTATAATGGAGAGCCACTTAGGAGTCTGGTGCAGCTGCTAAAATAGATAAAAAACTAAATATGATCTCCAAAATAGCTAATGAGCCAAAATAGAAAGTCTGCTAAAGATACTTTTAGCAACTGCACCAGACTCCTAAGAGCATCTTTAGCGATGCTAGCCATTTTTGAGTCAAATTTTAGCTAAAGTAGCTAAAAAGTTATTTTGACTAGCCACTTTAGAAATATGTCTGTATCAGTGCTCTCTATTTTAGCTAATTTTGAATTTATATTGTTTTTAAAGGAATATTAAATAGTTTAAATGTATTTATAAATTACATAAAGTAACACAAAAGGAATGTTTTAAATTATAGAGAGCTTCATCTCACTCTCTATATTTAGGAGTGTGATAGCTAAAAGTTATAATAGAGAGCCACTTAGGAGTCTGGTGCAGCTGTTAAAATAGATAAAAAAAACTAAACATGCTCTCTAAATAGCTAAGAAGTCAAAATAGAGAGTCTGTTAAAGATGCTCTAAGTGGCTTTCTATTATAACTTTTAGCTATCACGCTCCTAAATATAGAAAGCAAAATGATGCTCTCTATAATTTAAAACATTCCTTTTGAGTTACTTTATGTAATTTATAAATACATTTAAACTTATTAATATTTCTTTGAAAAACAATATAAGTTCAAAATTAACTAAAATAAAAAGCACTGATACAAACATATTTCTAAAGTGGCTAGCCAAAATAACTTTTTAGCTACTTTAGCTAAAATTTGACTCAAAAATGGTTAGCATTGCTAAAGACGCTCTTAGGAGTCTGGTGCAGCTGCTAAAATAAATAAAAAACTAAACATGTTCTTTAAAATAATTAAGAAGTTAAAATAAATAGTCTGCTAAAAATTATCTTATCTAGTCAAATGTTAAACCACTGGATGATATATATAAACTTCACGATCACCCATCACATTCTCTTAGTTCATTGACCAGTATAAAAGCACTACTTATTAATCAGAGGGGAATTAAATGCCTCAATTTTTCCAATGTCATATGTATAATCTAGTAAGTTTCTCAGTCTTTGAAGCAATCAAACCATTTGAAATGTATGCATATCATCAAAGGAAAGTGTTGAATGTATACTTTTCAAAGCACAGCTTTGTTTGAATGTCTCACTAACAATCATCATCATCAATTCATCATCATCCATCCATGTATCACACCAACCATCCTTTTAATCAAAAGTTCAAAAATTACGTGCATATAAATGGATGCATCGCTTGCCAACTTAAGAAGTATAGTCACGGTTAACTAACAAAAATTTATACGGAAGCCCACCGGCCACAAGTATTTGATATAGTGATATGAGTATTTTCTAAAGTGGTCGAGAAATTTCAAGTTTGATTCATATTCTCAAAGGGAGAATTTATTTACACATATGAGAGAATATCATAAATGGTCACTCAACTTTTATCTGTTTTACACTTTAGTCACTTGTTTTTTAAATATATCATTTTAATCACTTAATTTTAACTCTGTTATTCACTTTACTCACTTTGTTTTTTTTTTTTTTGCCACAATATCAAGGATATGTCCAACTCCTTAAAAAATTGAGAAGTCTGAATTGGATTGATTGTGAGAAGTGACTAAAGCGAGATTTTGACAAAATTACCCTCTACAAAATGCATATTTACAAAAAATGTTGTAGATTTAACTGAGATTTTGATGAAATAATTTAATAAAGTGACTAAAGTGATTGACAGAGTAATAGTTGAATTATTAAAGTGATATATATTTTTAAAAATTGAGTTACCAAAGTGTCGAATGAGTCATAATAGAGTCACTTGAGTGACCATTTATAATATTCTCTCTTACACATATCTATCTTGTTAATACATATTTTATAATGATTCCGCTTAATATTTATTTTCATAGAATAATTGAGTTACCAAGAAGTATGATTTAATCAATTTATTCGATGATACAAACCATGGTTGCTAGATAACTGCTGGACCTTAAAAACTAAATTGTCAAACATTAAATGTTTAATTAATAATATTGTCTATCTGTCTATGAAAATTCTACCTTAGGTAACTGAAATTCAATACTAGCTATTTCATTCATACTGCAAAACAATGTACCTTCTTGTTATAATAACACAGAGAATGCTCCGCATACATTAAGAGCACTCAACAAGACCGTATGTGCTGTACAGAAGTTGGCTAGGACTTAGAATCGGTTACAATGGCTAAGCTAACTTCTCAACTAATTTACTATCATTGGTCTATATACAAGAAAAGCTAATTATGTCTGAGAAAAAAAAACCCTAAGCTGACCTCCTTTTGTCGCCGTTTTCCCATCGTTTTCAGATCCATTCCGGCAAAATTTTGACCCCATTTCATAAATTGCAATCCTTTCCTACTACATCATGTCAAACATTGATTCAGGTACCAAAAGCTTTGCTACCTCACTTGCTATTGCTATGATGGGAGAGCACAACGCAACTCCCAATCATATCTTTTGGCAAGACCTTTGACACCGAAACCAATAACTTCTATGGACTTGAAGCGGCATTTATGCCGAATTTGGGTTCTGAACAAGGACTTCAATGTTCAGTAACGCACTCCTGATTGCTTTTTATTCTTTTTTTCTTTTTTTTTATCTTCGAGGGGACATAAACATGGTTTTAAGGGGTGGCCCATGGAGTTTCGATCATGCTTTGGTTGTGCTGTAGTCATATGATGGAGTTTCATCTCTGTAATCTATAGAGATGGAAGATTTATTCTTCTAGGTTCGTATCACAAATATGCTGCCGGCATATGAGTAGAGAAAAACCATAGCGAATGTTGCTTCTGTTGTAGGTAAATTTCTTGATCTGGATCAGAAGCTGTTTGATGCAACAGAAGAGATGAGGGTTATGGTTTCTCATGCAATTTCAAAACCTTTCTTCATGCAAAAAACCCAAAAGTTTACCAAATGAGTTGAGCAAGAGGTCCACTCCTTCTTTGAAAACCTAGTGGGTAAATGCAAGACATGCCATCGTGTTTTTCATGATGGGGAGGCTTGTAATGTAGAAACTATAGCACCAATGGCCACAGCAGCTCCACTACCGGCATCACGAAAGTTAGAGCTCAATTAATGGCTCCTTTATGGGATTTCAGGGGAATCAATTCAAGGATGAAACGTTTCCACTTTTAGGGTATTACCAGCCCAATCCTTCCGTTGTTGGAAGGTCTCTATTTGGAGGAGCTGAGACAAGCAAAGTACGCAAACCTATTGATATTTGTAGTGCAGAAAAAAAGACTTGCTAGTGAGGATAATCCGATGGCTCTGGTACCTATGGACACCGAGCAACAAGCAAAGAGGGATGGGCCCTTCCCTTCCCTACCAAGTTTAGTGCAAAATTTCTCAGATTAGTGGAGAAACCAGACGGTATGTTGAACTATTCGTAGGTTGAACTAAGAAAATGGTAAGGTAGTAATAGCCGCACCCCATGCATCTTTCCCTATAATTTATTTTGTCTCTAGTTTATCAAAATGAGTCTTTTTCTTTGCTCCAATTGCCATATCTATCCATAGAAAAATTTTTGTTTTCTATATTTACAGTAAACTCAAAAATTATACATAATCATCATTTTAGAAGTTTTTATCCTCTTCTAATAGCAGTGTTCTAAAACGCGGCCGCCCAGCCCTCCTAGGCGCTGGGCAGCACCTCTCCACCTCGAGTAATGCATAATCGGAGCTTTTGGGAGCTGGGATTTTAGGCGGGCGCCTGGGCGAACTAGGCGGTTGGGCGTCTGGGAGGCTGGCTGGGCGTTTTCCAGAATCACTAATCTGATCTTCTATATTCAATGAGATCATAATGTACTCGAGTGGATCAGGATGAGATCCCCTTTCAAATGTTTAACTCAGGGAGGGAGAGAGAGAGAGAGAGAGGGGGAGAGAGAGAGAGAGAGAGAGAGAGAGAGAGAGAGAGAGAGAGAGAGAGAGAGAGAGAGAGAGATTCAATGATTTCGATCCAGCTGTTAGAGAATGGAGCTAGAGAGGGAAAGAGGAAGAGAGCAGGACTGCATGAGGAAGTGAGGAACAGAGATAACCTTTTTTTCATCTCTTCGCAACTAGCAAAACTTGAATGCTTTTTATTATAAATCTGAAATCCAGTAACGGAATCAGCCAAGTACGTGGAGATTGGGTATACAGCACTACAAGTTTATTAAAATAATTAATGAACGAGGAAATGAAATATCCACAATTAGGCAGAAAGTGCTAGAGATGAATCAATAAAGCTCATATATACGTAAATGTGATAACAACTGTTGCCCCTAGTCAAGAATTCCTATAAATTCAATCGAAAATACTATTGAAAGCTATAAATTTCTTGATATTCTCCATTGATAATACTTCAAACTTTGAATTGAATTCTCAACCTGCTGACAGCCTCCTGTTCATTAAAATGCAGGCAAAGCATTTACAGATAAGCCTCAATCTAAACCTGCCTCTGTTTCTCTTCTATTAATTCAGTGATCTCTGCCGGATCCACCCAACAGAAATAGAGCCAAGAAATTGAAAGCATTCATTCAAACGCCATTAACGGAGATCAAATGCTTGCATATCCAACCAATTCATGAACATTCAATATTCATAGCTATCAAACTCCAACAGCAGCTTTTGGTGTTGTGGTTGTCCATTTTGCATTTTTCGCACCACTTGGTATCTCCTCCTATAAACCGAACTTCACGAGAAGACTTCCTTACAGCAAATGCCGAAGCTTCTGAGATCTGTGTGTTTTTCCCGGTGGATACTTCTACCTGTTTCTCCTGATGAAGGACCATAGCATAAGCCTTGTTAAGAGTTGGTAAAGGATCCATACTGATAATGTTACTCCTGGTCTGCGCATAGCCTTCATTCAGTCCCATCAAAAACTTCATGGTTTTCTGTGTCTCGATGTAATTCTTGACATCACAAGCAGCCTCGCAACTACACGGAGGGAATGCACAGAGTGCATCTTTTTCATCCCATAAGCCTTTAAGCTTTGTAAAGAATGTTGTGACTGTCGTTGTGCCTTGTTCGCAGCCATGGATGGCGCTTTCAATCTGGAAAAGTGCAACTGTATTGATCTGAGAAAATCTTTCTTTCAAATCTAGCCACATACCTCGCGCATCCTTACAGTGAATTATACTGTTTGCAATCTCCTTTGACATGGCTCCTAGTAACCAGGTCTTCACAAGGGTGTTGCACCGATCCCACTGTAGCTGCTCAGAAGCATTGTGAGCTGGCTTGGTGAGGGTTCCATCAATGAAACCCTTTTTATTTTTGATGGTGAGCGCCATAGTCATCGACTGCTCCCATGTCGTGTAATTATCTTCCATCAGAGGTTGTGCAACTAGGACAGCTCCTGGTTGATCCGAATGATGGAGAAAGAGAGGGTGATTTGTATTCTCCCATGGTGCCGAGGCTTTGGAAGAGTTCTGTTGCTGAATTTCTTCTTCTCCGCCCAAGAGGTAAGTCTATGTTTTAGGGTTTCTAGGTTCTCAAGAGCGTTGCTCTGATACCATAAAGAATTCTTTGAAGTGAAGAAGATTTTTCTTAAATCAAGTTGGATACAATTACACCCTTTTATACAACTAATTCCCTAACTAGTAGGACTATAATTCCCTATGCTGTCAACTATGGTAATACATATCTAGTTAATAACTTCTTGATACAGCAAATCACCTAATAAGTGTTCTAGATCATGTAGGATTTGATTCCTCAATATAAAGAATTCTTTGAAGTGAAGAAGATTTTTCTTAAATCAAGTTGGATACAATTACACCCTTTTATACAACTAATTCCCTAACTAGTAGGACTATAATTCCCTAACTAGTAGGACTATCTATGCTGTCAACTATGGTAATACATATCTAGTTAATAACTTCTTGATACAGCAAATCACCTAATAAGTGTTCTAGATCATGTAGGATTTGATTCCTCAATACTCCCCCTCAAGATAGAGTGTATGTTGATTACACCTATCTTGCTTAAGAGAATAGTGAACTGCTTGGAACTCAGTGGCTTGGTGAACAAGTCGGCTAGCTGCTCCTGCGTTTTGACATGAACGGTCTGAACCAATCCTCTTTGTACCTTTTCCCGGACAACGTGGCAATCGATTTCAATGTGCTTCGTCCGCTCATGAAAAACTGGATTTGATGCTATATGAATTGCAGCCTGATTGTCACAGAATAATCTGACTGCATGTGTGTGATTAACGTTCAAGTCCTTCAACAGATTTCTAATCCATGTAATTTCGCAGCATGTGGTTGCCATAGACCTGTACTCCGCCTCTGCACTAGAACGAGATACAGTTCCTTGCTTCTTAGTCTTCCATGAAATTGGTGCATTGCCTAAGAAAATGCAGTAACCAGTAGTAGATCTTCGAGTGTCCTTGCAACGCGCCCAATCTGCATCACAGTAAGCTTGTATCTCTAATTGTCCGGTGGAAGGCAGTAATATCCCTTGACTTGGGGTTTGTTTCAAATATCTCAACACTTTGTAAGCTGCATCCAAGTGGGGTTGGCGAGGCTTGTCCATGAATTGACTCAAAATGTGCACCACATACACAAGGTCTGGTCTAGTGATTGTAAGATAAATAAGTCTTCCAACCAATCGTCGATATTGAGACGCATCCTTTAACAATATTCCCTCACCTTGCCGTAACACCAAGTTCTGATCAATGGGAAATCGTGATGATTTAGCCCCTAGAAAACCGGCATCCTCAAGAACTTCAAGTGCATATTTGCGTTGACTCAAAACAATACCTTGTTTAGACCGTGCTACCTCAATGCCGAGAAAATATTTCAACTGCCCCATGTCTCTGAGCTTGAACTTGCTTGCAAGAAATTCCTTCGTCTGTAAGATGTCCTCCAAGTTGTTCCCGGTTACTATGACATCATCGACATATACTAACAAGGCTGTAAATCTTCCTTGGTGATTTCGGACGAAGAGTGAATAGTCTGACCAGGATTGACTAAAACCACCAGCCTTAAGAGCAGCAGAAAGCTTCAAAAACCATTGTCGTGATGCTTGTTTCAAACCATACAGTGATTTGTGAAGTCGACAAACTCTATGCTCCCCCTTTCGTCCGAAACCAGGAGGAAGCTTCATGAAAACCTCCTCATATAGGTCACCATTGAGAAATGCATTGTTGACATCCAATTGGTGGAGATGCCAACCTTGCAAAGCGGCTAAACTGAGAAGGATACGAACTGTGGTGAGTTTGGCTACAGGAGCAAAGGTTTCTCGATAATCAATTCCGGCAACTTGACTGTAACCTTTGGCAACCAAACGAGCCTTGTAACGTTCCACGGTGCCATCAGGGTTATGTTTGATCTTAAAGACCCACTTACAGCCAATTGGTTTCTTGTTGGGAGGAAGAGGTTCCAAACTCCATGTCTGATTTGCTTGTAGGGCCTGTATTTCTTGATTCATGGCTTCTCTCCACTTGGGTTCAAGGATGGCCTGAGAAAAAGACCGGGGTTCCTTTTCGAGACTAAGATTAACAGTAAAAGCCTTGTGTGTGGGAGAAAGTCTGTCATAGGATAAGACATGAGCAATGGAATGAGGAGTACCTGAAGGCTGAACTTCGCTCGTGGAGGATGGCGGTGGAAGGCGAGAAGGAAGGGCTGCCTCAATGTGAAAGCCTTGCAATGTGGTCGGCGTTCTAGTGGCTCTTGTGGACCGTCGTGGTTGTGGAGCGACTTCTTGGGAAGCGGATGAGTCTGAGATGGTTGGAGGATGATTGTTAGGTGATACGCTTGAGGGAGAGGTGGAAGAGTTAGGATGAGAATCAGATTGTGATTCTGGGAGATTGGGAGAGTTAGGATGGGAATCAGATTGTATGGCTGGAAGATTTGGAGACGTGATGAGATTGGAATCAAACTCAGATTCGAAAAGATTTGGTGAGAGGTAGTGATCTGTTGGAGATGGATTAAATGAGGAAGGAAATAAGGAACTTGATAGCTGAGAGTGATCAGGAAGCATGGATGTGGGAGTCCTAGTTTGATAAGGAAATTCTGTTTCGAAAAATATCACATCCCGGGATACTAATGTTTTCTTGTCCTTCAAGCTATAAACCTTGTAACCTTTCTGACCATGAGGATAACCCAGAAAAATACATTCACTAGAACGAGGATCAAATTTACTAGGTCGCAGCGGATGAGTGGAAACAAAACACCTACAACCAAAAACACGAAGCTGGGAATAGTTCGGTGGTTTGTGAAACAACTTCTCAAATGGTGTTTTCCCTTGTAAAAGTGGTGTTGGTGTCCTATTTATCAGGTAAGCAGCCGTCAATATGGCATCCCCCCAGAAAGGTTTAGGCAAGTGTGACTGAAAGAGAAGTGCACGAGCAACATTTAACAAATGTCTGTGTTTACGCTCAGCGATGCCATTTTGCTGGGGCGTATTAATACAACTTGTTTGGTGTAAAATGCCCTTAGAAGAATAAAAATCAACGCACTTAAACTCGGGGCCATTATCACTCCTAACAACCTTGACTCTTTTCCCAAACTGTGTTTCGACTAAAGTGATGAAATGGATGAGTAAATTTCTTGCTTCTGACTTATGATGCATGAGAAAAATCCAAGTACTCCTGGAATGATCATCGACAATTGTTAAGAAATACTGAGCTCCAGAAAGAGATGGAACATGATAGCCACCCCATATGTCCACATGAATTAAATCAAAACAAGAAGTACTAGTCGAAAAACTTAAGGGAAAAGGTTGTCTAGCTTGCTTAGCTAGGGGACAAATGGAACAGTGACTAAGATCACAAGTTTTATTTTGCATAAAAGGAAACAAAGAAGTCGCCTTGCTAGAGGGATGGCCGAGTCGCTGATGCCACAAGTCTTGAGTTTTGGTCTTCACCACATTGTACGTTCCTTTCTTGGGCATATTGAGGCAGTAGAGTCCCTCACTTTCAGCTCCCGTCCCAATCATCCTCCCCGATTGAAGGTCCTGTATAAAACAGACTTGTTTGATGAATATGGTGATATAAAAGGAATCCAAGGCAAGCTTGCTAATAGATATGAGATTTAAGTAGAACAATGGGACGCAGAGAACATTATGGAGCATGAAATGTGAGGAAAAGACTACGGTCCCAATATGAGAGACTTGCAACATGGTACCATCTGGTAATTTGACTGTTCGATTATGGACAGGCCGAGATGATGTAAGGTGGATAGGATCGCATACAATATGGTCACTAGCTCCACTATCTAAGATCCACACCACATCTTTATTGTGTTGTGTGAGAGCAAAGGCTTTACCTGACATCTCTTCAAGGTTAGGAACGTTACCAACGAAATTTGTAGAAGATGGCTGTGTAGCGTTCAACATCTCTAACAACTGATGTCCGTCATTGGTCTTGCCAGCTGCGGCCTTAATCTTGCCCAAAAATCCCATCATCTGCTTGCACTCATTCTGTGATAAAGGAAGACCAGTAAGATCTTCATTGCCTTCATTAGACATACCCACAAAATTTGCTTTCGAGCTCCCTTCTTCTCCTGCCAATATTTTCTTTCTCTTGCGGCAGTAGTCATACGTATGGCCTTTGAATCCACAATACGTACACTTGAAGTGTGCCCTGCAGCTTTTGGTGTTGTGGTTGTCCATTTTGCATTTTTCGCACCACTTGGTATCTCCTCCTATAAACCGAACTTCACGAGAAGACTTCCTTACAGCAAATGCCGAAGCTTCTGAGATCTGTGTGTTTTTCCCGGTGGATACTTCTACCTGTTTCTCCTGAAGAAGGACCATAGCATAAGCCTTGTTAAGAGTTGGTAAAGGATCCATACTGATAATGTTACTCCTGGTCTGCGCATAGCCTTCATTCAGTCCCATCAAAAACTTCATGGTTTTCTGTGTCTCGATGTAATTCTTGACATCACAAGCAGCCTCGCAACTACACGGAGGGAATGCACAGAGTGCATCTTTTTCATCCCATAAGCCTTTAAGCTTTGTAAAGAATGTTGTGACTGTCGTTGTGCCTTGTTCGCAGCCATGGATGGCGCTTTCAATCTGGAAAAGTGCAACTGTATTGATCTGAGAAAATCTTTCTTTCAAATCTAGCCACATACCTCGCGCATCCTTACAGTGAATTATACTGTTTGCAATCTCCTTTGACATGGCTCCTAGTAACCAGGTCTTCACAAGGGTGTTGCACCGATCCCACTGTAGCTGCTCAGAAGCATTGTGAGCTGGCTTGGTGAGGGTTCCATCAATGAAACCCTTTTTATTTTTGATGGTGAGCGCCATAGTCATCGACTGCTCCCATGTCGTGTAATTATCTTCCATCAGAGGTTGTGCAACTAGGACAGCTCCTGGTTGATCCGAATGATGGAGAAAGAGAGGGTGATTTGTATTCTCCCATGGTGTCGAGGCTTTGGAAGAGTTCTGTTGCTGAATTTCTTCTTCTCCGCCCATGAGGTAAGTCTATGTTTTAGGGTTTCTAGGTTCTCAAGAGCGTTGCTCTGATACCATAAAGAATTCTTTGAAGTGAAGAAGATTTTTCTTAAATCAAGTTGGATACAATTACACCCTTTTATACAACTAATTCCCTAACTAGTAGGACTATAATTCCCTAACTAGTAGGACTATCTATGCTGTCAACTATGGTAATACATATCTAGTTAATAACTTCTTGATACAGCAAATCACCTAATAAGTGTTCTAGATCATGTAGGATTTGATTCCTCAATAGGAACCCCCTACAGAGTAGAAATGCATGCTGTATATATTTATGAACATTAATTTTCCTCTGCCCTATAAACTTTTCTTTGGTTATTCATTGAGAACCATCCATTGAAGTCTTGTACTACGAACACACGGAGAAAAATAAATGTGGGTTTTAAAGCCAGCGCTTCAGTAAATTCCGTTCGTAATATTTTAAAGATCCTGACAATATTTATGTTTTTCAGATTTGCTGGGCAACAATATCTGACATAAGAGACTATGAAAATAATGATACACTTACCACTCGTTAGCGACCGCATTCCTACTCCAACTAAATAGCAATTAGTCTGATGATGATGTTTGAAGATAATACAGTCTCTGTTCAAGGAGATGAACTTGTGTAAGTTTGCAAATGAACACAAGAATTGCTCGCTATTTTCTTTGGTAGTGGACTGGCTCGCTATTTAGGTCAAGAATAAATATCTTTACATGCACAAATGCTCGTGTGGCTTATGTATTCTTGTTACAAAGGAAAATGCAGGCGATATGTGATCTAGTCTTGGTTATTGAATTCTTAGCACGTAAAATGGTGGTAATGGAATTGCTCTAGAGGTGACCATTTCTGCTCTCAATCTCTCATTATGGAATCTGATTACCTGCTTAGAGGCGATGGATCTGATTAATAAGCAAGAGCAAGCATTCCTCCGGTACAGATGGTATCGTTGTTGCTGAAATTCAAACTCTTCTTTCTCGTATGAATAATTCAACGATTCATTGTAAATTGGGTGAAAGAATGTGGTTGCTCATACCATTGCTAAATTTACTGTCCAAAGAGGTGAACGTTTCTTTTAGTTAGAGGAAAGATCTTGGCTTATAGATCTCTAACTCTCTTCCAAAAGAGATGAGTTTTCCACCACCATGTTTGGTCATGCTAGAAAAGTAATTAGGAAATTCAATAAAAAAAAAACATTTAGGAAAAATGAATCATTTAGGTATGGAATAATACACTTTTCCACATGAAACTTGTATTTATCCTAATGATACCCAAATTTAGGAAATGATAGAGTTTTTTTTTTTTTTTTTTTTTTGAAATGAGGGTTTGTGCGGCTACCCTCTATCCTGGATTAATGAAACTGTCGAATACAAGAGGGGGGGGACATTAAGCCTAAACCCCTTATTACAATAAATCTCTAGAGCACGTCGTGAAATAATATCAGAAGTCATTCTAACAAAATTTAAAAAAAAAAATCTTAAATAATAACATGGGTCTCTAACTAATAAGGTAGCCTACTTGCATTTATGAAGATAATGCAGCTTGCATCGAACAGATGAAGGTAGGTTATATCAAGGGTGATAATACAAAACACAAATCGCCAAAGTGTTTCTTCTGGTGTCGACGGAAAAAAGAAAAAAAAATTAGGGTTTTTTTTTTCCTTGGCTATTGGCTCTGAGTGTGTCGATAACGTGTAAAAGTAAAATGGGAAAATTAATCTACTTATTTCATTAGACAGTCCCGGGTAAGGATTACAATGGTAATAATGATTACAATAATGATAATAATTGATGATTGAGCTGTAACCGCTAATTCCTTAGTTTCATTTTCTTCAGTTACTTTGACGAAGACACATAACGTGTTTTTTCTTTAACAACCTATAATATTATAATGAAAAGAGCCTTATCGATAAAACTTCAAAAAACAACCTAGATTTTTCTGAAATAAAAAGGGAAATTGTTCGAAGGTTGGAGACCTAGCCAGCAGGTGGGTAGGGTTGAATCAATAAATTTGATCTTAATTACTTTTCACTCACAGTCGGTGCCTCGGTGCTTCCTCATGGGGACTGTGGCTAATCATAAAACTGGCCACTAGCCTAGGCTTGAATTGAAATGTCCATCTTATTTGGCTCTCTTTAAATTAAGCAGCACATGGAATGAAAAATTAGAAGGGGTATTAATGAACCCTTCATATCAGGATCGAAGGCTACAGATTATAGGCCATGATTAATTCTTCTCCAACCATATATTGAGCCAATATATTGCTCACTTTCCCTGAGAACTCCCTTTGATTTTGATTGAGGCTTACGGTTTTAAATTTACACATGTAGTGTTTTCTTTCAAGGGACTGATAACAGTTGACATAATTACAAGACATGCTCATGGCTATCCGGTATTCAAAAGCACTTCTAGTCGAACTGGTCAGAAACAGTTTCAAGTACGTCTTTGGGTTAGAGAAGCGCTCTTTGGTGCTCTCAAATCCATTTACCGGAGACATGTCTAGTAAAACAGCTATGAGCAACATCGCTCCCGACACAAGAACAACCAACAAGCTCTAAAATCATTTTGAGGCTCATTCATGATCAGAGGATGGGTACAATTACACCATTTATGGACGATATTTGCCAGACATAAATATGAAAACGGCTCTATAGCTACATATGAAGGACAAAGTTGAATGCAAAATTACTTGCGCACGACACATTAAGTGACATTGGTTAGCCTTTCTTGAATTATTGTCATGATAGGTAGATCTGTCTGTCTCCTCTACCAATTTATAAAGGCCTAAGCTTGCAAACAAGGTCTGGCTCGAGAGTAATTATTCCCCATCAAAAAACAAAACAAAACAAAACAAAACTAAAGAGCAGCAAGGAATAATGAGAGGAAGTTTAGTTCTCTCGAAGTTCCTTCCCATTAGTCTTACTATTGTCCCAGAAATCTGCATGGCATTCAAATTTTTAGCATTCATTAGTGAGGACTGAGGACTGAAGAGTCATCAAAGCATAGCCTTTTTCACCACAAATATTCAGTAAAGACTTCACCTCATGCACCTTCAAGTGCAGAACTACCATATAAGCCAGTAAGAGTGAACAATGCTTCACCTTTCAAATGCCTAAGATCAAAACGAATCTGTGAACTAAATCCTAAGCAGACAAGTTTTGAACAACATAAGGGCATCAAATTGCCACTTGCCCCGCAATTTCAAGAAATTGGTCATGGAATAAAATACCCTGTGATTTCCACCTGCCCATGCACTGATGGCATTAAGTGTGATTTAAAAAGTACCTCGTGATTGCCACTATACCTTGTAATTTATGAATGTGGGTTCTCAATTCTGATAGAAAGCAGCAATATCACAGGTAAAACTTAAAACTTTAATAGTAGCTTGGAGTAAGACAATCAAGTTTGACCCCAAGTACCAAGCTCAGCTTTGACAGATTTAAGTTAAATCAAGTCTCAATAACTTGATGCTTCATCTTCAACTCAATCTGGCACAGTCAAATTTTGGGTCCAGAGGCAAGCTCATATTTGGCAGACTGAAGAAAAACCAACATTAACCACCTTTCTTACTCAACTGTAACTTGATTTCTTACACCTTTTACCCAAGGTTGAAAGTATATAAGCTGCCTTAATTTAATTCACTATCATACCTTCACACATAATCATCAGAAATCATCTAGAATAATCAGGCTTAATCTGGAAACTAGCTTACCGATAACAGTATCTTACTTCCACAATCCTAGCAGAGAAATCGTTGCATTAAGCTACCATGTAGTACACAGACCTGAGGAAAAAACCTTGAACTTTCCAGAGCAGTAGAATCATGAAAGTTTCGGAAAGATCACATTATGTCTAGATTCCTACCAAAATGATGAATGAACTTTAATTCAAAAGCAGAGATGCCAGAGAAGTCCGGACATTAAAACTTTATTACCAACTCTGTAAGAAATTGGGACCATTTTATGATATAACTACTAGAGAAGATGGGGTGACTAACTAAATTGACTTAGTTTTTCTACCCAAAAACAAAAATGACTTGCTTTTATTAGCCAAAAAAAAAATTGACGTACTTTTTGACTAAAACAATCAAATTGATTTACCAAAATATAGAAAACACTTGGAGAGTATTAGTACTTTTGTGACTTGAGCCTGCACAGTAAGAATGGACAAGAATACTAGACTGTCGGGAAATAATCAATACCTAACAGAGCCAGCTATATTAGAATAAATATGTTTGAGTTGTCTTATATAGCTTCCCATCTGGCATGGCTTGGTCCTTTTATGATGTTTGCAGAAATAGTAATAAGAACTTATAGCACTGTCTCATTTAAGTATCTCCACACAGAACTATAAATTGAAATATCAGACGCAGTAAATTCATACTGCAATTACTGTTTGTTCATATTTAGCTGTTGAGATAAGGAAATGTTGAATCTTACAGAAGGCTAACGGCATTGTGCATATGTAAAATCTAGCAGTAGGGCTGTAAAATGATGCAGGAGCAACAAGATAATAAAAACTGAAGCAGCACCACAGTGGTTACAAAGTTTGGGTTCTTATATCTCTGGTAATGCCATCTTTTAGAAAATTCAACATCCATAGGGTGTACAGGCCTGCCCTCCTTCCTATGATCTTATACCTTAAACATCTTTGTGTATGGATTATGCCTCTAGTTATTTTGTTTCCCTGTCTATCTCTATAGTCAATAATTTTTTATGAGGAACTACTGAACTCAATTACCAACTTAAAATCAACTATCACAAAGTGTGCCTTCACCTCATTACGCTCCTGACTCGTTATGCCACCATGTTTGTTCACCAAAATATTAATCCAAAATCAATCTCAATGGACTTCACACAATTAACACATGAGACAAGGGGTACGGTGAATAAAGGGTGGACTTCACACAATTAACACATGAGACAAGGGGTACGGTGAATAAAGGGTGGACATTCACTGCACAAATTCATAAATCCCTCCCGACAGTTCTCTTTATATTAACAAAAGACTATATCGAGATAACATACTTATTTTTCAATACATAGAAAATTAAAAACCCTCCAAACACACTTTGCATATCCAGGCTCAAACATTGTGCCCCTGCTGAACCTAAATATTTAAGATGTAGGAGACACTAGCAAATAGCTAGGTAACTACTGATAGTAGGTTCGAACCCCAGACCACAGGAGAGCAAACTATTGGCCTGATCATTCCTACTAATTCCTCATCGTTATATTGAGAGGACATAATCACTGAGAATATGAAAGGGCAAGCTGTTCAGAAGTGTTACTAATATTAAACAGAAACACTGAACAGGTTCAGGAAACACATAAAACCATTGGGTTCTCCTAACTGACAAACCCTTAATCAATTATAACTCAATGCAGAAACATAGTAAGTTATAAGTCAGGTCAAGGTCTTGGGTCTTAGTGAAAACCAATTTACTGGGAATGACAAAGATGAGGAATACAAACTTCCCATGTTCAGCATCTGAGAAAATTTTATCTGTAACCTTGAAGTTAGTTGTGAGATGAGATTCTCTTTATCTGATGTAAGTTCAATTTACTTGCAAACTCAGATTCCAGCCATTTGATGTTAAAGTGTTGAAGTAATAGGTAACTATATGATGTTCAAAGAAACAATAAAAATAAAAATAAAAGAAAATCCGTGCATATAGTGGAAGTGTGGAACACATTTGAACCTTGGTTTTCATTTCAGACCACCATACCATCTACTCAATGATATTACCAACCTATGAACAACAGCATACTATGATCCACCATTTTAGCAAAGCATCAAATACGTTTACTACCAGTGACTGCTGCGATACATATATTCACTAGAAAGGCAAAAGACTAAGACATGAACTTCAAACATCCAGAACATACTGAGATGAGAGTTTGATATTGTGTTCTGGCATTCAAGCATTCAAGGATATGTTTCAGATGAAGCTAAGTAGTATAGTAAAAAAGAATTTCGTTGTGCCTACTTACAGATACATATATTGATGTTTAACGCATATGATCCATGACTAATCCTCCAAGAGTGCATGCCTTTCGAGGTCAGAAAGAAGTTCGGTCAAAGGTGTTGCAGTGCCATTGACAACCTCACTTTCGCCTCTACATTGTAGTAACTGTTCTCGAAGACTCCGCACAAGCTCATTAAGTTTCTGTATATTTTTCTCTTGAGAGAGGATAATCTGTAAAATGTTGAAAGCCAATGACATTAATGAACATATTTACCAGGTTGAAGTTGCAATATACCATATACTATGCACTAAGGCAATTAGGCCATATTTTGTTCTTGCAGGAACATATACGCAAATGCTGCTTTTCCTGTTTCCATTAGAAACTGAAATATGTAATGCACTTGTTACTATTTTATTCACCTATGCCAAGTTAATTGCACTTCTCACTAGTAAGAATGGGAAGAGAAGGGTTGTATCACTTATTTTCTCTAAAAGTAATTTGATCCTTAGGTGCAGGCTACAGTCACCAACTTGGATACTAAAGATGATAAGGTATAAGGATACTTGACTAATTAGAAAATGAAGCCATTATCCAGAAATATAATGAAAGACAGAAACACTAGTTGAACGGCCAAATTGGAGAATGAAGATGAGGAAGTTGATAGATGGTTTTATACTTCGCCCAATGAACAAAGAAAATACGAATATAGATACAAAAGGAAAAAAGGAAAAAAAGTCTCTTTTTTTCTCGTGAGATGTGAATTACCCCAACCCACCATCATAAGGCAGAGGTTTTGTTGTTTGGGATATGCACTGTATAGACAAAGTTGTGTCAATGGGAGAAGCATCCTTCAACATATGGAAGCTAAGAAAATAAAAGAGATGAACTTTTAAGAGCGAGATTCAAGATAAGTTCAAAATATATATAGTTTCTGTGTATCGTTCTTTATAAAAGTCTGACAAGCACACCATGAAATATCAAAGACCAGTATACAATACATTAGAAAGAGAGAGAGAGAGAGAGAGAGAGAGAGAGAGAGAGAGAGAGAGAGAGAGAGAGAATCACAGACGTCACCTTTGTGGGTGCGAACATAATAATTTCTGGTTGACCATATTCCCCAACACCAGTGGGAACTGGGACACACCATGGATCTTGAGGTCATTGATGGCTACATTCTTAAGGCTCAAAGGGCTTCAAAGGATCAACTAAAGGTCTTATATCTCAATTGTTCATGTGTCATTTGTAAAGATTACTTTCTTTGAACAAGAATTAAAAGCAAGGTTATCATGTACTAAAGAGGGAAATATGAACAAGTGGTTATCATGTACTGGAATAGTGGAATTAGAAGTGAGAAGAAGACCCACAAAAACCCTAAAAACAACTTTCTGCTTATGGATTTTATAATACCATACATTTATTGGGCTGTTCAAACATTTGTCTATCCCACAGGTTCAGGACAACATACAGCACAAACTTTGAATTTAAAAGAGTTTTTCTTCCTGGCCAGAATAGCCTAGTTATTACCAATATTTCTTAAATCTCCTAAAGTCACTAGCACTGAAACAAATTTCAAAAGGCAAACACACAATAAACTAGGCAGAGCAAAAGAAGTCACCTTTTCTTTCACAGCTTCTTCCCTTTCAGATATATATTGCTGTTTCTTTGAAGGGTTTGGACTCGGCTCATCATTCCCATATTGTTGCTTCCATTCTAACTGTGATGTAAACACAATTAACAGGAGAAGACAAACCAGTACCCAGGGTCTTGACATTGTCAGAAGGAGCGGTCACCAAATCTGTCACACATTGACAAAGTAGAATAGGAACAATCCTACAACCTTAGCTTCATGAAATCAGAGGCCAGAGCCAAAAGAACAGAAATGACATTCTTTTTGAGAAGTTATCAACTCTGTAACTACACAATTATGTTCTGATTTTATTATTAGGACTGACCGAAAAGATCCCAACTTGATTTTCATCTATCTTGATAAATACTGACTGAAATGAGTAGTTGGTACTTGAGAAAAAAACTAGTATTTCTTTTTGGCAATTGGGTGCATATAAAAAAAATAAAAAAACCCAAAAACTTTCATCCCTAACATCTTAATGCTTCATTAAGAACCCAAAAATCTCAGACCTTTAATTCCTAACTATGCAAAAGTAATATCAACACAAGTACTAAAACAGAAACTTATGAAGTTGGGAACTTTTGGATTAATTTTCTGCTGCCCACATTTTCCTCACTAACCAAACACAATCCGTACCAATCCAAAGCACTATGAATAATTCTTCAAAACAACTAACTAGAAGAGTAAAATGTAACCGAAATGATAATCCCAGAAGGGAAATAATAAAGGAGAGAGAAGGTGATGAGGTTCAGTGAAACTTACAGATCTGAGCTGAAGAAGAAGAAGGGCATGTCTCAGTGTTACTCAACTGTTCAAGTCTGGAAGAAAACAGAGAGAAGTACAGAGATGGCCTTATGTTCGTTGGGCCATTAACGCGTCTTTCACTTTGTTGTGTTCTTGAATTAGAAGTAAGACTCAACCATACCATAACCTTTTCTTGTTTTTTTTTTCTCTCTCTCTCTCTCTCTCTCTCTTTCAATATATTGTTAACAATGGTTTTGGCTTCTCATTTCACTTTTAAATTCTTGTTTATTGGGATGATCATCATATATGATTGAGATTTGAGAGTCCTCGATCTTTTGTAATTTTTTTTTTTATCAATAAGAAACTTCAATAATAATGATCTGGTTATAATGAATTTGGGCAACATCTCTTACACAAAAATTGCAACTAGACTTCACACTGGAACTAATGACTGACTGAATGAGCCAGAAGGACTCCAACTAAAAAAACTTACACAATAACTATATGGCAAAGACAACATGCGCAGAGCAGTGGACCCTTAATATTCAACTTTGTCAACACTAACTCGCCACCCAAAGTCCACCTGACCTGCCTTTGATCGACCAAGCCAATATTCGTTGTGACTTCGAACCCGACCAAAGTGAATTGTTGGACCGTCGGACATGGGATTAAAGTAAACCCAACACCGTCACCACCCTAATGTCAACACCATCAATCCACTGATGCTCTAAATCGCCATCGCCTCCAACCCGAAATCAGAAGGGAACGACCCACTAGAAGACCAAGGATGATTGTCTATGCAACGGTTAGACTTTTTCGCCATCGCTACTGACCCAACTCCAAAACAGGAACGACCCTCTAGACGGCCAAAGAGAAGATTGTCTCTGCCACAACTTACAGTGCACCCGACCCAACAACTAATACCTAACACAACTAGAACACCTGCTAATACCACAAACCAAAACCCTAACCCAAATTGGGAGGGACTTATTGCTCCCATAATGCGCAATAAAGTTAAACAACATAAGTAAAAACAAAAAAGAAACTAAAACCTAAGGTCAGGCCCAACACTTGAAACCCAACCACATCTTCAGCCCATAGCAAGCCCACTACAGCAGAGTTTGGGCCCAAAGTCACACAGGCCCGAGGTCCATCCAAGCGAGCAGGAAACCATCGCCGTCACACCATTTCTCCCACTGGACCACCGCCACCACGATCGGAGCCACGAACAAACACACCACCACTCTTCGCACACTTCACCACCACCTCAGCGCCACCACTCCCCCAAAGCCAGATCGGGAATGAACCAGCCATCACCCCTGATCTGGGGTTTCCCGACCCAAACCAGCCACTAGACCAGACTAGATCAGAGGTCAGATCCCATCCGATAGGATTCCGCCCAGCGAAGCCTCCAAAGATCAAGGCAACCCAGTTCCGCCAACCACCAGCTAACCCTCCAAGCCAGATCGGTCCAGCCTCCCCCTCCACGACTTCCCCGTACGGCTCCTTCATCCAACTCCGACCAGGTGCGCACCTTCCGATCCTCCTACCAAATCTCTGCTGGCCAAAAGCCCTGCATCTCATTGTTCGAACCCCAAAACCTGTTGACCAAGGACCATATGCCACTATTTGCCTATAAACGGTGACAAGGCTACCCATTCGGCAACAACGTTCATAGAACGCATCACCAGACGAGTGAGAAAAGTTTTGAGAGGGACTCCCTTGCGGCTAGGGTTTTTCTCTTATTTTGTTTTTAGATTGTGCGATCTTTTGCAATTTGGTCGTTCAGTTTTCTAAAAATTTTCATTTCACCATCCAAAATTAAAAATTTTGATATTCATAACTTCTGTCTTTTTTATGATTGACATCAATAATAACACATATGTTTATTTAAAGATAAGAAAGTTAATAGTATTTGTACTTAGAATTCAAAAAAAAAATTAAAATTTTAAACTTAATTGATACGGTAATATTTGTCTCCACAATAGCATGTAAATGTTAAAGAGAGCAATCAAGATGAATAAACCGCATGGCTCTCTATCTCTTATGATTTTATAGGGTTTGTGAGTTTGTGACTTTTTGTATTTCTGATCAAAGAAATGTATGTTGATGTGTTGTATTCGTGATTAGTCTGCACGGTGTTTATGAGCCGCATACTGGAGGTGTGGTAGTTTTATAGTGTGGTTCAGTGTCAAAATATGGGACAAGTCAATTCCTATGCAGTTTCCGATAATGGAATTAAGGGACAAGATTCTTGATAACGACCCATACCTTATGTTTTGAGGTTTGAGAAGGCAGTGCGCGTTGTTGGAATTACTTTTGATAAAGTTTTTTTGGTGGACTTGTACATGATTCATCTATTTTTTTATACAATGTGAGATAATATTTTACATGATGTCCTGATATGGAAGAGACACGATCCTTCTAGTTTGTAGCTAATTTGAGGTGTAGATGTCTTTTAGTCTACAGTAAAATGTATCGCAAGGTGTTAAATCCTTATTCTTCAGCCAAACTCTCATTTTACAGATAATCGAGTTCAATTCCCACTAACATTATAAATAAATACGGCCGGCTAAAAATGAAATTATAATGACACTGTTATAAAGTAGAGAGAAGACTGAGAGAGAATAGTCGGGAGGAAGTAGAAGTGTTCTCATTCAGTCTCATTAGCCTCCTTTATATAGATGTAAGGTTTACATCAAAGTACATACCAATGAGTATTTACATGGACATCCACATAGATAATAATATTTGCAACACTCCCCCTTGGATGCCCACCTGAATGATGGTATTGGACGCGCTTATTGTTGCCTCGTTAAAAACCAACTAGGTAACAAAAACTCAGTGGGACAAAAAATAACTCTGGTCGAAGGACAAAAAGAGCGCAACGCGCATATGTCATAGGTAGCATTCTTCTAGATGCTCCCCCTGATTATTGCAAGTCTCATTCATGTATACGATAAGCTACATGTACCATGAATAGTAGTTTGATGTGTATATCAAGTGAGACCATGTGTGCTTTGCATATAGGGGCTCATCACAAATTTTCATACATGTAAAGTTTAAGAAATACCAACAAAGCTAGACGATTTTCAATAAGCCTTACCTCATATGATGAGATTAGAAAACAATCTCATATGCTTAAAATCATACACAAAGTAATAGCTAAACAATATAAAGAAATGACACATTTAACTTTGTATAGTTTAAAACTTTGAAAAATCATCATGGCATACCTAGCCATACACATCAATATCTTTGCGTATTGATACGTCTCATATAAGCTCTTCAAGAGCTCTAAGTAATTCATAACTTTGCGAAAGTTAGAATATGTTGCAACATTATATTCATAATTCGAATTCGATTTTGTAGTCTTGTCATATTACTCATTGAGGCAATTTCGGTCACGTTAACTATAACGGAATGAGTACATATGAGCTAGCTTAAGACTCTTTGATTTCATGAGTGAGCTTCAAGCTCTTTCAAACTTTCATAGACTTGCATTTGAATTATTCATGTATTTTAATCCCTTGAGGATTTGATAAGCAATACGCTTACAATGATACTTTACTTTTGAGATTTTTCTTTTAGCAACGTGTCTTTAAGATCTTCAAAATATACGATGATAATGTGCCATAAATCTCTCGTCAATATTACAGGTATATGTAACACTGTAGTTATAGAAATTTGTCATTCGTATAAGGGAAGATATACATAATCTCATGTCTTTATAAATGGGCATTGTGTTATAGTGATTTATCTTTACTTTTGATAAATACCCTTTTGTACATGTAGGGTTAAAGGTCCAAGTATTTTATCACGTTTCAAATAGTCAATTTCATAGGAATTGCCTCTTTCCAATTTGGTCAATAATATACTTTGTTGACATTCATAATGAAACGTGGTATAACATCAATACAGCCCTTAATGATTTTTCTTTGGTAGCTACCATTTGTACATTATCATCGATGATCCTTACTCATAGATCCCACACATTCTTATATGCATGCATTAACTGTAATAAGCTTATTGATATTGGGTACCTATGCTACTTCTGGGGCATACATTGTCACTTTTAGGACAATCACCTCTCATAGTAGAGTCATGTAGCGAATGTGGATCTTTTTACTTATAATCTCGTGTATGAGCATTTATAGGGCTTCTATAATCTTCCCTGTTTTGGGAGCTTAAAACTTTAGACCTGGTGGATATAATCCACACAAATTCACGTCGTTATTCAAATGACAGTAGTCTTTCCTCTTCCTAACGGCGGGAAGACTGTCTTATTTTTACCATGCTCAAAAGATGGGTTCAAAAAATCTATCACTTTCTTTGGAGTGAAGATGTTCATTGGCTGGTGGCAAACCCAAACCAAGTTTTAGGTCAAAAATGTTTTGTCCATTAGCATCAACCATATTGATTTATTATTGTATCACTAAGACATCAATTCATAATGGCGTACTTACACCCTTTGTATGTGTAGCCATATTAGAAGCTGTGATATTGTTTAATGACATTCTCTTCAGGAGAACCATATCAATTGGATACACTTGCATCCCACAAATCAAATGGAGTCTACATTGTTTGTATTAATATGGTTGGTATCAGGGACTTTAACCTAAGTATATGCCTTTGTATTTAGCATATAATTTTGTCACAATCTTTTATCAAATCACTAGTTTTGATATTTCTCGAAATCAAAATGAGACGGTGGATAAATATCTCACACCAATTCATATCATTTTTCAGGAACAATCTTCCTCCCCCTCATGGTAGAGGGATTATCTCATTAAAGTGCCAACTCGCAAATATGCGGTAAATAAATAATTTCCTTGTGTGTAAGGTTAGCAGTCATCAAAACTTGTAAATGATTCCACGTAACATGGTAGACAAAAGATGACGCAACTTCACATACCAAAATAGTGTATTTGATTCAATGAACTTCTGGTTCATGACATTATATGCCTCAATTTACTATACAAATTTGACACAGTATATATTAGATAACAAAAAGTCTTCTCCCACTATATAGGAGGCACTTAGTGCAACAATATTTCAAATTTGATAACATGACAGTACATAGCTTATTTGGAGTCATAAATCAAGATCTATAACTCATGATATGAGTGTTACCTTAGCTTGAGTAAACATCAATTGTGAAATATTGACAATTGGAATTAACCAAATTCATTTTGAACTGCTAGCCAGAATGATATACTCAAAATTTCGAGTTAAAGACTACAATCCATAAGAACAAGTGACTTTATCATATGGAGAACCTCAAGTTCTTTGTCACGTATATGTGTACAGTTATCAAGAGGAGGAACTTCAGGCCCTCATATAATCATACAAGGAACTTGAGATTTCGATTTTTTTCATTTTGTAACAACTTCTTGAGGAACATGATGTTTTAAGATAATCATATTAAGAAACATTTAGTTTCAATGGAAACTCAAGAGGTTACAAAAATTTGTCAAATAACACTAATTCTTTCAATTTACTTATTGCAAGCAAAAGACATTAGGCATGTGAAATGAATCTCAATGTTCTTATTAGTCAATGCAATTTAATTTGAACAATGCCTTTTTGAAAGTGGCTTGAGAAAAATCTACCAGATAGTGTACCGTAGATACACGCCCATTTGTTAAGGTAGTATTTGCATTGACTCATGATCTCTCTCTTGCTGTGATCCACTTATGGTGGCATTTCATGGTATAGTCATCTCAATCGGCTTTCTTACTATACAATGAGATCCATGAGAGGGAGAGATTATACATCTCTGGTAATATTGGAGGCACATAATGCAAAGAGACAATAATATGTGCTCTTCTGGAGCCATCAATCAGATATGTAAGATCTGAGATGATTGTTATATTATCCTCATAAGCATAAGCTTTAATAATGTTTTCTGGACACCATACATAAAATTGCATTGCCTGAAAGTCACTCAAAACATAAGTTTGAAGATGACACAAATCAAATTTATAAGAATTGAACAGTGGATCTCATAAAATATACACGAAGCTTTTGGTCCGTGTTACACAGGTAAAACATGACTTTCAATTATTGTATTATTGTTTGATGTGGATTAACATCAAATGCATTTTGAACTTCTGGCCAAAATAATATACTCGAAATGTCGAGTTTAAACTTCATGACCATGACTTATGAGTGAAGAACTTTAGATGGTTATCTATTTAGCATGATCATGGATGAACTTCAGGTCCTCATGTAATTAAGGATCAAGGAACTACAGGTTCTGATCTCTTTTAATTACAAATTCATGATCACAAATTTGGGGTATACTCATACTCATTCGTCATAAACCAATAGTTAAATATCTGCTTACTTTTAAATTGGTGTCAATAAAATCCCCTCAAAACTTCAGGTTTGAGGTTGATCAAGATTAAAGCTATTTGATAAATTGTCCATATACTCGAAACTTACAGCCTGAGTCTGCACAATTAGAACTTCAGGTTCTAAGGTGAAATGCTTTAAGCAAGCATAAAGAAGAATGTATCAATCAACATATGAAAATTTACTTGAAACTTCTAGTTCGAGTTGACGTAAAGTCAAATAAACTATGAATGAATTAAATGTGTAATCAAAGCTTCAGGTTCAATTTTTTTTTTTTTTATGAACTGCAAGTTCTAAGATTTCGTAATTTGAACTTCGAGTTCAAATAAATTTGGTGGTCGAAACTTCAGGCTCGAGGTGACTAAAGTGAAGCTTCAAGTTCACTTTTAACTAATTTATATTTTATACTCAAAGCTTCGGGTTTGAGTTTTACTGTTAGAGTTTCAGGTTCTACTATGAAATTTTGAACTTCTGGTTCAAAAATATTACATTCGAAATTCATATGTTCTAGATATAGGGTTGCTGGCCCATATGAATAACAAAAACAATTAAAAGATAAGTACTGTAATGAAAGTACATAACAAAATAGGAAAATTACAGGGAAGATAAATTATTGATTAATTTTACAATGGAAACATTTGGTTCCCATGAATGAAGAAATTACACAGAACTTCTGGTCGGCTTAACTTCATAAAATGATAATCTTTCTTCGCTCCTCTAATCACACAAGAACATAATTTTATCTTGTGGAGAACGTAGCCTCTAGCTTTGGCCAAGTGTTCAAAATTGAACCTGAAATTCACATTATCGTACAAAGGAGGGAACCCGAATACCAAAGTTTTTTTTGAGGAACTTCCGGCCTCTTATAATTATTGGGGATCAAAACTATGTAAGTTCATAAGCATCAAGGGTCTTCTGGCCCTCGTTACTTGCATAATTGTGATGAACTCCATGTCATGATTTCTCATTGTATCTCTCTGAGGATCTTCTGGTCCTCGTAATTGGATAAACTCTGAGAAAATTTCATGTCACAATTTCTCTGTTATATAACTCTTGAGTAATTTTTTTTATCCTCATAATCACCATAGTTGAGGAGCAGTAGGTCCTTTTAGGCCCTTCTGTCATATAAACATGCTAGATAGATGGAGGAGCTCTAGTTCCTTTCGCATATATACCTTGTGGTTTGTAGCCTTCTAACTGGCTCAATTAATCACAACCAGTAATTATATATAGCCGACAATATGATGTGGACGATGAAAGTATAAAACCATGCTGATAATAATAGATCTACAATCCAATGAAAGTTTAATTGTGAGGATGAAATTTGTTTTGCTGCACAAGAGAGACCCATGACCAATTAAAACTCTTGTAATATACTAGTATATACACGTAGTGGAGATGCTATCTCTTAAGGGGACCTTGAAAAAACAAACAACAATAATATTAGCACTTCCTCTATATAAATCTTGAATACAAAAGCAACTGTAATGGGTATAATTAAGCATAAGAAGCAGCAGCCACCAATGCCCATAATCCCAGCCGCCAACGCCCATAATTAATAGATGGGATGTAAGGAAGGAAAGATAATTATGGAACCCTTATACACAATATGAGCTACGGCGGAACCTTAGTAATGAAGGACGTATGTGTGTTCAACTTCGTGATTTGAAAAGGAAATCAAATGAATTCAAAATAAGTAAAACTCGTAGATCAAGAGGTTTGGTGATAAGCAACTATATATGTTGCCCCATAAGACTCATAGATCATCACGGAGTTATAAGAAAATAGAGTAAAACAGTAAAACGTCATGATAATGTGTTAAAGTAAAGAGAAGATTGAGAGAGAATAGTTGGAAGGAAGTAGAAGTGTTTTTATTCAGTCTCATTAGTCTCCTTTATATAGAGATAAAGCTTATATCAAAGTACATAACTAATGAGTATTTACATAAACATCCACATAAATAATATTTACAACAAACACATTATTTTTGGAAAAAGATCAATAACAGAAATATAATTATTGAGAAACATCGGGCAGTTTGAACATATTGCAAAACACGAGCCCCTATTCTGAAACAGAAACTACAGGAACGTACAAATCGTGTTCCAGATATCTAGATTTTGTTTGCAAACTGTAGAACAAGGAAAGCAGAAAAGATGGGCAACGCTCAGTCCCCTCCTCCCAAAGATCCTCGCTTTGCTTCTGCCTCCAGGTTCCTCTCTCTCTTTCTCTCTCCAACTATATCCATACAGCCCCTTAATTCATCACACCCACAAGTTAACTTTGATTTTGAACTGATTCCAGAGCTTTCACTCATACTGAGCTTGAAGATCTCAAATCCCTCCTTGGGTCCTTGGCTGCTCAGTCACACAGCGACGGCCAATTCATCTCTCCCTCGGTTTTTCAGGTCCATTGCTTCATTCCCTTCCCTGTTGCTCTCTCAGTTTCCATAAAGTTTCATTCTTTTGTGATTTTCATTATTTTGTGATCATGGTAGTTCCTAAATTAGCTATAGCTTTATGCCTTCGCAGACTTATTTCGGGCTTCACGGTCCTCTTGGAGATAGGATGTTCGATTTAGTAACCCAGCAACGAAAAGACCAGAAGCTCACTTTTGAAGACCTGGTGGTAGCCAAAGTATGTACTTTCTGTTGAACCTGGTTGTGAATTGTGGTGTTTGTTTGGTTTTTGACTCTTCAACAAACTCTATGTTTGATTTACTCTGTTTACTTCGTTGTGTGTGTTGCAGGGGACTTATGAGAAGGGTACAAGAGATGATATTGAAGAGTTCATATATAAATTGTTGGACCTAAACGGCGATGGCATTTTGGGGAGGTAAATCCGACATAAGGACAATGATAGGATGTTGTTTGCATTTATAGAAGCGCATGCTTATGTTGTTTACGTTCATATGTGTTTTGCAGTATGAAAGTAGCTGCGCGGAGTAGTACAGTTGTTGTTAAAATTATGTTGCTAGTGTGTTAGTTTCGGTGTGGGATACTTCTACAGCTTCATAGACTAGAAATATATATGGTCATTGTGATGATTTAGACTTACGAATTGGCATTCTAAGACATGCATTTGGTATGTGCTAATGTTGACTGCAGAGATAAGGAACGGTTTGGTGGTTGCTTGTTTAAATTCCTTTAGAAGCACTTTCCTTGCAATTCTTTTTTATGTATTCTCTGATATATATGATAACAGGAATAAAAATTCAGGTCTGATCTGGAAGGCGTTCTGGTTGCAATGTTTGAATACATATTCAAAACGAAAAAATCTGAACCTGGATCAAGTACATATCGGGAAACTGTGAATGCATTTCTTAATGCTGCACGGTTTACAAAGCACGACGAAGAACATACTGAGGAAAGTTTGTCCTTTGAAGATTTCAGAACTTGGTGCACTCTTCTCCCTTCTGTCAGGAAGTTCCTTGGAAGCTTATTGATTCCACCTGATCAAGGTTTTCTACTTGATCTCTTATCCTCTGGCTTATGGTTTTAAATTCTAAATGGTCATCCCTATTTGTTTTAGAGAATCTGAAATTTCTTGGATATTTCTGACTTTTGTTTTTCAAATTACCTTCAATGTAGGAAGACCAGATTCTCAGGTTCCACGGTTATTGCAAGTGGAAAACATCAATTCAAATATGATATTATTAAACGAGGTGTATGCTTGGCATATAGGAGGAATCCTTCCTCACCAAGAGCTGGGAGAATGGAAACTATTATACCATAGTGCTGTTAATGGTCTGAGCTTCAACACATTTGTGGGAAACATATCGTGAGTATCTTGCTTGTATTTTATGATTTTTACTTTCAAGAATCACTTGAATGAAATTGTTTCCTACGTATGTTGAGTAAAATTTGTCTTTGCACTGTAGTGAGTGATAATGTTTTGTGATAGTTAACTCTTAAGATTTAAAGTGGAATTGCTGTGCCTTCTTCGATAAGTAGTGAGCGCAAGTTCCATATGGTAACCCTCCTTTTCGGGTTTAGATTTACATTCTGTGGCTGATGTGCCTGCACCAAGCCATTCCTTTCATTTCTCTTGGGTCCAATGGATATTTTTAATTCCCCAGAATGTTTGGAAAGATTAAATATTATAACAGTATTCCGTTCTTTCCCCTGGTTAGATAAATTGCTAAATATTTGTTCTATTTATATTCCAGTTTTATCAGTTGCTGCAACTAATTTGGCCTGGAATGGGTAATTGTTCAATGAACTGCAGAAATGATAAAGGGCCAACTGTTTTCATTATCAAGGATAAAGACGGTTATGTATATGGAGGTTATGCTTCCCAACCATGGGAGAGGCATGGTGATTTCTATGGTGATTTGAAGTCATTTCTTTTCCAATTGTATCCGAAGGCATCTATATATAGGCCTACCGGAGCAAACACTAATCTACAATGGGTGAGTTTTTGATTGAATCTCATTCGGTTCTGAAGTAGAGGTCTTTGCAGTGTAATTTTTGGAAAGATCTTAGCCTTCAACTCTTGCCTTCTGGTGTTTGTTTTTTCTAAACTATCTACCATCATTATGGCCTCACAGGCTGACAGGCGTAATTCTCTCTCAATATATGATAGTCTGTACTCGAATCCAGAGGAGTACATTCTGGATGTTTGTATGCTATACATTGCTAAAGGGACATTATCAGTTAGTATTTTATAGTTGCCAAGTGTTTTGAGTGGAAAGTTTATGAAACCTAAACTAGATGTAATATTATGAATTCTGTCCCCTCCAATTGCTTGTCCCTACCTTCTGGAATGTCACAATCGTCGCTGTGCCACAAGCTGAATTTGTTTCTCTAATTGACAAGATTTCCAGTAGGCAGAAAAGGCACGCCATTTTAGATGTTGTGAAGTTTCATCAGATCAGGAATTGGTATGAATTTATGGAGACTCACCAAGTTAGTGAAGTTTAAGCCAAAACATTAAATCAGTTGGTTTAGATATCTGCTGTGAAAATTGAAGTCTTGGAGAAACCATCTAAAGTCTAAACACTGGTGGTGTGAAATCCCTGCTAATCCTTTAGCTTAGACTACCTAAAATTTTACTGTATTTGTTATGCTATACTAGTAATTCGATATTCAGACCGAAAATAACAAAAGATGGTTATTCGATATTGTTTCTGTGTATCTTAAGTTGAAATTTATATATTTGTTATGCTATACTGACGAAGAATGTCATTAGGTTTTCTTAGTTGCATTCAGAGTCAATCCCCTAAGCTGCATCACATACATGACCAAAGCTCTTGAGTTCAAGTTCTTATGAATCATGTGCTCATCTTGTTATTTCATTTTTGGCAGTGTGCTGTGAATTTCGGTTCAGAGAGCATCCCAAATGGTATTGGTTTTGGAGGAAAGGTGAATCACTTTGGTCTCTTCCTTTCGGCGAACTTTGATCAGGGGCACACTTTCTCGTGTACCACATTTGGTTCCCCTTGCCTTTCCAAGACCAGCCGAATATGCCCGGAAGTAATAGAATGCTGGGGAGTTGTTAGGAAAGCAGCAGATGAAGAAAAACAAGACTTTGCTAAAGGCATTGTATTGGAGAGGTTTAAGGAAGATCGTCATATGCTCAACATGGTTGGGCTCGCAAATTCAAGCGAGTAATTTATGTACAGTATCCTGGCATGGTTGTAATTTGAATGTCTGACAGGTTTTCTATACAATTGCATCTTCTAGCTCAATGAGATATAATGTTTCTGAACAGGATTTCACTGTGATCTCGTTGTCCTCTAAATGGTCATTGGTTTGTTCTCTGCTTTTACAAGTCTGCCTTTTGCTTCCATTTCTTTATCAGTCCTTGTACTTTTGATATTGTATTCTTATATCCTCCAGTTTCTCATTTATGTGCTCGGTACATAAATGATCTAGGAAGTATAATATTGCATTTGCCGAATATTGCATTAGCTGGAGATGGTGGAGCTTTAATATCAGTCATGAGCATCCCTTGATGTTAGAAGAACAGAAAATTAAAAAGAGAAGAATCCTCATATGGTATCTAAATTATGGTCTAATGCACATTTTAGTACTTAAACTTTCAAAACTATCCTCGTAGTACCTGAACTATTGCTCCGTTTCTTCATATGGTACTTCTGTCCAATTTATCGTTAACTTTGCCTATTTAATTTTTTTTTTTTTGGAGATGAATGTCATCTTATAAGAATGAACCATGTAGGCAAAATTAACGGTAGATTGGATGAAATTATTATATAGAGAAACGGAGCAATAGTTTAGGTATTACGAGGGTAGTTTTGAAAGTTTAGGTACCAAAATGTGTATTGGACCATAGTTCAGATATTATTTGAGGATTTTCCCCAATTAAAATACAGATAGACTACTAGTAATTTGCAATGGGGATATTCTGCAGTATGTATAGACGTATAGTTACTCAAAAGCATCGTGACCATCTGAACCCTCATGACCAGGGCAAATTAAATCGCCATTCAAATCCACACGACATTTGATATACCCCATTCACTACGAGATGAAATCACCTGTCCCTAAAATCTCTATCCCAACTGTAATACCCTTTAATTTTCATTTTAAATTCGAGTAATTATGTTGAACGTTTATTGTGCGATTTCACGAATATTGTTCGATAATATTTCACTTTTTGAATTATCGAAGGTTCGAAACAATTATTTTTAACGAAAAGCTCGAAATGCTCGGTTTGAGAAATCGACTTTTTCTACGTGCAAAATTTGGAGAAACTTCCTTCATGAAAGTTGTAGAGCTCGTCGATACGAGTCCGTACACGTGCGGAACACAAAGATCGGATTTTTTCTGAATTAGTTATTGAATTAAGAAGATTTTCCGAAACGGGTATATATAGAAAAAACCCTAGAATTTTTTTGGGAAATTTCCTTTTTGGTCCGGCCTCCATTTCTGTTTTTGGAAAACACTGTAGCTTTCTCTCTCTCTTCCTCGCGTCGTCTTCTTCCTCTCGAGCTATAGATCACCATTTCACTTGATTCTTGGCTCATTGAGCTCACCTCAACTTCCTCTACAAGCACCAAGAAGGACCGGAACTGGGTCGAACGTTTTCACGTTCGTCGGAGCTCGACCCCTGAATTAGTTATGAATTTTGAGATTTCGATGGATTTCGATCGTTAGATTTATGATCTGTGAAATTAGGACCATCAGATAAACTTATAATTTTGATATGATGATCATATGACTGTCCTAGAGGCTTTGTGTGGTCATGGGCGAAGATCCGACAGTTGGATCTTCGTATATGTGCAAAACGGTAATTAGGGAAGCGATTCGTGAGAATCCGCTCGTCGGATTTTATTGTAAATTAGAATCCGGCCGTTAAATGGTAGTTCAATTATGTTTTGGAATTATTGGCTAAATTCAAATCACATTTAATTAGGTGATTGACGGATTGTATTTGAGTGGGCTATTTCGGCGTTAATTATATTTGTATTGCAGACGCAGCGGGAGTATCGAGGTGAGTAAAACTCACGTGGTTCATATTACGAACTAAGCGTTTTAAATTTAATTATTTTTGGTAATTGCGTGAAAAATATTTGCGGATTAAATATTTGTTTTAAAATTTCATGGACTTGAATCACCACGGTCCATAGGTAAGTAAAATGAATTTTTAATTATACAAATGAATTTCATGATTTTCTTGTGTGAACTATAGATGGTATTAGTGGTCATTCCTGAGTGGATGATTACGTATATATATATTTACGTGAAAAATATATATTGATGAGTGGATTGTTAAGTGATGATATGATTGAGTTGAATTGATGAATTGATTATATTTCAATTGTGTAATTTCATAATAATATGGTGTATCTTGGTTGGGTTGATTTCAGTATGTGATATTATATGATGTGCTCATTTATGGGTTTAGGGTCGACGTAGTGACCGGTGTGGGGTAATCGGACGCTCTAATCCTGGGTGGATGATGGGATACGATTGATTGAGTATGTGAAATTATCGGACGTTCTAAATATGTATATAAATATACATATTGATGAAATACGATAATGATAAATATGTCGGATGCCATAACCTAGGCCAGTTGACAGGCTACGATTCAGTTAGAGCTCTAGTCTGTCATGTACCGTATTTTTATAAATGCGATGTTGAGTTTTGTGAAGAAAGATGTGAGTTGGGGTTGTCTTGATTTATTGATTTGGTATTTGATTGAGATTGTTAGTACTTCGTGGTTGTGGAAACGGTTGAGTGTTGACTTGAATAGAATTGATTATGATTAAATTAAACAACAGTCTTTCCTTTTACTCATACGATCTTTCATAAGCTTACCGGGTTTTGTGTTGTTGCAATCCCGGTACACTATTCAAATGGTGTAGCGGATATTCCTGCAGGTCAGGATAACCAGGGAGGTGACCGAGCTGCTTAAGTGTTACAGCAGTTTTTGTTATTTCATTTAGTAGTGAGGTATGTACGCTCATTTAGAGCTTTACAGTTCATTTTGGATTTGAGTTGTAATAATTAACCGAGACTAAATTCGGTTTTGATTTTATTTCGGGTGGTGAAGTTGTTAAGAAAAGAAATTTTTAGGATGATTATTTTGAGTTGTGGTAAATTTCATGTTTTCGGATTTTGCATGTTTATTTTAAAATTCGGGGCGTGAGAGTTTGATATCAGAGCGTAAGGTACATATTTGGTGATATGTCAATACTTATCGAGTGATGGCCCGTCTGCAGCGGATCCCCATCGTGTGCTATTCGGTATTGACAATGTCATTAGGTATGTGAGAGCGTTAGGTTGGCTAGGAACGTTAGCACATCTTAAGAAATTTAGGCATCGTCATGTATGCTTAGTACTTGGTTAATATGGACTTGCATTTGATTTATGCTTTGTTTAAGTGTTATGCGTGTATTAATCAAGTATATCATGCTTATTAGGTAATGGAGATTGAGGGAAATGAAGCCAGAGGTCCAGGTAGAGGTAGACCTCGTGGCAGGGGTAGAGGCCGAGGAAGGGGTAGGGCCCCTCCGGTCGAAGAAGCATCCGAGACGGAGGTAGAGGCACCTTATGAGGATCAGCCTATTCCTCCCGTGGTCGTGGTTGATAATCCAGCTCACTTGCTGATGCTAGCAAGGGAAATTACCCGCTTGAGAGCAACCAAGTTTGGAGGAGGCACTGATTATATGGTGGCGGATCGATGGATAGAGGATTTGCAGACCTATTTTGATCTGCTTGATTGCACTGAGACCGACAAGAGGAAGCTAGCCGCTTTCATGCTGAATGATGAGGCTAGGGTGTGGTGGAACGTCACACAGAGGAGCATTGAGGTGTCTACCTTGACATGGGACGGCTTTGAGAGGCTGTTTAGGGAGAAGTACTTTCCACCAACAGTGAAGGAGAGGTTGGAACGAGAGTTCCTTGCACTTGTACAGGGGAAGATGACCGTAATTGAGTATGATGCGGAGTTCTCCAGACTATACAACTATGTGAGGCAAATGGAGGATGAGGACTTGGCTAAGAAGTTTCAAAGAGGGTTGAGTCCTTCGATTGAGCGTGATGTGGCCATCTTAGAGCTGAAGACCAAGAGAGAGAGATCTTGGCTAAGGCACAGATCGTTGAGCAGCATAACCTGATTCGTAGAGAGAAGGAGTCTGCTGAGAGAGACTTCCAGGGCAAGGGAAAGGCCATAGCAGGAAGCAGTAGAGCTAGAGACTTCAGGGGTGGGTTCTGGAAGAGACAGAGAACTCAGTTCCAGCATCAGGCTCCAGTTAGGGCGGCAGTAACTCTTCCTGTTCAGGCTATGCCTATTAGACAGATAGCACCAGCAGCTCCGGTGAAGTGCTTTAAATGTGGCGAGCGGGGCCACATCTCCCGTGCGTGCACGAAACCACGGGGTAGGATATGCTACAGCTGTGGACAGGTAGGGCATCAGGCTAGGGAGTGTCCCTGAAATCAGGGTAGAGTGCAGGGTAACCAGCAGAGGTAGCTACCACCTGTACCTGCTAGAGTCTTTGCCATCGGTCAGGCAGGCACGGGAGTGGAAGGTACCTTATCTGTTTATCACTATCTTGCTAGAGTACTGTTTGATACGGGAGCCTCACACTCTTTCATATCTAGTTCAGTTGTGGATGTTTTGGGTCTGATTGCTATGCCTCTGACTAGATCATTATGTGTTACATCACCTCTCGGTGTGTCTCTTGAGCTTAGCATGTTTTGTGATGATCGCCCTATTGGGATTGGTGGCAGAGAGTTCTCTGCATATTTGATTGTGATTCCGGATCACACGTATGATGTGATTTTGGGTATGGATTGGTTGAGCCCGAACCATGCTGCTATTGATTGCTTTAGGATGATTGTGTCATTCCATGTTCCAGGACAACCGGTGTTTCATTACCGTTGTTTGAAGTCTGACATCGCCATGAGGACAGGGATTTTGGCCCATATTGAATCAGGGAGTAGTACTTCAAAGATTACAGGGATTCCTGTAGTTTCACAGTATGTAGACGTGTTTCAGGAGATCCCTGGGTTACCTCCGAAAAGGGTAATGGACTTCTCCATTGATGTGATACCAGGTACATCACCTGTGTCGAAAGCACCCTATCGAATGGCTCCAGCTGAACTTCAGAAGTTGAAGGTTCAGGTTGAGGGCTGACTTGCACAAGGGTTCATTCAGACAAGTGTGTCTCCTTGGGGCGCATCAACAATCACCCAAATCGAGTCATAACTTTGCCTGGACCTAGGCAATCCAGTCACAAAGTCCATAGAGATATCTTCCCATTTCCAAACAGGAATCGATAAGGGGTTCAACATTCCTGCTGGTCTCTAATGCTCTGCCTTCACCTGTTGACAGGTAAGACACTTCGACACATGTTCTGCCACATCCCTCTTCATACCATACCACCAAAAATGCCTTCGTAGATCCATATACATTTTAGTACCTCCTGGATGTATAGTATATCGAGACCTATGTGCTTCCCGCATGATCTCCTCTCTGAGGTTATCAACACTCGGTACATACAATCTCCCTCGAAATCTCAACCCTCCATCAGCCCCAATCATCCACTCGGAATGACCCTCCACATCCAGGTCAACAGTCATCTCCGCAATCCTCGCCTGAGCGAACTCATCAAGTGTCTGACCCTGAATGATCTTGGAGATCAAGGTGGGCTGTAAGGTGATACTACCGAGAAGGATTCCCTGTCCTGCTCCTGCGGGCATAAGGTCAAACTCAGATGCAGCTTCTAACATGCGCCACTCTCGCACCATAATCGATGCCATGATTACCCGAGGTTTCCTACTCAAAGCATCTGCCACTACATTTGCCTTTTCGGGATGATACTCAAAGGTGAAATCATAGTCCTTAATGAGCTCCATCCATTTTCTCTGCCTCATGTTCAATTCCTTCTGGGAGAATAGATACTTTAAACTCTTATGATCAGAAAAGAGTTCAAATTTCTCACCATAAAGATAGTGTCTCCAAATCTTCAAGGCAAACACCACTGCTGCTAGCTCTAGATCATAAGTGGGGTAATTCCGCTCATGTACCTTCAACTGTCTAGAACCATAAGCAATGACACTACCATTCTGCATCAACACACACCCCAAACCCTGATGAGATGCATCGCTGTCAATGACCAATCCACCACCACTAGTAGGAATAGTCAACACCGGAGCTGTAGTCAATCTAATCTTCAGCTCATTGAAAGCCTTCTCACACTCATCCGACCATACGAACTAGGTGTCCTTCCTGGTCAATTTCGTCAAAGCCGAAGCAATACCAGAAAACCCTTCAATGAAGCGCCTGTAATACCCTACCAGTCCAAGGAAGCTACGGATTTCTGTAACCGTAATAGGGCGACTCCAACTCATCACTGCTTCAACCTTCGAAGAATCCACAGAAACTACATCCTTCGAGACCACATGACCAAGGAACTTGACTTCACTCTGCTAGAAATCGCACTTCTCGAACTTGGCAAATAGTTTCTGCTCTCTCAACGTCTGTAGTACAATCCGCAGATGCTTCTCATGCTCACCTGACGACCTTGAATAAATCAAGATGTCGTCAACGAACACTACCACAAACTGATCCAAGTAAGGACCGAATACGGTTCATCAAGTCTATAAATGCTGCAGGGGCATTCGTGAGACCAAAAGGCATGACAAGAAACTCAAAATGTCCATACCTGGTCCTGAACGCCGTCTTTGGAATATCTTCCTCCTTCACCCTCAACTGGTGATATCCAGACCTCAATTCAATCTTCAAGAACACACAAGCTGATCGAACAAGTCATCAATCCTAGGTAAAGGATACCTATTCTTGATGGTCACCTTGTTCAACTGTCGATAATCCACACATAACCGAAGTGAATTATCCTTCTTCTTCACGAACAACACTCGGTTGACTAAATTAGCACACTTCCTTCCGGTGGCAAAAACGTACTCAGGGGATGCGTTGTGTAAGTTGTACGTGAACGAGATTGTGAGGCTTCATGGAGTGCCTGTGACGATTGTCTCTGATCGTGATGCTCGTTTCACTTCAGAATTCTGGCGTAGGTTCCATAAGGCATTTGGTACGTCTCTTGCTATGAGCACTGCATTTCACCCACAAACAGATGGACAGATCGAGAGAGTGAATCAGGTGATGGAGGACATGCTCAGAGCTTGTGTTATGGATTTTAAGGGTAGTTGGGCGGAGCATCTGCCATTGGTAGAGTTTGCCTACAACAACAGCTATCACTCTAGTATCGGTATGGCTCCATATGAGGCTCTTTATGGTAGGCCATGTAGGACTCCTATCTGTTGGGAGGAAGCCGGGGATAAAGGGTTCATCGGTCCTGAGATTGTACAGGAGACTGCAGAGAAGGTCACTACTATTCGGGACAGAATCCGAACCGCTCAGAGTAGACAGAAGAGTTATGCTGACTTGAAGAGGAGACCTTTGGAGTTTGAGACAGGCGATCATGTGTTCTTGAAGGTCTCATCTATGAAAGGTGTGGTGAGATTTGGCAAGAAGGGGAAACTCGCACTAAGGTATGTTGGACCCTTTGAGATTCTGGAAAGGGTTGGTAACTTGGCATATCATCTTGCTTTACCTGTTAGCATGTCGGGTGTGCACAATGTCTTCCATGTGTCTATGCTCAGGAAGTTTGTTCGAGACGAGTCGCACGTGATTGATCACGGTGTGATCGAAGTGAACACAGATGTGACATTTGTAGTTGAACATGTTCGTAACTTGGATAGGTCTACAAAGAAACTTCGTAGGAAAGAGGTTGATCTCGTGAAGGTGTTGTGGAGTCATCATGACGAGGGTGATGCATCATGGGAGTTAGAATCTGACATGAGAGCGAGGTATCCACAGCTTTTTGGAGAATTGGGTACTTGAATTTCGGGACGAAATTCCTTTAAGGGAGGTAGATTGTAATACCCGTAATTTTCATTTTAAATTCGAGTAATTGTGTTGAACGTTTATTGTGCGATTTTACGAATATTGTTCGATAATATTTCACTTTTTGAATTATCGAAGGTTCGAAACAATTATTTTTAACGAAATGCTCGAAAGGCTCGGTTTGAGAAATCGACTTTTTCTACGTGTAAAATTTGGAGAAACTTCCTTAGTAGAGCTCGTCGATATGAGTCCGTACACGTGCGGAACACAAAGATCGGATTTTTTCTGAATTAGTTATTGAATTTAGAAGATTTTCCGAAACGGGTATATATAGAAAAAACCCTAGAATTTTTTTGGGAAATTTCCTTTTTGGTCCGGCCTCCATTTCTGTTTTTGGAAAACACTGTAGCTATCTCTCTCTCTCTCTCTCTCTCTCTCTCTCTCTCTCTCTCTCGCGTCGTCTTCTTCCTCTCGGCCGAACGCAAGCAAAACAGGGCACGGAGAAATCGTGCTCCCATCCTCTCCTCCGGCCACCTCTCGAGCTGCAACCACTTCCAGGAGTTTCGCCTCGACCTTGCGCAGCTGCCAGAGGTAGCCTTGCGCCACGACACGGCCGGGAGCGGGGGCGGCACGGCCCGAACCGAAAAGTTTCGTTTTCGGTTCGATCTCGATATCTCGAGCTACAGATCACCATTTCACTTGATTCTTGGCTCATTGAGCTCGCCTCAACTTCCTCTACAAGCACCAAGAAGGACTAGAACTGGCTCGAACGTTTTCACGTTCGTCGGAGCTCGACCCAGGAATTAGTTATGAATTTTGACATTTCGATCGATTTCGATCGTTAGATTTATGATCTGTGAAATTAGGACCGTCAGATGAACTTATAATTTTGATATGATGATCATATGACTGTTCCAGAGGCTTTGTGTGGTCATGGGTAAAGATCCGACCGTTGGATCTTCGTATATGTGCAAAACGGTAATTAGGGAAGCGATTCGTGAGAATTCGCTCGTCGGATTTTATTGTAAATTAGAATCCAGCCGTTAAATGGTAGTTCAATTATGTTTTGGAATTATTGGCTAAATTCGATTCACATTTGATTAGGTGATTGACGGATTGTATTTGAGTGGGCTATTTCAGCGTTAATTATATTTGTATTGAAGACGCAGCGGGAGTATCGAGGTGAGTAAAACTCATGTGGTTCATATTACGAACCAAGCGTTTTAAATTTAATTATTTTTGGTAATTGTGTGAAAAATATTTGCGGATTAAATATTTGTTTTAAAATTTCATGGACTTGAATCACCACGGTCCATAGGTAAGTAAAATGAATTTTTAATTATACAAATGAATTTCACGATTTTCTTGTGTGAACTATAAATGGTATTAGTGGTCATTCCTGAGTGGATGATTACGTATATATATATTTACGTGGAAAATATATATTGATGAGTGGATTGTTGAGTGATGATATGATTGAGTTGAATTGATGAATTGATTATATTTCAATTGTGTAATTTTATAATAATATGGTGTATCTTGGTTGGGTTGATTTCAGTATGTGATATTATATGATGTGCTCATTTATGGGTTTAGGGTCGACGTAGTGATCGGTGTGGGGTAATCGGACGCTCTAATCCTGGGTGGATGATGGGATACGATTGATTGAGTATGTAAAATTGTCAGACGTTCTAAATATGTATATAAATATACAAATTGATGAAATACGATAATGATAAATATGTCGGATACCATAACCTAGGCCAGGTAACAGGCTACGATTCAGTTAGAGCTCTAGTCTGTCATGTACCGTATTTTTATAAATGCGATGTTGAGTTTTGTGAAGAAAGATATGGGTTAGGGTTGTCTTGATTTATTGATTTGGTATTTGATTGAGATTGTTAGTACTTCGTGGTTGTGGAAACGGTTGAGTGTTGACTTGAGTAGAATTGATTATGATTAAATTAAAGAACAGTCTTTCCTTTTACTCATACGAGCTTTCATAAGCTTACCGGATTTTGTGTTGTTGCAATCCCGGTACACTATTCAAATGGTGTAGCGGATATTCCTGCAGGTCAGGATAACCAGGGAGGTGACCGAGCTGCTTAGGTGTTACAGCAGTTTTTGTTATTTCATTTAGTAGTGAGGTGTGTACGCTCATTTAGAGCTTTACAGTTCATTTTGGATTTGAGTTGTAATAATTAACCGAGACTAAATTCGGTTTTGATTTTATTTCGGGTGGTGAAGTTGTTAAGAAAAAAAATTTTTATGATGATTATTTTGAGTTGTGGTAAATTTCATGTTTTCGGATTTTGAATGTGTATTTTAAAATTCGGGACGTGACACCAACTCAGTCCCACTAATAGTAATTTGACATGTGTCCTCTATCTCAAAAGCAGTTAACACTGTTAAAAGTGTTAGCACTCGGCCAAAGAAAAAAGAAACTTTTAAAATCTATCGATTAACCCATCCTTTGTTTTTTTTCCTTGTTTTTCTTCTTTTTCCAGAAACCCTGCACCCCAGCCTTGTCGTTGTTGTTCTTCTTATCAGATCAAAAACTCATCTTCTCTTCTCCTGTAAAACCGAGCGTATCATTCTCCAAACCCAGATTCTTGATTGAAATCCAAATGAAACCTTAAATTAAGCTTTGAACATGTATTAATTTCCTACCCGAATCAAATTTCAATTTGAAATCTTTGAACACATATCAATTTCATACCCAAATCAATTCTTAATCTGAAACCTTCGAACATGAATCAATTGAATTAAGCTATATTACCCATAATTGCAATTGGGCAACCCACTTCTCACACTAATTCCAATCTCAAACTGGTTCAATCATTTTTCTTCATTGTGACCAGGGATTGCAGCTTCAAGTTTTAAGCTTCAAATTGATTTCTTTTGCAGACCGTTTAGACGTTTGGGGATCCTTGAGATGGTTTCTACTTGTGGGCACACCTTTTCGACTCGAAGCTTTTGAATTGATATATACAATTTCATTCCCTTGACCATTAGTTTGGTTTTCGTGGAATAGAAAGAAAAGAAAGAACAATATGTACGAAGGTACATCAAAGTGCTCTTGCCTGTTCTTTCATCTCCTTGATCTCGCGTAAGTCGAAATGAATTGGATTTGAAATTTTTTCCTTTTGGGTTCAGTTGGACCTCGACGGAGATGGAGAAGAAGGAGAAATATACAGTATTTTAATTTTAATTTCAAATGAGTCGACGGAGTTAGTAGGTGGTTAGTGTTGCTACGTGTCAAATTACTATTAGTGGGACAGTTGAGATAGAGATTTGAGGACAGGTTATTTCATCCCATTCACTACCATTACCCACTTGTTCTACTCAGTAATATCAAACGCCAAAAATAACAGTTCTTGTGTTAGTTGTTCCGTGTGGTTTCAGCCTAGACCTCGGAGTGCCTCCCTTTGCCGCTGAGAGGAAATGACTGTAGTGAACACATTCCTCTCCTGAGAAGGAAACAAACCAAGTGAAAAATTGGATGTCTCTGGTACATGTTGATATAGGGGAGACACTCGAAATTTCCTCAGAACAGAACGGAAATTTATTGGAGGGTCGTGGCACTACAAATCTGTGTATGTAAGAGACATGACCACTTGATTATCATCCTCTGTGATTTTGGGGGTAGTTTACCTTGCGGAAGCTTACTCTTCAAAAGCGAGTTCAGTATCCATTATACTGACATTGTCTCATTATTAGAGAGTTGATTTATGCTGGGTTTGGCTTAGCTCGAGTCATTTCATAACATGAGCCAAATGTTAAGAAAAAGCCCATCGAAACCTTCACATTCAATTTTTTTGCAGGAATGATCCACACTAGGAAAATTTGTAACGTCAGAATAAAGCAACAGTTTTTTATGTTGTAAATAACAATGGAAAGCAAAGTTTGAAAAAGAATATACCAAATAAGCCCCATACATTTTTGAATGCCATTACTGTCTAACAGTCAATTCGGAATTTCAATCTAATTGGTGGCTGCTAAAATTCATTGGAAAGAAACAGAATAGTGGCTGCTAATTCTTTGGAAAGAAACAGGATACCTTCAAGATGCAGACCAAAAAAATACAGCATAAAAGTGTGAAACTCATCTTCTACCAGAACACCACTCAACAGGCTAACCAGAAACTTGATTTAAGATTTTTGTAGGGCCAGTCTTTCTAGAAAACCAATCTTCATATCATCAACATACAAAACAACAGCTACCCTCACCTTTACCAGTTCCACTCAGGTTATCACACTTCATTATAAAGACATGTTCAAAACAAAAACATACATGCACCCTTATGTCGCAGTTCAACTCTAGTATATACATTTCCAAACAAAATGCACCCTCAAGTACCTAGGACTTGCATGAAGAAAATGTGAACAAAAGCAGAAAAAAGCAGGTAAGTAAGCGCCTGGGGATTTATCCACGGCTTCACTACTTGCATTCTCTAACACCTAAACAAACTAACAACCCCTTTCATAAACCACATAATTGAATTCAACATCACAATGTCACTTGTGGAACCAAAGTAATCATAACTAACGACATGACCAAACCAGACCCTTCCAATAAACTCAAATCTAAACCCTACTGTAACCATTCTTAAACAAACCCCTAACATCAATCAGCCAAAATGTCACAAAACCCATAGCATCTACCAACCAAATTAACAAAACAACATTTAACCACGATATCAAAACGACTTATGCAGCAATCTAAATAAAGAGACATGCTTTAAATTCTTAATCCAGAACAGAAATTCCCATAAAGGACAAAGCACTAGTTCACAACAAACTCAAAAAAGCATAGCAAATTAGACATAGTTCCTAATCCAAAAAAACCCAATTTAGTATAACATCAAAACCGGCACCGGCCACCATTTCCTAGTACCTCCTGGGGCCGCCGCGGCCGAAGCCCATCGGAGCAGTCTGGAGATCAGAGGGATCCACCTTCTTGACTCCGGGAATATCAGCCATGCCGAGAGCAGTGAGCATGTCGAGGGTCTCCTTGTCGACGGCGATCTCGTCGGTCTTGATGGCGGACTCGTCGGGGACGAAGTCCATGCGGCGCTCGCGCTCCTCCTCCTGGAGCTTGAGGGAGATGCCGCGGACGGGGCCCTTCTGGATGCGCTTCATGAGATGGGTCGAGAATCCGGCGATCTTGTTGCGGAGGCGCTTCGACGGGATGATGGCCACTTCCTCCAGGACCTTCTTGTTGGTGTGGAAGTCGAGAGTCATGCGCGAGTAGTACCGCTCGATCACCTGGCGGGAGGACTTCTTCACGGTCTTGGTGCGGACGCGTCCCATGGCGGCGGAGCTGCGGTGGAGCTCTGTGTGTGTGAGATAGGGTTTGGGAGGAGAGGGACGGCTGGGCGGAGAGAGATTACAGAGTGCGGGGGAGTGGCTAGGGTTTTGAGGTTTTTATACTAGCGGGTGGAGTTATGGGCCTGATGGGTTTTTATGTCTGTTATTTGGCCCAATATGTCACCCAAAAAAAAGTTGGAAAAATTAACTTTGATCATGAAATTCTGATCTAGATGAGATAAATTTATTCTTGTCACAAGCAGATTTACCTTCACTGTGTTTCGTCTCCATTAATCTCTTAGGATTGAAAGAATAGAAACTACATTAGAGCAAGTTCACCCGTTGAGTCACCAAGTCACCTACTATTCACTATATTTTAGTGTTAATTTGACCATCTGGGTCACGGGCACAATGTATTTTGTGCTCTGGGTCACTCGAAGTCACTTTCTAGGTCACCATCATGACCCGCAAAGTGACCTGGTGACCCAGGTCACCATAAAAACTGTGTTCGTGACCCAAATGGTGGAAATTAACACTAAAAAACAGTCAATAGTAGGTAACCTGATGACCCAACGGGTGAACTTGCTCTTAGCTGCTCGTAGTGTTGAAAAGTTGTACTTACTAATCTCTTTATAGCCTAATCTGAAACATATTAGGATTCTTAATTTCATGTACATGAAGGAACTCTGATATTATTGGGAAGTTTATCTAACAGTCATCGATCAAGAGTGAAGGACTGAAGAGTATAGTTTGTTTTAGTTAGTGATCCGTTGGTTGCTAACATTTGGTACAACTTGAAAATTTTTGGGATCTAGGTACTTATGTAGCTTCATCCTCATTATATGTATACATATATAAAAGGGTGGTGCGGCTGCCCTCAAGCCTGAATTAATGAAACCGTCGAATACCAGAGAGAGACATTGAATCTGAAGCCCCTGATTACAATAATCATATAGAGAACGTCCTGAAATGATATCAAGAGTTTCTATCAAATAAATGTATTCAACTAGGCATTGACTAGCAAATAGTGCTCTATTGGCTACTCTATTTGCCTTGAATTAGATCTCATCTATTATTGTGAGGACAAATAATAATGAACCAACTAATTTCGATACTTTATTTATTTATTTATTGTTTGTATATACCAAAGTTGTGACCGGAAAAGTTAACATGATATTCACCCGGCCTTTATTTTGCATGTGATGATAATTATACATAAGCTTCAATCAATAGTTTCAATAAAATTATATAATGAGAGAATTTGTTTAAGACGTGGATTCAGAACCTACTATTTAGAAATTTGTTGGAAAAAAAAATCTGAGATATTAGAAGAATCTATAATGATAGAAATGAATGTTCAATCTTTTCTATATTGTTTTGCTAAGTAAAATTCTCTTCATAGAGATTTAAAGGTTTTTAATATGGCCAACACATAGCATAATTGAAAAAAATAATGAATATAATGTCAAAAATGGGATTTGAACCCATGCACTTTCAGACCAGTACCTGAAACTGGCGCCTTAGACTAACTCGGCCATCTTGACTGTACTTATATTTTGTAATAGTACCTAAGATATTCAGCTGTTATCCGTTTGTACTATGAAGTTGGGGTACTAATTTATTATTAATCAAATTGGTATTGCTCTTCTCAAAATATGTAGAAAATTTAAAACACACACAAGTGGAGCTCGCACACACATGTATACATATTTACAGTACAGTTGGGAAAATGTGTAACAAAACCTTCATAACATATTTTTAAAACTTTAATGAGGAGTTGTGATAGGGTTATTAGAATTAGAAGGAAAGCACAAATTAAACTAAACAAAACCAAAAAAAAAAAATAATAATTAGTGTATTAATTTCGAAAACTAAAATAAAATAGATGTAGAAAATGTATGTGATTGGTTACGTGGATGTGCAGATCATTTAATGACAGCTTTTGATAGGGTGGTTTATGTCTCACATAAACTGTCACACAAGGGGTATCTACATATCTGTGTTGTTTGAAAATATGATTCACTTAACATTACTCCTATAAGAAAAAAATATAAGATGCGGCTATAGTCACCTTAGTAAATTATTTGTTCACTCTACATGTGTTTCATTTGTTGAAAGATGAATATACCCCAAGACAAAAATTATAATTAGCCACAATAATATTCAAAGTTATACCAAAGGGTAGTTTTTGTAGTTTATAAATGGATAAACCAAGCATACTGCAATTAATTTTTTTTTAAGTAAGGTGAAAATAGCATGTAGGGTGAATTTTTTTTGTTAGAGTGGCAATAAGCCAGCTAAAATATAGTCAGGCTATCTAGCATAAATTTAAAAGGGAACAATAATCAAATTGATAAATAGGTTCAAGTTTGTAAATAAAGATCGATACGAAAAGAACTTTTAACTTTTAACAATTCTCTTAACTTATTGGATATTCATGTAGCATCCAGCATAAATTTAAAAGGTAACAGTAGCCAAATTGATAATTAAATAGGTTCAAGTTTGTAAGTAAAGATGCAGAAAGAATTTTCAATTTTAACATTTCTCTTAACTCATTGAATATGCATGTAGTTTCAATGGGGCATGATATTCTTCAGTTCTATTTGCATGAGATACTAACCTGCATGCTGTTAATTAGTATTAACATGTATATGAATGTATGCTTGTATATATCTCACATCCTCACCCCACAATTTTAATAGGCCTTCTTATCTTTCTTTTTTTCTTTTGGTGATGGAAGAGTTTTTATTCAACAAGAACTATATCACAAGTAAAAGACCCAAAACAAGTCCAAAAGAAACAAACCCAACAAACAAATACAAAGAAACCCAAATAACCCTACAAGCATCAACCACGATGCAAATCTACCAGGAGAAGGATGACGTAGCCGTCACTACCCAAACCTAATGGTGATACAGAAACGTTACCAGATCGGTCGGTGAAAACTTGGAGTTCAACCAAAACAATCCCGTGCAAGAACAACACCATAGAACCCTTCTAAAGATCTTCGCAACCCAAATCTCTAAACCACACAAAACATCCTCAGGTACAAACACAGGAACCAAAAAAGAAAGAAAAAAAAACGGATAGCTGAAACTTGTGCAGTCCCTTGATAGCCGAAAACATCCTCAGCCGATCACCTGCGGGACAAAAATAAAGGGACAAAACGGGACGAAATCATCCCAACTGTTAAATTTTAATTCAGTTGATCAAACGGATAGAATAGCAAACCATTAAAATAATTTTTTTTAACGCACTACCCAATCTCGTTTAGTCTCAACTAAGACTCCACATTCAGTCTTGGGTTCTTCCTCCTCCGTCGTCTCAACTCTCAATCCATCTACGGATCCCTAAGAGCCTCCCATATACGATTCTTGATTCATCCTCATTATCACAAGACTGGTCTATCTTGAAGGTACTTTTCTTAGATTTTACTCTCTCTCGATTTTAGGGGTTTTTTTTATTTCTTTTTTCTTTTTAGTTTGGTGAATCATGGAGCCATCGTATTTTGTTTGATGATTTCATTGCTGGTGTTTTGATTTGATTGTTGAAACTTTGGTATTCTTTTGCAAGTATTGATTTTGTTGGGACATAGAGTTGGTCAAAAGATATTGAAAAAAGGTCAGTACTTTGTGTCCTGACTTTTTGTCCATGGAATGGATTGAATCACTGAATAGGAAGCTTTATTGACCCAAAAAGGTCAATACGTTTTGTCTTGGTTTCATTGCCGGTGTTTTGATTCCATTCTCTATCTCACCATCAAAGTTTCTGCTTTTTTTATTTTTATTTTTTTAAAAAAAATTTTCCAAGTAGGGAAATATGTTAGTTCAGAGCACTAAAATCTCAAAAGGTCAACATAGATTTGTTTAATGAGGAGCTCACGGATCCACACAATTTTGTCGTTAAAATGCAATTCCATACATGAAGAGCTCAATTATAATATAAGTAAAATGCTTGAATTGAAACTGTTTTCAGTTTTTAACTTCTTTTTTATTAGTATTATGTCTTTGACTCTGTTATGGTTAAATTCTGATTATAGTTGTGTTTGTAATATAATGCTACAGCTTTATGATGGGTGAATCATCGTTATAAGAGACGAATGAGAATGCTGTTTGTTAATGCTTGATATTTAGCGGTAACTAAATATGATTAACGTGAGCCCAGTGAGAGGACCACTACTTGATATGACCGGTATTCCCGCTACCTGTCAAGTGAAGTACAAAGAGGGCGTCAGAGGGAGACCGCGTCGGGCGGTCTTCTCTTCTCCGATGCCTAAGTTAGTCAATGTATTTGTACTGACAGAATAACAATAGGCAAGTAGTAAATGCGTAATTAATGAGGATAGAGGAGTTAACCTTTTATAGGTGGGGAGGGAACTGGTCTTCTTCATGTTTTCGATGTGGGACTGACATGCTTCAGTTCCCAGTTTCTGGAGCCTCTGTTGCTGTGCTGGCGCGGCGCGTAGCGGCGCGTCCGTGGTGATCTGGGAGTAAGTCGGGGTTTAGGCAGTAGCCTACTTGGTTGTGTTCCCATAGGTGACTCCTATGGCGGGAGCTAGTATTTCTGGCGATAGTATGAACGTGGCTCATTTCAGCTAATTATGCTAGGTAAATGCTCATGTAAGTACAAGTCCCCCAAGTCCCCAGTCAAAGAGGGTCATCTTGGTTGGGGAGTTTCCTAGCGGTTTGAAGCGTTACTCCCGCTAGACTTGCAAAGCATAATTAGCATCAATGCGTTGTCAACCATGGACTGATTGAGCAAACGCTTTATACCCTTTCGGGTGGGCCCCTGCTAGGCCCCCCAGGGAGTCCCCCACTCCTCGGCTAAGATAGACCTCTGTTCGGTCTGTATTGTTTGTTGAAGGGATTTTCATTAATCAGAGGGTGTTGGGTAGCGAGCCCAAGCTTTGAACCCAAGCGGCGAGGGTCAACGTGCCTGATCAGGGCCGTTGAAGATTGTTGACGTGCCCCCGTGTTTGACCCAGAGGATCATGGTTTTTTTTTTTTTTTGATGCAACATCGCGTGGCGGTCGCTCCAAGTGAGGCGTAGCCTGAAGCGTTGGATGAGGCGGGAATAACTCCGCTGAGGATAAGGGGCGGTATAGCCGCGGGGAGTTATGTTTGCGAGACGTTTGCTACTGGTATTGTGTTGGTGGAGTCTTGATTGAGTGAGAAGTTCCGCTAGCGGTGTTGCGCGTAGCGGATACTCGTTTTGCCAGATGAGTGAGAAGTTCCGCTAGAGGTGTTGCGCGTAGCGGGTACTCGTTTTTTGCCAGATGAGTAAGGGAAGGGTTCTCTCTCGCGTAGGGGCACTGAACCTGGACGATTGATATGCCTGCCCCCTTTTATGGCTTCTGCCACGTGGCCGTCATGCATCGGTCTAACGTTTGGGATTGCGAGTTCTGAGCACGCCTGTCTCTTCATCATTAATGCGAGTAATTATCCACTCAATCTCCGAGGTGACGGCTCGGTTATTCCGGAAACTGAATGCGATCATGGGACATATGGGCGGCTGGAGAGTGAGATCGCTTTTTGGTGGACGGCCTGGATTTGACTGATGTTGACATTAAAACGAGGGAAAATTTTGTGGTTGTCGCCATTATCTCTTCTTTAAACTTCCTCATAATCTTCAAGCTCTGGTGTCTGGTATTCGAGAAGTGACTTTTGCCATTCGAGCGAGAGATCGGTGTTTCGGTGCGTAAGGGATCCCTGGAAGTGAAGGCGCAGAGTGCGAACGCTCCTGACTTCCCACACCAGTAGGTTAGTGACTGAGTACTTCCAGTTTTTTTTGTTTTGTTTTTGCTCTGCTACTGTCTGGGTTTTGCGATTTGAATGGGTTTTTTTGTGTCTCGCTGGTGTGTTCTGAGGGTGGCGTATGTATTTTGGTAGGGAGGGGGTCTCTTCTTATGTTTTTGACAGAGACGAGGTTTAGGGATTTCTGCTAGATGGTCGAATCTCGGTTAGTGTGGGTTGGTGTTCTTGTTTTGGTCAAAGTCTGGGTTAACTGTTCTTGACATGCTTGGATGAAAATTTCCGTAGGGGTAACTTAGATATTTTGTGGACTAATTTGTTTGGGTTTTAGGGTTTGTGATGACTATTGTCGTAGAGATTTCGAGCAGTGAGGATTCTGGGTCTGACGCGTCATTCAACGAGGCGGATTGGATATTTATTGATTCGTTGCGTCCATCTGCCCATACAGGAACCTCATTGTCGAAACCGGTAGATATCTTAACTTTACAAACCATACCTGGGGACATGGCCATGGCTCGAGATGGGCGACCGGAGGGTTCTAGGCCCACGGCCTGATGGCGGGCTCGAGCGCCTTGAGGAGAGGCTAGCGAGCAATAGTGCAACTAGTGGCTCCGCTGATGGAGAGGACGTTGACGGAGAGGATGTGGAATCCGCCTGGTTCCTGTTTGATGGAACCGCGGTTGATGAAGTTGGAGGCGGTATGATCGTAGTAGCCGTCAGCCGTCTGAAGCGGGCGTATCGCCTACCTGGAGTGGTGAAGTTGCGTCCGCCAGCTGCTAATGAGAGAGCATCAATCTTGCCAGCGGGGCACGCCGCTGTTCATGAGGCCATTTTCCGCCAAGGTGTGACCCTTCTGTTGCTCCCCAACCTCCAGATTTTGGTTTGGGAGTTTGGCCTCGCCTTTGGGCAGATTTGTCCCAATATGTGGCGGTTGCTGATGGCGCTGAACTCATTATGGCGCCTGTCCGGTTGTGAGGGTCCAACTGTGGCGGAGGTATTGCACTTCTTTAAGTTGGTGTATGTGAGGCGTCGAGGCTATAGCGGTCAAGTGAATTTAAGTCGGCGGCAAGGGGCGCCCAAATTAATCAAGAACCTGAAGGATTCCATGTCGCACTGGCGGGGGACCTTCTGCGTTACCGACGATGGGTGGGAATACCAGGCAGGGCTGAATGAGAGGTCGCCGACCTTTCAGATTAAGTCGGAGTTTCAGCCCATCAGAGGTTGTCGTCGACCTCCGCCACTCCAGATTTTGGCTTTGCTTGTTACCATTCTAATCACCTCACCCCCTTTTCTTTTTTGTTAGCGGGCTTGCGTTACAACCTGACTCGCGAGGAGGAGTGTCGCATGGCGAGGATTAGAGGGTGTTGGCAGAACCGCAACCTGCTTGACCTCAGGCTTCTCACCGGTTGGGAATTGTTGGTCTCTCAGGAGCTGACTCGCTCCCTTGGTAAGTAACTTTCGGTGATTTGTTTCCTTAGCCCAATTTGTGGCGGGCTAACTTGTTATTTGTTGTTTTGTAGAATCTCCATCGGGAAATAGAAGGAGCCAAGACGCTTTTGCAAAGGCAATGGATCGTGTAGAGATGAACGATTTTTTGGAGGGTATGTACGCTCAAGGGCTGGCGGCCCAGAAGACTGTGGTCGACCCAGAGACATTGGCGCTGAGCTAGTCCGAGGCTCCTGTGGTGTTGCCGATGCCTCACCATTCCCATCTTGGTGCCGATGGTTTGCCAGCCGTTCAGGCGGGGGCTGCGGTCGGTCACAGTGTTTCTGGCGGGAGGTCGGCTCCTGGGGGAGCTGGCGGGAGCCAAAGAGAGACTGGCGGAGACTGAGCGGCGCCTATCCAAGGCCGAATGTGATCTGTTAGATGCCCGTGGCAAGTTGTATGTCGCCGTCGAGCGTGACCTCGAGCTGAATAACGATGTCGCTAAGCTGCAGCATGGCATGGCTCTGTTGAAAGATCAACTGGCGGCCAAGGTCAAGAAGATTGAGATCCTTCAGCGGGATTCTGCCGCCAAGTCTGCCGAGGTGAAAAGGTTGGCGGACGCAGTTGCCCGGCTGGAAGCAGATAAAAGTCGAACGGAGGCCGCCGCTGTCGAGGCGTTTAAACAGTCTGCCGAGTACAAACATGCCATGGAGGAGGTGGCAAAGTTTGGTGCTGCTGCTAACCTTGATTTACTGAGGCAGAAGGGTGAAGGCATCCCAGCCAGCCAGACCAGCGGTGCAGACAGCGCCTTCTGCTAGTGGGGTGGCTCCTACTCCCGCTGAGGGTGTTCGCTCAGGAAGTGGGGAGAGCGGTGAACATCTGGCGGGTGATTCTCAGCGGACTCCACCTCCTACGCAGTCTGAGGTTTTGCGTGCCGGCTTTCTGGCTGGCCATACTCGACCTGATGGCACCATCGTGACTCATAGTCCGACCGCTCATGGGTCCGATCAAGCGAGCCATATGTTAGAGCAGCGACCTTTAGCGGCCGGCGAGGATGGCACTGCAGCTTCCCAGGACCCTTGACGATCGGCCATTGCAGTACCGCTGAGATCCCTTTGTCTTTTTTTTGTTTGTTTGCCGCTGAGGCTTTTGTAACTTTTGGAAACACTTTTGGGCGGGGAGTCCCGATCCTTAATAAATTCAACTGATTATTTGATTTCGAGATTCTTGCTGTGGTATTCGTCGTTGAATTGTGTTGTTTGTATGCCGCCATACTGTTAAAGCCTTGACTTGTGTTAACTAATCGAAACATTAAAGGAATTAAAATTGTTCCAAGTGCATGAGGTAGAGGACACGGTCCGTCGAATTTTGTTGGCGTTGCCAATTAATTCTTGTGCATGGGCTTGGCAACAATGGTTTGAATGATTCCTCTTTTCATTGGTGACTGACGGATTAGCGCTTACAAAAGTGGGGTTGTACCCGTTGGGTAGCTTCCCTTAGCTAAATATTGAAAAAAAATTTAGCTAAGTCAAGATGCTCTTGGGTAGCGGCATGGCTATTTGTAGTAATATCAGAGGTGCTCAGTATTCCAAGGGTGGGTCGTTGTGACGCCGACCTTATCCATTAAGTAGAAGGTGCCAGGGCTAACGACTTCCGTAATTTTGTATGGACCTTCCCACGTTGGGCGGAGTACCGTCGGCGGTTGGATGACCTCCTTCATTACCCAGTCCCCCAGTTGGAGGTTCCGGGGCTTGACCCTGGCATTATAGAAACGCGACACCCGCTGTTTGTTTTGTAAATTTTGCAAATGGGCCTTGTGCCATTTTTATAGGAGGTCCTTGTCTAGTCTGACGCCTTCGTCGTTGGTCTCCGGGCAATAGCCTTCAACTCTAGCGGTCGGTTGAGTGACCTCAATAGGTAGGACAGCTTCTGTTTCGAACATCATGCAGGTTGGTGTTTCACTTGTGGTGGAAGTTGGGGTAGTCCTGACGGCCCACAGGACTTCAGGCAGTTTTTCCACCCATAAGCCTTTGGCGTCGTCGAGTTTCTTTTTTAGCAGCTTTTTGATTATTTTGTTTGGTGCCTCGACCTAGCCGTTGGTTTGGGGGTGAGCGACAGATGCAAAACTCATCCTGGTGCCCAGGTTGGCGGTGAAGGAAATGAGCTCCCTGTTGTTGAATTGTGTGCCGTTGTCTGTGATGATTGTGTGGGGGACACCATAGCGGCAGTAGATGTTCTTCCAGATGAAGTGAATTACCTTGGCGGTAGTGATTCTGTCAGAGGTTCCGCCTCTATCCACTTGCTATTATAGTCGATGGCGACGATGATGTACTTGAACTGTCCTTTTGCGGTTGGGAACTTTCCTACTAAGTCCAGGCCCCAAGTTGAGTGAGTCCATGGGCCAATGATGATTGAAAGGGGTTCCGCCGGGGCGTGTGGGAAGTCAGCATGTTGTTGACATTTGTGGCCGGATTTCGAGATCTTTCTGGCGTCGTCGCTGAGCGTGGGCTAAAAGTAGCCCTGTCACATTGTGCGGTTGGCCAGAGATCTGGCGCCTGAGTGGTTTCCACATTCCCCGCCATGTATTTTTGTAAGTATGACCTTTCCTTCCTCTGGGGTTAGACACAGGAGGTTGGGGTGAGTGAACCCTTGGCGGTAAAGTTTGCAATTCTGGATGTGGTAGCGGGTTGCTCTCCGCTGGAGTTGTGGTCCTTCGACTTTATCTGCTGGAAGAGTCCCCTTGTGTTTATACTTGACGATTTAGTCCATCCAACTGGGCCCGACTTCAATGTTAAAAATCTCCGCTAGGGTTTTTGTGATGCTTGGTTTGTCAAGACTCTCCACCCTTGTGTTCCCCAGACTTTGATGCGGTTGAGCGGTTGCCAGTCTTGCCAGTGAATCAGCCTTGGCGTTCTTTTCCCTGGGGATCTGTGTGATGATGTGGAAGTTGAATTTTTTGAGAAGCGTCTTGACATATCCCAAGTATGCCACTAGTTGTTGATCCTTTGCTTGAAAGCTATCGTTGACTTGGTTAACGACTAGCTGGGAGTCGCTGAAAATGTTGACGATGTCAGCCCCAGAATCAATGGCGAGGAGTTGGCCGGCGATGAGTGCTTCGTACTCCGCCATGTTGTTAGAGGCTTTGATATTGAACTTCAATGCATATTTCACGTTCAGTCCCCCCGGCCCCGTCAAGATGACGCCTGCGCTGCTGGCCTTTGCGCAAGCAGAGCCGTCGACGTGTAAGTTCCAGTCTGAGTGCTGGGGGGTTGTGTCGTTAGCGGTTATTATTTCTGTTTCGGGCTCAGCCTCTCTACCATTTACAAGTTGTCGTTCTGTGAGCTCAACAATGAAGTCTGCTACCGCCTGGCCTTTCATAGCGGTCCTCGACTTGTAGTCGATGTCAAACTCACTAAGCTCGATGGCCCACTTGCTGAGGCGCCCCGAGTGTTCAGGGTTTTGCATTACCTGTCTTAGTGGCTGATTTGTTAGGACATGGATTATGTGGGCCTGAAAGTATTGGCGGAGGCGTCTGGCAGTGTCGATGAGTGCGAGAGCGAGTTGTTCCGGTGGGGGATATCTTGTTTCTGCCTCGTTTATGCCTCTGCTGACATAGAATACGGGGAGCTCTTCGTGACCGTCCCGCCGGACAATGGCACAGCTTACTGCTGATTGTGATACCGCTAGGTATATATATATATATATATTTATATATATATATATATATATATATATATATATAATGTTTCCCCTTGTACATGAATAGAAAGGAGTGGGACCATTGCCAGGTACTCTTTCAAGCTTTGGAATGCTGCGTCACAGTCCGCGTTCCAGTCAATGACCTTCTTGTGGGTTGTCTTCAGCACTTTGAAGAATGGGAGACATCTGTCACTAAGTCTGGAGATAAACTGAGAAAGAGTGGTTAGTTTGCCCTGGAGGCTTTGAAGGTGTTTCTTCCACTCTAGAGTCTTCATGTTGAGGATGGCCTGCACCTTGTCAGGATTGGCTTCTATGTCCCGTTCACTGACTATGTAACCAAGAAATTTGCTGGCGGTGACGCTAAAGAAACATTTTTCTGGGTTGAGGTGCATACCGTAAGCCAAGAGAATGGTGAATATGATTCTGAGGTTTGCTACGTGTCCGCTAGCTTTTATGCTTTTTACTAACATGTCGTTTACGTAGACCTCAATGATTCTTCCCAGATGTTCGGCGAACATGGCGTTCATCAACCGCTGGTAAGTTGCTCCGGCGTTCTTCAGACCGAAAGGCATGACATTGTAGCAGTATAGGCCCTTGTCGGTGGTGAAGGAGGTGCACTCTTGGTCGCTGGGGTGCATCCTGATCTGGTTGTAGCTGGAGAATGCATCCATCATGCTGAGCAGCTTGTGTCCGGCGGTTGCATCGACCAGTTGGTCTATGCGAGGTAGCGGGAAGCTATCCTTGGGGCAGGCCTTGTTAAGGCTCTTGAAGTCGACACACATTCTCCACTTTCCGCTAGGCTTTTTGACCATGACTAAGTTGGATATCCACTGGGGGTAGTTGACTTGGCGGATGAATCCAATGTTCTGGAGTTTGACAACCTCTACCCCTATTGCTCGATACCTTTCCTCCTCAGAGGCTCTACGCCGCTGTTTGACAGGGTAGGAGGATGGTTTAATGCTTAGTTTGTGTGTTATGATTTCCGGGGAGATGTCTGGCATGTCAGCGTAGGACCATGCAAAGACGGCTGCGTTGTCACGCAGAAATTAGGTGAGCTCATCCGCTATTGCTTGGTCAAGCTGAACACCGATGCAGACTGTCCGCTCAGGGTGTTCGTCTGAGATGCTGATGATCCTCAAGGAAGTTTCTGGGTTGACATGCTCTTTTTTTATATATTTCTTTTCGTCCTCCCTAGGGTCCTCAAAGATGTTTGGTGCTGGTGTGTGGTTTCCCACCGTTAAGATCTCATGGCAACGTACCGAGCGTGCCACGGTTGTGGAATAACATTCCCGTGCCAGTTGCTGACTTCCCTTGACATAGCCTGTCCCGTTGGGCGTAGGAAATTTCATGAGAAGCATATACCCGGCTATGATGCACTTGAGCTTGTTGAGCGCCGGTCGACCAATGATGGCATTGTACGAGCTGAAACAGTCTACAATGATGAACTCTGTGTGGATTTCTGCCGTTCGTGGGCTAGTGCCAATACCTAGTCGCATGTAGTCCGAATCCAATGGTTGTGTGACGTCACCGGAGAAACTAAGCAACGGCTCCTGATCCTGTAGTAATTTCCTATTCCGTAGGAGTTTGCTGTAACAATCGTTGAAGATGACATTTACAACGGAACTACTATTTACCAAGACTCTTCCTACTGACCATTTGCCGAGTATGGCGTCGATTAAGAATGGATCGTCGTGGGGCAAATGTACTCCGCGCTCCTCTTCCTCTGAGAAGGTAATGGGTTCCTAGCCAGCCTTTGGCAGTTTTGCGGACCTCTCATAGCGGATGTTGCAAATTTCGTTGGGGTGGTTAGCACGTGCATAGCTCTTCCTTGCCCTGTGAGACATGTTGGTGATTGGGGCGCCACCGTCGATGGTGTTGATGCGGCCCATTGGTTCGATGTTGGCCATCACTGGTGGCGGTTGGCCCACTTTGAATTGCTCCATCTTACCGTCTCGGTATAGAGTTTCGATGGCTGTTTTAAGGGCGTAGCAGTTGTTGGTATTGTGACTGCTGTCCTCGTGGTATTTACACCATTTGCCAGTGTTTCTCGGTTTTCCCATCCTTGGGTACCTTTTTGGGGGTGGTGGCGGTATCTGATCTTTACACTGGTTTAATATATCCTCGTATGATGTTGTGAGGACTATAAACACTACATGCAGCTGGGAGGGCTCCGTCTTATTACGATTATTCCCCTGATATGAGCGGTTGCCCCTATTGTAGTGTTGGTCCCTCTGCCGCTTGCTCTGGTAATTGCCTTGTTGCCACTCTCTCTTCTTGTCAAATGGTGGCGTAGCGGTGGTTTTGCTAGTGGTTTCCCGATGGCTGGTGGGGAGCTGGGCTACCTTTACAGATGTTGGTGGTGGTGGTGGGCTTTCTCCGTACGTGATGAATTCTGCTTGTGCATGGATGACAGCTTCACCCATGACATGGTCGTACGCGGCGTTTGGATGAATGTAATTAAGGTGATAGAGGAATGGTCTTTTGAGGAGTCCTTGCTTGAAGGCTGCCAGTGCCATTGTCTTATCAAGATCGCGGTACTGAGACGTTGCCGCCCGCCATATAGTGACGAAAGCCTTCAATGACTCTGCCTTCCCCTGCTTGAGGTCGAATAGCTGAGTTGTGTTGTGATGTCTGGCGACCAACAGAATGAACCAAGCAAGGAAAGCATTTGACAGTCCCTGAAATGAGTCGATGGATCCTGGCGAGCATTCAAAGAACCAGCTCATTGCCTCACCATTCAATGTTTTGCTGAACAAGTGGCAGAGGGTGGCGTCATCGAGTCCCCTGTTGTTGGTGACCTTTTTGAAGGTGTCCATGTGGACGAATGGGTCAGACATGCCGCTGTAATGTGACATCTTTGGTGTTTTTGCGTATGCTGGTCTGACGGCCTGCAGTATTCTGGCGGTGAATGGCCCTAGTCTAGACGTGAAAAGAGAATTTGGTGTTGGTGCTGGGACGCCTGCCTCTGCCAGGGCTAGTCTCTGCTCCAATTGCTGCATCCTTTCTAATATTAGGGCGGTGGCATCGCTAACTGGCCCCGCTTAGGGGTTCTGCCGGATTGACCCGTGCCTGGTGGCGTGTGGGTTACATTCGGTCCTAGTTCTGACTGTTGAGTAGTTGGTACTTGGTTGTGATTCCGCTTCTTGCTCCATGATTAGGCGGGGCGGAGGGGGTGGGCCTCTTAATTCTAGCGGGTTTAGCGACACTTGCATCTGTACAATTGGTACAGGTATAATTCTGCCGGTGTTGGGTCGACTGCGTCTAGTTCTCCGTGACTGTTCGCTTTGTACTGTATTAGCGTTTACCTCTAGCGTCTTTTTCAATTAATCGAACCTTGACATTAGCGTGGCCACTTGTTTTTGGGCTTCCTCTTTTACCCGGCGCTCTTGTTCTCGCTCCCTGTTTGCTTTGTGGAGATCCGTCAGTGCTAGTTTGTACATAGCGGTAAGGTCCTGGATCGCTGGCCGACTGCTGCCTGGCTGGGCCTCTACTGTAGTTTGGGTTTGCTGGACCTGGGATGAGCCCTGGGGGCCCATACTATGGTTGGTTGGAGTGTTGAATAGTGCTCGATTAACGTTGACTGTTGGGTCAACGCTAGCCGTGGGATTGGCGGGGTTGGGGTTGGCTGGTTGGCCCGCTTGCTCCTCGGTATTTTCCCCACTACCGTTAGTCATGGTACAAGTTGCCGCTAAGAATTTGTTTAGATGACTTAACTCAATGATAAGTGACGATGCCTTTCTGTTGGCTTCCCACAGACGATGCTAATGTTGATGCTTGATATTTAGTGGTAACTAAATATGATCAACGCGGGCCCAGTGAGAGGACCACTACTTGATATTACCGGTATTCCCGCTACCTGTCAAGTGAAGTACAAAGAGGGCGTCAGAGGGAGATCACGTCGAGCGGTCTTCTCTTCTCCGATGCCTAAGTTAGTCAATGTATTTGTACTGACAGAATAACAGTAGGCAAGTAGTAAATGCGTAATTAATGAGGATAGAGGAGTTAACCTTTATAGGTGGGGAGGGAGCTGGTCTTCTCCATGCTTTCGATGTGGGACTGACATGCTTCAGTTCCCAGTTTCTAGAGCTTCTGATGCTGTGCTGGCGCAGCGCGTAGCGACGCGTCTGTGGTGATCTGGGAGTAAGTCGGGCCTTAAGCAGTAGCCTACTTGGCTATGTTTCCATAGGTGACTCCTATGGCGGGAGCTGGTATTTTTGGCGATGGTATGAGCGTGGCTCATTTTAGCTAATTATGCTAGGCAAATGCTCATGTAAGTACACTATTGTAGATGAACCAAAACTTCAGCTTGGTCAAGAATTCGAATCAATAGAGGAGGCCTATTACTTTTACAATGAGATCTAGGCAAAGATTGTTGGTTTTAGTGTGAGAAAGGGTTCAACAGAAGTAAGGTGACTGGAGAGATTACTTGGAAATAATTTTTATGTTCCAAGGAAGGAAAACCATATGAGACTTATGAGAACTAGACGGTAACATTCATCGACCATGGAAGAAAGGAGGTGCGGAATAAAGCGTATGGGTTGTAAGGCAAGGTTGAACATCGTCTTTAACAAGGGAAGCAAAAAATGGTGTGTAAGCGATTTCGAGAAGGCTCATACACATGAATTTACAACCCCCAAAAGAGTACAATTATTACCATCACACTGCAAGCTTACAAAGGCAAAGAAGTGTCTTATGGAAAAGCTAAGTAGTGTTAATGTTTGAACAAGTCAAAAATTCAAAATATTGGAGACTGTGACAGGTGGTATACAGAATGTTGGATGTATTCCCGGAGATTTGAGAAACTTTGAAAGCGATTCGAGGGAAGAAGGGTGACACGCCCCAAATTTTAATATCAAAATTTAAAATCCGAAACATGAATTACCACAACTCAAAATAATCAACCTGAAAATTTCATTTTCTCAACAACCCCACCACACGAATTAAATTTCAAATCCCGAATTTAGTCTCGGTTAATTATTACAACTCACTCAAAAATTAAATTATAAAGCTCTAAATGAGTATAACAAACCTCACAACTCAAATGAAAAACAAATAATGCTGCAACTCCTAAACAACACGGTCGCCTCCCTGGTTATCTTAACCTGCAGGAATATCAACTACACCATTTGAATATTGTACCAGTATTGTAACAACCCAAAACCCTGTAAGCTTTTGAAGCTCGTATGAGTAAAAACAAAGAACGAGTGTTTAAATAATTCATAATTATTTTCACCTAAGTCAACACCCAACACTTTCCACATCCACAAAGAACCAACAACCTCAAAATCAATCACCAAATCAACAAATCAACACAAAACCTAAACTCACATCTTTCTTCTCAAAACCCCGAAATCATATTTATAAAAATACGGTATTGACAATCGTATCCCATCTAGGATTAGAGCATCCTATTCCCCCATACCAGTTACTACATTGACCCTAAATCTATAAATGAGCACAACAATATGTTTTCACACAATGAAATCAACCCATCCAAGATACACAATATTATTATGAAATTTAAGCATTTGAAATAAAATCCAAATCATCATTCAAACTCAATCATATCATCACTCAACAACATACCACCCATTTTATATATTCCACATAAATATATATATATATATATATATATATACGTAATCATCTACTCAGGGATGATCACTAATACCATCTATAGTTCACACAAGAAAATCGTAAAATTCATTTGTATAATTAAAATTCATTTTACTTACCTATGAACCGTAGTTGATCAAGTCCATGTGATTTTAAAAACAAATATTTAATCTATAAATATTTAATCGTATTGAAATGTAGAATTTTAAAATGTACATAAACTATATTTTTGACCCCCGGAGTTGGCCGGAAAGGGCCACCGGAGTTAATGGCAGAGCCGCCGCCGATCACCACCAATGGTGTCGGGGCTGAGCTGCTCTTCTTCATTTTAATATGCTGATCGTTTTTCATAACTAGCTCAAGATCAGAAAATAACGGGAAGAGGTCGAAAAATACTGAAATAGTCACAGTGGCCGAAAAATTTCCAGAATCCGGCGAGCTTGAGTTCGACGTATAAACTCCCACCAATGGCTTCGATTCCTTATGGAGAGTTGTTTAGAAACTCAAGGCGAGCTCACCAAGCCAAGAATCACAAGAAATGGTCGTCTGTAACTCGAGATATCCAGATTTGAAGGTGGTTTTTCGATCTACACGGGTTGAGCTCCTGCGGACGTGAAATCGACATACCCAGGTTCGGTCCTTCTTGGTGCTTGTTCAGCAACTTGATAGGAGTCTAATGAGCCAAGAATCAAGAGGAATGATGACATGTAGCTTGAGATATTGAGATCGAACCAAAACGGGCTCAAGACGGAACCTTGCTTCAGCCGCCGTTTCCGGCCGTGCCGCTGCGCAAGGCTCCCCCTGGCAGCTGCGCAAGGCTACCCCTGGCAGCTGCGCAAAGTCGAGGTGAAGTGGTAGGAGGTGGTCCGACGTCGTGAGGTGGGAGAGGTCGGCTGGAGAAGCTTGCTCTGTTACCTTCGTTCGGCCGCGTGAGAGAGAGAGAGAGAGAAAGAGAGAGAGAGATAAAATGAAGATGAACAATTTCCAAAAGAGGAATGAGGCCGGGAGAAAAGGGAAAGTTTCCAAAAAAATTTAGGGTTTTTTCTTTATATACCCGTTTTGGAAATTTTTTCTAAATGCGATAACTAAATCAGAAAAAATCCGATCTTTGTGTTCCACATATGTACAGACTCGTATCGACGAGCTCTACAACTTTCATGAAGGAAGTTTTCCCAAATTCTGCATGTATAAAAAGTCGATTTCTTGAATCGAACATTTCGACATTTTCGTTAAAACAATTGTCTCGGAACTTCGATAATTCTAAAAATGAAATATTTCAAGCAACGTTCGTGAAATTGTACAATATTTGTTCCACACAATTTCACGAAATTAAAATGAAAATTGCGGTTATTACAATCTACCCCCTTAAAGAAATTTCATCCCGAAATTCAAGTATCAAATTCCCCAAAGAGCTGTTGATACTTCACTCTGATATCAGACTCTAACTCCCATAACGCATCACCCTTGTCATGATGACTTCACAACACCTTCACAAGGTCAACCTCTTTCCTGGACCTAGGCAATCCAGTCACAAAGTTCATGGAGATATCTTCCCATTTCTATACCGGTATTGGCAAAGGTTGCAGCATTCCTGCGGGCCTCTGATGCACTGCCTTCACTTGCTGACATGTAAGACACTTCGACACATGTCCCGCCACATCCCTTTTCATTCCATAGCACCAAAACTGTCTTCGTAGATCCATATACATTTTGGTACCCGTTGGATGTATCGTGTATCTAGATCTATGTGCTTCCCACATGACCTCCTCCTTAAGGTTATCATCACTTAGGACATACGATCTTCCTCGAAATCTCAACCCTCTATCTGTCCCAATGGCCCACTCAGAAGGGCCCTCCATATTCGGGTCAATAGTCATCTCAGCAATCCTCGCCTGAGCGAACTCATCAAATGTCTGACTCTGAATGATCCTGGAAGTTAAGGTGGACTGTAAGGTGATACTCTTGAGAAAGATTTCATGTCCAACTCATGCGGGCATAAGATCAAATTCAGATGCAGCGTCCAACAAGAGACACTCATGTACCATAAGCGATGCCATGAGTACTTGGGGCTTCTTACTCAAAGCATCCGCTACTACGTTGGCCTTTCCGGGATGATACTCCAAAGTGAAATCATAGTCTTTGATGAGCTCCATCCATCTCCTCTGCCTCATGTTCAACTCCTTTTGGGAGAATAGGTATTTCAAACTCTTATGATCAGAAAAGAGCTTGAATTTCTCACCATAAAGATAGTGTCTCCAAATCTTCAAAGCAAATACCACTATGGCTAACTCAAGATCATGAGTGGGGTAGTTCCGCTCATGAACCTTCAGTTGTCTAGAACCATAGGCAACCACACCACCATTCTGCATCAACACACACCCCAAATCCTGATGTGATGCATCGCTGTAGATGACTAACCCACCACCACTAGTCGGAATAGTCAACACCGGAGCTGTAGTCAATCTAGTCTTCAACTCATTGAGAGCCTTCCCACGCTCATCCGACCACACGAACTGAGTGTCATTCCTTGTCAATTTGGTCAAAGCTGAAGCAATACCAGAAAACCCTTCAATGAAACGCCTGTAATACCCTGCCAAACCAAGGAAGCTACGGATTTCTGTAACTGTAGTAGGGCGACTCCAACTCATCACTGCTTCAACCTTCAAAGGATCCACAGAAACTCTATCCTTCGAGACCACATGACCAAGGAACTTGACTTCGCTCTGCCAGAAATCGCACTTCTCAAACTTGGCAAATAATTTCTTCTCTCTCAACGTCTGTAGCACAATCCGCAGATGCTTCTCATGCTCATCTGACGACCTTGAATAAATCAAGATGTCGTCAACGAACACTACCACAAACTGATCCAAGTAGGGACTGAACGTACCGTTCATCAAGTCCATAAATGCTGCAGGTGCATTCGTGAGACCAAAAGGCATGACAAGGAATTCAAAATGTCCATACCTAGTCCTGAACGCCGTCTTTGGAATATTTTCATCCTTCACCCTTAACTAGTGATATCTAGATCTCAAATTAATTTTTGAGAACACAGTAGCCTCCCTAAGTTGATCAAACAAGTCATCAATCCTAGGTAAAGGGTACTTGTTCTTGATGGTCACCTTATTCAGCTGTCGATAATCCACACATAACCAAAGTGAATTATCCTTCTTCTTCACGAACAACACTAGTGCGCCCCAAGGAGACACACTAGCCTGAATGAACCCTTGTGCATGTAATCCCTCAATCTGAACCTTCAACTCCTGAAGTTCAGCTGGAGCCATTCGATAGGGTACCTTCGATACAAGTGAAGTACCTGGTATCACATCAACGGAGAAGTCCATTACCCTTTCCGGAGGTAATCCAGGTATCTCCTGAAACACGTAGCATACTCTGAAACTACACGAATCCCTATAATCCTTAAAGTACTACTCCCTGATTCAATATGGGCCAAAATCCCCACCCTCATGGGAATGTCTGATTTCAGACAACGGTAATGGAACACTGGTTGTTCGGGGACATGAAAGGACACAATCATTCTAAAACAATCAATCACAGTATGGTTCGGGCACAACCAATCCATACCCAAAATCACATCATATGTGTGATCCGGAATCACAATCAAGGATGCAAAGAACTCTCTACAACCAATCCCAATAGGGCAATCATCACAAAACATGCTAAGCTCAAGAGACACCCCGAGAAGTGATGTAACACATAATGACCTAGTAAGAGGCATAACAATCAAACCCAACACATCCACAACCAAACTAGATATGAAGGAGTCGGAGGCTCCTGTATCAAACAGTACTCTAGCAAGATAGTGATAAATAGATAGAGTACCTTCCACCCCCGTGCCAGCTTGACCAATGGCAAAGACTCTAGCAGGTGCAGGTGGTAGCTGCCTTTGCTCGTTTCCCTGCACTCTACCCTAATTTCGGGGACACTCCCTGGCCTGGTGCCCTGTCTGTCCACAGCTGTAACATACCCTACCCCGTGGTTTCATGCAAGCACGAGAGATGTGGCTCGGCTTGCCACAGTTATAGCACTTCACCGGAGCTACTGGTGCTATCTGTCTAATAGGCATAGCTTGAATAGGAGGAGCTGCTGCTGCCCTAGCTGGGGCATGATGCTAGAACTGAGTCCTCTGTTTCTTCCAAAAACTGCCCCTGAAGTCTCTGGACCTACTGCTTCCTGTCATTGCCTTTCCCTTGCCCTGGAAGTCTCTCTCAGCTGACTCCTTCTCTCTACGAATCAGGTTCTGCTGCTCAATGATCTGTGCCTTAGTCAAGATTTCCCTCTTCGTCTTCAGCTCTAAGATGACCACATCACGCTCAATCGAAGGGCTCAACCCTCGATGAAACTTCTTAGCCAAGTCTTCATCATCCATCTGCTTCACATACTTGTACAGCCTGGAGAATTCTACATCGTACTCGATCACGGTCATCTTCCCCTGTACAAGTGAGACGAATTCCCGTTCCAACCTTTCTTTCACAGCAATTGGAAAGTACTTCTCTCTGAACAGCCTCTCGAAGCCATCCTATGTCAAGGTAGATATATCAATACTCCTCTGTGTGATGTTCCACCACACTCTAGGCTCATCCTTAAACATGAAAGCGGCTAGCTTTCTCTTATCAATCTCACTGCAGTCAAACAGATCAAAGTAGGTCTGCAAATCCTCAATCCATCGATCTGCAACCATATGATCAGTGCCTCCCCCAATCTTGGTTGCTCATAAGCGGTTAATTTCCTTCGCTAGCACTAATAAGCGAGCAGGATCATCAACCATGCCCACGGGCGGAATATGCTGATCATCATAAGGTGCCTCTACCTCCACCTCATATGCATCATCAACCGGAGGGGCCCTACCCCTACCTCGGCCTCTACCCCTACCACGAGGTCTGCCTCTACCCCAACCTCTAGCTTCGTTCCCCTCAATCTCCATTACCTATTAAGCATGGCATACTTGGTTAATACACGCATAACACTTAAATATGCCATAAGTCAAATGCAAGTCCATATTAACCAAGTAATTAAGCATACAAGACAACGCCTAAAGTTCTTATGACATGCTAACGTTCCTAACCAATCTAACGTTCTCACATACCCAATGACTCTGTCAATACCTAAGAGCACACGATGAGGATCCGCTGCAGACGAGCCATCAGTCGGAAAGTATTGATATATCACCAAATATGTACCTTACGCTCTGATACCAAACTGTCACGCCCCGAATTTCAATATCAAAATTTAAAATCCGAAACATGAATTACCACAACTCAAAATAATCAACCTGAAAATTTCATTTTCTCAACAACCCCACCACACGAATTTAATTTCAAATCCCGAATTTAGTCTCGGTTAATTATTGCACCTCACTCAAAAATTAAATTGTAAAGCTCTAAATGAGCATAACAAACCTCACAACTCAAATGGAAAACAAATAAATACTGCAACTCCTAAACAGTACGGTCGCCTCCCTGGTTATCCTGACCTGCAGGAATATCCGCTACACCATTTGAATAGTGTATCGGGATTGCAACAACACAAAACCCTATAAGCTTTTGAAGCTCGTATGAGTAAAAAGAAAGAACGGTTGTTTAAATAATTCATAATTATTTTCACCCAAGTCAGCACCCAACACTTTCCACGTCCACAAAGAACCAACACTCTCAAAATCAATCACCAAATCAACAAATCAACACAAAACCTAAACTCACATATTTCTTCTCAAAACCCCGAAATCGTATTTATAAAAATACGGTGTTGACAGATTAGAGCTCTAACTGAATCTTAGCCCGTCACTTGGCCCAGGTTATGGCATCCGACATATTTATCTTTATCGTATTTCATCAATATATATACGTATATACATATTTAGAACATCCGATACTCATACTTAATCTAGCCTCATTACCCGACAAGGGTTGTGACATCCAACTCACTCAACCAATCGTATTCCATCATCCACGTAAGATTAGAGCGTCCGATTCCCCCATACCAATCACTACGTTGACCCTAAATCTATAAATGAGCATAACAATATGTTTTCACACAATGAAATCAACCCATCCAAGATACACAATATTATTATGAAATTTAAGCATTTGAAATAAAATCCAAATCATCATTTAAACTCAATTATATCATCACTGAACAACACACCACCAATTTACATATTCCACGTAAATACATATATATATATATATATACATAATCATCCACTAAGGGATGACCACTAATACCATCTATAGTTCCCACAAGAAAATAGTGAAATTCATTTGTATAATTAAAATTCATTTTACTTACCTTTGGACAGTAGTTGATCAAGTCCATGTGATTTTAAAAACAAATATTTAATCCATAAATATTTTTCACATAATTACGACAAAATAAATACATTAAAAACACTCGGTTCGTAATATGAACCACGTGCTCCTGCTATGTCTTCAATTTAAACACAAATCACACTGAACCAGCTCAACCAAGTACAAACCGTCAATCACCTAATCAAATGTGACTTGAATTTAGCCAGTAATTCCAAAGCATACTTAAACTACCATCCAATGGTCGGATTCTAAAATATACGAAAATCCGACGGACGGATTCTCACGAATCGTCTTCCTAATCACTGTTTTACATTTATACAAAGATCCAAAGGTTGGATCTTCACCCAAGGCCACACAAATCCACTGGGACAGTCATATGATCATCATATCAAAACTACAAGTCCATCGGACGGTCCTAACTTCACAGATCACAAATCTAATGATCGAAATCTAAAAATTCATAATTAAATCATACGATATCCGAAAAATGAGTATAATATGCCGAAATAATCGTATTGAAATGTAGAATCTTAAAATGTATAGAAACTATATTTTTGACCTCCGGAGGTAGCCGGAAAGGGTCGCCGGAGTTAATGGCAGAGCCGCAGCCGACCACCACCAATGGTGTCCGGGCCGAGCTATTCTTCTTCATTTTAACATGCTGATCATTTTTCATAACTAGCTCAAGATCAGAAAATAACGGGAAGATGTCAAAAAGTACCGAAATAGTCACGGTGGCCGGAAAATTTCCAGAATCTAGTGAGCTTGAGTTCGACGTAAAAACTTCCACCAATGGCTTCGATTCCTTCTGGAGAGTTGTTTAGAAACTCAAGGCGAGCTCACCAAGCCAAGAATCACAAGAAATGGTAGTCTGTAACTCGAGATATCCGGATTTGAAGGTGGTTTTTCGATCTACACAGGTTGAGCTCTGACGGACGTGAAATCAATATACCCAGGTTCGGTCTTTCTTGGTGCTTGTTCAGCAACTTGATACGAGTCTAATGAGCCAAGAATCAAGAGGAATGATGATATGTAGCTTGAGATATCGAGATCGAACCAAAACGGGCTCAAACGGAACCGTGCTTCCGCCGCCGTTTCCGGTTGTGCCGCTGTGCAAGGCTACCCCTGGCAGCTGCGCAAGGTCGAGGTGAAGTGGTAGGAGGTGGTCCGACGTCATGAGGTGGCCTGAGGTGGGACAGGTCGGCTGGAGAAGCTTGCTTTGTTACCTGCGTTTGGCCGCGCGAGAGAGAGAGAGAATGAAGATGAACAGTTTCCAAAAGAGGAAGGAGGCCGGGGAGAAAAGGGAAAGTTTCCAAAAAAAATTAGGGTTTTTTCTTTATATACCCTTTTTGGAAATTTTTTCTAAATGCGATAACTAAATCAGAAAAAATCCGATCTTTGTGTTCCGCATATGTACAGTCTCGTATCGACGAGCTCTACAACTTTCATGAAGGAAGTTTTCCCAAATTTTGCACGTATAAAAAGTTGATTTCTTGAATCGAACATTTCGAGCTTTTCGTTAAAACAATTGTCTCGAAACTTCGATAATTCTAAAAATGAAATATTTCAATCAACATTCGTGAAATTGTATAATATTTGTTCCACACAATTACACGAAACTAAAATGGAAATTGCGGTTATTACAAAGTGAAGGGACATGATGCAACTATGCTACTTGAGTTCTTAGAGTCAGAAAAGGAAAAGAAGTCGTCTTTTTATTTTGAAGTTGGCCGAGATGAAGAAAATAGGATGAATCATTGCTTTTGGGCTAATGCTACCTCAAAAAAAGCATATTATTTCTTTAACGATGTTGTTATGTTTGATACCACGTACAACACGAACAAATGTCGCATGATCTTTGCTCCAATCACAAGCATCAACCATCATGGCCAAACAATTGTATTTGGTTGTGGACTTTTAAGTGATGAGAAAACTGAGTCTTTTATTTAGTTACTAGAACAATGGTTGAAAGCTATGCCTAGTGGTCTACTGAAAGTTATAATTACTGATCAAGATCCAGCAATTGCAAAAGCCATTGCTCAAGTTCTTCCACTTACACTCCACCGTTTTTGTCTTTAGCATATCATGCTTAAATTTCGAGATAAGCTTGGTCCTGTGATTGCTCAAAGTTATTATGGACTCTTCAAGGCCAGTGTATATAACTCCGGGACTAAAGAAGAATTTGAAGCTAGTTGGAAGAATGTTGTGCAACAAAGTAGTCAAGAAAATCATGCGTGGTTGAACACAATGTATGAACTACGAAGTAAATAGGTCCCTGCATTTTGCAATCACATCTTTCATGCAGGTATACAAAGTAGTCAAAGAGTTGAGAGTAAGCATTCATTCTTCAAATCATTTATTTCGGTGAACAATTTTTTATTGGATTTTGCTACAAGGATTAAAAGGGGACTTAGACAACAAAGGCATGAATAACTGATTCGTGATCATGTTGATAGTAATGAAATTCCAAAGACAAGGACTTACTATCCCGTAGAAAAGCAAATGTGTGAGGTGTACACAAAAGAAATATTTTTGAGGTTCCAAGATGAGGTTGTCAAGCGTACTGCTTACTTGAAATGTGAAACCTTGAAGGAAGATGAAAATGAATGCGTGTATAATGTTTTAAGGGTTGCAGATGATGAACAAAGCTGGAAATTGCGACAAATAGTTCATGACAAAGTATTGGTTTTGCCAAGTGTAGTTGTGCAAGCTTTGAGGTTGAAGGAATTACATGCATGCATATCATTTTCTTTTTTCGAAGTATGAATATGGTACATTTGCCAAGTGAATACATCTTGGATAAGTGGACAAAAAATGCAAAGTTGGAAGAGTTTGGGATGATGATAGTGTCGAAGTGAAAGATGTGGGTGATAAGTCATTGATGATGAGATATATTCTATTATCTCAACTTTCACAAGCTGTAATTGATGAGGCATCTCTTTCACTAGAAACAACAAAATATTTCACAGACGGACTCCATTCACTTGGCCTTGGTATTAAAGAACTTCTCTCAAGTCTGGGTGTTGAGGAACTTCCATCCACAAAAAAAATAATACCTCATGAAATACTCATTGAAGAACCATCTCAATCAAAGGCAAAAGGAAGTGGGAAAAAGTTGAAGTCATCCAAAGAAATTGCAATGAATAAGCAGGGAAACTGTGGAAAATGTGGTAAAACTAGACACAACATAAAAACAAGTGACAAGCACAATGCTAATGTGTAATAACATTATTTACTACTAACACTTGCTTTTATTTCTTGATATGATCTATTCATGCTTATTAATGTATCATTGATATTGTATATGAGCAGGTCAAGCTTACAAATCAACCCCACTGAGCAAACAAATGAAGCACCACATAGCATGTAAAGGATGAAGTTGATCTTTTTTCTATTTTGTTTTAGCATAATCGTGAGCTTTTTGATATGTAATGGATTGTAATATGCATAAGTTGGGTTGTCATTCAATGAATGTTTTTCCATTTATCCACTGCCCAGAACTTGTGTATATTCTTTTGCATTATGATTATAACTAGTGATTGTGAATTGGGATGTCTATTATATGATTCAATTTTTATTCACCACAGTATACTGCACAAGAAATAATGTCCAATTTGGTACTATTATTTTCATTGTAGAATAAGGAGGTAAGAACTGTTTAATAATGATGCAGCAAAAGTCTCTAGCTTAGTAAGATATAACAATCTCCATAAATCAGGATAAGATGATCAATTTAACAAGAATTTCAAATTTCCCAATAGGTACATCCAACACAAATATCATAAAAGAAATTAAGCTAACTAAAGAATTTGTTCAAGTAACTGGTTGAATCAGTATCCCTCTAACTTTTAAAGCAAACAAATAAAGTTCTCCTCCAGTTCCATATAATCCTTTTAAACAGGGGAAGTTCCGATTCAAGTGTCATGGATGCATTGTATATTTCGGGAATACCAGCCCCAGGATTGTGTTATGCACGGATGGCTCACTTTTAAAATATAACATGCATGGATGGCTCAAACTGTCAAGGGTTTTTGCCTTCAGTAGACAGGAACTGAACCCTAACCTACACAAACAAAATGAAATTAGTCAAACAAAAATCATCCAATGGAAACAAAAACAGCGAGGACCATGATGGAAAAATTGTAACTAGTATACATCCCATAGATACAGAAAACAAGAAGGACCACAAAATTGGAAGTCAGCTACCTATATACAATGTTCAACATTTAGTTTAGCCCTTCTTACACTTGAGGATCACCACTACTCTTTCCACCAATGTTCTCATTCAGAAAACGAGTCGTGGTAAAACTGCTCAAAATCAATGAATTATCTTGTCAACAAGGAGAGCAAAAGTCCAAAGATGAAAGAAGAGGGAAATCTACAAAGAAATCAATGGCTTGGTGCCCAACCAGGTCAGCAAGTAGAAGATACTTAACTTGAATGGGAGGGGTAAAAAACAAGGTAGAGCCTAAGTTTAAGTGAGAGATCCCACTAGTTTGGACAATGGCCATACATTTGGCAACTGTTGATGGGCATAAGAAAGATAACAAGACTAACTCTTCCTATTAGAGTTTGCAGGGATAATATCCACTACTTAACTACATCTAGAAAGGCTAGCTTTAATCAGTTTCAACCATGATTTTGGAGCATCCTCCTCCACAGGCTCCATGATTCACCAAACTAAAAAGAAAAAAGTAATAAAAAAAAACCCTAAAATCGAGAGAGAGTAAAATCTAAGAAAAGTACCTTCAAGATAGACCAATCTTATGATGATGAGGATGAATCAAGAATGGTATATGGGAGGCTCTGAGGGATCCGTAGATGGATTGAGAGTTGAGACGAGGGAGGAGGAAGAACCCAAGATTGAACGTGGAGTCTTAGTTGAGACAAAACGGGATTGGGTAATGCGTTAAAAAAAATTGTTTTAATGGGTTGCTATTCTATTCGTTTGCTCAACTGAATTAAGATCTAATAGCTGGGATAATTTTGTCCAGTTTTGTCCCTTCATTTTCGCCCCGCAGGTGAGCGAGCCTGTTAACATGTATATGAATGTATACTTGTATATATCTCACTCCACAATTTTAATAGGCCTTCTTATCCTTCTTTTTTTTTTTAGCGATGGAAGGATTTTTACTCAACAAGAACTATATTACAAGTAAAAGATCCTTAGTTTATAGGCTCACTTTAAATAAGTGAGCGATTAGTTCGAATATAGATGGTCCGTCTCTATGTATCAAAGTAGTTCTCTTACTACAACTTCTTGATCTGTCTAGTTGAAGGCAGCAGAAAGTTATGTAATAGTCATCTTGACATGCGTTGATGAAATCCACCTTTCAAAAAAAAAGTAAAAGACCCAAAATAAGTCCAAAATATACAAACCCAAATAACCCTACAAGCTTCAACCACGATACATATCTACCATGAGAGGGACGACGTAGTGACGTCACCGTCACAAGCCAAACCAAATGGTGATATAGAAACGTCACCAGATCGGTAGGCGAAAACTTGGAGTTCAACCAAAACAATCTCGTGCAAGAATAATAGCACAGAACCCTTCTAAAGGTATTTACAACCTAAATCTCTAAACCATACAAGACATCCTCATGTATGAACACAGGAACCAAAAAGAAGGAAAAAAAAAAAAACGGATAGCCGAAAACTGTGTAGTCCCTTGATGGACTACCGTATTATAGGATTTATATGCGGTAACGGGAAAACCATGTTTAAAGAGACAAGCCAAACAATGCCGACATCGGAGCTCTGAAGGACCAGTAAGCAATCGGTGAAGTTGAGAAATTGAGAAAGCAAGATCTAAATCTGCAATGCTATAGAGAACCAAACCACCATCATCTTTTGGAAGACTAAGCAAGGCCTAAATTCCCCAATGAATAATAGAGGAAAAGGTACTTCCCCACCAAAAGTCAGCAAGATCAAAATTAATTTGGTTGCAAAGAGTAGTAGTGAACTTAAACACAGCCATTAGGTAAGCCGGTACCCCCATTACCACTGATTTGGTATAATCTCCTTCCCAGCTTGAAACTAAGTAGATTTATTCCAACCATAAATTTTCTTATCAATATTTTCTAGCTTCACACTTGTATTAAACTTTCTTATATAAACATTACGATGGATGGAGAAGACAAAATGTACTTGGGTCTCCCTAGCATAAATTCAAAAGATACCTATATTGACCAAATTATTTAAAAGGTACAATTGCTCCTCTGATATTATTAAAGGTTCAAAACTCAAGGTTAAATTTGTTCATACCAAGATCTCAAAAACAAAGAAGAAGAAAAAATTAAGCAGGCGGTACATTATTTTCTTCTAAAAAGTTTAGCTTTAAAATTGACTATATCATCATTTTCAAAACACAAGGGACTATTCAACTCCAAAATAATTTTCCATGTGAAACAGAAAAGCCTAGAGGGGGTGATTAGGTTGACTAGATTAACCACAACTTTTTTTTTTTTTTTTCAAAATTCTACAGATTAAAAACCAAGGATTGAAGTAAGACAAAGAATCCTAGAATAATTAAGAAACACAAAAATAGTAGATAAGAATTAGTAAAGCAACCGCACAGCAATCAAGAGGCATAAGATTTGTTTGGGCCGTAAAACCCTTAAAATGAGGTAAACCACTGCGGGGCCTTAACTCTTGAAGGCCATAGTGAAAATCAATTCACTAAATGGAAAGATACAACTTCTCTTTACAATGAATCAATAGCATTGACCTCGGTTATACTCAATGTGGACTTATTCTAAAATTTGTCTGATCACGTCTTTGTAATTCTTCTTGAACTGCTTTCATTGATTGACAGGTACTGAGCTCGACCTTCAATCTTCTTTGCACATTAATGACTCCAACTGACCTCGAGAGAATTATGATACGCAAAATGTGATGAGTGATAATAACATTTTGACTCAACAATCTAGTTTAACATGGAACAGGTAAATCGATGACTAGATGTGCAGCACATGGTTTATGAAAGACAAATGAAAACTTCTCTAATACTTAATGGATGCACAAAATCTTTTTCACTTCAAAAGCGTACATAACGAATGTGTTTTCTGTCTATATGTATTGTACAGACTCCCCCTAAAACTTTGGAGAGTTAAGATACCAAAACTTAACTGACTCCTATTTGGAAAGAACAATTCCAAGAAAGATATTCAATGAATAAATGTGATTTTATCCCTAATGTATGAAGATAGGCTTTAACTAGCCAAATCGGACAGAAAGAAAAACCTTCTATGACTTAGAGATGGATTGCAATTAATGCTTAAGTTTCTTTAAATTAAAATAAATTAAAACAGACCAAGTCACAAATTCTAACCTAAGTGGGATTGCAACACAGACACCAATCCCAGTATGCACAAAGACACAGAACATTTATTAAAAAAAAAAAAAGACACAGAACATTATAAAAAAACAATGCAATTACCTGTGGTATACCTTGAATAGTCAATTGAAGCATTGAGTGCATTGAGCTTCCATTCCATTTGATAGAATCTTCATCTGAAGCATGACAAGATGTGGAAAATGATTCTTCCTGATCAGATAAGGTTTACAATGCACGGATAAAAAGTACATGAGTGCTTGAAAACTATGGTGAATAATAATTACAATTATGAATAGATTAATCTAGGGGATTATGAAAAAAATTAACAAATTTAATCGAGGGTCAACAAAATGAGAGCTGGCAAAAAGGACAACAGTAGTTGGACCTGTGAACTTGTGGGGGTATTAGGCCTGCCCATGTTGATTTGTATGACAGTAAGAGCACCATTGAGATGCTGGGCCTAAAAGGCCTTGTGACCAAGTGGTCGTGGTCCCCAAACAGGCTGCTGCTGCAGATACCGATTTTGTTGTGGAAAAAAAAGAGAGACGTTTGTGGGTGATTTCGGGACCGGTTTTGATGCATGACGGTGATTTCTATCACCACCAGAGCTGGAATTCTGACCACTATTATAAGAGTTCTGGCCCCAGAACGGTTCTCATGATAATCAGAACAGCCATTATTGAACTCATTATGTGAGTCATTAGTGAATAAGGCAGTGGCTTGACGAGGATCTCGAGTACGATGATTTTGAGCTTCAAAGGCGAGAGTACGGGCACGAAGTTCGGTGAAGATAGGCAGAGGAGGATTCTGGGTGTGTGCAATGCCGAGCATACGATAGTCGGGTCCAAGACCGTTGAGAGTAGCAATAACAAGATCTTCATCAGGAACAGACTTGTTAATGGAGGTTAAGGCGTCAACAATAGATTTGGCATGACGGAGGCACTCATCAAGAGATTGATTCCCTTTTTGAAAGTCAAGGTGTTGCAACTTGTGAGGTCGGCAGGCTAGCAATTAATCATTGAGAGAAATGGCGAGCTAGACAATCTTAGATATCCTTAGAAGTTTCAAAAGCCAACGGTGAGAGAGGCAATAGTCTCAGTGAGAGTGGTAGTGAGAATGCTAACAGTCAATTGATCTTCCATGAATCAAGTTGCATAATCAGGATTGGGAATGCAAGTAGGAAGGGCCGGTACGCCTTGGACAACGTCAGAAGTATCAGAGGAGGGAGTGGTGGAAGGGATGGAGAGAATGATGGTAGGAGGAGCAGGTTTGAGCCATCAACGTAACTCCAAAGATAATTACCATGGAGTTAGTGTTTAATTTGTCGGAGCCAAGTAAGATAGTTGGATTATGTGAGTTTGATTAAGTGAGCAGTATTGGGGGAGGGAGGGGCTGTGGAAGCCATGGTAGGGAAAAGAAAAATCAACGGAGGAGGAGAAAGTGGTAGAGAATAATAGAACCTAGGACTCTTGATACCATGTAGAAAATGATTCTCCTCTGATCAGATAAGGGTTACAATGAACAAATATAAAATATGGTACATAAATGCTTGAAAACTAAGGTAAATGATAATTACAATTATGAATAGATTAATCTAGGGGATTGGATTCAATTGGTGATGAGCAGAGAATCTCACTGACACAAGACTCTAGCCTAGACCTACGATTCTAGATTTTGTATTAAGAATGCCAATATATGTCAAACATATACTAACACCATGAGATAGCATGTCATCCGGTTCACGATATATAATTTTACATGACCTTTTTAGTGAGGGATCATTTTTTTAGTTTTTATTTATTTTAAAATTTTTAAAGGATTGTTTATTATACCATCTTTTCAGTCACATATTGATATCTCTACCGTTCAATTTTTAGGTCTTCATGAGTAGATAACCTTTGTAAATTTTCAGCGAAATTGATAATCGTTAAAGAATTCATAATTGCGATCTATAATTATAAACATGAATGGTTTACGGTGAACAGATTTAGTTCATCCATGGATTTGATATAATTTGATACCTTAAATTTGACTGAAAATTTACAAAAGTGATATATTCATGAAGTTCTAAGAACTGAATGGCGGAAATACGATATATAATTGAAAAATGGATCGCACAAAAGACTTTTTAATCACATATCAGCATCTCCACCGTTCAATTTTTAGGTCTCTATGAGTAGATAACCTTTGTAAATTTTCAGCTAAATTGATAATCGTTAAAGAATTCATAATTGTGATCTATAATATAAACATGAATGGTTTACTGTGGACAGATTTAGTTCATCCATTGATTTGATATAATTTGATATCTTAGATTTGACTGAAAATTTACAAAAGTGATATATTCATGAAGTCCTAAGAACTGAATGATGGAAATACGATATATGATTGAAAAATAGATCGCACAAAAGATCTCTTAAAATGACTAAGAAATAGATCCCTTAGTGGAAGAGCTAGCTAGCCCTCTATAATTTTATGTGTGTCATATATATATATATATATGATTTTTCTCAGGTAAGGATGTCCTTAGTTTTTCTTAGATGCGGATTTGGTGTTTTCACCCACTTTCCGATCATATTTTCACATCTTAACCGTTCAGTTTTTAGAGCCTAATGTATAGATCCCCCCTGCAAAATTTCAGCCAATTTGGTGATCGTTAAGACATCCAAAACTGCAATTTACACGAACGGACCGAATCTGGGGAACCGGAACCGTTCGTATTTATAATGATAAATTACAGTTTTAGATACCTTAACGATCACCAAATTGGCTGAAAATTTTCAGAGATGATCTATACATTAGGACCTAAAAACTGAACGGTTAAGATGTGAAAATGTGATCGGAAAGTGGGTTAAAACCGGAAATCCGTACCTAAGAAAAACTAAGGAGGTCCTTAGCCAAGAAGGACTATATATATATATATATATATATATATATATATATATATATATATATAAGATCTCTTAAAATGACTAAGAAATAGATCCCTTAGTGGAAGAGCTAGCTAGCCCTCTATAATTTTATGTGTGTCATATATATATATATATATATATATATATTCTTATGTATGCTCCTTCTTTGGAATCTAGCAAAATAATTTATTATTCTAATCAAAACCACATGACTGCAAGCTATTTACGTATCCGGACTCAAATTCACTGGGATATATGTGTGAATGTGTGATTAAACCATGAGATCGAGAGACCAAAACGATTGAGGAATTGAAATAGCTAGATTTGCAAATTATCAGTTGAAGCACAAAGATCCACTTAGTAGACTAGTGAAGCTAGCAAATTAAGAATCAAATGCTGCTTACGGAACATGGTTTGAGGACATGAGATTCCTGAGAACCGTACTAAAAGATTGATTGGTAGTGCTATAACCCCCATCGACAAGAAGGTTTAGTCCACTGACAAACTTCGACCCCTCACTTGCCAAGAACACCGCAGTCTCGGCTACATCCTCTGATCTGGGCACAACTCCTTTCAAAACAGCCGAAGCACAAATCAATTCCTCCACCACATTCTTCTCCATTCCCATAGCATTTGTTAACAATGGAGTAGCCATAGCGCATGGAGAGATGCAGTTAACTCTAATACCATACTGTCCCAACTCCACACACAAACTCTTCATAAGCCCCACCACTGCGTGCTTCGACATCGTATAGGCATGTGAAGACTCGCCACAACTAGCCGATGTCACACTCGAAGTGAAGAGAATGCTGCCGTTTTTTGCAGGGATCATAACCCTAGCAGCATGCTTGGCGCCCAAGAAAGCCCCGTACACATTCACATCAAACACTTGCTTGAAGTTCTGGTGATCCGCACCTAAGATCGTTGGGTCCACGTTACCGGGTATGCCAGCATTGTTGTACATGATATCAAGTTTTCCGTACTTGGAGATCGCCACATCGACCACATTTTTCACATCGGAATCGATTGTGACATCACAATGGACATACGAAATGGATTCTTGATCCGGGTCGAGTTCTTTGCAGAGGGATAGAGCAAGCTCGTCTTGGACATCGGCAATGATGACTTTAGCACCGTGATAATTAAACAGTCTTGCGGTGCTCTCTCCGATTCCGCTGGCGCCCCCAGTGATGATTGCCACTTTGCCTTCTAACCTGCAATGTTTCAAACACTTAATTAATGATGACCAAAATCAAAAGGCTCATTGGGATTGTCAAAATTAAGCTGTACCTTTTGGATCAGGAGGAGCTAGTGAGGAAGAACTCATGCTCATCTTGATTTCACTACTAAATGCAAAATGTATGGAGACCCTTTACCCCTATCTGTGGTATGACCGTATGACTGGTATCCCTATATATAATATGGATTTTTTCCTTTTCTTTTTTCTTTGTTTAAAAAAAAAGAAAGTATTGCATATATAGAGGGACAAGTTTTGGTGGGGTGTTGCAGACATGTTAGCGCAACCCAATTTGAGAGCATGTGAAAGAACTGGTTGATTTTTTGAAGCTTTCAATTTTGTTTGGAAGTGTTTAATTTTTTCCATATTCTTAAATTCAGGAGTACATTTTCTGAGAAATTTTGGAAGTACATTAAGTTTGTCTCGCTAGATAAAAGAAAAGCCAACTAGAAACGTTTGAATTTGTACGAGATGTCGAGATCAGGTATGTATATTTCACACGGAATCACAGCATATGGAGGATAAAGAGGATTATATTTCTTTTAATTCCCAGCTGGGACACAGTTTTGTCCCTGATAAAATAACTATATATATATATATATATAAGTTGGCTTGGATATTACTGTCGAGTGTCGACGCGACAAACCCTAGCTTGTAATGGAATTTTCTTTTTGTCCTAGCTTGGTGGTGTGTGTATTTGAATTTAACTTGGAGTAGATTAGCTCATGAAGGTCATGAAGATATATGTAACCTTTCAATGTTGTCGAGAAGTTCTGTTGGAGAATCAAAGTGCCCCTTTACTTGATTACAGGATTCACATACAAATATCAGGGAAAGGAGTCCAGAAATTAGGGGTGTCTGTTAGTGGATCGAATAATTTTAGGGCCTGCATGCAGATTAAAGAATTCAGCTGAGCAATCACGAGAAGCTGTTGAGGTACATACATTATTGATTCCCATATGTTTCGTTGGGAAATGAAAATGATAGGTTATGCATTTGAATCAAAAAATAAAAAAGGGGGATATTATTCGATCACTGTTATGAGTTGGGAATGGCTCGAAGAAAATTGTATGTGTGGATGGCTTTCCTACATGGGACGGAATTGGATGTGCAATGGAATTGTCAAGGGACAACGTACAGATGACGGAATTAGAGTGTTGTTCGTTTATTGTCTTCTCGAAACCTGTTTAGACTTCCATCATTTGTGTTTGATATCTCATCGATCCCATTCACTAACCCAACTTGACGACCAATTTGAATTAAAGACTTTAAGTTATTGCACCTCAAATTAATCTTACCGGTTTTCACTTCCTACTATAAAGAAACCTAGGTTGGCCGTCCCCTGGCAGCAAGAATAGGCCAGAAGAGAGTAAGGTTTCAGAAGGTACATTGGCTAAGAACATGAAGCTTCCTCGAAAGCTGAGGAAGAAAATCGAAGTCGCATCTGCCAGGCTGAGTTGTTTATTCAGTCATATAGTGTTTCTTGGGAACCACTCTCCCCCTTCCTACGTAGGGAGGTCTTGGAGCTTTATGAATAAGTTGGGGTAATTTGAATCTGACTTGGTTTAGTTCAAGTCTCATTAGTGTTAAGTTACTTGGTTACTTGATTTATACCGTTCTCCAAGACATCTTTACTTAGGTTTTTAGGTCTCTGGGTACGTAGAAACTCGATTTTGACATGCCTACTCCATATGGGTTACTAACTATGTATTGTATACCTCTCACCATCAATATCATGAATTGACACCCCTTTTGAAAAAGAATGTTACACTTAGAACCTATAATTATGTTTTACTAATTATTTGGATGGTAAAGATAAGATTTTCACTATTCACTCTCGTTTAAAATACTTACCTTTTTCTTCAATTCATTTGCAAAGAAATCTTTCTTCATGACCCCGACCGTCATTAAACTCCCTCTGCAATCTCCCCAAAACCCTAAACCCTTTTTCTTAACCCCATTAAAGCTCATCACTTCACACCATTCTCTAATTCACAGCCGCGATAGCTAGCTTCCAACTCATTTGCCTGAGATTAGATTCCACGATCTCCATTGGGCAGCAAAATGACGATTTCATGGAATTGAAAATTGTCGGCACTGGCAGAGGCTGTGACGGTAAAGATTCCTCTCCGGTGGTGGTGGTGGTGGTGGAGAGGACGGTGGCAATGACGAAGATGCGGAGGCGGAGGAGTATAGGCCTGTTGTTGAGGTTTGATGAGGTGATGAAGGAGACTGAAGCTTGCGAACTGGAGCATTCTTTGGACATGCTTAAGGTTGCAAAGACTACTAGCCTTTGTAATGAGTTTCTTCTCCGCTATTTGGCTGTACAAGAGTTTTTGATGGAAAAGGAGAGAAGATTGACTTTGGTGTGCCTTATCAAACTAGGATTAGTTCCATGATTGTAATAGGAGAGAAGATTGTAGAATTCATAGTCCTATTCGGAATAGTTTTCCCTGTATCATTAGAATATGTACTTTGTAATCTCTATATATAGGCCTCTTATTATCAATAATAGAACACACAATTCTCTCATCAATCTGTCTCGATCCTTTATTCTTAAACATGTTATCAGCACTAACCTTAACCCTGAAAAAAAAAAAAAAAAAAAAAAAAACAAAAACCTGAAAACCTTATTCTCTAGTAGCTTCACTACCGTAGCACTTAGCCTACTCTAGCCTTGCCGCATGCCAGCTGCCCCTCCAGCCTCCTCGGCCAACCAAATAACTACCCAACCGACAACATTCTCTTGGCCACGTCCACCGCCGCACACATCCTCCAAGTCAAGCATCACCGAGCCACCTGAGGTCCTTCTACTCGACCTACATCATCTTCAAAAGATCAAGCTCTTAAGTAATCAAGGTTTCAAGCTCTGATTTAAACAAGTAAGTATTTAAATTAAAGTTCCTGCTTTCTGTAATTTAAATTCCTTTCTTTTATTCGGGGACTTGCAACCTCTCTTCTTCCACATCCCACCTTTCTTATAATGTGGGTTTGATTATTTGAAAGCTGAATAGTGGGGATTCACGCTATAAAAAAACAAAGAGCGTTCGTAAGACTTCGGACTAAGAGTGTTCGTAAGCATCGATTTATGACCATATAAACATCATTGTTTCGGTCTAATCCAAATATTCTTGAAACCGATTTCTTGGTAGCATAGCTCAGAAATATCGTTAGTATTAGTGTTCATGGAAGCATTGACTCCGAAACTAACTTATTATTGTTTCATCTTTCAGGATGTCAAACACGAACAAACTCGATTTTGTTTCGTTGGATTATGCAGGCAAGAGGTATTTAGAATGTGCCATTGACATCGATATCCACCTTACTACCGGAGATTTGTTGCACACAATTAAAGAGCTTTATTCTAATTAAACAGCTCCAGTCCCTCAAACTAAGATAGATAACTCCAGGGCACTTTCCTTGATTAAATGTCACATGGATAATGACCTCCAGTTTGAGTACATGAATGAGGATAGCACTATAAGGCTTTGGCAAGCGCTTCGTGAACGTTATGGTAATGTTCATGACTCCATCCTTCCAAATTTAGAAGCAGAATGGAATGATCTTCACTTCTCTGAATTTGACACAGTCATGCAATTTTATTCAGAAGCTCACCGCATCAAAACAACGATGCGTCTCTGTGGAAAAAAAAAATCACAGAAGATCAATTGATTGAGAAAACCCTCAATACCTTCCCTTTCTATTCTATGACGTCCTCTGATTTATTCCAAACTCATGTAAATGCAAGACGGATCACAAGTTTTCAATAGCTTATTAAAGCTATGGCCACTACTAAAAGACATGGCAACAGGCTTGTGAAAAGAGAAATTGATAGACTTCAAGATAGCCATCAAGAGCATCGTCCTATGGCTAGAGAAAGTTGCCATCGACATCATGATCCATACGATCAAAATGCTCATGAAGGTAATCGCCCAAGGTGACAATCACACCACCTTAGGAGGCGTGACTTTGAGGGACGAAGGGTTGGAAACCATGAAGCCAACGTTGGCCATGGTCATCAGTTTCCAATGCCTCCGGTCCTAGGGACCATGCACATTGCGCCAATGCGCCTCAATCAAAGGAGAATCCTCTCATGGTGTCTATTTCTGATATGGAACGTCTGATCAATAGACTTGAATTTACAATGTACCTAAGAAGAAAGCCGCATCATGGTGATCAAGACATCGAGTTCAAAAAAGACTTTAAATCTGGCAAAGAAGACAGAATGCCACAGATTTTTTTATAATAGTCCTTTATTTTTCTAAGAATTATATAATGGCAATTATACCTTAATCAATAAAATGATTTATTGTATTAACTCCTTCTCACTAGGCTTTTTAAGAATAATTATGATGTCTACGAAAGGTTTGAACTGAGAGAACAGTTTTAAAAGTGAGCATTGCTCCACCAAAATCTCGCCTTACCTTACCTGGTCACAACCAAATTGGACTTATCAAACGGATTGAATGATTACGATTTGTCTAAAGTTTAATTTTTATGTTGGATTAGATTTTGGTCAAGAAACTTTGATGTAATCATTGACTATTTTATTAATAAAGTATCAATTTATTTCTGAACGTCTTGTACATATTTAATTTCAAACTTTATTATTTTTTTAGTATGTTTCTCGGAGAGCTAGAATGCCTCGTGGATAGTGCAACTACATATACAATACTTTGGAATAGGAAATTGTTCCTATGGATGATGCATACTCGATTTTCTGTGACTACAATGGCTGGGTCATCTCAATTGATTCATGGTAGAGAACCAGGCCAATTTATGTTGCCAAATGGCACAAATATTAATGTCACCGAAGCTCTATATGCTTCTAGGGCTGGAAGAACACTATTGAGCTTCAAAGATATAAGAGTCAATGGTTTTTATGTGGAAACACATTGTGAGAATGGACAAGAGTTTCTTTGCATCACCTCTAATGACTATGGACATAAAAGAGTATTAGAGAAACTTATGTGTCGATCTAGTGGGTTGTATGCAACCACTATTCTAATCATTAAATCCAATCATGTTATGAGAGATGATTTATGGGATTCTGACACATATAGGTTTTGGCATGACAGTTTAGGACATCCAAGGATATGATGATCCATTTATTAAAGACTTCATACGAACATCCATTCTTTAGAACGAAAAGAAGTAAAAAACAGATTTTGAACCAAGAAAGAGCACCTGTGCCTTACGATGCCGTCGCCCTGCGTGACCAGGCCATCACAGGCCGACACCATCGTCCCCCTGCGGCCAAGAGTGTCCTTGGCGCCACCCATGCTCCATTGACTCCAAGGTGATATCTGTGGAACCATTCGACCACCTTGTATACCATTTCGATATTTTATGGTATTGATTAATGCATCAACACGTTGGTCACATGTTATGTTTTTGTCCACCAGGAACGCTACATTTGCTAAACTCCTCGCATAAATTATTAAGTTAAGGGCTCACCACCCTAATCATCATATTAAATCTATCTGGCTAGACAATGCTGGGGAGTTTACATAAAAAACTTTTGATGATTATTGCATGTCTATTGAGATTGAAGTTGAACATCCAGTTCTTCATGTTCACACCCAAGATGGTCTCGCAGAAGTTGCCATTAAACGACTACAAATGGTTGCTAAAGCATTGGTAATGCGCACCAATCTCCCTATTTCTGCTTAGGGCTATGCAATATTGCATGCAGATGTGCTAATTCGTTTGAGGCCCACTGCCTCCCAACCCTTTTCTGCGTCCCAGATAGTGACTGGGTATGAGCCTGATGTATCACACTTACGCATATTTGGGTGTGTAGTTTATGTGCCAATTGCGCCGCCACAATGCATCAAAATGGGTCCTCAAAGAGATTAGGCATTTATGTTGGATATGATTCTCCAACTATTATCCGCTACTTAGAACCCTTGATAGGCGAGTTCTTTACAATTAGATTTGTGGATTGTCACTTTGATGAGATAGTCTTCCCGACGTTAAAGGGAGATAAGAACATAAATATTCAACAGGAATAACATGAATTGTCATGGTCTGTCCCCACTTTTTCTTATCTTGATCCCCGAACCGCACAGTCCCAAATTGAACTGAGGAGAATTCTCGATCTTCATAACGTAGCAGATTTGATGCCTGATGCATTTTCTGATATCAGTAAAGTAACGAGATCACACATACCTGCTGCAAACGTGCTTGCAATGATTGAAGTCCCTAAAAATAGAGGACATGGCGCCTTCCCTAGTGTCATTGGGCACGGCGCCGCTGCCCATAATGGTGATGGAGCATGTGGTGACCCAAGAGGGGGTCCTACAGCGCCGCGAGCCCGAGCCAATGAGAAACCGACATGTCACGAATAACGTCCCGATGACTCATCAACCCTAAACCGCAAGACCTTTTAGGTTTAGTTTGTTGGTTTATAAAACATTTTCTTGGCCAAATCATTCAAGCAACTGAACATCATGTTTTCAAGGCGGAATTTAAAGTGGGCTAAAGGATTTGGGCTTACAATAGGAACCCAATTTGGAAAATAACAAATCACTAAGTAAATACAAGTATGAGAGATGCGCCCCCAGGTTATGAGTCTCCCGAAATTTTGTAAATAAGCGAGTAGAAAACAATTAAAAAGTAAATAAATAAGTGACTTCAAAATCCGATAAAGGACCAAAACCTTCTTTTGATAAAGTTAAAGAGGAATGCGTCAAGCCGGGCCATGTGCTACCTTTGTATGCTCTCCGACCACATGCTCGAGACCTGCACACTGTTGTAGGGGTGAGCTTTCGTCCTCGCATGCTAGCTTTAAAAGATAATATACTTGAAAATATTTACAACATATATTGTGCACGTTTATCGAAAATACTTTAAAAAGAGCCAACCACAAACATTTGTTCTCTTTTATAAAACATATGCAGCATGCTTCACACAACTTGGAGCTTCGAGATACTTACTTGCAGTCTAATCTAAAACAAATCGGTGACCGACCCGGTTCGTCATCCTTTGAGAACTGGCCAACTACTCTGTAGTCCTTGTGACTACAAGTAGCAAAAGTGTCCATTTCATGACCCTGAGTGTCCTATGACTGGTTCACTGTCGGTATTCACCCTTCCTCGACAAACATAAGAGTACAGCCCCCTCCGGAGATTCACGGTTATCAACACTGTGGGATCCCTAGGAATCAACGCGTCTAGATCCCATTCACTTTCAGGTCACAAGTACAAACATACAAAGGGTATAGTATCTCAACATGCAAGTCTAGCCTCGGTTTTCGCAATAAGCAATTATCAGTTATGAAAACACAGATATCACGAAGTATCGGCTAATGAACAACAAAAAACGTACTTACAGGCAACATACTATTATACTAGAGCATTCCACGTATATCGAAAAATCTCTAAGAAGAAAGGGACAGCTCAACCTACTTGGAATTGGAGTGCTTGGCCAAACTTAGTTTCGTTTCCTACTTTGGATACTTTGTCCAATTCCACGTGCACATGCTCGAGTCCTTAACAAAAACTATTTCCGATAAGTAATTAATTTACAATTTCAAATTGTTCAATTCTTTTGCAAGTTACCAATTTATCTCTAACCAATAATTAATAGTAACCATTCCCGAACAATTTACTTATTGTAGTAAGCTCATTCGAGATATGGTGATCACACTTCTTCCCATGTTAAAGTTTTGGTCAACCGGTTTGACCTTATTTTATTTAGCCTTTAAACTTTAAACAATTAAATAGCAACCACCATTCCCAAATAATTTCATTCTACGGTAAATCCGGGATATGATAGGTTTGGAATATTTCTATTCACGGACCTTAAATTGAACATCCTACATATTAATTCACTTATCAAAACCGGCCCATTCTTATTTACCACTTTTCTCATGCATTTAACCAAACCGCCGATTCCATTCTTATTTTACATTTCGACGTCGATAACAAATTCATCCTTTTAATTCTCAAGACAATTCTCCTCTATTCAATAATCTGATTCATGCCAAGTTTCCAACGTAAGTGTTAATACACAAGCAACATAACCATATCTCATTTTGTTTACTCAGTAATGCCATAATTTCTATCAATACAAACAGCACACAACCATATAGATTCCAGAATGCACAGTCCCCTTACCATTCTTCTTTTCCAAATTAGAGTTTATTTCTTCGTAACTGCAATCCCACCACCGACAACCTTTCATATCCCTAACAAACAAAACAAGATCAGCAGTCCAACTCTTACCCAAATTTGTTCCAAAACAGAGTTCTTGAATCCTTACCAATCCTCAATAAAAATGGAACCGACCCAGCACTTCCCTTTTCCGAAAGCTTGCAGTTTCGCAGACCTCATTTCCTCCACAAACAACATCCTTAATTAATTAATCTCAATGTCCTAAACAACAATCAAATCCATAATTCAAAAGCTCTTACCCTCTATCAGTTCTGCCGAGACCAATCTCCACAATGTGCTGCTTCTTGCAGTCTTTCTCGGTTCTTCATCATCCTATCAAAGACTCAGATCAAAACCAAGACCAGAAGCCTCCCTTTCCAATCTGAATTCCATTATTTCCTCAAGCCCAGAAAACCCAAGGTTAGAAGACCCACTTCTTTCTGAATTGAAATTCAAATAGCCAACGAACAGGGCTACAGAACGTACGAGCAAAGACATGTAGCCTAAATATGACCGGAAATTGGAGAGCAAAGACATGAAGGGCTGTGGGCTCCGACGATGAGCGTACGACGTCGATCGGCGACGGAATTTCTGGAATATATAGGATGATCGATGTCAGCTAGACTAAGCGATGGAGGCTGCGTGTTGAAGAGACGACCGAAAATGGAAGCTTTGGCTGGACAACGCTGCGGGAGCTGTGTTGGTCGCGTGTGGAGGCTAACGGTGATGCATAGTGATGATTTTGGTTGGACTTGGATCGGATTTAGATGTGGGACTGATTGGTGGTGGCGGCGACGTGAGGTGGTGTCGGAAATGGGGCTATCCGGCAATGGCAGAGAGAAGAGGAAGAGAGGGAGCGAGAGGTCGGGGAAGAGAGAGAGAAGGACGCGGCTGCAAGGGAGAAAGGGGAGAGTTTTGGTTATAAGGTTTCCAAGCATCCTATTTATACTTATGTGTGCAAAATATCCATTTTACCCTTGTAACGAATTACGAAATGCTTCTAGCTAATTGCTTTCGGATTTAGACTCATAACTTTTCTTTTATTTGTTTTTCGTTGGAAACTTCCTAAGTTAATTCTTAACTTCGTCCTAGGCTCAAAACTAGATCTCGTAAAAATCCAAAATCCAAAACTTTGTTACAACTCAATTTATCGTCTTTGAAACTTTAACAAACGATCGCCTCACTAAACTTATGTAACTTTCTAGCCAAAAATGAAAGAATCTCGACCCAAACTTAAATCATAAGGCCCAAATCGTGATCTTGATACCAAAATAATTTTGAAAATCAATTCATTCACTTAAATCACCTTGTGAAAATCTTATTGGCGAAAAATTACCTTCTAAAAATTAAACAAAATTTTTGAGGATTCACAGAGCAGTGACTCAGGGCGGGCTCACTACAAGAAAGCGCGGGAGTTTGGCACAAAATAATCCATTAATCATCGATATAAATAATCCATCTCATGAGGATATTCCGGATTATGGCTATGTCCAAGAGACATCATTAGGGGACGCTTCAATGTTATAACCAATTCCAGAGAATAGGGAGATCTTCATGAATTACACTAGTGCACATGAGATGATGGATAGAAATTCTAATGCTATTGATGATGCCTTTGCATACCATGTTGCAAAAGGAATTATAGAATATGATGATATCGACCTCACTCTGTTGAAGAATGTCAACGCGGATTGGCCTAAATGGAAATATGCGATCCTGGCTGAATTAGATTCACTAGCAAGGAGACATGTATTTGAGCCTATAACGTAGACACCCCCAGATGTAAAGTCTGTTGGCCATAAATGAGTCTTTGTTAGAAAGCATAATGAGAGAAAATGAGATGGTTAGATATAAAGCCTGCCTACGAGGAGATATACTCTCCCGTAATAGACGTTATAACGTTCCGCTACCTTGTCAGTTTGGTAGTTTTCGAAAAACTCGACATCCAGCTTATGGATGTGGTTACATCATATCTTTATGGGGACCTAGATTCAGAGATATATATGAAGGTTCCAGATGGACTTCAATTACCCAAATCAAGTGTTTCTAAACTACGGAGCGCTTTTTCATAAGATTAAAACGCTCACTATATGAATTAAAACAATCCGGACGGATGTGGTATAACCGTCTAAGTGACTACTTGATTGAGAAGAGATATATTAACAATGAAATATGTCCATGCGTGTTCATTAAAAGAACAAGTTTCGGATTTGCAATTATAGCAGTTTATGTAGATGACATGAACCTAATTGAAACTCTAGAAGAGTTAAAGGAAACTGCTAAATATTTGAAATCCTAACTTGAGATTAAATCTTGGGAAAGTACGGTTTTGTCTTTGTTTAGAACTCGAGCCACCGCAGTGATGAAATTTTGATCTATCAGTCTGCATATACTCAGAAAATTCTAAGGTGCTTTAATGAAGATAAAGCAAAACCTTTGAGTACTCCCATGATTGGCCGTAGTTTTGAGTCGGAAAAGATCCGTTTCGTCCAAAGGTTGAGGACGAAGAGTTATTAGAGGCCAAAGTGCCCTATCTAAGTGCAATAAGCGGATTATTGTACATAGCTCAATACACAAGACTGGACATCTTATTCGCAGTGAATTTGTTAGTTCGATATAGTTTTGCGCCAAGACGCCTCCGTTGGATTGGTGTAAAGACAATCTTTCGATACTTAAAAGGTACGATTGATATGAGCCCATTTTATCCCTATAGAGAGACGATGAATGATGGAAATTTGGGAACGGACCCCATAAGGCAAACCACAGCAGTCCAAGGTTTGGTCGCTGGCCATGCTGCCGCCGCCATCCATGGTGGCCGGCGTCCTCCTCCTCCCCTCCATCAAAATGATAATGATGTTTTTATGGTTTGCTCATGCAGGGTACCTCTCTGTCCCTCACAAAGGTCGCTCATAAATGATTTATGTCTTTACCATGGGAAGCGCTGCTATATCTTGGAGGTCTACAAAACAGACTCTTGTTGTTACTTCCTCAAATCACGTAGAGATTATTGCTCTACATGAAGCCGTGCATGAATGCATATGGCTAAGGTCTGTAATTAGACATATTTGAGGAAGTTGTGGTTTGAAGTCTACCACAGATGAACCTACATGCATTTATGAAGATAATGCAGCTTGTATTGAGCAAATGAAGTTAGGTTTCATCAAGTGTGATAACACCAAGCATATATCGCCTAATTTCTTTTATCATCAGCAACAATAACAACTTCTAAAGATTGAAGTAAATCAAATCCGATCAGAGAATAATGTAGCAAACATATTCACGAAGTCGTTACTCAAATCCACATTCGAGAAAAATGTGAAGAGCATTGGATTGAGAAAGTTATTCGAACTCCCACGATTGTAGCAATCAGGGGGAGATATCGACATTAGGGGGAGGTATGATGTCTACATGTTGGATCTCGAAGAGTGAAGGACGTATTGTATATTTTTCTCCTCCTCGAGCTTGTTTTTGTCTCACAAAGTTTTTCACTCAAGCAAGGTTTTTAACGAGGCAATGGATGAAGTGTCACCACCAAGTTCGAGCGACACAAGGGGGAGTGTTGAAGGAAATTGACTTTGTGTGCCTTATCAAAGTAAGATTAGTTCCATAATTGTAATAGGAGAGAAGATTCTAGAATTCCTAATTTTATTCGGAATAGTTTTCTTTGTATTATTAGGATATGTACTTTGTAATCTCTATATATAGGGCTCCTATTATCAATAATAGAACACACAATTCTCTCATCAATCTCTCTTGAATCCTTTATTCTTAAACACGGGGCATAAAAAAGAAAAAGAAACAAGAATTGCAAGGGATTATCATTAAAATAATAGAAAAGTAGAAGCGATGTATGAATAGAGAAAATGACCACCACCACCACAATAAACATTTATAGGAGAAGCTTACCAAAAAACTGGTTGGGTGGAGGTCCAAAACAGCCATCTTTGCATATATAAAGGAGAAGCTTACCAAAAAATTGGTTGGGTGGAAGTCCAAATTACTGAGCTCAGCGGGCAAGGAGGTCTTAATCAAAGCAGTGGCACAAATGATGCCTTTATATTCCATGAATTGTTACTTGCTTTCCAAGACACTGTGTGATGATATCCACCAGCTGTGTGCAGGGCTTTTGTGGGGTGATGAGGAAAACAGAAGAAGATCCATTGGCGAAGCTGGGAACGATTGTGCCTCACGAAGCATGAGGGAGGTTTGGGTTTCAAGAATTTGCATGCGTATAATCTGGCGATGCTTGCAAAGCAAGGCTGGAGATTGATAAAAAATCCCGATTCTCTTATTGCTCGATTGTTTAAAGCTCAGTATCACCCTCCTTGCTCTTTCTGGGATGCAGAAGTTGGCGATCATCCGTCATTCTCTTGGCATAGTATCGTGCAAGGTCGACCGGTTCTTGCAGCAGCGGTGCATTGGCAAGTTGGTGATGGCACGCAAATTGATCTTTGGGATGACAAATGGATCCCTGACTGTCCCACATTCATGCTACAATAACCTTCTAATTGTGAGTATAGAAAAGTCTCTAACCTCACTGATCCTACCATTAGAACATGGATAGCACCTTCTATCTACACTCTGTTCCCACACCATATTGCTGCCAAGATTTTGAGTCTGCCTTTGAGTCGTAGGGTGATCCATGATCGGATTGTATGGAAACCTGAGAGAAGAGGCTGCTATTCGGTCAAGACAGTGTACCGGATTGCGCGTAGCTTGGTTATGGGCAATGCATTGGCCTCCACTTCAAATGGGGACTCTTACAAGGTTCTGTGGCAGACTGTACGTGGAAACCCAAGGTACCGGGAAAGGTTCTTAACTATGCATGGAGAGCTTGTTAGAACTTATTACCAAATAGAGCAAAACTTGTTACCAAGGGTTATCAAGGTGAGTTGAATTGCGTATCCTGCTCCCACCAATTTGAAGATATTGCTCATGTCTTTTGTGCATGTCCAATCACTAAAAAAATTATAGAGGGTGAGCCTTTTAAGCTTAAACCTCTAGTCTCTCCTATCTTTGATTTCAAGGAATGGATGCTCGAACAAGCTATATACCTCAAAACTGAAGAGTTTCAGAAGCTTCTTATGGTTATTTGGGGAATATGGAGGAACAGAAATGCGTCTTTATGGTATCATGATTACCAGCAGGCTTATTGCCGGTAGTCAACACAGCCCGTAAAGCAGAAAATTGTGAGGTGGTCTCCTCCTAAATTAGGCAGCTGGAAGCTTAATGTCGATGGGGCATTCCTGCACAGTCGAACTGAAAGGGGATTGGCGGTGTTCTCCGGGATGACCAAGGGCATTGCATGGCAGCTTTTGCTCATCATGTTGATCAGTTCGTCACATCAGTGAAACAAGTTGAGTTGTTAGCACTTAAAGCTGGTTTGGACTTGCTGCAAACATGGCAGATATCAGTCTGCCAAGTTGAAACTGATTGCCTTGTGGATGTCTCTGAGATCTACATGGAGGAGTATCAAAATTTGGAGCATGGCAATCTGATTGATGACATCCGAGAGTGGCTCCATGATAGGCAAGGTGTAACCACATCACACGCACCTCGTTCTGCAAATGCGGCAGCACACAGGCTTGCAAGTGAAGCTTATGAATCGTGTAATAGTGTTAGACTGGACTGATGCGGTCCCTTTTATGCTTAGAGATGTTCTAAGCTTTGATTGTACAGTAACAATTCATTTTGCTTCTATAAAAAGCTACAAACTTCAAGGATAGTAAATTTAGGGGAGATGAAACTCTTAAACCATTGTATAAAAGAATAATGCGAGACTAGAATAGTACAACACAGGCCAATGGCACAATTGGGATAGCGAAAAAGAGTTTCTCAAAGCATTGTATACATCTGCGGCTCTGCCCTTTCTCAAAGCATTTTGCAACTTATTTCTAGGATGCATGTCATCCGTATAAAAGAAAACAAAAATAACAATAATTTACGAAAAGGTGTAAAAGTTTGAAACACCCACAGCATCATCCATCACTGCTCTTCTTCTGGGTACTGAAACATATTGCTAAATGATGGATTCACTATGCTAAATCCTCCATCTATTAGAAGATTATGCCCACTTATGTACCTGGCGTCATCACTAGCCAAATAAAGAGCAGCATTTGCCACATCTTGTGCCTTGAGTGTCACACCCTTCAAATTAGCCAAAGAGCTCATCATATTCTCAAATCCCTCATCATCAAGGCCAACAAATTTCGTAGCCAGAGGCGTCACAAGCGCATAGGGTGACAAGCAATTCACTCTAATCCCAAATCGGCCAAGCTCAACGGCTGCATTCTTGGTCAAACCATTGACTGCGTGCTTCGAACACGCATAGGCGTGTGATGCCGCACCACCAATATATGAGCTCACACTAGCTGTCGATATTATGCTGCCAGTTCGAGCCCGAATCATGGGCTGTGAAGCATGCTTTATGCCGAGGAAAACTCCGGTGACGTTGATACTGAGCACGCGCTCGAAATCGTCCTTAGTATTGTCGATAATTCGTGCCTTGTTCTCGTCAGCTATGCCTGCGTTGTTGAACATGATGTCTAGTTTTCCGTATGTAGCAACCGCTAATTCCACAGCATTTTTAATTTGGGCTTCGTCTCTGACATTGCAATGGACAAAGGTGCAATTTTCCGAGCCTATGGTTTCGACGACTGAATGGGCTAGCTCGTCTTGGACATCGGCAATGACGACTTTGGCTCCATGATTGACAAAGGTTTTGGCTGTGCATTCGCCTATGCCGCTAGCTCCTCCTGTTATCAGTGCCACCTTTCCTTCTAGCCTATTTTCAATTGCAAACAAAGCAACAAAAAACATTTACATGACTAGGAAGGCTTGAAATCACATTTTTATATTAGAAGATAAAAGCTTAAGGGATATTAGTTGTTTACTAATGCTACGTGCAAAATCAAATAAGCACCAAACACTTCTAGGAGTATGTTTTGTCCCTCTATTTTATATATAAACTAGCAACCTCTCACATGCTATGCATATGGTGAAACTCTCTGCAAGCATTTCAATGACACATAAACTATTCATTAATTAGCTATCATGTTGAGTTCCTTTTGTGCGGGCGCGTGCGCGCCGGGGCGGGTGGTGTTGGTGTTAATCCCCTCAGACCGTGGTGTAGTTCTGTCACTCAACAACAATGCTAAATGAATCAATTAAGCTATTAGATAATTAGATTGATGTGTCCGGGGATGATAATTAAGAAGCTTATAGCTATACTGAGAGATGGTCCCTGGCCCAAATAATAAAGCAGCCTAAGGTTGCTCTAGACATAAATATTTTTAACTTTGGAATTGTCAAGCAACCAAGATCCCGAACCCGAACGGCCAATCCTACCAGAGTCATGAGACCAAGGCGTACGTAGATAACAAGCAACTAGCTAGATCCAACAGTGTAACAACACCAGGAGGACAAAAATGGAGGAACCATGCATGGTGGTTGTTGCTGTTGTTCTTGGAACGCTATAAGAAAGAATCTACCTAGTTTTCTTGCAGCGCTACACAGATTTTGCGGCCAATGTGCTCGGCGCCGGCGCTATAGAAAATATGTATAACTAACGAAATCAAGTGGACGTTTTCGACTTGCCCAATCCGTAATTGTTGGGTTTTCAACAATGGCAGAGGATTTTAAAGAAACCCATGATGGAATTTGAGCAAAGTTTCCAGATTTTATTGGTGGAGCTTTGTCAAGATTACAGTTTTATCTTTAGCGCTGCTATTTTTCTTCTATACACAACTTGCTCCCTTTAGAAGTAGGTTGTTCTAGATTTCAGGATTTAGGATTTCATGTAAAATCTGATAAGAGAAGGGAAAGTGGCAAGGGAACTGATAATTCAAGCAATTTGAGCCATTAGATCTAGATCTGTACACGTGGTGTGTTGTGGTTAAATACTTAGGAAGCTCAGGAAACAAAAGAGGTCAGGAAAGGATCGCGTCCATAATATTATGACCTTCTCCTAAACAGAAACATAGACAAAAAAAGAGAGACAGGCTACAAACCTTCTTGTGACAGCTGAAACGACCGAGGAGACTGACATTGCTCCTATTCCTGCTCTGAGAGACCGAGAGAGATGAGTATTTGGTCCTCTTAAAATGGAGAGAGCGGGTGTTACAAAGAGCACTCAATTTAAAGACTACTTGACAAAAAAATTTCTTTAACAATTATTAATCCTGTGGGAGTACCTAGGACATCTTCAGATACCATGAGGACAGACCAACCAATCCACCCATGACCAACTGTATATAAAACAAAAGAATTCCATCTGGGGCAATATGTTGGGATGATGGTCAAGCTAGGCCGGCCATAATTATTTTAGTCTGTGAGCAGGACAAATGGCACGTTACATATTTTCTCAATATAATAATAACATTTGGAATCAAAGTTGTGTCGATTCTCTTTTCTATACAATTTGTTCATGTACTGCTCCCAAGGCCCAAGCCCCAACTCCCTTTTGCTTTCTCTCTCATTTCTATACTCGGCTCATCCAAATAAGGTCGGTTAGCCGAGTATTATCCTCTCTACATTTGTCGTCTCTTTCTTCTCTCTCTTTTCTCCGTTTATAGTTTCTTTTTCTTCTTCTTTTTTTTAGAAAATGAACTAATTAAATAGAAATAAAATCAATTATTCAATATCATTTTATTTAGTAACATACATTTTTTTCTTTATAAATGAGATGTCGTAAGTTCAACTTACAAAAAATTATTTATTGTAACTCTTTTTTTTTGAAACAAACTGTCAATGCTTTATTAAATAGGAGTGACCCCATTTTTCAATTACATCCCAAATAAAAGGACAGAGAACAGACTCCCAAAAGGCCTCTAAGAAAAAGATCAAACATAATTACCTAAAATATGAGCCACAGAATTCGCCTGATAATAAGTATGAGTAAAATAAGAACCTGTAATCCGTTGTAGATCACCAATAATGTCATCATACACACTTTCCAAAGGTAAAGGTTGAAGAATAACGATCTGCTTGGTAGCTGTAACAAGTAAAAGAGAATCCGTCTACAAAATTATTGGAAAAAGACCATGCTCTAAAGCACGAGAGACTGAGATCAAATACGATGATGTGATTGTCCTAACAATGCTTGATAGATTGGATCATCCATGAACAAATGCCAGATGAGTGGCTGGCTCTCTAATGTCAGCTACACTAGTATATAACATCAGTGGGTTCATGTTATCCTAATAATCCTAACAGTGCTTGATAATATTGGATCATCCATAAACGCCCAATGAGTGGTTGACTCTCTAAAGTCAGCTACACTAGTATATAATATTAGTGGGTTCATATTATCCTAAACATTTTTATACTGCATAACACAGACATTGAAGGCCATAGAACAAACACAAATAACGACAAGGCTGGTTTGTTCAAGAATCATCATATAGTGAGCCATGGAATCAATTTTTAACGTATTAAGTCCTTTATTAATATTTCGATTAATAACGTAAGAGTAAAATTCATTTTGTAAAAAATTTGGTTGTCCAATGCAAATTAAAAAATATTATGGCGTTTTACGCTTTCACCCCTTATTACCGTGCTGTATGTGTGGCACTATCTGGTCTGCTTCTTGCTTGCCACCGCATCTATCCGTCTGATTTAGTAGTTGAGAGCGTACAAAGAGATAGAAAGAAATAGGTACAGGCTGGGAGGGTTATTTGCCTCACACAAAGAAAGGCAGGCTGGGAGATAATTGGTGGACTGATAGAGAGCGAGAGGCAGCGAGGTTGTTCCCCTCAACAGATATTCGTGTTGACCAGGTACGATACATTTTTTGTTTCTAGAGAATTTCTTCATTCTCATTTTGAATCTTTGCCTGTCACTCATTTTTGGTTTGTAATCTTAATCCTTTTGTTGGAAATATTTTGCAGATAGATAATGTGCATGTTGACCCATTTGTACAAGAATTTAGCAAACTAATCATTCCAGTCAAGAACAATAAGCACATAATGACTCATTTAACTTCCATCCAATATGGAAAATGGAAGAGGTTCCTTTTGATTTTATGGGGAATTTTAATAAATCCCAGGCCCATTATTCGAAGTCCTTTTGGTGAACTTCTCTCTTATTTAGTAAAATCCTGCAAATAAAGCAAAAAGGCTCCCATATAAGGTACATAATGGAAATGTGCAACCACATAATAAGTATCATGTAAAGCAATCACTACTAGAGAAAACCCAATCAGGAACGAAATCAGTTTGTCTTTAAAAGCTGAGAATTTGTCCCAAAAAAACATTTGAGACGGAATTGTTTTGTGGCTAAAGTCGTCTCCTAATGCTCGTCCCTAATTATTAAAGACAACGGCTGATAAATTCCGTCCCCTAATGTATTTGGAGAAGAAAATATAATTGTCCCCTATTCAACAAAATTTCATCTCCAAATCTCATTCAAGTTGGTGGGAAAATTAACTATAAATGACGCCAATCAGATGAATAAGGGACGAAACTCATTTTGTCTCTTATTATTTTCAAATTTAATGGTGTCGATTAGACGAATAGGGGATGACTAAAACCAGGAAAATAGTGAATTTGACACATTCAGATACAAATGAGCAAAGACAAACCCCAATTCCATTAATATAAGACGGCTAAAGTTCAAACACAAATAGGCTGTGACATTGTTTAAGATAAGACCTTCTAAACCACAGCACACCAGCAACTGAATACAATGTTTATCTGAAATGCATATCTAACTCGAGTACAGTATTGCATTTGCATATGCAAAACTTGAGGTGTCATAATCATTTCTTCTTGGCAATGATGAGGCTCCACTTCTGCCCTCTAGAGTTATTCCTAACCAGCTTCGCCTTCCATACACCAACTATGTCATTGTAGTCCTCCTAAATATATTTTGATGGCAAAGAATCAGAAATTCATGAATACATAGAAATGTAATAGTAGTATAACAAATGCATAGAGAAAACAAGGAAGAAACTCACCTTAGAAAAGTCTTCAATGAATGGATCCTTGTCCTTCTCAACAGTATTTAATTCCCGCTGCAGAACTTTTATGAACTACATGTGCCACAAAACAATTTGGTATCAATTTAGCAAGCCCAAATCATGTATATAAACAAAAACAAAGAAATGTTGTTGCATCACTTGCCAGTTGTAGATTATCATAAGACATTGTTGAGAGCTGCCAGGAAATAAGTAGTTGATGCAAGGTTAGTACTTCATTCATATATATTATAGAGAAATCACAATGATGATAGCCTACCACATTCTGTAACATAAATAATGTCTTCTGAATAGTACAGAATGCTCTTTCCCAAGGAAGCAATCCAATAGCTGCAGTCATATCCGTTACTATAATATTTTTAAAAATAAATGGCACCTATATTTTCAGGTAGATATTGGAATCTGGTTTAGCTTACTTTACTGATTGGATATGATATTAGGAGGAAGACCAACAAATCGAAGAAGTGGAACCTAGAGAGAGAGAGAGTTTTGCACCAATGGTTAGTCCATAACTAGCACACAAAGCCTGAGGGATAATCTAGAAAAGATGAAAAAAAATAAAAAATCAAGAATTGGTGAATACTTACATTTATGGAACGATATAAATGACAATTCACAAAAGCAAGAAGAGCCTGCAACATAAGGGGAGCAGAACTTTAACAATGATATAGTAAGTGAAAGAAGAAGCTTAGATTTGAAAAGGTAGGAGAGACAGTGTTGAAAAAAAAAATAAAACATAATGGTAAAAATTTAAAAATGTAATCTCATAAAACTCCAAAAAGTTTAGCATGATATTGAAGTCAATATCATCAGTCAAAACTTGCTGCAAATGGTGAGGAGTCAACCATGTAATCAATTGCCCCTTTACCTTGCCCTGAACATACAAAAACAAAGCCATATAAATCCTATCCATAACACAAGATGCAAGGTTAAAGAATTAAAGAAACAATACTGCACCTGATAATATATGCCTTTAACAAATATTACTTTGCACAATTCATGAGTCCGAGATATAAAAGCTTGTTATTCATGGCTCATCCTAGCAAGAAAGCAATACCAGGATTAAGGTAAGATTCTACAAAATCAATACAACATTGAATGAACTAAACATCACATCCTTATTCGTTTGACAGAATTCAAGGACCTACCTCCGACAGTTTTGGATGTGTTTCACGTCAATTCTATCTCTATAGCAGGTAAAGCTGCAAAGAGGTGAACCATTGTGGCAAATCGAAAGAGAAGATTTATAATTGAAGCTTTCAATCTGTGGGGAATTGAAATTTTCTCCATCGAAGCTGAACACATGCGCCCAACCATGAGCTTCAAATCAGGACGGGGGAAGGAAGAAAACAGGCTCCAATGAGAGAGAGGATGAGACCAGAAGGATCACCACCAAACTACCCACGAGATTCAAAAGATTTCGATCAAAACCCTAAGCCCCAATTTCCCCTAGTTTCACGACTTTGAGCTCCCGTAGCCTTAAGAGATTTCTATCCTTATTACCTTTAATAAAAGATCAAAATATATCTTTATTATTTTTATTTGTAAATTTACTTGTATATCCTTTCTTATTGACATGGTTTTCCTAGTATCTACATAGGGGGTATTTACATCAAAAACTATGTTTTGGCTAACAAATACTTTTATTTTAACAAGCCACTAAGATTAGAAATAATAAAAATAAAAGAATCCTAATACGCTAAACTCTTTCCCATATAGAAGATGATCTAGCATCCGGATTTCCAAAAAAGTTCTCTTAGGTTCTTGGTAGTAGTTAGCAATGAAATTGTCTTCTAGTTGAGTCTCTAACCTTACTACAAATTTACGACATCAACAAACAAAGATTAGCAGTACCAAAACTAAAAAAAGACAGAAATTGTGCAACATTAAAAACCCTAATTCGAGATTAAGGGTACTAAATGAGAAGAAGAGAAACTAAGAGAGCTGAGATAGATGAGAGGGATTGCATGATAGAGACATTGTTGCTGGGAGGTATTAGTGTTCGAAGCTTCGTACGGGGAAGTCCCACAGTAATGATCATAAAATAGTTCAAAGAACTAAGATAAATGGAGAGGATATCTATATTTGAGATCAAAACTATATCGTTTCAATCCCAATTAGTCGCTACACAATATTTATTTTTGGCAAACCCCGTCCAGATGAAAAGTTAAAAAAAGAAAAATACCGCCAACAAAATTAGGGACGAAATTTTTCGCCCCTAATTCTTTTCATCCAAAATATGAAATTTAGTGCAACTAACCGCATAAATTTTAATAATTATTTGCAAAATCTAAAATGCATGGGAGACTAAACTAACTTTCATCCTCAATTAAATTTTGGGACAGATATTTTTTGTCTCTAATTAAACTTATTTGTCTCTAAATAGTGTCGAATGGAGAGTTTTGAAAAACAAAACTTTTAGGGATAAAATAATTTTTTTTCATCTCTAATCATGTGTTTGGGGGACGAAAAATTGGTCCGTCCCAAAAAAATTTGTCTCCAAATGAGTTTTCTCTAGTAGTGAATTTCTAGCCCAGAATTTGTCAGGACTATTCCAATGAGTCCTCCTATGGTGAACAAAAAGATGAACCCTACAGCAAACAACATGGGTGTTTTGTATTGTATCGAACCCCCAACAACCCCACACCCCCCCCCCCCCCCCCCCCCCCCCCCCTCCCCCTTCCTCCTCCTCGGTTTGTAATCATAATCCTTTGGTTGGAAATATTTTCCGGATAGATAGTGTGCATGTTGACCCATTTGTACAAGAATTTAGCAAACTAATCATTCCAGTCAAGAACAATAAACACATAATGACTCATTTAACTTCCATCCAATATGGAAAATGGAAGAGGTTCCTTGTGATTTTATGGAGAATTTTAATAAATCCCAAGCCCATTATTCGAAGTCCTTTTGGTGAACTTCTATCTTATTTAGTAAAATCCTGCAAATAAAGCAAAAAGGCTCCCATAGAAGGTACATAATGGAAATGTGCAACCACGTAATAAGTATCATGTAGAGCAATGTCTAGCCCAGAACTTGTCAGGACTATTCCAATGAGTCCTCCTATGGTGAACAAAAAGATGAACCCTACAGCAAATAACATGGGTGTTTTGTATTGTATCGAAACCCACCCCCTCCCCTTTCCCCCCCAATGGTAGCGATCCAACTAAAGATTTTTATTCCAGTGGGGACAACTATGATCACCTAAGCCCACAGTAAACATATGATGAGCCCAAACAAGAAATCCAAGAACACCTATACTGATCATGGCATAAACCATGCCTAGATACCCGAAGACCGGTTTTCCCGAAAAGTCTAAACGATATGACTTATGATACCGAATCCAGGTAGAATGAGAATATACACCTCTAGATTATCGAAAAACCCAAAGAGATGCTGGTATAATATGGGGTCCCCCTCCCAGCTGGATCAAAAAGGTTGTATTAAAGTTCGATCAGTTAATAACATGGTAATTGCCCTTACCAGTACCGGAAGTGATAATAAAAGTAGGAATGCTGTCACTAGAACGGACAACACAAATGGGGTAATTTATGCATAATCATTCCAGGTCCAAGCATGTTGAAGATAGTTGTTATAAAATTGATAGAACCTAAAATGGATGAAATACCAGATAGATGAAGACTAAAACTTGCTAAATCAACAGCTCCCCCATAATGGCTAGTAATACCACTTAAGGGCGGATAGACCGTCCACCCAGTCATGTTACCCACTTCTACTAAGGCTGAGCTTAATAGGAGCAAGAGACTTGGTGGCAACAACCAGAATGAAATATTATTTAATTGTGGAAATGCCATGTTAGGTGCACCTATCAGAATCAGAACAAACCAATTACCAAATCCACCTATCATCGTTGGCATAACCATAAAAAAGATCATTAAAAAAGTATGAGCCATTATTAAAACATTATAAAGTTGATGATTCCCACCAAGAATTTGATCGCTGGGTCGTGCTAATTCCATACGAATCAGTACTGAGAAGCATGTGCCATCACTCCAGCAATAGCACCGAAGATGAAATATAGAGTCCCTATATCCTTGTGGTTAGTGGAGAACAGCCATCGTGTCATAAAATTGAGATTATGTCGTTTCCTTCCTTATCAAAGAGGGGCCCTTATGTTCTGAAAGAACTTGCTTACTTGGGCTTTTTTATGACTATCGGGAGAGGTAGTTGGGAAGGTCCGGAAAGCCCTTACTAAATAAAAGAAAGAAGAGAAGCGAGACATTCACTCACTCACCCTGTTACCTAGTAGTTCCTTTAAGTGCGTTAACTCTGCCTCCCAGAGATCCCGCCTGGTTAACAGAGCTTGGTGTTAGCTGTATACCTCCACGCTTCTCAGCCGCTGATGATACAGACGCGCTTCCTTCTAAAAGAAAGTGCTCCGCTTGCCCTCCCAGGACTTCAATTCTTCATGGGCCCTTTTAGCTCTCATTAGATTTCCTCTTTCTCTATTATGAGAGCCTCGAGGGCGGGGACTCGCATTGAGGTCAGGAATCAAATCCCTCACGGGTGCAGGAGGGGGGGGGGGGTCCTGTACCAAAACCTGGACCAACGGAAAGCATGGGACTTTTTGGGCGTCTTTCATAAGCAATTTCTATTTCATTTTACGCAATTTCGTAGGTAATTGTATCTTTTATACCCCTATTAGCTCAGTTGGTTAGGATATTCTTCAGGGGGAAAAGGTTTAGTTGGGTTAGATTTCCAGTACCACGAAAACGAAGAGTTGGTAAAGCGGTATGAGACCTGTAGAGTTTTTTAGGTTTGAACTAGAAAGATTGTTTTCCAATCTAGAGGTCGCTATTTTGCGAAGGATGAATTAAAATTTTAAAATGAATGAAAGTCAAGAAAATGCGTCTAATCTTAGAAAAGAGAGGTGTTGCAGCACCATCATAAAAGATTCCTTCTCCAAGCTCAGGCTATGGAAGAAAAGGAGAAGCAAGTGTCTCAGCAAGGGGCTAATCCGAAGGTGGTTTGTCTCCATTCAATTGAGAGGGAAGCCCCCGACGGGGAAGCTACAAGCGCCCCATTATAGACTTCAAGGAAAATGTCCTACGACGAACACACCTTTCAGACCTTTGGCTTTATCAATTTTGTTTGTGTGTGAGGATGCGCAGACGCTGTGGTTATTTGGCCAGTTGCCCGGTTTCCAGCCATTGCTTTGTTTGAGGGCTCGGTGTAAAGCGCACTAAGGTTCTGAAAGAAAGCTAGCTTAGTGTGAAGCGCTATGGAGAGCAGAAGCTATAAATAGGATGACGCCTAAATACCTCCCTGACAGGATGCCTAACGCTTTCTCGATTTGCTCCACCTCATCCACAGGGATTCAGACTCAAGACTTTCATATTAGGTTCCTGAAGAAACCTTTTGATAAGTCATGACGGAGCTCCGAAGGACGAAAGAACTTTCTTTGTGCTTGCTTTCAGCGAGTCAAAAGCTTGACAGGCAATTCACATTGTGTTCGTATAATGACCAAAGTCAATAAAAATTATTCTCCCGTTATCTTTTATTCACCAAATGAATAAAAAAGAAAATGATCGAAGGAAGATAAGGCTCGGTGGCTTGCAAGGAAAGACTAGCTAACAAGCGAAGGCACTGAAAGTGAGCCCCCTACCGTGTTCCTACTCCAACTCCTATAGCAGAAGCTACATATGCTCTGACAATACGCTTTCTATTCTCTAGTCCTTTTCTTATTCATTCCGCCTCTATACCCTATGCCATGTTCTTTTGTCATTTTTAATCGTTGATTGCTTGTGGTGATTGTCGTTCCTTCGTTGTGTAATACAGGTTTCCTTTCCTTCAGGTGTGATTTGATTCAGCTTCTCATCTCTGTTGCTAGTTATTATACAATATAGAAAAGTTGGTGAACATTGTTCATCGGCTCAAGCCGAACCGGTGCTGGAAAAGACGATTTTACCCACTTATTCTTTTTTTCTTTTTTTAATTATTTTTTTAAATTATAGATATAAAAGTGCATCATTGATAGGAGTATAAAATAGTGTTAGTGTTAAATCCTTTACATTTTACTTAGCTATTTTCTTAAAAAGTTTATTTTAACTTTGTTATTTTCTTAGGTACTTTGTGAATCAATTCAAGAGAAAATGGAGCTTTAATGGAGAACTAAAACATGAGTATAGATGCAAAGGACAAGGGTTGATCACTCCTTTGGTCATAAAATATAAAAGAAGCTCATGAAATTTATTGTGCAAAACAGTTTCTGCAAAGCTGAAAATTGAAAGTCCAAAATCAGCTTCTCGGATTGAGTTTTGAAGAGCTTTTCTTGTAACTTTTCAAGGGAACTCTTGCAGTATGGGCTGGAAATACTTCAAGACAAAATGTTGTGGTACAATAGAAGCCCAAGAGCTGGTCAAAAACGTCAAAGATACAACAGGAAAGCTTGCGCAAAGTAGGCTTCCCGAGAAGCCAGAATTAAACAGCTTTCCGGATTTCATTTTGAGAGACTTTTTCCGTGACTTGAAGGTTTTTCTCAAAGGTGATTGATCATTCTAGAACACATGATGTCATGGAACATTGAGGAATCGAGAATCATCCAGAAAAGTGGCAACAACAAGTCAACCCAAGTCCATGAAGGAAGCTTGAAGAGAAGAATCAGATCCTAATTCCAACTAGGGAAAATTATGCCGTGAGTTTTGGAAGGCAGCTATACCGTGAAAATTTGGAAGATTCAAGACACCATTGACGTCAAGGAAAGGCATTAGGAGAAACCTACAAGATTACGGGCTTGATTACGATTACTTGGAATTAATTAATTTAATTCCAACTTTGTCCACCAATCAAAGGAAACCTCAAGCAACTAGGAAAGTAAATTGCAACCAGAGTTGAAGAGGAATCAAGGCATGGCGTCTCCTATAAATAGAGGCCTCAACAATACAATTCATCACCTCATCCTTCATCTTCTCTTCTATCTCTCTTTCTTATTTCTCCGCCACCATCTTTTTCTTCCTTTTCCTTTTCTCCATTTTTATTATTCAATGTGTTTGATTTGTGATTTCAAAACAATGTGCAACTAAATTCTTTTTGTTAATTAGGGGAAAAGTTTGAAGCCCCAATATGTGATAAACTATTTGATATGCTATTCTAGTTTTCAAAAACTTGGTAATTGAGATTGATCGGTTGATTCCGATTTATGGAACACTTTTATGTGTTTATGTTTTATGATGGCCAACTTAATTTATGCATGTAATTGGAGCTAGGACTTAGAAACAATTCACCCAATCATCTTATTTTCTTTGTTCGCAAGTAGTAAAAAATTTTGGACAAAAGTTAAGTTTCAAACAATTAGAAGAGCCTGCTAGGGAGGCGTTCAACACTAGGATGCAACTCTAAAATCAATAAAACTTCCATGTGTGCTTAATGCTTTGAACATGTCGACACTATATGTGTTATTCATAGGAAAACGTTCTATACCTTGATTGCATGTTTGGTAGGCTTAGATATTGTGCGTTCACGTAGGCTAAATAATTAAGGGAAATAAAAATAAGGGACATGATTTGCTCCGACTTGTTTCTTGGTTAATTCTTTCTCATAACCTTAGTAGCTAAAACTAGGATGCATAACTTGTTTTGAGCATAATTAGGGGTAGATAACTGAGCTTCTAAGTTCTAACGTCCTCTTATCTTCATTTCTAAAAATCAAAAATCAATTTCTTGTTTTAGAGAATCGATATTTGAGAGACAATTGCTGTGTGTTCTCATTGATAATAGAGGCCTCTTTATATAGAGGATTACAATGCATAGAATCTGAATTGTACAAGGAAAGATAATCATACATTGAATGGATATCTCTAAGATTCTCTAAGATTATCTCTAATTAAAACCCTATCACCATTAGGACAAGTAACTTAGAGTTTGGGCCAGATACAATCTGGTTAAACATTCCCCCTTGTGTCGCTTAACCGCGGTACTTCTCTCGTTACCTCATCAAAAACCTTGTTGAGTAACAAAAACCTAGTGGGACAAAAATAACCTCGTTCGAAGGAGAAAAAGAGCACAACACACCCTTCAAGTTTTGATATCAACATGTAGACATCTCCCCCTGATGACTATGATCATGGGAGTTCAGATAACTTCTGCAAGCCAATGCTTGCAACATGTTTCTCGAACGTGGATTTGGGCAATGAATTAGTGAACAAGTCTGCCATATTGTCCTCCGATCAAACCTGGTTCACTTTGATCTTGAGGATGTTGTTCTTAATTGTAGAAGAACTTAGGCGATACGTGCTTGGTGTTGTTGCTTTTGATGTAGCATTGCTTCATTTGCCCAATGCAAGCAGTACTATCCTCATAAATGTTAGTAGTCTCATCTGTGGTGGATTCCAAACGACAATTACTTCAAACATGCTTAACTATAGATCTCAGCCATATACATTCACGAACTACTTCGTAAAGAGTAATAATCTCTGCATGGTTCGAAGAAGTAGTGACTAAGGTCTGTTTGATAGACCTCCAAGATATCGCAGTCTTTCCCATGTTGAATACATAACCAGTTTGGGAACTACCTTTGTGTGAGTCAGAGAGGTACCTAGCATCAGCAAAACCTTCCAAAACACTTATGTTGTTTTGGGATGGGGAGAGGAAACGCAGACCACTTTTGCTGGCGTCCTTGGCATGTGATAGGTCCGAATCCATCGTCTCTCTGTAGGGATAGAATAAGCCCATATCAATCATACCACTTAGGTATCAAAAGATATCTTTAACACCAGTCCAATGGTGTCGTGTTGGCGCAGAGCTATATCTAGCTAACAGTTTACACTAAATGAGATGTCCGATCTTGTGCATTGTGCTAAGTACAATAATGCGCCTATTGCACTTAGGTAGGGCACTTTTGCCTCTAACACATCTTCATCTTCTTCTTTTGTATAGAATGAATCCTTCTGTGGATCAAGACTACAGACGACCATTGGGGTGCTTGAAGGCTTAACTTTGTCAGTATTGAAACACCTAAGCATCTTTTGGGTATAAGCTGATTGGTGAATCAGGATACCATCTTTAAGGTGCTCAAGTTTCAAACCGAGGCAAAACCGTGTTTTCTTAAGATCTTTCATCTCAAAGTCGGATTTCAAGTATTCAGTGGTTTCCCTTAACTCTCTAAGGGTGCCATTTATGTTCATGTCATCAATATAAACGGCTACTATTGCAAATCCGGTGCTTGTTCTTTTTATGAACACACATGGGCATAGTTCATTGTTGACATATCCCTTTCCAATCAGGTAGTTACTTAGACGGTTATACTACATCTTTCCAGATTGCTTCAATCCATATAATGAGGGTTTCACTCTTATTGCAAACGTGTTCCGTGATTTAGAGCCACTTGATTTGGGTAACTGAAGTCCATTTGGGACCTTCATGTATATCTCTGTATCTAGATCCCTATATAGATACGCAGTAACCACATCCATAAGCTGCATGTTCAGTTTTTCAGAAACTACCAAACTTACAAGGTAGCGGAACATAATGACGTCCACTATGGGAGAATAGGTCTTCTCGTAGTTGATTCTAGGGCGTTGTGAGAAGCCTTGCGCCACAAGGCGCGCTTTGTACCTTACAATCTCATTTCTCTCATTACGCTTTCTACCGAATACCCATTTATGACCAACTGGTTTGGTATTGGGCGGTATTGACATAATTGGCCTGAATACCTTTCTCTTCGCTAGAGAATCAAGTCCTGCATGGATCCGATCTTTCTATTTTGGTCAATCAGCTCTATGTTGGCATTCATCAACGGAACGTGGTTCGATGTCATCGGTCTCAATAATCTCACGCGTTACTGAATACGCGAATACATTATCAATAATAATGGAGTTTCTTTCCCACATCCCATGTACACTAATGTAATTTACAAAGATCTCTATGTTCTCAGGGATAGGTTTTGATATTGAGGCGTCCCCCAAAGATGTCTCATATAAACATAATCCGGAACATTCTCATGGGACGGATTTTGAGTATCGATGATCAAATGATTTGTTTGTGCCTTATTCGCTTTCTTTCTAGGGCGAATATCCTGAAAAATGTAGTTGTTAGTATAAAACAAGCAGAGATCGTTCGAGCCTAAGATTGAGGGTACTCACATGTAACACGAAAATAAGAAAAAGAATTTAACAAGTAAGCAACGAATATAATAAGTATATAATAGACAAAAATTCAAATATATAGAGAAATACAAGTTAGAATTAATTGAGGAATCCTACTCCTATTAGAATACATTTTACAAGTAGTAGTCAAATTAGAAATCCATTTACAACAAGGAGTACTATTCATACACTAATTAGGAATATAAATACAAGTAGGAAATCAAATCCCTAAAGAACACCACCAAAAATCCCTAAAAAACACCAAACTAATTACTAAAATACACCAAAACAATTCCTAAGAAACACTATTCATGAAAACACTATTCACGAAATTAAAGTATATTTTCAGATTATTTACAATTTACATGCACACTAAAAACCTAAATTGATTTACACATATACAAGAACACAAAACATAAAAGATTGGGAGGTTTTAAAGATCAAAAACATAAATTTTCAGAAAACAAATATAAAAAAATCAAAACATTTTATTTACAAAGGTGGGAAAAGAAGAATTTTCGAAGAACACTTTATCAAGAACCTTTCAAGATCAATTCATTCATGCATTCTCTCAATATTTCTTAGTTACCATGGAAAGCTATCAACCAAGGCACAAAGATCAAAACAACCATTGTCCCTTTAACTTTCTTTCTTCAGTCAATTGAATTAGCAAAGCACCAAAACAATTTATTTTAAAAAGGAGATATCACACATGCGTTGAAAATCCGTTTTCAAATCATTAAGTTCAAGAAAGAATTGATAAACATGCAAACCCAAGCACTCAAAGCAAGTCAAAACTTATCATCACATACATAATCTGATTTCGACTCAAAGCAAGCCTTTACTACTTATTTGAATTAGGGTTACAAAGCATAAACCTAATTACTAGCAAGTTACATGCAAGTATTCCTATGTTTCGAACCAAGAGAACGCTACATATAATGAAGCACAAAATCAGATTAACAATCCATATAATCGGCAACTAATCAATATCAAGAATCACATCAACAAATCAAGCATTGAAAAGAACATTAATTGCATTCGAAAATCAAGTTGCATACTCAAAAGTTTCAGTTCACACATAGAAAATCCAAAGCAGTAAATCCATCTAACAATTACACTAAAAACAGTGAATATATGTATGGTAGAGCATATGAACAACCCTTAGTTACGTCCCAAAGACAAAGCAGTTCCTTAGCATGGTAACTAGTGAAGATGACAACAATGGAGGAAGATGGCATGGCTTCACTTCTTGAAAGTTGTGAAAACCTGAAAACTTAGAGAGAAAGCAAGTGAAAAACGAATTTGTGGAGAAAGTATGGTCCCCTGAGACGTCAAAACACTAGGTATATATAGGGAGACGTCCCAAAGCCTCTCCCAATTTGTTCCCACTTGATTCGCCTAAGTTGTGTTGATTTAGGACTTTGTTGACACCAAACAGATTTCCGATAGACTTGATCTATGTACACTAAATCAGTCATAACTTCTTCTAGAAAATAGATATTGACAAGCTGTAAAAATTTCTAGAAACTAGACATCCGTAGCTTTCCAAACATATAAAGAACATAATTTTCTGGGATCTGAGATATTTTCCGTGCTCTGTTGAAGTTGACTGATCTGCACAAGCAAATTTCCAAATCCGTAATGGATTTAACTTTGAAAGCATAACTCATGTCCATTTCGGATTTCCTTGCCATCACATGCCTCTCACATGTCTTCCACTCCTCTTCTAGATGCTTCATGAATACTCCTTTGGATACTCCTTTGGTTCTCTTAGCTTCCACAGGTCTTCTAGTATGATCAGAACTCTATGTGTAATCAAGTTTCCTAGTCAAATACTGGTTCCTTTTGTCGAAATATTCCAGACTCTTCTGGAAACTTCCTGAGTAATCCTTATCCAACAGGGACTCCTTGTCACACTAGGTTTCCTTATCTGAATAGAATTGAGTTTCCTTGTCCAAGTAGAACTCCTAGTCTAAGTCAGCTTCAGACTCCTACTCCAACCTTGGATTCCTTCTCCTAATCGAACTGGGAGAACTTCCATTTCTTCATTTCTCTTCATTTAAGTGCCACGTATGCTTTCCTTAGTCATTTTTGGACCTCTGAGACTCCATTTTACCTATAAAACACTAACTAAGTTAAATTGATCAAGTTAAAGGAAATAACTTAGCAAAATGTAGGGTTTAAACATCATAAACATGGCATTTATTCTCCTATCACTTCCGCAAGACCATTTTGGGTATGAACATGGGGAACTGGATGCTCTACATCAATCTCTAGTGACATGCAATAGTCATCGAACTTTTTCGATGTAAACCATCATTATCAAGTCAAATTGACTTAATTGGATGGTCAGGGTAGTGAGCCCGTAGACGGATAATCTGGGTTAGGAGTTTAGCATAAGCAGCATTTCGAGTGGACAATAGCACGACAAATGACCAGCATGTCGATGCATCAACCAAAACAAAAAAGTATTTAAAAGGTCCGTATGATGGTTGAATTGGTCCACAGATATCCCCTTGGATTCTCTGTAAGAACGGAATAAGTATTTTGGGATCCTTTGTGTTGGATGGTCTCGGTCCTAATTTTCCTAAGGAACAGACTTTGCAAAATGTGCGAGGGGCTTTAGACGCAACCAATGGCCAGAGCATCTGAAGTGCTATTAGAAGTAAAATTTATAACTACATCATCCATCATGGCGTAGGAACCATGGGAAGTAGCACCCATGGTGCCATTGCCATGGGTGACGCCATTTATGGCGTTGTCAGGGGGCACATGGGCGGTCCTAGGCCGACGGTGAACGGTGACAGCTCCATAGGCGGCTACAGCGGTGGTCACACTAAGTCCTGGAATCAATCTTTGATTCTTGCTTCTTTTCGCTCGAAAGAATGGATGTCCGTGTGAAATTTTTAGTATACAGATCATTATGTCACGACCAGGATGTCCTAGTCGGTCATGCCAAAGCCAAAATGTGTCAGATGCCAAGAGATTTTCTCTTATTGAATCCAATCCAATAGGTCGAATGGTAATGACATAAAGTCCACTAGGTTGACACATAAGCTTCTCTAAGATGCGCTTTCATCCTCAATCATTAGAGGTAATGCAACAGAACTCTTTCCATTCTCAGTATGCGTTTCGCATGGAATCAGTTGGGTCGGATATCTTTAAAGTTCAATAAGGTTTGATTTGCCTTAGGAGCATAGAGAGCTTCTGCGACATTAATCAAGGTGCCATTTGGCAAAAGGAATTGGGCAATTTCATGTCTTTGGCCCAGCCATCATAGTCACAGAGGAATAAGTAGGCAACATCTCTAAGAATAATTGCTTATAGTGGAGAATGGTGTGCGTAGTCCCACTATCCGTAAAACATTGCAGTTCTCCAGAATTCATTCTTAAAAGAAAAAACTTGTAATTAAAAAGGAGTCATAAGGATAAGAACTCAACTTTTATTAATAAGCCAACAGAGTTACACCATTGTCTCTTTCACTATAGAGAATCTAATCCAAAAACACTAGCTAATGTAAAACAATGGTAGTCGTCTAACTTCTTTCAGTAGCTCCAAAGCAAATGTGACCAGGTGAGTAGAGAGATGTCTGGTGGAGCAAGGCTCGCTTAAGTGCCACTTATCTCAAAACCTTCTTAGATATCACACTTACTTTGGGTGAGCCTACTTTGAAGAAAGACTAAATCATTGGCAGTTACTACAAAAATAATATGACAATTACCTACATCTCTGGATCTTGGCCTTTGAAGTCTTCCACCCTTAGATCGAGATCGCCATTTTGATCTTCTTATTCCATGTAATGTGCTTCCCTTGCTTTACGATACATCTTGTCTGCCTTTGCAAGATTCTGGGATGCTTTACACACCCTTGCCCAATATCCGGGTAGTCCACACCTAAGACATGCATCTTTATGGCCAGGTTCCCTTGACCGAGGTGCTTTAGGAGCACTTTGGGGATGGCTTCTCTCTTTGGTAGCATTACACCATAGCTGGAGGCTTGGCCTCTCTCTCTCTTCACACGTCTAACTCCACGGTTCCGTGCACGCCTATCTTGGCGGTTTCCTTCCTCATAAAAGGCGAGAATATGGAGCAGAACGTCCATAATTATCCCTTTCCTCCTTGTGCCCTCTCTTAGGGGCGCTACTATAATTAGACTTCGAAATTGACTTGGCTCCTACGGGTCTAGAGTTATAGTTCTTCACAAGTATGTTGTCATGCTTTTTAGCTACGTTCATGGCATCAATAAGCTGATGAAATCTTGTGATGCGTTCAACATTGACATCAATCCGATAGTTCTTAGCTATCATCAATACAGAGATAGGGAAGGTAGAGAGTCTTCTCGATCAACATCGTATCAATGATTTTCTGCCCACAAAATTCCATCAAAAACTTGATATGAAGTTCTTCCGAATTGTAGTCAAGTATAAACTTGAAATCACAGAAGAGGAGGCTATGCCATCTCACTTCTAAGTCAGGAAGCAGGGAGTCACGAACATCGCTAAAACGCTACTTTAGTTATACCCATAGTTTTCTTGGGTTTTCCTCATTGAGGTACTCATTTTGGAGCACGTCATTCATGTGCCTTGTCATGAGAATTATGGCTTTTGCTTCATTCGCCTCTCTTGTAGCTCTATTCGCTTCAAAAGTGGTAGCTTGTTGGGGAGTAAGCATGTTCTAACTTGGCTCTTGGATAGTACTCAGGATCCCATAAGCCTTAAGATGTTGGCGCACATCATGGACCCACTTGTGGTATCCTGCACCTGTTGTCTCTAGTGGAGCGAAGCTCAACTTGTTCAGGTTACTCATCCTGAAAAATAACAAGAAAATACGGTTAGTTTCAGAGCAAAAAAAAAGGCTACCACGAAAACAATAAAAATTTCTAAGCGTAGTCGCTTCCAAGAAATTAGGAATTTTTTAGCATAGTTGCTTCCAAGAAATTCTATTCCAATAGGGGTTGGATTAGATCGAAACAGTGGTGTTAGTGGGCGATCGTTTCATCTCAACAAACTCTAAGTTTGGAGGACTCTACGAGCTCCAATCTTGGAGTGAGCATGAACCCCCACTGTTCGGCTTAATTTGGTCTCCCCTATGATGAAGAAAATGGGGTAGAAGAAGGCAGATTGCGAGTCCCCGAGAAAAAGGAAAAAGAATAAAAACTTCAAAAATGGGAACTTTTAGTAAAAAAAAAAAACCTTGAAATAGGTTCAGGGTGGAAGCGCAGGCCGCGGTTTAGGGTGCAGAGGCTTCTGGTGGGCGGTTCAGATGATTTTTTGCAAGTTCAGGGAAGTATTTTTCCTGTTCCCTGAATCTAGGATCAAGATGTTGGTGGTTGTGTAGTATGGCTGTTGGAGGCGGAAGGGAAAGCCTTGAACCGGGCAGAGGAACTTCTGTTACTTCTAGAGGCTGGTTTTGTATTTTTCCGGTCGGTTCTGGGGATGGCGAGGCCAGTTTTGGACTCCTGGAGTTGAGAGCTTCAAGGTGGGCGGCGGAGGTTTCTGGGATTTGAATGCTACGAATTTAGGGGTTTAGGGTTAGGGCTTCATACTGATAACGTGTTTTTGGGAATCTATATTTGAGAGAGAATTGTTGTGCGTTCTCATTGATAAATGACATTTTCATATAGGGGATTAAAATGCATAGAATCTGAATTCTAGAAGGAAAGGTAATCATGCATTGAATGGATATCTCTAAGATTCTTCGGGATTATCTCTAATTAAAACCATATTACCACTAGGTCAAGTAACCTAGAGTTTAGGCCAAACACAATTTGGATTTACTTAAACAACTCTCTCGTTTTCTTTTAATTTTTGTTAAATCCAAACCCCCCCACCCCAATTTTTTTTTTTTTTTCGGTTTTAGGTTTCTCAATTCCGTTGTTTGTCTTCTTCCTCCCATATCTTCTATGTTTTAGGTTTTTCTTAGGTTTGTTTGTTTGTTTCTTGTTTTGTGTTTTAGTTTGTCTTGTTTTAGTTTATTTTAGTTTTATGTGATAAATTGGTCACCCTCAATCTCTAACATCGAACGATCCTTGCTTGCTCTATACTAACAACTATAATTTTGCCGTAGTCCCATTTTTTGCTTTTTCTCGCTCTCTTGTTCTCCTAACTGTGAATTCTTCGCTAAGGCTACACACGAGTCTGTCTTCTTCTTTTGTTTTCAACTCCGACTATTGGGGTCTCTTCTCCTTCCCAGCATTTCGTTCTCGAAACATTAATCTTCATTTGGTTGTTGTCGAATTACGTTTCTTTCAAATCTTTTGGAATTGTTTTGGATTTTTGTAATCAAATTTTACTTTCAGATTGCCCGACATAGAGAGAAAGAAGCAAAAAGTATCAGAAGTGCGTCGATCAAGGTCTTCAAGAAGCGGAAGGAGTTTTTGGGTCTTTCAATTTTCCATTTCTACAAGAAGTCTGTACGATTGTTTCTTTCTTCTTCGATGATGATTGGTTTAAATTCTAGATGAAATCGTTTTGTTAAATCAAACATTGTATTGGTAGAAATGTATACTTGAATTTTTGTTTCTTTATATGGAATTTGATGGTTTTTGGGTTTGATTCTATGGCTGTCTCTCTGCCGTTGCTTGGTTCCCTTGGCTACTTTTAGTTTTGTTTTGATATCTTCAACCAAGACATTAACATTGATTTGGGTAATTGGTCGGGTTTTGATTGCTTTATTGTCTTTTTTATGTTGATTAGTAAAGCTTTTTGCCAGTCTATGCCAGTCTGAAAGACTATCTAACTAGATAGTATAGCTTTAGAAACCTGTACAGCCCTGGAAACTTTTTATTAGTTGAGACTAAATAAACGTTTTCATTTCTGAGAACCAGTTGCATAACTATGTAATAGATTATAATAGCTATTATTATAAGTTTTCTGTAAATGATTACCACACTTCTTTTCTATGCTCTAGCTTCGTTGCTGATATTTTTCTTTGCTTTGTTTAGGTGACGCTAACTTTATGTGCTTTGGAGACTTTGAAGAAAAGAATAGAATTTTAGCAAAGGTAGAGGGAACCAAATCATACTAAGTGTTTATTTCTTCAGTTAGTAAGTTTACTGATGGTACTGCTACATGTGAAATAGATTGACATATCTAATATCCTAGTGATTTTACCGATTTGTTCGAAGTCACCTGCACAAAATATTTCACTAACATTGTAGCTTTGTAATTGAAAAAATAAAAAACGACAATATGTTTTGATGAGAAAGTTGATGATTGAATGCTATTAACATATTGGTCTTTCTTTTTGGTAACTGCTTTGATTTTCCCTTGAGACAACTTTCGTAGAAATTCTTTGTTTGTATGATGAAATTGATATTGGTTTCTGATATCTTTTTCTGCTATTTTTATGATTGTGAGTCGTAATATAGCAAAGTTGGCTAGAAGTTGCAGAGCAGGTCAAATAACTAGAACTTCTTGGACTATATTAATGCAAGCTAGCAAGAAAAGCAACAGACTTCTAGGTTATGAGTTAGGACATTGAAAAGCCAACAAGGAAACCAATAAAGTCAAACAGGTTACCACGAAAAAAAAAAATTGAGACTGTAATTATAATCAATTTTGAGTGCCTCAGTTTTTTATTATTATTTATTTTACCTTAGTACATTATATGTTGAAATATAGGAAATTAGAAAGTTTAATATTCTATGTTTTCTGATTTAGCATTCAGTTTAATTTTACAATTGTATGGAATGATATGCAAGTTATAAGTTTTTCTTTATGAAGACCTCAATTAAAAGAACACTTATTATATCTCAGTAACATACTCTATGAGAAACCCTAGTCTCCTCTACCAGTGTGCCTTTTTGCGCTAATTCTACCACTGCCTCTATATGGCGGGGAGGATCGCAAAGGCTCTGGCCACTCAGCTCCAGGACTCCTTCGTCCCCCACCTCTTGTTAATTTACACCAACTTCTCCAACCTCTTCACATAGATCCCCGAGCCAACGGCTTTGTTGGTACTCATCATGGTTTGGTTGGACCGCCCTCTTCGGCTGGTGGCTCGATCATTTGGTCGTGGATGAATAGACGGAGGGTTGACTCTCCCTCTCGAGGAAAATTGTTGCTAAAGAAGTTCTATGGCTATCTACATAGCCAGACCTCCTAGCCCTAGCTTGAAGGGCAAGGAAAAAATCTAGTTTCTTGTGTGGTGCTACGCGTATATGCGATGTGTTAGAATCTCCATAGTTATAGGCTTGCTTTAATAAGTGAACGAATATTAGTTCGAATAGGTGGTCTATCCCTATGTATCACGGTGGTGTCTCCTACTACAACTTCTTAATCTATCTAGGTTGAACGCAGCAGAAGGATATATAATGATCATTTTGACAGACGTTTTAATGAAATCCACATTTATTATAAAAAAAACACTTATATTCTACCTTATGTATTAAAGGATGTCACTTTTAAGTTGCACACGCATTGTGACGAATAAAGTAATAATATAAAGAGATCTAGCTTTCTTTCAAATCTCGTACTGGTGGAGGATAGTGTTTTCTTTGCTACTTTAATTGGATGATTGTTTTAGGAAATCAGAAATTGGGAGATAATGATTTGTGTTTTCATTGATAATATGGGCTACTTTATATAGAGAATTACGAGCAGAGAATATAAGTCTTACAAGGAATCTGAATCATACAATAATTAGGATATCTCAAAAGATAATTGTAAGACTAACCCTACTACAACTTGGACAAGTTACTAGAGTTTGGGCCAGACACATAAATCATATGTCCTTAAACACTCCCCCTTGTGTCGCCCAAACATGGTGCTCCTCTCGTTGCCTCGTCAAAAACATTGCCGAGTAACAAAAACTCATTGAGATAAAAATAACCTCAGTCGAAGGAGAAAAAGAGCATAACACACCCTTCACGTTTCGAGACCAAACATGTAGACATCTCCATCTGATGTCTGTATCTCCCCCTGATGACTACGATCATGGGAATTTAGACAACTTCCGCAAACCGATGCTACCAACATGTTTCTCGAAATTAGAATTTAGGTAATGACTTAGTGAACAAGTCTGCCACATTTTCCTAAGATCGAGCCTAGTTCACTTTGATCTTGAGGAGAGTTTGTTGTTGTTGATTATGCTTAGTGTTGTCGCCTTTGATGTAGCCTTGCATCATTTGTTCAAAGCAAGCAACATTATCCTCATAAGTGTTCATAGGCTCATCTGTGATAGACTTCAAGCTACAATTACTTCGAACATGCATAACTATAGATCCAATTCACATACATTCATGAGCTACTTCTTCGAGAGCAATAATCTCTACATGGTTCGAAGATATAGCGACCAAGATTTGTTCTATAGGCCTCCAAGATATCACAGTCTTACCCATGGTGAACACTTAACCAGATTGGGAATGATCTGTATGTGGGTTAGAGAGGTACCCAACATCAGCAAAACCTTCCAGAACACTAATGTTTTTGGAATGAGGATAGAGGATGCATGCCAATGTTGGCGGCATTCCTGGTATGTGATGGGTCCGAATCCATCATCTTTCTGTAGGGATAGAACAAGCTCATATCAATCATATATCTCAAGTATCGAAAGATATTTTTTAATCGAATCCAATGGAGTCGCGTTGGCCAGAGCTATACCTAGCTAACAAGTTCACTGCAAATGAGATGTCCAGTCTTGTGCGTTAAGCTAAGTACAATAATGTGTCTATTGCACTCAAGTAGGGCACTTCTACGTCTAGGACATCTTTGTCATCATCCTTCAGATGAAGAGGATCATTTTTAGGATCAAGACTAAGGATGATCATGGGCGCTCTTGAAGTCTTGACCTTATCAAAATGCCTAAGCATCAATCAACACGGTGCTCATGTTCCAAACCAAGACAAAACTATGTTTCCCCAAGATCCTTCATCTCAAAATCGATTTCAAGTGTTCAGCGGTTTCTCTTAACTCTTTAAAGACTTGTAATGGAGATTATGTCACCAACATGAACCACGATGAATATGGTACTTGTCATGAAAATACGGGCATATTTCTTCTCAATAAAGCAATCACTTTAGTGAGCGTTTCAACCTCATTGCAAAATACGCTCTATGGTCTAGAGCCACTTTACTTGGGTAAATGAAGTCCACCAGGAAACTTCATGTGTATTCCGTATCTAGATCCTCAAAAAAATACTTAATGACAACATTTGTAAGCTGCATGTTTAGTTATTCTGAAAATACTAAACTGACAAGGTAGTGGAGTGTAATGACATCCATTATGGGAGAATATATCTCCTCCTAGTTGATTTCAGGGCGTTTTATGAGAAGCCTTACGCCATAAGGCTAGATTACCATATCTTTTTCTCATCACCCTTTCTAACAAAAATCTATTAGTCAATAAGTTTTATGTTAGGTGGTGACAACATCATTGACTGGAAAAACCTTCATCTTCGTTAGAGAATCTAACTTAACCTGGATTACATCTTTCCATTTAGGCTAATTTTCTCTATGTTGGCATTCATTCATCAACAGAGTGTGGTTCAATATCATTGGACTCAACAAACTCATGCACAATAAAATGCACGAATACATCATCAATAATGATGAAGTTTTTACCCCACATCTCATGTACACTAGTATAATTTTCAGAGAGCTTTGTATTCTTATGAATAGGTTCTGATGTTGAGGCATTCCCTAACGATAACCTTAATCAAGAACATTCTCATGAGATGGATTTTGAGTGTCAATGATCAAAAGATCGGGTTGTGCCACAGTATCCTTCAAACCCAGGGGCCTCCTATGCATTCTAGCTGGGACCATGACCTGTAACGCCAAAGTGGCACTCTCTATGGCGTTGGTGCCATGCCTACCTCCATGTAGGGTGGCACTATGTCCTCTCGTAAGGACATCCATCCTTGCAGGCATATTTGCAGCAGATATGTGTGATTTCGTCATTTTAGAGGAGATCGAGATGAGATATAGTGGGGATAGACCATAACAATTCCTATCATTCCTGCTGAATATGTGTTCTTATCTCCCCAAACGACGGGAAGACTGTCTCATCAAAGTGACAATCCGTAAATCTAGCGGTAAAGAGATCGCCTAGCAAGGGTATTGAGTGGCGGACGATTGTTGGAGTCTCAAATCCAACGTATTTGCCCATTTGTCTATGAGGACCCATCTTAGTGTGCTATGGCAGTGCAATAGGCACATAAATGGCGCACTCAAATATACGTACGTATGAGATACTTGTACCCAGTCACAAGCTAAAACTCAAAGATAGATTGAGTGGCTATGGGTCGTTGACGAATTAGCATAGCTGCATGCGATATTGCATCACCCCAAGAGGACATAGGGAGATTGGTGCACATTACCAGTGTTCGGGCTACCATCATAGTCATTTCCGTGATACCATTTAGGTGTGTACATAGGAATATGATGTCCAACATCAGTACTAGTGCAATAATCATTGAAAGTCTTCCATGTAAACTCTCTAGCATTGTCAAGTTGAATTGACTGAATAGGATGATCCGGGGAGTGAGCACATCACCATACGATCTGTGCTAGCATTGTAGCGTAAGCAGCATTACAAGTGGATAATGGAACAACACGTGACCAGCATGTTTGTGTGTCAAGCAACATCATGAAATATTTAAACATTTGCTAGTTAAATCAGTCCACAAAATCCCGTGGATTCTATGTAAGAACAGAATCATGGAATGGCTGCGTATCGTGTTTTTAGTGCTACCGACACTTGCAGTTCATGTATCATGGAGTCTAGAGAACACTGTCGGTTCACGACGGGAGCTGAGTCAACTGAGTTGGCAATTGCTGGACTCGGCCAGGGAGCCCAAGTTCTTTGATTGGTTGAGAAAAGTCAGGAGGAAAATTCACGAGAACCCTGAGCTCGCCTTTGAGGAGGAAGAGACCAGCCGATTCATACGATCAGAGCTCGACTCGCTTGGGATAGAGTACACGTGGCAGTGGCCAAGACTGGGGTGCTCTCCCAATTCAGGTCAGTCCCTTCTAGAAGGTCAGCAAATTTAACAAGTAGAAAGTGAATTTCCTACTAATATACCAACTCTATTTTTGGTCTAATACTCATACACGAACTCAATAACTCATAATGAGTTGCTCGGGTGACTCACTAAATTTGTTTACTAAATTTTATTAATTTTATGCAAAACTGATATGATATTCCGAAGTAAGGTATAAAGTCTCCTAAAATGATATAACACTAATATTCAAATATTTGGTCGCAAATCATTCTCTTTGATAAGTAGAATTACACAAATAGATTCGATGAATAAAACTGGTAACCCTGGCAATACTAGTAATTCATTATATGGGTATTCTTGTTTCTAAGGAATTGGTTGAGTGGGAGCATAAGAGCAAGAACCCTGGAAAAATGCATGCATGTGGCCATGATGTTCATGTAACAATGATGCTTGGAGCTGCTAAGTTACTTCAGCTCAAGAGTAAACAATTAAAGGTATCCAGTTAAATATACCAATTTTCTTCCTACTCTTCTGCTACCATTTGTTTGAGCCCAAAAGTATTTTTGGCAAGATCTTTTAGTGGGTTTAGCATAGCGGGGCCGATACCTGCGGCCCAAAAATAAGTCTACTTGAGTTTGGGTTATAGCTTCGCCCATTCTAGAATCCATAAGGAAAACGAACCCTTATTGGAATCAAGTAGCGGAGATTGAATAGGAAACTGCAATCAATAATCCTTTGATAGCAAGGAACAGTCGAAACCCTAGTATAAATACCAGGTTTCAAGAACGGAAAAGACACAACTCTCAACCTAATACAGATTATCAAAGCCTCTCCGGAGCAAACCTACCTGCAACCTGATTGCAAACCAGCGAAGCAAGGGTAATGCCCTCACAACCCAGCGAAGCTAAAGATACGCTTTAGCAAACCCTGTTCTTTCTCCTCAACTTTTCGGTGATTCCTCTGCTCAACCTACAACATTGAGTATCGACTCGGTTTCACGAAGAGATCACAACCAAAGTCCTTACCCGTAAGGCAAAGAAATCCTTTTCTGAAAGGCAGAGAAAAGAACCTTGTGACGAGGTTGGTGCTCTTCTCGTCCACATCGTTTGATTTAAGAAGTTAGGTCAAGGGACTCCCCAACGACTGCACCACAAGGTGCTGGCACGCCTGCGCACACGCTCAAAAGAGACAGTTTGCGAACCAACTGGTTTTGGAGCCAAACATTTTGATACGCCCTGTGGGACCATTGCATAACGTGTCTTCGTGAACGTAATCATTGGAAAGTCAAGTGAGAACCCTTACCAAAAGGTTTACGCTAACTGCCCAAAACATAAGACCTCCAGTTACAGACCGCATTCTCGCTCGGATTGTCGTGGTCTTTCTTAAGAACATGTGACAGAAAAGTTCTCTCTCGACTCACCATCATCAGACATGGCAATTGTACCTGAGACAAATCATCTATCCGCAACTGAGGGCGAGAAATCTCCTACTGGAGAGGAGACCCCTGAAGCTGAATTCTAGCCTGGATGAACGTATCCGTATCCTTATGCTCAACAACGAGAATTTTGGAAAGCATCTGGCCGTTTCGATTGCAAGATTGGAGCAGTAGATACGCGAATATGATCAACGAATGGAACAGAACATCCAGGAGGCCAAAGAACATGCACGCCGCCTTACTAAAGAGACTCGAATGCATACTGACAAGATTGCTAACACCACTCGTGCCCAGTATGATGAAATTCTGAGTGTTGTTAACACTGTTAGCACCTAGAGCAAAGATACTGCGGCTAACATCTTCCCTCGACCAGATCAGCTAAAAGGAAAAAAGTATTGCAAATTCCACAACCTATGGAATCATAACACAACTGATTGTGTCAAGCTAAAGGATCAGATTCAGGTGTGGCTCAGTAATGGTAGTCTACAGGTAGAAGCTCCGGCGACCGCAGCAGCGCTAATAGACCTGAACCCTTTTCCTAATACTGGGGTCAACATGGTCGAGGTCAACTGGACCAAACAGAACCAAAGGAAACCAACCTTGGACTTGACCACTAATGGAACAGAAGAAAACAGGGACGAGATCCCAGGAAAGAAGAAGGTCAGACCTACAAGCGAAGCCTCACCAGTGATCCTCTGCTCGCGATGTAAGGAGGAATATGGTATTCCAGTGTCACACGAAGAAGTCGAGTAGACTTTCCCCTTTGGTTCTTTCCTGCCAATTAAGTGGGCTTCCCCATCGCGAAATTATCAACCTTCTAGCCCCAAAGCGAGAGGTAGAGAGGAGTCACCACTATCCCCAAAAGATTCAAACTTGTTTAAGAGGTTGAGAGTGGCCGCGGCTGAACAGAGACAGGATGGGAGGAACAGAGATGTCTTAACAAAACCTTACATCCCACCTGCTTCAACTTCCACCATTAAAGAAGGCAAATGGTACACAAGAAAGAAAGGGAAAGCGGTGAAAATCAGCCCCTCTAAGAAAAGGAAGTTGCAGCACAGGTTTGGAGAGGCCAAGCGAGCATTAGAGGCTCTTGATCAGGGCCTGATTAAACCCTCGCAACTGATCAAATCTCCTGAACAATATCAGAAGGAGATGGAGGCACTGGCTGCTAAGCCATTGATGGCTCCTCGCAGTTTCCAAAAGCAACCACGATCGGAATCAGGGGCCACTAAGCCCAGTATTTTTTATAGGATTACAAAGGACAGGACACCTCCGCCAGTTAGGAAAGAAAACTCCCTCAGTCTTTGGGAGATTGGGAGGCAAGGGCAACACTGCAGAAGCTTTATAGTGGAGACCTAAAAAGGTCCAGAGCGCAGCGACGACACCCCTGAAGGAAAGCTCAACAGCAGAGCAGAGTTCAGAGCCTCCAAAGCAGTTGGAAAAGGTGCAAGAACACAAACAGGGTGGTGCGAAAGGCCTCATAGAGGAATCTTTGGTTGATCGGCTAGTTAAGCAGTTCAACACTGACATACCGATGGATGAGCCTGAGCTAGACCTTGAGAAGGCCATGGATGAGACAGATATCGTTGACACCTCCTGTAATATGGTTTACGTGTTACCCGCGAGATATGCGCTGCCAGTCGCTGCACAGGAATGCGTAAGCTGAGGAAGATGTCGAATTACCTTTACAGATTACCTCAACAGTGACTACATCGATCAAGGAGGCAGCCCCGTCGGAAACCAACGACGTTGATGGTAGGGGTTTCTTCATGAGCTTCACAAAACCCACACCTGCTATGGTCCAACACATGCGACCTTTGTATATTACGGCGGAGATCGACGGTACTAAGGTTAGCAAGATCATGGTGGATACCGGAGCCGCGGTCAACGTCATCACTACTAGGACCATGCAGCTGCTTGGAATCAAGAAAGAAAAGATCTAGTCTACGTCCCTAAAGCTTAAGAATTTCGTGGGGACAGTAACGAAGACGTTGGGCCTACTATTCCTACGAATCAAAGTTGGTCCCTCAGAAGGAATACATGTGTTCTTCGTCACAGATTGCTACGCAGCCTATAGCGCCATTCTAGGCCGCGACTGGATTCACCAGAGCTATTGTGTTCCGTCAACTCTCCATCAGGAGCTGATGATGTGGAATAGGGTTACTGACCAGGCTGAGGTGATCAAGGCAGATCCTCGCCCATTCCCTGTTTCAGCGAATTACGTAGATGCCAGGTACTACTTGGAACCAATCACTCCATTGCAGGTTAGTGGCATCGATTAGAAGGGCCGCCCCACAAGGTTGACGACCTCAGAATTAGTACCGTGGGGGCTCACGCTCGCGAAGGAAGACCTGGGAAGGCCTGGCCACGCTGTTCCCAACCCCATAATTAATTGATGGATTGCGACCTTCCACGAGAAGGGATAGAGGCACTCCACTCTCTGTACGAACGACTATCCTCGTACTTGGTGGAGAATGAGGCCTATGATAGAATTGTGACTCTAGAAATTGTCAACGAAGAGTTCTCTGACCAAGAAGCGGAAGAAGAAGAAATCCAGCTAGCACTAGCAGCATTGGATGACACACTTCCCAAGGTCAGGGACCCTACCGAGAAAGTTAACCTTAGAACTCCTGCTGAGCCTATGGAAGTGGCTATCAGCGGGTACTTGGAGCCTAGCGAGAAACAGAGGCTCATGGACCTATTGCAAGAATTCAAAGACTGCTTCGCGGAGAAATATGAAGATATGCCAGGCCTGTCACCGGACTTGGTATGCCACCAGCTGCCAACACTCCCTGACAAGAGGCCTGTGAAGCAAGAGCCGCGATGAATGAACTTTGAGACCCAAGTCTTGTCAAAGAGAAGGTTGAAAAGATGCATAGGTCAGGCATTATAAGACTGGCCAAGTACAATTAGTGGCTATCCAATATAGTGCCTATGCGCAAAAAGAATAGCAAAATTAGGGTCTGCGTGGATTACAGAGACCTTAATTCAGCTACACCTAAAGACGTCTACCCCATGCCGGTCGCGGATATGTTGGTAGATGCAGTAGCAGGGCATGAATTATTATCCGTCATGGGCGGCACTGCAGAGTATCACCAGATTCCGGTAGCAGAGGAAGACAGACATAAAACCGTGTTTCATTGCCCTGGGTTCGCAGGTATTTTCGAGTATGTGGTTATGCCTTTTGGACTGAAGAACGCGGAAGCGACCTATCAGCGCTCTATGAACCTGATCTTTCACGACATTCTTGGGAAGAATTTGGAGGTTTATATCGATGACGTGGTTGTGAAGTCAAAGAAGCGCGGAGACCACATCTTGGATCTTAGAAAGGTTTTTGAACGCATGCGACTACACAAACTCAAGATGAGTCCCGCTAAATGCGTTTTTGGGGTGCAGGCTGGAGATTTTCTAGGATTTATAGTCCATCAAAGGGGCATCGAAGTTCCTGAAGACAAGGCCAACGCGGTAATTAACACATCTCCCCCGCTCACAAAGAAGGAGTTACAGCGAGTACTAGGTAAGATCAACTTCTTACGACGCTTTATCTCTAACTCTGCAGGGAAAATCCAGTCTTTCTCCCCGCTGTTGAGGTTACAAGGGCAGAATGAGTTTATATGGGAACCCAAACATCAGGAGGCTTTCGACAAAATAAAGGCCTATTTGGCGAGTCCACCAGTGCTTGTTCCCCTTAGAGCCGGATTCCCATTAAATTGTATATTTCAGCAGCTGAAGCCTCCATTGGCAGCCTACTCGCTCAGGATGATGAGGAAGGAGTCGAACATGCCATCTTCTACCTCAGTAGGACACTCACAGATTGTGAAACAAGGTATACTCCAATGGAGAAGCTGTGTCTTACGCTATACTTCTCAGCACGCAAGTTGAGGCATTATCTGTTATCTTTCACGACTTGCATCATCGCTCAAACCGACTTGGTTAAGTATATGCTATCGCGACCTATTCTGAGGGGTCGTATTGGCAAGTGGGTGCTAGCCTTGTCAGAATTCTCGCTCCAGTATGTTCCACAAAAAGCAGTGAAGGGTCAAGCCATCACGGACTTTTTAGCGCATCATCCTATGCTTGACGTTCTGGCAGTAAGAGATTTAGAAGTTGCTGTTACAATAGTGGATTGCCCGAATTTGGCATGCTTACCAGAATTCGCCCATTTATATCAAGCAATGATCTCTCTCCAGCCCTGGGTATTGTATTTTGATGGATCCAGAACGGACACACAAGCAGGGGTAGGAATTATCCTGGAAAATCCAACAGGTGATCGTTTTTCCTATTCCTTCAAGTTAGAGTTCCGGTGCACCAACAACCAAGCAGAATACGAGGCCCTCATTATAGGCCTGGAGTTGCTGCTAGAACTAAGAGTGCGAGATGTTCAACTACATGGCGATTCTTTACTCGTGATCAATCAACTCTGTGACGCATATAAGTGCTCAAGTGCATTGCTCATGCCATACTTGGACCGCGCGCTTGAACTTTTAGTCCAGTTTGAGGATGTGGACTTAGAATATATTCCTTGCGAGCGTAACTTTGCTACTAATGAGCTAGCACAATTGGCTACAGGGGTTACACTGAAATATGGCGTTCACGAACGAATCCTCAAAGTAGAGAAACGCACGTTGCCTTCATGGTTTACGCACCCTGACCCACCTGATGAACCGATGGTGGCGGTTTTAGAACCTATCGATGTGGATTGGCGTATTCCTTTGATTGATTACCTCAAAAAGCCTGGCCCCACAGCAGATAGGAAGATCTGTTTTCTGGCTTTAAATTATTTCATCCGAGGAGACGAGCTACCCCTACGTGGCGAAGATGGCATGGACTTCAGCTGTGTCTATGGTTGTGACGCTAAGTGCGTAATGCAAGATGCACATGCAGGTGTGTGCGGAGCTCATCAGGTAGGTCCTAAAAATACGCTGGCTCATCAGAAGACATGGGTATTACTAGCCCCGAATTTTGAAAGACTGTATCGCTTTCGCGAAGGGGTGCCAGGATTGTCAGGCACATGGACCAGTCTAGCATATTCCCAATATCCCCATCTAGCCTATTATCAAACCTTGGCCTGCATGAGGCTGGGCACTGGACTTAATTGGAATGATTCATCCTCATTCTACACTCCAGCACAAGTTCATCATCGTCGCTACGGACTTTTTCACTAAGTGGGTCGAAGCTGAGCCTTTAAAAGAGGCTTCCGGGGCTACCATTCGGCCAATTTATTTTTCAAAATATTATATGCAGGTTTGGCATCCCAGAAGTATTGGTCTCAAACAGGGGGGCAGCATTTATGGGTGGTGATATGGAACAGCTAGTCAATGACTTGGGCATCCAGTTCGTCCATAGTACACCTTATTACTCTCAATCCAACGGACAAGCGAATGCCAGTAACAAAATCGTCATTACCTTACTGAAAAAGATGCTTGCGGAGAACCATCGCCAGTGGCACGAGACATTGTATGAGACACTTTGGGCTTACCGCACCTCTAAACGAAATCCTACTACTACAACACCATATGCTCTGATGTTTGGCCATGATGCAGTCCTTCCTTTGGAGCTCAATGTTCGATCACTGCGCGTACAAGATCAGCATCATTTGATAGCGAAGATTACGTTCAGGCAATGTGGCAAGAGCATGAGGACTTGAGCGAAAAGCGCTTAGAGGCTTTGGATTGCTTGATACAGGAAAAACAGCGCATCGCTCGCGTCTACGATAAGAGGACGCGTGGCCGCAGTTACAACAAGGGTGACATCGTTTGGAAGGCAATGCTTCCTTTTGGCGAAAAGTTGACCGGTCGCGGTAAGTGGACTCCGCGCTGGGAAGGGCCTTTTGTTATTCACAGGATTTTGGAGTGCGGGGCTTTCCACCTCAAAGAATTGGATGGCGACCTCCACTGTAACCCCATCAATGGTCGCTTCCTAAAAAAGTATTATCCCAGTGTTTGGGAGGTCGACGATCCCCCAGATTCTTCAGTTTCTAGGATCGAGGGGTAAGCCTAGTGTTCCTTGGTTCACTTCATTTAGGCCTTATCCTTCTATATTCGCTCCACCTACGAACACTTGGGGGGCAATATTATGTAACCAGGCCTTGGTTGAGGCTACTGCATTTGCTTTGCTTGTTTTGAATAGTCTTTTACCAAATTTCTGTTCAAATTTTCAAAATTTTCTTGACAATATGTGTTAGGAATATATGTAAGGGCCTATTCCAGAGGCCTTATAATTGTTGCCACAATAACAAAATCAGAAAAATTTCATTGCATTCATAAAGTGGCGTTGCGGCCAGAAGCAGTACAATATTTTCGCAACAATTACATTTACAAAGCTAAAAGTGGCTAAAACAACTATAGGGATTTCAAATCTTCTAAGAGCTTCTGGATCTTGCATAAAATGGGGTAGAGAAGTGATCACTCTTCCTTTTCCTCTCTTCACCCTCCTCTGGTCTGAGTCGCCGCTGCATTCATTGGTACTGGAAGGAGAAGGAAGGAAATAATCCATCACAACTGTTCCAGATGGTTATCCTCCAGGATGGAGATGGCATCTTCATGAGAGCGCGACCCAGTTACTTCATCTACCTCCGGGGGAAAAACAAAAGTCATTTCATCAGACCCCAGAGGTAGACCGCGGAAGAAGAATGATAGGCCCAGAGTGGCTTTCTGCCCTTCTTCGTTTTGCTCCACGCTGGAACATCTGAGGAGAGGGAATCCCCAGACTATAGTATCCAACGTTAGGAGCGCCGTGTGTTCTTCAGTCTAACAGAAATAGGTGAATCTCATCTGGATTTTCAGATACCAAAGACACACGACCAGCCATGAGATTAGGCTATAAAACCTACCCAGGCCATGAGATTTAGCTACAAAACATCAGGTTTAGAGGCTAAAGGCGAAATCGTGTGGGGAAGATTTCAGGAAAAGAAGGAAGAGAAGCAGGGCTTGTAAAGATATTTCTGGGAAAACCATATTTGTGTTTGTTTCACTTCTCCAAAGTACATGTATTTATAGAGCCAACCTCAGTGGCTCAACTGTTCGACGGGCAGTTGGGGGACTTTCAATGCCATCAATGGGAATATCAATAGAATTGAATGAGAGGATCTCAGAAATGAAGAGGCTAACAACGCGTGGCAAGCAGAGCAATCTTCAAGAAGATAACCGCTTCGCTCCATTCCAAGATCATCTTTTCAATTGGTGTTAATACGTGTTGAAGGCGGAGGTAAAACACTTAACTTCCAATATGTGGACAAATATTTAGGCCAGTTAATGTGGACCAAATATTTAATTAAATAATGATAATAATATTGTTCATACAAAATAATGGGCCTAATGATAGAGGCCTAAAGATTTCGGCCTGCATAGGACAGGCGAAGGAGATGTTGATCCAGGCGAAAGCTGGCATCGGCTGCTGCTCGTTTTGCTTGCTGGGCTGCTTCGCGAGATTGAGCCAGATCCTGGGATAAAGTCTCAGAGGCGGCTAATATGGTTGTTCTAGCAGAGACTCCTCATGGGCAAGCCTGGTAGTCACAGCATCTAGTTGGGCCTGGATTTCCCGAAGTTTAGACCGGAGGTGACTCTGCGCGAGCCTCAAATCTATGATCAAGACAGCGCGGTCACTTAAGAAATCGCGCGAGCAGTCCATCCGCTGAGTGAGAGTTTGATAATGTGCCTGGGTCAGTGTGGCCTGCGCGTTCGCGGCCACCCTCTCATTCAGCCATTGGGGAAGTGCCTCCAACAGTTCATCAACTTCACGAAATTGATCTTCAGTGATAGCATGCTCACGAAGAAGAACTCGGAGATACTCTAGGACTCTCGCAGGCGCGCCAGGCGCTAGGATATTAGGTCCCAAGAGATGACGAAGGCCTTCTGTAGCATCATCAACAACCCCAGATGGGATAACTTCAAGCACACAAGCTAGTCTTTCTAATCTAGAGGGAAGCGCAAGTGGCGGGTTTGGTTCCCCATCAACAGGAGCCTCAGGGGGCTCCGCGGCAAGAGTCGACTCTGGCGTTGGCTCAAGATTTTCTATTTCCTCCTTTACTTCAGGTGCTAGGGGGCAACTTCCTGATCAGCCAAGTTATCGCCATCCGGTTCAGCAGGGTGGTAGACAGCTATCTCCTCCTCGACAACGACAGCTGCCTCTTCATTCGGAATAACGTTTTGACCCTACAGAGAGACGTTAGAATATAGAAAGAAGCAGGAACCAGGACACACCACTTGGTAGAAATTGTACCTCTTCAGTAGGAGGCTCGCGGAGAATTGCTAAAGGCACTGGTTCTTGGGCAGCTTCACCAAAGTTTAGAGGAACCAAGTCAAGCGCTACTTGCTCGCGAGAAGTATCTGGTGGCAGTTCTCTTTCTTCAGCATCAGGCGAACTATCATCCAAGACCTGCACTGGAACCAGGGCCAATTGGGAATCACTTGTGCTAGTAATTGGAGGTGCAGATGACCCTTCCCCAGTTTGGCTAGAGGATCTGCGACGAACCTGCAAATGAGGAGCGTTATAAGGTTTGGACTTAGGGATATATATATATATATATATATATATAAAGAAGAATTTCAGTGCTCACTTTGAAAATATTTTACCAGACGATCAGCGATTGGTGCATCTTCTTCCCATGGATCGGTCCGAGGGTCAGAGCGACTGCGTTTGCGGGCCAGAGCAATTGCAATCTATAGAGATCAACCAACGCGAGTGTACTTTGTGCTGATGGAGGCCCGGTTGGGGGGCCAATTCTACGCCAGGAGGTGTTGTAGTTCCAAGCGTCGTAGAGAGGGAAGGGCACTAGTTGGATCAGACCAAATTGGCGAGCAAAGTGGTTGGGCACGTAAAGCTCATAACTGAGTTCCTCAGCAGCGAGTCTGATGTCTGAGCAGGAGATAGCGCGGCGGAAAGCCAAGCTCGCGTGATCGCTATAATTGCTGTCCCCAGGAAGGAATCCATTTCCGAGTGGAGATGGGAATCTTCATCCAAGCACCAAATCACAGTATGGCATTTCATGCAGAACATACAGATAGGAGAAACACTAGTAGTATGGTGGGGATGCGTACCTTGCCTCGCAACACAGCCACTGACCTAGAAGGGCGTTGGCCGGTGGAGCAATGAGATGTCTTCGCGACGGAAGAAAGGAAAGTAAATCTGAATCTAGAAATCGAGGATCCAAAAGGGACCTGAGATGTTGGTCTCGAATGGATGCATGACAGCCTGGTACAGGGTGCGGTAGAGAGCGCCTAACACCGATTGTCCCAGCCCGACGCAGCGGCCGTTGTAGAGGGCTGTTGCCAATGAAGTCCAAGGACCAGTGGGCTTGTTGGAGGAAATATAGAAAATAAATCTGCAGAGCCAGTACTCTAGAAAAGTAATGCCTCCGGTGGCATTGTGCTCTTTGCGATAGTGGGCCAGCCACCGCGAGTAAGAGGTGATGTAAGTGCTATGACCAGTCTGGTCCATGGTTGAGGTGAAGGTGATAGAGTCAAATTGACCATACACGTATGGCTCCTCATCAATAGGTAACCCAGTGATAGTGAGAATATCGAGCAGGGTGATACCCATTTGGCCAAAGCAAAAGTCAAAAGTGTGGATGGCGGTGTTCCAGAAGCAGAGAAAGGCGGCAAGCGGTGAGCGATTACCGCCGCATGGGAGATTAAAACATAGATCTATGGTGTGGGTAATACCTGCAGCGTTCCAAAGACCCAGATCTCGCGCTCGCGTTTCGCGATACCATGAAAGCTCTGCGGCACTGATATTGGATGGCCAGTAACCTATTTTGGCTCGGTGGTGGTGTGCACCCCAACTTCTGAAATCTCTGAGGGTCCTTCGGAGGACTGGAATGGGTCGTAGGATGGGCAGGCTGTAAAGGGCGATAGCGTCGTCCGGGATGAAATCTCGCTATGCTTGGCCCAGGCCGGTGTGATTATCAGAAAGCCTCAGTAACAATGGCCTTTGAATGGTGGTGTGGATGTGACAGCGAGCCCCGATACTGGTTCCCCAAGTGTGGGCAGCCTTCTCATTGATCTCCTCCTCCTGATCGATGACCATTTTCTTTGGGGGAGCCATTTTTGGTTTGCTGTAAGAGGATGATGAAGCGAGAAGGGTTTTACGGGATTTAGGGGACTGAAAGAGTTTCTGATGTGACAGGTCTGAAGTGGCTTTAGTTTAAATAACAGTTTTTGTGAGGGAAATGATACGACGAGAAGACGTTTCGCGAAGCGAACAGACGAACCTTCATTACTAATATCATTTTGATCAGCGGACATGTCGTTTAAGTCCCCTTCAATCAGTTACATTTCTGCGGGCCTGATTTCGGGGCCTGGGGGTTAATGTTTGAGCCCAAAAGTATTTTTGGCAAGATCCTTTAGTGGGTTTAGCATAGCGGGGTCGATACCTGCGGCCCAAAAATAGGACTACTTGGGTTTGGGTTACAGCTTCGCCCAATCCAGAATCCATAAGGAAAACGAACCCTTATTGGAATCAAGTAGCGGAGATTAAATAGGAAACTGCAATCAATAATCCTTCGATAGCAAGGAACAGTCGAAACCCTAGTATAAATACCAGGTTTCAAGGATGGAAAAGACACAACTCTCAACTTAATCATACAGATTATCAAAGCCTCTCGGAGCAAACCTACCTGCAACCTGCTTGCAAACCAGCGAAGCTAAAGATACGCTTTAGCAAACCCTGTGCTTTCTCCTCAACTTTCCGGTGATTGCTCTGCTCAACCTACAACGTTCAGTATCGACTCGGTTTCGTGAAGAGATCACAACCAAAGTCCTTACCCGTAAGGCAAAGAAGTCCTTTTCCGAAAGGCAGAGAAAAGAACCTTGTGACGAGGTTGGTGCTCTCCTCGTCCACATCGTTTGATTCAAGAAGTCAGGTCAAGGGGCCCCCCGACGACTACACCCCACGGTGCTGGCACCCCTGCGCACATGCTCAAAAGAGACAGTTTGCGAACCAACTAGTTTTGGAGCCGAACACCATTAATCTATGTATTTCTCAGTTAAATTTTGCATATTTCGTTTTTTGGCAGGGCACAATTAAGCTTGTTTTTCAACCTGCAGAGGAGGGTCATGCCGGGGCATACCATATGTTAAAAGAGGGTGCTCTTGATGGAATTCATGGCATTTTTGGATTACATGTTTCGCGAGAAATGCCGACCGGTACTATTGGTTCTAGACCTGGTCCACTCCTTGCTGGTTCTGGTAGATTTTTAGTCACAGTTCAAGGAAAAGGTGGACATGCTGCAGCTCCCCATTTGACTGCCGACCTGATTCTTGCAGCCTGCTCGGTCATCCTTGCCCTCCAACAGCTTGTTTCTCGAGAAACCGACCCTCTAGAGCCCAGGGTATGTATAAGATGAAAAAGTATATATACCAATCTTGTTAGACAGTCTTGCATGTTTTGTATGTGTATTGCATCGCATCAATCATTCAGAGCTTCTTATTAGAATGTGTGAACTACGATTCACTATTTGACTACATGCATGCAAGATATCTAGCAAGTGACTATGATTGAAGGGATGCACCTCTCATTTTTAACTTCTATTACTATGACATATGAACATTCGATCTAGGGAGTAGATATCTAAAAGGGTATTTCTTTTTTCATTTGATTGGTAATAGGTGGCAACCGTTGGGTTTGTTAAGGGTGGCCAAGCAGATAATGTAATCCCAGAATCGGTGTTACTTAAAGGCACTTTTTGAAGCATGACTTTAGAAGGCTACATTACCTTCAGCGAAGGTTTAAAGAGGTACGATTAATTTGAGGTCTAATTAATCCGCTATAGACTTTTTTTTAACCTGGGAAGTAACTCTTTTAATTAACATCCGAGTTCTTAATTGGGAAATATCAATCTGGTATGTTGTATTGCCAGATTAATAGTCTGATAATATAGCATACCAGTTAGGCACATAACTGGCTTGAGATTATATGAGCGCATATAATATGTATGACTTGCATACAAGTCATAGAAATGCAAGCATCAGTGCACGTGTACCGCAACAACAGACTTCATGCTTGAGAAAATGAGGCCGTATCCACCTCTTGTAATTGATGAAGCACTGTATGAACATGGCAAGAGATCGAGTAAGCGAAGCTTTGGTTGGGGAACCATATGTGTATCTTCTTCCAATGTCTTTGGCAGCAGAGGACTTCAGCTTCTACACACATCAGATGGCCGCCGCATTGTTCATGATTGGGACTAAAAACGATACTTTGGGGTCGAACACTACAGACTTACATTCACCTTTCTTGGTCATTGATGAGGAGGTACTTCCGATAGGAGCAGCTCTTCATGCTGCAGTTGCCATTTCTTTCTTGGATAATACCACTGATGCAGCTGTCACTCGGTCGCTGACTAGCTAGTTTGGTTAACCAGAAACTTTTAGTTTTTGTGAATAATTGGTATTACGAAATTTGTGGATGCATGTCTATTTATTGCTAAAAACGAAAAATCTTGTAGAAGAAAATGATGTCAATACTTAAAAGAGTAGGTGAAATTTTACGGTCAATCTTATGAAGAACTAATAAAAGAGAACAAAGAACAGATAAAGAGGGGAGATAGAAAACGTTGAGGGTCGTACAGATTTTTGCGTAACACTAGATGATCGAACTACCTTCTTGCATCTCACCTAGACTCCACTTTACGTGGTAGCTCATATGACATATATATATATATATAAGGTTTTTGGGTTAAATTCTGCTTACTCCCTGTACTTATAGGGTTTCATCGTTTTAGTCTCTAACCTTTGAATTTCACTTAAAAAGTCTTTAAACTCCTAATTTCCTCCCAATTGGTTCCTGCCGTCAAATATCTTTCAAAAACTCTTTTATCTTCCCCTAAAAAGTCTATTATACCCTCAATTGGGAGTATTACGGGATGTCAGTTTAATTTATTATTGACTCATTGTTTGGCGATTTAAATTTGTACAAAATATGTGTGTAGCATACAAATAGTCAATAATAGTTTAATTTATTATTGACTCATTGTTTGGCGATATTTGGATGCCAACAATCGCGATTACTTCATTTGGAGGCCAGCAAGCAACTGAATTATTAGCGACGGAGACTGGTAGGATTGGGCTGTAGAAGACAACCCAGCTTTGGCCACAATATATATAGTTGTAATCAATTAACATGTAGATGAGGTGATTAGCGTTACATTTGATGATTTGATAATATTGGATCTTCCATGTGATTAGTAATTTAGTATATAATTCCATGTTAATCTAGACAGTTTTATATTACATGATAAGGCTTTAAGAAAAGACATTACAGGCAACAGAGCACAAAACCTATTTAAATAGACAGAGGTGAGTTGTCAAGGGAATCCTCATATAATGTAATGAGTGATGGAACATGCAAACCCCTGCGCTGATTATTTATTTTGATGTGGATTCTTATATTGTTAACGTTTAGTTCTTGGTAGCAGCCGTTTAAATCTAGTTATGAATGATGCTACGATTTTACTTTTGTGTTTTTATTTATAGGAATGATATTTTCTACTAGCGTTTGGCTTTTCACATATTCTGAATTAGAAGAACTCATGTCCTCTAGAATAGGGTTTAGATCCAACAAACTGTATTGTCCAGGAGAGCCAGGTTTTGCTTCGAAACAATTACTAGTAGTGACTCCAACAAGCGTATAGATCCCAGCAATTCAATATACTTAAAACCATAGGAAATGAAGAACACAGTGCCCTAATAAAATAATGCAAAAGAAAAGGAAGAGAGCACGATAAGTTATTATATAGTTCCGGACTATCACGAGTACTGTAGTCCAAATTAATGTGATTAGCCCATAGAAAAATGCTTATTGTTGATAAGTTCATTTAATATAATTTTTTCACTCTCTATATTAAACTGTATAAAAATTGAACAATTTTTCACATGATAATATCGCATGGTGATCTGGAATCATAGACTAATTACTCGAAAATATGGCCCACATCCTAGCAAAACATTTTACAACTTTTTAATAATATAATGGTGCTAAAATTTACCAACAGAATTGGTTATTACAACTTTTTCATTTGCATTTTCAAATTTCAAATGGGCCGGGTCAGACCCAACAAAGACAGCAACAGTAGTTTTTTTGTTTTTGTCAAAAACAAATACCATTTTGTTGACTTCATCGAAAATTCTTCAGACCAAAAAAAATACTTGATCGAAAATTCTGTTGCACATTTTCATGGAGTGGCTGCGTATCGTGGTGTTATTTTCGACGTTAGCAATTCATGTATCATGGGGTCAAGAGAGCACTACTGGTTCGTTAACGGAGCTGAGTCAACTGAGTCGGGAGTTGCTGGACTCGGCCAGGGAGCCTGAGTTCTTTGATTGGTTGAGAAAAATCAGAAGAAAAATCCACGAGAACCCTGAGCTCGCCTTTGAGGAGGACGAGACGAGCCAATTCATAAGATCGGAGCTCGACTTGCTTGGGATAGAGTACACGTGGCCGGTGGCCAAGACTGGAGTGGTTGCCTCCATCGGTTCTGGGTTGCAGCCATGGTTCGCTCTCAGGGCAGACATGGATGCTCTCCCAATTCAGGTCAGTCATTCTCTCTCATCTGGAAGGTCAGCAGATTAAACAACTACAAGAAATGAAGTTTCCCAAAATGAATTCATGTAGCTCAGTGGTACATCATTAAATATATTTACAAAATGATCTATACGGAAACTCTAGGAGTGATCGAACACTCGAGCTTTTTTTTTTTTTTTAATAATGTGACATTACTTTTAAAATTAGAATTGTAAATACATAAATAATTCGATGAATCTGGTAAGCCTGGAAGTACTAGTATTTCATGATATGGAATTATGGATCTTCTTGTTTGTAAGGAATTGGTTGAGTGGGAGCACAAGAGCAAGAACCCCGGGAAGATGCATGCTTGTGGCCATGATGTTCATGTAACCATGCTGCTTGGAGCTGCTAAGTTACTTCAGCTTAAGAGTAAACAGTTAAAGGTATCCTAGTTAAGTTAATATGCTCAGAACCTATGCATTGCTTAGTTGACTAAATTTTGCATGTTTCGATTTTTATAGGGCACAGTCAAGCTTGTTTTTCAACCTGCGGAGGAGGGTCATGGAGGGGCATACCATATGTTAAAAGAGGGTGCTCTTGATGGAATTCATGGCATTTTTGGATTACATGTTTCGCCAGAAATGCCGACTGGTTCAATTGGTTCTAGACCTGGTCCATTTCTTGCTGGTGCTGGTAGATTTTTAGTCACAGTTCAAGGAAAAGGTGGACATGCTGCAGCTCCCCATTTGACTGCAGACCCAATTCTTGCAGCCTGCTCGGTCATCCTTGCGCTGCAACAGATTGTATCTCGAGAAACCGACCCTCTAGAGGCCAGGGTACATACATATATGTTTAGGAATACAGGGAACATTAGACATCTCTTGTTAGACAGTCTTGCTTGTTTTCTTATGTTTACTGCATCAATCATTGAGTGGTAGTCTTGCTTGTTTTCGTATGTTTACTGCATCAATCATTGAGTGGTAGATTCTTGTCAAGATACGCATGACTTAAGATTCACATTCTGACAACATAACATACAATATATGTGCAGCAAGTGAATATGATACAAATAAAGGGATCCACCTTTCATTTTTAACTTTAATTATGTCTACGAACATTGTAGGGAGTAGATATCTAAAAGGGTATTTCTTCATTTCTGACTGGTTATAGGTGGTAACAGTTGGGTTTGTTAACGGTGGCCAAGCCGCAAATGTCATCCCAGAGACAGTGGAACTTAAAGGGACTTTTCGAAGCTTGACTTTAGATGGTATACATTACCTTCAGCAAAGGATTAAGGAGGTACATACAATTAGTTTGAGGTTTAATATATTAATCCTGGTTCAGATTTGTGGATTGAGAAATGTTAATCATCCGGTATATATGTTGTATTGCTATACTATACATATATTCTGCAGTATGACAATATAACATACCAGATGTCTAGCAAATTATTATATTTCAAGCATGTATGGCTTCTATACTACAGGTGATAGAAATGCAAGCATCAGTGCATCAGTGTAATGCAACAGTGGACTTCATGCTTGAAAAAATGAGGCCGTATCCACCAACTGTAATTGATGAAGCACTCTATGTACACAGCAAGAGTGTTAGTGAAGCCTTGGTTGGGGAACCAAATGTTTATCTTCTTCCAATGACTATGGGAGCAGAGGACTTTAGCTTCTATACACATAAAATGCCAGCCGCAATGTTCATGATGGGGACTACAGACCATACCATGGGATCGAATGCTACAAGTTTGCATTCACCGTACTTGGTCATTGATGAGGAGGTGCTTCCAATAGGAGCAGCTCTTCATGCTGCGGTTGCGATCTCGTTCTTGGATAGCAATACGCATGCTACTGCTGCCACTCAGACGTCATTCACTACTTAGTTAATTAGGAACTTTTTCTGTGAATAATTCGTACGAGGATTCAGGAAATTTGTGGATGTCCATTGCTAAAAATGAAAAACATGCAAGCAGCAAAAGTTTGATGTCAATACTAAAGTACATGTGACTAAAATTTCCCTTCAAGATTACTCTTGAGTCCCCATAAATCTTGGTATCTTGAAGCACAACGTAATATTAACCAAAAGACTGTTTAAGGACAAACGTAAAATAACAAAGAGAGAGAGAGTTTTGTTTAAGGGAGAATGGAGATTCAAGTGTGTTTATTCATCTCATATAAGAGGGTATTTATAGGAATACATTGTAGTGTGAATGCTTAAAGAGAAACCAAAATGATAACAATCCCAATGATGAAATCTGTCATGCTTGTTGCCTCTTGGTAAAGCATGTCACACAAGTCTTCATACACTCAAGTACCTATGTTTATACACTCAAGTACCTATCTATACACTTAAGTATTTGTTACATGATATAGATATTTATAGTATAATACATTTATACTACAACACTCTCTCTTGGATATTTCATGTCAATAGTATTGTATTTGTGGTGCGCTTCGAAGTTGCCTCGTTAAAAACATTGCCAAGTAATAAAACCCTGTGCGAAAAAACAACCTTGGTCGAAGGAGAAAAAGAGCACAACGCGCCTTGAGTATGGAGTATATTTCTGGATACTCTCCCTGATTTAGATTCCCCTTGAAGAACGTGGGAGTTCGGATATCTTTCTCAATCCGATGCTCTTTACATGTTTCTCGAAAGCAGATTTTGGTAATGACTTAGTAAATAAGTCAACTACATTTTCTTCTGATCGGATTTGATTTACTTCAATGTTCAGAAGTGTTTGTTGTTGTTGACTGTAGAAGAATTTCGGCGATATATGCTTCGTATTGTCGCCCTTGATGAAACATAATTTCATTTGCTCAATACAAGCTGCATTATCCTCGTAAATGCATGTAGGTTCATTTGTGGTAAATTTCAAACCACAAGTTCCTCGAATGTGTCTATTTACAAACTTTAGTCATATGCACTCACGCACAGCTTCATGTAGGGCAATAATCTCTGCATGATTTAAGGAAGTAGCAATAAGGGTCTGTTTTGTAGATCTCCAAGATATCGCTGTGCTTCCCATGGTAAAGACATAACCTGTTTGGGAGCGACCTTTGTGAGGGTCAGAGAGATACCATGCATCAACAAAGCCCATCAAAATATCATTATCATTTTGATGGAGGGGAGGAGGAGAACGTCGGTCACTAGGGATAGTGTTGCCAACGTTTACATTACGGAAGGTGGCTTTTTGCTTCGTGGGGTCTGATCCCATGCTTCTGTCTTTTCTTTTCTCTCTGTAGGGATAAAACAAACTCATATCAATCGTACCTTTCAGGTATCGAAAGATTGTCTTTATACCAATCCAATGGCGGCGTGTTGGCGCAGAACTATGTCGAGCTAACAAGTTTACTGCGAATGAGATATCCGGTCTTGTGCATTGAGCTAAATACAATAATGCGTCTATCACACTTAGATATGGTATTTCAGCCTCTAATAAATCTTTGTCCTCATCCCTTGGACGAAACGGATCTTTTCTGGGCTCAAGACTACGATTGATCATGGGAGTACTCACAGGCTTTGCTTTATCTTCATTAAAGCGCCTTAGTAACTTTTGAGTATATGTTGACTGATGGACCATAATCCCAGCATTACAGTGCTCGAGTTCTATTACAAGACAAAACCGTGTTTTCCCAAGATCTTTCATCTCAAATTCGGATTTCAAATATTTAGCAGTTTCTTTTAACTCATCTAGAGTTCCAATTAGGTTCATGTCATCGACATAAACTGCTAATTGCAAATCCGGATCTTGTCCTTTTAATGAACACGCAAGGGCATATTTCATTGTTAACATATCATTTCCCAATCAAATAGTCACTTAGACAGTTATATCACATCCGTCCAGATTGTTTCAATCCATATAGTGAGCGTTTCAATCTTATTGAAAACGCGCTCCGTGGTTTAGAGCCATTTGATTTGGGTAATTGAAGTCCATCTGGAATCTTCATATATATCTCTGAATCTAGATCCCCATATAGATATGTTGTAACCACATCCATGAGCTGCATGTCAAGTTTTTCGGAAACTACCAAACTGACAAGGTAGCTGAACGTTATAACGTCCATTACGGGAGAATATGTCTCTCGTAGTCGATTCCAGGACGTTGTGAGAAACCTTGAGCCACAAGGCGGGCTTTGTATCTAACAACATTATTTTTCTCATTACGCTTTCTAACAAAGACCCATTTATAGCCAACAGGTTTTATATTTGGTGGTGTCAATGTTATAGACCCAAATACCTGCCTCTTTGTTAGTGAATCCAATTCAGTCTAGATCGCATCTTTCCATTTGGGTCAATATGCTCTTCGTTGACATTCTTCAACGGAGCGAGGTTCGATATCATCGTATTCTATAATTCCTTTTACAATATGATATGCAAATGCATCATCAATAGCCATAGAATTTATGTCCATCATTACATGTATACTAGTGTAATTCATGGAGATGTCTCTATTCTCTGGAATTAGTTCTGCCATTGGAGCGTCCCCCAATAATGCCTCTTGGACATAACCATAATCCGAAATATTTTCATGAAATGGATTATTTGTATCGATGATTAATGGATTATTTTGTGTCAAACTCGCTTTCTTTCTTGGATGATAATCCATCGAACCTATGGGCCTCCCGCGCTTCCTGGCAGGAGCCGTATGCCTAGCCACTGCATCACCCATATAGGGGACGTCATGTCCTTTAGTTTTAGGGACATCAATCCTTGCAGGTACATTTGCAGTAGGTATGTGTGATCTTGTCACTTTAGCGATGTCAGAAAACGCATCAGGCATCGATTCTGCTACGTTCTGAAGATCGAGAATCCTCCGCACTTCTATTTCAGATTGTGCGGTTTGGAGATCAAGAGGAGACAAAGTGGGGACAAACCACGACAATTCCTGTCTTTTCTGTTGAACATTAATGTTCATGTCTCCCCCTAATGACGGGAAGAATGTCTCATCAAAGTAACAATCCGCAAATCTAGCAGTAACTAGATCACCTGTCAAGGGTTCTATGTAGCGGATAATGCTTGGAGAGTCATATCCAACATAAAGGCCTAAGCTTCTTCGAGGACCCATTTTGGTGCGCTGTGGCGGTGCAATTGGCACATAGACTGCACACCCAAATATGCATAAGTGTGAGACATCAGGCTCATACCCAGTCACCATCTGGGACGCAGAAAAGGGTTGGGTGGCAGTGGGTCTCAGACAAATAAGCATAGCTGCATGTAATATTGCATAGCCCTAAGTAGAAATAGGGAGATTGGTGCACATAACCAATGCCCTAACAACCATTTGAAGTCTTTTAATGGCAGCTTCTGCGAGTCCATTTTGGGTGTGTACATGAGGGACAGGGTGTTCAACCTCAATCCCAATGGACATGCAATAATCATCAGAAGTTTTTGATGTAAACTCTCCAGCATTGTCAAGACGAATTGACTTAATAGGATGATCAGGGTGGTGAGCCCTTAACTTAATGATTTGTGCTAGGAGTTTAGCAAATGTAGCATTTCTTGTGGATAAGAGCATGACATGTGACCAACGTGTCGATGCATCAACCAACAGTATAAAATATCTAAATGGTCCGCAAGTTGGTTGGATAGGTACACAAATATCACCTTGTATTTTTTGTAAAAATGGTATATTTTCTTTAGTGTCTTTTGCATAGAATGGTCTCGATCCTACTTTTGCTAAAGAGTAAGCTTTGCAAAACGAATGATATGCTTTAGAAGTAACTCTTTGGACCAATGTTTGGTTTGTACTTCTTTTCGTTTTGAAGAATGGATGTCCGTGTGAAGTTTTTAATATATGGAGCATCATATCACGACCTGGATGTCCCAAACGGTCGTGCCAAAGCCTGTATGTGTCAGGATCTCATAAATTTTCACTCATGACATGGTTGGATTCAATGGCTCTAATAGTGGTTGCATACAATCCACTAGAGCGACACATAAGTTTCTCTAATACTCGTGTACTTCTATAGTTATTAGAGGTGATGCAAAGGAAATCTTGTCCATTCTCACAGGGTTCTTCCAGCCCTTGGAGTATATAGAGCTTCGGCGACATTAATATTTGTGCCATTTGACAAAAAAAGTTGAGCTGGTCCTCGATCATGAATCAATTGTGATGGTCCTGCCATCGTAGTTATTGAAGATCGACTAGGCGTCATCCATAAAAATAATTGCATATGTCACAATATAGTATATGTGGTGCCACTGTCGAGAAGACATTCCAATTCTCCGGAAAACATACTGAAAAAGAATAAAGTTCGGAATATTAACACATGTCTATGACATTGAATGATAATGCGATACTTTATTAATAGGGAAAATAGCCAATGATTACATCAAAGTTTTTCAAAGTCTATTCCAAAATAAAATCAAACTTTAAACAAATTGTTGTCACTCAATCCGTTTGGTAATTCCAATTAAATATGACCAGGAAAGTAGAGAGATGTTGGTGGAGCGAGGCTCGCTTAAATACCCCGATCTCAATTACTTTCCTAGACATCATACTTCATTGGGTACGCCACATGAGAAGGAGTTAATACAATTGTTATTTATTGACTAAGGCACATTTTTCGTTCTTGGAAAATAGAAAAAAGACTATTCTAATCAAAGTCTGCGGCATCCTCATGCTCTTCATTTACAGCTTTGAAGTCCTCAATGGTGAGATTGACATCTTCACCATCTTCATCTTCAATAAGGTTGGCTTCTTGCTCCCTTGCTTCCCTGTACTCCTTGTAGCGTGCAGCTAGTTGGGTACTTGCATGGCATTGCTTAAACCAATGCTCGATTGATCCGCATCGATGACACATGTCATTGTGGTTACCTCCCTTCATTTGAGGTGCAGGTTGTGCACGTTGCTGATATTCTCTAGGTGGGTTGCTGCTACTACCACGGCGCATGGTGCGACCTCCACGACTCATGGTGCTATTTCCACGGCCGGTGTTGCCATATCTCCCTCTCCCACGTGTGGAGTTGCCATCACGTGTGCCCGCTCTAAAGTTGCGGTTTCTTTCTTTATTGGGGCGATTATATGGACCCATTCGTCCTTCATGTCCTCTATTATTAAGGTACACATGTCCCTATTGTTAGGGTACCGCTCCTTGCGGCCTCTCTTGGGTGATTATAATTTGCCTCACGAACCCTCTTGGTTCTAACGGGTCTTGAATTATAATTCTTTACGAGGATGTTGTCGTGCTTTTCAGCTACTGACAAAACATTGATGAGCTCATTGAACCTCGTAATTCGTCCAGCATTTACTTCAGTGCGGTATTGCTTTGATAGCAAAATTACTGCGACGGGGAAGGTGGAGAGAGTTTTCTCAATTAGCTCTTCTTCTGTGAGGGATTCTGACAGAACCTCAACATGGCTTTGAGGAGAAGAGCTTCTACATTGTATTCAGCAACAAACTTGAAGTCAGAGAAGCATACATCGTTCCACTGAACCTTCAAGTCAGAGAGGAGGGAATCTTGGATATTGTTAAAGCACTCTTCTAGCGCTCCTCATAGATCCTTTGCATCTTTGATGGATATGTACTCTAATCTGAGTGCTTTGTCCATATGGCGTCACATCAAGATGATTGCTTGTGCATGCTTTATGGGTGTTCGTTGGAACACAAGGCCCACGTTTGGTGCCTAGATGATTGGCAATATCCCTTTCGATGTGAGATGGTTCTCAACGTCGGTTTTCCAGCTATGGTAATCCGAACCTGTTGAGTCAAGGATTTGAAAATCGAGTCTAGGTTCATTCGACATCCTGAAGATAAGAAGAAAATATTAGTTTCGGAGTTTAAACTTCCACGAAAAATAATAAGATTTCCGAGCTATGCTACCAAGAAATCAATTTCCAAGAATATTTAGATTAGACCGAAACAATGATGTTTAATAGGGTCATAAATTGATGCTTGTGGACGCTCTTAGTCCGAACATTATGAACACTCTTAGTTCATTGATTACGAACGCTCTTACTTCGTTTAGCGTGAATTTCTATAATTCCGCTTTTGATTGTAAGTTCCCGAGAAAAAGGAAAGAGGAGAAAAAATGAATAAAAACTAAAAAACAAGAACTTTTAGTAAAGAATACCTTGAAATAGTGTTGTCGGAAAATTTGGTCGGAAAAAGTTATCGGAGGTGATCAGAAGGATCGCTGGAAAAAGTCAAAAAAATCATCCGAAAAGTCGCCAGAAAAATGTCGGAAAAGTCACCGGAAAAGTCATCGGAAACTTGCCCTGCAGATCTGTCGGCAGATCTATCGGCAGCTTCTCAGCAAGTCCTCGGCAGCTTCTCGGCAGCTGCTGCGCAGGGTGCTCGGCAGGTGTCGACAGGTCCTCTCAGCAGGTCTCGGCAGGTCCGCTCGGCAGCTATCCGGCAGCGGTTCAAAACTTCCGGCGGCCAGTTCAGGCTATTTCCGGCCTGTTCTGGCGGTTCTGAAGTCGGTTCTGGGCTTCTTGGACCAAGGGCTTTGATATGTGCTAGGGTTTAGAGGTTTTTTGTAGGTTTGGAAAAATGACTTCGATTGGATGATGAACTTCCTTTCTCTTGTCGATTTTCAATTCTAATTCTAGAGCAACTTCGTGCTGATAACGTGTTTAAGGACAAACGTAAAATAACAAAGAGAGAGAGAGTTTTGTTTCAGGGAGAATGGAGATTCAAGTGTGTTTATTCATCTCATACAAGAGGGTATTTATAGGAATACATTGTAGTGTGAATGCTCAAAGAGAAAACCAAAATGATAACAATCTCAATGATGAAATCTGCCATACTTGTTGCCTCTTGATAAAGCATGTCACACAAGTCTTCATACACTCAAGTACCTCTGTTTATACACTAAAATACCTAACTATACACTTAAATATTTGTTACATGATATAGACATTTATAGTATAATATATTTATACTACAACAAAGACCATTTTATTGTTAGTAAATCTATGTGCATTTCTCTGTTTATTTTGGGAGATTAGTTTGAAGTACAAAATAATCTAACCAAGATTACATAAGAGAGAGAAAATTGTTACTCGTACTTGTCAATTAGACACCTCCAACTTAAGAACAGTTTGCAAAAATTAACATTTATCTAGTGGGATTAATCTTACTGTGTTATAGAGAATATGAATTTAGGAGAAAATAGTGTTTAAGAACTAGAGGATTTGATAAACAGAATAGAAGAGTAAAATTTCAGAGAGAATGAGGATTTCAATGTGTTTATTCATCTCATACAAAGGGGGTATTTATAGGATTACATTGAAGTGTGAATGCTCAAAGAGAAACTCAAAATGATAACCATCTTGATGATGATTTTCTGCCATGCTTGTTGCCCTTTGGTAAAGCATGTTTACATAAGTCTTCATACACTCAAGTACCTATGATTATACACTCAAGTACCTATCTAAATACTTTTACGTATTTTGTTACATGATATAGACATATACAGTATATATACGATTTATACTACAACACTCCCCCTTGGATATTTCATGTTCAATAGTATTGTGTAGATGGTGTGCATCGAAGTTGCCTCGTTAAAAACCTTGCCAAGTAATAAAACCCTGTGGGAAAAAACAACCTTGGTCGAAAGGGAAAAAGAGCACAACGTGCGTTGAGTGTGAAGTATGTTTCTGGATACTCCCCCTGATTTAGACTCCTCTTGAAGATTGTGGGAGTTCGGATATCCTCCTCAATCCGATACTCCTTACATGTTTCTCGAAAGGAGATTTTGGTAGTGACTTAGTAAATAAGTCAGCTACATTATCTTCTGATCGGATTTGATTTACTTCAATATTTAGAAGTGTTTGCTGTTGCTGATTGTAGAAGAATTTTGGCGATATATGCTTGGTATTGTCGCCTTTGATGAAACCTAATTTCATTTGCTCAATACAAGCTGCATTGTCCTCGTAAATGCATGTAGGTTCATTTGTGGTGAATTTCAAACCACAAGTTCCTCGAATGTGTCTATTTATAGACCTTAGCCATATGCACTCACGCACGGCTTCATGTAGTGCAATTATTTCTGCATGATTTGAGGAAGTAGCAACAAGAGTCTGTTTTGTAGATCTCCAAGATATCGCGGTATTTCCCATGGTAAAGACATAACCTGTTTGGGAGCGACCTTTGTGAGGGTCAGAGAGATACCCTGCATCAGCAAAACCCGTCAAAACATCATTTTGATGGAGGGGAGGAAGAGAACGTCGGTCACTATGGATAGTGTTGCCGGCGCTCACATTTCTTTTCTCTCTGTAGGGATAGAACAAGCCCATATCGATCGTACCTTTTAGGTATCGAAGGATTGTCTTTATACCAATCCAATGGCGGCGTGTTGGTGCAGAACTGTGTCGAGCTAACAAGTTTACTGCAAATGAGATATCCGGTCTTGTGCATTGAGCTAAATACAATAATGCGCCTATCGCACTTAGGTATGGTATTTCAGCTTCTAATAAATCTTCGTCCTCATCCCTTGGACGAAACGGATCTTTCATGGGCTCAAGACTACGGTTGATCATGGGAGTACTCACAGGCTTTGCTTTATCTTCATTAAAGCGCCTTAGTAACTTTTGAGTATATGCTGATTGATGGATCATAATCCCATCATTACGGTGCTCGAGTTCTATTCCGAGACAAAACCGTGTTTTCCCGAGATCTTTCATCTCAAATTCAGATTTCAAATATGTAGCAGTTTCTTTTAACTCATCTAGAGTTCCAATTAAGTTCATGTCATCAACATAAACTGCTACAATTGCAAATCCGGATCTTGTTCTCTTAATGAACACGCAAGGGCATATTTCATTGTTAACATATCCCTTCCCAATCAAGTAGTCACTTAGACGGTTATACCACATCCGTCCGGATTGTTTCAATCCATATAGTGAGCGTCTTAATTTTATTGAAAACGCGCTCCGTGGTTTAGAGCCACTTGATTTGGGTAATTGAAGTCCATCTGGAACCTTCATATATATCTCTGAATCTAGATCCCCATAGAGATATGCTGTAACCACATCCATGAGCTGCATGTCAAGTTTTTCGGAAACTACCAAACTGACAAGGTAGCGGAACGTTATAACGTCCATTACGGGAGAATATGTCTCCTCGTAGTCGATTCCAGGACGTTGTGAGAAACCTTGCGCCACAAGGCGGGCTTTGTATCTAACAACCTCATTTTTCTCATTACGCTTTCTAACAAAGACCCATTTATGGCCAACAGGTTTTATATTTGGTGGTGTCAGTGTTATAGACCCAAATACCTGTCTCTTTGTTAGTGAATCCAATTCAGTCTGGATCGCATTTTTCCATTTTGACCAATCTGCTCTACGTTGGCATTCTTCAACGGAGCGAGGTTCGATATCATCGTATTCTATAATTCCTTTTGCAATATGATATGCAAACGCATCATCAATAGCCATAGAATTTCTGTCCATAATTACATGTATACTAGTGTAATTCATGGAGATCTCTCTATTCTCTGGAATTGGTTCTATTATTGGAGCGTCCTCCAATGATGTCTCTTGGACATAACCATAATCCGGAATTTTTTCATGAGATGGATTATTTATATCGATGATTAATGGATTATTTTGTGTCAAGCTCGCTTTCTTTCTTGGGCGAGAATCCATCGAACCTATAGGCCTCCCGCGCTTTCTAGCAGGAGCCATGGGTCTAGCCACTGCATCACCCATAGAGGGGATGTCATGTCCTTTATTTTTAGGAACATCAATCCTTGCAGGTACGTTTGCAGCAGGTATGTGTGATCTTGTCACTTTAGCGATATCAGAAAACGCATCAGGCATTGATTCTGCTACGTTCTGAAGATCGAGAATCCTCCGCACCTCTATTTCAGACTGTGTGGTTCGGGGATCAAGATGAGACAAAGTGGGGACAGACCACGACAATTCCTGTCTTTTCTGTTGAACATTAATGTTCTTGTCTCCCCCTAATGACGGGAAGACTGTCTCATCAAAGTGACAATCCGCAAATCTAGCGGTAAATAGATCACCTGTCAAGGGTTCTATGTAGCGGATAATGCTTGGAGTATCATATCCAACATAAAGGCCTAAGCGTCTTTGAGGACCCATTTTGGTGCGCTGTGGCGGCGCAATTGGCACATAGACTGCACACCCAAAGATGCGTAAGTGTGAGACATTAGGCTCATACCCAGTCACCAGTTGGGACGCAGAAAAGGGTTGGGTGGCAGTGGGTCTCAGACGAATGAGCACAGCTGCATGTAATATTGCATAGCCCCAAGCAGAAATAGGGAGATTGGTGCGCATAACCAATGCCCTGGCAACCATTTGAAGTCTTTTAATGGCAGCTTCTGCGAGTCCATTTTGGGTGTGTACATGAGGGACAGGATGTTCCACCTCAATCCCAATGGACATGCAATAATCATCAAAGGTTCTTGATGTAAATTCTCCAGCATTGTCAAGACGAATTGACTTAATAGGATGATCGGGGTGGTGAGCCCTTAATTTAATGATTTGTGCTAGGAGTTTAGCAAATGCAGCATTTCTTGTGGATAAGAGCATGACATGTGACCAACGTGTCGATGCATCAACCAACACCATAAAATATCTAAATGGTCCGCAAGTTGGTTGGATAGGTCCACAAATATCACCTTGTATTCTTTGTAAGAATGGTATATTTTCTTTAGTGTCCTTTGCATAGGATGGTCTCGATCCTACCTTTGCTAAAGAGCAAGCTTTGCAAAACGAATGATACACTTTAGAAGTAACTCTTTGGACCAATGTTTGGTTCGTACTTCTTTTCGTTTTGAAGAATGGATGTCCGTGTGAAGTTTTTAATATACGGAGCATCATGTCACGACCTGGATGTCCCAAACGGTCGTGCCAAAGCTTGTATGTGTCAGGATCCCATAATTTGTCATTCATGACATGGTTGGATTCAATAACTCTTATAGTGGTTGCATACAATCCACTAGAGCGACACATAAGTTTCTCTAAAACTCGTGTATTTCCGTAGTTTTTAGAGGTGATGCAAAGGAACTCTTGTCCATTCTCACAATGTGTTTCCACATGAAAATCATTGGCTCTAATGTCTTTAAAGCTTAATAGGGTCCTTCCGGCCCTTGGAGCATATAGAGCTTCGGCGACATTAATATTTGTGCCATTTGGTAACAAAAATTGAGCTGGTCCTCGACCATGAATCAATTGTGATGGTCCTGCCATCGTAGTTACTGAGGATCGACTGGGTGTCATCCATAAAAATAATTGCCTATGTCGCAATATCGTATGTGTGGTGCCACTATCAAGAAGGCATTCCAATTCTCCGGAAAACATACTGAAAGGAATAAAGTTCGGAATATTAACACATGTCCATGACATTGAATGCGATAATTTATTAATGGGAAAATAGCCAATGATTACATCAAAGTTATTCATAAGTCTATTCCAAATATCAAACTCTAGACAAATTGCTATCACTCAATCCGTTTGGTAATTCCAATGGAATATGACCAGGAAAGTAGAGAGATGTTGGTGGAGCGAGGCTCGCTTAAATACCCCGATCTCAATTGCTTTCCTAGACATCATACTTCATTGGGTACGCCACATAAGAAGGAGTTTAATACAATTGTTATTTATTGACTAAGGCACATTTGCCATTCTTGGAAAATAGAAAGAGGATTATTCTAATCAAAGTCTGTGGCATCCTCGTGCTCTTCATCTACAGCTTTGAAGTCCTCAACAGTGAGATTGACATCTTCACTATTTTCATCTTCGGCAAGGTTAGCTTCTTGCTCTCTTGCTTCCCTGTACTCCTTGTAGCGTGCAGCTAATTGGGTACTTGCATGACATTGTTTAAACCAATGCTCGATTGATCCACATCTATGACACATGTCATTGTGGTTTCCTCCCTTCATTTGAGGTATAGGTTGTGCAGGTTGTACAGTTTGTACAGGTTGTGCACGTTGTGGATATCCCCTAGGAGGGTTGCTGCTACTACCACGGCGCATGGTGCGACCTCCACGGTTCATGGTGCTATTTCCACGGCCGGTGTTGCCATATCTCCCTCTTCCACGTGCGGAGTTACCATCACGTGCGCCCGCTCTAAAGTTGCGGTTTCCTTCCCTGTTGGGGCGGTTATATGGACCTGTTCGTCCTTCATGTCCCCTATTATTAGGGTACACATGTCCCCTATTGCTGGGGTACCGCTCCCTGTGCCCTCTTTTGGGTGCATTATAATTTACCTCACGAACGCTCTTGGTTCCAATGGGTCTTGAATTATAATTCTTTACAAGAATGTTGTCGTGCTTTTCGGCTACCGACAAAATATTTATGAGTTCATTGAACCTCGTAATTCGTCCAGCATTTACTTCAGTGCGATACTGCTTTGATAGCAAAATTGCTGCAACAGGGAAGGTGGAGAGAGTTTTCTCAATTAGCTCTTCTTCTGTGATGGGTCTTTGACAGAACCTCAACATGGATTTAAGACGAAGAGCTTCTGAATTGTACTCAGCAATAGACTTGAAGTCTGAGAAGCGTACATCGTTCCACTGAACCTTCAAGTCAGGGAGGAGAGAATCTTGGATATTGTTAAAGCGCTCTTCTAGTGCTTCCCATAAATCCTTTGCATCTTTGATGGACATGTACTCTAGCCTGAGTGCTTTGTCCATATGACGTCGCATCAAGATGATTGCTTCTGCATGCTTCTTGGGTGATCGAGGGAACACAAGAGCCGGATTTGGTTCATGGATGATGGGCAATATCCCCTTGGATGTGAGATGGTTCTCAACGTCGGTTTTCCAGCTATGGTACTCCGAACCTGTTGAGTCAAGGATTTGAAAATCGAGTCTAGGTTCATTCGACATCCTTGAAGATAAGAAGAAAATATTAGTTTCGGAGTTAAAACTTCCACGAAAAATAATAAGATTTCCGAGCTATGCTACCAAGAAATCAATTTCCAAGAATCATTGTGAACACTCTTAGTTCATTTGGCGTGAATTGCTCTAATTCCGCTTTTGATTGTAAGTTCCCGAGAAAAAAGGAAAAAGGAGAGAAAATAAATAAAAACTCAAAAACGGGAACTTTTAGTAAAGAATACCTTGGAATAGTGTTGCCGGAAATTTTTGACCGGAAAAATTATCGGAGTTGACCGGAAAGATCGTTGGAAAAAGTCGAGAAAAATCGTCCAAAAAGTCGCCGGAAAAGTCGCCGGAAAAGTGTCGAAAAAGTCGTCGGAAAGTCGCCGCGCAAATCTGTCGACAGATGTGTCGACAGCTGCTCGGCAGCTGCTGCGCAGCGTCTCGGAAGCTGCTCGGCAGCTGCTGCGCAGCGTCTCGGCAGATGCTCGGCAGCTGCTGCGCAGGTGCCTCGGCAGCGTCTCGGCAGCTGCTGCGCAGGGCCTCGGCAGCTTCTCGGCAGCTGCTGCGCAGGGCTCTCGGCAGCGTCTCGGCAGCTACTGCGCAGGGCTCTCGGCAGCTTCTCGGCAGCTGCTGCGCAGGGCTCTCGGCAGGTCTCGACAGGTCTCGGCAGGTCTCGGCAGGACTCGGCAGCACCTCGGCAGCTGCTGCGCAGCTCTCGGCAGCTGCTCGGCAGGTCTCGGCAGGACCTCGGCAGGACCTCGGCAGGTCTCGGCAGCGGTCCGGCAGCGGTCCGGTTCGGTTTTTCGGCTTCCGGCGGCCGGTTCAGGCCTTTTCCGGCCGGTTCCGGTGAATCTGAGACCGGTTCCGGGCTCCTGGAATCAAGGGCTTTAATCTGAGCTAGGGTTTGGGGATTTTTTGTAGGTTTTGAAAAATGACTTCTATCGATGAAGAACTCTTCTTTCGTCAATTTTTCGATTCTAATTCTAGAGCAACTTCGTGCTGATAACGTGTTTAAGAACTAGAGGATTTGATAAACAGAATAGAAGAGTAAAATTTCAGAGAGAATGAGGATTTCAATGTGTTTATTCATCTCATACAAAGGGGGTATTTATAGGATTACATTGAAGTGTGAATGCTCAAAGAGAAACTCAAAATGATAACCATCTTGATGATGATTTTCTGCCATGCTTGTTGCCCTTTGGTAAAGCATGTTTACATAAGTCTTCATACACTCAAGTACCTATGATTATACACTCAAGTACCTATCTAAATACTTTTACGTATTTTGTTACATGATATAGACATATACAGTATATATACGATTTATACTACAACAAATAGAAGTATATTTTGTTGGTAATAGAAGCATCTATACATTGAGGATTAGGATCACAATTTTCTTGAAGAACAAATAAGATTAAGTAATCTGATTTGGACTAGGCACGTACGCTGGAAGTCTAGAACTCTTTATCTCCTGCAACATACCTCCCTTTACACGGATTCACTCTATGGATCTGAAACAAGCAACGGAAGAGATCTCGATCAAGTTTTCTTCAGACAAACCAAGAGCAAAAGGGCAATAGTCTCTGTCACAACTAATCAACATTAAAAGAGACGAAACAGTCACTTCTGACAAAGAGATGTGACGCAGAACCGACAAAATTGGAGGCGGCAATTACTACGCAACTCAATAAACTGAATAACAGAACCCAAGTCTTTACACTTGAAAGAGCTCAATAAAAACTTGTCTAGCTGAGTTCATTCTCACTGTGTCACTCAAGTTACAATTCTCAACAAGAATTAACCCAGAAACTAGTTCTTTCACAAATCCCGTTTTCGTTTCATAATCGATGACGGGGTTCATGCTCTTCGGCTTATTGCTGTTGTCCATCTTAAGCCAATCTTGGGCTCTGGAAGCCACTGCCACTGAGTCGGAGCTGGAGTTATTGACTCGGGAGTTGCTGGAATCGGCCAAGGAACCCGAGTTCTTTGAATGGATGATAGGAGTGAGGAGAAGAATCCACCAGTACCCAGAGACTGGTTTCGAGGAGTACAGGACCAGTCAACTCATCAGGTCCGAGCTTGACTCGCTTGGGATCAAGTACACCTGGCCTGTTGCCAAGACTGGTATCGTGGCTTCTATTGGGTCCGGGTCCAAACCCGTCTTCGCTCTCAGAGCTGACATGGACGCCCTTCCTATTCAGGTCCTCTCTCTCTCTCTCTCTCTCTCTCTCTCTCTCTCTCTCTCTCTCTCTGTGATTCTATGAAACTGTTGGAGTGAACCTAACTTAGTAACCAACAGGAACAAGTAGAGTGGGAATTCAAGAGCAAAATAGATGGCAAAATGCACGCTTGTGGTCACGATGCTCATGTAGCAATGTTGCTTGGTGCAGCCAAGATACTCCAGAGTAGAAGAGACGTGCTGAAGGTATGCATTAGTGGTCAAAATGTTCTATATATCGCCACACCTAGAGAGTAAATTTGAATTTAAATGATTTTTTCGGCACAATGGAAATTGCTGCTGTTGATCTTGTGCTTATGTCAGGAGAGCCTCGTTTTAGGTTCAAGAATTCACTCTTTTGAGTTTAGGATTTGGTATATAATACTTGTATAAAGATGATAACTTAATAGCAGTCGAAAATGACTGGTTTTTTAATGGAAGCACAAGATCAATGTCAAATCGTTAGCAGAGGATCCAAATCCATATAAAGAAACCTTAAGAGACATTAGCAAATTTACAAAATTACAGCAAATTTAAGTCATTGATTTAATGCCTCTTTGATGCTTTGAAGGGAACTGTGAAGCTGGTTTTTCAGCCGGGAGAGGAGGGTTACGCTGGAGCTTACCATATGCTACAACATGGTATTCTTAATGACATTGATGCCATATTCTTTATACATGTTGTGGCAGAGCTGCCCACTGGTGTCATTTCTTCAAGGCCAGGGCAAATGCTGGCTGGTTCTGGCAGATTTTCAGCTACGATCACAGGAAAAGGTGGACATGCCGCTGCACCACATAAGAATAGGGACCCAATTATTGCTGCAGCATCTGTTGTTTTGGCTCTCCAACAGATTGTATCAAGAGAAATCGATCCTCTTGAATCCACAGTAAGAATTCGGAAGTGACTAATTAGAAGTGCATTCATATTTATCACTATTACCATTAGTTTACATCAGTTTGTAGCTAGTTGAATTATAGTCTGGATCATCCGCTACATTTTCTGTGCTGCTTATATTTCTTATTCTGACATAATTATATCAGAATACGAAAGATAAGCAGATTCGTTAGTTTTATGAAGCATGTAGTTAAACATGAATAGAGTACATATCACTACTCATAAACCCGTCGAAAGGAAACATAGTATTGGTAAACTTATATACAGTACGTATTTGAATTTGTAGGTGGTCACAGTTGGGTACTTGGAGGGAGGTAAAGCAGCAAATGTAATCCCCGATTCTGTAAAATTTGGAGGGACTTATAGGAGCTTGAGTCCTGAAGGCCTCATCTATCTCAAAGAAAGGATCAAAGAGGTAACCAACAGGCTCTGTATGACCACAATTTTATTTTGTCAAAGAAGATAGCAATCATGTTTCACTTGCAGGTCACCGAACTGCAAGCTCTCGTGCATAGATGTAATGCTACGCTGGACTTTAAGGAGGAGACGCCACTACCATATCCTGTAATGATTAACGATGAAGCATTGTATGGGCATATAAAGAAGGTTGGAGAGGCTTTAGTTGGGGAACCTAATGTGCATTTTTTCCCAATGATCATGGGAGGAGAGGATTTCAGCTTCTACTCACAGCACTTTGCTGCCACAATCTTTGTGCTTGGGGTGAAGAATGAGACTCTGAAACCAGACCGGCCTTTGCACACACCTTACTTTGTAATTGATGAAGAGGCACTCTCAATAGGAGTAGCTCTGAATGCTGCTGTAGCAATCTCTTACTTGGATAGACCTCTTGTCGAGTCTTATTAAGCATTTGAAATGGATTTCATTCGAAATTCATCAATGTAATTTCTCACAGAGCATGAAAGTCAACACACATTGGACTGTAGAAACAATAAGAGCTGGAAATCTCATTCAGACAACTTCTTTGTTATCTATATAATCTGTGTTCGTAAGGTTCACCATATTTACAGCGATACTATTTGTTATCACATTCACTAATTACATCTCTCATAACGCAACTTACTTTCACCTCACAGTAAGAATCTCAAATTAATTTCATCAAATTTTCAGCAGCAAACTTGTATGGAATAAGTTAAGAAACTTTAAACAAACGTAAGATTGGTTAACGACTATTAAAGTGGTTTCGTAATGGATTTGTTGAAAGCAAATCCTTCCTGAAGTATGAAATTTAAAACATATTGGACTGTAGAAACAATAAAGAGCTGGAAATCTCACTCAGACAACTTCTTTGCAGTCTAGATATTCCTTGTTCTTAAGTTTCAAAAACTTTACAGTAATTATATTTGTTATCACAATCACTAATTACATTTCTCATAACACAACTTGCTTTCACCTCACAGTGAGCATTTCAAAAATTTCGTCAGATTTCAGAAGGAAATTCGTATTGGATGACTTAAGAAACTTTAAACAGTCGTATTAGATTGGTTAAAGACTAATAAAGTGGTTTTCGTAATGAATCTGTCGAAAGCAAATCCTTCCTGAAGAGGCAGAAAATGGTACAGCAAATTAATCTCTTTGTTTTAATCATTGATGCTAAACTCTCACTCTAAATTGACGTATGAAACAAACAGTTTCCATATTTGACCAAACATAGTGGTTTTCGTAATGAATCTGTCGAAAGCAAATCCTTCCCGAAGAGACACAGAATGGTACAGCAAACTAATCTCTTTGTTTTAATTATTGATGCTAAACCCTCGCTCTAATTAAATTGACGTATGAAACAAACAGTTTCCATATTTGGCTATACATAGCTTACCAGTAATGAAAGAGACGGCACAACTTTCTCAGGCACGTCCGCATGTGTAAAGAATCTATACTACCATATCTCATTATCTCTAACTCTGATGAGATTAAAAGGTCTCATACATTGTGCTCTTGAAATCCCAGAAGATATTAGTTGTCAAATTTCCAACAGTAAACTGCAAGACACTTACTCATGAGTTTCATGCTCACCTTGTGCTTGTTACTATCAGCCACACTATTTCATCAATTTTGGGCTTTGGAGGAGGTAGCCTATGGATCAGAGGCTTCAGACTTGAGGTTTTGACTAGGGAGCTGTTGGAATCGGCGAGAGAGCCTGAGTTCTTTGAATGGATGAGAGGGCTCAGGAGGAGGATTCATGAGTATCCAGAGCTGGGATTTGAAGAGCACAAAACTAGTGAACTCATCAGGGCTGAGCTTGACTTACTGGGGATTGAGTACAAATGGCCTGTGGCCAAGACTGGTGTGGTGGCCTTTATTGGGTATGGCTCTAAACCAGTCTTTGGACTTAGAGCTGACATGGATGCTCTCCCTTTCCAGGTTCTCTCTCAACACACTTTTGACTTTGTCATTCCAAACGATGCTCATGGTGCCTCTGTTTTCATTTTCTCTAGTGTATGACGGTAATATTAGGGTTAAATATTTGTTGATATGTTTTGAACTTTTAAAGCATCGATACATAGTTGTAGACTAGCTCTATACAGTTGTATATCAGCGTATCACTAGTTGTCACTGTTCTACCGCTACATGGAGTTGGTCTGGTCGTCTGGACTATGTATTTGATGAATTTCAGCACTTAAGCAGTCCCAGTTAATTAGTCTCACTTTTGCATTCTATATAAAGAGCTGATACGGTTAAAATGGAGCCTAGTGTGATTGCAGCTCATAAGTAAATCCTATAGATAGTGCTAAAGTTTTCACATATTGTTTGACAATGATTGATGGATGGTAGATATCCTTTAACTAGCTAAGCTTAGTGAACTGATGCCATGAAATCGCTCTATCTTTGCTATTGATAAGGAACTAGTAGAGTGGGAACACAAGAGCAAGATTGAAGGAAAGATGCACGCTTGCGGTCACGATTCTCATGTAGCAATGCTACTTGGAGCAGCCAAGTTGCTTCAACACAAAAGAGAAGGTTGATCAAAAGCTGTATATATTTTGTTCGCTACTTTGTGGGTGCTAATATTTCAGTAATGTGATTTAAGGGAACTGTGAAACTACTTTGGGAAACCTAATTTGCATCTTATGCCAATGACCATGGATGGAGAGGATTTTAGCTTCTTTGCAGAGAAGATTCCTGCTGCGCTTTTTGTTGTTGGTATAAGGAATGAGACACTGAAAGCAGACAAGCACTTGCACTCGCCCAACTTCTTTATCGACGAGGAGGCTCTTCCAATAGGACCAGCACTTAATGCTGCAGTTACAATTACATACTTGGATGGTAATGATGTGAAGACTTGGTAAGAAAATAAGAGCATATGTATGTATACCTCTTACAAAATAAAATGCAGTAAAACCATAGGTTACTGAAGCACAAATTCTAGCACTCATTTCATTTGGTAGCAATACCATTGTGTCAAGACCGAGTAGGAAAAAGCTCCAACCTTGTCATGGACGAGACTCTTTCACAGAAGCAGCTCCTTATGTTGTTGGTTAATCACTGAAAACGAAATGATTTGCATTCAACATGCATCAATGTCAGTTTCTCTCTCAGACAGTAACAAAGGGACAGCATTTTGGACATGCAAGAATGGTCCCTAAATAATGGGTGTAAGAAACAACAAGAGCTGGAATCTAGCAGAAACACAGTTAAAATGAGACACCTTGTAGTAAAACAACAAATCCAATGGAACTTCTACACCACAAATCCATATTATCATGATAAAGACGAGCCCCTGCTTCCACAATATGTTTTTCAAGGAATTTCAAAATTACAAGACTACATCTCCGTCAAATAACTTTCAAAAGCACGACGCTTCAGTATCAGATAACTATAAATGGAATCTAAGATTACAATATTCATTAACTTGCACCAGCTTCCATGATTTTTTTTTTCTTTTCTAAAATTGTAAAGCCAATCTTATGCTCACAACTACTGCAGTTATGACTGGAATCTAGAAAGTTAGATATATTCACCACCGATAGCAAATAAGTGTGAGCAGACTCAGCAGACCATTTCCCTGCCGTGCCCCTTTATGTCATAATCTTATTCACCAAAAGCAGTTCTTACCAAAATTTGCGTATACAAACTCATCACCCCCCCTGTTTTGCTCTGTTTACTTCAGAAGGAATTATTCATTTTCCTTGGGATCGACGTAACGAATCAAAGTGACAGCAAAATATAATGGTTTCCATCTTTTGCCTAATACAGCTGCAGACTGCTTGAAAGGGACATAACAGCTTTCTCAGGCACGTGTACAAAATCTAAATTCTGAACTACCACTTCTTCAACTCAAGTTTAAAACACCCACACATGAGGCTCTTAATATCCAAGAGGATTTTTGTTCTCAAGTCTGCAGCAACACTCATGGTTTCCACTATCACTTTCGGCTTATTACTAGCAGCAACATTGTTTTACCAATCTCAGGCTTCAGAGGATGCTGATCGTGGATCAGAGCTCGAGCTCCTGACTAGGGAGTTGAGGACATCGGCGAGAGAGCCTGAGTTCTTTAAATGGATGATAGGGTTGAGAAGAAGAATTCATCAGTATCCAGAGTTGGGATTTCAAGAGAACAAGACGAGTGAACTCATCAGGTCCGAGCTTGACTCCCTTGGAGTTAAGTACAAGTGGCCGGTGGCCAAGACTGGAGTGGTGGCTTCAATTGGGACAGGATCTAAACCAGTCTTTGCTCTTAGAGCTGACATGGATGCTCTCCCTCTCCAGGTTCTCTGTCTGTCTCTGTTAATCCTTACAGTGCTCATAGTGCTGGTGCTCTGTAGTTATACTTTTTAGATTTGATCACCAGCTACTTATTATTTCATTTTGGTAAATGACTGATACCTTGAAATCAATCCTGTGATCTGGCAGGAACTAGTGGAGTGGGAGTACAAGAGCAAGATTGATGGAAAGATGCATGCTTGCGGTCACGATTCACATGTTGCAATGCTACTAGGGGCAGCCAAATTGCTTCAAGAAAAAAGAGATATATTGAAGGTAAATGTAAAAGCTATTTATGTATAACAGTGAAATTATGTATGTACTCTGTGGGTGCTAATGTCTCAACATGTGATGTAAGGGAACCGTGAAGCTAGTTTTCCAGCCTGGAGAAGAGGGTTATGCTGGTGCTTACCATATGTTACAAGATGGTGTTTTAGATGATATTGATGGCATCTTTGCGCTGCATGTTTATCCACATATACCAACAGGCACTATAGCTTCGAGGCCTGGTCAAATAGTTGGTGGTGTAGGGCTCTTCAAAGCTACAATACAAGGAATAGGAGGTCATGGAGCAGCGCCACATAAGACCAGGGACCCGATTGTTGCAGCAGCCTTCGCAACACTTGCTCTGCAACAGATTGTGTCTCGAGAGAAAAATCCTCTTGAACCTGGAGTAATCACTTTGGCTTCCTCTTTCTGTGAATTTCTTTAAATTAGTTACTACAATTGATAATGAACCAAGATATATAAAGGATCAACGAAAAGGAACACGACAGACAAATATAGCCAACCTCAAGGTGAAGTTTAGTTGCATTCTCTTGGACATCTCAAACCTGTGGTGCCATGATAGCTTAAAATTAGATGATAGTTCTAAGGCAAAACAGATTATAGTTTACAGTTTAGCATTTTGCTATCAACTTAGAAGCAATGATTCTCATACACCATCTTGTATCATGTAGGTGGTAACGGTAGGGTACATACAGGGCGGTCAAGCAGATAATGTGATCCCAGAGAGTGTGAAGCTTGGAGGAACCTACAGGAGCTTGACTTCAGAGGGCCTCTACTATATCCAAGAAAGGATCAGAGAGGTTCACATGTCCTCATTATGCAAACATTGTAAATATTCCTAATGTGAGTCGATTGACTAAGACTTAGTCACCAAGTGCATTTCTCTTGCAGGTCATGGAGCAGCAAGCAGCTGTGCATCGTTGTACTGCTGTGGTCGACTTCCTGGAGGAAATACCCCTGCCTCATCCACCAATGGCTAATGATCAAGCGCTCTACGAACATGTGAAGAATATTGGTCAGGTCCTTCTTGGGAAACCAAATGTGTGGCTTCTGCCACTGACCATGGCTGCAGAGGATTTCAGCTACTTTGCTGAGAAGACTGCCGCTGCAATTTTTGTTATTGGTACAGGGAATGAGACTCTGAAATCAGATAAAGCAGCACACTCACCCTACTTTTTCATTGACGAGGAGGCTCTTCCATTGGGAGCAGCACTTCATGCTGCAATTGCAATCTCATACTTGAATGACCATGACTCAGTAGAGCATGTCTCACTCTTCAATTCTGGAGATAAACAGTGCTCAGCATATGAAGTGCTGTAAATCCCCTTGCATTACCGCAATGGTGGCATCTTCCCCCCTGATAATAATAGCTTCCTTAAATAGCCATGGCTCAGGACTTAGTTAAAAATTGTTCTGTTTTCATATCGGCCGATTTGTAGCTTTACTATTGACTTCCTAAGCACTCAAAAGTCAGAACCAAATAGACAACATTGACACACGTAAAGACCCTGATATTGGAACCAAAAATCTCATCATGGTGAAAGTAAACTACGTTAGTTTACTCTTTTGGGTAAAATCCTACTCTAAGACCTAGTCTAAACCAGCATATCTCCTTACCAGGCGTCTTAGCATATAATTCCATCACTCGTATCTAAACCACAGAACAAAGTAAGCCGAATATGCAGCTGTGGCAAGATAGAACCATCAAAAGTATGATTTCCAAAAAATTCTTTCATAGAAAGAAATCCTATACAGGCAGGACCTGAAAACCCAACTCACCCTAACTATTATTTACTGCCAGTACATTGGAAAGAATGAACAAATGAGCTCAATTCATCAGAAGTGGCTTTCAATATTCATGCACATTTCATTTTATGTTCCATAGCCAAACTTCATGTTTTCAAGGCACGAGTACAAGTTTATTTCGAGAGTGAGAACCATTCAAGCCGCCATTCTCTAATTTCAGGTGACAAGATATTTGCAGCCAGATTGTCTTCACCCATCCTTGACATGTGAAAAATGTATCTCTAAAAGTGGCGTATAAGGCGGTGCCTGCAGTTTAGTTCCTGGAGCACCAATAAACTGGGAGTCCAACTAAACTGTATAAATCAACTCCAACTCCATAATATAGAAAGAATATGATGCTGATTTGTATTAATTCCAGGGCAATGGGTAAAGAGAGTTGCCAAGAAGCTCGGCCTCTAAACTAAATTGAACTGATACCTGGTATCTTTTTAAGGCCTCTCTCCTGCATTTTGTTCCTCACAACAGAAACATCCAACCAGCGGTGGAATGCAGCATAGATGTCGGAGAGGAGCACATAACTACCAGCACTTTTTGGTTCAAGCACAAAGAGTCGATTAGCAACCAACTCCCCAAACTCAACATTGCAATGTAGCTTACATGCACCAAGTAGTGCACCCCAAGCACCAGCATGAGGTTCCACAGGCATTGATTGTAGAAGCTCATACGCTTCTTCTAACCATCCTGACCGGCTAAGAAGATCAACCATGCATGCATAGTGATCAGGAGAGGGAATCATACTGTATTTATGTCTCATTAATTCAAAGAAATGCCGACCCTCCTCAACAAGCTCGGAACGGCTACAAGCTGTCAGGATCACTGTAAAAGCTACCTCATCTGGAGCCAAACCTTCACTTAACATCTTATTGAAAAGGGCAACAGCTTGATTCCCTCGGCCGTGAATAGACAACCCTTGTATCATTGAACAATATGAAATTAGGTCCCGTTTTGGCATGTTTTCAAACAAACTCGTGGCTCTTTCCATATTCCCACACTTTGCATTCATGTCAATCAGAGCCGCAAGAACATGAGGCTGTCGAATATCGATTGAGCTATTGCTCAAGTACGAATCCACCCATTCAGCCAATTCCAAGCAACCCACTTGGGAACAAGCTGACATCAAGCTCACCATTATAAACTCATCAGGTTCCACATTCCTACTACTCATTTCAAGAAATATTTTCACAGCCTGATTGGGAAAACCATTTTGTGCATACCCCGATATCAACGCCGACCACATAACAATATCCTTAACCGGAGCCTGCTCAAACAAAAACCTGGCCGAAGCCATATCCCCAGACTTCGCATATCCATCAATCATAGTAGTAAAAGAAACCACATCTTTCCCCGGCATCTCCTCAAACACCCTCCTCGCATTCCCCAAATCACCCAACCTAACAAACCCACTAATAACCACATTCCACGACACAACATTCCTCTCCGGCATTTCACCAAACACCTTACTCGCCTCCACCATATCCCCAACACCGGCATACCCAACAACCATAGCAGTCCAAGACACCACACTTCTCTCACACATTTCATCAAACACCTTCCGTGCACACACAACCTCCCTACATTTGCCATACAAGTCAACCAAGCTAGTCCCCACAAACACATTCCCATCAACCCCACACCTCACCGCCAACCCATGAACCGCCCTTCCCTCCCAAACCCTTCCCTCGCCGGCACAGGCCTTCACAACCGACGGGTACGTGTACTCATCCGCCACGCCCTCCTCCCTCTTCATACGAATGAAGAGAGAGACGGTGGCGGAAAAACCGGATCTTTCGCAGTGGCCTTTGAGTAGAGAGTTCCAGAGATGGCTGCTGCGGTTGTTGACGAGGCGGAAGACGGCGGTGGAGTAAGAGAGGGAGGAGAGAGCGTTGGAGAGGCAGATGAATTGGGTGATGAGGAAGTGGTCTTGCTCTAGACCTTTGTGGATGATCTGGGCGTGGATTTGTTCAAGACGGAACTGGGTTTTGCAGGCTTTGAGTAATGTGGCGATTGAGGCTGAAGCTAAGCGCATGCTAGGCATATAGGACACTCTTGCATTTTCGTTTCCCCCTTGTTCTTCTTCACCATGGTTTCAATCTGATACCTGCGAAGGAAACGACGTGTCGTAATTGTGGGGCTGGTTAGACGACGAGTCGGATTAAGTGGTATAAGTTTGAGAAACGAAGCAAAATCGAAAGAGAGAGGAGGGTATGGTGGTGTGGTCGTATCCGCCGACGCGGAAGCAGCTTGTTGTGACGGCGTGCTGTTTCGTCGCCGGGATCGGACTGTTCGGCTTCGGAGCTCACCTGTCGCTGGCCAACGTGGGCCCACAGCAAGAACGGGTCAAGGCGCGCAGGGAGTTTGTGAAGGACCGCCTGAGAAAGCTTGTGGATGATGATTGAAGTCACTGGCTTGTTTCGAATTTGGTGAAGCTTCTTAGGTTTCGATGCCGTATTTCTCAACTATAGTATTAGCATAGAAGTGCTTTGAAAATTTGTTTCTGTAAATGAAATATTGATTTGCTTCGTTTCTGTTTAGTAATAACGTGACCATGGTTCGTTGATATAGTACCATACATGTTTATTTGAATTGGGTTTTGCCCCTGCAACTACGTATTGTAGGCTTGGAGATCAGAATAGGGTATTAATGTTCATTGTGAAGTCTAGTTGCACACTCATGTTATCAAACCCCCAATTCGAATCGATCGAGTGAATTCTGTGCATGTGGTTTAGAACTTAATCACTCTCAGCATAAAACATTTGGTTTTGCCAAAAGAGAATTTTTCTTTGGTCAATGAATCTCATGATAACCAACCCAATTGTATACTAAGCAATCTAACTTGACATTATGTCACACATCACAAGTGCTATTTATTCATAAATTTGATTAGCTACATTAGTTTCTCGATCAAATGGCATCCTTTAATTCTTGGTGGATGCTTTGAAGATTTGTAGGGACTAAATTCCAACAACGAGTCTAATTTAGCATAAGCACTTTTGCCATTCTGTAAAACCCTTATCCTCACGACCTCAATTCAATCAGAAATCAGCTATTACTTTAGTGACAGAAACTGAACTGTCTATAGTTGTTATGATGAATGTATCTTCCTTATTGAAAGCTTCGTTTCGGGTTCCTTTTCCATGGTTTTGTTCTGTGACCAGTGAAGAGGTGATTATAAATTTCCATCCTTGAGGATATTGAGGACATGACTCAGATCCTATGGATTTCCTGGAGAATACTAATGAACTGTTTTTAACTGATCACTTTATGCCCAAACAATGGTCCCAAATTGAAAGTGACACCATAATTTTGAACCATAGCTTTTGGTGATTGAACCATATCTTAATTTGTTAAAATGGTGCACGTAGTGATTATAAATAGTTAATCCTTGTTAAAGAAGAAAAGGCATTTAGGGAACAAAAATCAAAATGCTAGTTATAATTCTTTAGGAACATGGAAAATAAAGTTGGGCAATAAATAGTAGCTAGGCTCATTTTTTTCTTCTTCTAATAGGTAGAGGATTAGGTTAGGGTTTTCATTTTTTTTTTTTTAGAATGAAAAAACCTTTATTCAATACTATAAAGATTACAGAACACTGGAGTGAACGGTGGTGGACATAGATTCTCCACTCTCCTCTCTAAAAACAAGCTCAGTTACAAGTCCATTATCAATGATAATATTCATGAGCCAAGCGGGCCCAAGCTCTAATCACCTTAATCGTCCATTATTTCGGGCTATAGAACAAGACCAATCCCAAGAGTCACCGTGAATTCCCACCATCAACACTTAAAACAACCATGTCACCCTCTTTGATACCGTGTCTTTACACAAACAGACCATGTGTAAGGGTAAACCTCCGTTATATTGACAATAAGAACCCACTGATAGTAATACTATATGTAGTCCTCGAGAATAATACCAAAACAATGGCTCATCAATCAATCTAATCACCATACCATTTCGTAGCAAGTTTCAAGAAGAAAATTATCCCTTTCAACACCATGATCCAAAGCCACCAAATTAACTATGTGGAGGAGCTCTTCTCCAATACTTGACCACCTAAACATATAGAAATTTCATGAAATTGATACCATAACCAAAGCACCATTATAGTACTAAGACCCCTAAACCCTAACTCGACAGAGAAGGGACTGAACCAACCTAGGGAAAAAATTAACCTGAGAAAACAAATCCTAATACAACCCAAAAAGAAACTAACATGAACCCAAAAAGAAGTCATTGGACCGCGGAGAGCCACTGCCACCGGATTGGTATTCGCACCATCAATTTCTCCTGCACCAGATTTGATCTGCATAGAACACCATAATGAAACCACTATGAGATATCCACCACCATCCCAAACAAACCCGCCGCGGCCACCACTCTCAATCCTCTTGCAAGAACCCCATATTAACACCTAGGCTCCACCGCCAACAACACATGTCATCGTTGAAACCCCACCCGAACCCCTTCTGCACATCCATGGTTCGCCAGCGGGTAGATCAACAGATCAATCATCTTAGCCAACGCGGAAAACTCCAATCCAACGTGTCGCTGATGGCCTGATGCCCCTTAAAATAGATAGCCATCGATCACAATTGCTTCTTCTCCACCATGAAGAAACCGTCAACCACCCATCCGATAGCAACCACCATACACCGGTGAGGCAAGAGGCCCATGCTGGAATCGGGGCACCACCGGAGGGGAGCACCAGAGAGAAAACTGAAAATACCAAGACTTTTGCATAAACTGTAAGGTCTTTTGACCCATAAGTCCATTTCTAGGAAAGAACTTTCCCATCACTAAAAAAAAAAAAAAAACCTTTCTCATCAACCCATTTAACTCAAAAAAGAGTGAAAGGACGACTCTGTAATAACATCAACTATTTAATTATAAAACTTGCCACTCCTGTTTCATCTCTCTCTCTGTGATGATATGAGTCTTTAGTGGTCATCACATACTGTTGCATTCTTCTGTAACTAGTTTGCAAAGATACTACATACTTCTAAAGTGTATAGTCATTGCAATTACCAAGACGTGCTTCCATAGCCTTTCACCAAAAAGATTAAGGGAAAGGATGACTAGAATAAAGAAGAACCAGTTAGACATCAACAACCACACCTAAATTAATCCCCTCATTGGACTTGATAGGCAACACGTCAGATGTACAAGTGTGAGAGAATAGATGATATGGTAGCCAGACCCAAGAAGTTGAGCACAATAATAAGATCCGAGATAGAATTTGATTGATATATCAGGAAGTGGTCTAGATGGCCTTCTTTTTTTTTTTTCTTTTTTTTGAATAAAGGGTGGTGAGGCTGCCCTCAAACCTTCATTAATGAAACTATCGAATACAAAGAGGGGGACAATGAACCAAAACCCCTGATTACAATACGCAACTAGAGAACATCCTGAAATACTATCATGAGTCTCTACTAAACAACTGTATTCAACTAAGCACCAACTAGCAAAGAGCGCTCTACTAGCGACTCTATTTGCTTTGACATAAGTCACACAACGGTGACATAACAGAAAGATAACTTGATCTGTAACTCGATTACAGCTTAGCATAATTTCCATACACACAACTTTCCCATCATGTTGCCACTGGACAAAACATCCAGCGACACTAAGTTTCATCCTGTCACTAGGAGACAGCGACCATTTGACCAAGCAAGGAACTCGCCGCCTATCCAAGGCAGACACATCACTGCTACTAAGAGATTGTGACCATTTGCCAATGTAAGGAACTTGCCACCAACTTAGAGCAGACCAGGCACACAGAGTGCATACACCGGGACTAAGCCCACATACTCCTACCTGCACTCGGTAGGGACTTATTGAAAATAAAAGACAACTTAAATCTAACATAACAACAAAGCTAGAAAGCAACGATTTGACAATTGACGTGGCCCAAAGACACAGTCGAAGCACCATCAGCCCAATTACCAACAACCCAAGCCCTAGGTGACCACACAAGCACAGTGCCATACACCAACCACACGACCCAGCCGCCAACACCACCGTTGCACCAGCAGGAAGTCCGACATGCGTTACTGCTGCCATCGTTCCTCTAGTCCCCTCCATCGTTAAAGGTAAGCCCCGATCGAGATCAATAGCCCAAGCATCCACTGGCGCGTCACGCCACCCATTTGTCGACGAACCCACCAGCACGCCACCGCACCACCACCCCCCAGACCTCCAATCCCGTGCAACCCTCACCAAAATAGGATCCAAAAGAAATCTGGGATGCTGAACTGACAAATCCGACCACACCCCTTCTGAACCCCATACCGCTGTGTCTTGGGACCTGAAACCACTCCACCCATAGTCACCTGCCCCGCTGGGCAACCCTACAAAGCTCCTCGGTCTCCCTGGAAACTGACTGGCTCCGATCTGATATCCCATCACCACATCGCCTTCACTTCGACTGGGCTTGCTCCGGGAATAAACAAGGAAGCCGGGACAGAGCCCGAACGAGGAGGCCTCCCCCATCGCTCAAGCCTTCGATCTGGATCTAGAGGGATCAAGATCTGGGCAAGAGTGGAGGGGAAGGGGAACTGTTTTTTCTCTCTGTTTTTTCTCTCTACCGTTTTTTCTCTCTCTTGGTTGTGTTTTTCTTTATGTTCTATTATGCAGTGGGATACATTGATAGACAAGTATTCCTAGATGGCCTTCTTAGAAACATATTACACCACCAAATCATGTTCTTTTTATGTTATATGCTATGAACTCTATTCTTACAATCACATATAATGACCACAAAAGGAGCTAATGTCTACCAACTGTTTTAAGTTTACTAAATAGGGATTGAGTAGCTATTGACCAATGAAATAGATCGAGAAACAAATTCAGTTTCAAATGGACAATAATGCATTGCAATCAAATATGGAATCAAAATTGTAGATTAACAGAACAATGAAGTTCTTTCAATACTTTTATTCAAGATGGGATACATAGAGAATTCAACAACAAAAACTATGGTCACGCAGTGCAGTCAAAATCTCTTTTATTGTAGTTAAAAGAAAACACATCAATGCGCCTTAGCTTCCACCAACAAATTCCTAATCTACAATAGTTGTTTAATAATGGACTCTTTTGGTCGTATGCAAGAAAGCTGTGAACTATACAATTCCATTCGGCATTGCAGTCCAATTTGGCATTTTTTCGAATGACGCTTGTTGAAAAAACATATTCATAGTGCGATCCATAGGGGATCACCTGACTACCAAAGTCGTGCTTCTGTGTTTTATAATGAATGTTGAGATTGGTAACTCCACCAATTGGAGACACATCATTAGTGATGTTAACATGCACTTTTACATTAGGAGCAACATCACATATAATACGAGCATGACAGATAGTAATACATTTCTTACAAACCAACTCATTATTGTTTTTAGGACGGTTGAGGGTATGGAAAGCAAAATCCTTATCATTATCTCATGTTTTATAGTTCATGATTTAGATCACATTTAACTGTGTTTGATTTCACTTTTAGAAAAGTTAGAGTTTCATATCATATATGATCTAGCAAATTAGATTATACTCGTAAAAAGTTTTACTTTATTTTAATTTGAAAGACACCTTTTAAAAGTAGGGGTATCTATTTATTCAATGATGAATGATGATCACGCAATCACCATGTATGTGACCAAAAGTTTTGTGATCACTTACCCTTGAATTTAATTTTAAAGGATAAGATTAAAACACTTGAAATTCATTCTTTTAATTTCAGCCCTTCATATTAAATCTAATGGGGAGTGATCACAAAATTCTTGATTGAATGACACTAGTGATCTTGACGTCTTGTGAACGTTATTGTCTATTTTTATTCAGGGTTGGCCCATAAATCCATTTCTTCGAAAAACATTTCTCCTTCACCCAAGGAAACAAAAAACGAAAAAAAGCTTCCTCATTAGCCCATTTAAACCAAAAAATAAAATGTTTTGTATTAACATCAACTCTCCCTCCCTCCCGCGCGCGCGCGCCGCCGCCCCCCCCCCCCCCCCCCGCCACTATGAACCCAGTCCACCTGACAGTTGACAACTCCAACAGATCTCTCTCTCCCCACCAGCATGAACCGAGTCCACCAAACTATTGACAACTTCGGGGGTTCTGTCACTCCCTTGTTGCCATTGCAGAGTTTATACAATCATTCATGAATAAGCACTAGCGGACCCATGTAGGGACAACTGGCGGTAGTGGCCCCAGTGAATTTTTTATTAAATGGGGTCTTCATCTTGATTATATTTCTTTGTTTGGCCCCAGAGACTCATAAACCATAACATTTATCTTGACCCGTTGAAAAAAAAAAAATCTACAAGCCCCACCATGATTAACTAAAACTGTAAGCCCATAACCCAATTACACTTCTACTTTGTCGTTTCTATAGATAGAGTAATACACATCTCGATTTACAATTTAGTGTTTATTTTCCAACTCCAAGTCTGTAAATATAGTGCAATTGTACAATATTCATGTAGAATTTAGCTACTTGGACAAGGTTCTAATATTTTTTTAGTTTTTTTTTTTTTTTGAATAAATAGCTTGTGTGGCTACCCTCAAGCCTCGATTAATGAAACTGTCGAATATAAGGGGAGACATTGAGTCTAAATCCCTGATTACAATAAGCATCTAAAGTACGTCCCGAAATGATATCAGGAGGCTCTACAAAAAACATGTATTCTAACAAGCATCAACTAGTAGAGAGTGCACGAATGGCTACTCCATTTGCTTTGATATAGTGTTGACATATCGGAAAGATAACTAGACTGCAACGAAGCATAGCTAGTTTTTTATCTTATTCCTATTGTTGAAGATTGTATTAACATTGAGTTTTGTATTAACATTGAGTTTTCTTTTTAATGCATGAAATTCGAAGATAACTACATATTTTCTAGTTTATTTTTGCTTGACGTTGGTTTTCCTAGGGAATTCATTGAATGTTTTCTTATGATTGATTGCAAAAAAGTTTTACGTATTGAGAAATGCGTTGATTGAAAATCAATATTTTTATTTGCTATGAAATATATAGATTGAAGCTTTGTCACATTCATCAAAGTTTTGTTTTGTGATCTTTCAATTTTTTCATCCCCGTGTACACAAAGTTCTGTGTTCACCACTTTGAATAAGGCAATTGCAATTTACAAGCTAAAAATAGATCCAATAACTGAGAGAGAAAAAGAAGGAGACTATTAGTGTGCCTTTGGCACCAGTTGCCTTTTTACTTTCTCCTAAACAAACAACCAAATTCTCAACAATATACATAATTTCTAAACTCAAAAAGCATTACCAGCAAAACTGTAATGGTTGATGGGTAATTAACTCCAATACCAGCCCTCAAAAGAGACTGCTAATCCAAGCATATGCATATGAATATCTTTAGCATACTCTCTATCTTGTCTCCTTAACTATTTTGGAGAGCATGTTCAGTTTTTTTAATCAATTTTAGAAACTACACCAAACCCCTAAATATAGAGGTTGAGATGAAGCTCTCTATTACTTTTGTTAATTAAAAACATTCATTTTAATTTATTCCATGTAACTTATAAATGTATTTAAACTATTTTTCATTCTATTAATAAATGATACAAATTCAAAACTAGCTAAAATAGAGAGAACTGCTGCATACGTATTTTAAAAGTGGCTGCCAAAATGACTTTTTCCTACTTTGGCTAAAATTTGACTAAGAAATTGCTAGCATTGTTAAAGATGCTCTAAATGAATCTGCTTCATTTGGTTTCCCTCCTGATTTAATCTTCTTTTCGATTTAGGGTCACATGTCGGGTTGAGTCGTTGTGGTTTTTAGTTACTCGTTGGAGTGATCTTGAATTTGTCTGGCTATGTTCATGTGAATAAGAAATTCTACACATACAGTCTTTAAAAAATAAATAAAATAAAAAAATCCTTAGCCACCCACTTTTTCTATTATGTAAAACTCTTATCCTCATGACCTCAATTCAATCAGAAATCAGCTATTACTTTAGTGACAGGAACTGAAGTATCTATAGTTGCTATGATGAATGCATCTCCTTTATTGAAAGCTTCCTTTCGGGTTCCTTTTCCATGGTTTTGTTCTGTGAACAGTGAAGAGCTGATTATAAATTTCCATTCTTGAGGATATTGTGGACATGACTCAGATCCTATGGATTGCCTTGAGAATACTAATGAACTGGTTTTAGCTTATCACTTTATGCTCAAACAACGATCCCAAATTGAAAGTGACACTATAATTTTCAACCATAGTTCTTCTCCTTTAATTATTCACAAGATCGATCGAGATCTTAACTTGTTGAAATGAAGCACGTAGTGATTATAAATAGTTAATCCTTTTTTGTTTTTGAGTAAAAGGCTGAATTTCATTGATAATTAAGTGTCATGGTTACAATCGTGTTGCACTACATCAAGTATGCAATTTGGCACACTATGGAGCCAAAGTTCCTGTTGATCAGACTCAAAAGCTATGCTAGCTAGTCTATGTGCGATAGTATTACAACTTCTAGGTGCATGCACAATTTGCACTCAATGAATACTGGACATAAGTTCATGTATGTCATCCAAAATAGCTCCATACTCATTTAGGTCATGATCACTGCATGTAATCTCTTACACTGCTTCAAGACAATCACTCTCAATGGTGACATTTCGCAGTTGTAAAGACTTTGCATAATCCAAACCCTTTCTAATGGCAAGAAATTCAACCTGTTTTGGAGATCCAACATGATGAACAGTGTGAGCAAAGGCAGCTTGGACCTGTCCACTAGAATTTCTTAGAACACCCTCTAGTCCTTCTTTCGTCAAATGAGGCACAAAAGCTCCGTCCACATTCAATTTGCATTGTCCAGTATTAGCCGGTTTCCATCTTGGCTTGTTGTGCTGCACAGTGGGAGCTATTGTTGTTCTGGCACGCTTAAAATCCTCTAGCCAAGCCGTAGTAAACAGTAGCATGTTTTGGGTAGTTTGGGAAGCATTCTCCCAAAGCATACTATTTCTGTTTCTTAATAGTGCCCATATAATCATCATAAGTTTCTCAAAGACCTCAGCTTTGAGATGAGTCATACAGTCCAACAACCATTCTTTAAAATTAATCATAGGCAATAAAGGATTCTGAAAAGATAGAGGAGGTGCAGATAGCAATTCAATAGCAATATTCTGAAGAGATAGAGGAGGTGCAGATAGCAATTCAATAGCAATTGGACACTTACAAAAAATATGAGCATTATCCTCCAACCGGTGTAAGCATAACAAGCAGCTAGTATCACCATCTTAACCCTTGGTAGTCAACCTCTCTCTTGTATGTAACAGATTATGGGCAGCCCTCTATACACAAATTTGCACCTTACTTGGAACTCTGGCCCGCCAAATTCTGTTCCACAGCTCTTTGTATGGATCACCATTAGAAGTGGTAGTTAGTACATTGTCAATAACTTTCTCTCTGGCTATCCAATAGGCAGTTTTCACAGAAAAATTGCCTCTCTTTTCAGGACTCCACCGAAGCTTATCTGGCAACACAAGTCTGCTCAAAGGAATGGCAAGAATGTTTGCAGCAACTTCTGGGCTGAAAAGTGAATTGATAGTTGTCGGGATCCATGCACGGCTCTGATTATCAATTAGATCAGCAACAAACTCAAACTCTGTTTGCTGTGGCTTCTTTATTAGATATTGTGCCCAATTTGGAACCCATTTATCCCTCCAAATATTAACCTGCACCCCATCACCTATTTTCCATTGTACACCTGCCCCAAGGACAGGTCTGCCGATAAGAATGCTCCTCTAAGAGAAGGACGGGGAGTCCCCCAACTCAGCGTCCCAAAAGGAGCAATGAGGAAAATATCTAGCTTTGTAGAGTTGCGCTATAAGTGACTGTGGGTTGGAAACAAGCCTACATCCCTGCTTAGCCAACATTGCAAGATTATAGGCATAGATATTTTTAAAACCCATTCCCCCTTCCTGCTTTGTGAGACAGATTTTCTCCCAACTACGCCAATGAATCTTCTTTTTTTGATCTGTATCTCCCCAAAAGAAAGAAGCACATAGCTGATGTATGTCATCACACAATCCCTTAGGCAACAAATAACAGTTCATGGTATACAAAGGCATTGTTTACGCAACAGCCTTAATTAAGACCTCTCTACCTGCACAGCTAAGAATCTTTGATTTCCATCCTATCAACTTCTTGGTGAGCTTTTCTTTTATATACTCAAAAATAGCAGTTTTGGACCTCCCCACACGCAAGGGTAGCCCTAAATACCGACCATGATCATCAACACAATTTACTTCCAGAATTGCTGCCATTCTTGCTTTCTCATTCTCGGTAACATTACCACTAAAGGCAACGCTGCTTTTCTGAAAATTTATTCTCTGGCCTGAAGCCTGAGCATAAGTGTTAAGGATTTGTCTATATTTATAGCACTCTGCATCTATAGCGGCTCCAAACAAGAAGCTATCATCTGCAAAAAATAAATGGTGTAATGTGGGTGCTTGAGGACACATCTTTAAACCCAAAATGCTACCTTCCTCGACTGCAGTAGTAATTAAAGCAGAGAGACCCTCCGCACATAGAATAAACAGATAAGGTGATAAGGTATCACCCTGTCGGATTCCTCTAGTGGGGATAATTTTTGTAATAGGCTCACCATTTACCAAGATAGCATATCTGACAGAAACAATGCAATTCATTATCATATCCACCCATCTAGAAGCAAAACCCAGCCTGGTTAACATAGCATTCAAAAATTTCCATTCAAGGTGATCATAAGCCTTGCTAATATCAAGCTTTAGAGAGAAAAAGCTTTCTTCCTGATGTCGTAATTTATGCATAAAATGTTCAGCTTCTATTGCAACTAGAGTATTGTTTGATATCAGTCTGTCTGGTACATAAGCACTTTAAAGAGGAGAAATAATATCTGGTAGCCATTTTTTCAACCTGTTAGCTACAACTTTGGACAGTATTCTGTAAATAACATTACATAAAGCTATAGGGCGAAAGTGAGTGGCATCAACAGGATCAGGAATCTTAGGAATGAGGCATAAGTGAGTAAAATTTGATTCTTCCCAACTCTCCCCCTTTTCCAGAAAATTCCGAATTGCAGTACAAACATCCAAACTCACAATATGCCAGTATTTCTGATAAAAGAAAGGCGACATGCCATCAGGCCCCGGGCTTTTGGAGGGATGCATTTGAAAAAGTGCTTCTTTGATTTCTTCATCTGAATATGGCCAGAGCAAGTCCTCATTCATCACATTTGTTACCTTCACCGGAGTAGCATTGAGAATCTCCACAAGGGCAGCATCATCAACATCATCAGTACAAAAGATTCCTTTATAATAGTCCATCAGTATACTCTTTATAGTCTCAGGGTCAGACTGCCAGTCACCTGCACCGTTCATCAAACCCTTAATGGTGTTTCGGCTTCTTCTTTCTATGGAAAAAAGCTGAGTTATGATCCCCATCTTTGAGCCATATAGCACGAGACCTCTGCCTCTAGTACTTCTCCTGTTATGCCAAAATTTGACTGAGTTTTACATGTAATAGACGTTGTTCCTCATACTGCAAAGGTGAATAGGGTTCCTTCATGATATCATTTAAATTTTTCTTGCACAACACGTAATTCAACCTTCTGCTTTTCAAACTCATTTTGATGCCAGTGAAGAAGTTGTTCCCCTGTACTTTGAATTTTCCTCCCCAATTGATGTAAAGCATTACCTGTGAGCAATGTTTTCAAAGGCGTCACCGAGGCGAGCCCGGGGCGTGCTCTGGTGTGAGGCGACCGGAAAAAGCCTCGCCGGATCAAACTTAGACGTGCTGCTGGAAAGCGGTCGCCTGGGCGACGGAGCGTCGCTTTTTGCAGATGCGGCGCCTCAGGCGGGAGCTGAAGGAAGAAGAAGACGCAAGAAATTTTTTTTTTTCTGTTTCTTTCCGTCAAAACGACGTCGTTTTGACATTTTTTTTGTTTTTGATTTTGCCCCCAATACGTTGTCGTTTGCCTCTAGGTCTCTTTAACCTCAGAAATCAAAAAGTAGTCGACATCTTTCACTCTTTCAGAATGATAAGAGCCGCTGCTATGTCTACAAGGTACCATTTCAATGCTTTTTTATTTGTTCTTCTTATTCAGGTGTTGGTTTGATTGAGAAGTCTTGGGCCCATCTCAATTTTGTTTAGCTTGGTCTGTTGATGTGTTGTTTATTAAAGTGTTGGTTTGATTTTTTAAAGTCTTGTTCAGCTTTTTCTTTTCTTTCATAAAGCAAAGGATTAACAATTATTTTGTTAATGATCTTAGCATGCTTTGATCGACCAGAAAGGGAACAAATGCTATGATGAATTGTTCTTTCCAAGCTTCTGCGACGATGAAAGTATAAAAGGACTTTTCAGTTTCCACCACTAGATAAGAAAGTGGATGAAAGTATATGCTTCCTTGTGCCCTCAGGCAGAGACCATTGTGAGGTCGAAGATGGCTTGGATTTACGGCCAGAGAGGAATGTCTCGGCTCAGTTGCTGCGTCTCTTTTTCCATGACTGCTTCATTGAGGTAAACAACTCAGATTCTTCATGACTTTGGTGAGAGTTTTTTTGTGATATGGCTTTAATTTCTGTTTTGAAGTATCGAAATATAGGGATATATGGATTCTTGAAATTACGGATTTCTTGATTGTTTGTGGCTAATCAGCTTGGCATTGAATGTGGTTTGGGGTTTTATTCAAATCGGTTTTAGTTGCTCGGCTCTTAACCATTGAAATTATTTCTTGACTCTTGTAATTTAAGGATTTCTTGACTCTTGAAATGCTTAAAATGTAGCTTGATTCTTTGGATTTTCCTATATGGGTGTTGTTTGGAACCTTATTTAAGTATATTCATATTATTTATAAATGTAGTGTATTATTATAATAATTACGGGAAAGACGGTCGCCTCAACGCCTTGAGGCACTCGCCTCGCGAGGCTCTAGGTGGTCGCCTTCGCTTTCGCATTTGAAAACATTGCCTGTGAGAGGTTGAGACCAATTCTGTTGGATTATTGATGCACAACGCTCATTACCATGCCACATCTCCTCAAAGCGGAATCTTTTCTGTGCTCGTCTGATTCTGCCTTGTTCCTTCCTTATCTCTACCAGAATAGGACAGTGGTCAGACTCAGAAGGACTGAGCGTAACCACTCTACTAAACGGGAAAATGTTACGCCATGAAAGAGATTGGAAAGCCCTGTCTAACCTTTCTTTAGTGTGTGTGTTTGACCAGGTAAAACGGCTCCCAACAAAACCCATATCAAGTAGATCACAATTACTCATAGTCTCTCTGAATCTTCTCATCGGTGCAGTTGCCCTAGAAACAACAACCCCAACCCCCTCCCCCCGACTTATCGGCATTGCACATAATCTCATTGAAGTCCACAGCCATTAACCATGGCAGCTGACAATTCTCAGCGGCTAGGGAATTGATCAACTCCCATGTTCTTTCTCTCTCACTTCTGGTAGCCACTCCATAAATTCCCGTAAATCTCCATAGATTTTCCGAGCCCGGTTCCCCAATCTCAGCATCAATATGATGTGGTGAGAAAGTACGAAGACTAGCATGACTTTCAAAGCTCCATAACAGCGCAAGCCCTTGTGAATCCTCCTATTGTGGAAAACAAATATTTCCCTTGAACCCAAGCCTGTCCGTAAGGGTATCAATAATTGTTGGCTGTGCTAGGGTTTCAGCCAAGAAGATGAAGCTAGGACGCTTTGCTTGAACAAGATCCACAAGAGCACGCTGTGTCTCATGGTTGACAATGCCTCTACAATTCCAGACAAGTATGTTTCCCTGCAGCATGATAGAGATAGGCTGCAACACAAAACTGTCGTGTGGTGCAGCGTCGCACAGAGTCGACGACGTCGAGGATTTGAGCGCTTCGATAACGATGCTTTACTGCGGCGCAAGCAGAGCGGCGCTTAGGGTTTGAAAAGTTCTCGATATTTTTAAACATAAACTGCATCAAAGAAACACTATCGAAGTAAATTGCAATTTAAATAGTTAATTCTTGTTAAAGAAGAAAAGGCAGTTAAAGAACAAAAAACAAAATGCTAGTTATAATTCTTTAGGAACATGGATTATAAAGTTGGGCAGATAAATTTTAGCTAGGCTCATATTTTTTTATCCTAATACGTAGAGGATTAGGTTAGGGTTTTCATTTGTCAAAAGTGGACTTTAAAAAACCTGAATTGCCGCTGCACAACGCAGATTGAGCGATATTAAATAATTAATGATGGCAGCGAACAATGGTCAATCCCGTAAGAAAAATAATATGAGCAATGGACAATCCCGTAAGAAACAGAATAAGATCAATGGGCATTGCCGTAGGAAAACGAGTAAGGTCAACAGGCAATCCCGTTGCAGTTGGCAGACGCCGCCAGATGATATCATGGAGTACATTCTACAACGTCTGAGTTTATGGGATCGGATACAGTTAAGGATGGTGTCCAAGTCTTGGAGGTCAGTAGCTATGCGAGGAGACATTCGTAGCTCTCCAACTGAAATGCCCTGGTTACTATTGCCTCCATCTGAATGTCCAAATCTCAGCAATAACAACTACATAAGCTTTTTCAGCCTCTCTGATGCCAAAGTTCACAAGCTGACGCTGCCTAGAGCATTTGGAGGAGGATGGGTTCATGGGTCTTCTAAAGGTTGGTTGGTTATGGTCAAGGGTGCATACTCTAAAATGTTTTTACTAAACCCTATCTCAGGTGCCCAACAGGAACTTCCATCGTTAAAAACTGTTTTTCCATACTTTGCAATTCTCAAAGAGTTGAAAGGAGAGTTGGAGGGCACACATGTCTTGGAGAGTGTGTGTAATCAGGTTGTGTTATCTACCTCGGATATTTATTCAGATGATTGTATTATAGCAGCAATTTTTAGGGATCATATACTGGCTTTGTGCAGACCTGGGGACAAAAGATGGACGAAAGTCTTGGAGTTCGAGGAATCAGATAGGCCGAAGCTTTCTGAAATATTGTTTTCTTGTGGTATGCTATATGCCTTGGTTGATCGTGATGGAAATAACGAGCTTGTTATTGCAGCTCGAACCGAAATCTTTGGAGGACACAAGCTGGAAGTAAAGTTCGTCTATGATAGATATCCACCCCGTTTACATACTATAGATTGGCAATGCCAATCACAATTGTTAGAATCAACCTCCAAGAAAGAAGTTTTGTTGATCCATCAAATCCAAAATATTTATGGGGAAGTAATATCGTTTATAGTATACAAGCTGGACGGTGAGACTGAAAACTTCCACGAGGTACAACACTTGGGAGAACAAATAATATTCTTATCAGATTTCGGATCCTCATCGCTCGCCTCAGCTGCGTTGGAAGGGAATTGCATTTATTTTGCAACACATGCTTTTAACAATCAGCAATCAAACCTTGCTACGGGTATATTCTACCTAAGCAGTGGAAGAATTAAGCAAAAAATTCCTTGTGTTGACGGATCAGAATTGCTACGGCTGGGCATTTCAGTTGGTAGAGACCAAGGGACTTGTTGGTTTACTCCAAGTTTATAGTAGGTAAAGAATTGAGCTTAAATTTTGTTTGGTTCGTTTTTGTTTAGGGGCTGGCTATTGAGTATTGAACACACACACACACACACGTACAAAAGCTCAATCCACCTAATTTATATTCCTGACCAATCTATATATCTCAATGCAGAATGCGTTGAAGTGGCTAAAGGTACCTTTGTATAGTCTAAGCTTAAATTGCTCAGTAAAATCCTTTACCTAATCGAGAATTTCTACAAGTTGTGTCTTTGTCTCCAGTTGGTTAGGTACTTAGGTTAGGGTTTGGTGGTGATGAATGGAAGGAAAAAGTCCCTGCAGATCGATCAGTCTGTCATTTTTGCCAAGGACAGATGAATGGCCGCACGTACTGTTGGTTGGTGTGGCAAATTAGGAACACTTTCATTATATTAGTATATATGTCAAACCACAGAAATGTATGTGTTAGAAATGTTTCTTTTCTAGATTTGAAAACGGATTCGAGTTCACTTGACTCAATGGTAGTGTGATCATAATACACTCACAATAATTATTTGATTTATTTTTATGTGTAATTATTTTGATTAGGTCATCAAGTATAAGACCATTATCATTTCACTTATGCATTAGGAGATGCTTTATCGGTGAATAAAGCATAGAGGGGTATGTTCTTGAAAATATATACTAGTTGCCAAGGTTTCAAAGATGCAGTTGGAAGCATGTTCGACGCAAATGCAATGTTGCTACCCACCGGCTTGCATGAAAAGCATGTTCCTTGACTTTGCCAATTGGTCCAGTTGGGTTCATGATGTTATTCATGATGTAAGGATAAATTTATGTATTGGGATATGGTATTCCTTTTCACTTGCTTAGATCGGACAAGGTTTTAAGGGGGAGTCATTCAAAGTTAGACAAACAAGACCATGATCAGATTGATAAATAGGTATATTACCACTACTGCTCTGTCAAGTCGTTCATGGATCCAAGTCGGAGGATTCTGGTTATTGCACCAAGTGAAAAAGTTCATAGCATAAGGTCAGAAATGAGACCAGTAAAGTTCAAAAATTGCATAAATTGGGACATATATTTTGTTTTCCTGGGGCTACCACCTAATTTTACTCGTGCAGTCAAGATGCAATTGAAATCACCCATTAGAACCCAAGGTTGATCATTGATGGGTTTAAGGGTTGGCAGCAGAAAATAGGTAAGTTAACAGTGTTTCCATTCCAACATAAAATTACGCCCCCACATTGACCACAGGCCTACAAAAGCAAGGTCCTTGGAAAGTACAGTAATACCCAGTAAAAGAGGTCACTGAAGTAATAAAACAAGAAGTGATAGACGACATACCTTTAGTAAGAAAGCAACTAAACCTTACATAGCGTCTTGTGCTTCTGGGGAGCGGCAAACTCATAGTTGAGGAACAAACAAATATTTTGATTAACCAAATCCAATGCAAATCAGAACCAGCCTACCCAAGAAGAAATACTAGCAACAGCTTGGACAAGGTGGTTACCGGGCACCCGATAAATTTTAGGGTCACAAGGTAGATCAGAGAGGGGAAGAATGATCCAGGGGTCTGATTGATCAACGAAGAAAATAAAAAATAAAATTTTGAACTGGATTGGATTCTCTAGCCTCGAAACAGATTGGAACACATTGCAAAAGTAAATTTCATGTACATTTGATAGATCAGGGTATTTGTAAAAGCTACCAGTTTCAAAACCAAATGAACAGCCCTGGTGCACAGAGATACAAATCGATCACATGAACAGAGAAAGCCAGAGTGAAACTTCAAAAAAAAAAAAAAAAAAATGGAAAACAAAATATAATTACTGCCAGCAAAATCATAAATATTAGAAGTTATTTGTACAAGACAAGCTCCCAGGATTTCAGCTTTTCCCAAAAATCTACAACTCAAGCATTGTTGTTGAAGTCAGGGTCGTCTAGCGCAAAATGAGCTGCAAAGTAGCAGAAGCTCCTAGAGATCACGAGCAAAATGCATCACCAGGCAAGAACATGTCTTCCATCATTCAAATAGTTTTTCTAACAAGCCTTATACTCATCATCTGTTGTGGAAAGACAAAGGACGTCATTAGTTCCAGGCATTGATGAAAAAGAGAATTTTTCACCGTTTAGACCTTCTGCCATTCTGGCCTTCACCTCTTAGTTCTGCTAGTCTTGACTTTGAACCACTGCCATGGACAGAGGGAGGCCTATCGTGAACTGTACTCGTAGGATCTCGTGAAGGCCATGGCTGACCCCACTGCCGTGTCGGACTAGCATGAACTCCAGCAGATCCAAACCTAGATCCAGATAACATTTGGTCCCTAAGACCCTTCGATGATTTATACCCTTGCATTTCGTCTCCACAACCCTTTCCTTGCATTTGCCTCTCCAGGTCGGGAAAGCTCTCCCAATCTACCCTATCTCCTGAATTTTGGAGCCTTTCAGTCTGCATGCCCCATTCCAATCCATCTGATATGCTCCTTTGCAAAGAAGTGCTTTTTCTTGGTGGCTTCCCTGACATGGACTTCCTCCCTTTGATTTCTTCATCATCATGTGGAGCCCATCTTGGATCCCGAGCAGCTACAGAAGCATGACTCCAGTTATAGTTTTTGTTATTGTTGCCCATACTTAATTCTATGGAATGCAAATCACTTTCAGCAGAATCCTCTTCGCATTCTACTCCATCTTCAACTTCTCCTCCATCCTCATCTTTTCCTTCACCCTGATGGGAACCGAGGCGAGTTCTACTTAGATAGGCCGCAATATCTTCATCTATCAGATGAGCAGAACCGCGTCCTTTTTCTTTTGTTCTCTTACTTCCCATAAAGGCTTCAAGTTGACTCCTCAACATATCAACAGCAGCATTCTTCTCCTCAAGCTGATATTTTGCCTCCGAGAGTTTCTCTTGAGCTCTCCCCTCACGCAGCACATCAGAGAACTGCATCATCTCCCTTTCCTTTTCAACCTCTTCACGAACTTTTGCAGACTCCCACTTCAGTTCCTCTGCTTCAACTTTATCTTCATTAATATCCCTGGCTAATTCATCACACACCTGTTCCATGATCTCTCTCGTTCTCTTCTCACTCTCAAGTTCTTTGACTGCCTTAACAAGAGATGCTTTTGTCTCTGCCAGTTCTTTCCCAAGTTTCTTGTTCAAGCTTTCTAGCCTCCTTCTCAGTTTTCTCTCAACCTCAAGTTCTTCTGCAACAGACTCAATGGCAGCCTCAACTACTTTGTGCTCCTTGCTTTTCCAAGCTGCCTTTTCTTCAGCAAAACGCTTCATGAGATAGCTGATCTCATTCTGCTCTGAGCGCTGTTCGTGGATATGCTGATTCACCAGCAAACGAGCCCTCTCGAGCTCAGCATGTAAGGCTGAGATAAGGGCCATGCTAGATGAAGGCTGATCTTCATTACCCCAAATGCGGTGTATAATTTTCAGTAGCTCTTTTGACGTAGTCAGAGCATTACTAACGTCCTTCAAACGTGGCTTGATTCCAACAGTTGAAGCACTAGGAGTCTGAGCTCTCGATCTAGTTGGAGTCTGGGCTCTTGATCGAGACTCAACCTGTATTACAAAAAGAAGAGAAAATTATTATCATCTATTAATACACCACTTTTAACATACATCTGCAGTTATCAACACTTAAAGATGCTAAATATTGATCCTTTCCGAGAACCAAACATAATATTGAATCAATGTACCTCCATTAAGCTGCCATTTCCATGAGAATCCAATATTCCAGAATGTTGATCTGTAAGCCTGAGCCTCTGTGAAATAGAGGACGACCTTCTGTGGAAACTACCTGTTCCAGATCGATCCATCCTCTACAAAATAACAGTGAACAATAACTATGGTCAATCAACCACATTCAATCTCCCAGAATGCATAATCAATTAAGTGCCTTACAAGATCACATCAACTAAAAAAAAATCCCATTTCCTTTGAACCATTTCATAGTAAAAACAGGGTTCTCGAAAGCGACCACTCCAAACTCAACCAAACCACTACCTAATTTCTCAATTCAAAGTCATGTAAACCTTTCTCCTATCAACTATTAATTAATAGCTTAAACCAACAAGAAGCTAGCTAAAAATGACTAAAATTTTCAGTGCTAAAACTACTACATTTTCAATCATATTCTCCCAAATTTCTCACCAACCTAAACAAAACTGGAAACAGAGAAGAACTCACCTCTGAAACGGGACTGTGCGACGGATCGGAGAGATGAGGAGGCAGAGAACCCGAGCGCAGAGACCGAGCAACCCTCTCTTTCTCTCTGGCCCTAATCTCCTTCCTCATCCTCCGCTCATCCACCTCTTCCTTCACTCTCGGCGACGGCACATCGTTCATTTCCCAAAGCGTCGCCGCCAGCTTCCTCGCCGACACCGGAGGCCTTGGCGACTGTTTCCCCTTCGAAACGCCGCCGCCGGTCTGCGACGGCGCGTACTTCGGAGACTCCATGGCCCCCCGCAATGCGGACGCGGGGGACCTGGATCCCATCAGCTTCCAGGTAGGCACGGGCGTAGTGGATCCGCCTCTCTTCCCTACCAGAATCGCCCGCTTGAATCTGTAGTTCTGGATGATCGACGACGAAGACGAAGCCGACGACGAGCATCCTCGCTTTCTGATCTTCCCCGGGATCATCAGGTCCATGTCGTTGTTGTGGCGCCTCGGCATTGTCACTGAGATTGGCTTAGATTTGGGAGCTCAAAAACGCAGCGTCTGGTTCATAGTCGTGTGGAAACCCTAACCCTAAACCTAAACCCAAATGTAAGCAAAGAAGGGTTTTGAGAGAGAAGAAGAAGAAGAAGAAATAGAAGGAGGGGGATGATGGCTCCCACTAAGTCTAGATTTGATCAGGGGATTCCAGTGAAGAGCTGTGAGCCTGTGCAGGTGGCTCTGTAAAGGACTAAACAGGAAAAAGGAAGACGGAAAAGAGGGACGGATCCTGTGCGGGTGAGATCAGATGAGACTGGAAACGCGTCGAGCATTGATTGGTGACGGCGGTTTTGGTCAAACCAAATGTGGTCGTCGTCAGCGACTACTTTATGTAAGAGACAAAAGAGATAGAAGTAACAGTTATTCCATTTTAAAAATTTGAAGGAGTATTAGCGAGGATTGGGTGGAACCATGCGTATGATTTGTGGGCTCCTCAAGATCAAGGGTTTTTTTTTTTTTTTTTTAATAAATGAATTTGCCAATCTGGTAATGTTCATGGATGAGAACTGAGGTCTTCGGTTCAATACCTGAATCGGCCATTAGGAACTTGACAAAGTGTATATTTCAGTCTTTCAATGTTTATGGGGTCTTTGATAGGAGGGTCAGAGTATTTGCTCAACTTAAGATTTTTTCAATGCATGGCAAATTCGATCAACCGTACGTATATAACCATTTAGTTAAATAGGTTGATTGAAGATTGTCTCACAATGTGAGATTCTAGTCACACCAACACATGTGATATAAGCATTTCATTGAATGTTTTACAAAAAATTTGTTATGAGACACACAGATAATGAGGACTTAAAAGTGTTTGTTTGCTACAATTAGTAGTCTAGCTAGATTTGACATATTTGCTAGATATAAGAAGGTATGATCATTATTTTGTTAAACATCAGAGCTTATATCGTACCAAACTCATCTTTAAAAGAGTCGAGTGCAACACCCTTCAAAAATCATGATTATAAGAATACCATGGAAGACGTAGCTCACCTCCCTCCTCCCAAAGCATAACAGCATATCATTACTTTTAAGCTTCATCGCTCATTAAATTCATCGAATTGGGGAATTGGATTTACATCGGCCTTCATCACTGAGATTTGTGGTTGTTTAGGTTAGACTAAAGAATTGAGTTTAAAAGACATGAATTGGAGACAACTAAAATGGAAGAAGTAATGAATTAGAGACAATTGGAACAGGAGAAGAAAACAATCGGTATGGGAATCATTTCTAAAACCATACCCCATTCTGGTTATCAAACTAATGGATATTTAGGAATCGATTCCTGATAATGAAGTGGAACTCACACTTACCCCAATACCTATATTTGTTAGTTCACGCTGGAATCTTATATATTGAAATTATTCTCATATCTATATATGTTAGTAAACGCATGAATCTCATACATTAGAATCATTCTCACACCTGTATAGGTTAGTAAACGCAGGAAATCTCATACACTAGAATCATTCATTCATTTCCATTCTTATTCCCAGTAAGTAAATATGTCATTAGATTGACCATTGTTGATAGGCTTCATCAAAGTCCTTAAATTAGTACGCAATAATAAAAGTTATGATCAAATTTGTCCAATTTTCGAATGGACTTGTGATTGATCCATGTTTGTATCTTTATAATTAAATAAAAGAATACTTTTTTTTTTGTTACAAAAATGGTGGTCGGGTGGGACTACCACTCCAGGGCCACAGAGCAACATGGGTTGGACCCCTCCCCATGGAGTGTTTTTCACCTGCGGATGATCGAACCAGTGACCTCCTTACTACCAGGAGTATCACTGCAGCGTTCACCCAACAGGCAGACACAACATGCTTCCACTGCACCAAACCCCATGGGTAAATAAAAGAATACTTTTGTGCATTTGGTTTCTATTTTCTTCGACATTTGTTACAATTTTCAAATTCATTGACATAATATATCCGTCTACTGGGGGAGAGAGAGAGAGAGAGAGAGAGAGTATTTGAACTCGAAACCTCATCTTATATCATGGGTGGAAAGAAATATCACTTGAGTATATCCAATAGCTTCTCTATTTTAGCTCATTAGATATTTTAAAGAGCATATCAATCTAGCCTCTCGTAGTCTCTCTCTAAATGACTCTCTAGTTCTTGTTTTTATATTCACCTACCACGTGTAAAATTGATTATATCATCAAACTTCTGATTTGAGCACCTATGCCCTTATACTCTCCAATTCAACCAATTATAGCCGGCAATAAACTACATCGTCAATTTCTCTTTCAATTACTACATGGCGAGCCCCCTCATGACAATTTTTAGCCTTGGCCACGTAAATGGTATTTTTTATGTGACCCTAAGGCCGAAAATTAATTTTGACTATATTCACCAAGTTAACAATTCATGAAGAATTTAATGGATTAGATAAGGGCTGACTGTAATTAATCAAAATGGAGAATATAAGGGTACATGTAATCAAATCAAAAGTTCAAGAGCACAAACAAATTTATGTATAAAGTTGAAGAAGGTAAAATAATTTCAATCTTTAGTTTTTATTCCCTAAACGAAAAATTAATTTTTATAATATAATAATTTGCTCTCTAAATGTCGAAAGTGAGACTGTGAGAGTAACTCTTGATTGTGTTTACTAAACTGAATGACCAAAACAACGTGTATACTTCATTTTAAAACTAGCTTAAATAGATAATGTTGCTCAATACGTAAAAAGCTACTTTAGCTAAAAAAATAAAATTCTTTATTAGCTTGATCTCAAACTAATTGTTCAATTTGTTTTGTTTTGTTTTGTTTGGCCTAGTCTCTCCCAACAAAATTGCTCCAAGAAACCAGCAAAGAATTCTAGGATTGGAAATCACAGGGGAAAGGTCGCAGCCTATCCGGCGGTGCCCCGGCGTCGATTGTGGTTCCCTGCTGCATTGACGAGCGGCGGGTGTTGCCAGATGGGTTATTGGGGTCTCTAGCCTCTCTGTCTTGCCTTTTGTCAGATGATTTAGGCTATGGACGACTCTTCTCTCTTCTCAGGTGGTAACGCTGGGGTGGATGATAGGCAATGCGCAATCGACGGCAGCATAGCAGTGGAGCAGGCGGCTACTAGCCGAATCATGGCGGCGGCAATCCATGGATAGTAAGGCGCTGGGTGCTTCTCTGCGGTGGGATGCTAGTCGGAGATTGCAGTGGTGGTCTCTGATTCTTAAGCTGAAGGATGCAGACTCTTGGAGTTATCTTGCTCCGAGATGGCAAGGCACAGTGTTCTGGCTTACTGCGTGGTTTAGGTTTCTCCGATGAGGTGAGCTTGAAGGGATAACCTTGTGGTGGTGGTGGTCTGCAGGTGAGGCTCCTGGGGAGAAGGATGAGGATTGTGGCAGCTATATTTTATTTTTGTTTTTGCTTAAAGTTATGTTTTTGGTTAGGGTTTTGGTTAGGTTTTCTTGGTCATTAGCATGTCCCTACTCCATTGAGCTAGGGTTGGGTCAATTTGAGGTGCCATGGATGTGGTGTCATTCTTAAGGACGAAGTGGTTTAATTTCGGTGTTATCTTATGGTCAGTGTGTTGACGAGCGATCTTTGCACATGGTCTGGTATCTGTGAGACACGGTGTGGAAGAGGGCGTTAGTTTTTATGGCGATTGTCCATGAGGTGGTATCAAGATACTCGGGATTCCTTGTAACCCGAGAGGTTGGCATTATAGGTGGTTAGGGGTTGGGCCCTTTCGGCTCATCGAGGTCATTCATGATGACGGATCCGTAGCTGGTTTAGGTTTTAGGGAGGAGAGTGAGGAGTTCATAACCACCACCGGTCATTCCTGTATAATATAATTTGGATTATTATCAATAAAGTTTCTTATTCTAAAAAAAAAAAAAAAAAAAACTAATTGTTCAATTTTTTTTTTGGGCAAAGAAGCAACCCATTCACACAAAGACCAAAACTACAACTAAATGGAAGGCCCAGAAAACATTGTAGCAGCCCAAAACTTCTATTTAAACGAGTTGTTCACAAACTCAAAACTTCTAATTTTATTTGGTTTATCTGGATCAAATAGAAACAATCATATGAGTGTAAAAATCACACAAACAATTGAAACATTCCCCCCGATTTATCCCACTCCGGTAGATCTTATATATTAAGCAAATAATTAAAGAGAGTGGTTAAATTTTTGAACTATCTATTTTGCCCATGATTTATTAATAAGTAGACGTAAAACATTTTTATCAAAAAATAGTAAAATAGGAAAAATAGTCATTCCACAAAAAAAAAAAAAAAACTTTTATTAAAATAGAGTTTTTATTTTTGATGTAATTTATTGTTTTACATTTCTCTAAGAATAAAAAATGTCAAATGGCACGCACAGAGTGTGTGTCAAGAGGCTAGTATTGAGTTAATGCCAAATCTTGTTGTTATGACGGTAAACACCAAGAAAAAACTAGTCTGATTTTGAACGGATTCTTTTCAATTATTTTCCTTTCAATTTACCATAATTATTGCAATTTTCAAGGCCGAATTTTGGCATGAGGCAACTTTTGAATAATGTCTCAAAGTGCAGTGATGTTCAATTGAGTGTCATTATTGACCAGCCAAAGAACATGAGTGCAGATAAAGTTTCACCCCAATTCCCCTGAATTCACTATTCAAATGGCCACATTCACCAGAAAGAAAAGGTGAGAGCCATCACACCAAAATAAGGTGACTGAAATTACCTTAATTAGAAGAGGCCTAACACTAATGAGTGCAACCATTTTATGCGGAGTCTGTCTTATGATAATAGATTCCTTTTTTTTTGCGAAATTGAAAGGTGCGAGCAGAGGTGAGAGGGTGATGCGCTAGGAGGCTAGGTAAAACTTCGAAATTCAAGTATATTATATGCCGCGTCGAACCTTACGTCGAGATGTAACAAGTACATTATTGGTCTTTTAGTACCAAGTACCAATTCTAAAAGATTATCGTGGTATTTCCTATTCATCTTGTAGTACTGCAAAATAGGCACGTACAACAATTGTTCATTCACGTACAACAATTGTTCATTCAATCCTAATATCCTATGGTTGCCCTACTTGCCCATACGGCCATACCATACATGCTATGTGACTTGAATGTCATATCAATATATCACGTATGCCTTGATCATGTATGAATGCTATAGATTTTTCTGTGGTAGATTGCCCTAGCTACTCTTTTCTGGTTCTTCAAAATTTGATAGTTATAGAGTGGATCGAGTAGGTGCTATTTATAGCTTTTAGCCTTTTACCAACAAGACTCTTGGTGGTTTATGGTTCATGCCCAATTGATGCCAAGTCTGTTCAAAGGATACGATTAATTTCTCAATTAATTTCAAGATTTTGGTAGTTGGTGTGTTCGATCAAGTATGTAATCTTACTCATTATTTTATGGATTATGAAACATTATGGAACGTTGGTAGGAATCGTTCTACCATGGGACCAAATCATTAACTACAAAACAATAGGTTTTAGGAAGAGTTGTGCAGTTGTAGTGATAGAAATGAACGCTCGAGTAAAGGTCTCACTGCAAGTGGGACAGACAAATCAAGGTGACCAACTCAACCCAATTAGCCAGGGTAGGGCATCACCTGGTCAGATCTAGGATAGGGGTCCAATGAGTTAATAATAGAGGAGAAGATGTAATGAGTGATCCGTAAAGATTAGAGATTGTACCTGAAATTTATGATGCAAAATAATTTAATGATACTTCATCAGGATGAAGCAACGTTAGATGAGATATTATTCGTTTTCTCGAAATCTTAACATAAAAATTCAAAGCAAAACAATGTCTAATTGCAATATTCTACAGTGCCTGCACATAATCGGACACTTATAGTGTATCTCAACTTTTAATTATGTCGACATTATTAATCTTAAATCTAAATTTATGGTTTATAATGTTTTTTTTTTTTAGAAAACGGAATTAGGTTCCATTAATAACATAAACAACCCCACTCGGTCAAGCTAGAGGGATTCGAAAATCCCTCATAATACATCTTGATGCACATAACAAAGCTACACAAAGTATAAGGGACTAAAAGAAAGGAAAAAACTCCACTCTTATCCAACTCTAAATCAGAGCCACTGTCTTGACAAACGTTGACGCCTAAGACCTCTTTAGTGTACATTATCACCCATCAACCAGCATAAGGCTTCGACCAAGGGCAAAACAAGGGAAGAGCACTTATTCGAAACAAAAAACAAATTAGAGCTTTGCCACTTCCCAAAGGTCCAGAACAGCCCAAACAAAAAAGAAGAGGTGGAGGGAGAATAGGCTAGCCAAGCCAGGCCCGAAATAGCAGCCCAGCCAGGCCACGACCCAATGGCCAAAGCCCACCCCTGCACCTCGTCTCCCCGGCCCTACCTGCACCAAACATTCAAGGGAGTAGCCTCATGTCAACAATTCGGTGGTCAGTCACGCTCTTTCACCATAGCTTGGTCAACAAACGAAGACCTGGCCCTCCCTAGCACAGCCAAGATCAGACAGCCGCCAAGCCCAGAAAACACTAACGCAAAAGCAACCCCCGCTGCCGCAGTCGTTGCAGACCTTTGACGACTCAAAAACAGGCAGGAAGAGGAGCCCTCCGCACCCCTGCCTGTACCCTCAACCGCCTCAGCCGAAACTGCTGCGAATCAAAGCCATTAACGCCTCAACCTTTCCCGTCGAACAATAAATCTGAAACAATGCCGTCGACGAACCAAGAAGACTGCACCGCGTCTCCGTACCCTTGCTGACGTTGTCCCGTGGCTGCCTAGTTTAGAGATGGTGAGATCGTCACCGCCAGCACACGAAATTATGGATTTCGCCTATCGAGGTCACTCCGAATTCCCCGGAGGCTTCCTCCGCTTTGTAACTTTAGAAGGATTTGTTATGAGGGATGCATGCTTTTTGTTTTTTTTTATCCTTGATAAAATAATAAAGAGTTTTGGTCCCTTGTCCTCCTCTTTTCCATTTAATAAATTTTTCTTTATTTTGCCAAAAGAAATAGGTGTATACTAATTAAGACCCAGTATTGTAAGTAATTAATTCTATCTTCTATGCAACTGTGCACACAATTCTTGTTTAAACCTTCCACAAATCTTTGTTGCCCAACAACTTAAGCTGTTTTGTTTGCAAAACAACTCGAAACAATACTATTAACATACATGTTACCACATCATTTGCTTAGATAAAGAAATTTAGAATCTCTATCATATCAGTCGTCCCTACTATAAAAGTCACTGCAATAAAAAAGTAAATTTAAAAGTTGAAACATAATAGAAGTCCAATGTGTGAAAACAAAGCCATAGTTTGAGTTCCTTTCTTTTTATTTTATTTTTTATTTTTGAGAAGAAAAGAAAATTTTAAGGAGAAGCCTCTAAGAGAACTACAATTTAACAAGTCTAAATTAAAAGCAGCAGCAGCCTGGATAGGAATTTAGCTGATCCATATCGTAGGATTAGGAAGACTTTGGCCAATAGAAGTCTCCGCACCCGCTAAAAATTAGCTTCCCGCAAAACATGAGAAAAGGAGATGGAATCAAACTTTGAGGCCATGTTCTTGACATCACGAATAAGGGATTTGAGACACCAAGGAACGTTACAAACACTACCTAGTAAGGAGAGGAGAACCATTACAATCCCATATGACAAAGAGAAGTAGCGGGCTATACCATTAGTGGAGGGGAGACCACTTAATAACTTCAGCGTGGTTGTGGGGGTCTTTGGAAGAAAACTTGTAGCAAATTCTGTAGGAAGAGCCGATAGAAGCAATAATAGCACCACAGAAGGAGGGTTGTGCTGAGCAGACCAGAAAACAAGGTTGTTTCGGGCTTTCCAGATCTGTTCTTTTGCTGAATCATGGACTTTGCACCTTTTTCTGTCTTTTTTTTTTTTTACTCATTTATGTATAAAGACTTGATTTCATAACCTGAATGGTGTTAGTTTTACACAGAACTAATATGCCACATCGGACATTTTACTTTCACACTTTTTATTTTCAATCCCCTTGAACATTTTATGATATTCACACACGATTTTTCTTTAAAAATATTAATCACACACCCTTTTGTGTTATAATTAACACACAAAATGTTGTATGATTACTTCAAAACTTAAGAGGCCTCCGTAGTTTATGGAGTGACCTTAAGAGGCGAACCTAGAGTTCATGGTGGCGGCGGCGACCTTGCGGTCCCCTGACCAGGCAAAGGCGGTGAGACGACCACGGCGTGGCTCGGAGAGGCAGTCTGTAGGCTTCTCGTGCGACGGGGTGGTTATTTGGATCATGAATCGACAGAATTGAGAGGCGGTGTTTAAGGCTCTAATTGGGATGATGGTGGCTGTGGCGGTTGAGGGTGTGATTCCGGGGGCGTAGTTCAACGGGCTGTATCTCTCTTGAGGTTACAACATTAGAGAGTCTACAACGGCCGCGTAGGAAATCCAAGGAAGGCGGCGGCTGTTTTTGGTTGTTGATCGTGATTGATTGAGGCCAAGTCGAGGTCGGGGTTCTTTTTAGACTAAGGCAATGGTGGAGGAGCGATGGAGGTCGTCAGAGCGGTGAAGGGTAGAGCTGCATTCCGGTAAGGCTCATCTAGTCCGCTGGTGTGAGGAAGATGGATCTAGGTAGTGGGCTTGGGCCTCTGCCTTGCTAGGTTGGGGTTTGCAGCCTAGTGACGTAGGCCTATTTTGGGTCCAGTTCTCCTCTTTCCTATTCACTTAGTCTGGGCTGGACTGGGCTTTTGGGGAGGGAGTCAGTTTCTTTTCTAGCCCTATTTCTATCTCTGGGATGTTACCGTGTGACTATGTTGTTTTGTTGCTACGTACACCATTTGGGTCATAGGCGTCAAGATGCTCAAGACAGTGGTTCCATCATCGGATAGGGTAGGGTTAGGGGAGTTTTATTTTTGCTTTTCTTTCAACAGTTCCTTTAGGTTCTAGCTTTGTTGGCTAGTAATAATTTGGTTACTTTGGGCAGTTTGTGCTCTGTTTGGATTTTTTAGTTTAGACACATCTGCTTTGTGCAAACTTGATATGTTCTTCAATTTGTATTATGAGGGATTTTCGAATCCCTCTAGCTTGACGCCGTGACGTAGTTGATATATTGATTGGAGCTCGACTCCGCTTCCCTTAAAAAAAAAAAAAATGGTGTCTGATTATTAACACCCTAAATAAAAAGCATCAACAGTCTCGATCCCTCTACAACAACCCAAATCCCACAAATAAAAAAACTTACCAAACATTTTAATCACAGCAGGTAAACTCATCTCAGTAAATTATACGTGCATTACATATCTGCCCACCACGCTGATTTTTCTTCTCTCTTTTGCTTTGGGCTAATAAATTTTCTTTCTTGCGTTTGATGCTCCGCATGTGTAAAGAACTCCATGGGGAGAGGTTTAATCTTAACCCCTCTCCGGCTCGGAGAGGCCCTGCCACCTTTAATAAATTTTCTTTCTATCTCACCCAGTCTGATTTGAGCCACAAAAATAGTCAAATTAGTTATTAGTCCGACCAGGATTGTCGTCGTGTCCAAAAACAAACCCCAGGATTATCGACTTTTTATCCATGACAGCCACACTCTCTTGGCCTATTCTTCCTCTCGAATATACAAAGGCTTCTCCACACCTAAAACTTTAAAAGTCTCTCTGCAATACCAGAGAAACCCAAAACCATGAAGAAGATGACAGAATCTGGGTCCCCATTTCTTTTCTGCTTCTCTTTCTTCTGTTTGCTGATTCATTGTCTTCCTGTCTACTCTGCCAAATCCCCACCTCCTAGATTTCCATCTTCACTAATACCCCCAGAAGATAAGATATCACTTTCTGCTCGTCAAAACCAACTTTACAGAACCAAATACTTCACCCAAGTCCTTGATCATTTCAATTACTATCCCAAGAGCTATGAATCTTTTCAACAGAGGTATTTGATAAATGATACGTTCTGGGGAGGCGCCAAGAGCAATGCTCCAATCTTCGTCTACACTGGTAATGAAGGGAACATAGAATGGTTTGCGCAGAACACTGGTTTTCTGTATGAGACAGCGCCCCAGTTCAAAGCCCTCATCATTTTCATTGAGGTAAATTCAATTTCTGAATTGGTAATTTCGACTGTATGAACACTGTTTTTAGATTGTCAATTTAAACATTAGAATAACGAGAACCAAATCGATCATTTATTAGAATTGACAATATGATAAATAAAATAACTTTCATGTATATATCACGATCAAATTGCAGCATAGGTTCTATGGAAAGTCTATACCTTTTGGGGGCAAGAAAGATTTGGCTTATAGCAATTCAACTACACTTGGATATCTCAGCTCCACACAAGCCTTGGCAGATTATGCTTCCTTAATTATTGATTTGAAGAAGAATTTGACAGCAACTGACTCACCTGTAGTGGTCTTTGGAGGTTCCTATGGAGGAAGTATGTTATATTTTTTGATTATTTATGAATATTCTTGCTATTTATTTAAATATATTTTAATTAAATATAAGTTTCATATTTGACCAAAACAGTAATAATTTTTATTTGACTTGAACAGCTGGTTTGGGATTTAGTATTATTATTTTAAGTTTAAATTTTTTTGGCAGTGCTGGCAGCATGGTTTAGGTTGAAATATCCCCATGTTACAATTGGAGCTTTGGCATCATCTTCTCCGATCCTCAATTTTGAGAACATAACATCTCCAGATAGCTTCAACAATATAGTCACTAAAGACTTTAGGGTTCTCTCTCTCTCTCTCTCTCTCTCTATAGACATTAGTGTGGGATCAAAGATAAGAGTACTTACATATCTAGTAATCATATCTTACTGTAAATATGGTATACACTCACATGTCACACATATGCAAATACTTTTAATTAAAAATGATGTCAATGAGGGCTCATGGTTCAAAACTCTAGTAGTGATTTGCCATATAATACGCAAACAAAATACATACTATCGTTTTTTATAAAAATATTTTCATATTTCGTATATTTTAAAAAGAATTTGTTAAATTTTCCATACTTTTAAAGTTAAAAGTACTATACATGATTTAATTTTTTTTTTTTTGTATTTTATATATTATTAAAATATATATATAAAGTAATATTTAAAATTAAAAAATGAACAATTAATAAAAATATTTTTTTTTTCAAATTTTTCAATGAAATGCTTGATTAAACACATACATATTTTTCGCTATTATACGCATTCCATATTTACCAACTATGGTTCAAAAGTAAATGATTGTGTGGTGGTTAAGCTTATTATAACTATCCATGATAACTTTTACTGAATAATTATTTTCGTTGTTGCATTTTATGGCTCAATTAGAGTGAGAGTGAAAGTTGTTACAGAGTGATCAAGGGCTCATGGGAAAATATCAAAGACACCGCAAAGCAACCTGGAGGGCTTGAGCAACTCCGAAAATCGTTTAAAATATGCACGTATGATCACAATTCATTTTGTGTTTATATCTAAAACAATAACGGGTTAGAAATATTTATTGTGAATATTCGTTTAAAATATTTCATTATATTTCGTCGCAGGAATAATATTAGCATAGATGATCTTCAAAATTGGCTTGAAGCCGCTTATCTCTACACAGCAATGACGGATTACCCTACTCCTTCGAATTTCATGAGTCCTATGCCAGCATATCCAGTGAAACAGGTTAAAGAAACACAGAGACCAAAAAATAAAAATTTCGTTTTCCAAATTTTTATTGATCGAGAACCATAAAATTAATGGTATATATTTTAGTATAAATGATAAAAGAAAATGTGATTGCATTGGCGGTGCAGATGTGTCAGGCAATAGATGATCCAACAACGGGAAATGATACATTTGCGAAGCTGTATGGTGCAGCTACTGTCTACTACAATTACAGCGGGACGGCTAAGTGTTTCGATCTTAATGATAAATCAGATCCTCACGGCCTCGGAGGATGGGATTGGCAGGTAGGGAGTTCTTATTTTTTTCCTAAGTTCTGGATTTTATTTTACCAACATAGACTCAGTGAAATCAAATTGTGAAATGTTTGCATTGCTCTTCGAACTTAAGCCACGTAAATGTTAGTAACAAGATATAAGACCAGTTATATGTGTATTGTGATTTCGCTACTGTGACTTGACCATAATGTAGATATTTTGTACGCTACAAATCCTACTTTTGACACTGTCCTCTTTTATTTTATTATATTTTTTTTTGTTGAAAAGTTCATCTCTATTCTCTTAGTATCTCCAACAATAAAAGTTATATTATTTAGCTAAATTTTCTAAAAGTTAAATATAAGTAGCAAAAACTTTTTGCTAGCTCCAGCAGTGTATAACATTTTTAACTGACTCTCTAGTTTGACTATTTAGCTATTTTGAAGAGCATGTTTAGTTTTCTTTATTTATTTTATCAGCCGCACCAGACTCTTAAGTGACTCTCTATTATAACTTTCAACTATCTTGCTCCTAAATATATTGAGCAAGATGAGATTCTCTATAATTTAAAACATTCATTTTAAGTTATTTTATGTAATTTATAAATATATTTAAACTATTTAATTTCATTAAAAAATAATATAAATTCAAAACTAGCAAAAATAGAGAGCATTGATGCAGACTTATTCAGTGGCTAGCTAAAATGACTTTTTAGCTACTTTGGTTAAAGTTTGACTCAAAAATGATTAGCATTGCTAAAGATTGTTGCTTTTTTTTTTTTAGTAAACTGAGGTCAGCCCTTTATTGAAATTGAAAGATTACAATAAGAGGATGCAAAAATACATCAATAACCAAAATAAACAATACGAAAGAAAAAGATGCAAACATTGCATCAGAATACAAGGAAGAATAAATAATGCAAGAGTAACAGCGTCGAAACATATGACTGATTTTACACTACTGATTACAACCGTGTAGTGAATTGAGTAGTCGGTGGTTTGACTACCCATGCAAATCCAACACACAAATCGACAAAAGTCAATTCGGCGCAGAATTGAGGACACTCTTCCACCTAAAGATCGAAGCCAGCCAAGGTTGTCAGAACATAGCCATATTAGCAGACGATCTTTCACAAACATATACCATAGACATGGGTCTCGAATCCAATACCAATAACGCACAAGAGACCCAAACCAATCTAGTGACTGATATACAACCCACCAAAAATAGTAGGCCAAAGACCAAGCCCAATCTCCACCTGGATCCCAGATCTGGACCTGTTCGCTAAAACCTCCCGGATCCCAGATCCGGATCTGGGTTCTTCTACATAGTCGCCGGTGGGATCCCTGATTGCCAGCCCACCACCACCACCGGCTCAAACGCTGATTACCAACCCACCATCGACTTGGAGAAGTAGAAGAGAAAGATCGAACCAACCTGCATAAACAAGCCTAGAAACCATAATCACCTGGATTCCACAATCCCCACACAGCCGGGCTCGAAGAGAATACCCACCCCGCCTCACCATCAGCCAGATTACCACCGTGAACGACCTCCGAAGACCGTGATCGGCCTTGCACTCCTTCAAGGTCAGAACTCAAAGTCTCTGTCCTGAATCGCCGTAGACAGTAGTTTTGCAACGCCCATCATCTTACACCCTCTCTTGGCCAAGAACCCGGCAAACCGCCCCACATCCCCTATAGAAGGTAGGAAGAATAGCAAGAGACGGACCAAGGCCCGTGAATGACTCCATTGAAATGGAGGAGATGCAGGTAAAGACGGTCCCAAAGGAGGCACCGCTACCCCAAACCCTAGCAAAGCTAGGTTAGAGACTGTAACAAATAGGATTTATCTCAATAGAAGAAGAAATGTTCTTTATTTTGAAGATGTTAGAAAAAAGAAAATTGGTTTGCTTACTTCTTTTTTAAAAAAAGATGGTTGCTATTTGTAAGTTAAACTAAACGAATTTAAATGTGAAATTGTTTAACTTTTTATTATTTTATCTCTCTTCTCTAACTAAATTATTTAGCTAGAGAGGTGAGAGAAAATAACAAAAATTTAAATTTGACTTTCATTTTTAACAGACTCTCTAAACTATCTTAAAATTAATTAAATTTTGAAATTTTTAACTTTTTGTTAAAATAGCTAGTTTATTGGAGATGCCATTGTATCAACCCAATGGGAGTTAGAATCAAAATTAGAAAAGAGAAGACACTTTCTTTAGTTAGAATCAAAATTTATTAAATAAAAGAGCAAATGGCAGTGGGCAAGAAAACATTTTCGCATTCTTAAAAGTTGAGCCTTACCACAAATTTCATGGTAGTTGAGATTAAAATACTTATATTTAATCTCAATATTTGAATTTAAATTTAATGATAAGTTACCATAAATTTCATGGTTGAAGACTACCTCAAGGCTAAGGGGCAGAAAAATTAGTTTTATGTGGTCCAATGTCACAAATATGCCTAGAATTTGTTTATGTTTATGCATATATCTGAGGGAAAAAAAAAAGCAAATAGTACCTGACTTTTCGTCCATTAGTAACTTTAGTACCTGAAAAAAAAAAATATCACTTTGGTACCTCAAGTTTGAACCACGACCCAAAATTAGTACCTGGACCATTAACTCCGCTTAACTCCGTTACGGAGACTGTCAGCTGTCATATTTTAAAGGGTATTTTTGTCTTTTTGTATCTTAATTAATTATTTTTTCATTAAGCATTTTTCCTCTCTCTCTCTATCTCTCTTCTTTTTTTGCATCCAACAAATTTGAAGATCAACCATACACACATTCAATGTCTCGGGTTCTCCACTGTTCACAAATACCACCACTTCCATACACAAACAATATATATTTCTTGATCTACAAGAAATAAAAAAGAGGGGGGAGGATAAAAACAAAGAATATGAGGACCATCTCCTCTCCCACGTGAGCCCCTCTCCCCCAGGTCCTAGACAGTACGAGCTCGACAAACCCAAGAATTTTAAGAGTAGAAAAAAAAATTATGAATTACCCTCAAATACTTCTTAGATCCTGAAATCAATTACTAGTTTTATTATCGTTGTTGGAAGTCTCTACTCTCTGATCTTGAAACAGGATAATCACTTCGATCAGTATATGAATTTTCCTTTTAGGAGTCAATCTCCATGCTACCTGCTTGAGTTCTTTGGTTCCTTCGATCCTCTCTTGGTATAGGATACTCCTCGGACTCGAGCATACGGACAACTTGGCTCATCTTGGGTCGTTTTTCAGAATATGGATCAACACACCTTAAAGCAGTTAAGAGTGCTCGTTTTAGGGAACTCTCTTCTTTCTTATCTTCGTCTTCCCTCTCTCCAGATCAACCTGCAGATTCGAGGATTACAATCCTTCCTTCAAGCTTCTAGGACTATAATCCAGCTCCTGCTTGGCCTTCTCACACGAATAAACCCACTGATGCCTTAGAACATAAACAGTCGGTGGACTGATCAGCGGAAGCTTCAATTCCATCAAAATCAACCCCAAAATACTCAAACCATGATGCAATCTTTGCATAAAAAATCTTCATTCATACACAACAACTGAATCCAGAAAGCATGAATAAGGGAAAAAAAAAATAGATATGAGGACGCAATTGCTTAGTCTTCTCTCCAATTAATCACGAAAGCCTCCACCTCCTAACATCTCCATCACTATTGTCTTCTTCATCATCGTCCCTGCCGTCGTTTTAGCCGTCCAATTTCTACGAATCGGGGCGGTTTCGCCGAAGAAGCTCGATACCCAGGTCAGAAAATGCTTTCGCAACCAAAAACCCAAAGGGACTCACCTCTACATTGGGGAGGAGGATGGTTGCTGGTGTTTCAGAGTAACTGGGTTCTGGTGAAATTGGGGAGTTAGGGGAAGAGGAGGAAGTTCAGGAAATTGATGTGGAGATCGAAACGACGAGACAGAGCATCGTTTCAAATTGATTTTGAGGGAACGGCGGGGAATTGGGGTTGGGGAAAGGTTGGGGCTTTGGATGTAAAGATTTGGGCTTTGGAGGTTGAAGAAGAGAAAGCGAAGATTGTGGAGTTTTGGATTGGGAAAAAACTCTCTCATCTGATCCTCTCTCTCTCTCCCTCTCTCATTTGATCGGGATGGTCTCTCATTTGATCGGGATTTTCCATTTCTATTTGGAAGATCGGGATTTTCCGTGTGATGATTATAGGCTAGAGTCTCTTGTTCCAAAAATCTGGGAATTCTTCTTCACATTGACACTAGCTCTGTTTTATTTGGCCGAACGAGGACGAAGAGAAAGAAGAAGAGATTGAGTGAACGGGGACGAATCTACAGGTTGATCTGGAGAGAGGGAAGAAGAAGATAAGAAAGAAGCGAGAGAGAGAGGAAAAACTGCTTAACGAAAATACCTTTTAAAATATGACAACTGACAGTTTCCGTAACGAAGTTAAGCGGAGTTAACGGTTCAGGTACTAATGTTGGGACGTGGTTTGAACTTGAGGTACCAAAGTGATATTTTTTTTTCAGGTACTAAAGTTACTAAAGGGCAGGCTAGGTACTGTTTGTATTTTTTTTCCCTATATCTGACGGATTTTTTAAGGGTCGGATCGACTTCATAACTTTTTTTTTTAAAGAAACAGACAGATCTTTATTAAATAAAAAGATTACAACCGATAGTTGTAGAAGCTAAATCAAATTGAGAAATACCATAACCAGTACGAAAAGCAACAAAATGGGATGTAATTAAGCATTTGATGAGGCACCGGACAGAATCCGGTCTATGTAAAAAGGTATCAACGATATGGTGCACCATCCCTCCACGCAGAGATATGCATCGAGTAGTGGGTAACCTTCCATCACCAACCTTCTTCAAGAAACTAAAAAAGGTATCAACGATGGTGCACCATACCTCCACACACTGAAATGCGTTTAATATCGGATAACCTTTCGTCATTGACCTTGCCTAAATAACAAAAAGCAAAAACAAATGAAAGCAAAAGAAGCCCAATAGGACCCCATACCCAAATAGCCACCCAAACTAAGATCCAGCCTAAAAGCTAAATCCTAATCCAGGCCCAAACCCGGATGCCAGATCCAAATTCATATCCAGATCGGACTTGGATCCCAAATTGAGATCCCGGAAGAACCATCACCGCCGACCCAAGCTGATCTCCAGTCATGACCGCCGTCGTCCAACCCAATGTCCAGCCGTTCGCGCCGCCCGTCTTTCCCAGCCCGACATGAGGCAGATCGATCTAGGACCACCACCACGCTATCACCATCACCATCACCACTTCTGGGGCCATCGTTGCCCCGCAGCCACGACCACCAAAGCCACTATTGATCCGTCGCGATTGGACCTATACCCGACCTCCACCTCGTGCTGAACAAGAAGTACGCCGCCGCAACCACCACGATCTCCAACAACGAGCGCAGCACAATCTGGGCTTCCAACAACGAGGCCGATCAAACAGAGAACTAGGAAGCCAGATCCAAGCCCAACGAACCTATGATGAGGCAAAACTCTTCTACCACCACCAATCTCTTCAATGCGGCTAGAAAGAGAGGAAAATCCATTCACTTCGTCCAAATTTGCCATAGTGCCGCTAGGAAACCCTAGCAGCGCCCCTACTCTCAAGAGAGTTTTTTTAATTTATATTTATCAAAAGTTATATTTAACTTTACTTTACTTTTACTTCATAGCTTGGAAGTGTTTACTTTGATAAAAAAAAAAAACCCTTTTTAAGAGTATTATTAGGCTCACCTTCCTAAATTACAATGAATTGACATTTTCTTGAAAAACAAAATACCACAAATATTAATGAAGAGTCTAAAATGATTACACGCATACTTTTTTGAGTTTTTCTACTGGGTCATCCAAATTTTCTCATTTGACCTTCATCTATTTTGAATTATTGAATGACATATATATCCTCTTATAAAATAACAGTTACAAATAATAAATAATAGGATTAATTTTAGTTTACCTCCTAAGGTTTGGGGGTGTCATCATGTCACCCCCTCTATTTTCAATTTTGAATTTTTACCTCCCAAACTTTCCAATTTCAATCAGCCGTGTCCAATTTCTCATTCCGTCCAAATTGAACATTAACTCTGATTTTGAGGGCTAAAATGGTCATTTCAAGACCAAAAACACTAAAAAGCTTTTTTTTTTTCTTTCTGTTTTTTCGTTTTTTATTATATATATTTTATCTTTTTTAATTTTGTCTTCAACCTATACACCACAAGTTATAATAGGTTTATAAAACAAAAAGATACTCTAGATGGTTGAAAGGTGCTCGCTGATCTACGATATTTGTGATATATCTCTGATAAAGTGAAGAACTTTAGGATATATCCCCAATAAAGTGAAGAAATGTTTGTATAAAATCATTTTTTACAGATATTTACAGATAAAGTGTAAAATCATGAAGAAATATCTGTGTAAAATCATTTTTTACAGATATTTATAGATAAAGTGTAAAATCGTTTTTTTACATATATTTATAGATAAAGTGTAAAATCGTTTTTTACAGATATTTTTTCACTTTATTGGAGATATATCCTAAATTCTTCACTTTATCAGAGATACATCACAAATATCGTAGATCAGCGAGCAGCTTTCAACCACCTAGAGTATCTTTTTATTTTTATAAAGCTATTATAACTTGAGGTGTATAGATTGAAGACAAAACTAAAAAAATAAAAAATATATATAAAAAAATAAAAAACGAAAAACAGAAAAAAAAAATTGTTTTTTTTTAGTTTTTTTTTTGTCTTGAAATGAGCATTTTAGCCCTCAGAGGTCAGAGTTAACATCTAATTTGCACGGAATAGGAGAAATTGGACACAACTGATTGAAATTGGAAAGTTTGAGGGTAAAAATTCAAAATTGAGAATAGAGAGGGTGACATGATGACACCCTCAAATCTCAGGGGGGGTAAACTGAAATTAATCTAAAATAATAAAGTAATTAGTATTTTCTTTGTTTAAGGTTTCGTGGAGGATGAGTTTTTTATTTTTTATTTTTTGTTCTAGAGTTTTTGTTATCGATGACTTTTACTTTCTTTAAAATGAATTATTCTCCAAGTAGTAAGTAAGAGATAACTTATGAAAACCTCCCGGAATAAGAATTGCAGCGAGGAGTTGGAACCTTAGATAGATCATGACTATAAATTAATGACAATATATATATATATATATATATATATAAAAGCTAGCTACCATTCATGCAATTTCAAAGCTTTACTATTATATATGTTGTCCCTTTACATATATGTAAAGTCTGAATTGAAAACTTTATTGTCAAATCATGTTGCAGATGTTTTGGTTTAATTAAATGAGCGATTTTTGATTTTTTGATTCATGAACAAAAGTTTTTTTTTTTAAAGTTTGGTTAAGTTTTTGGGTATGCATGCAAAATAAGAGGAATAGAGGTATAATGAGTGAACTAAAGGTATAATGAGTAATTTATTATTTTATGTGAATGATATAACTAAGGTTGTTTTAGAAATTTAAAAAGATGTCAGTGAACAAACTTTTTTTATTTAAAAGCAAAATTAAAGCCTAAAGAGTATGAAAGGTTAAATGAGTAAATTTTAAAGTCCTAATAGAAACTCTCTACTTTCTTATGAAGAGGGGAATCGAGCAATGCCTTGCAATCCCATCCCCGATTCGTTACGTTCTCATGAATGAATCATACTATTTTTTAGTTTGGCGAAGCAAATGTTCATGTGATCGATCATGATGGACATATACATAGTACTCGATCATCATTTTGACTTATAAAAATTTGGTACGAACTGCAGGCGTGTACAGAGATGATAATGCAAACAGATGGTAACAATGAGGAGAGCATGTTCCCACCTTCTGAGTGGCAATACAAAGATCAAGTCTTTTATTGCAAAGAGACTTACGGCGTTGAGCCTAGGCCTAATTGGATCACCACGGAGTTTGGCGGCCATGTGAGTACTCTATCATCATCATTTTCCATCATTAATCCAAACTTTATATCAATTAATTTAGTACACTCTGTTTGTTTGATAGTTTCTTTCTTTCTTGAGATCGAGATGAGAATTATTCTTATATATGTGACGATTATTGTGAGAAAACCGTTGCAAATGTCGGCACGGTTGGATGCAGATTTAGGAAGTTTCCAAAAATCGCTGGTTATCGTAGACGCTTTGAAACATTTTTTCATTGAAGTACGTATTCGGGCAAGAGCTCCGGGGTCATTCTTACCTCCGGTGCCGCGCTTTAGTAATAACATAGCACATATACATATTCTATATACTTAATGTAAGCATGAATTCTGTGGAAATTGGAGGTAACTTGGGTTTCAAGGCTCAATGTTGGATATATTGTTTCAATTGGCAGGATATCAAGAGGGTTTTGAGAAGATTTGGGAGCAACATTATCTTCTTTAATGGCTTAAGAGACCCTTGGAGTGGTGGAGGGTAACGATTAATTTCTTTCTCAGTTAATTTTAGGGATAAAATCTGTTTAGTCCATGTACTCTGTCTCTCTCATCGTTTCAGTCCATGATATTCTAATTTAGTTTAAAAACTCTCTGAACTCACAATTTCCCTCCAATAGGTCCCTTCTGTTAAAATTCCGTGAAATTGGGTCGTTAATTTGCTGACGTGGCAATAAATTCCACACCAACTCAGCTCGGTAATGGTGAAATATCCAATATACCCCCATGTTATTTCTCCCTTCATTTTTTTTCCTTTTAAATTTCTTTTATTCTTTTTTTTTTTTGGGGTCTTTTTCTTCCTACCTCCTCCTTCTTCACACCCAAACCCCCATAACCACCACCGTGCTTTCTATCTGAGCTAACCACCAATCCTATTGTTGCACCAGCCTAAGCACAAACAGAAACAATTGATACTACAGTCGAAAATGTATATAGTGAGACGATCAGTAAAGCTTTTGATTATGAGAATAACTAATTTTCGAAAACTAAACCAAACACCATAACTTCAAGAACACGAGAATACAGAAAAGGACCAAAATAGCCTGATCGATTGCTTACATACCAATACACAAAGAACCAAAATTTATTAATAAAGAAATTAAAAAAAGACTCACCGACAAACCACAAATACAGAGATCGACCACTATGACGCACTACCAATGCACACTTCAAGCCACTACATCTTCAGCAATAGTTGGCTTTAACGAAGAGAAATTGGACCTCAATAACCGGGTCAAGACTCCAGTGCCATCATTATGTTAACCCACCCTACCCATCTTGACCATCATATCCTGCTGCGTCGGTAGCACCATGCCGGCGGACCAATCCAGATTGATCTGAAACCCCAATTTTTGATCTCCACGCCGGCGACCATTTTTCTCTTCCATTATTATTCTTCTTCTTCACCTCTGGTTTTGGTAAACTTGGCCATCAAAAACCACCATTTGAACCAGACCCAGAATCCAAATCACCATCTGAGCAAGACCCAAAAACCTCAAAGTCTGAAAAAATGGTCATTTTTAGTGAAAAGTTTCCAAATTGAGGCTTGTTGTGGAGAAAGAAAGTGGGATTTGAGTGGGAGAGACAGAAGTGGGCTGTGAAAACAAGAGGGGAGTGGTTTAGTGACGAATTTCTAATTTGGAGCCTCTGTCTTTTTTCAGGCGTTGGCTTCGATTCCTTGACTAGACTCTGTGCTCCGTAAACCTCCACTCCTTTGTTGTTTCTTTCCCAGCCTTCTCCATCCTAATAGGAGCTGATTGGTGTTCTGCTTGTGTTTGGGAGGTGGCCTCAGTGACGACGGAGGTGAGGGTGGATCCGTTAAGATGACAGAGGGAGGTGGCCTCAGAGAAGGTGAAGAAGTGATCGATCAGCTCCTCTTGCTTTTGCTCGATGTCCATCTCTGCACCACCAAGCTAGGTTTTTGTTGGGTTTGGTTTCAATTTGGGGAGAGAAATAGATGGGTTGCTGGAGTTTGATCAGAATGAGATTGGTGGGTGGAGGAAGGAGAAGGTAGGCAGCACGAAAAAAGGAAAAAAAAAAAAGGGAATAAAAGAAATTAAAAAGGAAAAAAAGGAAGGGAGAAATAACATAGGGGTATATTGGACATTTCACCATTACCGAGCTGAGTTGGCGTGGAATGGATTGCCACGTCAGCAAGTTTTGACGGAATTTTAACAGAATGGACCTATTGAAGCGAAATTGTGAGGTCATGGAGTTTTTAGATTAAATTAGAATGTCATGGACTGAAACAATGAGAGAGGCAAAGTGCAGGGACTAAACATATTTTATCCCTTAATTTCATTACTAAAGCCCTAAATTGTATTTCTTACCCGTATTAATTCCTTTTGGTGTTTTATCATTTCAGGATGCTGAACAATATTTCCAAGAGGATAGTAGCAATTGTTGCAAAAGAAGGTTCATACCTATCTAGTCACTTCCAAATCAAATGAACTTGCAGATAAATACATGAAAGCATACAATTTGAGGAGAATGCATACCAACACATTTGTGATGCTTGTTCTTAATAAACAGGTGCTCACCATGTTGACTTGAGGTTCAAAACAAGTGAAGATCCAGAATGGCTTAACGATGTGAGGAAGCGAGAGATCAAGATCATTGCGATGTGGATCTCAGAATATTATCATGACATTGCTAATAAACATTAGTTTTCATTTGCCTTGATCAGGAGGCTGTAGAAATCTAAAAACTGTCATTCTGAGTTTTCTTCAATATTTTAAAACTCTGAGACGTACCCCGAGACATTTTCAAGAGAGTCTTACTAAGGCATAAGCCTTACATCACACACACACACATACACACACACACACACACACACTCTCTCTCTCTCTCTCTCTCTCTCTCTCTCTCTCTCTCTCTCTCTCTCTCTCTCTCTCTCTTGACAAAGTAATAGAGATTTCGTCCAGTACCATTTGGTCTAGTGGCATAGTCTCCATTCGTAAGTGGGAAGTTGTGAGTTCGACTCACGAAATACTAGTTGTAGCATTTGAGTTGTTTATTGATAAAAAAAAAAGTAATAGAGATTTCATTCAATAGAGGTTGACTCAAACTCTTGTTCTTAATTTTCTTCAATCCCCACACTTGGTACCTTAATTGGCAACTATAGGTGGAGTAGGAAAACTACCTGCATCGAATCTCTCAAATGCAATTTAGATAGTCTCATATATTTCGGGAAAAAATCAAGTAGCAGATACAATTTCTAATTATGGCTCATCTTCTGCTGAGTTTATCTGGTGGGACTCAAGTCCTCCATTCACCTCATCTCTTTGTGATAGGGATATGTTAGGTCTCCCTTATTTTTGTTTTCACTGATTTATTGTCATTGTGATTCTCATATGCAGTAAGTTTTAGTGCTTACTGCAAACTTGTAACCTTTTTCTTTCCTTTCAATAAATTATTCCTCGTTTTTTACAAGGATTCATAAAAAAAAAATTTAAAAAAAAAATTTCATTCAGTCCCAATGCCGGAACAACACTTACAGATGATCCCCATATGCTTGTACCCTACATCAGTGGTCAAATAGGTAAGGGAAAAAGTGTACATCTACTAGTACATTCTCGCTCAACTAATCAAGAGCCTACACAACTATAAATCTCAGCTTACATTAAAAAAACTACCTTGAATCTCCTTCGTCAATGCACTCAATTTTAGTATTTCAAGAGATTCATTAACTTGGTATAAAAATAAATCATAGCAGTGTAGACTAACGCTCGCTAAAAAACTAGCAAAAACTGGGCCGAAACCCACTACCTTCCCCCAAACAAAATATGGAGTTATTGGAATAAAAATACTAAACCTTAGAGAAAAAAAAATTAAAGCCCAAAATAAAGGGTTGTAGCGCAAAAGCCCAAAGGAAGCTCAGCCCAAAAGCACATGAACCTGGCATGGCCCAACCCAGCGCCTGCTGCAGCACCGTCGAAAGCACCACGCCTGCTACAGAACGAAGGGCACCCCAGTGATCTTGATGCTACCTTCAGAGAGTTTGATGCACAACTGTGACCAGAACTCACCTAGAACCCCAACATCTCGATCCACCATTGACCTCTGCGATACCGTCACGTAGCTACAGCCGTCGACGTCTGGTAACTAGCCCAAGCAGCCTGACAACGACCCATGAATCGATGCTTGCGACCTTAACTGCCTCAGCGATGCAGTGAGGCCAAACTCGATGCCGACAGACACCACTGTCCTGCCTCTAAGCAAAGCCACCCCAAGACCCGAAGGCAAGGCCTATAACTACCATCCGTCCAGTAGCAGCACCAGCACATCATTGCGACCAAGATCGGTGCTAACAATGGGCCACCACCGGACGAGCATCGCTTGAAGAACACTGGAGTGCGCCTAGGATTTGAGAGAAAAAACCAATGTGGCTCGTGAATATAGAAATTGTTTAAAAGAACCCGAGAACATTAAGAATGTAAGAAAATAAATTTATACACTACTAATTTTTGATCGACTTAATCTCAATCCCTTTTTTATAGTTATTTTGATAGAGTTAAGATCCTTTTTTATTTTTCTAGTTCAAAGAAAGGAAAATCTTATATTCACTTAACCTCTATTCTAATTCCAAGAACAGACGTTTAAATCCTATCCTTATCTTTCTTTCTTTTTCTCAAAAAGATTTCATCTTCCATTAGTCTCTATTCTAACTTCAAGAGAACTCGATCTCAAACCATATTCACAAGTTTCACATAGTAGGATAGATGTAGAGGGAAAAGAAGAAGTCAGTAAAGGTAAATCGTGTTGCCAAGTAGCTTCACCTTCATCGTGGATTTCACTATTCTGATCATAGAAACATTCATCATTATGGGTTTTGAAAAAAAAAAAAAAAAATGGCTGCGCATGCGACTTTGGCACCTCAGGCAACGCTTTACATGGTTTTTGGGTCTTGTCGCCTTGGCATCAAAATTAACTCATTTTAAGGGGGAATTTGCGCTTAGAACACCTTAGGCGCCTTTTTTTAATACATTAGTTTTCTTAAATAATGAACTAATTCCTTAATTCTTTTGTGTATAGTGTTTGTAATGGGATCAATGTTTTCAAACACTAGGGCGTAACCCAAAGCGTTTTTGGAAGAGTCTCATTAACGCATAAGCCATGAAGCGTATAAAATTTATAAATAAAACATTCATAATATATAGAGAAGATATTATTTTGAGTTAATTACATATAAGTGCATTTTGAAGAGTTATTTTAGCCTAAAGGCCACCAAATATTTTCTTTCTTCATAAGGCCACCAGATACAAAATAGGGTTAAATTTTAAAAATTGAAAATAAAATAAATTACAGCTATACCACTGGTCTCTAAACAACCCAATTTCACGTTTTAGGTCATTTTGAATCAGAAACCGCCTCTCTCTCTCTCTCTCTCTCTCTCGGTCTCGACCTCATCACTGCGGCATTCCTCTCTCGTCGCCGGCGCTCTCTATCTTTGCGGCGATGACACCTTCCGCTGTGGTTCGGCGTCACTTGCTCAACTTAAGGTGATTACCGAGTCCTCACTGAGTTGTAAGCCACTTCGTCACCATTCCGATTTTGATTTTGACTACTAGAGTCGGTTTTGATTTTGGAATAGCTTTCTCTTTCTATTTGCTTTGGAGTAGCTTTCTCTTTCGATTTCGAGAAGAATTGTTTTGTTAATGAATATAGTTGCTTGATTTGTATTACTGTTGTTGTATAGTTGTTTTAATGGTTGAGAATAGATTCTGTACTGGTTGATAGCAGCTTTCTCTTTGGTTGAGAGTAGGTTTTTGGTTGGTTGGCAGTTGCTTTCTCTCTGGTTGACAGTATGTGTTTCTCTAGTTGGCAGTAGTTTTTGTATTGATTCTTTGTAGCTTTTAAACAGATTAGCAGTAACTTTTGTGTTTCTTGGTAGTAATATTCATAATTTATGGTAGCAGATTTTGTGTTGGTTGCTAGTAGGTTTCATAGTCTTTAACAGTAACGATTGTTTTGCTTGACAGTAGCTTTTCTAGTCTTCGATTAAAAACTTGCCAAAATTTTGTAGTACTTGTGTGCAAATACATTCTGGATTCCTGCAAATTGCTTTGGAGTATGTTTTAGAATGTTTGGAAGCAGATTTTGATTTTTTGAGGCATGCAGTAACTTTTACAGTGTTTGGTAGTATGTTTCATGATGCTTGATAGTAGCTTATCTTTAACAGCAACCTAGCTTACCCAGCTTGCATGTTTAGCAAGGGCTTTCTAGTTCTATCTCAATAGCTTTATGGTTATTTGACAGTAGCATTACATTTCTATTACAGTAGCTTTTGTTATTTGACAGTAGTTTTGTTATTTGACAGTAGCTTTGCTATTCATTAGATGTAGCTTTGAAATACCTTGATTCTGGGTTTTGTTTCTTTGGTAGTAGGTTTTGTATCTTGGCACGTTGAAGTACCTTTGTGTAGTCTTTCAAAGTAGCTTTTGTAGCCCTTCGAAGTAGCTTTCATATTCCTTAATAATAACTTTTTTTTATCTTTCTCACTCTTTTCTCTAATTACTTGTAGTAAGCAAAGATTCTGAAGAAAATGAACAGAGAGACAAATTTCCATAGTACAGAGCTAGTCTTTAGTCAAAACTTATTGCAACTGATCTGTAGTTGGGCAAGTTTTGTTTCTTTGGCTGTAGCTTTCTTATTTTTTGGAAGTAGCTATCAAATTCCTTGGTAGTAGCTTTTGTTTTCTTTAGCAGTAGGTTTTGTAGGCTTTGGTGTAGATTTTAAGATGTTTTGATAGTAACTTTCCCAATAGCTTTAAAGATAATGATATGTCTATCTAATTAATTGCAGTTTGGCAAGGATGTCCAAAGAAAGTGCACCGAGAGATAGAACTCAAAGCTACAAAGTGAACCTGCACAAATTTTATGATGCTACAAAAAAGTACCGAAAAGGCATTCATTGATGATACTGCCATGTTACTGCATAGAAAGTTTCAAAAAGAAGTTCAAATGTCAAGTGGCTAAAACAGAACGAAAGGAAGGTGATAAAGAACTAGGAGTACATCTGCGACTAGATTGAAGGCATATCATTAGAAGAAAGTGGGAAAAAGAGAACAAGAAGAACCAAGAGGACTTAGTTTATGGATAATCTGTTCTTTCCTTTTAAAACAATGATTGTGGCTTTTTGTAATGGTAGTAATAGCCTTATCTGGTGTTGCTAGCAGCTTTCTTAACTGTTAGGAGTAGCTTTATTGTTTTACATAAATTTTGTATTGTTAGTTAGTGAATCTATTTTGAATTGACATAACAGAGTATATATGTTTTGATTTTAGCTATAAGACGGAAATTGAGTTGTATTTCAGCTATTGTATTGAATTAAAGTATTGAGAGTGATATGGTAACTTTTGGATAGTGGTAACTTTGTATTGCTGTTTGAATAATCATAATTATAAAGATCCATGAGAGCACCCTAAGATAATGATATCTCTCATAAATCAATTAGTAAAAGAACTAGATTATTCAACAACTTTGGAAAATGTGATGAATACAACTCATATAATCAAGAAAAGCTACAATCCAATAGAATTCTCATAAAGTATGCAACTAGGTTTAAAATATGTGAACTACATAGAATATATTGTCGTAGTTATCAAAAAGTTTAAAGCAATCCGATGGAGGCCCGCCGGCCCGCAGGGTCAAAAGCATTAGATCCTCATGGATATCTCTTATAGATCTGAAACCAAAATTTTCCTACAGAAAAAGCATATTGCCAATATTAAACGACATTGAAGAAAAGTTTCTGTAAAATATAAGTACTCGTAAGCATAGCAAACTGTAATTTACATCAACCATGATTAACAATCATCAATGCCAAATAACCTACGAGCACAATCCCAGTAGCAAATATCTCTTTCAATTTCCAGCCACCAGCTATCAATAGCAAGTACCTCCACCTAAATTACTGATTCTTCACTCTCAAAACTCAAATAATCGAAGATAAAAGACAACGGATTATTAATACCTGAATGGCCTTGAAGGAATTAGCTCCACCTGACTCACCGCAAATCCTAATCAAAACCAGTACAAAAACCTAATTTCATCTCCATTATAAAAAAACACAAATCAAAATTGAACACAAAATCCACATCACCGTACCTGTTCGGCAGAGAGAAGGTCGAGGTTTCTCTGGAGATTAAGCGCCAACGCCGCGAAACCGCTGTCGATGCCAAGCTCAATGAGATTCACTAGTTCTCAAATTGTTCAACGAGATTTGCAGAGAGATGATCACCGCCATAACGACGACCATCCACGCCTTAGTCTTCAACGTTGCCAGCGAACTCGTGAGGTCTGTAATGGCGTCCGTTTCAATTTGTGAGGGAGAGTCATAGAGAGAGAAACTGTAATGTAGCCAACGGAATTGGATTTGTCAGGTGAAAGGGGGAAATCGTCCGAGACTAAATAATTTGACGATATAAGTGGCCCTATGTATACACAAAAAAAACTAAGTGGCCTTATAGCTAATTAAAGTTTTAAAATGACACTTACAAGTAATTTTCTATATTATTTATGGCCACTAATGATAATCCTTCATAATTAAGCTAACAATAAAAAGAAAGTTTCTCTATATTTAAGTCAGTCTTGCTCATCCTGAACTAATATGCATGAACAATACGTATCTATACAGCCCTCCCTTTTTGGCAATACCTATAAAAGATTTATACTACCACAAAGTTGGCTTTGTGTATTAGCATTTCTGCTGTACAGTTTTACTTTGTTATTTCTTTTTAACCTCAAATCAACTCTGATTGACCTACGATTTTACATATGTTTTTCTTAAGGCCGTATCATAGCATAGAGTTTGTGTCGAAAGTCTTAGGTTCCAAAATTGAGTCCTACAGTCTAGCTTTGCGGTTAGAAATAGGATTATGTTTTAATTAGTGTGCATTCCTCATAGGAACCTGTTAAACAGCTACAAGCGTAGCCGGCCTGCGGCCCACCATTGTACTGATACAATCCAAAACTTAACCACCCGATAGGTGTTGAGTTTTAATCACAAAAAGCCTCAGTACAATTAGATACGACCCACCCACTTATAAGTTATATTACATTTTTTCATTTTTTCAGAGTGGGATCTTTTCTCTCCGACACGCCCCCTCACGTGCAACCTAGTTCTAGGTATGCACGTGGAATTCATTGAAAAACTCAATTCCACATTGGAAATCAGGTCACAAGTCTCACATTAGAGACTTGACCAATCACATAACAATCCAAGGCCCATATCAAACACGTGGCAATAATCCAATCGGAAACTTTCGATGACCAATTTAACGAACCCAAACTAGGTTCATGATTGGTGAGGAGATTGGTGAATCAATTAATAAATGAACCCATATCCGGGTTCATGATGGAGACGTATTGATGAGCGACCCACTCTGATATCATGTTAAACAACGACAAGCGTGGCCCATGGCCTACCATTGTACCGATATTGTTCCAACTTAACCACCCGTTAGGTGTTAGGTTTTAATCACAAAAGGCCTTGGTACAATTTGGTAAGATCCACCCACTTATAAGTTATATTATATTTTGTCATTTTTCCAATATGGGATCTTTTCTCTCCAACAGAACCTCTGAGTTGAATGAAGGTTTTCTTTGACAAGTGCAATAGTGACGTGGAGCTAAGTAGAGCAAGTTAGCATTGAAATCAAGGTTAGGGGTCTTGGGTAAACCTTTTAAAATGATGGGTGGTTGATTTTATTAAACTTTGTGAATTATGGTTTGTTTGCGATGTTTGAGATAACATTCTTGTTTGACATTTTGTGACTTAAATGTGAGCACTAATTACATATCTAAATGCCTAGCTATCTATTTGTGTTCTTCATTACATTGTCATTCATCAAACATTGATGCAAATGAGTATTGGCATATTATTATCATTCATCATGACATGTTGAAGATTGATAGATAGGGATTGGAATGGATCTTAATTATGTTATGCAAATATGGAAACAATGAAAATTATGGGAGATAGCTTTTGTATAGTTGAGTTTACGTCATCGGACATTCAAGATCTATGATCAGCTTGGATTTCGGAACAACGATACGTCATCGGGTTTGAAGACCATGAGTAAACTCAACTTTCAGAAAACCTGAGTTGGCTCCAACACTCTACATCCCATGTGCATCGCTTATGCTCATGTGATAAAATTTCTTTTTACTGGCTTTCTCCTTTTTTTTCGACTTTTTTTTTAATGGAAAAATGTCATCTCAATATTGAATTTTAGCAAATACTCCAAATAGTACAAAAACGACATAGCCCTACAGGTCATCAGAAAGAGTCGTTTAACAGAATACATTAAAAACATATTCTAAAAGAAAAATAAGCACACAACACACCCACAGTATATTCACTTTTTAAGTTACGCACTTCTATTAAAACAAAAAATTTAGAATTCCAAAGTAAAATAAATGAGTCAACAAAGCAACTTTTTTTTTTGTGATGCAATGCTAGGACTAGAAGCTGACACCTCACCCTCCGGTCAATCTTTCGTAACAATCACTTCCTCCATGTTTGTCACTTCTTCAGTCTTTGTAGCCTTATCCTTCGCCTAAAGAAAATACTTTCATTTCTTAAGACGCTTCACTTTCACCTCCTTATTCAAATCACGAGATTGCTTGGCCTTGACTAACCATCTCGACTAACGGAGGCCTATTATTTCACGGCACGTGACTAGCATGCTGTCAGTGTTCATGCACTATATACACACAGGACTATGATGAATGTCTAAGAGCAAGTCCACTCGTTGGGTCACCAGGTCACTTACTATTCACTGCTTTTTATGTTTATTTCTACTCTCTGGGTCACGGGTACAATTTCCAAACTGACCTGGGTCACGCTGGATCACTTTCTGGGTCAATTTCATGATCTGCAAACTGACCCAGTGATCCAAGTCAGTTTGAAAACTGTGCCCGTGACCCAAATGGTGAAAATAAATACTAAAAAGTAATAATAGTAACCCAACGGGTGAACTTACTCTAATAGTCATATATTTATATTAGAAAACACCAACTATATAATCATACAGTTTCTAACACAAAAGAGTGTAAATATCACCTCATATTTTTATTCTTAATAAAAAGTATCCAACAGCCCCAACCCCTCTACAACAACCCAAATCCCAGAAATTAAAAAACTTACCAAAGATTTTAATCACAGCGGGTAACCTCATCTCACTAAATTATACGTGCATTACATATTCTGCCCACCACCCTGATTTTTCTTCTCCCTTTCGTTTTCTCTTACCGAGTCTGATTTCCAGCACAAAACTAGTCACATTAGTTCAACCAGGATAACCGACTTTTGATCCATGACAGCCACGCTCTCTTGGCCTATTCTGCAGAACTCGTAGACTTTGGAAATATCCCAGATTCTCTCCTCTCTCTCTCTCTCTCTCTCTCTCTCTCTCCCTCTCGGATTTACCAAGGCTTCTCCACACTTCAAAGTCTCTCTGCAATACCAGAGAAACCCAAAACCATGAAGAAGATGACAGAATCTGGGTCCCCATTTCTTTTCTGCTTCTCTTTCTTCTGTTTGCTGATTCATTGTCTTCCTGTCTACTCTGCCAAATCCCCACCTCCTAGATTCCCGTCTTCACTAATATCCCCAGAAGATAAGATATCACTTTCTGCTGGTCAAAACCAACTTTACAGAACCAAATACTTCACCCAAGTCCTTGATCATTTCAATTACTATCCCAAGAGCTATGAATCTTTTCAACAGAGGTATTTGATAAATGATACGTTCTGGGGAGGCGCCAATAGCAATGCTCCGATCTTCGTCTACACTGGTAATGAAGGGAACATAGAATGGTTTGCGCAGAACACTGGTTTTCTGTATGAGACAGCGCCCCAGTTCAAAGCCCTCATCATTTTCATTGAGGTAAATTCAATTTCCGAATTGGTAATTTCGATTGTATGAACGCTGTTTTTAGATTGTCAATTTAAACATTAGAATAACGAGAACCAAATTGATTATTTATTCAAAATGATAATATGAGAATTGATAAAATATCACGATCAAATTGCAGCATAGGTTCTATGGAAAGTCTATACCTTTTGGGGGCAAGAAAGATGTGGCTTATAGCAATTCAACTACACTTGGATATCTAAGCTCCACACAAGCCTTGGCAGATTATGCTTCCTTAATTATTGATTTGAAGAATAATTTGACGGCAACTGACTCACCTGTAGTGGTCTTTGGAGGTTCCTATGGGGGAAGTATGTTAAATATTTTCATTATTTATGGATATTCTTCTTATTTATTAAATGTTTTTTTAATTATATATAAGTTTCATAATTGACCCAAGAAAATCTTCATTTGATTTGAACAGCTGGTTTGGAATTTTGTATAATTATAATTTTAAATTTTTATGCAGTGCTGGCAGCATGGTTTAGGTTGAAGTATCCCCATGTTACAATTGGAGCTCTGGCATCATCTTCCCCAATCCTCAATTTTGAGAATATAACATCTCCTTATAGCTTCAACGATATAGTCACCAAAGACTTTAGGGTACCCTCTCTCTCTCTCCCTTCCCTTCCTCCCCCGCCCCTTCCCCTCTGATTCCATACTTATCCAAAGCTAGCTAAAAGACATGAGCGTGAGCTTTAAGATTAAAGTGCTTACATGTCGAGTAATCATATTTTACTATAAGTATCATCCAATAATGTCATAATGTGTGTGTTACACACATGCAAATATTGTTCATAGAAAATGATGTTAATGAGTGCTTATGGTTCAAAAGTAAATAATTATATGGTGGTTAAGTATAAATAACCATGTAATGGTATCTTTAACTTTAATTGTTGCATGTGATGGCTTAATTAGATGGAGAGCGAAAGTTGTTACAAAGTGATCAAAGGCTCATGGCAACAGATCGAAGATACTGCAAACCAACATAGAGGGCTTGAGCTACTCCGGAAATCGTTTAAAATATGCAAGTACGATCATGATTCATTTTGTATTTCTGTCTAAACAGTAATAATCTAAAATATTTATTGTGAAGTATTTATTTAAAATATTTGATTACATTCGCTACAGGAATTATATTAGCGCAGCTGATCTTGAAGGTTGGCTTGAAACGGCTTATATTTACACAGCAATGACAGATTATCCTACTCCCTCGAATTTCTTAAATCCCTTGCCAGCATATCCAGTGAAACAGGTTAAAGAAACACGTACCCAACAAAACTTTTCATTTTTCATTTTTCCTATTGAGATCCATAAAATGCAATATATTTTAGTAGAGATGATAAAGATGTGATTGTTATGGTGGTGCAGATGTGTGAGGCGATAGATGATCCAACGACCGGAAATGATACATTTGCAAAATTATATGGTGCAGCTACTGTCTACTATAACCACAGTGGGATGGCTACGTGTTTCGATCTTAATGATAACTCAGATCCTCATGACCTCGGAGGATGGCAATGGCAGGTAGGGAATTCTTCTTTCTTTCTCTTTTTTTTTTTTCCCTAAATTTTGAATTTTATTGTACCAAAATAAAATAAGTGAAACAGCACAGAGTCTCATTATCAACTTGTGAAATATTACATTGTCTTTAGAACGAATCAGACACCTAAATGTCAATAACAATAGTTAAGACCGGTTATATGTGTATTAGGAATTCGCTACAATTGACTTGAGCATATTGCAGGCTACAAAATTCTACTTCTAACACCAAAGGCAATTAAAATCATAAATTGTCCATTTATTTTATTATAGTTTTCTTGTTGAAAAGTTCCTCTTTATTTGGTATCAACCCCATTGAAATAGAAGAGGGAAGACACTCTCTTTAATTGAAATCAGAATATATTGGGTGGTTCTATTTATGTCTCTTTATTCTCTTGATATTTTGACCTCTTCATCAAACTTTCACATAAAACTTTTAATTTTATCCCTTTTTTTTTTTTTAAACTCGCTCTATAATCTTCTTTTCTTCCAACCATCTCTGCACCTAAGAAGAACTAGAAGAAGTCTCACCTATTTCATAATCGACCTTTGAACTCTCCGGAGTAGGGCTGGCAAATTCTCCCGAATCAAACCGTAACAACTGCATCCGAGCTGAGCCAAGTGAATTGGTAGCCGAAAACTTGGTAACCGAAGTCTTGGTACAATACAACCGTACTGACTCCACATACACGGTACGGTAATGGTTTCAATTTTCATATATACATGGTATACCGTATCGTATCGAAGTCATGTATCATACTCATATTTTTCTAATTTTTTATTCTTCAGTCTTCTTCTTTTGGACTCTTCTTCTCTCTTTTCTTTCTTTTCCCTGTCTCTTCTGTCTCTCTTCTTATCTTCTTCTTTTTAGTTTTTTATTCTTCCCTCTTCTTTTTGGACGACTCTTCTCTCTTCTCTCTCCTCTTTCTTCTTTCTTCTTTTTCTTTCTTTTCCCGTCTCTTCTTCTTCTTCTTTCCCATCCCTTCTGATTCTTATCTTTTTCTTCTTGACAAATAGCAACCTATAAAGTGCTTCTCTCACCTCAGTCTCTCTCTCGAATCCAAGCTCATCAGCCCTCAAACTTTGTTGTTGTCATTCCCGCTGTCGTTGGACGGGCTCTGGCTGTAGGCAACGATGGTAGATGGGAGGAGGAAGGAGAGTTCAGGGGCGTTGAGGGGTGGGGTTTCAGATCTTGCAGACCTAGAGGGGTTGGGATTTGGAACTTGGTTGCTGGTTTGGGTTCGAAGGAGATTGAAACGGATCTCGACCTTCGGTTTGGGGGAGTTGTGACGACCAAGCCTGGACAAGCAGCAGAGGTTGGATCATTGTTGTTGGTTTGGGGTTGGCGACTGAAGCAGCGGACTGGGTGGTGTTGAATTGGGTCTGCGCCGGCTAGGGATAGTTTCCTTGTGCTAGTCCGACAGTGGTGGGCCGGTAGAGGAGTCATCGCGATCTGGGCGATGGTGGGGGATGGTAGTGGTGGTGGTGTCGGGTTGGGGTTGACTCTACAAGATCTGGGCTTTCCTTGCCTAGCAGGCTCAATTCTTTGGCTCTGGCTAGATCGTGGCCCAATCTTAAACTCGGTTAGAGGCCCAAACCAACCGGTACCGAGAAGTTGGTATACCGACTTTTGTGGCCGATAATGGTACTTCATTTTGTGTACCAATAAGCTCTGGTACGGTAGGTGGTTTTAGACTTGAAGGCCCGGTACCGTACCGAACCCAGCCCTACTCCGGAGCGACCTGAAGTGCGAAACCTAGGATTTCACGTCATCACGGTGGCGACGTTTTAGTCTCCCAGACTAGATAAGGGAAGGACGATGGTGGCGTGGAAGAGACGATGTTCTGCAGTGGTGGAATTTCAATGGTTGAGATTATAACATTTAAAATACTTATATTTATATTTAGTCTCAACATTTGAATTTAAATTCAATGATAAGTGATCATAAATTTCATTGTCACCAGTAACTGAGTGGACAAAATATTGTAATATATACAAAAACTAATAACAAAATAAAGAGCGAGAACGAAGAATCTTCATCGCTCAAGGAGGTCTCATTAGATAGCCTAGCTCAGCACAAGTTAGAGCATTTTAGAGTTTGGATAAAATAGAGTATCTCGCTGCTTGTTCGGAGACACCCTCACGACGACAATGGCTCCTTGCTTAGTCAGCGTGAGATAGGTGTAGCCAGACAGGTTATAGTGTTGTTAGTTTGAAGTCCTAGGTGGGAGATGTTGCGCTGGTTTCTCTTGTCTTCTCAAGCGAAATTGATGGCGGCCTCAGGGAGATCATGGTGGTTATCTAGTGTTCCATGGCAGATTGTTGAGCCATCGTTGAGTGTTCATTAATATATGAGTTAGATCATGTCAATCTCTACAATTTTGGGTGGATCTGGGTTTGGATTATTGGGGACAACCTTCCAGGGTTGGGTTAATGGGAGAAGGGAATACCAGAATTGGCAGCAATAGGCACGGTGGTTGGCGGTGTACAATGCCGTGGTATATAATTGTTGGCTTGCTCTAGTATCTTCAGGCTGTGCGTGGTGGTCTGCTATTGGAGTAGATGTGTGAAAGGTTTTCGTACTATGTTGCCTTTTGGCAATGCTTTACGGTTATGTGGTTACGGGCACCAACCTCACTCTGTGTTTTTCTTTTTGGCTGGAGTCGAGCTTTGGTTATGGAAGATGAAGGCTGAAGGCAGCATCGATCTCTTGTTATTGTTTATTTGTCTTTTGTTTTTTAGGTTTTTTTCTTTAGTTTTTTGGCTAGGTCTTCCCTATTCTCTCAAGCTCAGGTTTGGGTTTCTCAGTTATATGGTTGTATTATTGTCACGGTGTCACTCTCACGAACTGTTGGAATTATTCTTGGTATCATCTTATGGTCGAGGTATTGGGGAAGAGCTTCTGCACGTGGTCTGGTGGTTTTGGATCATGGTGTTGAAAGGAGTCATTTTGTTTTTGAGGTTGGCTATGAGCAGGCATGGAGACTTCTAGGTTGATTTGTCTGATGAGCTATTGATATGGCGTTATTTCCGAGGACTACATGTGATATTATCGGTAGCTTCTAGTGGTCAATATGGTAGCGATTTATTCTTGTACATGGTCTGGCTATTTTGGGACACGGTATGAAGGAGGATAACATAGCTGTTCTTAGTATTAGCGGCAAGAATTTATCTTGATTCTCGAAATTGGTATTGTTATGTAAGCCGAGAAACCGAGCGATTAGTTTGGCTAGGGGCTGGGCCCTTTTGGCTCATGGATGTCATGGTTGTTGACAGACCTGTAGTTGAGGTTGTTCTTAAGGAGGAGAATAGAGAACTTATGTCCACCATTAGGCATTCCCGTCTTATGTAATCTTCGTATCTTTGAATAAAAGGTTTATCATTAAAAAAAAGAATAAATAAAGAGATGAGAATGAGATTGAAGACCGCCTCAAGGCTAAGACCGGGGCGGAAAAAAATAGCTAAATAGATCCGATGTGACAGATTTGCCTAGAATTCATGTCTATTTATGTATGCATCCAATAAATTTCTTAAGGGCTGGGTCGATTTCATAGCTTGAAAGTGTTTAGTTAGATAAAATTTCTTTCTAAAAGTTTCAATAGGCTGGTCTTGCTAAATTACAATGAATTGACATTTTCTTTAAAATATAAAAATAAAAATTAGTCGTCCAAAGCCGGACTTATACCGAATCACAGGATGATAATGGACTTATACATAGTACTCGATCAGCATTTGAGTTATAAAAATTTGGCACGAACTGCAGGCGTGTACAGAGATGATAATGCCAACAAGTGCTAACAACGAGGAGAGCATATTCCCACCTTCTGAGTGGCAATACAAAAATCGAGTCTCTTATTGCAAAAGGGCTTATGGCATTGAACCTCGGCCTCATTGGATCACCACCGAGTTTGGCGGGCATGTGAGTCCTCTATCATCATCATTTTTCATCATTTTCCCAATTACTTCATATCAATTAGTTTAGTACATTTTGTTTGTTAGTAAGTTTTTTTCTTTCTGGAGATTGAGATGAGAATTATTCTTACATGAGACAATAATTGTGAGAGAAACATTATGTATATGTACTATATACTACTTGCTGTACGCAAGAATTTTATGGAAATTAGAGGTAACTTGGGTTTCAAGGCTCAATATTGGACGTACTGTTTAAATCGGCAGGATATTAAGAGGGTTTTGAGAAGATATGGGAGCAACATTATCTTCTTTAATGGCTTAAGAGACCCTTGGAGTGGCGGAGGGTAACATCAATTTCTTTCTCATTTAATTTTAATCACCTAAAGCCCTAAACTGTATTTCTTCCCCGCATTAATTTCTTTTGGTGTTTATCTTTACAGAGTGCTGAACAATATTTCCAAGAGCATAGTAGCAATTGTTGCAAAAAAAGGTTCATAGCTAGTCATATAAATATATATGAGCGTTATAGAGCTAACAGGTTAGCTTCATATTAAGAAGGTAACTATCTTTTAGACCAATTTTTCATTTACATATCGGCATCTCCACCGTTTAGGTTTTAAGTTCCTATGAATATATCACTTCTGAAAATTTTTAGCCAAATTGATTATGAAAACGGTTTAGGTTGGACTCATTCGGTTCGTCCATTGATTTGATTTTGTTCGGTATCCAAACGATCATCAATTTGGCTGAAAATTTATATAAGTGATCTACTCATAGGGATCTAAAAACTAAACGGTAGAGAAGCTGATATGTGACAGAAAAGTTAGTCTAAAAGATTGTTAATTTCTTAATATGAAACTAACCGGTTAGCTCTATAGCACTCCTTTAAAAATATATGAAAGCAATTTGAGGAAAATGCATACTAACACATTTGTGATGCTGGTTCTTTATGAACAGGTGCTCACCATGTAGATTTGAGGTTCAAAACCAGTGAAGATCCAGAATGGCTTAAAGATGTGAGGAAGCAAGAGATCAAGATCATTGCAAAGTGGATCTCAGAATATTATCATGACCTTGCTCATGATCAACTATCTTAACCATTCGTTTCCTTTTGCCTTGAAAATCTTGAGGCTGCAGAAATCTAAGAAGTGCCTTCCTGAGTTTTCTTAAACAATGAACAAATTCTTCCCTATACACTGTTTGTAATGGGGTCAAAGAAGAAATTGATCGAAAACAAAGTGGGCTAACAAAATCGAAGTTCACAAGAATTGTCAAAATTTCAAAGAATTATTTATGGAATCTGTTCCCCGTTCTCAATGGGTTGCAATGGGTCAGAATAACATGTTGGAGCATTATACCTATTTTGTTGGTGACATTAAGACTGTACCATCAAATAAGCCCAAAGGTTGTGCTTGTAGCCACTGTAGTAGCCCAAAGGTTTGCCGGAATGGCTTTCTGAATGTTTCGAATGATTTACATGTAAGCTCATCTTCTAATGAATTATTCATTTGATCAAAAAAAAAAAAAATTGCCAGGTAGTTGGACTTACAAATCCTATCCACTAAATTGTATATTCTGGGAGGGTCTACATGCCCATAGTTGTTAATTTTCTTTAGGAAAAAACTCCTATCCAAATTAGTTTGGATCATTTATCCAAAAGTCTTCCTATATGGAGAACGTAACTGTTATTTTATTTTATTTTAATTTATTTATTTTATTTTTGATAATTATATCAATTTATGTATTTCACCTCTACAGAACTATCAAAAAGAGTCATTATCTAAGCAATTCATCATTATAAAGACAATGAAATGAATCCAAAACTACCCTATACAACTTGCAGGAATTCAAGGTGCACAGGAAGTTTGGGTATTCTTGGTGACATAACTCAAACTTGAGCACCTATATATTCCTTCCCCAGGGAAAAGGAATTCTAACAGAAAAAACAATTAAAATTAAAAAATGGAACCCAAAACCGTAGCCCACATACAAACCCAAGCCTATGTGCGAAAGGAATAGGCCCAACCAATAAACCTTATTGCACCTTGCTCCTGCCACCGTGCAGATCAGGCAACACCATGGCAACCGACCCCCGCAGCCCACGCCACCAGGTCGCAATCCCAGCAGCCCTTCTGCCTGACGCTCCATTTAGTAGAAAATCCTAGCCGCCACTGTACGATCCACCAATCACAGCTCCGGCAACCACCACTCCAAACACGCTGCCAAGCATGTGCTTCCTTCCAGCCAAAAAGCTTCAAGCCACCACCGCTGCTGTCAACACCACGACCCAAAACACCATGAAAGTCAACTACGCCACCGCTGACAGGTACGCGAACAACGCCAACCACCGCCATTCTATCCACACATGTTTCCAATCACAAACTCATGCCAATTCAATAGCTTTAATCACCGCCATTACCTGTGACTTGGAATATCAAAATTAAAAAGAAAAAATAGTACTAAGAAGATTACCTTATAATCTCAATATGTACCACCATAACCAACTTGACCCTATTCGCTTCTTCAAATTCTATCGGTGTCAACTTTTACCAATCCAATTAAAGAAGGAAATCAGTTAAACTCCACCTTTAACTATAAATTGATGTCGATCATGTGGAATAGAGCAATGAAAAATGCCATTACATATGGAAATAGCCAAACGAACACGCAACGTAGTAAAGTTTGACCTAATTAACAACCAAGTTTTGACGACCTAACTAGAATAATTTTGGATGTTATTAGTAAGTTTATACAAACTATTGGAACATTTGGAGGCAGTTGGATTATCACTTATGATCGAATCTGGTGATTGATACAGATAAAGAATAATAGACTACGCGGTCCCGTTCAGCTTTTACTATCTTCAAAGTTAGGCAAGGATTCAGTAAAATGTCGGTTCATTATTGATCAAAAATTTTGGCCAACTGGGCTTTCCATTTAAAACACTTCGAAAGTGAAAACTGTGATATGGAAGACTGGAAGTCATGGATATATTTGGAAGCCTATCATTGTATATGTTGACAACTCGGCAGGTATATACAGGTCATAATAAATTGAACTTGTACAATTTGAATTCAAAAAAGAAAAAAATGTGAGACCCATATGAGACTACTTGTCATTTTAATGATTAGTGATAATGTTACATCACTATTTCAACTATCCAACACATTCGACAACACAAAACTAAAATCCAGGTGATTGATTTAGATCAACTTTGATCGGTCAGTACTTTAGAAGTGAGATAGTGATCAATGCAGTTTAATTCACACATTCAACACATTTTTGTATTGGCAATTAATCTCCTTCACCCTTGCCTCAGTCTACAAGTAGGATTAAGTCCTCATGGACCCTCCAGTCCTTTAAACAATTTCGTTAATTTTCTTCCATCATTCTTTGATAATGTCTCAAATTAAGACTCATTGAACTTTTGTCTTTCCGAGCCTTAAAACCTCCTTTCATTAAGCAATAGTTAAAATGACAAAAACTAAAAAAGCATACGGAGAGAGTGTTGGGGTTGTGTGGTCAATATACAAACTTATATGTACGTACGTGTAGGGTGGGTTTATGGGTTCGGAATAGTGAAATCAATCTCCCCGTGTACTTAACATGATCATACCTATTAGACAGTTAGATCGATTGTCTAACAGCTTCTTGCAACTTTCCTATTTTCGTTAAAAATGAGGAGCAATATATATTTAGTAAATAGAACAAAGTCAGCAAAGAAACAAAGCTATAAGCTAGAGAGGCTACGCTACTAGGTAAGCCGATGAAGCTGATTATGTATATATAGATGTCGTCACCTCGTACCTTGCTTGAATAATATCTCTTGAATTCAATTCATTCTTTTCTTATATATATTTTGTGAAGAAAATCAAGTTCCAGATGCATTAGTAGATTTTGAAATATGTGTTACTTTTTTCTTATTTGAGTAAAAGCTCCTTGATTTGTAAACAAACAAAAAAATGTAGATATCCATAAACCGAGCAATAACACAATTTAAATGAAATTTTTTGTGGGATAAAACTAGTACACCTGATATATATTGTGGAAATACCGTCCTCATGTAGATGAATATTTATTTGACACTATTATTTTTTTTTCCTTCTTTTTCTTTTTTTCCCATAAAGAAGAAAAAAGGGGTACAGTACTATCTCTCTTTACATATAGAACATTGAACAGTGAAAATAAGAGATATATGCACAAGCTATCTATCTTGCTCTACATAAAAGTTGAAATGTGTACATGGTAACGCATGCTACTGCTGCCTTGCAAAGTTTGCAATGCAAGTTTTACAGAGGCAAGTTGACAGAGCCTCTTTCATAACCCACGTCTATCTTTCTCAATTGCTTGGGCAATATAGGGTTCATATATATATATATATATACTATCATCATATTCACACACCGCTCTACAGTACTACGCAGCGCCTCTGCAAAACCCTACAATTTGGTTCATGGTCCACAACAGTCACAAAGCCACGTGTCGACAACCCAGTTGGGTCGATCGATCGCCATGCTTTCTGATCCAAGTTTGTAAGGCATGCAGATTATGCAGCAGCACCAACCAACAGTACTCAAACAGGTATTAGACAAAAGGATCGATAAAACCGGGCTATGGTAATTCATCTTGTGAGCCCTACCATCTTACATAGATCATGCCCTCGCATGCTTTCTGATCTGATCTATCTTGTTGTATTAGTAATATATAAGTGAGGGAGTACCGGTAATGGTATCTCCATCAATGGAGCCAAAAGCTAAAATGACTAAAGGTTTTTGTTTCACCATCTCCAACCCTAATTAAAAGGGTGTCAAAATGGCTTTTGAGCCATATCTTGAGTCAAAATGATTAAGGAATGAAGTAGAAAGCCAAAATGACTTGGGAAAGAAAGTTGGGCCCCACCTTCCACTATCCAAAATAAGTGGCTCTGATTCACTCATTATTAATTCGATTTAAAATGTAAAGTCAAGATTATTTAATACAAAAAATTAAAAAATAAATATATAATTACTTAATTTCTAATCTGACGGTCAGAAAAATACGATAAATTAAATTCAACGACTAATAATAAAGTAATGTAGTTTTAAACGAGAAAAACTTGAAAAAAATAAAATAAAAATTTCTAAAAAGAAATTAAATGATGATATATTATATAAGATTATTATGTATGATATATAAATTCATATTGTAGTTAAATAATTATCTAAAATAATTAAAATTATGAAATGATTATAGCTTTTGACTAAAGGGGGTGGAAATGTAAAATATGAATGAATAGTAATGACACTAGGGGTGTAAGTCAAATTTTCAAATTACTTTGACTTTTGACTAAAGATCGGAGATGCCTTAAGGTGGTAGCCTTAAAGGGCAGGCCAATCCAGACAACCAGGGATTTGGGAGACGTGGCCTCGTCCATTTAGTTCTACATGCTTCAATTCTTTATTCTTCTTTCCCAAACACCCTGTGGCTCTGAATTAATCAATCAAAGACTACATCTGCAGTTCTACATGATATGATGCCTTGGGAAATTGCTAGCTAGCTACACTACACTACACTATTGTCTCTGCTTATACCTACTACATCATACAATTATTATAAACCATATTGTTTTTTTTTTTTAATTCTCTGCTTGGGTAGTTTGGTGCTTGTAGAATTGGGCAATGAGTAAATAGACACTACTGTGGTGTTATTATATAATATGTCAGATATCATTTTGTGCTTGTTTGAATTAATGCCGTGTTTATAGTAAAGAGTAGTTATCAGAGGAACTTAAAAGCTTTATTAAACTGCAGGCCAACTAATTAAATAATTTCTTGGGCAAATTCAATTTTTGTCTGATATGTCAGACCTTTCGCTGACTTCTCATACCTTCCACCACACATGTTAATCCATATTCAAGTAATTTAATCTAATTTATTAGTTCATGATGTGTACACTTGCATGTATTAGTTCATTAAATATAGTTGTTTCACTAATTGCAGAAGCTTGAGCTTATATATAGAGTTCATCATTTTGTTCTAGCTTGAGCTTATATATAGATCTCCATCATTTTGATTTTGATTTTTTTGGCTCAAGCCTGCAGAGATTGTAGAAAAAAGGGGTTATTGGAGACTTTGAATTAGCTAGCTAGGGTTATTGAATTTGTGTACAATACTGTTCTGATTTCTGAAAGGTGATCATCTCAGCTTTGAATACGTATCTCTAAGCATTACAGAAACCACTCTTTTTCGTTTAAGCTCTGAATATGTTGCATCCACTCCCTCCTTATCCCTATATATATCAAACTAAAACTCATATCTCCTGTAGGTCGGTCTCGTTGAGAAATTAGGTCTAAGAAATCGGCTGGATATTACTTGCAGGTATATGTGGGACTGTTATCATAGTGTGTGGTCCAATATTTACACATTTACAAGACATGCAATTCTCATGTGAGGACCAAGGTCCCCCACTTTACACAGCTGAAACAAAGAAAAACAACAAAAACATTATATTTTCAAGTTTCAACATAATGAAATTTGGTAGTATATATATATCACTATAACTTAATCCTTAACTAATTATCTTAGATCTGCTTAGTAATAATCACTACCCTTTCATTCCCTTTTCATATAATGCAGGCAGTATTGGGATTCAAATTATTCTAGTTATGTTAAAATGGAGACGGTTATTTTAAAATTACCTGGTAGCTAGATCCCATACTGTGATTATGTATTTTATGTAGATGCGTTAATTAATTTATCTGATTATTACTATGCCATGCAAAATAGCTGCATCAAATTAAAATCCTTAATTAGGTTAGATCTTATTCATATTGGGTGGGAGTCGAAGACTATAAAATTTAACACTACCATTCTTCCCTAATTCCTATATAATGGCTGTGTATTGGGATTCAAGTTATTCTATTACATTTGCTAAACCCTAGTATATGTGCTTTAATATTGATAAGTTTATTTACTAAATACGTGGTAGGTAGATCCCAGATAGAGTGATATAATTGTATATAAAAGGTTTGCTATTTGCTATATGCAGAAGATGCTACAATTGATTAATTTTATGGATAAAAAACATCTTGTATTAGAACCTAATTAAGAATTATCTGATTCAAATAGCTGCCATGTCCATTGAATTAGCAATAATCTAATTATTTATGCAGATGCGTATCAAACTTTAGATTATGATACAATGTTTGTGGCCTTCTAAGTTTAGGCGCATATACATGTCCTGCCAGTTTGGACACTTCTACTCCCTACAATGAACTGATAAACATATGCGTATATATCTGATATCTGAAGCAGCAGCTTTATTAAAATAACCACTAACCAACCAAAATAGATTAATTTTCCATTTTTCCAGAAACCCAGGTTGTTACCTGACAACTATCTCTCATAATTTTCTTCTTGTTGAGGAAAACCCTAAAAAACAAAGAAGAAATTGAATGCTAAAAAGAGAGGTATGGATTTTAGTGTTGGGGGGGTTAGGTCTCTCACGGATTGGCCTTACAAAAACCAGGTACACACACAGGGCAGTGCGTGGTTTTTACTTGGGAATTGAATTTGAATTGAATTTCCCAGAAATAGAAACAATAATTTCTGTCTTTTATCATATATCTCATCGCTGACCACCTCTTAACTTTCCTCATATATCTCATAGGCCCCGTCTTGTTCCCTGGTCTTTCTCTAACTCTCTGAGAAGATAAAGTAGTTATTTACGAATGGAGATTTTGCAGATTTGCATAAGAGTTTTGCGTTACTAATTATATGGCAGAGACTCAGCCACTTTGTCAATGGTTTTTTTAGGGTCAAGGATTCCTGCACCTGGCCAAACAACGTCTTTCTTTCGCAAACCCTTATAAGCAAATAATATATTTCAGGTTTCGGCCATAGGTGCGTCCACTTGACCAATAATTTTCTTCGATCTCCAAATGATGTAATCTCCATGTCTTTTACAAATATTCCAATGTGTGTAATTAAAAGATCTTTTTCTTTGGGGTTCACTTTGATCTAATAGCGTGCCGTACAAATATCTAATAGAAGTCATGGTTAGTTATGTTCTTTGTTATTTTATTTCAGTTAATCATATATGCATTAGGTTTAGCCCCTTTAGTTAGCTGCTTATACGGTCATTTTCTGGCATTGTAGACTAAGGAGTTTTGAGATGTTTTAGGGTTTTAGGTCAGTATTTTGACACTACCAACGGCTTCTATCATCTTACTTGTTTCTTCGAGCTTGACATAACACAGATTAGGGTTTCTCTTTCTTATTAATTAACGTTGTATTGTTTTTCAAGTGCAGGTGCTTGGCCATTACATAGCCTAAGCTCTTCATGTCACCATTCCGAGCGGCCGAAGGGCTTGCGCTGTTTGCACAAATGTTTCGATCGGAGTCAGTGGTGGTTTCAGGTTAGTCCTCTAGTGAAGAAACATATGCCTTGGCTTCTATTTTGGGCGTGCGCAAGGTTAGTCTCCCATTACTGACAGTGAGGAAAAAAGCTAGGTTAGCTGAGCCTTTAGCTATTGAACCAATGACTATCTTTTGTAACACAATTGACTCTGTGCTTTGAAGCGAATGCACTTACCATCTCTCTGATGAAGCATGTCACTTTCAAAGAAAACTAAGCTAAGAAACCGGTACCCTAAACCTAGTAGGATAGGACTCTAAAAGAGACGTTCGACCTAAAAATTGGTTTCGTTGGCAAATGGATTGCACTTTTCACTGGACTAATAAAATTTCTATTGCATTAGTTTTTTTTTTTTTTTTTTGTATAACTTCTATTGCATTGGTTAAACCTGAAAAATTACTAATCACCCTCTAGTTATACATATGAAAAATGTCTGGACAAAAATTGGACCGCGTGGAATGAAGACAATGACTTGTCCAATCAAAATATGATTGGAGACGACGAGTTGCATGGTACCACATTATGATAAATTGTTGTTGGTATTAGAGAATGAAGATAACACAAGCCAACAACCTATTCATTATGTGTTTCCCACATGTACTACTCGAAACCAAAAATAAAACCAACTAATAATCCAACCTCTTTTGTGGTCGATGAGAGAAAATTGGTGTCTGAATCTACCTGGAAATTGAGGTGGGTTTTGTCTGAGACTTGAGGAAAAAGACATAATCCAACTATAAAGATAACACAGCAGGAGAGCTGATAGAATATACTAATAATAACACGAAATTGCTTGAAAGACACCTAGAGAGACAGTCCCCACTCCCCAGACCCTGGTTTATATAGTGTTTTTGAATTAATTAGAGACTGGTGTGTGAGGAAAGGATTGAAACACGACTGGTACTGTACAAAAAGGGGGCGTCTTCTTCTTCTCCCTAGCTCTTCTTTAATTCTATCTCCAATTGGAATTGGACAAATCTTATCCCACGCCATGCTCTCTCTGCTTATTGGAAAGGGAAGGCATCTGTGGATTTTTCTACACACCTTCCTCCAATCCCCACCTTTAAAGTCAGGAATGGCCAAACACCAATAATGCTGTCATGCACGTGATCAAATTACTATTTGATCTCTTCCCTCATAGAGCTTTAACTTGGACACCATTTCCATCCGATCCCTTTATTTTAACTCTCAATAAGAGAGAATCACAATCACCGTTCGCATTAGTGCATTTCTTTTTCCCTAGTAATAGAGGATTAGCTGGGTAACGTTCTTGAGTGCAAGATAACTTAGTGTAAGAAAGACTTCCTCAATCACTAAAGAGACGGGTCATACATTTCTACGAATCCCTGCCCGACTTTACATTTCATTGTATTTATACAATCAGAGAAGAAAAATTCTACGATACTTATATATACGTCATACACACATTTATATATATGACAATAAATTTGTTGTCATTGTAGTAAGTGATAACATGAGTCATTTTTTGTATAATCTTAGTTCTATTTGAAGTAATTACTCCATTTAATACATTTTTACAAGTTTGTGAACAATTTAATGTTAATATTGTTACTTTAGTTCAATTATATATAAATATTGTAAAACGAATGTGATAACCTCGTTATAAATGTAGTAATTTTGATTAAATTAGATTGTATGGTCAGCTCAGATAGATGCAAAACGAATATATGATAAACATCACAATACCATAGACTATCTTATTAGAGAATATCACCAAGTATGAGGAAAATTAAAGCAAACCCTCACAGATTCTCCCAAATAGAAAAGAAAAAACAATGATTAAATTCAATTTGTCTCCTCCAACTTTAGGGCAAACATCAATTTGGTCCCTGATGCTTTCTTTTAATCATGATGATCCTTGTGCTTTCAAATTACATCAGTCACGTCCAAATTTCAAATTTACCTCTAAAGATGACAACACATGCTGAGTGAGGGCCCACTTTTTCAGACTTTGACCCTCAATTTGGGTGAAATGTCCAAACTATCCATATTATTGCATACTCATTTCGTCATCTCTTTTCTAAGAGCAACTCCAACACCTTCCTCATATTTTGATTTTTCTCTACTTTAGGAAAAAATGAGTCTTTTTTCCTCCAACAGATTCACTATAATTATTCTTATTTTAGAGAAAGAAAAAACCAAATTCCCTATATTTACAGCAATCTCTAAAATTTAAGGAAGAATATGGAGATTTTAGAGATTGCTGTAAAATAGAGAATCTGTTGAAGTTGGAGAAGAAAAAGATGCTAAACATTTATCTTTTACTTCCCTATTATGCAGAAATTATAGGAAAGTTGTTGGAGTTTCTAACACTCGAGAGCTCCTCTCTCTCTCTCTCTCTCTCTCTCTCCACCTCTACCGTGTCTCAACCCATATCCTCTTCCCCTTCAGATCACGACCACAATAACTCTGAACTGATCTTAACCCGCCTCTACAACCCATACCAAGATTTGTAAGAATCCAATTCAAAACCTCACCGGAGTTCCTCTTTGTTGAGGAGGCCCGCCACTAACGCCGCTTCGGGGGTAAGAATCTCACCTTCTACATCGACAGCGCCTACCTACCTCGCCAGTGCTATCAACGGCTAATCTTTCGGCCTTGTCTCTGGCGTCCAATTGTTTGAGGCGACACCACGAATCATAGGATCAATTGAGTTCTCATTTCTTGCGGCCATAGGTTAGGTCTGGGCTTGATTGATAAGAAGCACGGCCGAAGTTTGGGGTTGATTAGCGTGTGGCCGGAGTTCATTGGGTACCTGGGAATGATTTGATGAAAATTAGAGATCTAAATCGGATTTCAGAGGACGAAAAACACGTGAATATGAGAATTGAGTTGGTGATTATAAGGGAGATCAAGTTTGACGAAGACAAGGAGAGGCTGGGGAAGCTGATTGAGAAGAAACTGATGAAGCGATTGTCTGTTCAGGATTTAGTCAACGTGTTAATGGCGATGGCTGATATTCGTGACGGAAAAGGACACTTTCTATGGTCGCTTTCTGTATCAATTGCAAGGCTATTATCGACAATAATTTTCACTCATAGGAACTAGGTTTCTTGCTGAGTTTGCTGGCATTTTTTTTAGGTATAGGTACTGGAAATTTGCTTTCTTAGTTTGATCTTGAAACTAAGAGAGAAGAGTGATTGGAAGTATAAAGAAAGCGGCAGTTATTTAGGGTTTGGAATTGGGGGTGGAAGAGGAAATGTCCTTTTTGCCCTCTTCGAAGGTCAAAATCTGAAAAGTGAGCCTCATGTCAGAGCCAGCTCAGCATGTGACGTAATCTTTGGAGTCAAATTTGAAATTTGATGCGACATTAGTCGCTTGAAAGCACAAGGATCATTGTGATTAGAAAAAAATATCATGGATCAAACTGATGTTTGCCTTAAAGTTGGAGGGGGCAAACTGAATTTAGGCCAAAAAAAAAAAATATGAAACCAACAAACATCCAAGAGGAACTCAAAATTGAAGAAAGGACTCCACTATTTGTCAAAATTTACAAAACTGTTCCAATTCATACACTAAGCTAGCACCAAAATTGATTTTTAACTGTAATATTATTATCAGTATATGTTGTATACCCGTTTAGTGTTATTCGTTGGGGCGGCTTTGTCCATAAACAGTTAATTTTGTGTTAAAGTTGAGAGTAGTCTAAAGCCAATAAGTCATGTACAGTGGGTCATTTGATGTAAATTATCTACATTATTGGATTAAATCATGTCACACAAGAGTATAGCATGTTGAGAAAAAACTTACATGTATATTAGTAGTGAGAAGTCTTAGGTGATAATGTATAATGTGGTTGACTATTGAATCACGAACAATTAATTTTGAGATCGATGCTCAAAAAGGATATTATATATGAATATACCTCATTCCCCAACCATTATTCAATTTAAATCCTATTGGATACAAGGTTCGATGCATGTTTCTCTACACAATCTTCACCGATTCTAACCATAATAGCCACTCACAGGGGGTCTGCATCCATAATCAATTAATTTTTCGTTGAATGCATCTACACCTATCATCTACCGATTATAACCGTTGACCTCTCAGCGGTCATTTGGAGATGGTTTGGATTATCCAATATCAATAAATTCTAACCATAACTGACATCCATGTACGCACGTGTGTGTGTATTTCTATCTATTTCAATAATTATTCATTCTTACACCGGCCGGAAAAGTGCAAAAAATATATACAGACTCGGATGACTCTAATCTTTAATAGATGAATGATTGTCGAAAGTAAATCTTTTAGTTATTATTTTTGAATATAATTAAACAAAGTTAAAAAAAGAGAAAGAACTCAAACTTGAGACCATAGGTGCAGACCACCTCTAAGAGCAAGTGCACCCGTAGTCAAGAAAAGACAAAGTCGAGAAGTGAAGAATTCGACCAGTCAAGTTATTATTCATTGCCACTGGACATAGGTTTACATCCGTTGTTTTTCTTAACCGGTCAAACTGTTCATCTTGAAATGTTCGCCGTTGGATCACGGTTTCAATTGAAACCAACGACCCAGATTAAAGGACCGTTGGAATCAAAATCACTGAACCACCAACGGCTCCAACCCACGTGTCTCTGCAGGGATCAGTTGATGGCGCTACGCGACAAAAGCGTCTCCTTCACGTGCTTGTTTCCTGCCTGCACAATTGGTCCGTGTCCTTCACTCTCTCTTCCGTCGCGTGCAACAGTGGGCGTCAGTTGATGGCGTCACCCATGTGTGGAGGTCGGGCCGAGCTGGCAGTTCCAATGACTTGGTCATGAAAAATGTCAACAGCTTGCCCGATTGTTTGCCTCTAGTCATGCAAAGCCAAGATTTGGCTGGTCATGCATGGGACAGGTGGAAGCATAAAAATCAATTAACCAGTCAAACACATCATCATTCCCACCTTTTGCCCAGGCAAACCGATACCGCTGAACTTGCTTTAAAAGAGAGAAAGATCGAAACAAACTTTTTCTTGTAGAGGTATAATATCATCATATGTTGTATACCCAGTTAGTGTTATTGGCCGGGGCGGCTTTGTCCATAAACAGTTAATTTTGTGTTAAAGTTGAGAGTAGTCCAAAGCCAATAAATTATGTAGATTGTAGGTCATATGATATGTAAATTGTCTACGTTACTGGATTAAATTATGTCACACAAGAGGAGCATGTTAAGATAAAACTTACATGTATATTAGTAGTGATAAGTTTCAGGTGACAATATATAATGTCGTTGACTCTTGAATCAAGACCAATTAATTTTGAGCTAGATGATCAAAAAGGGTATTATAGATATACCTCATTCTGCAACTATTATTCAATTCATATTGACACAGGGTTGGATGCATGCTTCTCCATTCAATATTTACCGCTTCTAACCAGAATAGCCACTCACAATGCATCCACAATCAATTAATTTTTCGTTGAATGCATCTACACCTATCAACCGCGGACCTCTTAACAGTCATTTGGAGATGATTTGGATTATATGCTTCTACATCCAATATCAATCAATTCTAACCGTAACTGTCATCCGTGTACATGCATGTATGTATATTTCTATCTATTCCAATATTTATTAATTCTTACATAGACCAGAAAAGTGTTAAAAAGTATATCCAGACTCTAGTAACTCTAATAGTTTATAGATGAATGATCGTCGAAAGTAAATCTTTTAGAAGTTTATTTTTAACATTAAACAAAGTTAAAAAATAAGAGGAAGAACTCAAACTTGAGACCTCAGGGTGCAGACCACCTCTAATAGAGAAAGATCGAAGCAAACCTTTTCTTGTAGAGGTTGTTGAAAACAAAAGAGACGTAGGCCGGCCGGCCGTTGGATGGGGAATAGAATTAAACCGGGTTCTAATTATTACATCAGAAAGTAGTGCCTCCCCCCATTAAATGTTGATTTTAATCCAATGTAGCAGGCTAGCAGTAACATGGAGTGACAGGAGTGTTCCAGCAAATTGTGACAAAACAGTTTTTACCTTACCACAAGAAAAAATAGAAAATTAGCTCCTTCCTTCTGTCTGTCTGCCTCTTCTTTCTTTTTCAAGATTCATCAAGATACATGCTCTGCCGAATTCAGTAAACCCGAGTCCTTCTCGTTCTTTTTTTAATTCAACTCCTCGCTCGAAAACACACACACACACACCCAACACAAAGTGGTATATGGAATTTACACTGAAAATAATGATTGAATTTTTCTTTCACGCAAAACCTTAAAGTAGTAGTAGTAGTACTCTCGTACTTACATTTCTGCCTCTCTCTCTCTCTCTCTCTCTCTCTCTCTCTCTCTCCCCCTATCTTCTCTCTCTTGGTGTCATATCATATCTTTGGGGGAGCTCCATGAAATAGTTCCTTACATCAAACCCATAGTAATCAGCACGCCTTGCTCGCTAGCCCTTATAGCTCTCAGGCCCACATACCCTTTTCCTTCACTTCCTTCTTAGTCTTTACTCACCAAACAAAGACACCATCCTTGCTCTGCTCTCTCTCTTTTGTGAAATGTCCTTGAACCATTTCTCTTCCTCCGAGCTTCAAGAAACGCAGTGGTGGAACAACTCGACTACTCAACAAAACCAGCAACAGGCCCCTGAATTCGCCATGGACACTTTCCACCCTCAATTGTATCAAAATTACCAGCCCGGCTGGCTCGGCTCCCAAATCGCTCAACAGCCCCCGACCCTCAATTTCAACCTCAACCATCAACACAACGACGCCGCCGACGGAGAATTACAACAGCCAGAGCTTCAGATCGACATGGGGGATGACAAAGAGACCATGTTCGAGAAGCCGCTGACCCCAAGCGACGTCGGCAAGCTTAACCGCCTCGTCATTCCCAAGCAGCACGCCGAGAGGTACTTCCCTCTCGGCGGCGGCAACGGCGGAGAGTCAGGAGGCGAGAAGGGGCTGCTGCTGAGCTTCGAGGACGAGTCCGGAAAGTGCTGGAGGTTCCGGTACTCGTACTGGAACAGCAGCCAAAGCTATGTATTAACCAAAGGGTGGAGCCGCTACGTGAAGGAAAAGCGCCTCGACGCCGGCGACGTAGTTTTGTTCGAGCGGCGCCGAAACGACAGCGAGCGCCTCTTCATTGGGTGGAGGCGCCGTGCGGCGCAAGAGAGCAGTGGCGCTGGTGGCGGGGCTAGTAACACGTCAGCGCAGGTTAGTGGAAGCGGCGGGGGTGGTGGTGCTGGCGCTGGTGTTGAAAGTGGAGGTAGTAGAGCTGGTTGGACCAGGTTCTTCTATTCTGCGCCGCAGTCTTATCCTGCGACCCATCATCACAGTGTGCCATACCCACCTGACTATCTACAACATGCAGCCGCAGCAGCAGCAGGTATAAATATTTTCATTTTGTTTCACATTTTAGCCCTATCTCTTGTCTCTTGTTCTAAACCCTATCTATCTCGTATTTGCTTCCAATCTGTTTCTTCTTGTTATATACTCACGTGAAAGTGCGTGAAAAACACCTTCCTATAATTCCTAGTTTCCTACTACTTGGGAGAAAGAAAATGTGCCTCTTTTTTGGTTCCGGAAGAACTAATTGGTGCAAAAAATTGCACTACATGAAGCGCATTGTGATTTTGTACTATTCATTGCAGGATCTCCTGTTCAGAACCAGACGCCGTCGTCGTCATCGGGCGGCAACTCGAGGATATTGAGGCTGTTTGGGGTGAACTTGGAGTGCCAGCAGCAGCAGGATGATGAGTCCGAACCATCCACACCAGATGGGTCGTCTTTGTCAAGCCAGGGTCCAACCCACCACCAGTTCTATCCTAATCCTACTAATGCTTATTTTGGAGACCACAGGGTAAGCCAACTATCATTTTCCTAATCATTAATACTACTACTATTATTATAATGTGTGTAGATGAGTCCTTTATTTATCTTTTAATTTTGTGAAATTATTATTATGTTTATTACTTAAAAAAAAAAAAACAATTTTGCTTCCTGTAATGAGACATTAATATAAGGGCAAATGTGAGTTAATGTTGAAGTAGTACTATTGAGTCTAAGAAATTACATGGTCTCCTTCCTCCCTAACAAGTCAATTAACAGAGTGGTTACAATTTAGAAATATGCTTCGCGAGTGACTAACCTGGTTTGATTGTTATGAATTTCGTAGTGAGATTCACATTAATTAACGGTTCAGATGGGTTGGCAAAACACAGTTAAGACAAAAGTTAGTAGTGACAGGTGATTAATGTGTGTTTGGCTAGTCGTTGTTGAATGGTCATATGGAGGTTTAGAAGTCAAACACAGTTTGGTCATTTTTTTCCTAAAGATGACAGCTTTCCAGCCTACAATTGAGCCAAAAGAAGGCTTGGACCAAACACCAACTTACGTGCCCAATCAAGGCCAGAGTTTGAGTTTGGCCTTGAGTTGATTTCTATAATCATAAAAATACAACACCACCGCAACTCCTGAGGGCAGCTTTTGTGGACTGGCATGTGTGTATGAACTATAGTTCATTATCCCATAAAATATGAACTGAACCAAATTTGAAATTTTGCTATTCCCCTTGGCCAACTTTAGCCTCATTCTGGAAGATAGCTGATATATGTCATGTGGAATATTGTAGGTACCGACTCCTATGAGTCGGTCTCCTGGACTATATGACAGCTGTTATAACCCTCAAATCTGTTTAGCATTGCATATTTCATTCTTAATTCTGATAACTAAAGAATTAGGCGTCATTAGTTTTCCAACTATAGGTATTTAGATGTCTATCCTTTCTTCCTTCTCCATTTTAGTAATCAAGGAACAAGTGTTCAAATGCAGCGGGAAAAACCCTGAAGTGGATCTTCTTCTCAAAACTTAAACCTTTTGTTATATATCATCTCAACTGCTGCTTGAGGAAGTAGCCTTAAAAACTAACAAATACTACAGAGGGAGGTGCAACTCAATTTGAATTAGGATCCTAAAGCTTGTAGGGTTCTGGTGGCAATTATCAAAGCCGGCCAAAATTTATTTTATAGACTGAGGGTTCTAGTACAGTATAGGTAGCTGGCCATGGCATTATATATAGGTGGTCTTCAGGGACCTATAAAAAGAAAAGAGAATTGAAAGCACTGATTTTCACAAATATAATGATTTTGATTTTGTTTTTGGTGCTTGATTGCAACAGGATTTCACTTTCTCCAGAGATGCGAACCCCCCCATGAGAAATCGACGAGGATAGAGATCCGTGGATGTGACATCCTTGATTGACTCCAACTATTTTAATTTTTAACCCACTTGGAAAAATCTCCACCAAAAGAACTTAGAACCCAGAAAAAAAAAAAGAAAAGAAAAGAAAAAAAAAGGAGGTACGTATAGAAGATTTAAGTAGTAGAAAAATATGAGAAAAAATCCCAGATTTTCAGGCCAAGTTTTGGGCAGGAGTGGAGGTGGAGTTGTAGACTAGTAGTGGTGAGGACTGAGGAAAAGGACTGCTGCAGGTAGTAGGAGAGAGAGGTAGGGGTGTGGGGTAAACCTGGGAAGAAAGGGTAGGGCGATGACGTCATCAGGAATGAGGGGAAGGAGTCTAATTACTGCTGCTGTTACTATTTCTTTACTGTTGAGATTCTGCCTGAAGATTTTTCCAGAGGAGGTCTCATGATGATGGTAAAGAAAATAATGGAAGGGTATGGTGGTGAGGTTGTGTTGGTGGGTGGAGTGAGTGAAAGTTGGTGGAGTTGAATAGTAGACATGGTTGAAGCAGCAACTTGTTTGAACTAAAAGTTTAACTAGGTGCAGTAGTAGTAGTCCACAGCCTCTCTTTACTTGTTGCTCTGATTCTGATCTGGCTTCCTTTGTTATTACAAGTTCTGTTCATTTTCTTGCTCTCCAGTGAAGCTAGCTGGCTTTTCTAAGCTGTTCTTTTCTGACTCTACTAATTAGACAAGTTGACAATTTTAGCTTATTGGGAGTTTTCTAATATTGTTAATCAGAAAGAAGTCTTTCGGGTCATGGAATATTATGGAATATGGATGATAATTGATGAGTGATAAAATGATGTTCAATCATCTATAGTAATCCATGTGTTCTCTTTAATCCTTAATGATGAAGCAACCTCAATCAATCTCTAGTAAACCTAGATCACACTAGGACTATTATCGATCGGAACAATATATCATCTGAATGGGAAAGATGTTCACATTTTCAACTAATTCTATCATGACTAATATGCGATACAACTAAACTTTCTCATTCTATATGATTTGGGATCTTACTACCATGCACTACCCTGTTCAATAGAGGCCTAAAACCAGACCTCATTCACTTAAGAGAAATGGCTCACAGCTCATGGATCGTACTCAGAAAAAGTCCTTCACTGAAGCCAATGACTGAACCAAAAGAGTATATATGTGTCAGACTCAACCTGGCAAGACAATAATTCTTAGTCATTGGAATTTGTAGCAAACTCAGCAATAGCTTAACTCACAAGGTATATGGGTCCATGAGTAAACAACACAGTAGTGTTTGCTCATCACAATGTCTATTCAGAGTTTCAGACCAACCCATTGCCTGTCCTATGACAACTTCTGGGTGCCCTTTCTATTACAGATATCAGTGCGAAAACACCGAACTTGGACATCTAACCTAATCACTTGCATGGTAAGGGCCACAAGCACTTAGGTTCAAATCAATTTAGGTCTTGTATATATAAGAAGATAAAAATCAAGTGCTAGCTAATAGCACTGGCCTTACAGAAAAGGAAGGGCAGAGTAACTGTATGTATAAGCTGAAGCTTTTTTCATGTGATTATCAGGGCCCATAAAGATTCAGACAAACAGAGTGATAAACCATTGACCTTGAATATAATGCGTGATAGATCTCCTGGAGATGGAGACGGAGATGTTTAGTGGCTCATTCACTTCCTGTGCAAGTGGGGAGGGTCCCTATCTTTCCCTCCCCAGATATATGTGTTGTTGTTTGTTATGGATCATGATTGAACTCTAAGTCAGTGGAGAATCAAAAGGAATGAAGGGACTCTAAATCCTGTATGTTGAGTCTGTCCTACTGCAAGCCCAGAATAATGGTTCAATATATGCATATGACCAAGTGACCAAGTACAGTATAGGAAACACCATCACCATGGGAGACTATTTGTTTCAATCCCACTCACTCATCAGCCTTGTATTTTATTATTTTTTATTTTTTTAATGATACATCAGCCTTGTTAGTTTCCTCATCTTTAGCATGCTTTTATTCTTTGGGGTTCTTCATCCTACATTGTACCTGCCATTGGCAAGTAGGACACTATTCTGCCCTGCGAGACTTGTATTAGACGACCACTACTGTGTCCCAAAAGCTTAAACTGTCAAGGAATGACCAACAATATATCTGTAGTTAGCACCGTTATTCATGGAGTCACGACCAATCCCCTAAACCTGCATATACCTAATTTGAAACCAGAAACTCTTGCGCAAACAAGGCTCTGATACACCATGTGATGCGAGAGAACATACCAACAGCGCACGTATGTGTATATCTAGCTAATAATTTGCACCTCCAGAAGTATAAGTACCAGCAATAATGCCAAATATCAGCAGTATTATTACCACCACCAGAATGTTCATAAAGAACAAAAAACGGAAAAGAAGATTTTAGTTTTAATAGAAAAAAATTTCACCTTACAACAACCAAAATGGATTGCATTTTTGGATAAAAACATGGGTAAAGTTAGCTACAAGGGAACCACTACTGCTTGATCTCCTGCTGCTTCTCTGGAAATGAACTACGTCCATGAATGCATAGGAAACCATCTGCAGATATGAATCCAATATTCCATAATTGGAAGTCATTTTCAAACTGTGGATTTTATATCCCAATTTTCAGTTGTCTGCCATATATTTGAACTAACAATAGTGCCCGCCCTTTGCTGCGGGGTTTGCTGTTGTTAATAATTTATAATAATGACAGAACGATTAAATGAGCGAAAATTTCATCTGTCTAAAATTGTTTAGTCTACATTATTGTAGTTAGAATCAAACCATTCTATGACAACATCAAGTATTGCCCTATGAACAGTAACATGGTGAACAGTGAACTCTTCTTTGGTAAATAGTGAATTAGTCCAAAGAAAACAGAAGCATGACATGCTGGTTTTTCGAACTGTTTCAATCGTTCGGTATACAGATGCAGAATATTCAGTCTAGAGAGAAGATTACAATGTCTGATTAAAGGACAATAATGATCACAAAACTCGATTGATGATGAGGAATCATCCAGGCTGGATCAGAGAGACAATCCATTTCCAACTTCGGACCAAAATAAATGTATGTAATTTGGTCAGATGTAACATTACAAAACCAGAAACTATTTCTTCTGACTAAAGATTCCCATTTCATGCCTTTTCTTCTTCGTTTCTGTTCTTCACTCAGCACCTCTGCTAGTTTTCTCGAGCAATAAATTCAAAGTAGTAGTGACATTACAAAGCCTTGCTGTTGTGTTCCTTCATAAAAAAGCTAGTCGTTTTGATTGCCAACAATCAAAGTTCTAAAGGTAGAGGCACATTCATATTATCAGGAAAAAAACATACATTTAAGGTGTACGGTGGTGGATTCAGGATACAAAATTGGGTTGGGGCTAATCTAGGGCTGTTTATAAGATTTTTTTTTTTTTTTTTGTCAATAATGATTCTAAGAACTTTGAGACACTAAGAATTAAAGAAGGAAATTTTTTAAAGAAACACTTATACAAAATTTGCAAAACAAGGGAAGAAAACTGTAAGAAGGAAGGGAGAAGAAAATACATTAAGCAAAGAAGAAAAGGAGAAGAAAATGGGGGAAAATTAAAAGAGAGAGAGGCAATAAAACATAAAAGGGCAAGTGGGAGGTTGAACTCGTTAGGGAGGTTAAGGGGACACTAGCTTTGCCAATTGTTTCATACACAAGCACTTATACTACATAACATATATGGAAAAAATTTGGATTGGGCTACAGCCTGAGTAACCTACAACGTGGATCCACCACTGTGTACACGTTGGAATGCAATTAGTCTCCATAAGAGAAATATAGTATAATTTCCCCTCTCTTTTTGTGTTACAGAATAACATAATTCTACAAATCTCAAATAATCAATCATATGCCTAAATAGAGATTTTTAAAATTAAAAGTTATACAAATTGTGAAAGTAAATACTTGGAGTCCGATTTACTATCTATCTTCCTTTTTCTCTACAGCTTTTGCTACTTCTAGTTCTAGATACCCTCCAATTTATTGATTGAACTTTTAAAGCAAAGAGATCATATATACATATATGTCATAAACTAGAGAGCATTGAGAGAGAAAAAGAGAGACATAATATATTAGGAGGTAGAGTTAGGCCTCATCAAAAAGCCCGCGGATCAAGTGGGCCGATGGAGGCCCGCCGGCCCGGAGGGCCAAAAGCCCGGCCCGGCCCGTCAAAAAGCCCGCAAAAGCCCGCCTCGGTGGGCAGATGAAGGCCCGCAAAAAAGCCCGCAAAAACCCGGCCCGGCCCATAGGCCCGCCCCGTCAAAAGCCCGCTAGACCCGGCCCGTAAAAGCCCGCCTAGGCCCGGCCCGTAAAAGCCCGTAAACTATTTTTTATATATTATATATATTTGTGTGTGTTTGTGAATATATATATATATAGATATATATATTAATATATATGTGTATGTGTGTATGTTTATATATATATATATACATATATATATATAATAGATATGTGTGTGTGTTTATATATATATATAGAGAGAGAGAGATATATATATATATATATATATATGTATATAGATATGTGTGTGCACTGTGTGTGTTTATATATATATATATAGATGTGTGTATGTGTGTGTTTATATTTATATATATATATATGTGTGTGTGTGGAAATTCTCATATTTTTATAGTAAATATGTGCATATATATTCTAAAAAACAAGTGACAACGGTTGATCAATTAGATCGGATTTGAAAATATGATGAAATTAGCTAACTTTTTTACCACACTCATAATTTGTTGTAATAATCACATCCAACGGTCGGTTTTTTCATTTTATTTGAATTTATAGAGGTTGCTCTTTGGAGTGTATGATATATAAATATAGGTTTATAATAGTAACTAAGTTTGACTAGTTGATCGAATTCGAAACGAGAACTAAATTGATTGGATTTTTTACAGCCACTATAAAACATTACAATCTCTCCATCGAACGGTTGGTTTCTCCAAATTCATCTTCCACTTCATGGTTGCTTTAGAATGGACATCAATAGTTTTAAATGCAATGTACAAGTCATATAACTTTAGGTGACAAATTGATATAGGGCAACGTCTTTGTAATAAAATTGAAATTTTTATCTTATGTACACGTACATCCATCGATAGGATATTTACAGATATGATGTGAAAAAATAAGCATGTTTTGCGGTTATCAAGCCATCGGTCAATCAAGAAAACATACAAGCGACTACGGTTGACCAATCCGATCGGGTTTGAAACTATGGTGAAATTGACTAAATTTTTAACCACACTCATAATTTATTATAATAATCACATCCAACGGTCGTTTTTCCCATTTTCTTTGAATTGATAGAGGTTGCTCTTTGGAGTGTGTGATATATAAATATAGGTTTATAAGAGTAACTAGGTTTGACCTAGTTGATCGAATTCGAAACAAGAACCAAATTGGCTTTATTTTTTACAACCACCATAAAATATTACAATCTCTCTATCAAACGGTTGATTTTTCCAAATTCATTTTCCACTTCATGGTTGTTTTAGAATGAACCTCAACAATTTAAATGTAATGTATAAGTCATACAACTTTAAGAGGCAAGTTGATATAGGTCAATGTATTTGTAATTAAAATTGAAATTTTTATCTTATATCCATGCACATCTATCAATGAAATATTTACAAACGTGATGTAAAAAAATAAGCAAGTTTTACGGTCATCACGCCACCGGTCAATCAAGAAAGCATACAAGCGACTACGGTTGACCAATCTGATCGGGTTTAAAACTATGGTGAAATTGACTAAATTTTTAACCACACTCATAATTTATTGTAATAATCAAATCCAACGGTCGGTTTTCCCATTTTCTTTGAATTGATAGAGGTTGCCCTTTGGAGTGTAGGTTTATAATAGTAACTAAGTTTGACCTAGTTGATCGAATTCGAAACGAGAACTAAATTGGCTGGATTTTTTACAGCCACTATAAAACATTACAATCTCTCTATCGAACGGTTGGTTTCTCCAAATTCATCTTCCACTTCATGGTTGCTTTAGAATGGACATCAATAGTTTTAAATGCAATGTACAAGTCATATAACTTTAGGTGACAAATTGATATAGGGCAACGTCTTTGTAATAAAATTGAAATTTTTATCTTATGTACACGTACATCCATCGATAGGATATTTACAGATATGATGTGAAAAAATAAGCATGTTTTGCGGTTATCAAGCCATCGGTCAATCAAGAAAACATACAAGCGATTACGGTTGACCAATCCGATCGGGTTTGAAACTATGGTAAAATTGACTAAATTTTTAACCACACTCATAATTTATTATAATAATCACATCCAACGGTCGGTTTTCCCATTTTCTTTGAATTGATAGAGGTTGCTCTTTGGAGTGTGTGATATATAAATATAGGTTTATAAGAGTAACTAGGTTTGACCTAGTTGATCGAATTCGAAACGAGAACCAAATTAGCTGGATTTTTTACAACCATCATAAAATATTACAGTCTCTCCATCAAACGGTTGGTTTTTTCAAATTCATTTTCCACTGCATGTTTGCTTTAGAATGAACCTCAACAATTTAAATGCAATGTACAAGTCATACAACTTTAAGAGGCAAATTGGTATTGGTCAATGTATTTGTAATTAAAATTGAAATTTTTATCTTATGTCCACTCACATCCATCGATGAAATATTTACAAACGTAATGTAAAAAAATAAGCAATTTTGCGGTTATCACGCCATCAGTCAACCAAGAAAACATGCAAGTGACTACGGTTGACTAATCCGATTGAGTTCGAAACTACGGTGAAATTGACTAAATTTTTAACCACATGTATAATTTATTGTAATAATCACATCCAACGGTCGGTTTTCTCATTTTCTTTGAATTGCTATATGTTGCTCTTTGGAATGTATGATGTATCAATATAAATTTATAAAAAATTAGTATCTTTAAAAATTTAATTATTAATAAATTAGTATCTATATATAAATATAGATTTTTTTTGGTACAATATAGATCTATTATCTTTGGTTGTATTTGATCATTATCCAATGAATTTCCAAAACTTGATTAAAAAAAAAAATATTTGTGTCTTTAAATATTTATTTATAAATAAAGCCCGCAAGGCCCGGCCCGAAAAAGCCCGCAAGGCCAAGCCCGGCCCGGCCCGGAAAAGCCCGCAAGGCCCGCTTTATATGGACGGGCTTGGATCCTTCGATTTTTAATAAAGCCCGGCCCGGCCCGGCCCGCCATTATTAAAAAATTTAGCAAGGCCCGGCCCGGCCCGGCCCAAGCCCGCAATGAATGGGCCGGGCCGAGACCGGCCCGGCCCGTTGACGACCCCTAGGTAGAGTGTGTTTTATTCTCATCAAAACCTCTTTATATAGGAATTAAGGTTTAAATCATAAGGATTGTTTGGACCCAAAATGAGCATTTTGGCATGACAAGGCACGTCTTGGAGAAATTGAGCCAATGTCAGTGGCTCAAACTATATATTGTCGACAAGTTCGAAATATATATTTAGAGGCTAAATAAAGCTTATTATGGAAGCATGGAAATGAAAAGTCAACTTTAGCACATTTTCCTACTTCGGGTAGGAGAAACCGAGCTAAACAAGGAAGGAAGGGCGGCAGACTAACCATCCGAACTTCAAATGAGTTAAAACTTTCCAGATTCATTCTAGACATCCCAAGGATCATTTCTTATGAAGAGTACCAGAACTCGTTCAGAGTGGAAAACCTTCAAACAATCAATCCAATTTTCTGCAGAAGCAAAACTGGAAAACTGGACCTGTAAGGAGTCCAGTAGCATTTCCGGCCCAGCCACATGGAAATAAATTCTGAAATTTTACCACAATAATCTACATTCATGGTGGGTCATTTCATATAAAGAAGTCGAAGGCTAAATATGAGTTCTTAGTAGAGATAAAAATTAAAGGAATAAAGGAGCAGAAAGTGCTCTCACCTAACAAATCAGCTAAGTGTTTACGTGCTCAAACCTAACCCACTATGATTTGTTTAAAGGCCAAATAGTGTTGCTTGGAAGCCTATATATAGAGGCTACAACAAGTATCATCTCACCAATTCACTCATCAAAACATCTATAAGATGATCTAAGTTCTCTCTAGAGCAATCTCTCTAAGAGCAACTCCTCTCCTTCTCTTTCTCTTATCGGTGATCACACTCCAAGTTCTAGTCTCCTTAGGAGCCAATTTTCAGTACCACCAAACCCTCTGTCAAAGTGCTTTGGTCCTAGTCTCCTTGGGAGCCGACTGTAGTACCACGACCACAACGGTTACGGAACCAGCCAAGCAAGGGTAATGCCCTCGCAAACCAGTCAAGCTAGAGTCACTCTTTAGCAAGTTCTCCTCACTTCCCAGTGGTTTTCGCTCTACTCGATCTACAACATCGAGTATAGATTGTGATTTTGAAGAAGCTCAGCAAAACTCCTCGCCACGAGGCACAAAGAATCCCACGACGAGGTTGGTGCTCTCCTCGTCCACAATCGCTCAGAAGAAGTCAGGTCAAGGGACACCCCCGATGACTGCACCCGAACGGTGCTGGCACTCCCACGCAAGAAAAGAGACTGTTGACCAGCTCAAGAAAAAATGGAGCCAAACATTTTGGCATGCCCAGTGGGACAATAGCTTTATAAGGGGTTGTGAATCATAACGGAATAGGTGAAGTCTCTTTTGTTAATATTGGCCTAAACTCCTTATACCTGCCTAGTTCAGGTCCCTTAAGGTTAAGGGCGACTTTTATTAACACTTGTTGAACTGTCTTCACACTTATGACCTTTCTCATCTTAGTAAGTATAGCCTATGTGAAATGGTGTCTAGAAAGGGGACAACGTTCATGACAGGTTCTTGAATCCAGAAGTGCGTGCAAATGGGCCAAAACCACTTAGTGGGAGTAGCTCATGCCAAAATAGATTCTGCCTCTCTTGTTCGCCCTCCCCCACCTGGCCATTTCAGTAAGGTTGCCCAAAAGATTTGAAAGAAAATTTGTGTCTAGGCGACTATACTTGGGCCGCATATCTAAACCTTGATTCATAATGTCTTATTGAATTCAGCTACTTTTTCAATTCGGACATACAATACAGCATACTCCCAGATATTCACCATTAGGAAGTCAGACAAGAACCCTTACCAAAAGGTTTACCTTAATTGCCTGAAACACAAGACCTCCAGTTACAGACCGCACTCGCGTGCAGACTGTCGTGGTCTTTCGGAAGAATTAGTAATTCAAAGATTTTCTCTCCACATGCCATCAACAGAGATGACGACCGAATAGGGAGAAAGTCAACTGCTCGCTACTGAGGGCGAGGCAATTCTCACCGCCCAGCCTACTGAGGCCGGAGGAGCGTCTGATACCACCAGGGTAACTGAGGATGAGGTACGCAGATGTTTTTATACCCATCCCTATCCCAGAAAACGCCAGCCTGGAAGCGCAACTTAACATCATGCGAAAAAACAATAGTACATTCTGGACAAAGACGGCTAAAAGATTTGAGGAGTAGCGACAGATGTCCAACAATCTGATAATGAAAGTCAGACTGGAGATGGAGGGCAATACGGAGCTGTTGCAAGGGCATATAGACCACACGTCACGATAAGCGCAGGAGCAACATGAGCAGTTCGTGACCTTGATAAATGCCCAAGCTGCACAGACTAAGGTCGTTCTCACAGAAGTTACGGCTATTTGCAGTGATGGATCCAATACCGCGATCCAAGTTACCATGCAAAAAGCTAAGATGGATCAGGCAAGAAAGGTCCTGAATAAGGTGTTAGGGTATTCTAGGGTCCCTCGGCCAGCTTGCAGGGTCAGCCAAGTACATACCACCAGATGCTCGAGAAAAAGCTAGCGGCGGCAGCACGACCACATCCACTCTAACTGCAACTGCCGCATCAGCTAGGGGTAAGGAGGCTACTTCCACAACGGGTGGAAAGAATAGCGCCACGCCGTCCATCAAGCAAGGGACCAGGAGTTTGAAAATCAATGAGGGAGCCCTTGTTGACAATATCCCGTCTCCCCAGTACGATAGCGACGGAGTTGAATATGTACATCATGACTAGCCTCCAATGCGCCAACAAGCTGGAAGTCCAACAAAGATCACCGTAGGCATGAAGGGTTAGCCAGCAGTGGGTTTTACATTACAGATGTCGACCCTACCCAAAACACCCCCTGGAGGTGGTATATCTTTGGTTAACCAGGCATCACATGCGCCACCGCTAACACAAGCGCCACCTCCAATCTGGCCAGCTAATGACACAATGATTCATCCACCTCCTTTTCCTAATTTGGGATATGTAAGGCGAGAGAAGGTAGAAGCAATGATCAGGGCCGCGAACTAGAGGCCTAACCTGGAGGAGGCCTACTAGGGGCCATTCCCACCACATATTACACAAACACCTTATCCTAGGGGATATAAGAACATTACGTTCTCTTCTTTCTCGGGAGAGGAAGTCGAAATGCCGCAGCCCATTTGGTTAGGTTTCGAGTTCAGTGTGGTCAGTACCAGAACGATGACAATCTGAAGTGTAATATCTTCGCTACTTCTTTATCGGGGTCTGCCTTCACCTGGTTCACTAAGCTGCAACCAGGATCAGTTGCGAGTTGGCCCGCGATGAAGAAGCTGTTCAAGGAAACCTTCGGGGCTATCGAGCCAGAAGTAGATCTGGCTTCACTCACTCAGATGGCTCAGCAGCCAACTGAATCTGCTGTCATGTACCTTTAGCGCTTTCAGTTCTAGAAAGGAAAGTTGAACGTGATTCTGCTGGAGAAAGAACTAGTGAAGTTGGCAATTAAAGGCTTAGAGCCCCGCCAATGCAAAAAACAGCATGGAAGCATGTTCAATTCTATGGGGGAACTGATCACAGAAGTAGGAAGTTTAGAGCACTTGCTCAGGTTGATGGACGATATGAAAAACGCCTCGAAGGGGACATACATTCCGGGGAAATGCCGAATAGTGGCTACGCTCAGCCATCAATCCAGTCCCTTTGATCCTTACTACAAGAGTGAGGAATCTAATACAGTAAAGGCTGACGAGTCTGAAGAAGATGAGATTGCTGCACTGGAACTCACCGAAAAAAGGCTTCAACGCTGAAGCAGTGCAAAGAACAGATGAAGCTCAAGTCGGTGGTTTTCACCAAACCAGAGTTCACAAGTTATACTTACGACGCGAACAAAGTGCATGAAATCTTGGATGAAATGATTGCCGCGAAGATGGTGAAAACCGACTTTCGCCCATTTCCCAAACCAGAGCAGCTAAGGGAGAAGAAATACTGCAAACTCCATAATATGTGGAATCATAATACAGTCAATTATGTTAAGCTAAAGGATTAGATCCAAATCTGGTTAAATAATGGTAGTTTGCAAGTAGTGGCGCCAACAACAGCAGCAGCGTTGGTGGACCTAGATCCCTTCCCAAATACCAGCATCAATATAGTGGATGTAGCATGGGATGAAAAAGATCAGCATAATCAAAGTCCAGACTACGCGGTTAAGGATTTGATAAGGGTTGGAGACAAAGCCGTGAAGCGGGAATCCAAGACTCGTTTACCCATCATCCTATGCTCGCGGTGCAAGGAAGAATGTGACACTCAAGCCCTGCATGAGGAAACATCCCAGACTGTCCTGTTTGGATCTCTACCACCAATACGATTAGTATCATCCTCTAGAAACTTCCAACCATGTAGCCCAAGAGTACACAGTGGTTCAGAAACTCCTTCTCCAAGGGACTCAAACTTATTCAAAAAGTTGAAGACCGCGAGGGAAGAAGGGCAAGCAGATAAGCGGCAAGGGGTTTTTACCAGACCTTACATTCCACCAGTGTCGACATCCTCCATCAAAGAAGGGAGATGGTATACACAGAAGAAGGGCAAGGAGGTGGAGATGAGTTCTTTAAAGAAAAGAAAACTCCAGCGGAGGTTTGGGAGAAGCAAAGCGACCTTTGGAAGCACTAGATCAATGACTGATCAAACCATCACAATTACTGAAACCTCCAGAAGAGTATCAAAGATAATTGGAGGTACTGGCCTCCGAGAGATTCATTTCCCCGCAAGTTCAGAAACTATAGCCCAAAGTATCATACCAAGAGCAAAGCCACGTGCCCCCAATATCAGCGCTCAGGAGAAGTCCATAGTTCCCGCGAGGCAAGAACCGCCACAGCTCATAAAGTCAATGTTTGGCGGAGAATATCTCGCGAAGGAAGAAATAGCAAGCCTTCCATCTTTGACAAGCTGGGGGGCAAAGACAATCGGTCCGCGATTGTGCAGAAAGTTCAAAACTTGGTGGTCACTCTCTCAGAAGAAGTGCCAGGGACAAAACAAATTTCAGAGTCACTGAACCAGATTCCTATAGTATAGGAGCACGAACAAGCCAAGGCGGTGGTCCCCGCAGAGGAATCATTGGTTGCTTTCATGGTTAAACAGTTTAACGCCGATATCCCAGCAGATGAACCCAAGCTCAATCTTGATGTTGACATGGACGAAACAGAAATAGTGGATATCTCTTGCAATATGGTTTACATGCTCCCTGCTAAGTATGCCTTACCAGTCGCTGCATAGGAATGCGTAGAAGCTGACGCAATTGGAGAACAGCAGTTGCAGATCACTTCAGCTGTAACAACGCCGGTGAAAGAAGTTGTGTTCCTTGAGACTGAAGATGCTAACAGCAAAGGTTTCTTCATGAGCTTCACAAGACCCACACCCGCCATGGTGCAACACATGCCACCTTTGTATATCACAGCAGAAATTAATGGGACTAAGGTCAGCAAGATAATGGTTGATACCGGTGCGGTTGTGAATGTGATTACTACAAGGACCATGCAGCTTTTGGGAATCAAGAAGGAGAAGATCCAGTCTACCTCTCTCACATTGAAGAACTTCACGGGCACAGTAACTAAGATGTTAGGTTTACTGTTCCTAAAAATCAAGGTGGGTCCCTTAGAAAGCGTTTATGCATTTTTCGTTATGGATTGTTACGCGGCCTACAGTGCCATCCTAGGAAGAGATTGGATTCACCGAAGCTATTGTGTTCCGTCAATACTCCACCAAGAGCTGATTATGTGGAATAGGGTGACAAATAAGGCTGAGATAATTAAAGCAGACCCTCACCCTTTTTCTGTTTCCCCTAATTATGTAGATGCCAAGTACTACTTGGAGCCAATTACTCTATTATAAGTCGGTAGCATCGACAATAGGGGCCGCCCCACAGGGGTGACAGCTTCTGAGTTGGCATAATGGGGGCTCACGCTCGCAAAAGAAGACCTAGCGAGGCCTAACCATGCTGTGCCCCATGCAATGGGTAATTAATGGATTACGACTTTCCAGAGGAAGGGATAGAGGCCTTCCATTCCTTGTACGAGAGGCTATCCTCATACTTGGTGGAAAAAGAGGCTTATGATCGAGTCGCGACCTTAGAAATTGTTTATGAAGAGTTCACGGACCAAGAAGAGGAGGAAGAAGAGATTCAGCTTGCTCCAGCGGCATTGGATGACAAACCTCAGAAGGTTAGGGACCCTACTGAAAAGGTCAATCTGGGAACAATTGATGAGCCTATAGAAGTGGCTATTAGCACTTACTTAGAGCCTAGCGAGAAACAGAGGCTCGTCGACTTATTGGTAGAATTCAAGGACTGCTTTACCTAAAAATACGATGACATGCCAGGCCTATCACCAGACCTGGTATGCCACCAACTACCAACGCTGCATGATAAGAGGCCTTTGAAGCAAGAGTCGCGAAGAATGAACTCAGAAACCCGAGTTTTGGTCAAAGAAGAAGTCGAAAAGATGCACAAGTCGGGCATTATCAGGGTAGCCAAGTACAATCAGTGGCTGTCCAATATAGTGCATGTTCGCAAGAAGAATGGCAAGATAAGGGTTTATGTGGATTACAGAGACCTTAATTTGGCTACACCTAAAGACGTCTACCACATGCCGGTGGCAGACATGTTGGTAGACGCAGTTGCAGGGCACAAACTGTTGTCTTTCATAGATGGCACAACGGGATATCACTAGATACCGGTCGCGGAGGAAGATAGACACAAGACCGCATTCCACTGCCCTGGGTTCACGAGAGTTTTTGAATATGTGGTCATGCCTTTTGGACTGAAGAATGCCGGAGCAACATATTAGAGATCCATGAACCTGATCTTCCATGACATACTTGGGAAGATCTTAGAGGTTTACATTGATGACGTCGTCATGAAGTCTAAGAAGAGTGGAGATCACTTCACGGATCTCAGAAAAGTTTTTGAGCGCATGCGGCTACACAAGCTCAAGATGAATCCCGCCAAATGCGTTTTTGGAGTTCAGGCAGGCGATTTCCTGGGATTCATTGTTCATCAAAGGGGCATTGAGGTCCCTGAGGATAAGGCAAACGCAGTCATCAACGCATCTTCCTCGCGAACGAAGAAAGAATTTCAACGACTACTGGGTAAGATCAACTTTTTGTGACGTTTCATTTCTAACTCTACGGGCAAAATCCAGCCCTTTTCCCCACTGCTGAAGTTGCAAGGATAGAACGAGTTTATGTGGGAACCTAAACATCAAGAGGCTTTTGATAAAATCAAGGCCTATCTGGTGAGCCCGCCAGTGCTTGTTCCTCCCAGAGCTGGATTTCCATTAAAGTTGTATGTTTCAGCAGTTGAGGCTTCCATTGGCAGCCTCCTCGCTCAGGATGATGAAGAGGGTGTCGAACATGCCATCTTTTACCTCAGTAGGACACTCACAGATTGCAAAACAAGGTACACTCCAATGGAAAAGTTGTGTCTTACATTATACTTCTCAGCATGCAAGTTGCGGCATTACATGTTGTCCTTTACTACTTGTATCATTGCTCAAATCGATCTAGTCAAGTATATGCTATCGCGACCTATCCTAAGAGGACGTATTGGCAAGTGGGTGCTCGCCTTATCGGAATTCTCATTACAGTATGTCCCACAAAAAGCAGTAAAGGGGCAAGCCATCGTGGACTTTCTGGCACATCACCCTATGCTAGATCTCCCCGCGGTTAGAGATTTAGAGGTCGCTATCACAACTTTAGATCGCCCAGATTTGGCGTGCTTACCAGAGTACGCAGCACTGTATCAAGCCACAGTCTCACTCCAACCCTGGGTGTTATATTTTGACGGGTAAAGAACGGATACGCTAGTAGGAGCAGGAATTGCACTAGAGAATCCGGCTGGAGATCACTTTTCGTACTCATTCCAGTTGGAGTTTCAATGTACCAACAACCAGGCAGAATATGAGTCCTTAATCATAGGCCTAGAAGTACTGATAGAAATGGGAATTAGAGATGTACAAATACTTGGTGATTCTCTCTTGGTTATCAATCAGTTGTGCAAAGAGTTCAGATGCAATAGCTTCACGTTGGTCCCTTATTGGAACAGGACATTAGAACTGTTGGACCAATTTGATAACGTACATCTTGAGCACATACTCGCGAGCGAAATTTTTCCACAAACGAGTTGGCCCAGCTGGCAACAGGGGTAACATTGAGATATAGCGTGCGGGAGAGAATCCTTAAAGTCGAGCGTCGAACCCTTCCTTCATGGATGGCGAGTAGAGATCCTCCAGACGATACGTTAGTCGCAACCTTGGAATCCATTGATGTGGATTGGTGCATCCCTTTGATCAATTATCTTAAGCATCCTGATCAAACCACAGATAGAAGGATTCACTATCTTGCCATCAACTACTTCCTCAGAGGTGATGAACTTCACAGACGATGAGAAGATGGCTTGGATTTCAGGTGTGTTTTTGGCCGCAATGCAAAACAACTCATGTGCCAAGTTCATTCTGGCATTTGTGGAGCTCACCAAGCAGGTCTAAAGATGCAATGGTTGCTCAGACGACATGGATATTTTTGGCCCAGTATCTTGAAGGATTGAATCGCGTTCGCTAAAGGTTGTTTGGATTGCCAAGCTCATGGGTAGGTCCAGCATGTTCCTAATATTCCAATGCAGCCCATTATACAGCCTTGGCCCGCAAAAGGATGGGCACTGGATTTAATTGGGATTATTCACCCACATTCATCACTTCAACACAAGTTCATCATCGTCGCAACTGATTTCTTTATAAAGTGAGTTGAAGCAGAACCTTTGAAGGAAGCATCTGGTGGCACGTTATGACAATTCCTATTCAGAAACATCATCTACAGATTTGGGATCCTAGAAGTTTTTGTTTCGGACCGGGGGGCAACTTTCATGGGTGGTGAAGTTGATAAACTGGCAAGAGAATGGGGAATACAATTCATTCATTCCAGTCCATATTATGCTCAGTCTAACTGTCAAGCGGAGGCCAACAACAAGATCATTATCAATTTGCTGAAGAAAATGTTGGAAGCTAATCCACGACAGTGGCATGAGACACTTTATGAAACTCTTTAGGCCTACCACACCTCTAAGCGGAATCCCACCGCGACAACACCTTATGCTTTGATATTTGGCCATGATGCAGTCCTACTGTTGGAAGTTAACGTCCAATCATTACGAGTTCAAGAGCAATATCATCTCATTGGAGAAGACTACGTTCAGGCTATGTGGCAGGAACATGAAGACCTTAGCAAAAAGTGCTTGGAGGCTTTAGATAATTTGGTCATGGAAAAGCAATGAGTCGCTCGTGCCTATGACAAGCGGACGCAGGGAAGGAGTTACAGTGAAGGAAAGTTGGTTTGGAAAGCAGTTCTCCCGCTTGACGAAAAATTAGATGGTCGCGGCAAATGGACTCCAAGATGGGAAGACCCATACATCATCTATAAAATTTTAGAGAAATGAGCTTTTCATCTCAAGGACCTAGATGGAGATGTCCATCATAACCCTATCAATGGGAGATACTTGAAGAAATACTTTCCCAATGTTTGGGACTCGGAGGAGTAGTAAACAATTTATTCGCATAAGACATGGGGGACAATTCTAGTGTTCCTACACTCACAAAGCCCATTTATGAAGGCCTGTTTTTGAGACCCATAATCATTTCTTTGCTATGCCTAGCAACACTAGGGGGCAATACTATACCATACTAAGCCTAAACCCTAAATTTTTACAGCTTTGTATATAAATATTCATGCTATTTTATTAAAAAAAAAAGGTATAAATACAACTCTTAGGGGACAATTCTAAGTGTTCCTACACTCACGAAGCTACTAAGCCGAATCAGCGGCTCTGGAAGGTTTTTCCAGCTTTGCCCTCGCAGGAAAGGCTGAACTCAAGGGAAGTGTGAGAGCCACCACCGTGACTGCCACCTCCATCGGAAGTAGTTTTCATGTTGCCAAAGATGTCCTCACCATGCACGGGAAACAGTGAAAGGGTTTCAATCTCTTGGTGATATTCTCCTCTTTGTTCCATGAAAGTTTGTTCTACATTCATGTCAAAGAAAGTAGAACTAGTTCCCCCTCCAGCTGAGATTGAACAATCCCTAGCACTATTCTCCATGTTCATAGATCCATAACCGCTATAGTTCCCTATCTGCCTGTTAAAAGCAATCATTACACCAGTGGAAGAAGCAGAAGCAGGTGCAGAAGATCCAAAGTTAATATACTGATCCTCATGTTTCCAATTGGTAACATTATCAGAACCAACTAGCCCTGATCTTTGCATGGGCATAGAGGTGGCAAACGGGCCGGTCCGGCCCGACCCAGCTCATTTTAAGCGGGCCTAATCGTGCTTCGTGCCATGCTTGGGCCGGCCCATTTATTATCGTGTCGGGCTCGTGCCAGCCCATTTGCTTAAACATTAAGCCCGGTCCGGCCCATGGCCCGAGCTCATATCGTGTCAAGCCGTGCTTGTGCCGGGTCAATAAACGGGCCGTGCTCATGCCTGCCCACTATAAAGCACGATTTTAAAATCTTAATTTGAATAAATAAAATTAATTTTATTTAACTATTTAGAAAATTAAAATAAATTAAGTTGTACAATGTTTTTCTTAATCTTAACTTTTTAAGATTAGTTTTCTAATATTTTTTATATTCCACTATAAGAAAGAAAGAAAAAAAAAAACTCAAAATATATTGCTTGTAGTATATTATTGTGAGATTAATCTTTATTAATATAATGAAGATGTAGTATCATAATATTCTTTCCTTCATTCTATAGTTGTATTATTATGAGATTAGAAAAAATACTTTATGTCAAAACAAGGATATAATGTTTTATTTCACTATTTTGACAATATAAAAAAATAGTATTGGTGGAATTGTCATGAGATTTTAAATAAAGAGGTCTAATATTCAAATCTCATCATTGTGGTTTTTAAATATTTTTAAAAATAAAATGAAATTTTGTGTTTGTAACGGGCCGGCCCACAATATGTGGGGCTCGAGCCGTGCAGGGCCAATGGGCCAATATTCCTAGGCCCAACCCGGCCCGTTATTCTAACGTGCTCGGGTCGTGCCGGGCCACTAACGGGCTTGGCCCGTGTCGGGCCTCTTTTAAGCGTGCCGGGCCTGTGTCGTGCTCGTGCTTAGCGGCCCGTTGCCACCTCTATATAGGCACATGAACATCCGAAGTGGACCTCTTCTTCTGCTTCTCCCGAGCCCTTTGGTTCAAGAACCAATAATAGACGTTCTTGACCTCGATCTTGCCGTACCATTTCAGCTGGAGACAGATCCTCTGAATCTGCTCTATAGTTGGGAACCTTTCGCCCTTATTGTAGAAAAGCTCCTTGAGGATTCTTATCTGATCGGTAGTGGGAATCCACCTAGTACTGCTCCTCCTGCGAAGCATGTTAGCACTACTCCCGGCTGCTTTGTTACTTCCTCCATCCTCGGTTGGATGTCAGTTTTGTGGTTCCATTGGTGATGGATTGAGAGAATGCGAAAATTGAAGAGGGGTGATGATGAGTAATTAAGATAGATTGTTGTTAGAAATATTCGAGTTGATGAAACGATTTTGGGATTGGAAATTTGGGTTTATAATGTGGAGGATGATATAGGCATGCAAATATCCACCCTTGGATGGACTGTCAAAGAGAAGACTCAAACTAAGTGTCAGTAAAGCGTGATTAAAGTTACCCTAAATCTCGGAAAGAAGGGATTATTGGCGCGTGGGAAACCGAACTGTTTTCGAGGAGGTAACTGTTCTTTTCACGAGATTATTTTTTCACAATCGTTGTTTTTCAACGAGTGATTAATGCCTTAAATCTCGGAAAAGAATGGATTAATAGCATGTGAGGAAATTGAAAGGTTTTCGAGGGGGCCTACAGAGATTGGCCTGCAAAGCTCAATTTCAAATAAAGTTCCTCCACGCCGCCGACTGTAATTGGTACTTTTCAATCCCTTCCCGCCAGTTTTAGGTCTTGTGCTAGTTATAAAAGTTGCTCAGAATGATGAAACGAATGGGACAAGCTCGGCCCCGGCACCATTGGCGGTGGTCGGTGGCGGCTCTGTCCCTAACTCCGGCGGCCCTTTCCGGCCACCTCTGGAGGTCTAAAATTTGGTTTCTATCCATTTTATGATTCTATGTTTCGATACGATCATTTCAGCGTATTATACGGATTTTTCGGATATCGTATGAATTAGTTATGAATTTTGAGATTTTGATCGTTAGATTTTTGATATGTGAAATTAGGACCGTCGGATGAACTTGTAAATTTGTTATGATGATCATATGACTGTCCCAGAGGCTTTGTGTGGTCATGGGCGAAGATCCAACCTTTGGATCTTCGTATATGTGCAAAACGGTAATTAGGGGAGCGATTCGTGAGAAACCGCTCGTCGGATTTTAATGTAAATTGGAATCCGGCCGTTAAATGGTAGTTAATTTATGTGTTGAAATTGTTGGCTAAATTCGAATCATATTTGGTTAGGTGATTGACGGATTTTATTTGAGTGGGCTATTTCGGCGTTAATTATAATTATAATTATATTGAAGACGCAGCGGGAATTTCGATGTGAGTAAAACTCACATGGTTCATATTACGAACCGAGCGTTTGAATTTATTTATTTTTCGTAATTGGGTGAAAAATATTTGCGGATTAAAATATTTGTTTTAAAATTTCATGGACTTGAATCACCACGGTCCATAGGTAAGTAAAATGAATTTCATGATTTTCTTGTGTGAACTATAGATGGTATTAGTGGTCATTCCTGAGTGGATGATTACGTATATATATATATATATATATATTTACGTGGAAAATATATTGTTGAGTGAAGATATGATTGGCTGAATTGATGAATTGATTATATTTCAATTGTGTAATTCCATAATAATATGACATATCTTGGTTGGGTTGATTTCAGTATGTGATTTTATATGTTGTGCTCATTTATGGGTTTAGGGTCGACGTAGTGACCGGTGTGGAGTAATCGGACGCTCTAATCCTGGGTGGATAATGGGATACGATTGGTTGAGTATGTGGAATTATCGGACGTTCTAAATATGTATATAGGTATACATATTGATGAAATACGATAATGATAAAAATGTCGGATGCCATTACCTAAGCCAGGTGACGGGCTACGATTCAGTTGGAGTTCTAGTATGTCAAGTACCTTATTTTTATAAATACGATGATGAGAGTTGTGAAGGAAGTTGTGAGTTGGATTGTCTTGATATATTGAATTGGTGTTGATTGAGATTGTTAGTACTTGCATATGTGGAAATTATTGAGTGTTGCTGTGTGTGGGAATAAATGAGATTAAATTAAGTAACAGTTCTTTCTTTTACTCATACAAGCTTTCATAAGCTTACCGGGTTTTGTGTTGTTGCAATCCCGGTACACTATTCAATGGGGTAGCGGATATTCCTGCAGGTCAGGATAACCAGGGAGGTGACCGAGCTGCTTAGGTGTTACAGCAGTTTTGCTATTTCATTTAGTTGTGAGGTGTGTATGTTCATTTAGAGCTTTACATTACATTTTGGATTTGAGTTGTAATAATTGACCGAGATTAAATTCGGTTTGATTTTATTTCGTGTTTGAGGGTGTTATGAAAAGAAATTTTCAGGATAATTATTTTGAGTTGTAGTATTTTCATGTTTCGGATTTTGAATTGTTATTCTAAAATTCGGGGCGTGACACAAAGACAGCAGTCGCCTGCATGATAAAAGAATCACAACTCAAAAAAGGGGAAAGCACCAAAAATGCAAGTTTGGGATCGTTCTTAACCAAATTACCTCAGCAGAATCTTCATCATGAGAAAATTCTCCCTCAAGAGTCTCCTCTGCTATTGCCTTTTGTTTCCCTGCCTGAACAGAGGCTGTCTTGCTCCAGGTAGTTTGCTGCAAAACACAATCAGTAATAAGAACGGGAAAATCAAGACAAGGAAAAGGAATGGTGAAGAAAGACAAAAACTTACTGTTGCCCTAGGCTCGTGGATTTGTATCTCTGGACGCGATGAGCAAGAAGGTATAGTAGGTCGCGGGGGTTGTGCTGTAGGGTTGGAGAAGCGCTCAAGAATCTTGCGGTCCTCCGGACCAGGACTACTCACGCCACGAAAGATCTGGACGAAGAGTTCATCATGTGGCATGTCCCAACAGTTCACAGACACTTTTTTCCACCAATCAGCATAATCATCGTCGACATCGTTGAGGAGGTACAGCGCTCTGACCCAAGGGGGAATCACTATCAAAGTAAACTGACTCTGAAAGGGGGCAGACCCAGGTGGGGCTAATCTCCTCCAAGAGGTGTAGTAATTGGCAGAATCAACCAGAGGCCAGGGTACCAACTGGGCCAACCCAAATTGGCAAGCAAAGTGGTTAAGGGCATAGAGCTCATAACTTATGCGGTTAGTGGCAAGACGAATATCCAAGCAAGAGATGGCGCGACCAAAGGCCAGGAGGGCTCTTTCGCTATGATCCCGTCGATTGGGCAGAAAGCCATCGTCAAGGGGAGGAGGGAAACGCCTAGAAAGGATTATTTTTGGGTGCGGCATCTCTCCCAGCAAGTGCAAGTAAATAAAACACTCGGAGTAGGGAGGAGCTCGATACCTTACGTTGCGGCAAAGACAGTTCCCCAAAAGGGAATCGACTGGAGGTTCCTTTGGAATATCACCGCGACGGAAGCAAGGGAAATAAATCTGCAGCCAAAAGGCAAGGATCCAGAAAGGGCCACTAATGTCAGTATCGAAGGAACGCATTATGGCTCTATAAAGGGAGCGATATAACGCACTCGATACAGGTTGCCCAAGGCCAACACAAATACCATTGTAGAGAGCAGTGGCCAGAGAATTCCAAGGCCCAGTAGGTTTGTTGGAAGAAGTGCAAAAGATAAATTTGCAAAGCCAGAATTTCAGGAATGCGATACCTCCTGTATGGTCACACTGGGTGCAGTAATAGTCGTGCCAGATTGGCTAGGATCTGCTGTGATGCCCCTGACTAGCCATATCCATTCTCAAAGAAAATTGAATGCCATCAAACTGACCATGCACATAGGGGTCAAAGTCAATAGGCAACCCCGTGATGGTAAGAACATCCAGCAGAGTTATGCTCATCTACCCAAATCGAAAATCGAATGTATTGTTGGAGGTGTTCCAGAAGCAAAGAGCGGCGGCTAGCAGTGCAGGGCTAGTATTATGGGAAATACATAAGCATAGATCGATGGTTTGGGTGATACCTACCGCATCCCATCGGGCCAAATCTCTCGCTCGGACCTTGTGATACTAAACCTTTTCCTCGAGAGCGATGGTAGGCCAGAAGCCCACTTTTGGTCCCCAACTGCTAAAATCACCAGGCACCTGCCGAAGAGCCGCTATGGGACGACGGATGGGAAGCCCATAATAGGCCATAGCATCATCTGGCAAACGATCGTGACCAAAGCCAACCCAGACTAGCTTGACTATCACCGCCACCAAAGCCCATCAGTAGACTTTTCTCCTTTCTGGTCTGACCTTTACATCGAACACTCATGTTAGTCCGCCATGTGAATGTGGCTTTCTCAGTGACTTCATCTGCCTGATCGATAACGAATGGTTTCTTGGATGTCATTTCTGGGTCACAAAGAACACTTCTCCATTACACCTTGATTTATAGCTCAGATGTTTTTGAAGATTAATTTATTAGCTGGGCCAGTGAGTGGCCCTAGTTGATAATTAATGAATCACTATTCCATCTTGAGAATCGCATCTAAGGCGACAGTAAAGATATTCCACCTTTTCTTACCACCGCAGGGCCAGCATAGTGGCCTGATTTTTTTTTTTTTAATAAAACATGATTAAAACCAATGCGGTTTTAGATGCTAAAGTTGCAGCAAATATGGTGGTTTCACTTCGTCACATGTCATGATGACGATAGCCATGATTCAATCATTCTCTTCAGCATAAGATTCACGAAGGATTAAATGGCAGCAAACAGTTTGCTATTCAGCATCTTATTTTTCCAAGTACTGTAGGCCTTGATCAAACTTGATCTAGCCAGCAAAGAGGCTTCAAACACCTACATTTGAGAAAATCAACAGAGAGCCAGCGATTAAGGCAGAAACTTGCTGCTATACACATGGCGAAGCTACCACCAAAGAAGTGAAGGATCCTCATTCACAATCAAAAGCAGTCTCCTTCGCATGGGGGGCACACTAAATTTCTGATCTCCTACAACCTGCCTAAGTTTCGCCAATTCACTGCATACCAGACATCAGATACGGGGGCAATAAAGTTGGCAAAGAAAGCATCAATGCATGACAAAGGACAATTCAGATTGTGGCATCCAAGCTTTATGGCCTATTTAGAGGCCTATATTGAATCAATCAAGTAATTTCAGTCAAGCCAATACAAGTGGATTCGGAGCAACGATATTATAAGAGTAGTACTGATTCAAGACCTCTTCAATCAAGATGAAGACCTTTGACTTCGAGGTCTGTGGGGCAATGTTTGGACCCAAAATGAGCATTTTGGCCTAACAAGACACGTCTTGGAGAAATTGAGCCAATGTCAGTGGCTCAAGCTATATATTGTCGACAAGTTCGAAATATATATTTAGAGGCTAAATAAAGCCTACTATGGAAGCATGGAAATGAAAAGTCAACTTTAGCACATTTTTCTACTTCGGCTAGGAGAAACTGAGCTAAACAAGGAAGGAGGAGCGACAGACTAACCATCTGAACTTCAAATGAGTTGAAACTTTCCAAATTCATTTTAGACATCCCAAGGATCATTTCTTATGAAGAGTGCTAGAACTCATTCGGAGTGGAAAACCTTCAAACAATAAATCCAATTTTCTACAGAAGCAAAACTGGAAAACTAGACCTGTAAGGAGTCCAGTAGCATTTTCGGCCCAACTACATGGAAATAAATTCTGAAATTTTACCACAATAATCTACATTCATAGTGGGTCATTTTATATGCAGAAGTCGAAGGCTAAATATGAGTTCTTAGTGGAGATAAAAATTAAAGGAATAAAGGAGCAGAAAGTGCTCTCACCTAACAAATCCACTAAGTGTTTAAGTGCTCTCACCTAACAAATCCACTAAGTGTTTAAGTGCTCAAACCTAACCCACTATGATTTGTTTAAAGGCCAAATAGTGTTGCTTGGAAGCCTATATATAGAGGCTACAACAAGTATCATCTCACCAATTCACTCATCAAAACATCTATAAGATGATCTAAGTTCTCTCTAGAGCAACCTCTCTAAGAGCAACTCCTCTCCTTCTCTTTCTCTTATCGGTGATCACACTCCAAGTTCTAGTTTCCTTAGGAGCCAACTTTCAGTACCACCAAACCCTCTGTCAAAGTGCTTTGGTCCTAGTCTCCTCGGGAGCTGACTGTAGTACCACGACCACAACGGTTACCGAACCAGCCAAGCAAGGGTAACGCCCTCGCAAACCAGTCAAGCTAGAGTCACGCTTTAGCAAGTTCTCCTCACTTCCCAGTGGTTTTTGCTCTGCTCGATCTACAACATCGAGTATCGATTGTGATTTTGAAGAAGCTCAGCAAAAGTCCTCGCCACGAGGCACAAAGAATCCCACGACGAAGTTGGTGCTCTCCTCGTCCACAATCGCTCAGAAGAAGTCAGGTCAAGGGACACCCCCGAGGACCTCACCCGAACGGTGCTGGCACGCGCACGCAAGAAAAGAGACTGTTGACCAGCTCAAGAAAAACTGGAGCCAAACAAGGATATAACTAATGAGTATTTATATGGACATCAATGTCCCTCAATGATATGGTATTGGACGCACTTTTGTTGCCTCGTTAAAAATCTTACGAGGTAATAAAAACCAGTGAGATAAAAATAACTCTTGTCAAAGGAGAAAAAGAGTACAACACGTATATGTCCTAGTCCTAGGCAACATACTTCTAAATCTCAACACCCTCCCCTACTTGCGATGAGATTCTCTTCCTGATTATTGCAAGCTTCAAATCATGTATGTGGTAAGATGCATGCACCATGTGTGCTTTGCATATAAGGGATTCATCATGAATTTCCATACCTCAAAAGTTAAAGCAATACCAACAGGCGATCTTCATTAAGCCTTAACTCACATAATGAGGTTAGAAAAATAATTTCATTTGCTCAACTTCATAGATAAAGAATTAGATATAGAATAACAATATAAAGGAATAAGAATTGAATTTCAAGCATTGAAAATTCTTATGACATACATAGGGGCATAATATTTTGGTACAATTGATAATTTCATATAGCTTTAGATAAACTCATAATTTTGTGAAAGTCATAATACGTTGCAGCATTTTGATTATAATCGGAGTCAATATCTTAGTTTTGTCATAGTACTCATAAATGAAATAAGTCACCTTAACTATAATAGAATGAGTATATATATGAGTTTTAGATTATTTGATTCCATCACTGAGCATAAGGCTCTTTCATTCATTCGTGGACTTACCTTTGGCAATATGAATCCATCAAGGATGTCGTTAAACAATACGCTTATAATGACACATAACATTTGGAGATTTGATTTAATTTAGCAATGTTCCTTTAATATCTTCATGATAACCATGACAACCTGTCATAAGGCTCACTTCAATATAACAGCTATATGTTGCACTATACTTATAGAAAAGTTTATGTTTAATATAAAAGAAGATGATATTCATAATCTCATGCCTATAAAAAGACGTTGTGTCAACATAGCTATTTTCCTTCACTTTAATAAACTCATAATTATTAGGGGTTGATAAGGTCCAAGTTGATAGCTAAATTTATAAGCTATTGATTTTCCTTATTCACACTTAATATTGTCAATTATAGCAAGGTAAACAAGGGTCTTTCCAGCAGAAGACTAAAGTTCTAACTACTCAAAACAATGTCACAAAAGTGACCACTGTTCCTAGCGAACAGCAGTCGAAAATCTAATTAAAAACCTAATCTAAGCCACTCAGAAAATTATGAAAATTTACAGAGAATTACTAGATACACACGGAATTTGAGAATTTTTGGATGTCATTTACTATTTAAAATAAATACGAAAATATAGAGTACATAAGTTGAAAATAACCAAAACTAGTTTTAAGATGGTTTGAAAACAATATGGTGAAGATAGTTAGGGAAGATCCATCCACCCCCAATAATCACACATAAGACAATTTGTTCAGTCTCAATTCAATTAATCTAGATAAAGATGCTCAGGTTGGCTCGGTACGCTTGAACACAATGTATTACCCTTTCTTACTTCGTCCTAGGGCTGGGACTTTGGACCCAAAAAACCGAGGAACCGATCCGAACCGGCCGGTTTGGGTCGGTTTTCTATCAAAATTTAGTTGTTAGAGTAGTAGCCGGTTTGATTCCCGGTTCCTATAGTTAATTTCCTTCTTTACCCGAACCGAGGTGGTTATATTACATTATTGTAGAATTTTGGTTTGTTTGGTGTCAGCAAGTGGGCTCAGTAGGCCTCCTTCTTCTTTCATTAATACTTTAAACTCTTCCTCTTTTTAAAAAAAAAAAACAATATTAAACTCATCCTCCTTTCGAAAAAATATATTAAACTCATTATCTCTCTCTCTTCTCTGACTCCCATTCGTCTACGTCGGCCACCCACCTACCTCCCTTTCTCTTTCTCTATTCTCTTTTTCTTTTTAATCATACTCCCCTATCTCTTCCTTCTTAGCCGCATCCATTCTTCTTCTTCTCTCCTCCTCCTTCACTTCTTCTTCGCTGCAACCATTCTTCTTCTTCTTCTCTTCTCCTCCTCCTCCTCCTCTTTCTTCACTTCTTCTTCGTAGCAATTATTCCAGTCTTATAGAGGTTGTACTAGACTACCAGAGGCATATTTTATCAATTTGAACTAATATTCTCTTCTGGTATCAAGATTTTTTCCAGATTTTCAGATAGATTTAGATCAGGATTCAAGCATAAATGGAACCGAAGAATTTTGAAACCGAACCGATTCTTGTTTGTTCGGGTTTTGCTAGATTTCAGAGATTAGAAATCATCAAACCGACCTGAATTTTGTCTCGTCAGTTCGGTCTCGGTTCTTGCTTTTTTTCTGGCAAACCCGAACAGTCCCAACCCTACTTCGTACACTAGACAGGAAGTGCTCTACACCTATGCTATTCTCTAACATGCAACCTAAAGATACGTTTATTAGATCTAACAAGAAGAGATCATTAAGGTATAAAAGAGTTTGAGACATAACTAGGCATCGCAATAAACTTAGCGCCTTGCTAAACCTAGGACTTAGTTTACTTGATAGTGAAAACTAACAATTGCTTCTCTAGAAGGTTTGAGGAGTCCAACTATTGACACAGGCATCAAACAATCAAAGCGGTAGAATCCTAACATGCAGACTAAGCGTGCATAGAAGAAACAAAACAAACTAAATAAGGGGAGGAAGAGAGAGAGAGAGAGAGAGCGAGTTGCTGCCTATTGATCTCCTTTATATGCTTCGAGGTTGCCTTCATCTTTCTTGTTGTGTAGGAAATCCAAAACCTAAAAGCATTAGGGTTAGTGTGCTTAGGTGGAATTTTCCTATTGGCTTTTGAACTTGATGACCTATTCCAACCATTGAAATCTCGCCATTTGTCCATATTAAGTTGGAATACGAAGCACAACCTTAGCCTCGGGCTTGTTGGTATGATTTGGGCCTCGAAATATAAATTCCCGTTCAAACTCAGATTCACACGCAACTTGACCTTCTTGTACTAAATACATAACTTTTTATAGAAAAATGATATTGACAAGCCATAAAAAAATTCAGAAACTAGATATCCTAGGCTTTCCATCAATATAAAGATCATCATCTAGTTCGTCGTGAGCTGATCTCAATAATCCATCGAAGTTGATTGATCTGCACCGGCATATTTGCTGATTTGCCTTTTGATCCCTCTTTTGATTCTTTTCTCTTCTTTGCTTCAAGACCTATAAAACAAATAAAAAAAGTAAATAACTAGAAAATAGACTAAACTAACAAAGAAAGTGTAAAGATTAAAGTCATTAGTATCGCATAAATATGCTCGTATCACAAGTATATCATCATGTTTCTAATAATTCATTGGAATTCCTTTTTCTAATATGATCAATAGTAGAGTTTGTAGACATAATGAAATGTGGTATAACATACAACCCTTGAAGATTTTTAATAGATATGAAATCATCAATTATCATCAATTTAGATCTCACATATTCATATATGCATGCATTAGCTCTAATAAGATTTATTGATATCGAGTGCTTATGTCTTTTTTAGGGCATGTATTGTCTCTTCATGACAAATTAATTAGAAAATGTAGAGATCTTTGTATAACCTCATGATGAGTGTTATAGTGCTTGTATAATATTTACTTATAAGGAGCTTAAAACTTTTGAGCTTGCAGATATATTCCACACAAATTCATCTCATTATATTAGTCTTTCCTCCCCCTAACGCCAGAAAAACTATCTAATTTGACAGTCACAGATCATGTGTTTAAAAATATTGGGTTGTAGATCCATTGGTGGGTTGCGAGCCCAATCCAATCTGGAGGTCAAAAACATAATAGGTACGTGGAGAAATTTTCTAAAAAATAAATTGGACATGGTAGGCAAAATCTCACATCAAATAACGTCGTTTTGTGATACAATATTTCCCTCCTAATGGCGAGACAATTGTCTCATTAAAGTGAAAACTTGCATATATGCGGTAAATACACAACTTTCTTGTGTGCAATGTGTACAATTGCTGTTGTTTGAAAATGAGCAACAATATTTGGCTCAATAATGAATGTCTTTAGAGTTAGATGTGATCCCACAAAATGACTCAATCAGTCATGCCAATTTATATAATATATTTGGCTTGATGAACTTGTGGTTCATGACACCATATGCATCATTTAACATATTCCAAATGTGATGACATTCTTCTCCAATTGGAGGTACTCGATGCAACAAAAATATTTCACATGCATATTGGTAATATAATACAGGCTCTACTGGAAGCATCAATCAAGATATGCAGTTCTTGAGATGAGTGTTACCTTTAGGAAGCCTAATTGTGAAGAATATGACAATTACAATGGATCAAGCCCATGATTGGAATATATGCTAGATAAATGTCTTTGTCATTATTTGTGATCATGAATATCCATAGTTCAAATCCAAGCCTTCATTTGTTACTAAAATATATATGACAAGATCATGGGAGATTCAGTTTAGGGTCCATGATTCAAAACACCAAAATTGGCCAAAGTTATCCCACTTACCCTGTTTAAAGCAAAATGACAGCTTTTCCCTTAACTTAAATTAATTAATTACAGGTGCCCCATCCCCCCGCGCCTTGCAAAGCCCCAATCTGCACTCGCTCTCTCTCCCTCCCACCGCGCCGCCACCATCCTCCACGAATGCTTCAGCAATTTCGACGACGCCGTCGACCAGATTTGCGACTCACTTCGGTAGATGAAGAGCCTCAATTTGGGTCTAGCGTCGGTTCGGTTTCATGTGAGCAATGACCGCTGACTGGTTACCAGCTCACCACCCTCGGTCGGAACCTCACCTTCACCGAGACACTCTGATCGTCGCAATTGCAGCCTCCCTTTGGTGTCGATCTGAGTTTGAGATGCCAGAGTCAATCTGAGTTCAAGGGAAGCTCCGATTTCAAGGTCGGAGTCGATTTCGGTTCGAGATGCAGACCTCTGAAGCTCCACGGGCCAAGTTTGGATCCAGGCTTTACTGTCAGGGCTTCGACGGCATCTTTCTTTTTTGGTAAATGGGCGCAAAAGGCCTATAATGAAAGAAAAAAAATGAAAAAAGAAAAGTTTTATTAGGAGGCAATAAATGTCTATTAGGGCAATAAATATTCTGAATTGATGTAATCTCCTCTTTTTTTCCTAATCAAAGTTTTATTTGTCAAATTTTAGAGAGATTAGTTCTCATTCCGGCGATCGAAATGTCTATTGGGGGGCACTATAGGTTTATTAGCAGTGCAATAAACCTCTCCGACCCCATATGAGATCTCCGACAACCTCTTTGGAGACTTCCGGCGAGGTTTCATAAACCTCTATTGCCCCTTAATAAAGGTCTATTGGGGGGCAATAGAGGTTTATTGAGGGGCAATACATGTCTATTTAGGGGCAATAAACTTTTCCCGCGACCTATGAGATCTCCGACGAGGTTTTCAGAGAAGTCTGATGGGTGGCGGCCGGTGACCGGATTTCGGCGAAGTCTCCTATGACTTCTCTCTCTTCCATTCTCTCTCTCTCTCTCTCTGTCTCTCTCTCTATATCTCTCTCTCTATATATCTCTCTCTCTATGTAACAAAGGGGTGAGGGTAAAATAGTCTCAAAAAAAAAAACTTACTTGGGTACTAGAAGACCTTATTAGAGTCTATATAAGTAAGGGAGAATTAAAAATTTTAATGGGGTAAGCAGGAAAAAAATCCCTAGAATTAGGGTAAATGGACAAAAACTCAGTTTATTTATGAACATGAGGCCTTCATATGGAACTTTTGGCCAAAATGATGTACTAGAATTTAAACTTATGGACATCAGCATTCTATATAGGTATAAGTGTATACTCCAATTAAATAGTACGATTAATGATTATAGCTCTCATCAAATTCAGATATTACCCAAAACATTATGTTTGAGTCTACATAATTAGAAGCTTCAGGTTCTAAAAGTGGAGTGAACAACGCACTACAAGAGAAAATGTCATCGTTGACAACCCAAAGTTGTCATAAGAAATCTAAATTTCTTACTTAATTGAAATGTGACAACTTTGGGTTATCGCAACTAGTTGTTGCCTAATGTATTTTACTAATTGTCAAAAGCAACGAAATTACACGGTTGTCTCTTTTTCAATATGCGACGCAATTGGTTCCTTGCATATCACAAATTGTGAGGCACACATGTGTCTTACCAAAAATTATATGCGAGACTTTATATTTGTTACCATTTTTAATTTGTGAGGCTTCGTATACGTTGCATATTCCAACTGCGGGGCTTGTATGTTTGTCACATTTGAAATATGCGACATAATTCATTCCTCGCATATGACATTTTGTGAGATGCATAAGTGTGTTACAGAATGTCATATGTGAGACTTTATGTTTGTAACAATTTCTGATATACAAGTCTTCATCTGTATTGCATATTCTGTCTACGAGACTTGTATGTTTGATCAAAAATTTATATGCGAGATTCATGTTTGTTGTAAAAAATAACTGCAAGGTTTCATTTTTGTTGCATATATTAATATGTGACACATATGCATTTGTTGTAGAAAATTATGCGCGAGACTTCTTGTTTGTCTCGTATAATTTCGTCGAGAACCAATTGCATCGCATATTGAAAAAGAGACAACCGTGTAATTTCATCGCTTTTGATAGTTAGTAAAACACATTAAGCAACAACTAGTTGCGGACAACCCAAAGTCGTCGCATTTTCAATTAAACGAAAAATTTAGACTTTTTATAACAACTTTAGATTGTCAAAATTTCAGTACAAGAGGAAATGGTAACAACAACAACCCAAAGTTATAACTGATATCTATTAGCTAATTTGGATATGGAATTGAATAGAAACTTGAAGACAAAAAAATATGCTTTTACACTATAAAATGCATAAGAGGTTCACAAACTATATGCATGGCAGACCTTATACATATAATTTCTTATACAGAAAGGGTAACTATCTAAATGGCTCTTGAAAAATACTACTAGCCACTACATCTACCATATCATTCATCTTCTTCCTGCTTCTAATCTTCCACCATGACTAGACTGCTCCACTATGATTAGGATCCCGTCGTCCACTGTGCCTCTAGATCAGACTCACCTTGAGTCGTCCATCTTATTCAACTTGTCCTTTAGGTGGGGATAGAACAAATCTTAAATCTATGCTTCTACCTGTAAAACAAAACAACAAAAAAAACCTGAATTCATATAGTCCAATATACATGCACCTAATTAACTATGAAGCAGCAAAATTGTAAGAATCAAACTATAAGAATAGAAATAGCAGCATAAACCTTGAAGAATAACTGACTATAAGAGTAGAAATAGCAAGCTGCCATTTGCCGAAGGTTGGAGAAACGAAATGCTAATGTTAGACTGTCAACTCTGAAATTTAGACTAAAAGACCCATCGTAATATAGAAACCTCCAAAATTCAATCAGTGCCCAAATAAGATGCAATCCAAGACAAAACCAGCACACCAAATACACACACACATTTGAATTGATACCGTAAGAACAACAAAGACCCAAAGAAAAGGAAACACCATGAAATAAATAGAGAAATTAATACAGCAAAAAGGAGTAAAAAAAAAATAACAAACGTAGTAAAGAAAGAGAGAAGGAGAAAACTAGTCCTTCATTATCAATCAATATGCCCAAATTAAAAGAATCCACAACAAAATCAGGACACACTGACAAACAGAAACCAAGAGATACAATGTCATCGATAAGACTAGCAGTTTGAGGCCAAGAGAACACAAAAGTAGTAGTAATTCACCGACGTCAATCTTATCAGTAAAAATAAGGAATTTGTACACCGTAACTAAGGCAATATCAGAATTTCACCCTGAAATTGGTTTTCAAAAATACCACAACAGTGGAGCAAGAGATAACATGCAACTTACAGTGTCCCAAATCTGGAGCTTGATTGGTCAATCCTGGATGGTGAAAATGGTGAGATTATGCACAGCTTGAACCTCTTTGTGAATTGCAAGAGCAGGTATAATTTCCCTACACCTGCTTCCACACCGGAACCCCAATTTTGTTCATAACCAAAACATCACATAAAGGAACCAAGTTCATAACTCCATAGCTCATTTGTTCCACAAAGACAAATGAGAGTAGATTTTTTCATCATCTAATCTAAACAAAATTGTAGTTCGATCCCAAATTTCCCAACAAGTAATTACAAAATAATGGAAAGGAGTCAAATTAGTATTGTAAATTCTCAATTAGATTAGTGGTTCTTCAGATTACCTTGGAAATGGCTAGAGCATCAACAAGACAAGAATTCCAAGGAGGTCATTCAATGTGGTCTTCTCGGGTACAGGTGGCAGGTCGGAGAGATGCAAAAAGACACACCAGAATGATAGCTTTCATTGCATCTACCAACCTAGGATTCACCAGAATTCATTGCAGCCCAGATAGCTTCTGCCTCACGCCTGCATAGTATCACAATGGCAAGTAGGTGAGTTGCTCCGTCTAATTGGTTTTCAGCGAGGGAGTTCAAGTTGTCACACAAATATTAAGCGACAACTTGTAGAAGTCGTCACCTAATTTGTCTTTTACAAGAAAATTGAAATTGTCACATAAACATTGATCGACAACTTATAGAAGTCATCGCTTAATTGGGTTTTAGCGCGGAATTTCAAGTTGTCACATAAACACTAAGCGACAATCAATTGAGGTCATTGTCTAATTGGCATTTTGCTAGAAAATTAAAGTTGTCACATGAACATTAACCGTTAACTAGTAGAAGTTGTCGTCTAATTTAGTTTCAGTGAGGAAGTTCAAGTTGTCACATAATCATCAAGCGACAACCTGTAAAAGTCGTCGTCTAATTAGTCTTTTGCGAGAAAATTAAAGTTGTCACATAAACATTAACAGACAACTAGCAGAAGTCGTTCCCTAATTAGTTTCCAATAAGGAAATTTAAGTTGTCACATAAACATTAAGCGACAACCCATTGAAGTTGTCGCCCAATTGATTTTGAGTGAGGAAGTTAAGGTTACCACATAAACATTAACCGACAACTCACAGAAAAGTTGTCGTAAAATCAATCTTCAGTGACAAAAATCTAGTTGTCACATAAACATTAAGCGACAATTCGCAGAAGTTGTCGCCTAATTAATATTTTGCGAGGAAGTTAAAGTTGTCACACAAATATTAACCAACAGTTGGAAAAAATTGTCGTATAATTGACATTTTGCAAGGAATCGGGTGTCGCAAAATGTCAAATTGGCAACAACTATCAATTTGTCATAAATACCTACTTTATGTGACAAATTGGTTGTCGCCGATGGGATCATGTGCGACAACTAAAATTTCCTTGTATTTTCCAAGTTTTTGCTATGAATTTTGTGTTGTCACAGTGAAATTCCTCGCTTTTGCTATTTTCTCTTATGGTGAACGGTTGATCATAATTCTTCAAGTCCTCATTTAATCAGGGATCAAGAAACAAGAGGTTTCAATCTGTATTGATTATATAACAATCAGTTGAAAAATTATAAATCCTCATGTAATTGGAACAAGAAACATGTAGTTTTGATCATTTAATCACATCATTCTGAGGTGTTTTTGGCCCTCATGGAATTTCAGTCGAAATCATATGTGCTTGAAAAGTAGGCTCAAATTTTGACAATTGGAACATTGGCCTTCAATGTCGTATGATTATTATACCAATTCGTTTAATAGACGATAAGAAGATCGGCTTCAAATCTTCTGTCCCCATTTCCCTATCCCCTTCCTGTCTCCTTATGAAATTTTGACATATGGCATTGTTGTCTCCTCAGCCTAACCACCTCTTACCAGCCTACTAACTTTGGTAAATTCTAACCCAACATCTCTAACCCTACCAAAACACTAAACCCAACGTCTGCGGAAGGAACGTGTTCCATTTTACATAAACTAAACCCAACAAAGCACCCCACCAATCAGACTTGCCATAGCTCTAGTTTCATCCCAAAAATATACATAAACTATAACAACCCACAATCTTATCCTCAAAAATATACATAAACTATAACATATGTTCTCGAAGCTTCACCATCATAACAACCCACAATCTCATCCTCACCCTCACCACCCCCAGCAGCAGTACCACCACCATTTCTCCAACCCGTTTCAGTCTTTCAGATAACCCTAGTCCGCGAATGTCAGCCCCAGACTTCTGAAGAAGAAGACACCAGCCTAACCAGCAGCGGCACAGCCAGCAAGCCACTTGTTTCAGATCCCAACAACCTCATTGGCGCCGACGGCTCCACCATTGAAGTCGTCCGCTGGCCCAGAGGCCGCCCTCCCCTCTCCAAGAACAAGCCCAATCCGCCCGTCATCATAACCCAGGACATCGAGCGCGCCATGAGCCCTTACATTCTTGAAGTCCCTAGCGGAAGCGACGTCGTCTAGGCCATCTCCCGATTCTGCTGCAGCAAGAACATAGGCCTCGTCATCCTCTCGGCTCCGGAACCGTCACCAACGTCACTCTACGTCAGCCGTCGACGACTCCAGGAGCTACTATTACCTTCCATGGCCGCTTCGACATCCTCTCGATCTCCGCCATGTTCCATTTTTTAAGAAGAGTAAAGCAAGACAGCCGCAGGACAGCCGCAGCAGAAAAGGAAGAAGAGTTGTTAGGTTTAGTGTTTTGGTAGAGTTAGAGATATTGGGTTAGAGCTTACCGGGGTTAGTAGGCTGGTAAGAGGTGATTGGGTTGAAGAGACAACAATGCCCGGTGTCAAAATTTGATAGGGAGACATGGAAGGAGATAGGGAAATAGGGACAGAAAATATGAAGCCAAGAAGATCAAATTCAAAACTCAAACGAAACCATAACATACCTCGAGACTACTGAGGACTGAAGGAATACAATGATTCGAGACTTGTTGACAATATGTCAGTGAATAAGATTATAATATAACCATGGAACAAATTAAAATTGGAAAATCTAAATTGATTATATACGTGAAGGCAACTCGTGCACCCATGTTGTTGAAAGAGAAAATAATATATAGTCATGCAAGATGCGTGCAGGAAAACAAAGGGAAAGAGCAGGAGCTAAATGAAAACGTACCATGACCATAAATCGTAATGGCACAGTAGGTATATATGCATATGCATACTGATTATTCCATATGTATCTAATATCCATATTATATTTAAGAGAATAAACTTTATTAGCCAAAGTGGGTGCGAAAATAATCAAATATACTCACACCGTAGATTATATTAAATTAATTTTTAACAAATAAAATATACAAATGTAATTAACAAAATAATAAAAAAGAAAAAATATTGAAAGGAAAAACAAAACTACCTAATATATCTGCATATAACTACTCACTATCTGTAAATAACATTTTACTTTTCTTTTCTTTAAATTTTACTATTTTATTCTAATAGAAATATTTTCCCACACATGTCAAGCATGTGATTTCAGACTAGTATTATCTATACTATTATTACAAAAATAGGGTTTGCTAGCCAAAATTAAAATTTTTGACAGAAATGACCCTAGAAGATTAAAAACGTTGAGAATTAATTAAATCATAAGGATAATTATGACATTTACAAGATAAATTTTTATTAAAAAAAAAACTCATAACCCACTTTTCTCTCCCATTATTTTTTGTCTGCAATAACTGTTTTCTTTTTTATTCTTTCAAAAAAAAAAAAACTTGCACATGCAGATCACGTGTGGAGAAATGCTAGTATTAAATAAGAAACAGACTTGGGGAAGAAATAGAATTCCTACAACCTTCTGATTTTTTTTTTCAATAAAGGACTGGTGCGGCTGCCCTCAAGCCTTGATTAATGAAATTGTTGAATACAATGGGAGGACATTGAGCCTAAACCCTGATTACAATAAGTATCTAGATAACATCCTGATATAATAACAAGAGTCTCTACGAAATAAATGTATTCAACCAGGCACCAACTAGCAAAGAGTGCTCTAAAAGGTTACTCTATTTGCTTTGACATAGTGGTGACATAACGGAAAGATAACTCAATATATAACCCGATTACAACGTAGCATAATTACTATAAGCACAATTTTCCTACTATGTTGCAGCCGGAAGATAAATCCGACGACACTTAGTTTCACCCTACCACTAGGTGGTAGCGAACATTTGACACAACAAAGAACTCGTCACCTACCTAGAGTAGACAAGGCACTTTGAGTGCACACACAAGCATTTAGCCCGACTAGCTCTGTAAAATAGATGTAGGGATTTATTACGCACAAAAGGCGCGACAATACTAACCAACTAACATAACTAAAATTAAAAAGAACAAAAAACCAAGCCAAAAGATGTCATTCACTAATCTTCTGATCTTAATTTTGTCTACTTTTGAATAAAATGACGACTCCTTCTCCAAAAGAGAATTGAAATGGTATTTCATATGGTGTGAAACTCTGAATTTATACGAGCAGATATCGAACAAATAAAGATTAATTGAGAGGCTGATGGAGATGATGGAGGTTTGCCAGGTTGGTGGATCGTGATGATCGGATAATCAAGATTGAAGAATTATTCCCACAATTAGATCCTGAACAACTCTGCGTCCACAATTCAAATATCAATGAATGTAATTCAAGAGTGATATGGTCCCAGCATGCTCTGCACGTAAAGGAAATTTAAGAAGAGCAGAAACGCGGCAAACCTGTTGGCATGGAATGGAAAAGGCCAAAAGAATATCATTCAAGAAATTTCAAATATTTTGAAGACGGAAAAAGTCAGTGCCCTGTAATTTAGTAATGGAAATCCACTAATACCCTTTTCAAGTAATTTTTTTCCAAATATAAAGTCAAAAAGCCATTAGTCTCTCTGTGTTGAATAATCCTCATGACTTGTTCAAAAGAATAAGGTTATCTCCATCCTCTTCTAATGGATCTTCAACCCTCCAATCAATCTCAGAAGCCCCAAGGTTTCCCCTTTTCCATTTTTACCAGAAGAGACCTTCGTTATCCGCTCTCTTTCTTCGGTGTCTTCGTCTGTTCCATCGCTATTCTCAATCTTTTCACCCCATTTGACTCGCATGTTATATCTCGTTTGGGTTCCTTATATTCCCAAATCCTACCAGATATTCACAAATCATCATCATCCTCTGGCACTTGTGACTACTCCTATGGAAGATGGGTCCGAGACAAGAAACATGCACTTCAGTTGTACAGTGAGAGCTGCCCGTTTCTCGATCCCGGCTTTCGGTGCAGCCAGAGTGGTCGGAAAGACGAAGATTATCGTCAATGGCGATGGCAACCGGCCGACTGTGATCTTTTGAGGTAAGTTTGGGTTGGAGTATTCAGAAGATTGTTCCTACATGACTGTGGATGCTCCATGCATGCTTGTCTTGTATTATCTCATACCGATACATTTTAGGTTTAACGCTCAGGAACCAGGAAACTGTTGGCTAATCGAGAAAAAGTAAAACATGCATTTACTTACCATCTTGCTAACCACCACTTTGATAGAGGCCATATGCATGAAACACCCATGACACTTTTTTTTGTAGTTGTGGTCCAAACATTTGTTTTTGCAGCACATTTTCATGGAAAAAAAAAGGCAAAAGTACTGTTGCCAAAGCTAAGTATAGCTTTCACATATTATATATGGAAAAATTAGCAAAATTCTAACTCTCACGGTTATACATCACTCTTAATCAGTAACTATTTGGATTAAGGAAACTGAATGGACTTCTGTGATCACAGGTTTAACGCAAGCGACTTCTTGGAGAGAGGTCGAAATGGACGAATAGTGTTTGCTGGCGACTCGATCGGAAGGAACCAATGGGAATCTTTGCTGTGCATGCTTGCAGAAGCAGTATCCAACAAGTCTAGAATCTATGAAGTAAATGGGAACCCCATTACAAAACACAGAGGTTTTCTCTCAATGCGATTCGAGGACTACAACCTCACAGTTGAATATTACAGGGCACCCTTCCTTGTGGTCGTAGGGCACCCAACTCAAAATGCATCACGCCAAGTCAGGACCACAGTTAAGGTCGACCAATTCCACTGGTTTTCCAAACATTGGGTTGGAGCAGATGTTCTGATTTTCAGTGCAGGGCACTGGTGGAACGAGGACAAAACAGTAAGGATGTATGACCATTCCTTCCCTATTGTACGATGAAAATTGGGCGAATGTTCTCATGCTGGCATGTTTTGTTCCTCGATTTTCCACGTTGAAAATCTGACAACATGATATGCCAGACCTCCAACAAAGAAACATACCCTATTTCTCATTTTTCTGTTGGCTGAAGTTATAAATGGAAAGAAATGTTCACCAATAGCTATCTATGTTTCAGAGGTCACTACTTCGAGGAAGCCGGTAAAGTGAATTTGACAATGGATGTGATGGAAGCATTCAGGAGGTCGTTGCAAACCTGGAAGGCTTGGGTACTAAAGAATTTAGATCCTCAAAGGACTCATGTTTTCTTCCGTAGCTACTCCCCAGTACATTACAGGCAAGTGACAGAAAAAATGCTTTTTGACTTTAATATATTATAGGTAGGAAGGCAGATTTTCATTTACATTGTCCAATACCAAAAGAACAAAAATCTATCACTGTAGTTTGGTGACTTGCTCTTTCTTACAGTTGCCACCAACCATGGCCTAAAGGAAGTGATGATTAATGAATCTAACAGGTTTTAACATGCCAAATTGCAGGAATGGCACATGGAATGAAGGCGGGCTGTGTGATGCCTTTACGGAGCCAGAAAGAGACCACAAACATCTTGAACCTGACCCAGTGAATAATCTATACATATCTGAGGCAATCAAACAGATGGAATACGAAAACTGGAAGGTCCAGTTCTTAAACATCACTTATCTAACTGAGTTCAGGTATGATGGTCACCCTTCAAAGTATCGTGAACCAGGGACTCCAGCGGATGCTCCACAAGACTGCAGCCATTGGTGCCTACCTGGAGTGCCTGACACATGGAATCAGCTTATTTATGGAAATCTACAGGCAAAAGGATTCAGAACCAAGTAAAACAAAAGATGTCATACCAAGAATTTGAAAATTTATTTTGAGTCAACTGTACATAATTAGCATTGGCTCTACTCAGGCTATTTCCTCCACACTTTCATTGGAATTGTCTTCACTGCTTTCCATTTTCATTTTCTGAATCTTCCTCAAGAGATCCAACCTTTCTGATCCATATGTTGACGGTATCTGTAAAAGAAAAAGATTAATGGTCCCTAACAAACAAAGTATGAATTGTGGTGAAGAGATGGGACTAAGACACTTGGGATCTAAAGAAACTTACCAAAGATGGTACATATCTCTGAATAGCAGCTAACATCGCCGCATGTCCAACAGCAGTGACCTGTGGAAAATAAGTAAATCTGTGTCAAGTTCCAACAGGTCAACAACCAAGAGAAATACCTGGTCTGGTTTAGTGAACTGTAATTATAGATTAAAGTATAAAATTGAATAGCTTTAGCTTATGATTTTTGATAGAGTAGCACAATTAGCATAATGATCTTTAACAAAAAAAAAAAAAAAACCCTTAGCCCACCCCACCCTTACATATGTAGGTGAGATTCGAACCCATGACCTTTACAATGATTGAATTATAACTTACCAACAGGGCACGGAGCACCTGCATAATGATCTATTCCTTTTCAGATTTTTTAAACTTTTTTTTAAGCTACAAGAATCTTTTTCATTTACATTTAGCACTGTGATTAAAGCTGCTCTAACTAACACTAGACCTATTCCAACATAAATAAGATACAGCTCTAGAGAAGTCATTCACTAGCAATGTCCCACAATAAGGTAACATATATTTCATAAAACTCCCCTATAACAGGCTAATACAATGATTAAATCGATGAGGAAGAAATCTCACAGGAAGAAGCATTAAGACACCGATAGGAACAACTGATGCCACGTCAGTCATAGTTCTTCGAAGAACTTTTTTCTCTTTTTCAGTAAGTTCATCTCCAATCAAGACCCTTCTAAGCAAACCCGTAGCAGCACCAACATCAATAGCCAACAACTGGGTTCCTTGCCACACATCCTGCTCATAATGAACTACAAATTATGATGGAGGCTCCCACAGATCATTTTAATCCAAATTTTAAATTCTTTGGTTTGATAACATTCAAGTTTAGTTTTTAATACAATGTTTTATTCTTTATGGGGCGAATGAAAGAAAAAGAAAAATGGCCCCCAATTTTGGATGATTTTCCCATCAAAGTATTTCAAAAACTAAATCAGTATTAGAAGTACTCAATAAGGAAAGCTAAATCAGTATTATAAAGGATAATGATATAGGAAAAGAAAAAAAAGAAAAAAAAACAGATGAAGTTATTTTTCCATATTTTATAGCCCCAAGCTTTGGCCGACAAAAGTGTATTAATTGACAACGACCACCATTTTCCTACTGAAGCCAAGAAAAAGTCATACTGTGCTGGTTTCTTTTAACTTGTCCAACGACCTTCCGATGATATTCTCTTTCTTCTGAACCTTGACTAGTTGAGCAGCTCCAGGATCATTGCGGTACCTAGAACTATCATCAGCAGGCTCCTGCTAACAATAAAGCACAATGGCATAAGAACAGAAAACCACTAAGAGTTTGAATGACAGTTCCCAAAAGTTGGGAATCTATATGAGCCAAATTTCTTGCTGTAAGGAAAATGGTACCAAGTTGTGCATACAGTTCTGGATATACCTCCTCATTTTCTGATTGGTCAGCGCTCCTTTGCACCCTTTTTTCTAGTTCTATAAGCTCATTCCTTAGAAGTTCAAAACGCTGGATTTTATTTGATTCCAGTTCTTCAATATCATTTTCCTGCATGCAAAAAGCAACTTTCATCAACTTAATTTCAGAAGTTACAGATTTCCAATTTTCAACTGTAATCCATAATACACTTCCTGAATTGTGTGAGACAACAGCAAGGCAAAATGTCAATACTGAGACAACCAAGCAGAGTTAAAAGCCAAGTACATTTTCTCATGGTCTCTTCTGTGTGCTATGTCGCATAGCTGAGAAAAGCGAATGAAAGGGAGCTTTTCTATCCACATCGGCAGGAGTAAATGACAATAACATAAGCTAATAGCTAATGGCTAATTGTCAAATGCCTATTAAAACAGGTTAATAATATTTGTTGTAATTTAAGTTGGAACAAGCAGAATGCAATCTTTTTGAGATACAAGAATTCCAGTTAAAAGCTAATGCATTTGGCAAATAGATATGTAATAGTGAGTAAAGAAAATCTAAGCAAATACTGCAAAGTTCATAGTGAAAATGGGGCATACAGATTCATCCACAGTCAACTCAGCATTAGGCTTTCTGGTTGGAGGTCGCATGAAGGAGCTCCACAATCCACTATAGCTACTGGCAGCTCTATAAACAATATTTTACAATAAGATTTGTTTATCAATAAACCCAAGAATGTGATTGAAAAAAAAAAACAGAAAAAAAAAAAAATAGTCGGTCATAATGGAGTAATCAAAAGTATAAAGGACCTTCACCTGTTTCGCCTATCTGTGGCTTTATTAGCACTCTTCCCTTTTTTCCCTGTAAAGAACCGTTTCTGGTTGCCACCAGAAGGAGGGGGATTGTTGTCATCATCTTCCTGGAAGATGAGCACACAAAGTATAAGTAGGACAAGTAGAATTGACAGAGTCCACCAATGAATAATCACATCGCATAATGAACATCTCAATATGAGACTAAGATATAAAGCCACCAATCAGAGGGTTTACAATTGCAGTGCACTATGTTGTTCTGAATAAAGCACCACATAAAGATAGATAGGTAAGTTAGGGAAGGCAGCTAAACAACGTACTATAAAATTCAGGTTGCATCTGAAAAAATAAATAAATAATAAAACAAAACAAATCAACACAAAAAACGGTTTTTTTCATCATTTCATTTTTCTATTACACGTGCCATAATTATGACACTTTATAGGTCATCCTACATCTCTTTTGCCAACATCAAGAAGCGAAGAGTCCAAGACATCTATTTGAAAGTTATATGCTTATGACAAAACAAGAAGTAAACCGAAAAATGAGCTTATACTCTGGAATCAAATTATATTATAGCAAAGCTGAATAACTGAAAACAGCAATTTCACCAACTATCAGCTATAATCAGTGAAAGGATATCAGTTGTTTGCAAGTCAAAACACTGCCGGCACAAAGTATTCAGCACAATCCAATAAGAATATGAAAAGATACCTGCCGAAGGGAAGCTGCTTTAGCTCTGAAGGATGCCTCCAGAAATTCAGCCTCTTTTTTAAGTTTCCTTATTTTCTCAAGGTCAGAACAAGCAGCTTCTATATGCTCTTTTCCTGAGTTCAAATTTGAGACATGCAAATCCTGAAGCAGCTGTTCTAGTCTTACTAAAGCACCATCAACACTCTCCAAGGCCTGACATCAAAAGTCAAACCACTATATCATCAGAAGCTTTGAATATGTTCCAAATAAAAAGAATAGACTTGGTTACTGGAACCAGAAAGGAACTCTCTTTTAGTTTCTGATTGGTAGGACCACAAGTAGATCCAGAAACCCGATCATGTAGCTTATCAGTTAAAGTGGGACACTGCAATGGAAAGCAGCAAAACTAAAATGTACAAAATTTTACCATCATGTAAATGAAACCAGACAAAGTCAGTAAATCAATAATATATCAATGCAGATCAAAGGCGCCTTTCACTGCTTTTAAATATCGAAACCTAGCTGTCCTTAGTGGGATAGCAAGGTGACTAGTCTAGCTTCAATCCCTAAGGAAGAAAGCATTAACAATAGCTAAAACAACACAAACAGGATTGCAGAGCCCCTTGTGAGTTGTGACCTTTTAGGCATGGTTAACTGAAAAAAATATATGGAGAAATTGTGGCCTAAAAACTCAGTAAACAGAAATTAAGTATAGTGCATCTTTGAAATTAACATAGCATAAATGGGAAGCAGCCAACCTTGTCAAAGGAATCCAATTCTTTCTCAATTGGTTGATAAGGTCTAGATCCGGTCCTTTCAAAGGTATTATTGGTATAGTTTTCCATCACTTCATTCCTGTATCACATTTTGAAAAGTGCAATCTCCAACTATTAAGCAGCAATAGTGAAAGTTGTGATCAATACAATAAAATTTAGAACTAATACAGCAGTTGCTAGGGCAGGGAGGGCAGGGAGGTGGGATCCTATGGTCCTAGTAATTTTTCTAAACCATAACAGTTTTACTACAATACTATAAATTATTTAAAAGTGGAATGAGGAGGATACTGCTAAATATACTGCACAACATATATAGCCCATTTACTTACCTCAATATACCCTGTTCTTCCATACAATCCATCAATTTTTTGTGCCTAAACATCAAAGATAAAAAAAAAAAATGTTCAAAAACTTTAAATGAAGCTGTTTGTAGTTCAATCAGTATGTACGATGAGTTCACATACCCTCTCGACAGGAATCTAGCTGCCTTAACATTAGAAGGGCTCTCCAGCCATTTACTATATTTGATAAAACTCTGCATCCAATGAAAGCATACATCTAAAACTTGGGGAATTGCTTCAGCATTGGGAGGTCCTTCCCATTTACTTTTATGCCCATGTGACTGTTTAGGCGTAACAGAGTTACCAGGATAGAATTGAAGCCAATCCAGCTCTTCACAGACTACCTGTGGAATAGAAGTATCTTTTAATATCATGATTACACCATCAAACCTATCCACAGGATGGTATTGACAAGACATGCTGACCTCTACATACAATTGATAAGAACTTATTGATGATAGCTGAGGATAGTATAAGACGCTTCCGCCAATGAGGAACCTGCACAAAATCTGAAATTACTAAATCCATATCATGAAAAGCAATATCAGAACTTTAAGTATCATCTATCAAAAAAATACCTGACATAGCCTTCAAGTGGATCATCTAAAACATCAAATCCATTTGCCGATAGATAGGATTGCGTACTTCTACCCAATGCAATAAAGAATCCAAATATAGCCAAATCCCTCTCCAAAACCTACACTAATTCAGAACAGCATCAACATATTAGAGAATCGCAACTGCTTATATCCAATTATAAATAAAACTACCCTTTGGTCTTTTCTAAGAATTGACCAATGGGAGGCAGATTGGTGTATTTCAGATAGTTTGAGGTGCAAAGTGGATAAAATAAAAGCAAGGGGAGGAATTGCCGATTTGGCTACTCCACCAGTGATATTTTGTCTATTTTAAGGATAATACTGGACTAGTGGACTACTCTTCTCACTTTTATTATGAAGATCTAATAACAGACTATATAAGAAACGATATAATTACAGCTACTCAAAAATTCTAGTATCCTTTCCCATGACAACTAATATAATGTTCTACTGATTATGGACCAGACATTGATAATTCTCACATATATTAGCTTGGAAAGTACTTTAGTTTTTAGCCTCCGTAACAACAAGCCACCTTTAGAAGGCTGACAAGCCTATGAGTAGTTCCTGTGTTACTCATTCGGAAGCCTTAAGCACTAACCTCGATACTTTCAGATGTTGTTAGTCTTGACCATATTCTCTCTCTATCTATAGCTCGCTGCAACTGCCGCTGCACAAGATTCACCCAGAAAACAACTTCTTCTGAACCTCCATCATTTTTCACTCTACATGCTGCAGCTCGAGGACCAAAATGAACAAGGAACTCTCTGCGTAGACCAATATCCTTTATGGAGTGATAAGCCTGGCGTATGGGAATAAAATCAACCAGCATGTCCATCAATCTGCCGGTTATATCTGGGATTGTCGAAAAGAATTGAGGGCAGGAAATTTTTGCTTGCCCAAGTTTTGTAATTGCAGCATTGCAAGTTAGTGCAAGCATGAGGAATGTGATGTCACTGGCATTGTTGGATCCCAGAAGAATTCCCTTCTCAGATCTGGAAGCACATTGAAAGCAGCATTGGTTATGCATAACCATCAAATCCATCAAAATTGTAAAGCCGAATAACAGAACAAACAATATATATGACCACATACACATTAGTTGCAGCAGCAAAGCATGGGTCCCTTTCAAAATAATTAACGAAGGATGTTACAACCAATGGCACTTGCTCAGAACAAAACCACTCATATGCTTCTGGTTGCTTGGCTGATAATTGATCCCGGATTAAAGTCTCAAGGGATGTGGATTGTCGTAATAAACTGCACCAATCCATTGTTTAAACACAGTCAAACCTCTAGGCTGAAGAAAAGGCAATACATGGGAGAGTACAATAAGCAACCAAGTTGATACAAAGCACACATGACGGAGTGCATGTTTTCCATAATCAAGTTAACCTATTAATCAAGTAAATATTCATCTAAACTATAATTTGTTGAACAAAAAAAGTCAAATCCATTAAAAGATGATGATGCTAATACTGATATTTGAAAAGATAAGGTTGCTGACACTGACATTTTAGGGTGGCTTTACAAGATTTCAAAGTATGTTATTTCCAAGTGGAAGGGATCAAGGGAACAGGTACCCATCTAATAAACAGGAAGACTGTGGGTTAAAGTCCAAATTAAAATGAGGCCAAAAGATCTGTCAACTAATCCTGTCAATTATGATCACTGTCGATTTCAACATCTTTGGCCTTCTTCATAGTTCAGATAGGGTCTTACAATTGAAGCAAAATATGGGAGGGGAAGAATGGAGAGAAAGGTTAGGGGCGGTGGGCCAAAGTGGGTCAAGGCTAGTGAGTAACAATGAAAGGATAGAATTCCCATCAATTTAACAGAAAAACTGACAGACCGTGCAGGAGGTGGGAATTGAAAAATCTGAAACTAAAGGGACAGTTGAATGTCCAGTAAATAAGCCACCCCAAGAAATCCAGTCAAAGTTGAGAGGGGACTGCAAAACTTCGGCCTTTAGATAATACTTCCTTATAATTGGCAGCAACGAGAGAAGTTGCAGTTTAAATAGACTAACTAACAAAGTGATATGAGAAGGTTTAACGGAATTTATAATTAGAAAAAACAAGTATGGTAATACCTTTTTTGGACAAAAACATTTATGTCTCTATCTCTACCATCCCCTCGGGATGCTATCTCACTTGCAGCTTGCAATAATGAATACACTGAAGCCTGAAAAATTCATGACTTTCAGATAGCCAGGTATATAAATACACACATATACTTATCATTAACTAATTAAACCCTCGCACAGAAACCAATTCAAAAAGTTCACGTCCATACACATTGAATTTGTCCTTTGTAAAAGATCCAGAAGAAACATAACCAAGTTGAATATGTCATATAATGAGAACATATTTCGAAAGGAGTAAGGATCAACTAACAACATGCCCATCGAGATATGGAATAAAAGTCTACAACTGACTAAACTTCTAATACTCTTACCAAAAAGAATGATTAATACTAATGATAAGTTAACAAGAGAGGTACAATGGGAACATATCCTGGAACTGAAGATGAAGTAAAGTACACCACAAGATTCGCATAAACCAAGCAAGAAGGAACATTGTGTATGCTCATGAATAATCTCTATCACTAAAGTTGAGATTCTTAAGAAGTCTTTTCCAAAAGTAACCATATGGTAGTCTTTTCCATGTTAGAGACATATAGCGGCATGAAGTGAATCATAGACAGTTCAGAAATGCTGCAGCCTGTATAGAGGCGTTTCGAAGTTCATGAAAATACCTGATAAGACAGTGTTTTGACCCATGTATTGTCTACATTAAGCCATGCAGTTGAAAACCAAGACGACTTTGAGAAGGAACCTTGTTCCTTTATTGCTAACTCAAAAACCCTGGCTGCTTCATGTAAAAATTGGACAAGTCCATCACTAGAATCTTCGCCATGAAGTGATTGATTAAGTTTGACCTTCATCTCCTCAACATCCCTACTGGTACTTGCTTGAGGACTCCCATTGACGGTAACACCATCGTCAGCAGATGCACGGGGAAAGAGGTTCCCCAACCTTCTTCCTCTTTGAGAGCTCAGATAGCAGTTCTTATATCCCACTGTTCGGAGTTTAAGACTGTAAGAATCACTATGCTCTAACAAAGCAAGTCTTATAAGGCATCTCTTCGTTGAATGACCCCAGTAGAATTCTTTATTGCAGGAATAATGTATTCTAGCTGGCTTACGCGAATGCCATGGATTCGAAGAGCTGCAAGTAACAAGAAAAAACAATTAAACAGCAAAAACTTACACGACATGACTCTCAAGAGCTGCACTTTTTTTAGCACGAAAACAGCTACCATTTTATTCACTGCTAAGGTTGTCAAACCTTATTTATTCGTAGGGTTGAGATTTCCTAGAATATAATTAACATCCGCACAATTTCTCTCATAAATTATCAAAATGTATCAGGATAACCGAGTATTATCCAGTTACACATTACGCACATTAATTACCGAAAAATAACAAACAGCCACAAAATCAAAACTTTAGGAGTCTACTGGTAAAAGAAACACATTCCCTGCTAGATTTTTATAAAGCCCAAAGATGCAAAGCCGAACTGAAATTCTAGCATTCACAGCACTACTCTCCAACTTCATGGAAAGCTGAGCAGGACTAATCAACTCAATGGAATTTAGCTCAAATAATTCAATCCAACAGTCAATAATCTGTTCTTATCTAGCTATCTTCAGCTCCTCAGTAGCCAAACATTAAAATTCTACCATCAATAATCAAAACTAAGTAAATCCTACATCAAAGAAACCCTAATTGAAGTTACGTACGCACGGTAAAAAAAAAACGAAAACAGAGTAGAGTACGCGGCGAAGAATTACAGAGGGGAACAAAGAGGCATAGAGAAAGAGAGAAATTGAGGAGACCTTGAGGATAGGAGGCCATTGTGCGTGTACAATTTGGTGGTCATAAAGATGAGATGTGAAACCAGAGAGGGAAAAGTTAGCTTGTTTCTTCCGGTGGAGAAAAATTCAAAGTGAAATGGTGGAGTAGAGAGAGAGGTAGAAGAAAAATTCTTGGGGGGATGGTTTTGTTTACGGAGAAAAGAGAGTGACGTGGCAAAAGGGAATTATCCGCAGACGTGGAGAAGCGTATGATCACAGAGAGGATAGTTGGCTCTCGGGATGCTCTCGGGATCTCGCGGCATGGATTTTTATCTCAGGCTGTGGGTAATGTTATCGGCCTGATATTGTGAAATAAGATGTAGGCCCAACGGGCAGTAATTTATGCGGGCCGAACAATGGGCCTCATTCCCAAATTATGTAGAAAATATTTGATTAAGAGATCGAGATATTAGTTAATTTTGGCCCTCACGATTAGCACCTTACTTAATTAAAATCACTTGATGACCGTGTGATCATTACCAATTAAAACCACCCAGCTCAAAGGAGAAAGAAAAAAAAGAAGGGTACTTGACCCAAAACACTAAAATTAATCAAAATTATTCCACTTATCCCAACAACAGATTTTTGTTCTCACTCACTCAATTTGAAATGAAATGACAATTTTACTCTCAACCTAATTAATAAACTACATCATGCCACTCTATTTCTCATCCTCTCATCTGTACACCGATCTCACTCTTCTCTCTTTCAAGGAAGAGATGCCTTATAAGACTTGCTTTGTTAGAGCATAGTGGGGTCACTCAAGGAATAGATGCCGACTTATAGATCTCCGATGACCTCTTTGGAGACCTCCGGTATGGTTTTCAGATAAGTTCAACGGTTGACCAGATTTCGGTGGCTGACAATCGGATTCCGACGGCCAGTGACCGGACTCCAGCGAAGTCTCCTATGGCTTTTCTCTTTTTCATTTTCTCTCTCTATGTAACAAAGGGGTGATAGCAAAATAGTCTTAAAAATTAAAAAATTAAAACTTAATTGGGTATTATGGAAGTCCTTATTAGTCTTTATGTGTAAACTAGAAACGTGCCTGCGGTTCTCGCGGGTGACATTGTGTTAAGGAAAAATGAATCGACTAAAAAATAGTGTTGTTTTTTTTTTTTGGACATAGAATAGTGGTGGTTTCGCTATTTTTCTCAATTTACACTTTTATCTATTTATATTTTTTTGACTTAATTTGATAATTAGGTTATGAAATGGTATAATAGGCACTTCAAAATTTTGTGAAGCCCTTTGACACCAAAAGAAGGCCTCCATTTATAGTAGTAGAGATGGGGAAAAAAAAAGTGAGTGGTGCAAGGGGGGGAAAGTCCCTAGAATTAGGGCAAATAAGAAAATTCTCAACAAAAAAAAATACTAAAATAAAAGGAGAACTATAGTTAACATTGTACTTACGTAATATTTGCGAAGCATAATTAGCTATAATGAGTCACGCTCACACTATTGTCAGCGGCACCAACGACCGCCAATGATGTAACCTATAGAAACATCGCCAGGCGGGCTATCGATTGAGCCCCGGCTCACCCTCAGATCGCTGCTGAAGAGCCGCCACGCGCCGCGCCAAGATAGACATCAGAAGCTCCAGAAGCTGAGAACTGAGGCATCAGTCCCACATCGAAAATATGGAAGAGGTCAGCTTGTTTCCCACCTATAAAAGGTTCTCTCATCTTTCCTCATTAATTATGCATTTACTACTTACCTACTGTTATTCTGTCAACATAAATACATTGACTAACTTAGGTATCGGAGAAGAGAAGATCGCCCATAGCGGTCTCCCTTTGACACCCTTTATATTTCATTTGACAGGTAGCGGAATCAATAAGAGCATCCTAAGTAGCGGTCCTCCCACCAGACCAGCGTTAACCAAGGTTCAGCTACTGTTGAATTCTTAGACTTTTGAAGTCAAACCCCCTAAGGTGAAATAGTATATTCATCACAAGACAGAATAGGCTGGTATATATCATTCGCTGTCATTTATAGACAGACAAGAAGATAGTGGTAGTACCCACAGTGGTAAATACTAAATAGAGATAGACATACTCATTACACATTCAAATACGTAGAGGTAGCGGGGATCCTTCATTGGTACAACGCCGTAGGCGGTAGAGATCTAGGTTCCTAATATAAGGAAAATTTATTGTAATTAGACAAAAAAAAACTAAAAACATGGAGTTAGACCAAGAGCCAAAGCTGTAGTCCAAATTGAAAGCCCAGCAGCTCAAAGATCAGAAGCCCAAACTCAAGGCCCAGCACGACTGCTGGCCCAGCGTAACGTCAGCGCCGGCCAGAAGTCGTACAGTTAACATCAATTACATGGCATCAACCTTGAAAGTTGAAACCAATCAGATTCAATTCAATTAATTCCATGTTTAATTCTGTAACACTATCACATAGATGAGATTTGTACAAATTTTATAGCACTACGTGATACGCCAACAATCTATTTAAAGCAAAAAAAAAATGTAAATAACTATATGAATTCTATCATTCAGTTTGCCAAGAGAGTATAATATTTCAGTGAAGGATTTACGTTAGCTATAGCCAGCTTGACAACTAGTCACATTTTTGAGAAATAAACTAGGGTTTTGACTGTCTGTTGAGTGTTGACAGCCAGAATTGGAAGATTGATGTTTGATACAAGATCGCATAAAAATTTAGTTAAATAGATTCAGGTTTGTAGGCGTATATATTGGAATTGGAAACGATCATATATAATATCAGTTTGGAAGCTGTCCAATTAAATTTGTTCATTAATCAAATTAATATCACGAGGTGTCTCCAGTAATTTCTGCAATGTGAGAGAATCTAGATAGATATTTTTGTTTATTTCATGCATAATAGCACATCAAACAGTTTAATATCCAGTAACATATTGTAATAGAAAAAAGTAATGCAATTAATCTTTGATTGATGAAGCATATCTTCCGTGCGTGGTCTTCTCCATTTTCTTAATACATATATGTGGAAACGTGCATGTTCTGTACCTTGCCTTCACTAATTAATCTTTCTTGCCGAATACGTTTTTATCTTCCATGTACTCTGATCAAATTTACAAGTGAGTTACCAGATCTAAGATTAAGGAAAATTTGCATACTTCCTTTTGGCTGGTGAAGATTGTATATGATTTTATATTATTAGCTACTCCTAGATCATGATTATGAAAAAGGGTTGGTTTGTTTTATTTTTTTCGACTGTTGCGAATTGTGAGATCCTCTGCTAAGTAGTAGCGGAACCACGTTGGAAGCTGCTTGGACTATAGCCCAACCTAAAATTATTCATATGTTTTATATAGTATATGTGGTTCCTGCTATTTAAAACCATAGTTGGCTAAGTTGGTGTATGCTTGACCTCTCTATGAGTCTATGACAAGTTCGAGCCCTAACTTGCCTAATTTTTTGTGTTTTCTACCTCTTTTTCTGTTTTTGTATTCACCCATTTTCTTCCCATGGCCATTTCTTCTTTCCTTACAATATTTTTTTCTCTTGTTTCTATTGTTCTTTCCCCTATTTTTTTCTCCCTTCCTTCTTCTTGGTTACTATTTTCTTTTATTGTTTTGTAAATTTTTTGTAAGTGTTTATTTATAGAATTTTTGTAAATTCCTTGTTTAATTCTTAGTGTTTTAAAATTTTTAGAAACATTATTAACAAGAAAAAAATAATAATAAAAAATCTTATAAGCAACCTTAGATTAGCCCACCCCATTTTTATATCCTGGTTCCTCCACTGCTGCTAAGTTGACCTGTTGACTATCATTTGCTTGGAAGCAACAAAGGAGGGTTCTACAAAAAAAATAAGAAAAGTTTCTTGCTAATTTTAACTTTTAAGTAAGGATCTTTAATGTTCTCGATCGGAAAAATAATCGTATAAATTTGGGAGGGACTTTGACTACTTGTATAACTATTAAAAGTAATTAGTACACACTCAAATGCTTGAAAAGATCCCTTTAAAATAGAGCTTATGCCTTTCAATAAGTGAAAATATGAGCCAAAGCGGGTAAAGTCAACTATGCATGAGTGGCCTTAAATTGACAAATTGTGAGGTGTACGTCATAATGTCTACTCCACTGGTATGCTTACTACTTAGAGTGACATTTCTATTGCGAGAATCACATTGACCTAAAAGGATTTGTTATGAACATAAATTTGTTTTTGAAGTAATTTTTTGTGTCCAAACTCATGTTCGCTAACCGGATTCCATGGCCTCATTTTATCTTTCTCATTTTCTAACTTTCTAGTATGCCTCAGATCTCTTTAACATGATACAACCATTAAAACACATTCGTTGTCAAATTCAAGTAATTAAAAGTTTGAAATTTCACATCAATACGGCATCTCAAACTCAGCGTCACAACATATATATAAAACTTAATTTAAACTTGCTTACTCTTCACCAATTGACTTTAGATTAGATACCTTTAATTATATTTTCATACGGTAATAAAATCCAGCTACATCTAAGAATGGTATAGGATCCCACATTTCGATTTCTGCGTACGGTCTTGTGTCGCAATCCATATCATCACTCAATCATGAGCCTCTCTCATCTTTCAAATAATTCCTTATAATTGGAGGTTGTATGGCTTTAGCCAGAGTACGTACTTCGGGGCTTCGGGCGGCCGTTTTGAAAGGACCGCCATTTATTGGAATATGCCATGTTTTTCAAGGTCATTCATGCCCCTTCTTTCTTGTTTATGATATATAAAGTTGTCAATTCCATCTTTCTCCCAACCCTTGAATTTTCGTCTCCAGTCAAAAATGTCAAAGTTGGCTGGCCATGGCATAACCCCACGTTAATTACATCTATAAACGCTAATATATCCTAATCGGACTCGTTAATTATTTAGCTGTAAAATGAAATGACTTGAACTGTGATTAATGGACTCAAGCAAACCAAACCTAACGGGACTAATTTGTTAAATTCTTGTCTTCTTATTATATATTCATTCAAGCTGCTGAGGTATTCTTGTAATACCCGCAATTTTCATTTTAAATTCGAGTAATTGTGTTGAAAGATTATAATACGATTTCACGAATTTTATTCGATAATAATTCACTTTTAGAATTATCGAAGTTTCGAAACGATTATTTTTAACGAAAAGCTCGAAATGCTCGGTTTGTGAAATCGACTTTTTCTACGTACAAAATTTGGAGAAACTTCCTTCATGAAAGTTGTAGAGCTCGTCCATTCGAGTCCGTACACGTGTGGAACACGAATATCGGATTTTTTCTGAATTAGTTATCGAATTTAGAAGATTTTCCGAAACGGGTATATATAGATAAAACCCTAGAATTTTTTTGGGAAGTTTCCTTTTCGGTCCGGCCTCCATTTCTGTTTTTGGAAAGCACTGTAGCTTCTCTCTCTCTCTCTCTCTCTCTCTCTCTCTCTCTCTCTCTCTCTCACGTCGTCTCCTCCTCTCGGTCGAAACGGAAGCAAAAACAGGGCAAGCTCTCTTCACCTCATCCGGCCACCCCACGACCTCAAACCTCCTCCAAGAGCTTCGCTCAACCTTGCGCAGCTGCCAGAGGCAGCCTTGCGCCGCGACACTGCCGGCAGCGGCTGCGGCACGGCCAAAACCGAAAAGGGTCGTTTTCGGTTCGATCTTGATACCTCGAGCTACACACCACCATTTCACTTGCTTCTTGGCTCATTGAGCTCGCGTCAACTTCCTCTACAAGCACCAAGAAGGACCGGAACTGGGTCGAACGTTTTCATGTTCGTCGGAGCTCGACCCCGTACGGATCGAAACAACCAACTTTCGATCCAAATATCTCGAGCTATACACGATCGTTTCTTGTGATTCTTGGCTTGCTGAGTTCGCAAGGAAGTTCTGAATAAGTTTCCAGAAGGGATCGAGGCTTGAGGTTGCAGTTTTCACGTCGGTTTTCAAGCTCGCCGGTTTCTGGAATTTTTCCGACCGCCAACTGTAATTGGTACTTTTCGATCCCTTCCCGTCATTTTTTGGTCTTGTGCTAGTTATGAAAGTTGCTCAGAATGATGAAACGAAGGGGACAAGCTCGGCCCTGACACCATTGGCGGTGGTCGGTGACGGTTCTGTCCCTAACTCCGGCGGCCCTTTCCGGCCACCTCCGGAGGTTTAAAATTTGGTTTCTATCAATTTTATGATTCTATGTTTCAATACGATCATTTCAGCGTATTATACGCATTTTTCGGATATCGTATGAATTAGTTATGAATTTTATGATTTCAATCGATTTCGATCGTTAGATCTTTGATATGTGAAATTAGGACCGTCCGATGAACTTGTAAATTTGATATGATGATCATATGACTGTCCCAGAGGCTTTGTGTGGTCATCGGCGAAGATCCGACCGTTGGATCTTCGTATATGTGCAAAACGGTAATTAGGGGAGCGATTCGTGAGAAACCGCTCGTCGGATTTTAATGTAAATTAGAATCCGGCCGTTAAATGATAGTTAAATTATGTGTTGAAATTATTGGCTAAATTCGAATCACATTTGATTAGGTGATTGACAGATTTTATTTGAATGGGCTATTTCGGCGTTAATTATTGTATTGAAGACGCAGCGGGAATTTTGAGGTGAGTAAAACTCACGTGGTTCATATTACGAACCGAGCGTTTTAAATTTATTTATTTTTGGTAATTGTGTGAAAAATATTTGCGGATTAAATATTTGTTTTAAAATTTCATGGACTTGAATCACTACGGTCCATAGGTAAGTAAAATGAATTTTTAATTATACAAATGAATTTCATGATTTTCTTGTATGAACAATAGATGGTATTAGTGGTCATTCCTGAGTGGATGATTACGTATATATATATATTTACGTGAAAAATATATATTGATGAGTGGATTGTTGAGTGATGATATGATTGAGTTGAATTAATGAATTGATCATATTTCAATTGTGTAATTCCATAATAACATGGTGTATCTTGGTTGGGTTGATTTCAATATGTGATATTATATGTTGTGCTCATATGGGTTTAGGGTCGACGTAGTGACCGGTGTAGGGTAATCGGACGCTCTAATCCTGGGTGGATGATGGGATACGATTGGTTGAGTATGTGAAATTATCGGACGTTCTAAATATGTATATAGGTATACATATTGATGAAATACGATAATGATAAATATGTCGGATGCCATAACCTAGGCCAGGTGACGGGCTACGATTCAGTTAGAGCTCTAGTCTGTCAAGTACCGTATTTTTATAAATACGATTTTGAGGTATTGTGAAGAAAGATGTGAGTTAGGGTTGTCTTGATATATTGGATTGGTGTTTGATGTAGGTTGTTAGTACTTGTGGATTTGGAAATTGTTGGGTGTATGATTGTGTGGGAATATTTATGAGTTTAATTAAACAACAGTTCTTTCTTTTACTCATACGAGCTTTCATAAGCTTATCGGGTTTTGTGTTGTTGCAATCCCGGTACACTATTCAAATAGTGTAGCGGATATCCCTGCAGGTCAGGATAACCAGGGAGGTGACCGAGCTGTGTAGGTGTTACATCAGTTTTCATTATTTCATTTAGATGTGAAGTGTGTATGCTCATTTTGAGCTTTACAGTTTATTTGGATTTGAGTTGTAATAATTTACCGAGACTGAATTCGGTTTGAATTTATTTCGTGTGGTGAGGATGTTAAGAAAAGAAATTTTCAGGATGATTATTTTGAGTTTGTGGTAATTTCATGTTTCGGATTTTGAATTTTTATTCAAAAAATTCGGGGCGTGACAGTTTGGTATCAAAGCGTAAGGTACATATTTGGTGATATGTCAATACTTACCGAGTGATGGCCCGTCTGCAGCGGATCCCCATCGTGTGCTCTTCGGTATTGACAATGTCATTGGGTATGTGAGGGAATTAGGTTGGCTAGGAACGTTAGCACGTCTTAAGAAATTTAGGCATCGTCATGTATGCTTAGTACTTAGTTAATATGGACTTGCATTTGACTGATGCTTTATTTAAGTGTTATGCGTGTATTAATCAAGTATATCATGCTTATTAGGTAATGGAGATTGAGGGAAACGAAGCCAGAGGTCGAGGTAGAGGTAGACCTCGTGGCAGGGGTAGAGACCGAGGAAGGGGTAGGTCCCCTCCGGTCGAAGAAGCATCTGAGACGGAGGTAGAGGCACCATATGAGGATCAGCCTATTCCTCCCGTGGCTGTGGTTGATAGTCCTGCTCGCTTGCTGATGCTAGCAGTGGAAATTACTCGCTTGGGAGCAACCAAGTTTGGAGGAGGCACTGATTATATGGTGGTGGATCGATGGATAGAGGATTTGCAGACCTATTTTGATCTGCTTGATTGCACTGAGACCGACAAGAGGAAGCTAGCCGCTTTCATGCTGAAGGATGAGGCTAGGGTGTGGTGGAACGTCACACAGAGGAGCATTGAGGTGTCTACCTTGACATGAGACGGCTTTAAGAGGCTGTTCAGGGAAAAGTACTTTCCCACCAGCAGTGAAGGAGAGGTTGGAACGAGAGTTCCTTGCACTTGTACAGGGGAAGATGACCGTAATTGAGTATGATGCAGAGTTCTCCAGACTGTATAAGTATGTGAGGCAGATGGAGGATGAGGACTTGGCCAAGAAGTTTCAGAGAGGGTTGAGTCCTTCGATTGAGCGTGATGTGGCCATCTTGGAGCTGAAGACCAAGAGAGAGATCTTGGCTAAGGCACAGATCATTGAGCAGCAGAACCTGATTCGTAGAGAAAAGGAGTCTGCTGAGAGAGACTTCCAGGGCAAGGGAAAGGCCATAGCAGGAAGCAGTAGAGCTAGAGACTTCAGGGGTGGGTTCTGGAAGAGACAGATAACTCAGTTTCAGCATCAGGCTCCAGCTAGGGCAGCAGTAGCTCCTCCTGTTCAGGTTATGCCTATTAGGCAGATAGCACCAGCAGCTCCTGTGAAGTGCTTTAACTGTGGTGAGCAGGGCCACATCTCTCGTGCGTGCACGAAACCACAGGGTAGGATATGCTACAGTTGTGGACAGGCAGGGCATCAGGCTAGGGAGTGTCCCCAAAATCAGTGTAGAGTGCAGGGTAACCAGCAGAGGCAGCTACCACCTGCACATGCTAGAGTCTTTGCCATCGGTCAGGCAGGCACGGGAGTGGAAGGTACCTTATCTGTTTATCACTATCTTGCTAGAGTACTGTTTGATACGGGAGCCTCACACTCTTTCATATCTAGTTCGGTTGTGGATGTTTTGGGTTTGATTGCTATGCCTCTGACTAGATCATTGTGTGTTACATCACCTCTCGGTGTGTCTCTTGAGCTTAGCATGTTTTGTGATGATTGCCCTATTGGGATTGGTGGCAGAGAGTTCTCTGCGTCTTTGATTGTGATTCCGGATCACACGTATGATGTGATTTTGGGTATGGATTGGTTGAGCCCGAACCATGCTGTTATTGATTGCTTTAGGATGATTGTGTCCTTCCATGTTTCGGGACAACCGGTGTTTCATTACAGTTGTTTGAAGTCTGACATCACCATGAGGATAGGGATTTTGGCCCATATTGAATCAGGGAGTAGTATTTCAAAGATTACAGGGATTCCTGTAGTTTCAGAGTATGTAGACGTGTTACAGGACATCCCTGGGTTACCTCCGAAAAGGGTAATGGATTTCTCCATTGATGTGATACCGGGTACTTCACCTGTGTCAAAAGCACCCTATCGAATGGCTCTAGCTGAACTTCAGGAGTTGAATGTTGAGATTTAGGGCTTACTTGCACAAGGGTTCATTCAGGCAAGTGTGTCTCCTTGGGGCGCACCAGTGTTGTTTGTGAAGAAGAAGATAATTCACTTCGTTTATATGTGGATTATCGACAGTTGAACAAGGTGACCATCAAGAATAGGTACCCTTTACCTAGGATTGATGACTTGTTCGATCAACTTAGAGAAGCTACTGTGTTCTCGAAGATTGACTTGAGGTCTGGATATCACCAGTTGAGGGTGAATGAGGAAGATATTCCAAAGAAGACGTTCAGGACCAGGTATGGACATTTTGAGTTTCTTGTCATGCCTTTTGGTCTCATGAATGCCCCCGTAGCATTTATGGACTTGATGAACCGTACGTTCAGTCCTTACTTGGATCAGTTTGTGGTAGTGTTCGTTGACGACATCTTGATTTATTCAAGGTCGTCAGCTGAGCATGAGAAGCATCTGCGGATAGTACTGCAAACGTTGAGAGAGCAGAAACTATTTACCAAGTTCGAGAAGTGCGATTTCTGGCAGAGTGAAGTCAAGTTCCTTGGTCATGTGGTCTCGAAGGATGGAGTTTCTGTAGATCCTTCGAAGGTTGAAGCAGTGATGAGTTGGAGTCGCCCTACAACGGTTACAGAAATCCGTAGCTTCCTTGGATTGGCAGGGTATTACAGGCGCTTCATTGAAGGGTTTTCTGGTATTGCTTCGGCTTGACCAAATTGACCAGGAAAGACACTCAGTTCGTATGGTCGGATGAGTGTGAGAAGGCTTTCAATGAGCTGAAGACTAGATTGACTACAGCTCCGGTGTTGACTATTCCTACTAGTGGTGGTGAATTAGTCATTTACAGCGATGCATCTCATCAGGGTTTGGGGTGTGTGTTGATGCAGAATGGTAGTGTCGTTGCTTATGGTTCTAGACAGTTGAAGGTACATGAGTGGAATTACCCCACTCATGATCTAGAGCTAGCAGCAGTGGTGTTTGCCTTGAAGATTTTGAGGTACTATCTTTATGGTGAGAAATTTGAACTCTTTTCCGATCACAAGAGTTTGAAGTATCTATTCTCCCAGAAGGAATTGAACATGAGGCAGAGAAGATGGATGGAGCTCATTAAGGACTATGATTTCACCTTGGAGTATCATCCCGGAAAGGCAAATGTGGTGGCGGATGCTTTGAGTAGGAAACCGCGGGTAATCATGGCATCAATTATGGTGCGAGAGTGGCGCATGTTAGAAGCTGCATCTGAGTTTGACCTTATACCCGCAGGAGCAGGACATGGAATCTTTCTCGGTAGTATCACCTTACAGCCCACCTTGATCTCCAGGATCATTCAAGGTCAGACACTTGATGAGTTTGCTCAGGCGAGGATTGCTGAGATGACTGTTGACCCGGATGTGGAGGGTCATTCCGAGTGGATGATTGGGGCTGATGGAGGGTTGAGATTTCGAGGGAGATTATATGTACCGAGTGTTGATAACCTCAGAGAGGAGATCATGCGGGAAGCACATAGGTCATGATGAAATACGATAATGATAAATATGTCGGATGCCATAACCTAGGCCAGGTGACGGGCTACGATTCAGTTAGAGCTCTAGTCTATCAAGTACCGTATTTTTATAAATACGATGTTGAGGTATTGTGAAGAAAGATGTGAGTTGGAGTTGTCTTGATATATTGGATTGGTGTTTGATTTAGGTTGTTAGTACTTGTGGATGTGGAAATTGTTGGGTGTATGATTATGTGGGAATATTTATGAGTTTAATTAAACAACAGTTCTTTCTTTTACTCATACGAGCTTTCATAAGCTTACCGGGTTTTGTGTTGTTGCAATCCCGGACACTATTCAAATGGTGTAGCGGATATCCCTGCAGGTCAGGATAACCAGGGAGGTCACCAAGCTGCGTAGGTGTTACATCAGTTTTCGTTATTTCATTTAGATGTGAAGTGTGTATGCTCATTTTGAGTTTTACAGTTTATTTGGATTTGAGTTGTAATAATTTACCGAGACTGAATTCGGTTTGACTTTATTTCGTGTGGTGAGGATGTTAAGAAAAGAAATTTTCAGGTTGATTATTTTGAGTTTGTGGTAATTTCATGTTTCGGATTTTGAATTTTTATTCAAAAAATTCGGGGCGTGACAATTCTCCTTAAACCTAAGATCGACAAAATTAGTATCTCTTGATATGGACAAGAGTCACGTCAACTTATTCGAAGAAGAGACGGCAAACTACGGTGTGATAATAACGTAATAGTACATGGAAATTTTCTAACTTTTTAACGGCCACGGGTGCTATTTCAAAACTAAATGTGGCAAACTAACAGTTAATATGGAATAGAAATCAAAATACCATAAATTAAGTTATATATATATATATATATATATATATATATATATATATATATATATATATAGACACACACACGCACATATATACAAATCATATCCAGAACGAAGCTTCGTTTTGAAATTAAAGTACGGATTTAGAGTTTAAAGTCATTTTTCGGTCGCATATCCACATCTCAACCGTTCAGTTTTTATGTACTAATATATGGATTATCTCTGCAAATTTTTAGCCAAATTGATGATCGTTAAGGCATTGATAATTGTCACGCCCATTCAATCTGAAACGCGAAAACACAACTAATTTTTTTTTTCATTTAAATCAAACAACTAAATAACTGAGCTCACCGATAACAATACTGACTTGTTCTCTAGAGTCACCTATTACATTACAAAGAGTTTACAAATTAAACTGAACAACAATCAATAAGTGTCACGCTCCGAATTTTAGAATAAAAATTCAAAATCCGAAACATGAATTACCACAACTTAAAATAGTCATCCTGAAAATTTCTTTTCTTAACAACCTCACCACACGAAATAACATCAAAACCGAATCTAGTCTCGGTTAATTATTACAACTCAAATACAAAATGAATTGTAAAGCTCTAAATGAGCATACAAACCTCACAACTCAATGAAATAAAAATAACTACTGTAACACCTAAGCAGCTCGGTCATCTCCTTGGTTATCCTGACCTGTAGGAATATCCGCTACACCATTTGAATAGTGTACCGGGATTGCAACAACACAAAACCCGGTAAGCTTATGAAAACTCGTATGAGTAAAAAGAAAAGACGGTTGTTTAATTAAATCATATTTATTTCCACTCAAATCAACACTCAACAATTTCCACATCCACGAAGTACCAACAATCTCAAACAATCACCAACTCATCAAATCATCACAAACAACCTCAACATCGTATTTATAAAAATACGGTATTTGACAGACTAGAGCTCTAACTGAATGGTAGCCCGTCACCTGGCCTAGGTTATGGCATCCAACATTTTTTATCTTTATCGTATTTCATCAATATGTATACCTTTATACATATTTAGAACGTCTGATAATTGTACACACTCAACCAATCGTATCCCACATCCACCTAGGATTAGAGCGTCCGATTCCCCCATACCGGTCACTACGTTGACTCTAAATCCATAAACGAGCACAAACATGTATTATCACATAATGAATTCCACTCATCCAAGATACACAATATTATTATGGGAATTAAACGTTGAAATATATTTCAAATCATCAATCCAACTCGATCGTATCAACACTCAACAATCCACTAATCAATATATATATTCCACGTAAATATATATATATATATATATACACGTAATCATCCACTCAGGAATGACCACTAATACCATCTATAGTTCACACAATAAAATCGTGAAATTCATTTGTATATGTAAAATTCATTTTACTTACCTATGGACCGTAATGATCAAGTCCATGTCATTTTTAAAAACAAATATTTGATCCACAATATTTTTCACACAATTACAAAAATAAATAATTTAAAGCGCTCGGTTCATAATATGAACCACCTGAGTTTTACTCACCTCGATACTCCCGCTGCGTCTTCAATAAGAAATATAAACCACACCAAAACAGCTCACCCAAATATAATCCGTCAACCACCTAATCAAATGTGATATGAATTTAGCCAATAATTCCAAAACATAACTAAACTATCATTTAACGGCCGGATTCTAATTTATAAGAAAATCCGACGAACGGATTCTCACGAATCGCTCTCCTAATCACTGTTTTGCACTTGTACGAAGATCCAACGGTCGGATCTTAGCCCATGACCACACAAATCCATTGGGACAGTCACATGATCATCATATCAAAACTACAAGTCCATCAGACGGTTCAAATTTCACAGATCATAAATCTAACGATCGAAATAGATCGAAATCTCAAAATCCATAACTAAATCATACAATATCCGAAAAATGTGTATAATATGCCAAAATGATCGTATTGAAACGTAGAATCATAAAATGGATAGAAAACATATTTTAGACCCTCGAAGGTGGCCAGAAAGGGCCGCCGGAGTTAGGGGCAGACCGCCGCCGATCACCACCAATTGTGTCGGGGCCGAACTTCTCCCCTTCGTTTCATCTTTCTGAGCAACTTTCATAACTAGTACAAGACCAAAAAATGACGGGAAGGGATTGAAAAGTGCCAAACACAGTCGGCGGCCGGAATTTTTCCAGAAACCGGCGAGCTTGAAACCGACGTAAAAACTGCAACCTCACGCCTCGATCTCTTCTGGAAACTTGTTCAAAACTTCCTTGCGAACTTACCAGGCCAAGAATCATAAAAAACGAAAGTCTATAGCTCGAGATATTTGGATCGAAAGTTTCGTTCGATCCGATCGGGGCTGGCTTCCAGCCGCCACCACAGGCCGCGCCGCCTTGTAAAACTGCTTCTGGGAGCTTCAGGAGGTCGAGTCGATGTAGAGGGAGGAGTTTCACTTGGTTTGGAGGCCGAAAACGCAAGGAGCTCGTTTTGGTTCGTTTTCGGGTCCGACTGGTTCGGATGATTTCGCCGGAGCTGGAGGCCGTGCCAGTGGAAGTGACGCCGTCCAGGAGGTAGAGGGTAGAGCAGCTCGAGACGAAGGCCTGTGACTTGGTCTGAGGTTGATTGGTGGTCTGTGGAGGGAGAACAAGCTTGGAGAACTTAGCTCTCTCTCTCGATCGGTTTCAAACGAAGAGGACGAAGAGGAAGATGATGAATAGTGACTTTCGAAAATGGAAAGGAGGCCGGACCAAAAAGGAAGCTTTATGAAAATGTTCTAGGGTTTTTTCTATTTATACTAAAATAGAAATAATTTCTAAATTCCATAACTAATTCAAAAACAATCCGGACAATGTGTTCCATATACGCATGGACTCATATCGACGAGCTCTACAACTTTCATGAAGGAAGTTTTCCCAAATTTTGCACGTAGAAAAAGTCGATTTCTCAAATCAAGCATTTCGAACTTTTCGTTAAAAAAACTTTTCGAACCTTCGATAATTCAAAAAAAAAAAAGAATATTATCGAGCAACATTCGTGAAATCGTACAATAATCGTTCAACACAATTACACGAATTTAAAATGAAATTTGCGGTTATTACAATAAGTAAACACGCTCACCAACTCTCTACATAGTAGAAGACTAAAACAAAATACACTTCTACGTCCAAGCTACAACAACTATAAAACTTCAGCTTCGGCCACTGTAACTCCGCCCTGTACAATAACCCTTACACCATGGAATAGTGCACCTAGTTGAAATAACAAACCCGGTAAGCTTTTGCAAGCTCGTATGAGTAAACCTAAATAACCACGTAACATATGCATAAACCATCTCAGCCTAGCAAAATCAATATGCAATTATCATAATAAAACATCAAGTTCATATCCCTCAATATCATGCTCACCTAAGTTAACCCAAACTAAAACCCACATGGTTTGACTCTCAACTCATGCATCTAATTTCGCACAACTTAAATTTTACAATTAAACTCCAGTAATATTTCAAACATTTTAAAACACAACAATCTACCAGATCATCCCTCATTTGTCTCAGCGACACAACTACAAAATCACACTCATTTCCTCTCAACATGAAGCATTTGCCAGAATCATGACAACACAACTCATTTCCCACTCACTAAAGATCACAAACCACAACTGTACTCACAATAAGAATTAAGCAAAATCAGTAATCCCTACATAGAAACTTAGTTTAGGAGATCACATTAAAACAATCAATAAAAAAATCATAGTAATCCTTGCATAGAAAATTAGTTCAGGATATCACCTAAAATCACACAATTCAAACTATAGTAATCTCTGCATATAGTTTAGTTCAGGAGATTACATTAAAATAAATAAATAAAACCATAGTAATCTCTGCATATAGTTTAGTTTAGGAGATTACTTAAAAATTAACAATAAAAATGAAAAAAGAGCATAAATAGGGAAATCAAATAATAGAAATGAAAAAGGAAAATAAATAAAGAAATCAAACAACTTCCGCCAAAACCAAGAAATCACCCTTCAACTCCAAATACACGAGTGGACCTATCTCTATGTACCACCGTGGGTACTACCATATCTTCTTATTCTGTCTGTAGATGGCAGCGGAATGGTATGTAATGGTCACTTTAGCCTTAGACTAACACATTTTTAGTAATAACACTCCACGAATGCTATATGGATGTGTTACAATATGATTGTAACCCAACTCTATTGAGTTTCTATCTATAAAGTTATTTCCTTGATTCAAATATATATATATATATATTTTTTTTTAAACGATGCGACTTTACAATATTAGCTGGTTAATACCTTTTTAGGTGGTACTTGTGAAATGCTTTTCACCAAACATGATTTATAGATGGAGGAATTGGAGTGGTGGTCATAAATGATACGGGTACGGGCATTGTGGCTATTGCCAGACGTTTTATATATGCACACTCGGTTCTTAATATAGAAGCGTAGGAATGTAGAGCGGGCCTTCTTCTTGGTATTCACCGAGGTTGGTCGGAAATTGATATTGAAAGTGACTCAACCTTATTAATTGCTACCTTCCAGCGTAAGGAGAAGAATTTTTCGAAGGTGAATCAAGTTTTGGATAATTGTAAAGATCACTTATTGGCCATTCAATTAGTTAGAATTCGCATATTTTCCGTGAAGCAAATGGTGTTGTAGATAGGTTTGCTCTCTTGCTATTTATTTTACATTGATAATGTTTGGATAGTTGAGACTCCTACTATTATTCAAGATATTCTCTATGAAGATTTTTGTAATTGTTTCTCTGTATCTAGGGGTTCAGGTTTTATATTCCCCCGATGCAAAATCATATTATAATATAATAAATGAAACTGGGGGTGGACCTGAGCCTCTCAGTTAAGCTGGATTCCAAAGCTCTTTAAAAATAACATGATTTATAGATATATGTATAAATGACTATATATATCGAGCATTATTCAGAAGGCCACAAACACTTCCACTATAAAAAAATCCATAACCTGAACCTTCTTCATCAGTAGTACTCTGATCCACCCTAGTTAGCCACAATCGGCCAAAAGACGAGAGGGCATCAACTTTCTCTACTTACCAGACGTCGTCCAACCCAAGTGCATAATGCACACGACTACAACGGAACTGCTCGAACCAAAAATGGGGTTGACGAAGAAATTATCATTTCAATAAAATAAATAATTTAGGATATCAAATATTTGGGTCTCAGAGCTAGATAGACACTTAGGAGAGACATAATGATCATAAAAGCTACATTTTCTAGCATATTAATTTGCCTCTCGAAAAGTATGATCAAATCAAATTGCATTGAAATTTGAACTTAAGTGCTAGATATCTTGAACTATTGTGTTAATTAATTATCGGCGAATACACTGGGAGGAACGTTGAAGCATTATAACAATAAGTTTTGAATGTCTTTCCACTTGCAGATCTTTTTATATATGTTATAAGTTTTAAGTAATACTAGAAGCAAGGGAGAGGTTGCTGCCTGTCCGGCAATGCCTCTGCGTCAACCGTGTCATCGACAAGTGGCGGGTGTTGTCAGACGGGTTAATCCATTAGTGGGGACTCGGGACCTTAGTTATGGTATTTTTTTCACCTGTTTGGGTCGCGCACAATGTTTCTCTTCTCCCAGGCGGCGACACAGGTGTGCAGGGTGTGTGATGGGTGATTGGGTGAGCATAGAGCAGGTGGACGGAGGCCAGATCATGGCAACGGTATGCCATGGATCATATGGGGCCGTCTATCTCTCTGAGATGGGTCAATTGGTGGAGTTTACAAAGGTGGAGTCGGGTTCTCAAACTGTTGGTCGCAGCTGGGTGGCAAGGCACTGCGAGGTCGATGGGATCTGGCTTTAAGCCCGGATCCGGTCAACAACGTTCAAGATTAAGGTGGCTTGCTGTGTGGATTGAGTTTCTTAGGTGCTGGGAGATCGACGGGAAAGACTTGTGGTGGTGGTCTGCCGGCGGGTCTTTTGGGGAGAGGGAAAAGTTTGGCGAAGGCTACTATTTATTTTTGTTTAAAGTAGTTTTTTCTGTTAGGGTTTTGGCTAGGTTTTTTTGGTCTTTTTGGTCTTTAGTATGTCTCTACTCTTTTGAGCTAGGGTTGGGTCAAATTGAGGTGCCATGGATGTGGTGTTATTTCTGGGGAGGAATTGGTTTATTTTCGGATTTATCTTATGGCCAATATGATGACGAACGATCCTTGAACGTGGTCTGATATCTTTGGGACACGGTGTGGAAGATGGCGTTGGTTATTCGAGCGGTTGTCTATGAGGTGGTATCAAAATTCTCAGGATTCTTTGTAGCCCGAGAGATTGGGCGTTTCAGGTGGTTAGGGGTTAGGCCCTTTCAGCTCATGGAGGTCATTTATGATGAAGGACCCGTAACTAGTTTTGGTTTTAGGGAGGAGATTGGGGTGTTTATGTCCACCACCGGTCATTCTCGTGTGATATAACTTTGATTATTTTCAATAAAAGTTTCTTATTCTCCAAAAAAAAAAAGAAGGTAATACTAGATTTCTCGTTTTTGGGCCAAACATATTGACAACTTGTTTCAGCAATTAGTTATACAAAGAATAATCAATAGATGTGTGATCCTTCCATCACCATGAAGAATAACATGAACTAATGTTCATAAGGAATGGAAATATGGGTATAGAAAAATCCACTATTGAAATATGGGTATAGAAAAGTCCACTTTAGCAAACTATATATTTGCAATGTTAGCTAGATATATGCCTGTGGAAAAGGACTTGTGCATATAATTTAATGAGGATATGATAGTGAAGTTTGAACTTAGTACTGCCAGTATTCGACTATACTATTCCCTAAAGCGTGTTCTTTAACTAGTTAGCATAAATTAAACTATAAAGAAAACATTATAAGATGAATAGAGATCGGGGATGTAACCTAACCTCCAGCTATTAAAATTATATATTGCTCTGTTGATTGCATTATATATTGAGCAGTATCAAGTGTAGATATCAATCAAAATCTGAGATTATTTAAAATTGATCATACATCGTGAACCTCTCATTTTCATACAATCGCTAAGGAATAAAGAATTGAAAGATGGAATATGACTACGACGTTGGTATTTTTATGATATTAGTCGCAAAACCCCAGTTGGTATGCATGGCTAATCCTTTTAATTTAAAATAATCTGAGTTCGTCATGACCATCTCACTGCTTGGACTTTCATTAGCCTTTGAAAACTACCCTAAACCTTTTGAGTAGCGTGACGTTGTGAAATGAAAAGAAATGACTTCTATTTTCTTGGTGCAAAGAAAGCTAATTAAAAAGGAAAGCTAATTAAAAGGAAACACTAGACTTGAACACATATTGAATATGGGAATAAGTGATTGATTTTTAGATTGCACGGCCATTGCAAATTTACTATGCAATCGTGCTTGGATTTTAAATGGGTCAAATTAACTAAATCAAACAATAAAGAAGATCAATATACAAAGAAATCGGAAGGATTAACGAAAACCTAATCAATCTTGATTCAATGATCCGATTCACATATATTTTTTGGTCACATTATATAATTGAACAACTTCAATAAAAATGAATCATTTGTTTAAGCAACACCTAATTTGTGTGTTTGGCCCAAACTCTAATTACTTGCTAGAGCTGTAATAGGGTTAGTCTTTCGGATATTTATTGAGATATTTCAATTATTGTACGATTCAGTTTCCTTATAAGACAAAAATTCTCTACTTGTCATCTTTTATATAGAGAGGTCCATATTATCAATGAAAGTATAAATCATTCTCTCTCAATTTCTGATTGGGTGGTGCTATTCACGCACCATTTTTCTCTATTCACACACCCCCTATATTTTTCCATTACTTTAATTCTATTTTCTTTTAAAACTTACCCTAACTACCCTTCTGTTTAAGTAAATCCAGATTGTGTCTGGCTCAGACTCTATGGTATTTGCTCTAGTTGTAATGGGATTATGCTTCGAGATAATCTCAGAAAATCTTAGTAGATATCCAATCAATGTATGATTACGTTTCCATGTACAACTCTATCTCTATGCTTGTAATTCTCTATATAAAGAGACTCTTATTATCAATGAAAACAGCAGCAAATTCTCTCTCAAATATCGATTCTCTAAAATAAGTTATCAGTACGAAGCCCTAACCCTGAAACCCTAAAATCGTAGCCTTCAAACCCTAGCAACCACCGCTGCATATATTGAAACCCTCAATCCCAGGAGTCCAGAACTGGTGGCGCCACCCCCAGAACCTACCAGAAAAATACCGAACCGACCCCCAGAAGAAACAAAAGGTCCCCTGCCCGGTTCGCACCTTTCCAATCCGCCTCCTACCATCATATTTTGTCACCATCTGCGCCTTTACTCCAGATTCTAGGAACCGCAAAAATAATTCCCTGAATCGGCCTTAAAGTTCCCAAGCCGGCCACCAGAACAGCTGCACCCTTGAACCTCCAGTCTCTTGATCATCCTTGTCCTCTGTTACAGCTAGCCCAGCCTAAAGGAAAAAAAAAAAACCAGAAGGACCGGCCCAAAGAAGACAAGGCCCACTACAAAAGAAAAGAAAAAATAAGGGAAGCAGAGAAAAAAAAAAAAAGGAAGTAGCCCACCTGGCCCACTGACACCATCCTAGCCCACTGACGCGCTTGGCCCACTGACGCAAGAGGCTTTCTACGGTGACCTTCCAACTATTTTTTCCGGCCAAATTTTCCGGCGACCTATTTCAAGATATTTTTTTTACTAAAAATTCCCTTTGTTTTTAGTTTTTATTCAATTTCTCTTCTTTTTCTCGGGAACTTGCTACCTCCCTTCTTCTACCTAATTTTCTTCTTCATAGGGGAGACCAAAAGCCAAACTGTAGGGGTTCATGCTTACTCCAAACTTGGAGTTTATAGAGTCCTCCAAACTTATAGTTTGTTGAGATGATATGATCGACCATAAACACATCATTGTTTCGATCTAATCTAATTCCTCTTGGAATCAGATTTCTTAGAAGTGATTACGCTCAGAAATCTCTAATTTCTTTGAAGCGACTATGCTTAGAAATTTTATTGTTTTCGTGGTAGCCTTTTTTGCTCCGAAACTAACCCTAATCTATTGTTGTTTTTTCAGGATGAGTAACCTGAACAAGTTGAACTTTGGTCCACTGGAGACAACGTATGATACCATAAGTGGGTCCATGATGTGCGCCAACATCTTAAGGCTGATGGGATCCTCGATACGATCCAAGAGCCAAGTCAGAACGTGCTCACTCCTCAACAAGCTGTCACTTTTGAAGTGAATAGAGCTACTAGAGAGGCAAATCAAGCTAAAGCCATAATTCTCATGACAAGGCACATGAATGACGCACTCCAGAATGAGTACCTCAATGAAGAGGACCCTAGAAAGCTATGGGTAGAATTCGAGCAATGGTTTGGCAATGTTCGTGACTCCCTGCTTCCAGATTTAGAAGTGAGATGGCATAGCCTCTGCTTCTGTGATTTTAAGTCCGTACTTGACTACAATTCGGAAGCCATTCGTATCAAGTCTTTGATGGAGTTCTGTGGCAAGACAATCATTGATACGATGGTGATCGAGAAGACTCTCTCTACCTTCCCCGACTCTGCACTGATGATTGCAAAGAATTATCAGATTGATATAAATGCAAGACACATCACAAGGTTTCATAAGCTTATTGGTGCTATGAACGTAGCTGAAGCATGACAATATCCTTGTGAAGAACTATAATTCTAGACCTGTGGGAACCAAGTCTGTTCCGGAGTCTAACTATAGTCGAGCCCCAAGGGAGGACGTAAGGAGCGAAACCCTAAAGCTAGGGATGATTCTGGACGTTCTTGTCCATATTCTCGCCCCAAAAAGGAAGGTAACCGCCAAGATAGACGTGCATGGAACCGTGGAGGTCAATGTATGAAGAGAGAGAGAGAGAGGTAGAGCCTCCGGCTATGGTGGTGGTGCCACCAAGGAGAATAGTCCCCAACGCGCCTCTAAAGTGCCTCGATCAAGGGAGTATAACCATAATGATTCTTGTCTTCGGTGTGGAGCGTCCGGACATTGGGCCAAAGCACATAGAGTATCCCAGAATGTTGTAGATGCATACAAGGTGTATCGTAAAGCAAGGGAAGCACATTACATGGAGCAAGAAGATTAAGATGACGATCTCGCTCTTAGGGTGGAAGAGTTCAAGGGCCAAGAGATTAACGATTTTGATTAAGTCTTTTTATTTTCCAAGAGATGTAGGCAATTGCCATATTTTTATAGTAAATGCCAATGGTTTAGTCTTTCTTCAAAGTAGGCTCATCCAAAGTAAGTGCGATGTCTAGGAAGGTTTTGAGATTAGTGGTACCTAAGCGAGTCTAGCTCCATCGACATTTCTTTACTCACCCGGTCACATTTGCTTTGGAGTTATCGAAAGAAGTTAGGCGAATGCCATTGTTTTGCCTTAGCTAGTTTATTGGATTAGATTTTCTTTGGATCAATAGACAATGATGTAATTCCGTTTGACTTATTATAAAAGTTGAGTTCTTTTCATTATGACTCTTTTTTAATTATGAGTTTTTTTTTTTTTTTTTTAGGAATTGATTCTAGAGAACTACAATGTCTTGTGGATAGGGCGACTACTCACACCATTCTCCCCCACATGCAATTATTCTTGGAGATGTTGCCTACATATTCCTCTGTGACTACGATGGCTAGGCCATCAGGTTTAGTTCAAGGACATGGAATGGCCCAATTAATTACCCAATTCTTTTTGCCAAATGGCACCTTGATTAACATCGCAGAAGCTCTCTATCCTCCTAAGGCAAATCGAACCTTATTGAGTTTTAAAGATATCAGAACCAACGGATTCTATGCGGAAACGCATACTGAGAACGGAAAAGAGTTCATTTGCATTACCTCTAATGATTGCGGACGAAAGCGAATCTTAGAGAAGTTGATGTGTCAATCTAGTGGACTGTATGTCACTCCAATTCGACCTATTGGATCCAATCATGTAATAAGAGAAGATCTATGGGATTCTGACACATTCTGGCTTTGGCATGACTGACTAGGATCCTGGTCGTGATATGATGGTCCGTATACTAAAGACTTCGCACGAACATCCATTCTTTCGAGCGAAATAAAGCAAGAATCAAAGATTGATTCCACTAGTGTACATAGGACGTGGGAACGAAGCTCCATCATCATTGATTATGTATTCGTGTATTCTATAGCACGTGATATTATTGAGACCGATGACATCAAACCACGCTCCGTTGATGAATGCTAACGTAGGGCTGACTGGCCAAAATGGAAAGAAGCGATCCAAGCAAAACTTAATTCTCTAGCGAAGAGAAAGCTTGATTCGGGTGTGCCAATACCACCCAACACCAAGCCACTTGGTTACAAATGGGTATTCATTAAAAAGCGTAATGAGAGAAATGAGATTGTAAGGTACAAAGCTCACATTGTGGCGCAAGCCTTCTTACAACTCCCTGGAATTGACTACAAGGAGACCTGTTCTCCCGTAATGGATGATTTTACATTCTACTACCTTGTCAGTTTGGTAGATTCTGAAAAACTAAACATGCAGCTTATGGATGTGGTTACTGCATATCTATAAAGGGATCTAGATACAGAGATTTATATGAAGGTTCTGGATGGACTTTAGTTACCCAAATTAAGTGGTTCTAAAACACAGAGCGGGTTTGCAATAAGACTGAAACGCTCACTATATGGATTGAAGCAATTTGAACAGATGTGGTATAATTGTCTAAATGACTAGTTTATTGGGAAATGATATGTTATCAATGAACTATGCTAATCTGTGTTCATAAAAATAAAAAATTCTGGATTTGCAATAATAGCGGTTTATGTTAATGACATGAACATAATTGACACCCTTAAAGAGTTAAGGGAAACCGCTGAACACTTGAAATATGAGTTTGAGATGAAAGATCTTGGGAGAACACGGTTTTGCCTCGGTTTGGAACTTGAGCACCGTGAAGATGGTATCCTGATTCATCAATCAACTTATACCCAAAAGATGTGTAGGCGTTTCAATATTGACAAAGTTAAGCCTTCAAGCACCCCAATGGTCGTCCCGAGTCTTGATCCAAAGAATGATCCATTCCTTCCAGAAGATGACGACGAAGCAGTGCTAGAGGCAGAAGTGCCATACCTAAGTGCAATAGGCGCATTATTGTACTTATCTCAATGCATAAGACCGGACATTTCTTTCGCCGTGAACTTGTTAGCTAGATATAGCTCTGCACCAACACGACGCCATTGGACTGGTGTTAAGGATAGCTAATTGGTACAATTGATATGGGCTTATTCTATCCCTACAGAGAGACGATGGATTCGGGCCTATCATATGTCAAGAACGTCACCAACAGTGGTCTGCGTTCCCTTTCCCAATCCCAAAATGACATAAGTGTTTTGGAAGGTTTTGCTGATGTTGGGTACCTCTCTGACCCACATAACGGTCGTTCCCAAACTGGTTATGTGTTCACCATGGGTAAGACTGTGATATCTTAAAGGTCTACTAAATAGACCCTAGTCGCTACTTCTTCGAACCACACAGAGATTATTGCTCTTCACGAAGCAGTTCGTGAATGTATATGGCTTAGATCCATAATTACGCATGTTCGAAGCAATTATGGTTTGAAATCCACCACGTATGAGCCTACCAACATTTATGAGGATAATGCTGCTTGCATCGAACAAATGAAACAAGGCTACATCAAAGGCGACAACACCCAGAACATATCGCCTAAGTTCTTCTACAATCAGCAACAACAGAAGCTCCTCCAGATCAAAGTGAACTAGGTTCGATCTGAGGAGAATGTGGCTAGCTTGTTTACTAAGTCATTGCCCAAATCCACGTTCGAGAAACATGTTGCAAGCATTGGTTTTAGGAAGTTATCTGAACTCCCATGATCATAGTCATCAGGGGAAGACGCAGACATCAAGGCGAGATGTCTACATGTTGATCTCGAAACGTGAAGGGTGTGTTGTGCTCTTTTTCCCCTTCGACCGAGGTTATTTTTGTCACACAGGGTTTTTGTTACTCGACAAGGTTTTTAATGATGCAACGAGAAGAGCACTACGTTTAGGCGACACAAGTGAAAGTGTTTAAGTAAATCCAGATTGTATCTGGCCCAAACTCTATGTTACTTGCTCTAGTTGTAATAGGGTTATGCTTAGAGATAATCTCGGAGAATCTTAGTAGATATCCAATCAATGTACGATTACGTTTCCATGCACAACTTTATCTCTATACTTATAATCCTCTATATAAAGATACCCCTATTATCAATGAAAACAGTAGCAAATTCTCTCTCAAATATCGATTCCCTAAAACACCTACCTTATAATTATGTTTCTTTTTCTTTTTTCTATTTGGTAAGTCAATCGTCCTCAAATCCTAAATCCTTATTTTCCCGTAGACACAGAGGACTTGAAAACTCTTTTTGAGTGCCTCTTTTCTTTTTCATCAAAAATTTCTCTAGCATAGTCATTCTATCTCTCTAATATGATGTTTTGAAGTTTAATCATGATAGAACAAGAAACTTTAGACCCATCTTTTGAGAAAAATTTACATTTGATTTGCAATGGAGACATGGAAAAAAAAAATACGAGTTCAATGATCATTCGATCCCTTTTGACTCCATCATTCCTGGTAAGATTGTAACTGAAATTATTTCGTGTTTTTGGATCCATTGAGCAACTATAGAACTTTACAACAACCTAATAATGATGGTCTTATGATTATAAACATGATTTGTTCTACTATATTATGCTAGTAGAACATAATTTTGTCCCCACACAAAAATTGCAACTCATTGCATTCAATATTATGTAGAGCATCTCCAAATTTTGTGTACATCATCAACTGTAGTATGGAAGCTTGTGGCTAAAGTGGATAAAACGCTGATTCCATTTGTTTTATTTTTTATTTTTTTATTTGAGGATGATGCGCCTAGATTAAGAGTCATAAACAAACAAACATTGAGTTTGATACTTTGCAAAGTATGAGGACAAACTTTACAATTTGGATTTAGTTGGGTGAAGGTGATTGATTACCTGGGAAGCATATTCTTTGTCTAATAATACAGGTCATTCCACTTAATAAACCTATTATTTTTTCTTCATTTATAGGTTTTTTTTATATTTATTTTATAATGATATTTGATTATGATTGAATTACCAAATAGAAAAAAGAAAAATGAAAAGAAACAGATTTAGAAGGGAGGGTAGTTAGAGTAATTTAAAAAAAATTGAATAAAGTAAAAGAAAATTAGAAGGAGTGTGTGAATAGAGAACAACGGTGTGTGTGAATAGCACCACCTTTTTTGATTCCCTAAACATAATTTTTTTTTTTTGGAAATAAAATCTCAAAATTAAGCATTAGACTATAATTTCGAATGCGAGAGTAAATAATTTTTGTTATTGATTTCTAAAGAGAATCTAATATCGCCTAATTTTTTACTTATTTGTTATTTATAATAATAAGAAAAAAACAATAATAATAATAAGAAAAAAACAATCTTTAATATCGATGTTCGATCTCGTACAAAAATATGTTTGTATTAGAATTAGTTTCAAACTAAGATATTTGTAAGAAATACTTGAAACTTCACAAGAGCCAGCGTTAACTATCAAGAAATAAAACATCTACCGTGTTTTGCTTAATATGGTTTTTGACAACTAACTCAGAATTAACAAAGGTAGTGTGTGTCATCTACTCGAGAATCTTCTTTTTGATAATTCAGCATTTATCATCTTTTTTTTTTAGAAGCTGTACATGAATTATGCCTGGCGTAGTACAGTAACTAAAGCATCAAAGAGGGAACAAGGAAAAGGAAAGGTTAACCAACATGACAGGGGATAAGGAACATAACAAACACGTTTCTGGTCAATAGGCACTGGTCTGTTTTGTTAGCTTTCTAGGTTTTTATTTGCCACCAATTTCCAGTGCAACCGTGCAAGTCAAATCCAGTGCAAAACAAGTAATGGCAACGGCAGAGCAGTCAAACATGAAATGCGTCGAAGAAGAGAGTGGCAATCCCGTTATTAATTAGAAACCAGAAGGTCAATAATTTAACCTAGCTAGTGTCTTGACTTTAAGTGCTCCCCTAATTTCCACACCGCTATATAAACCCTAGAATACGAACCTCCACTCACTACACAGACTTCTTACCTTCCTCTGCTCCCAACTAATTTGCAAACCAACCACTCACCGTCCGATGGCTCGCTCCTCCCACCAACCGCCGTCAGCCACCGATCCCTCCTCGTCGATCTCCGCCGTCCATCCCGACATAATTCAAACTCACATCCTCACCCGCCTCGACGGCCCCACTCTAGCCTCCGCAGCCTGCACCTCCTCCCAGCTCCACGCCCTGGTCTCCGACCACCGCCTCTGGGCCAACATCTGCCACTCCACGTGGCCCTCCACCACAACGCCACGTCTCCGCCAAGTCATCTCCACCTTCCCCGACGGCGCCTTCTCTTTCTTCTCCGACTCCTTCCCGCTTCTCGCCAACTTAGACTCCGCCGCCGCCGCTGCTCATCACTACCGTCCGACTGAGCTAATCTCGGCCGTCGATATCTACCACGGCGACAAGCTCATCTTCAGCAAGGTGGTGGAGACGGAGACGGTGAGCGGCTGGTTCACGTGCTCGCCGTTCCGGATTGACCTGCTGGACTCCAAGGACGTGGTTCCGACGCCGGTGAAGTACCCGGTGGGGCAGGAGGCCGACACGTGTCGCGATCTTGGGGAGGAACTGAGGCTGAGCTGGATTCTGATCGACCCGTTGGGACGGCGCGCCATGAACCTCTCTAGCCACACGGCGGTTTCGGTGCAGCGGCACTGGCTGAGCGGTGAGGTGCACGCGAGGTTCGCGTCGATTCTTCCCGGCGAGAGAGGGACGGCGTCGGAGTTCGTGCAGTGCGGGATCGTGGTGACGTGCGGCGCAGGGTCGGAGGGAGGGGAGTTGCAGGTGAGGGAGGTGAGCCTGCAGGTGGAGGACATGGACGGAATGCATTTGAACGGGAAGGACGGTTTGGTAATTTTGCAGAGGGGGTTGGAGGACAGAAAGGGGAGGAAGGGGAGGAGAGGGGAGGAGGGGAGGAGGAGATACGGAGACTACTTGGAGAGGAAGAGGGAAAGGAAGGAGAAGAAGATGAGGACAGAAGGGACATTAGACACTTTGTGTGTCACTTTTGGCGTATTGGGGTTTTTACTTTTTTGGTTATTTATTTTGTGCAGATGATAGCGTGACACTTATTTTTTCTTATTCTTATTCTGTTGCGGTTAAACACAGTGTATATACAAACTACTCAATTAGCTATATTTAATATAGTTCCTCCTAGATAAAATGGGTTCAGCCATTGTGATTCGTTTAGAAAACGTTTGACACGAAATGCTACAATTTGTATCACACATCATCATTATTTGAAATCTTATTTGAAATCGCTCATCCGACATAATTAATTAAGTGTCCGTACATAATTATAGACAATTACATCATTTTGCAAAAATTAATTAACTGATGACCGGTTACTCAAACCAACATGTCCGAACAGTTCAAATATCTTATTATGACAAAAAAAGAAGAAAAAAAGAAGAAGAGGAAAACATACCTTATCATATTTGTAAGGGTAATATTCACTTATGAAGCAGGGACCATAAAAGGGAAAAACGACTTGGGTATTATACACAGTACCTATCATCCAGCATTTATGATTGACTTGAGATGGAGGGTCTGATAGTGATGAGCGATGCAATAACGTGATTGTGAGTGAAAGAGAAAGGTGAAAGCCACTGAACTCGGCAAAAGCCGGTGGTTAACTCACGGGGAAGTACACAAACTTAAATTTCTCCACGGAAGCAGGGAATATCGATGAGTGTACTCAGTGTCCAACCAGTTTGCTTAAAAAGATGAAGAAAACAAATTGAGGGGTTTGGGAAAGTAACATAACATGGAGACTTCTAATTATTACCACCTCTATTAGGAAAAACATATCTGGAATAGGAAAATAGACTAATTTCTAAAGCTTTTTGCTTCAGGAAAACATGATGTGTTTTGTTAGAGCATATAAATAGACCCAGTTTTGTTTTCTGAGGGAGATAGACCACATTTTTTTTTTTTCATATATCTTAGTCAATCTTCATGATATTTTTTATATGTTAAACTATGTTTAGCAGACTCTCTATCTTAAATCATTAGATATTTTGGAGAGCATATTTAGTTTCTTTTATTTATTTATTTATTATTATTATTATTTTATCAATTTCAGTAGCTGCACCAGCCTCCTATGAGTATATTTAGCAATGTTGGACATTTTTTTAGTCAAATTTTAGCCAAAGCAACTAAAAAGTCATTTTGTTCAGCTACTTTTAAATTTATATTATTTATTGAATGATGAAAAAATTGTTTAGATATATTTAGCTAGTTAATCAGACGACAGATATTTGGAGTTGTGTGATGACCAGCCTCATTGTGGTCTAAACGAGTGTTTTGTGATTGAAAAATCACACAACGGTGATTTCACCGTTGTGTGACAATACTTTACTCAACAGGATACTTGTTTCCATTGTGTGAATTATGCGCAGGTATGTGCCTGGCATGACATGCACGGGGATGTGTCGACACGTTCAGACAACAGAAGAATGATTCGCCGTTATCTGAGATTCATAATATACAACAGATAACTCATTTTTTGTTGTCTGAGGTTCGTAACACACAATTGATATTACTCATTCTTTGTTGTTTGAGATTAATAACACATAACTGAAGTGAAATTATCTCCCTTGTCTGTTGATTACTCAGACAACAGAGATGATTTCATTTCTGTTGTGTGTTATGAATCTCACACAATAGACTTTGTTTTCTTTTGTTGTTGGTTGTTAGTTCACACAACAATTATATGTGGTTAGCTGCAGTGTGATTACTGTAATCATGTCAGAACCCATCCCGAAAATCCTTTCAAATTTTCAGGATGGACTCTGCGGGGCCCACTTTGAAGAAAAATTCGACAGAACTTCCCTTAAAAGTGGACAACCCAACCTGTGAGAAAAACGACAAAACACATATTTCTAAATCCAAGATCTCACAACGTGCAATCATCCTATATTTCACAACCACCACAGTTATTAAGCAAAATCCAAGCGTAAGGCAGTTAAATTTATACAATACAGCCTATTAGAGTTATCAGAGCAATCTACGATAAAATCAAATATATTACATGGAGTAGGTTAACATTAACCTACGAAAGGCAAGTGGCAGAACTGGTGCTAAGCCTCGATCCCACGCCGAACAGCAACACTGCGAACTGGGCAAAGGAAACCGAAAAACCCAGGGGAAAGTAAGCGATAAAACGTTAGTTGTGAGTGGACAAAAATATTTAATCAAGAAAGAAGTGTTTCTCACTTTCCCACTTTTTTTGTTTAGAACATTCTTGATGCATGCAATAGGGAACTAAAGGTTTCCAAATCACTTCCATGACTAAGCCAGCTCCGCTGGCTTAAGGGAAGTTCGACCGACCCTGTTAGTCGGACGAATAAATAAATAAGTAAATAATTTAAAAGGTATGAGGAAAAACGTCATCACCATACAATAAAATAAAGTGAGCCGCTAAGGCTCGGGTCGGAGTGTCCCACACTCAAGAGCATCCCATGCTCGGCTCCACTCACCCACTAACACAAAGTAAGTAGGGAGGAGTACAAATAGGCTAGCTAGCAATAAAGTATATCGACCCAGGTATGGTGGATAAGAACCATATGAAAATCGAGAATTTGTGAGATTTCCTCGAAGTCTCACAAGAAAGGAATTTAGTCCAACGACGTGACCCCGCACGCCAACATGATTCAAAATTATGAATCAATATATTATAATCATGTAAGTTTATAATCTCGAAGAAATCTTCCCTTTCCGAAGATTTTTCGAGAAATCCGAATCTATTAATAAATAAGGATACTTCCATTTTCAGAAATAATCTTATCGAAGATTATTTCTAATAAAAGTTCGAAATGGAACATAACCACTTCCAATCGGCAATTTGAACCATAACTAATTTCATAATCAAAAATCGAATAATTTGCTCATTAAATAACAAATGCTTTAAATAATTTCGTAACTTAGAAAATTTAATTGCATGCATGACTTTAAAATCAAACGTCCACTCATCGTATACGGCTAAGGGAACTTAGAAAATTTAATTGCATGCCGTCGATCCGAACCCTCTTCGTAGGAATCCTCCTCACGTCCTGTACAATATAACGTTCATAAACCAATAAGTACAGGACGGATAAAAATTAAATCCACCAAAACCAAACCATATCCCAATTGTTATTATTACTTAAAAATCTCCAATTCCACTTTTCTAACTTCATTTCTTTACTTTGAGCTTCCGATACACGGATTATTCGTGAATTAATCAATGAATTTCACACCATAACGAAAACCATATCTACACTTCACAAAATTGATCCGAGGTCACCAATATGCAAACTACATTATACTATCGACTTAATAACCAAATTACGACAATCAGAAACCTGCCCTACACCACCTCACGCGCCGCCCACAGTGGCGGCGAGTGGCGGTTACTCGCCGGAATCAACCTCCTCCTATGGCTACCAAATTTCGTCCACAACATCAATTCTACTCACTGATCATTTCATTCAACTACAACACATCCAAATAACAATCAAAACCAGTCGAAATCAATGAATGAACCTAAACCCAGAAATCGTCCAAGAACCCTAGAATTTCAATTCAACAATTCGACTTCTACACAGCAAATCGAGACACAAGGCCATAGGGGAAATGATCAGTGGAGAAAACCGAACCTTCGACACCGGTTTGGTGGCCGGAGACGACCGAAATCGCCGGAAATCACCGAAAAACCCAATCTGCTACAGTGAGCTTTGTGGCTCAATTCCGAGCTCCTCCGGTCGAGATACCATGAAATGTGACCATGAGCATGACGAGGAGGAAGAGGCGAACCCAGGAACGTCCGGGTTTCGTCGTGGGGCGGCCGGAATCGCAGGAACTCAGAGGGAGGGGTTTCGGCCGAACTGGAGGAGGAAGAAATCGGGGGAGAGGAGAGAGAAAAGGCCGGGTAAGTTTCCAATTTTGGAAACTTACCACAGTAACTTCCTATTTAAAGAATTTACTATGAACAGTAACCGGGAATAGTAAATTTAGTTTTTCGCTTATAACTTTCGCATACTAACTCCGATTTTTACGAACCACGTATGCATGTTCTCGGTTTAACATCCTCTACGACTTCCATGAAGAATATTTTCTCAAATTATGACCCGAACAAAAAGTCAACTTTTAGGGCCACTAAAATCATATTACGGAGTAAAAAGTAAGTGTAATTAACATTTACCGTCAAATTAATAAAAATCGAAAATTCTGGGTTCGGGACGTAACAAATCAAATTGGGTAACAACTAGTGACTGTTGTAGGAGAAGCCTCAATTTTGAACTCTTTTTCATTCATACAACACATTGTTTTGTATTGTGTTGTATGACTAAACCTTGAACAACAACAAGAATATCAATAATGCTCAATATATTACCATATAAACAACACTCTAATCCATATCATTCAAGTACCATTAGTCAAGCATCAATACATTCAAGTAAGAAGATAATGCACCAAACAAGAGCATTCTTAGCTAGCTACACATGAATAAAAAACACTTCTATTCTCGATGGCTCTTAGCCTTCAGCTGCCATTCGCTTCTACAAAACCTCGAATGTCTCGCTCATAATTGGCCTGCAAGATGCAAACTTGTTTAGTGATTTGAAGAAATTTGACAATGTTTGCAATGTTGGCAATCTTTGCTTTAGGCACAAATGGTTTAACGGTTGCAGAAGAAAAGTATATATACAAAGATGCATATACTAATATTTCCTTCTTTTTAAGAGAGAGAGCACTTTGCATTCGCACTTTTGGCAAAGGTAGAGTTTGGTCTTGATTGGCCAAGAAGCTATTGATTGGAAACACCTCCTGTAGAGATTAAAACACATGATATACACCGAAAGCTCTATGATAAAAATGTTGTATCAAAGAACAAGATCATGTAACCCAAGTTCAAGTGCCTTTTCCCCACCCACTATCACTAATGCAGCTGCACCATCATTGTCCAAGAGAAAAGCAGAACCCATTATGCACTGTTAAAAATGAGAGACCAATATGAGGAAGAAAATCTTTGGGAAAAAGAATATACAATCTGTCCTTTCATGCATGCTAGATATGGTGATGCATATATACGTCATTGATGCAGCATTTGAGACAAATGAAGGATCCCATAATTGACCCTCCCATAAAGTCTAAATATATCCAAAGCTAAATAAAGCACCATCTCATGCAATTGCAAATTTACATGTTGCAACATTTTGCAATCCATGAAATCTTAAATAAAGTAGCATGGTTCTGCAAGAACTGATTACCACAAAGTAAGCAAATGCAAAATTTAGGCAATTTTCAAGAACAAAAAATAAAAAGCCTGCATATCAGAATAACAACAAATTAAGGGCGATCTGATTATCACCATATGAAATAGAATATCCAAAACCTATAGGAAAAATGAAGCACTGTGATACTAAACTGTACCAACTCTCCATGTCTGGAAGTATATAATAGGTTTCAAAGGAAGCTTTCCATTTGTTCCGTCACCTTCTAGCATTGAATGCCTATCTCAGCTTTAAATTTTGCAGCTTCTTGTTTGTACCGCTTAGACCAGAAGATAGTGCCAGAAATGAGCAATCAATTAAGGTATGAGAGTATCAATCCTTCTTGATCTACAATTTTTAATTGTTTGTTTATTATCATTTACTGAGAAGCAATCACTTTCCAACATTACTGGCAGAATATGGCATCAACCGCAAACTTCAAACCTTCCTTCATCATTGCAATTAACTCAGTAATTAACCAAAGGTAAGAAATTAAAGGCCAAATAGTAATTTAGTATCAGCACCCAAATAAGGTGCCAAACTATTAATGGCAAACTACAAACCTTCCTTCATCATTCTGCCAAACTATTACGTACCACAAAACCAACACGCCTCTCTTCATTTTGTGTTACTCCCCCATCTACATTCAACTTAAAAAACCCCAAATCAGGTGGACTCCAATGTATCCTCTGATGCCTCATTGTATGTAGTCTGGCTTTTGGCATGTTTGCCGCCTTGAACTCCTGATGCAATTCCAAACAATGCTCCATCAACGAAACAGAATCGCCAACCTTTGTTCCCTGCAGCATACCATTCCTCACACCCCATAAATACCAACAAATTTACTAAACCTTGTCCGAATCATCCACTGTCAGTGTTTGCATGTATTTATCCAGGTTTTTATTTTTGTTTTCTGAGTATGTGTCTACTCTGAGTTCACAGAAACCATTGTGTGCTTCAAAAGCTGATCCTCTTATTTAGACAAGTTATGTAACCGGAATAAGCAGATGAAGTTGGGTAGTGGATGGGTCATTACACGTTCACTTTTGTATAAATGGACATATTTCACGAAATAAAAGATAAATTAATTAAAATGTCTACAACTCTACAAGAGAATCATTTCACACGTACCAAAGCACTCCATTTCAATGCAATGATCCAACTTAAGGAACCACATTGAGAACGTGGAACACGGAAAGAAAAGCGGTACAAAATATATACAGAACACTTTTTTTTTTTTTTTCATTTTTCTTCATTAAAGAAACACATAGAAGACATGCTTGTATAAACAGAGACAGCACCTTCACATATCAGTCCAAACTTCAAGCATCACCCACCAAAAAATAAAAATAATTCGAGCATCCGTTGGCACAATCCACTGCATTTGTTCTTTGTAAGAGTCTCCTGCAAATTCAGTATGTTCTTGCTTCCGGTGACAGGCAAGAAATTTACTTGCAGTAAGTTATCCTTTCATAAGTAAATCAGCCGTCAATTTTCGGTTCTGGAGGTCCTCTTGCAATTGGCACACCACCACCATGATCTGATTTGGGCTTTGCATAGTCCACAAATATAACACGCCCATTCAGCGCCTGCCAATTATCATCTGTTATTTCACTCTCTACGATCAAAAGATATATGCACAAAACAAGAAACTACCTTTCCATTCATCTCCTCTACGGCCTTGTGGGCTTCATCTTGTGAAGCAAAGGTAACAAATCCAAATCCTTTTGATCGGTCCGAGACTCTGTCTGATACTACTTGAGCTGCCAAGACAAATGAAGAACTAAGAGTTCAGAAACAGTTGCTGCCTATTACACTTGGAAATGATTATGTCAATATTCCCACAAGTCACCTTCAACCACTTGACCATATTGAGAAATGCTTCTTGTAATCCCTTTTCCGTAGTGTAGAATGATAGTCCTATAACATGGTGAAAAAAAAAAAATTGTTACGAAAAGTTAAGGTACTAAGATATCAACACACAAAAAAGTTTGCAGGAAAAAGGGAGAAAAAGAATTTAAGTGGATGGTAGTTATTGTTGATGTCAAGAATTGAGTGAACAATTGATGAAATGAGAATATCGCAATCACACAGAAAACAAGAATTTACGTTGCTGACCCCATTGGAATACTCCCATGGGGCAGTTTAGTATATTCACTAATGATCAAAGGAGAGGAAGGGTCCCTTTTATAAACAAGGGAAAGCCCTCTACTCTTGGTCACTTCTAATGATAGGACGCCAACTACATGGTATCACCAGTTTCATGACTATAAGCAGTGCAAGAACTATGAATTAATTTGCCATAAGATAAACTTTGGACAAGTGATTGTTGCTGTTGCTACCTAGACTAGACCTAATGAAAACCACACCTAGCTTCACCACCAGCCAAACAATGCAACCCCAAGACAGATAACCTTTTCTCGAAGAAGCTATTAATAGATCAAATTATACAAGGCCATTGCTAAAAGTACAGAGTCAGAGAACTAAAGAAGTTACTCCCATATCAACTCGCCCTGCCAAAAACCCATTTTCCCCGAATGTAAAGTGATCATAAAGACTAAAACTCAATTCTATGTGTTCAGCTGTCCATTTCTCCACACACTCACCAGAATGCATAACTTGTAATAAATCCTTCATACATGTTTGAACTTCAAATACATGACTTGAGTATATAAGCGTGGTGGTTCCTAATTACCGTTGGATTGGCTTAAAATTTGTGTGGCAGAATCACCATATACAGTTCTCTAACAAGCATTTCTTCCACCACTTAATTCAATTATTATGATTTGACAAAACCCTAAACCCTTGTACAAGTAGCTAGATATCAAATAGAAACCACAGGCAGAGAAGGGTTTAATATTAAAGACAGTAAAGAATACGAGGTTATGATAAAAGCAGAGTGAGGGAAAGAGATTATACCACCGACGAAGAGCTTAGTAGTTAGTGCCCGGCAAGAGATTAGAATCGCCGGAGGAATAAGAGAGGAAGATGATAAACTAGAGCCCGCCCTCACCACTCTCCTAAGCAGCGCCATTGATATATGCTACTATGAAACACAGAGATAGAGAGAGAGAGAGAGAGAGAGAGAGAGGAACAAGGCGGGGGCGGCTAGTGTTCGTGTTTCCCTGCTTTCTTCTGCTACTGTTTCTGAAGGTTCTGACTGAATGGGTCTCCTAAAATAGGTGGGTTTGGGCCTATTTTACACTTACTTCACATTGTGTTACTTTCAAGACAACAACTGGGTCTTGTTGAGGCTTTTCAGAAGTACCTTCGTTACTTAGCGCTTTTACTAGAAGTGAATTTTTTTTTTTTTTTGTGTGAAAATTTCACAGGTTTTTACAGAACCTCCAGCGAATGCCTCTGTAACTTCAAAAGCCAAACGCCGGCGAAAAGGCTTTTATTAGTGTAGAATTACTTATATTAATTTTAGAAGCAATCTCAAATGACACCACTAATCACTATTTGTGTGGCAACTCCACCAAGGTCTCTAAGAAGTTGGGGAATGAATCTACACGAATCGAATTTTTTTGGTTTGGGTGTGGGATACAAAGATAAAATGTCATTTTTTTTCTTTTCTTGTTACGCTCATCAGAAGTGCAGAAAATATATACATATATATTACAACCAAGCGGTGATAACAACTCCCAAAACGTATAGCCTCCAATACGAACACCCTGTGAATCAAACTCTTGAAAGAGACGGAAGAATTGAAATGAAGTATTTGGTTTGCGATATATCTAATTTTCAGATTTGACACGGCCATATCCTGGATACCGAGTTCCAAGGTACAATGAACAGGACCAAAAGCTGAACTTTGGCCTTGGGATTTCGGAAACAAAACAAAGTTAACCAGCTTCCATGAAAAGCAAATGAACTAACTCAGTCATAATCAGAAGGTCAACATAACAGAAGTTTGAAAACAATTAATACAACCCAAGAAAAACTACTAAATGTTACAAACATGAAATTCCAGGGGAGATACATATGGACTAACAAAGAGCAAAGTGAGTGCCATCCTTGCAAACCTCCCAAGTTGATAAATTGTCATGAAAGTTGAAAAGCTCAGTGCAGCGGAATTTGATTGGATGTTACACCTAAGCTGTTTTGCTGCCATTATTCCTCAGGACAGAAGTAGAATAACTATTTACATAACTTATTCTACATAAATTTGTACGCGATCAAATTTGCAGATGAAGAGCCCACAGGTTGTGCTAAGTTATTCATGTATGGTGCACTTTCAGCAATGCATGGTGAAACATGTCAATGAATTGATCGTCCTATCAGAATAACAGCACATAAGTCAGCCAATACTTGAGAAAACTTTTACATCAAGGACATATAAGCATCGGAGTCCATACCATCTAATGTGAATAACCAAAAGATAGATAGAATCCACATTATTACTTAGAAAGCGGCAACATAGATGTGACACTCAACACGAAATATATTGAGGAAAATTAGTGTATAATAAAATACACAAATTCACTTAAAAAGGTTTCTTGAAATAAATTTAATAGGTTGGGTAGGTTTTAGATAATCATAAAGATGAAAAAAGACAATTTTATATATATAATACCTGAACAAGCATCAGAAGTGCATCCCGAACTTTTTCTCTGGTTATATGAGACCCATCATTGGGAGTGGGAGCAGCATTAGGAGTTAAAGATGGAGGTGGCGTTGGTGGTGGAAAGGGTTGAAGCATTGGAGTGCCATACGGGCGTTGCAAATTCACAGGAGGATGAAGAGCACCGGCAGTTGGAACAGGCACAGCTGAAGAAATGGGAGGTACAATCACTGAAGATGAGGAAGCAGGTAGAGGGAAAAAGGAAGATGGCTTTATAAGATTAGCCACCCGGCTGCTGCTGGTTGTTAAATCAGATGTACCGGGCAAAGGTGTTTGTGTAGATGAGGCTGAAAGGGAAAGGGCTGGTACTAGTGGGGATGGTGCGGGAGATGAAACGACGTTGGGTGGATAGGAAGACGGAGGAGCAGTTCCAGAAGAAGGATAGGGCTGTCTTGAATTTGCAATGTTTGAAGTGTTACCTCCAATATTCATAGCTGCCTGCAGTAAGAATAGGAAAACAAAAATGCTCAACCATTAATGGAAACAAGCTAAAGATACACTAAAAAGGTAAACAGCACACTAAAACGGTGTGACATGCCAGCATGCAAACACATTATTAGGTGACTTTACATTATAAAACATTTTAGAGCACGAAAGATAACTTTCCTTCTCCTGCACCAACCTAAACCCTATCACGGTAAAAGTTCTCAAGTTAAAAAGCTTTTCATAATTTCTCCTGGTTATTCACTGCGAAACCTTCCTGCTAAAGGTTTGACATTCTAAATATGCCATATAAACAGAGAACAAATATATCTCTGTCAGATATAATTCCAATCTCACTTCTACAACTGAATCTAACATCCACAATCCACAATTCCATTTTCCAGAATAAAAAAGCATCAAAGGAAAGATGCAACTGCATTTGTAAGCCCAAAGTTTCCACAAGATCAAAGAAATTGAAAGCAGCATCAAATTTCTGGTATATACTAGGACCCATGCAAATCTCTTTGAGAAAAAAGATTAAATTTAAGTCTTCAACAGTAAAGAACCAAATAGCTCAGGGGTCAGGACTTGATTGGAACATCATCCAGACAGGTTCTTCAGGTGTGCCTAAGAAATATGACAACCTCACTCTTCAAAAAAAAAAAAAAAAAATTTTAAAGCATCCAAACAATGCAAATAACAGTTTAGATATAACAAATCAGATAATGTATAACTGTATAAGAAAACCAAATTCAGGAGTTCAAAAGTTGACATAAACGTTAGCAGATCAGCACAACATTTCCCTCACAAAGCCCCAAAATCATACCAAGTAGTTCACAAAGGATGAATCTTCAGGAGGTTCACTGGCAGTAGTGACATTCAATGATGGCTCCAGTGGCCCTTCCATGACCAACATCGATGGGACTGCTTCAAGTTCTTCAAACTCACTACATTAGAATATGCAAATAATAATTAGAGATAGCAATCAACAAAACCAAACAAAGAATCCAACTCTAGATATGGCAGATAGCATGACATATCATTCCCAAACAATCAACATATGAGATCTCAAAACAATCTCAAAACTGCATGATCGTGACAGTAAAAGAGGATCCATACCAAGATAATTATCTTGCTAGAAGAATCCACCTCCCACAACATATATCTTTTTTTTTTTTTTTTTTTTGAAGAAATACACCATATAAGATGTTTTGTTAAAATGCTTATCACAGACTTAGAAAGTACCCTTGTTCCAATTCTATGAAGCAAAAGGCTTCCTAATGAACCGAAATTATGTCCACACTTAATTCTTCATACGGCTAAAAATGTAGAAAAGGTTCTGCAATCTGAATACACATATTTTAAAGACAAAATTTGTAATTGAATCACAACAATAATGGTTCAATGCTTATAGAAAGGGAGGCAGCAAATGGAGCGAAAACCTTTTGCTAGAAGCTACTTTGGACTTTGGAGGAACCTTTGAGTATGCGTTAAGAATCCTGTAAAAAAATAACACAGTTAGTACATGTAATAGAGCACATATTTGCATGTGTTTGAATGCATGGACCTATGATACTCCAGTTATTTCAGCATCACCATTTACTGCTTTAAATCTCGTGCTATGATTTGTGTGCATATCCACCATCTTTGTGCATGGACATGAGGGACACTTTTGTTAATAATTTCAAAAGATTTTGTTGTTGTTGTTGTAGTTCACATCATATATTGTTCTTTTATAATATCAACTCTAAAGTTTACGCAAGTATGCATCTATTACTTTTAACCTTCACTAATCTCAAACTCTTCCAAGTGCAAATCATATATGCACCTATTAACCATGCCAAAAAACGAAGTCCTTCATGTGGTCACTCACATTGTTCAATACTGAAAGTTTGCCATGTTGAACTTGATGTTTACTTAGAAACTAATGACGGAATTTATAAAAACATTCACATTTATGTGAAGTGCAAAACCAATTAAAGATAAATACTGTACCTAGTGAAGAGATTTGCAACTTCCTCACATTCACGTGAATTATAAAACCAAATGCCATTAACTTCCTGAGCTGCATTCCTATACAACAAATATGGAACTTGAACTTCATACTCAAAATCTCCCAAGAGATTCTCCACTAGGTTATCTGTATAATATAAAGACATGATTATAAAATAAAATGAAAAAACTGTAACAACTATAGGGCAATATACAGTGACATATGTTGTCATTTTAGCAGCATGATTATAATATTTAAGCACAGAAAAAAGATATGTTAAAATAACGCAAACTTTCAAATAAGAATATATAAGCACTAGAAAATAACCTTGGTTACAAACTAGAAGAAAAAATCAAAACCACTCGTATATCATAGGTTGAACAAGAAGCTAAAAAGAAATTTCTTGATACAGGCAACCAGTCCCTCGTGGGATTTGAACAGTCAAATCATGTTTCCCTCATTTTCAGTTTTAGTCATACCAACAAAATGAGTTAATCTTTCACCGACTTTATTATAGTTTAGACTTATCATTCATCTATCTCTCAAGTCTGCATGTCACTTTAGCGATCTGTGACGTTCTTGAACCACAAAGCACACTTAGACCACTTATAAATACGATAGGAAACAAACGTTATTGCAATTGGCAATGCAGATTGATACAAACAGTAGCGAAACCAAAAAGTCAGATAAAAGAATGTACTCAAGTAGCTACAATCTTCAAACGAAAAACCAGTTATCCTAAGCAGCTCAGTGAGATCACCTGTGTTACGCCGATTCATAACAATGAACTGGAAGCGTGGCTGAGTATTCCTAACAACAGGTAAGCCAACTATCAACACATAATCTACGACTTCCAACTTTTTGGAATTAACACAAATGTAATAGAGGGCTACTGCCGAAACAAGCACAAAAGAAATCGAAACTATTACCTCTTAACGACAAAGAGAGAGCCTTCAACATCCTTGCGACTCTGCCAAAACCCCAAGAGAAATTGGGGGGTCAGATTACTGGTCCATATGGTAAATAATAATCAAAGAGAGAGGCGAATGAGCTGACTGACCCATTGGTTGTTGTCGATGTTGAATTCGTAGAAGGTGACGTGGGCGGCGGTGATGAGAATCTCTTCGATGAAGGGATCGATTCTCTGGAGGACGGTGAGATTGAGCACTTTGGTGCTCTGCTGATCCAGATTCGGCATCAATTTCCCCGACTGAGACATTTTCTTTGATTTGAGCTAAACCCTAGCTGCTCTCAGATTTTCCCCTCCGAATTTTCCGTCTTATTTTCCCGGCAAAGCTACAGAAGAAAACAAGAGCGAGAGAGAGAGAGAGATATATGCGGGTGATGGAATGGAAAATTGCCACTGTGCAATTGGAATAGATTTGCACAGCTTCTTATTATTGTTGTGAGATTACAAAATGGACCTCGCATTCTCCTTCAAGGGCCTCCAGGCCCATTTTTCTCAGACACTTGGCCCGTTTTGTCAGAGACACTGATGAGTAAAAGTATTGTTTTCGGATTAACCTTTAACCTCATTGTTTTCGGCATTTTGCCTAAAATATTTTGATCCATAGATGTGAGACTTTACTTCAACCAGAGTCTAAACATATCGATAATATCTTCATATCTTGGGTGGAAGTTTTTTTATGTTATTTAAATGTTGATATTAAGATCTTCTCACAAATGTTAATAAAAAGTTGGACTGTATTTCTCTTCGAATTTGGAGACTGAGTTTGAATTAAAAAATAAAAAGTAAATAGTTGCATTAGTTTTTCATTTATAAGTGAAATGTGGTAATTTCAACTCAGTTAGTCTCGGTTGTTCTCTTATATAAAACTAGCATTGCCCTGCACATGTTGTGTGTAGGAAAATTGGGTTTTTTTTTTTGTGTTTCAAAGAGTGTGTGGTGTAGGTAGTTAAAAATAGTGAGAGTTTCAACTACATTTAATTTAATTTAAATTTTAAATTTTTGTTTTGTTAATTGACTTTATTTTTGATTCAGCATATTTTAATATATAAAGGGTAAATTGGTAAAAAAATATCAGTTATGGAGAGCAAACTCCCTTCACTTAATAATAGTAAAGATGAATGCATAGAATAACCATAATTTCATTGATACATGTGGCATTAGACAAAGTAAATTACATCAACTATAACCAAATTCACACAAGGAGCAATACTGGAGCAGAAAACACAGAACACAATCACAAACAACATTGTAATCATTTGAGGAGCTTCTCTCCATCTTCTTCTTAACTACTGCTTTCGGAGAGACAAAGCAGAGAGCAGAATCAAGAACACGAAGGTAACAACAGTCATAAAGGCTGCCACCACAGCCGCACTGATTTGCTGGCAGAAATTACCAAACTGGTTGCAAATGGCGAGCCAATTCGAGTTGGCATTGCCATTGTGTGCTAAGTAGACTATGGATGTTGCAGCCGCAGCAGCAGCAGTCGCTAGAGTAAGCGCCACCTGCATAATATAAGCATCACAGATAGGATTAAAAATTGATGGGAAATTATATATTGTATGACATTGTTAGCCTGCCAGACTATTTCGATTAGGTGAATCTTCTCTGAACGTATATATGATCCAAACTGATAGTCTGGTAACATAACATGTTCGTATCTGACAAGAGAACATTATTCTAAGGATGACTTTAAAGCTATAAAGTTGGAGAGGTTTTAAAATTTACAGTGTCCAAGATGAGGAGCAAGAGCCTTGGTCCAGCAGCATGGGGGCGAACAATGGCTACTATGGAGAAGGGGATAGATAGCACCAGGTAGCCAGCTACAAGTGACATTGCTATCAAGAAAAACCTGCATTCATATACAATGGTCCAATATTAGTCATTGATCGAAGTTGCTAAATAATGTTGTGTTGTCAGACTGAATATTAATCAAACGATGTGACAAGATTCAGTAATACGTCTTGATTCACTAACTTTCTTCATACCATGATCGAATATTTGAAAAAAGAACATTTCATGAGAAAGAGATAGAGGTTGAGAATCACATACTCAAAACTGGGCATGTCATCATAGCTAGCTTCAAACTGGAAGAACTGAGTGAAGAAAGGAAGGTTCTGATCACTAGTCCCCATGGTGGCAGCAGCAGCTAGAGCAGCCACCATTGCACCGATCCTTAAAACCAAGTCGATAATCCCAAGCCCTCTTTTCATTCCTCCCTTCTCTTTCCTAGGAACCGTCAAAATAGGTGCTTTTCCTTTGGTTGCTCCGCTTGCCTCAGGAACATCAATGGCGGTTGCTTCACTCTTCATTTTAGCTGACAGAGAAAGAGAGAGATCTTAAGACTTAAATTGAAGCTTTTTGAAGATGAGAATTGCTGAAATGGAGAGACTAAAAGCTTGTGATGAATGTGATTAGACATGGGAACCTTATATAGTGCAGTAAAGACGAGTTTAGTGGACTAAACATAGTGATTATAATACAACTTTGTAATTTAATCAGTTAATGGGAGCAAGAGGAGAGTTGTTGTTTGAGTGAAAGAAATGTTCTGCTAAATGGATCCAGTACTAACCACTTCAATATTAATAAGTTGTCAAGGAGGAGTGGATAGAAGACTTTTATCATACCAGGAAGATGAAGAGGTTGAAACGAGGTAGTTTGTTTGGTCTTCTATTATTGCCTATGCACTTTAGCTTTTTGATCATATAATGCAGAGGAGAGAAGCTGGACTAAGAGTAATGTAGTTTAAGTCAAAAGGTCAACCTGCTATAACTAGGAAATTTTATTCTCTTAATCACCCAACTAAACCACACGTAGCCACCCTAACACAACAGTGCAGAGTAATCATATTATTTCTGTACATTTTAAGGCTTTTCAAATTAGATTTGTAGACTTTAATTGCTTAACAAGTTCATATTTCGGTTCTACCCTTGTGGAAAACTTTTTCTGTGCCGGGAAGGTTTAGGGTTAAGGGTGTAACTGCTAGCAATGTTTTCTACGCTTCGCATAACATTCCGGGCACAAACCTATGAAACAGACATTTTACAACGATAGAGACCGGAAAAAGATATACAAATATGCTCTCTAAGTGTCATTAACTTTCTCCATCGGAGCTGCTTTCAAGTTCCAACCGTTCTTATAAACAAAGGAAACAAATGGCCAGGCCATGTCTAGCAAATTTTATCTCCAGGTAGTGAATATCCCCTTGATCTTTTGTTTTTGAATGTTTTCTATTTAAGAAAATAATTATAGGTTACAGCTTACAGGCCTAAGCTAAACTCAGATAAATAACACTGGCGTCGATGATACATCAAAAGTTCCTAACAAATTATGTACATTGGTAAAGATAAATTGGACAAAACTGGGTTAGGTCAACTCCTGAAGTACTGGACTCCAATGTGCTTTACCGATTCAATACTGGCAGGACCTATGCCATTATATAAGTATACTCCATCCCCGCTCAGCAAGGGCCTTGTTCACCTGACTAGCAGCCTCAGCAGTGTCATTAAGTGGAACATAGCTCCAACACTTGGACATCTACCAAATCAAACAAAGAAAAGGAAAAATCTCATTAATAAATAAACGGAAGTATACATTGTTAACAAATAAATTAAAAACGGTCAATGTTCTTATCCAACCATGATCTTTACACATTTTAAGTTGTACAGAGATCCACAGAACAATGTAGAGAATATGAGAGTTTTTTCCACCCTCATATTCAAGAGAGCTGCTCAGATCACTTCTTTCTCATTTATTAACTAAATACTAAGGACCGGCTAAAGGTTCTTTGAGTAGAAAATACAATTGTAACTTTAAATGATAATTAGCTAGGGCCAGTTACTTACATCCTCTTTACCAGTGAATGGTTGCACTACTCCCCGTTCCTCCAGACGGTTCTGGAAGTCTGTGAACTTCCACGTACAGTTTTCGGCACCAATCACATACACAGGTTTGCTGAAGTGAAAAGTATGAGAATGTCGAAACACAAGAACTTCATAAGATGGGATTTTTGAAAGGAAATTTCATTAAGTTAAACATATTCATCATCAAACTTGAAACATACCCAGTACTGCAAGCCTCACTCAACATGCTGACTGAATCAGCAGTGATGATAAAAGCATCTGCCAAGGCTAGATGGCCCATATGTGGATTGCGACCTAAGCAGTATTACAGAAAACGTTAACTTTTTCCTCTTACGTACACGCATAGATAGATAAACAGGTACATAAATGCATGTACATAAAGTATGAATATTTTATAAGAAGAATGCAATAAGTACCTTTGCCATCCCAAATATAGACTTTCGGATTATTACTGAATTCTCTTATAAGAAGTCTGGACACCTATCGGAAACATGAACCAGACGAAGTAAGTTCCTGCAGACAAAACCTCTAAGGATCTATCAAGTATCAAGAGAATTTATACCTTCTCAGGAGTTCTTCTAGAGAAAGAAAGTCTCACACTTCCACAGCTCCACAGAACATTCTGCAGCATAGCTGCCAACTGTTTTGCAAGATCCACACCATATGAACAGTTTCCTACGAAACAAATACATATGCAAGACTTTTGATCACCTTTCATAATACAAAGAAAACAGGGAGGAACAGCTTCAACAATGTAAGAGTACCAGTGGGGTTCAAAATGTAATTTCAGCAAATGAAGAAATCAAGTATTTTAAGACATCATATAAAGAGTCTGACCTAGTGAATACTGACTTAACAAAATCAGGTTGCAAGTACAAAAAAATGACAGTACTCCAGCAATGTCAGGATACTTTGATGTTTCGTAATGAATTCCATAAATATCAAAGAGAATTATAAACATAGAAATCGAACAGAACTATATCCTAATAAGAGGACAAAATGGAAATCATAACAGAGGTTTAGGTGCAAAGGTTTACCAGAAGGGCCTCCTATATTGACTACAACCAAGGGCTTCGGGAGCGGTGCCAGTTTAGTGTGCCAGGCAGAAGCAGCACTCCTAAGTGCAGCAGAATCAGCCTGATGAAGAGCTCCAATGGTGAGAACCTGAATCATAACAGAGAACCTGTCAACAAAATTATTCTAGTAATGTATTTGTACAAAACTACAAATATTAATCAACCAAGATATTTACCACATTGTTGCCAGGTGGTTCACGAGGGGTAATCCACCTCCGGAGAAACCAAGGAATTTGTTTCTGTGCATGAGGAGTCAACGGGTAATAATCATGACGAGGAGCTATCACCAAATCAAACCTATGCAGATGTGACCTTGGATGTTGTATCTGAAACAAATTTTCAGGGACAAACTGATAGAATCGGATATCTAGTGTTTCCATGCATCAATACATTACGAACAAGTTACAAAGTTAACAAAAGATACTTGAATAAAAGGACAACGTAACATTGATATTAACGATCAGTTTTTGGTTGAACAAATCACCATACAACATCATTCTCCTAGCCAGTTGATTCATGCAGCAACATCCTCATGTACCATTTTAGCTGCGAAAACTATATTTTTGATAAAATTACCTATGCCTCTAGAATAAGATAACAATCAAAAATAGAAGACTAAATCTTTACATTACCGTGACAAACACAGTATGTTATATGTTTAGACAACAGTCAAAATAGAAGGATGTCTGGTCTTCTTAATCAATCAATATACAAGTTTATCACCAAAGTTCATTGTAAACCAAGTAGGACAGATCAAAACAATTGTATTAAAAATTTAAAACTGATATAAGGCCTCAGTTTTGTTTATCTGTATAAAGCAATTCCCAGTCAATAATCATAAGCACCTCTTCTTAAGAGGAAATGAACCTTAACCTGGACAAGAAAAACATTTTCTGGAGCTAAACGTTTTATGGTGCTTGCAACAGGAATGGTATCCCGACCAGATGCAACTACCAGCAACGGGCCGTCTCTGGAAGAGAAAGTAAATGTCTTTCTAAGTCTTATATGTATATGAGCTTCCATCTCCCTATCCGATAGACAAACTCAACAAAATTCTAAATTGAGATTGAAGAATAGAAAAAACGTAGCAAAACACAGTGCATACATACTTGTCAAATGTGAGACGAGCCATATTTGCAATCTGCTTTGCATCAGCTTCCACAACACCAGATGAGAGACCTAAGCTAGCAGCATTTTTCACCAAGAAAGAAAAAAAAAAGAGCCATCAGTACATGTGGGGTCTACAAAATCCATGTGGGACCCCCCAACATAGTACAGTACGTAACAGTGCAAAGAGTTCAGAATCAAACTTGAATGAAAGACTGATAACACAAAGTACCTATCTTTTCTGCAGAACAGGGCACGTCTTTGTTGTTCCTTCTAATCCCTGAGATGACATAGTCTACTTTTTTATGCAGACAAAGTGGAAGCCATGGAAGCCACTTGTTAATTCCTCCTCTTGGTCTAGTAACTCGCTTTAAATCAATCAAAAACCAATCAGAATGAGGTTACAACCCAACCAAGAAAACCAGAAACCCAATTCAAATTACATAGAATCCGAAACATATATGATACTCACATAAATAGAATGACGATCAGATAGGCCCAGAGCACGAACCAGACCAATGCTCTGATTCTCTGCTCCGGCAAACCCATTTCCGATCACAATGGCTCGCCTGATAGCTCCCTGGGTCCCACCTTGGACCATCTCCGCCATCCCCAGATTCCCCAAACCCTTCAAACTCTCTTCTTCTCTACTCTCTCTGCTTCCTTAAACCACAAAGTTTAGCAAAACGACAGGTCGTATAATAAAAACGCCATGTCGTACTGGAAACGGGTTTGTTTAAAACCCTTCCAGGTGCTTCTGGCTCACTCTGGGTTTTTGTGAAAGATGTGGGCGAGTGCAGAAGGAGGGGCACCGGAAGTAACCCTAGAGACCTCCATGGGGGCTTTCACCGTTGAGGTAAAATTTCTTAAGTAACTCAGTGATTTATTACCGCGACTCGGAAACCCTGAAGTTGGTGTTTTTAACTACGACCTGTTTGTGGTAAAAATCGCAGCTTTACTACAAGCACGCACCCAGGACTTGCAGGAACTTCATCGAGCTCTCTCGCAGAGGCTACTACAACAATGTCAAGTTCCACAGAATCATCAAGGTTTTTTACAGAGTTAAATTTTTGGTCGTTGAAAAAAGTAAAAATTGCTTTGGGGTTTTGCTGATGGTTTGAATTGGAATTGGGTTTAGGATTTCATAGTTCAAGGTGGTGATCCTACTGGGACTGGAAGGGGTGGAGAATCCATTTATGGGTAATGATTTTTTTTTTTTTTTAAGAGCCGATTTTATTATGATTTAGAGTAAAGACTGAAGATATTGTTGTGTATGATGTTGTTCAGTTCAAAATTTGAGGATGAGATAAGACCAGAGTTGAAGCATACTGGAGCTGGAATCTTGTCCATGGCAAATGCTGGTCCAGACTCAAATGGAAGCCAGTTCTTTATCACGCTCGCACCGTGTGCTCCGCTGGATGGTGAGTTTGGTTTTGCCAAAGTAATGTTTAGACTTTGTTTTGTTAGTTGGGAGTATGCTGCCCTTTCGTCTACTTAGTCTGCACTAAACCGATGAATTTGTGCTTTATTGTGTAATTTGGAGACATTGTAATTACATGTTTTGGTGTAATGGCTTTGCCTCATTTTTGTTTTTAAGAGTTATTTGCATGAGGCATCAGTATGTAGACTATTAAAATCATCGAAAACAGTACTTGCTGTAATAGTTTTTCTGCTGATATTGCTATCAGCAATTTACAATTTGACTTGCATAGTCATTCTGGAGAGGGCTATGGATGTTAGGTTCTTCTTCTCTTAAGATGAGCAACTTAGGCTTTAGACTGTTTACCTGGATTTTCTTGTTTGCTACTATCAGTTTCTCTTAACTTGAGTTGTTCACGTTCAAAACTTCATGAAGGGGTTAACTGAAAATTGGGGAATTTTCATCAGTAATTTTTGTTTTTTCTGTAAATTTGTTCTGCACTGAGAACACTTCACCTGATGCTTTTGTTTCTATTCAGGAAAACACACAATATTTGGAAGAGTGTGCAGTGGAATGGAAATCATCAAAAGACTCGGTAGTGTCCAAACTGATAATAGTGATAGGTATGTCTTCCCTTCATTGCATCCTTCATATTTGGATTCAGATAAATGAGTGTATACTGGTTACATTACTAGTGATTGTTTGGTTATGGTTACTATACTCCTTGCAAGATTTTGGAAATTTCTCATGGTTTAGACGGCTGGGTATCTGAATTGCTCTTTCTGTTCACGACACTTGTCCGATTTGTAAATCAGAGTACAGCTTGCTAACACTTGCAGTCCTCTTGGAGGAGCAAATTCTCGTAAAGACATTCTATTGTCGTGGTCTTGGAATTTCAATAATATTTATGCCTTTTATAGATGTTTCATACATCATGTGTTAGCATTGCACAACAGTCCATGTTTAGATTTTCTGTACATATAGATCTTGATTTACAACTCTGAAAAGAACTAAAATGCATCAGTAGACATAGGTAGATCAAGGATGTAAATTTACAGAAACTTAGGGTGAAAATAGGTGAGATAATGAGCTATAATTTACAGAACTATGTCATGATCTCATTGGCATAGTTCTGTAAATTTTACAAAGAGATTCTTTTGTTGCATGAGTACTGTTTTTAAGTGGTGAAAAGGAATTTCATGTCAATGGGTAAATGTTATATATTTGAATGTTTCTGACTGTTTTCTTTTCTGGGGTAAACGTAGATTCAAAAATGAATGATACTAACTCTTCAATCATAGAAGTGAGTTATTATTTTGAGTGTAGATTATTAGGCAGACATGCTGAAGAATTTTAGCTCGTTGAATCGATTGGTTAAAATCAGTTGGAAAGGATGGTGGATAGATATAACTTTATGTCCTGACACTTGACTACAGGAGTCTTCTTAATTCTTATTAACTTAGAGAATGGCATTGGTTTCAATATCTTTCCCAAATCCTACGGTACTAGATGGTTTGATCTGACCTTAAATTGAAAAACTCTGGTGTGTCAGGCAATGTTATACTGCATTAGAGGCTTAAGTTTACATTATCTGTAGGCTTCCACCAAGCATACTTCCATGCTATCGGTTAATGGTCTGTATTTTGTCTCTAGTTGTTTCTCACTTTTAGAACACTTTTTTTAGCAGGCTTTTGTTTAAATTATTTCTCTCACCTCTATTTACCTGCCTCTTGTTCGAAATACAGGCCAGTCCATGATGTGAAGATACTGCGGACATCTGTCAAGGATTAGACATTGCAAAGCTGCTGATAGAGGTTAAGGTCTCTCACCTAAAGTCGAGGTCATTGCAACAAGTTAATTAATTGTATCATAAACCGACAAATGAACATGAATGTCTTCATTTCACTTGCTTACAAGAACACTAATGCTGAAAATGGAGGTTTACTGGTGTGGACCTTCCTCCTTTGACACTTGACATATTTTGCTGATCTCTATTGTACTGTTTAGAAAACCGACTTTAAGATGATGCAGTCTATTGTGAGTATTTTCTGTAGTAGCTAGTTTTCTGTTTCACTTGAAAGATACCATTCTAGCTAAATCTGCAGAGGATATGTTTTGTTGCCTGTTTAAATAATAATTGAGAATATTTTATATAAATCCAAAACTTAACTCCATATTGGGTGCGGTATATGTATATAATTTCTGGTTAATCTAACTCTGCTGATGCCAAACTGAGATTGCGTTCCTTCTTTTTATCTAGCGTCCTTTAATGACTTGGAGAATTCTACATCGTTAGAATTTTCTTCTGTCTTTATCTTCTACTGCTTTGACAACATGCTTGCCTACTGTTCATAATTATGAAAAGCAAGTTAAATACGAAGGAAACATGGTCTTTTATCCCGTGCAGGATGCTAACCATAGCAACTGCATCTAGTGTCATGCCTTACTGCTGCATCTAGTTCCCCAGATTCCGATTGCCAAGTGTATTAAAAGACCATGGATTTATATAAATAAAACTTAACCGATATCTGCTGAGTTAAGTTTTATAGTGTGAACTGAGCAGATATCGGTATTGGAATAGGACTCCTCTTTTCCCTTGGATGGTCCAAATCACTCCTCTATATATTAGGCGCAGCATTGACACAATTCATTCATAGGTTCAAATCAACTAGCATTATCAGGCGCGAAGAAACAGATTGACTCAACATGGATGACTACTCAGAGGATTGGTGCTTCGTCTGCAAAGATGGTGGTGTTCTAATGCTTTGCAACCATGAAGGCTGCTCCAAAGTTTATTACCCCAAATGTGTGGGAAGGAAGAATTCCTTCCTCAAAAGCAAGAAGCTCTGGACTTGTAGCAAGCATTCCTGTTATGTGTGCCGTCACTTGTTGCATATTGGCAATTTAGCCTAGTAATCACATTCATTCTTTACAAAGGCCTCTTGAGTGCTTGTATCCTCTTCGATTTAGGAACTATATAGGTTTTGACTTCTCCTTCCCTGCTTCCCATCGGCTACCGGGCATCTATGCGATCTATAATGGATTAGAGTTTGAAGAGTAGTGGAGAAGTGACTGCACAAAGAGGCATAGTCTTCTGACTTCCTTTTTCCTGTTTTGTTTCATATAATGTTTTCCTTGCGAGAATAAGTTCCTCCTTTTCCTATTCGTAATAGGTTTTAGAAACCTATAATTTCCCTAGTTTGTGGCTTAGTACGTGCCCAAGTGTCACGGGCCGACTCTATACGCAGCGAATTTAGCCCGTGCGGCGCCAAGGTTCCTCTGAACCGAGGCCAGCCTATCTTCCTTACTTCCTTTATACTCCTTACTCTATTTTTCTTTTCCTGTCTGTGTGCTTCTCTTGTCAACTTGACCCTTTCGACAACATCCCCTTACTTGTTGGGGTTTACCAACGAAAGCTACTCACACATGAGTCTCACTTCTTGTGACTAACCGATCGCTTCCTTGTGTCATGGTTGTCTTCCAAGACACTCGCCCAACCGATAGGCTTTCGTGTCGTCTCGGCTTGCGCCAGCCCATTACTGACTCGCGTGCGTCTCGCACGTCGATAGCAAGTAGCATGATCGTGCACCGAGACTAAGTTGGCATTCACGTTTCTTCCTTGAGTCATTCCTTAGCAGCCTGCACACTTTGTCGCTTCGTGGGCATTTCTTATGCCGCCCACTCCGCTCCCAGACAACACATGTCTGCATACTCCCCCTCGGGCATCACTTATCTACCCACTAGGATCATGGACAACATATGTCCGCATACTTCACTTCGTGGGTATTGCTTACCCGACTCACTCGGCTTTCATCTCAAGGGCAACCCATGCCCGCATGCTTTAACCTTGTGCGCGTCACTTGCGCACCTTGCTTGACTCATGGATGGCACGTTCCCGCTTACTTCCCCTTGTGGCATCACTTGCACAACCCCCAAGGCTCGTATGGAATACTTGATCTTGTTCTGCAACTCATGGATGCCACTAGTATGACTCACTCGTCTTGCGGGCAACACCTGCCGTCTTGTCTCGCCTCGTGAGCATCTCTTTTGCAACTCACTTGGCTCTTGGGCAACACATGCCCTCATACTTCGCCTCATGGGCATCACCTAGATAGCCCATTCAGCTCTTGGGTAACACTTGCCCATCTGCTCGTACCTTGAGTGCCAACCTGACAAGTCACCTAGGCCTTATGGCCTTCCCTCTCTGACGAGGCTGTCTTGTTCTCTTCTTGATGACCGTCATGGCTCCAAAGCATATTATAACCCGTGGACAAACCTCAAGCTGGCATGCCCTCTTGCTTGTTGGCATGCCGCCCAAGTGAGCAACTCATCCTTGATGCCCCTCTTAAGCTTCCTTCAGTCTAGCACGGAGTCGCCCCTCCCGTGCTTGCTGGCATCACCTTACTTTGGGCAAGGTTGAACCCTAACACATGCCCACGTCGCTTACTCCGTGGCCAATGAGCACCACGAGGTCCCGACATATCTTCCGTAAGCCCACATGTTTGTCTAACGCCGATGGCATAAGGATCGCCCTCTTACGAACCTCGTCTCCGACGTCGACCCGCAATATTGGCCTTTCGGCCAATACTGTCCACGAGACATCCTGACTCGTGGAAACATATGCCGCCCCTTTCTGACGACACATGCCCGGCTCCTAGGCCCCCAAGGGTGCCCGGGAGAAGCTCACTTAGTGCCCCATGAAGGCCAGCACCGGGGGTGGTAGAAGCTCAACACCATGTCTCCCCCTATAGAGCATATTTTGCTTACATGCACAAGGTGGGAGGAAACATCAAAATAGCCGAGGAGAATAATCTTCCATAACTAATTCCCAGAAAATCCGAATGACATGCCGTCAAGTGCATTGAACTCTTTTCGACGTTCCGGACATTTCTCGTGTTCGGAGTTTTCCCAAATTCCAAACCGAAGTACCTCGAATCAGAACTTCCACTTAATTACGACAATGCCACTCGACTTCACTTTAGCTTCAAGTTCGCCATTGGGCTCCCAAGGCTCGCTCCTCTCGCTTCACCTTGTCCCAAGGCTCACCCCACTCGGCATCTCCTTGCCTCAAGGCTCGCTCCTCTCGGCATCTCCATATAACATGTCACGATAGCACAACTCTTAAGTGCGGCTCGTGACACCAAGACACCCTTTGGATGGTGCTTTCGTCTACAGTAGAAAATTCTCTCGTTGTTTCCGGTGCGAACCGTGAAAGGTGAACCAGATTTTGAGCCGTGTTACTATCGTGAACGCACTTGTGACATTACATCTCCATTCTTGATTCCGCAGCAGAGAGCTGGTGTGTTTGGAAGGTAGAGCAATCATAGTGGCTTTCCCATGGAATTCATCTCAAGCAGGTGCGATGTGATTTCGATCAGAATTATGCTCTGGAAGCTACATTTTGGGGAAGGTAGTAGTGATATCACTAGTGAGGAATAGTTGATAGTCGAGTTAAGGCCATCCCTCGCATAGTACTCTTATCAAATAGTTGTTTAGGTATAGCCAAGATTCTTTCCATCATAGGTGTATCAAAGAAAGAGCAGCCATATATTATCTGAAAACTGATTGAGCTGGTTGAAGTGCATGGCCGTCCCCTTAATCCCTATAGGCTATAGTTGTACACCTAAGGGATACAACTATGCAAAAACTAGGTCCTGCCCTTCCTGCAACTGCATCAGCCATGGGACGGTTGGAGAATGTGCCCCTGTATCTTGCCTGAAAGTGAAAGGTGCAAAAGGTGAGGTGATACCATCGTCTCGTAACCCAAGCTTTTTAAATTTGATGGTGTTGAATTGCTTACTGGAAACCCTACTTGCTTACACCTTTTTCATGGATTGCCTCAAAAAGTGTGTACCGGCGACCAACTTGTGTCCTGTGTGCCAATGCCCATTAGAGCCGAAACCGCAGCAACCCCAGTCAGGCTCAGGCTCACCTAAGAAGCTGCTGATGATGTCTGTAGCTGGGAGCGCTATGATGCCGGTATGCTTATTTGCAGCTGATTATTGAAGCAAAGCAAATGTAACTAACATCTGAGATTAAGCCAAACATTTGAGTAAACTAAGGTAGCTAGCCGCTCAGCAATGTCTTGTATTACTGTTTCATTCATATCCATTGGCCCTGCATACTTGGATGGTAATTATCCATTGGCTAGCAGAAACTTAGTTACTGGTTAAAAACGCATAAAATGTCTGAACACTCTGAGATGGGCTCGCTACATGCAATTTCATAGGTTGACTGCCTCAATTACCAAAGTAGTATTGGACTATTGGTCTGAATTTTACATTATAATATTGGTACATAGGCTCTATTTCCCCTTTTGTTTTGGTCGTGTTAATTGTTTGCTTGTCAACTCACGAGCTACAAGACACTGATTCTGAAAACCAATGGCGTGGGGGAGGTGATTGACTTGGGCAAGATTGCTAGCTGTTTTGCCATCAATGTAGATAATGGAGACTGCTTAGATCTCTATCTGTGGAAGTCTGCTGCAAATGCGTGTTCCCAGGACCTTGCTGTCTTAGAGTGATACAGGTTCAAGTAACCAAGAGAGCTCCAGCAACCTTTTGCGACGGTTGCTTACGTTGCCAGAACTCACCATGCTTACTGATCTGCATGATGGATTAAGGGAAAGTCCTGGAAATAGAATTCTAAGCAAGGAGCATTATTTTACTGATTATTCCCCACCTTTAAATTTGAATTTAACAGCGGCTGAATACAACTATAACACTATTTTTAGACACCTGCAGCAGACTGATTGTATGCAAACCCAGCATACTGCAGAAGCGCCGAGGCAAGAAAGGATAACCAATCGAAAAATGCAACACTAGCACCAGGGAAGTTTTGCAGAATAGGCAGACCATCGTATTGGGGTCAATCATTTGTCATCAAGAGACTGCTACATAGGTTCATTACGATTTTGAGAACTACCCAAGTTCTCAACTTCAAAGATATAGGGAATTAACATTACTCTGCAAACAAAAACAGCACTACATTTAATCTGGTAAACATTGCTGTGACTTGTAATCAGTATTCGATGCCTCCTGCAATCAAACAAACTGAATCATACAAGTCCATTGACAGTATTACATTGTAATCAAAACCCCGGAAATTACCTGGAAATTAGATCAACTATGCTGTTTAAAAATCAACCAGCGCTCTTGCAAAAAACAGAAAATATTTTTACAATTTACAAGTCACCGCAACTCTATAGGCGGGGAAAAATCTGGCACAGCTAGCATAACCATGTCCCTCCTTTCTAGCACAACTAAATATATTGACCCTGAATACTGCTAGCAGTTCTTCCCCGAAAAATGTGATCCTAAGGAAAGAAATATAGTGCGGCCACCGCGATCAGTATGATCAGTTAACCAATGGGCTCCTTCGACCGAAGCAGCCATGATTAAATCCTTGGCATAGCAAATCACCAGGAAAGCAATATGGTGCCAAATCAAACAAATCTTCATACAAATGCCTCAGAAGTGTGCTATCAGACTCCATTTTCTTCACTAGAAGAGAGAATAGGCATAGGTGTTGGAGAAGGATTAAATCCATTGGACTTAATAGATGCAGGAGAACCTGATTCGGTAATCCTTATTGGTTCAGCGATCTTGGTAGTTGGCTCTTCAGGGGTTACCTCCTGTTGTAGTATTTCCATGTGCCGTTGTGATGGCACATCACCTTTGCAGTACCTGCGCCACATGTTCCTGTATGCCGACTCCAGCCCAAGGGTAAACTTTGGTCCATCACAGACAGGCGACCTGGACATGAGGTCTCGCAGACTCATCCTCAGATTTGAAAGTGCTGTTATGTCAGAGGCCAACTGCACAGCCAACTGAACATATTCTTCCTCATTTTTAGCAATAAGGTTTCCCAATCCTGTATTTGCAGTAAGATAGGGTGTATCAGAAGACAATTTCTATAGGATACTTTTAGAGTCAGGTAGAAAAGATGCATTAAAATCCGCCTAAAATATTGGTCCCAGATACAGAGTTTACTAAGGGAAAAGAATTATTGTCCCATTATTGTAAACAGTTTGAAGGGTATAGACGTATCTTCTTCAAGCCCTTCTCCAAGCTCTTGGAAAGTCTATCTCAGATGTCCTGGAGTTTATGACACATATCCTCTCTTAACCATGTTTTAATTTCACACTTCTGCTTGCTTAATTTATATATTTATCGGGATAAATGAAGGCAGTTAAAGCAAGGATTGGTATTTGGTCAAACCATACATGGCATGCCAGATACACATCAATCAACATGCAGAACAGAAAATTACTTACCCACTGTGCTGAGAATACTAACACCGACATTGTGTGCATGTACTGAACCGGCCATAGTAACACATGGAACGCCCATATATAAAGATTCACATGTCGTGGTTGTTCCAGCATAAGGAAAAGTATCCAAACTACACAGAAGAGAAAACACGGGTTAGAACTTAGATCCTCCAAACCGGATCCAACGGAGAACAATAAAACTGAAGTCCTCCCTAAACTGGATGACCAGCATAAATGAATAAAGGGAGACTATATTGCATGCACATCATAAGTTCTCGTGTGATCCTCTAAATTTCTACCCAAGATTTAAATGAAAGCTCATTTTGCACATAATAACTGTTAAACAAAGTGATCTTTAAAAGTAGCCTCCCTACCTCTGCAAACATGGATAGATACACATGACAACCATGAAGCCAAGGAAAACTGCATGTAATATCTAACGTGCACCTTTGACAACGCAATATTGCAAGAAATGCAATAAAGATCTGACACTGATTCTTATATACAGACCAATTCGAAAATTGAATGCAAGAGGAAGGATTTATGTTTTAGCTCAGGAACCAACTATAAATTACTTTGGTATCTGCTTTCCTTGGTAGTCATTAACCTATAAAGTAACCCTTCAGAGAAAGCTGTAAAATAATATTTATCTACATATTCATTAAACATCAGTGCTATAATTTATTGGATGAATATTATGAAACAACCACTGAACATAAATATCCTGAGTACATGTTACCACTACACCACTTCCAAGGGATAAGGTACTCTTTCCATCTGTTTTCTTTCTTGATTTTCCCAACAATATAGCCCTCCCATTACATAAGAAAAGGAAAACAATGATAACAAAAGGTATTTATTGTCAATATATAGTACCTAATTTCTCATATGAGCTGTTCCGATAGGCATTTAAAATCTCAAGTTACAGACAAATCCCTAATTTCTCATATAGGGAAACAACTTTATTTTCCTTCATCATCGAAAAGATATTACTGAACATGACATGTAAACTATTGTAAGAAAAACATCAACATTTTACCTTATGTCCATGAGAGAATATGCTTGCATATGATCGTAATTGAGTAAAATTAGAGGCAGAAGATCAACACGTAGTGGTTCCAACCCCAGCTGCTCCAATGTTGAAAGAAATCTCTCTCTCACACTATCGCAACTAAAGGGCTTACATTTTACTACAAGGCGAGAATTTGGAATTGCTGAGAGAATTCTTGCCCAAACTTGCAGCACTTTTGGTGTGATCTGATAAGAGACGAGAAGATATAAGAGTGAGTAAAAGCAATATATGATAACTAAGCTGAATGCTTGTGCTTTTAGGCAATACATGATTACAAGAAAACAGTAGCCAAAATCTAACATATTCAATACCTTTGCAAGATTATTAAAACTTCCAAATGTAATAAAGCCATTGGAAAGAGCTGGAGTAGGGGAAACAGGCCCTGCCTCAGGGGAAGGTGTATAACAAAGGAAGCATTCCGGTAATCGAACTAGCTCCTCAACATGCCTTCATTGTTATACAAGTATTATGTTATAAACAGACAATTTTACAGAAAAATGTAAAACAACACTCATGCTTGAATGCGCTACAGGGAAGAAGAAAAAATTAAAAGGTAAGAATAATAGTAGTTGACATACTTCTGCTTTGAATCAGGAGAATCTGCCAGTGAATCTGTGATTCTATAATCAATCGCTGGCAAACCAGTTGTGTTTGGGTAACCAATCCAAGTAACCTGTACATCCAGCAATAACAGGTTAGCTACCTTAAGAATAAAATCTAGTACATACAAAAAATGCAGCAATAAATGAATAATGAGTGATGCACATGGCAACTGAAAGGTACAAGTTTGATATGAGGCCCCTCGGCTTTTAAACTCAACAAAAGTTTCAAACCCTCGATAATAAAGTAATGCATGATGCTATAAGTTGCACCCAAAAAATTAAGGGGAGATGCAGCTGCAATTCCAGGATAAACATGCCCTTTAAGGTTACTCAATTTCCAGATTTTCCCAGGCCAACACAAATTGTACATTTGCAATATACTATTAAGTCTATAACATATAATTTTTTATGGCAATAAAGTTGATATATGTTTTACATATTTCTACAAGATGCACATCACAAAAGATACAACTCAAAACAAAAATTGCCTAAGCAAGATCAGAACCCCATTCAGCATACCTGAACAGGTGCAGGCCGGCATGCCATTGTTCCCAACTTATTGTTAGCAGTATGACCAGTAAGTTCCACCAAGATATCAATCTTGTCTTCCCTAACAATGCTTGCAACTTTTTTTTCATCAATCCCATAAATATCTCTCCAGATCCCACCCTTTTTCAAGACTCTCTCCCTAAACCTGATAGTCTTAGCATCTGCCTGTGACATTGTAAAGCAATCAATACCAGAAAAAATAGATTCCCATAGCATTTGGCCATTTGCCATAAAGGCAATAAAAAATTCAAAAAAAAAATTGAAATAAATCAAAAGGCATTAGAAGGTGTAAATTTACCAAAAATGGAGCAATAAGTAAGAAAAATATGAACAAACCCTATGAAAGTGGATATAATATTATAATAGATAGGGGAAAAGATAAAGAGAGAGGCATCATATGTACAAAAATAATGACAGGTATGCAGTACTTGTGGTTTGAAGGCAATAAAGGTGCGTATAGGTTAAACTTTGTGATTATGTCAGTGGTTGCTCATGGCATCGTATTGATTGCTGTTGGCTGTGGTTGTGGTGGTACTTACAACTAAATAGTTGTGAAGCAGTAACAGTTTAAAACCCATGCAGTGTGAACTTAGTGATTATGTTAGTGATAGCTCATCAGTGCTGGAGGGACTAGTGAATGCTAAACAATAAACATTGCAAACATCAAAATGCAGAAACCAACAGTGGCAATGATACATGCAACAGAAAGAAGCAACAGTAAAATTAGGCAATGATCAAAGCTGCTATTGTAAGAGTCTTAGTAGCTGTCTTGCTAATGTCAAACTTGACCTAAGTGAACTTCTGAGCTACTAACAAATAATGGAAAATTATACGAGTGAAGGAAGGAATCAAATGTATGCTATTTCTAATCAATGGACAGGAGACAGGAAATTACAAAAAGAAAAAAGAAATCATTGTATATCTGCCAGAGGATTGCGAGAAGTTGAGTACAAATAAAAAGCCATACAGGGGGAGAGGAATAGAGAGAGAGAGAGATGAATATTTCCCCAATATATATATGGATTTAAAATAAATGTTACAATAAGACTTGAAAAAAAAAATGTTTGCAACATGTAGAAATGAGAAAAATCAAAAGCAAACTTCCGAGAAAAATGGACAACAAGCGACAGATGAAAATATAGAAATGAGAAAAATCACTACCTTCACAACTGCAGAATAAACAACCACTTTGTATTTTGCATATTCATGGTGGGCAAGAGGAGCTTCTATAAAATATGATACAGAGTGAGTAAAATAATCGGGAGATACATATCCAATCACTAAGGGTCGTTCCGGATCTTTAAGATTGTCCCAAGAAGTGTGCTGTGAGAATAGCCTCATAAAGCGTCTACCCCAGTCCCTGCATATATTCAGCTGCATCAGCAAAGCTAGAATTCCTCAATTTCCAGAGCAAAGTGCTAATGGAAAACAGAACACTAAAATAGATTAATACGAAAAGCAATAAAAAACTACACAACATCATTTTATATGATAGCCCAATATTCTTCGTTAAGATTATAAGATTAGATTAGAGAAGTGGAAAAAAATTAGGCTATCCTTTCTCTTATAATATAGCTCACAAAATGCTAATAGCACATCATTACATTCACTCGATAACAAGAATGAAAAGCAACCATGCAAAACTATGAGGAATCAGTTGAAACCTGTGAGCCACAAAAAGTTTATCATCTTGTCCTTCATGAATGTAGTTCATTGCAAGCAATCGGTTCTGCAACAAAATGTTCAACTGAAATCAAAAACAGAACTTTCCAGAGTGTTCAACAAACACTTTAAGATGAGTGCCAACTATTCAAGACACATTACTTGTTTACAACAAGCATAAAACATAGATGCAGATTTAAATTGACAAATCTCTCTCTGATAGAGATTCAGAGAGACAGACAGAGGAAGGTCTTTATTTTTTATGGGGGGTCTTGATTATGCTAATGCACTTAAAGATGTTTTATTCGTAAACAGCCTGAAAAGCGTTTCGACACTGTCACTCAAGCCACTGTGTGACAATGCCAAATACTTGCATACCTGGGGAGAGATTTGATATCCATATGTTTTTGAAAATGGATACATCTTACACAATTGACAATATGTCAATAACACATGCACGCACATCTGACATGTACCACTAATGAACTAAAGGAGAAGATTTTCATTTCAGTTAGATGTAGCATTCACAAAACGTTGCAATGGTGTTTCCCCATTCATATCAAAACAACACCGTTCACTATTGATCAAGCAATCAAACCTGGAATGGAGCATAAACAATAAAAAAAAAAAATAGCGGCACTTGTGGGAGTAAATCTCATTAAAGTTAAGAGCAAAATACCTGGCCTGCATTTCGTGAATCAGGATCTATTTTAAGGCATTGCTCATATGCATCAATAGCCATAGAAATATTGCCAGCATCTCTGTAAAGAACCCCTGTAATAAAAAAATCAGAAAATTGATTATACAAGTAGAAAACTCGCCGTACCATTTCTGATGTCAATACGGGGGTCTAAAAGGTGTTTGGCATTAACTCTTACATATGGGAGTACGTATCTTCATGCACTGCATTTTAAAAGATCCAACCTTCTGTGCTCTTTAGAAGGAAACATTTTGCTTCTGGGCACGACTTAAATTTCTAATAAAGATACCCCGAATTCCCATCCACCCCTTTCAACCCCAAGTCCCAAAGAATGCAATGATAGGTAAAAATCCTATGAAAAGGAGAGAAAAACAGGACACTGAAGACTGAAGGAATTCCGAAAACAATTTTGGAAACCTCCTTCAACTCATTTAGGCCTATGTTTATAGAATTAGCAAGAGCAGGCCTCAGTAATTTGTAGATGGCTTGAGATAGGTCGAATCTCACTCCCCTCATAGTTAAATGTGATTCTATTAGGATCATAACAAGACATATGCCAACCAAATTCAATGACTAAAACTAACCATATCATTCAATTTAGGTACTTCCTGCTAATAACAATCCCATCATGATACAAGATAGTCACCAAGGTCCAAATCGTTGACCGAATGTAAATGCCAAAGTTCCAATAAAAGAAAACCCATGAGAGATGAATAAATAAAAAGAGAGAGAGTGACCTAAGTTGTTATATGCTTCCGCATATGTGGGATTTGCAATTATAGCTTTCTCAATCATGCTTGCAGCAGCATCCATCTTACCCTGCCAATAACAGAGAAGGAAGCTGGTGACTAACCGAAATATGAACATTCAGTTCTGACACCTAGAAGGATTTGAAAGGATACCTGAACAGTGTAGACAACTCCAAGATTGTTCAATGACTGTGAGAAGTTTGGTTTGATTGACAAAGCCATCTGCAAATTGGTAATAAACAAAATCACAATCAAAAATCATAAAGGAGATGGTAATGTCAAAGCCTGTATCCTAGAGAGGAAAACAAAAATAACTTTTTGTACAAGTGCCAGCATTGCCTGATAACACTCTACTGCTTTATCAAGGTTGTCTCTGTCTTTGTATATTACTCCCAAATTATTGCACGCCTCTGCACAATGGGGATTGAAGTGGAAAGCAAGTTCATAGAACACAATTGCCTGCATAAACAGAATTTGATTGCAAACACCATATCAGATTGACTAAACCAATCACGAGAAAATCCAGTTGAGTAAGGTTTCCATTGCAATAATAAAAAACTTACCATGTCAAACTTAAGCATTTCACCATAAGCAACCCCAAGATTGTACATAGCATCAGCATAGTGCCAGTTATAATACAAAGCCTTCTTGTAATATGCTATACCCTGATCAATATCTCCCTCCAATTTAACCTATATACACATGTTACTGATCCAAAATCAGGTATAAAAAGATTGAAAATTTTCTCAAACTGAGTAAAAAGAAAAAGGAAAATGGGATTATGTCAAGGATGAGTTCGCATATGTTCCATCACACGGAATGAAATGTCAAATTTGCCAATGCAACTACACTACTACATACACCTCTTGAGACATTGGCACAATACACCAAATCTGCCATTTCTTAAACTAGTCTAGCCACTAGAGAAAAATCCCAATAAACCAATTATGATGTTGAAGTTAAAAACATAAAAATAAAAAAGTAACAAAACCAAAACAGACTTCAAACACATAAGGGTAACACGAGTACTTAGATACAATCAAGATACCAATATGGCAGCAAAAACAAAAGAAATCACCTTTGTTCCTAAATCTGTCAAGGCTATTGCCATATTATTCTTTGCAATCTCGAAGTTTGGTGAAACAGCTAGACACCTGAGACAGCATTGCAAATAAACAAGCATGGCATGAGCAAGGATTATCCAACAACAAAATTTTCAACTACCATACGCAAGCACCAATTTAGACCAACAAAATATGCAAACAGCAGACTACCTCTCGTAACAAGCAATAGCAGACTCCAAGTCACCGCGATTTTTGTAAATAACGCCCATGTTGCAATATGCTTCAGCATACATCGGCCTCTCCAATGCAGCCTTCTCATAGCAAGTAAGCGCCGTGTCAAATTGCATCATTTCAGAGTAGACAACACCAAGGTTATAATAAGCAGGCTGCATTGACAGAGGTGGATACAATATGAATATGTTAAACAATAAAAAGAAAGGCAGAAACGTTGGAAAGTTGGAAGAATATGAAATTACAGCATAGTGTGGATCTGTCTTCAAAGCTTCATAATACTTCTGCAATCCATCTTGAGTGTTGCCAGCAAGCTTTAAACTAGTTCCAAGATCTGTTAATACAATGGCTAGGCATTCAGCAGCAGGTTTGTATGAAGGGTCTGCATTCAGAGCCTTTTGATACGACTGTTCCAAGAATAATTAATTGTTAAATGGTATATCTTCAACTTTAAACATAGTTAACATACAGCACAATCCGCTAATAGATGACATACATACGATCAAAGGTCAAAAACCATAGTTAAGTGCCACGATGAAGTCATTTTGACCATGAAGCGTGCTCAAAGTTTTTCTCATGCACACAGTCAGTAACTAGTAATTCATCTAAAAGGGAGGGTAGAATACAAGGTAATAACAATCACTAAAACATTGCAGTACACCTGCCATGCAACTTTACATCTTTACTCATCAAAGAAATTTTCTTTTCTTTTTCTCTTCCACAAATGTAAGTGATAGGAGCATACCTCAGCAGCCTCCCTTAGGCGGCCCTCATCTTTGTACAAAATACCACAATGCGTGAGGGCACATGCATTCTCCGAGTCCAACTTGATGGCCTCCGTGAAACTGTCAAAAGCAAGCCTTCCCATATTCTTCATTTGCAAGCATATTCCTTTTCCAATATGAGCTTCCACATTTCCGGCATCTTTCCCCAATACAGTCTCGTAAAGACTAAGAGCATCAGAAAACTTGTTCCTTGAACGAAGAATGTTGGCATAAGCAATCGTCTCTTTCACTTCAAAACTCTTCCCCCCTTCCGGAGTTACACCAGCAAGAAGAGAGCCACTGGTACTAGGAGAAGGCTGTGAACAGTTCAAGAATCCATTTTCTACAACTGGGTCCCCTTCTTTCCCATTACAACCATCTTTATCCGTCCAAGCCATTTGGGTTTCAATAAAACCTCCCAATTTCTTGGACCAAATCCAACCTACAAACACATTCAACATAAAGATTCAAACTTTAACCACAAAATTCAAAACTTTAAACCCCAAAATATTCAAAAATCTGTATAATGCTGGACTCCAATCCTAAACCCTATATGGGCATTAAGCCATTAACAGCATTACTCTCAAAACAAAACTAATTACAACCCTAAACCCTAACACAGCGCGATCACAGTAGCAACTCCACTAAAACCGATCATTAAGTAATCAAAAAGAAACCCTAACGAATACCCAGAAGCTGATCGCTCTGGGAATTCAAAAATTACGGATTTTGATAACAATTTCACTCCAATTCAACTCAACAAGGCTTCAAGAGCTCGAAGAGGAACTGAGAAAGAGAAACTGCAAGTTCCAAAAACCAGGAATTTCAAAAAAAAAAAAAAAAAAACTTACAGTGGGATTTCACTGAGCTCCTTCAAGGGTAGAGAAGAGAGAGAAAGAAGAAGGGTCCGGGCTCTCTGTGTCTGGGAAGGCCAGAGAGTCCGAGTTTGGGTCCGTTAATCAAAGCACGGCGTTTGGGAAACGAAAAACATGAGGGAAGGGGAGAATCGGGTGTCGGGTTAACCCAGGGTTACGTTTGGAATTGCTTATATAGCACTGCGCTTCAAGAGTCCCAAAGACCGCGCAAACTCGGCGACTCGCGGCGTGGGAATTACGGGGAGGGGTCGTTGTCGGTAGCCTAAGGACCACGTCCGACAGTCTCGACTAGGAGGGGTATACTTGGTACTTTATTTGGGAGTGCGTAAACTTGGAGGAACAATGGGGGCACGATTTTAAACCTAAGGCCTTCCAATAGTAGTAGCCACTTTGATATAATCCCATGCCTCTTTTCGAAAGCCAGTTCCCCACGAGCAATGGTCTGTTAGTGTTGATATGTCGTCAAAAAAAGAAGTTGTGTGTTGATACATAAGAGAAAGAAAAAAAGAAAAAAAAAATCAGTTTCATTGATAAAAAATTTTCATTTTTTTTTCTTTTTGGAAACTGATACAATTTTTTCGTTAATTATAAAATGACACAATGTTGTATTTTTTTTGAGAAAGTATTTGAAATTTTTAGACTTTACTTTAATCAATTAACTGACATCTTTTTATTGATTTAAAGCGGTTTTGACTAGTCTTTTCATCTGAAAAATTAAGAAAAAATGTATATTCATTTTTTGTCAATTGATTTGTATGTCCACCCTCCACTGGGTTCTCCCCTCCCCCTTTTGTAAAATGTTTTGGTTAAGTGATACAAGAATTTGGTCAAGCCGCCTTCCAAAAAACATAAAACATTTTTACTACTAATAAACTTATATTCGTGGTGAAGCCTTATTGAATAATCAAACAACAAAATTAGTGATCTGATCGCCAGGAGCCTCGGAAATATATAATAAGAGGGTAAATGTTATTATTAGTTTGGTAGATCAATAGATTGGACTAATCCAACTCAATGAAGAGATTGCTTGTATTGCAACATATTCGTAATATCTTCAAATATTACACTACTTAATACCTAGTTAGTTAATTCATAAATTAATAACGAATTTTTTTATAGAAAAAAAATCTCATTTTCCGAATGATTCTCAAAGATTGGGAAAATTTTGCCTTTTTTCCATAATTTTTACTGTAAAAAATGCGAAAAATATTTTTTTAATAAAAAAAGTCATGTTTAGTTCTTCAAATTGGTAATTTATTATTGTAAGTCACCCTCTATGTAGATTTTCCTCAAATCCAACTGTTGTGATAGGTCGAAACCATAGAGTATAGCTTCTACTTCAACTGTACGGAGCAGCAATAAACTTTTATAATTAAAAGATTATACAATTAATAATCATAAACATTTAAAAAGTTATTATTTACACACTTTATTTATTCAACAACTTAGATGTGTTGAAGTTTTGTCTATCCAAATAGTAATATTGGAAAAGAAAAAAAAAAGTATGATTCACCTTGATTTTTTATTCAAAATTTATGTTTCAGAAATCATATTAACTACATATAAATACTAGAAATTCTAAGTATCAATATGTATTTTTACATCAGTACTTTTCATTTAAAAAATTAAAACGTACATATAGAAATTTATAATTTGTTGTTTCCGTATTTTATCGCCAAATTTTTCAAAATATTTTTTCACTAAAAGTTACCAATTATCCCTTTCAAGAAAAAGTTACCAATTATTCACGTACATATTTTTAACGTTTAATTCTTATTCCAAATATTACTAACTACGCTTTAACATCAGGATGATCTAATATTTTCAATACATTTGTGCTTCCACCATCCACTGAGTTTGGCACAAAGCAGTAAAGGGCTGCTAAAGATACCTATCTGATTCTGTAACAGCCTATCATTTACTTACCAGAGCCTCATCCACAATTATATAAAACATTGAAATTACTTGAATCAAATTTTGAATGTGAAATTCATATATTGTGTACGAATGAATTCAACATCAAATAGAAAGCAAACAATTAACAATTCAGGGGAAAAGAAAACATACACATAAATGATTAACATTTTTCAGATGGGGATTGTTGTTGAAAAGCACAAGCCAATTATTCACCATTCATCAATGTGATTTTGACATTTGACATGCAATTAGAGTTTATGGGCATATTTCTCCCCGTATGACACTACTTCCAATCAATAAGGGATCAAACCCGCCACCTCATGTGCCAAAGTAAAACGGTTGTTCCTCCTTTCGATTCCAATGAGAATTGAGTTTTTTTCTCTAGAGACAAAAACTATTTCTCAAGAAAGTTCCATTAATCTCTAGAGGAAAAGGAATCAGCTCTTGTCTATCTATACAATAAAGGTCAAAGTAGGAACACAGAAAAACAATTGACAGTCAAATTGGTCTACGTTCGTTTTAGACTACTAGGACGTGTGGTTGAATTTTTGAGCAACATCAATAAACAGTATATTCATAATTAGTTTTTCTCCGAAGAAATTATTCAGCAATGGCAAGGAAGGTTTCTAGGCAGATACGGAAAAGGTTGACTAAAATCGTTGTCCAAAATTTTGAAGCTTTATCCTTATGCTACCGCATATCACAGATGTAGTTAATGCGCATCACTCACAAGCTGTTCGCTAATAGCTCCCTTCTGATTAGTAGGTTTATGAGAAACAGTAGCAGCAAAACGAACAGCTTCCTTCCACAAGACTTGATCATGCAATCAGTTCTACCCCGACCTCGACACTAGATTACATCCGGTGTTACCTTGTTTTCCCTTCTTGGCTAGTCGACATCAACAATGCAATTGCGAATAAGCACCATTTGCCCTAGGCCTCATAAAAAAACCCGCAGATCAAGTGAGCCGATGGAGGCCCGCCGGTTCGGAGGGCCAAAAGCTTGGCCCGACCAGTCAAAAAGCCCGCCATAGGCTGGCACGATGGGTAGAGGGCCGAGCTTGGTTTAGGGGTTTAAAACCCGGCCCAGCCCGCCAAAAGACCGTTAGACCTTGCCCGTAAAAGCCCGCAAATAAAAAATATTATATAAATGACACAGAAACCGTTATGCACAACACCTAACTTCAGTAAATTATTGGGATAGAATTAGGAGTTTTACCCTATATGCACGAAAAGCCCTATGTGTATAGTTTATGAGGAATTTCACATTTTGTGATTCTGACTTTTCTAGAAAGAGTTATGGCAATTTAAGTGAAGGCAGTTCAGCTTGAATGAGAATCTGCAACACGTAAACTGTTGTGCAAAACACCTAATTTCGCCGAATTACTGGGAATTGCTCAGATGGAATTAAGAGATGTACCCTATATGCATGGAAAGCCCCATGTGTCTAATTTCTAAAGAATTTTACGAGTTGCAATTCCGACTTTTCTAGAACTAGTTATGGCAATTTATGTGAAGGTAGTTCAGCTTGAATGATAATCTACAACACATAAACTATTGTGCATAACACCTAATTTCGCTGAATTACTGGGAACTACTCAGATGGAATTAAGAGTTGTACCTTATATTCATGGAAAGCCTCATGTGTCTAATTTCTGAGAAATTTTACGGTTTGTTATTCCAACTTTTCTAGAAAGAGTTATGGCAATTTAAGTGAAGGCAGTTCTGCTTAGATGAGAATCTGCAACATCTTTTACAAGTTCATGTCTAGAACCAAACTTCACTAAATTACTGGGAATTGCTTGGATAGAATTAGGAGCTATACCCTATATGCATGAAAATCCCTATGTGTCTAGTTTCTGAAGAATTTTATGGTTTGCAATTCCGTCTTTTCTAGAAAGAGTTATGCCAATTTAAGTGAAAGCAGTTCAGCTTGGACGGGAATATGCAACATCTTTTACAAGTTTTTGTCTAGAAGGCCCAACACATATATTTGGACATCTTCAGTGTGCCACATCATCATTATATGTGTGTATCTCTTTGTGTAAGTGTAAATTTGTTGTAATTTGGCTTATGGTGAAATTGGACGTTCTCATACTTCTGTATAAAATATTTCCATATATATTATACATATCATGACTATGGTTGACCGATTCGATCGGATTCGAAAATATGGTGAAATTGGTTTAAAAAATTTACCACACTAATAATTTATTATAATAATATTATCCAAATGTCGGTTTTTCTATTTTATTTGAATTGATAGAGGTTGCCATTTGGAGTGTATGATATATAAATATAGGTTTCTAAGAGTAACTAAGTTTGACCTAACTAATTGAATTCGAAACGAGAACCAAATTGGCTGAATTTTCTACAACCACCATAAAACATTACAATCTCTCCATTGAGTTATTGGTTTTTCCGAATTCATTTTCCATTTCATGGTTGTTTTAGAATGAACCTCAACAATTTAAATGCAATGTATAAGTCAATACAACTTTAGGAGAAAAAATGGTATAGGATAATTAAAATTAAATTTTTGATCTTATGTTCATGCACAACTATCGATGGAATATTTACAGACGTAATGTGAAAAAATAAGCATGTTTCGCAGTCGTCATCTCATCGGTCAACTAAGAAGACATACAAATGACGACGGTTGACCAATACGATCGGATTCGAAAATATAGTGAAATTGGCCAACAAATTCATTTCCCACTTCATGTTTGCTTTAGAATGAACCTCAACAATTTAAATACAATGTATAAGTTATATAACTTTAGGAGGCAAATTGGTATAGACCACGTATTTGTAATTAAAATTGAAATTTTTATCTTATGTCTACTGATGTAGGACGGGAATGGGCCTAGTTTAGCAAGAAAATTGGAAAAATAAAGAAGCAACGTGGAATCAAGAAAAGTGATTGGAAAATAGGTAATTCAAGCATAATGAGGTTATTAGCCGCCGCAATATTCAAGAAAATGATGTTTTGGACTTTTCAGGTTTCTCGTGTGAAAAGTCAGGTTCCGGATTGTAAATCAGATTGGAGTAAATTTTAGCCAGAATGTCTATTTGAGACGCATGATAGCTTTCTGGAATGGGAACAACGAGATCTTCAAGACTCATTTTAGTGAGCCCTAATAAATTTAGGCCCAAAATATATCGTTTTAATTATCTGATCCGGGATTTAATATTTAGTTACATTTGTTTTAGGATTCTTTTTATATTAGGTTTAGTTTCATTTTTAATTTAGATTTGTTAGGATTTCTTGATAGGTTATGATTTAGGGTTTTTGATGCCTATATAAGCATCATCATGCTTTGTATTAAAATCAGCTTATGATATCAAATTTAATAAAATTGATAGATTTCCTCTATTTTTCGGGTGGACTTCAGAACTATGTCTTTCAGGATTTATCGCTTGTAAACTCCGTTACTTCCGACTGCGTCAGGTGGTATCAGAGCAGGTCTTCCCTGTCTCTCTTATTTATCTTGATTATCCATGGGTGACGAACGTACTACCCCAGTTACAAGAGCGGATTTGGATGCCCTTACTGTTCAAATAACTGCTGCTGTGAACACTCAAATGGCAGCCATGAACGCTCAAATGGCAAAATTTCGTAAGTTGTTGGAAGGAACGAACAATAACAACAACAATAGAGGCGGGGAAGGACAAAATGCTAGAGCTCTATGTGGTGGTGGAGGTGATATTAATTATGATTTCGAGGATCTCATAACTAAGGCTGATATTCCCTACTTTTCTGGTTACATGAGTGTGGAGGATTTTTTGGATTGGCAGGTTGAAGTGGATAGATTCTTTAAGATCATAGAGGTTCCAAAACACAAGCAGGCTAAGGTGGTTTCTCAAAAGCTGAAAAAAAGATGCTACTTATTGGTGGGATCAGTTGTAGAGTTCTCGTCAGAGGCAAGGAAAAGAGCGCGTTCGGACATGGCGGAAGATGAAAGGTCTTCTTAGCGAAAAAAAATTTGTCTAGAGATTTTTCGATCAAGAATTACCTTCCTACGGTTTTTGAGAAGAAGTTAAAGTGCAAAGAGTTTTCTTTGCCCGTTGAGATTAATAGTTTATCTGAAGAAAAGCCAGAAGAATTTCTAATGGAAGAAGCTGTAAAGACCCGAAATTTCAGTTAAATATTTCGTAATTCAATACTTCCCAAATTATATGAATTATGAGTTGTGAGTGTGATTCGAATGTCGTTATTTGAGAAATTTGGTTTCGAATGATTTTAGTATCGAAATTTAACGTTATTTAGGGTTATTAAAATTGACATATTTTTACGTAAGGAATTTGAGGAAACTTCTTTCATGAAAGTCGTAGAGTTCGTCGATACGAGTTCGTGCATATGCGGAACACAAGAATCGGAGTTTGTAGGAAGAAGTTATGACATTTAGAAGTTTTCGATTTTGTATATATATATAGGTTAACATTTTTGGGAAAAATCTGAAAAAAATCAGAAACCTAGATTTTTCTCTCTCTCTCTCTCGCGCGGCACCGAACCAAAGGCAAAAACAGAGCCAAACTTCTCCGGTTGAGTTCTTGCTCCTCCGGCCACCGTTTGACGTCAAACCACCTCCCACGGCTTCGCCTTGACCTTGTGCAGCTGCCAGAGGCAGCCTTGCTCCGTGGCACGGCTTGTAGCAGCGGCGGAAAGCTGGTTTTCCATTTTCGGCAGTTTTGAGTGCGAAGCGAATATCTCGAGTTCTAGACCACCAAATTACGAGTTCTTTATCTCGTTGAACTCGTATGGAGGAGTAGAACATGCAGTAAAAAGGACAGCACCAGAAGTGGAGGTTTTCACGCTCTTCGGAGAGCATATCGGTTTCTGCAGTTTTTCCGGCCAAACCGGACTGTTTTTGGTAAGTTTCGGCCACTTCCACTCATTTTCTCACTTCGTGTTAGTTATGAAAGTTGCTCAAAATGATGAAACGAAGGGGATGAGCTTGGCCCCGGCACAATTGGTGGTGGTCGGGGGTGGCTCTGCCCTAAACTCCGGCGGCCCTCTCCGGTCACCTCCGGGGGTGTCATGAGTAGTTTCTGCTCATTTTTAGATTCTACATGTCGATACGATCATTTTGATATATAGCATGCGAATTTTGGATATCGTATGAATTAGTTATGAATTTTACGATTTCGATTGATTTCGATCGCTCAATTTGTGATTTATGAAGTTTGGACCGTCCGATAGAATTCTAGTTTTGATATAATGATCGTAGGACTGTCCCGGTGACCTTGTCTGGTCACGGGTGAAGATCCGACCGTGGGATCTTCATATAAGTGTGTTTTTGGAAATTATACGCTAAGTTAATTATCGTTTTGATTAGGTATTTGACGGATTTGTTAGCGGACGATTGTGAATCGTATTTTGGGCTGTAAGAAGACGCAGCGGGAGTTTAGAGGTGAGTAAATCTCACTTGGTTCATTTACGAACCGAATTTCCTTAATTGCTCAATTTATTGTTAAGTGTGAGAAAATGGTTTTTAAGAAATGTGTTTTAAAGTATATTAAAAATGAATTTCTTGAGTTTGTATCATGTGAACTATAGTTGGTATTAGTGATCATTCCTGTGTGGATGGTTACGTATATATATATTTACGTGATTATATATTGAATGGTGTGACCTTGAGGTGTGGAATCGTGTTAATATGTTGTTGATAATGTTGATAATATGATTTTAATTATGTTGTTAATATTTGATAAATGTTGGTGATAAACATGTTGATTTTGTGAGTTGAATAGAAGGTAGAGAAACGTAGGATTCCGAGGATCGAATGGTCCAAGGATCTTTGGTTAATGATAACCGGAGTGTATGTGTTCTGAGGACAGAGAGGTCCAAAGTTCGACCGTTAAATAATAACGGGGATATATTGTTCTGATGACATGAAATGGTCCAAAGTTCGCGGGTTACTGAGTAACCTGGAGATGCCGTTACTTGACCCTGGGCCAAGGTGTCAGAGGTAACGAGGCAGTTAGAGCTCTAACGTGGGTGCCAAAGTGGCGATAGTTGTGATTAGGTGCCAAAGTGGCGAGAGTTGTGATTTGGTGATTGTGGAAATGTGTTCCATGTTGTTTCATGTGTGTTGGATTGATGTTGCTTGTGGTTGTTGAGATTGTTGGATGTTTACTTGAGATAAATGAGTTGTGGTCTAATAAATCAACCGTTCATTCTTATTTACTCACACGAGCTTTCAGAAAGCTTACCGGGTTTTGTGTTGTTGCAATCCCGGTACACTATTCAAATGGTGTAGCGGATAATCCTGCAGGTCAGGATAATCAGGGTGGTGAGCGAGCTGCGTAGGACAGCAGGGTTGAGACCAGCACTTGGTCTATTTTGGTGTGTTTTTGTAGACTCTTGTGAGCAGAACATTTTATTTATGTTAGTATTGTAGTAATTGACTCGAGAGATAGTTTGCTACGAGGTTTGTGTTATAGTTTATGAGATATTGGTTTTGAGAAAAAAATTTAGGACGTGATTTGTTTAGTTGTATTCATGTTTCGGATTTGAATTTATTATTCGAAATTCGGGGCGTGACAGAAGCTCTACTAAAAATCATCCATGATAACCAAGAAGAGGTTAAAGATGAAATTGTTCATGTAGACATAGTTATTAATAATGAAGAAGTCTTAGATCTTGAAATAAATCATTTAAAACCTGATGTCATTCAAAAATGCAACCTTGAGAGCCAAGAAGAATCTACTAAGGTTACCTATGAAAGCCAACATGCATATGACAGACTCATCTATGGTGTTGGGTTCATGATTGTGCCATCAGAATATGCAGAAGATCCGGCCAATAATTCACAGGCTCAATTGTCTAATTTTTTCTCAGGTCTTTTATCTACCTATTCTTGTCCTTTATTCCAGAGGAACTTGAGGGCGAGTTCTTTCAAAGTGGACGAGAATGGGCTTGTTTTAGCTGGAAAACTATAAAAATAAAGAAGCGGCGTGGAATCAAGAAGAGCGATTGAAAAATAGGTAATTCACGCATAATGAGGTTATTAGCCGCTGCAATATCCAAGAAAATTTGGTTTTGGACTTTTTGGGTTTCTCGTGAGAAAAGTCAGGTTCCGGATTGTGAATCAGATTGAAGTAAATTTGGCAAGAATAATATATTTTTGGAATGGGAACGACAAGATCTTCAAGACTCACTTTAGTGAGCCCTATTAAATTTAGGCCAAAATATATCGTTTTAATTATCCGATTCGGGATTTAATATTTATTTACATTTGTTTTAGGATTTTTTTATTTTAGGTTTTTAGTTTCCTTTTTAGTTTAGATTCTTTAGGATTTATCGATAGGTTATGATTTAGGGTTTTGGATGCCTATATAAGCACCATCATGCTTTGTATTAGAATCAGTTTATGATATCAAATTTAATAAAATTTAGCGATTTTCTCTATTTCTCTGGTGAACTCCATAACTCTGTCTTTTAAGGTTTATCGCTTGTAAACCCCGTTACTTCCGACTGCGTCATCTACTCACATCTATCGATCAAATATTTACAAATATAATGTAAAAAAATAAACTCGTTTCGCGGTCGTCACGCCATCGGTCAACCAAGAAAACATACAAATGACTACGGTTGACCAATCCGATTGAATTCGAAACTATGGTAGAATTGACTAAATTTTTAACCATATGCATAATTTATTGTAATAATCACATCCAACGGTCGGTTTTTCCATTTTCTTTGAATTGAGAGAGGTTTCTCTTAGGAATGTATGATATATAAATATAGATTTATAAAAAAATTAGTGTTTTTAAATATTTATTATAAATAAAACCCACAAGGCCAGTCCTGAAAAAGCCCACAAGACCTGCTTTATATGGAGGGGCTTGGATCCTTCGATTTACGATAAATCCCGGCCCGGCCCGTTGATGAGGCTTAATTTGCCCCTCCCTTAAATTTCCCTGGCTTTTGCTCCGTTTACATCAAGTGTCCCTCGAAGGTCATTGCTTTTTAAGTCTGAGCGAGGAGCACATAATTTATAGGATGAATCAGTCAACTAATGAAGAGAAAGCGAAAATATTGAGAGTCAATATAGTATTATATTATTCACAATCGTGTAAATGGTTTATATGCAACCTTATTGTACTAGACATGCATCACATTGTACTATAAATCAGTACAAGGAAACTACTAAATACAAATATTCTCCTATTAATGACTCAAATATTCTCCTATTAATTCTATTAATGACTCAAATATTCTCTTATTAAACATGTTAATGACTGATAAGTCAATACTCCCCCTCAATTTGGGGCATAAATATCCCGAACACCCAACTTGCCTAATGAGTCATGGAACACCTTGCTAGATATCGCTTTAATTAGCATATCTGCAAGTTGTTCCTCAGTTGGAACAAAAGGAAAGACAATCACATTTGCATCAAACTTCTCTTTAATGAAATGTCGATCAACCTCCACATGCTTCTTACGATCATGTTGTGCGGGATTATGAGATATTTCAATTGGAGTATTGTTACCAAAATATAATTGCATAGCTAACTTGTGCTTTAATCCTAAATCTCGAAGTACATTACGTAGTCATAGGAGCTCACACACTCTATGTGCCATGCCTTTATATTCAACATTTTCACTTGATCTTGCAACAACCTTATGCTTCTTACTTCTCCAAGCAACAAGGTTTCTTGCCTTAAAGGTGAAGTACTCAAAAGTAGACTTCTTGTCTGTGATAGAACCAGCCCAATCTGCATATGTATACCCACTAACATCAAGATATTGATGTTTAGAGAACATTAAACCTTTTCTTGGTGGTGACTTTAAATACCTCAAAATTCTTTCCCTGGCTACCTCAATCCCTAAGAAATACTTCAAATCTCCCAGATCCTTCATTTGAAATTATGAGGCCAACTTCTCCTGTAGACTTCCAATTTCCACTAATCATCTCCAGCAATCACCATATCATCCACATATATAATAAGAACATTTACCTTCCTTTTTTGGTATTTTAGAAATAATGTATGATCTGAGTTACTCTGTTTGTACCCAAAGCGCCTCATGGATTGAGTAAACCTACCAAACCATGCATAAGGGGATTGTTTTAGTCCACATAGGAAGTTGTTCGTTCTACTTACAACATCATCATGTGTGTCAGTTGTATGTCTAGGAGGAAGATTCATGTACACTTCTTCTTTTAACTCCCCATGAAGAAGTGCATTCTTGACATCAAATTGATGAAGTGGCCAGTTCAAATTAGCAGCCAAGGATAATAACACCTGAATCGTGTTCATCTTGGCTACTGGAGCAAAGGTCTCATCATAGTCAATTTCATATGTCTAAGTGAATCCCTTAGCCACCAACCTTGCCTTATATATGCTCACTGTGCTATCTGTATTGTGTTTCGCAGTGAAGACCACCTACACCCAACTGTCTTTTTGCCACGGAAAAGTGATACAAGTTCCCAAATGTGGTTTTTCTCAATTTCTTCCTCCATCGCCTTGGCCCACTTAGGATCTCCCCAAGCCTCATACACTTTACTAGGTACAGATACAGAGATATTTGATGCACAAAAGATTCATATGACTTTGATAATTGATGAGTTTCCAAACTAAAAAGAAGTTACCTTCATGTCATAATTTGCTCATACGAACACTGATTTTGGTGTTCTTCATGTCTACGGTTTATGCCCCACAAAATCATTTTGTAACATACAACATAATCATTTTTTTTATTAGACCACAAAATCTTTTTTTTAAAGACCACAAAATCATTACTAAGTGTTCATTAAATATGGCACTACTTTTTTACTATTGAAAAAGAAAACTAAAACTTTGTCTGAATAATGTCTAACTTTTTTTGAAGAAAAAGTTTGACCTATGACTTTCTTTATAAGCTACATCTGTTTGTGATTTGAAAAACCTCTCTCTCTTTCTCTACACCTCTGATTCAGACCAAGACTGAGAAAGAGAACAAAAACCTTTGAGAAAAAAAGTTTGACCTATTACTTTCTTTATAAGTTACATCTGTTTGTGATTTACAAAATCTCTCTCTCGATCTACACCTCTGATTTAGACCAAGACTGGTAAATTGATCATGGCATCGAAGATTTTGAGGGCGGCAAATCTATCAGTGGCTAATGTAGTGGCTACTTATTGTAAGACCACGGTGAACAGCTTATGCAAGTAATTAGAAGCAATCCTTGGTAGTTGTTTGTTTTGTTTTAATGTATTTATTAAATGTTGGGGGGTAGTTGTTTAATAGTTGTGGGGAGTTTTAAAAGGTCTCTAAAAAAGATTTAAAAAGGTTTAGCCCAGACCTATAAAAGGTAGTTCTAGAGCATCTTTATTTAAAGTATTCTCATATTGAAATACTTCAAGGCTTTTCCTGATTTTGCTTAGAAATCTAGGCTCGATGATTGGAGTAATCTTTCCTAGCTCTAAGTGTCATTTCACACTTGGTTTCTGGGTTATCTTGTTTGATTTGCATCAAGTGGTATCAAAGTCGCTTTAGATATGTGACTATTGCAGATCTATGGATGCTAGGTGAGGAGGTGCTACTCAAGGAAACAACAACACCTCATCGAGTATCAATCAAGTAGTTGCTGGTAATGTGGCGACAAGGGAGGATCTGGAAATCTTTCAACAACAATAAAAGCAACTGTAAGATCAAATTGCTTAGCTATGTGCGAGGCTAGAGCAGTTAGGTATTTTTGCTCCTCAAGACCAAAATCTGGAAAGGCAAAGGGGTCCCCAAATGAATGTATACCAATGAAGGAACATAAGGAATCAACCAGCTTTTAAAATGTATCAACAACAACCTTCAGAGCATGATTCTTCGAATGAAGAAGAAGCTGGAAATTTCAGAACGGGACATCCACGGGTATTCAAAAGGTAGGTTGAACAGGATCAAGATCATAGGCTGAAGGCAAAAAATTCTTATTTTTCTAGTGAGGAATAACCCGAGGAGGTCTTGGATTGGTTGAATGTAGTAGAAATAGTCTTTTAGTACTTAGAGATGTCGGAGCATAAGAACCTCAAGTTTGTAGCTATCAAATTAAAGGGGTTCGCTTTCTTGGTGGGAACAAGTTCAAATGTTAAGGATTCAATCTAAAAAAAAGGAAAATCCAGAATTGGATGAAGAAGTAAGCTCATTCATGGTCAGTTCCTTCCCTTGAACTATGAAGGAATCTTATTCCAACAATATCAATTGATCTAGCAATATAACCATTCTATTTGAGAGTGTACAAATGAATTCTACAAGATGAGAACTTGAGTGCAGTTGCCAGAAACATAGATGTAATTCACTCATTGATATATGATGGGTCTAAGGACGAACATTAGAAGGTTGAGCTATAACCTTGTTGGTCATTAGCAACAGTTGTGCAACTAGCCATGAAGATTGAGGCCCAACAAAAATCAGCTAATCGCCGACCAAATCAGTTTGGGAAGAGACAAACACAGTTAGAAGTTAAACCAGTTCAAGGAAATGCAAACCTAAAAACTTGAGGCTACCACCAATAATTTTCAAAATAGTAGAGCGTAATCAAATTCTCCCAAAACACACACCCAATTAAAATTCTAAGTAATAGTTTGAAGGAATTTCTATAACTTAAGTAGTACCTGAGATCAAACTACAAGTAACTTGTTTCTCCACCATTTGAAATTTAAATTTCCCCCCACATTTCTGTCCATTGGGCATTAGCTTGCATCTTGGCTCATTTTGGCCTAATGGTGTAAGAGATTCCCTCTCTCCTCATCTCTAGCTTAGCAGATCTCTATGAGATAAAATGTCTTATCTCCACCTGTTATTCACCATTAACTTATTCTCCTTGTATTTTAGCTATATCTTCTCTCTAACAACTCCACCTCTCTTAAATCCAAACACCAAACTTTATCTCCACTATTTCCACCTCCATAACTTCACCTCTCATCAATTCCACAACTGTCCAACTCTACAAACCAACACTAGGTAGGTTTCGTCACCTCTACAACATAAAGGACAAGCTTAAGACTTGTTAGCATTGAAGCCACCCTCAAGTATAAGGGCTAAGTTATAGAATAAGGGGATTCCGTAAGGATGTCGAACTCATGAAGATTGGCAAATCATTTCCTAGCTAGGGAAAACTTAAGGAAACTAGAAAGAAAGCACACAATTTACAAGTTTACAAAACCAAAGCTCATTACAAGTTGTGCACAAATGGATAGTGAATGTTTCTTTGTTTGTTTAAATGATTGGTTGATTAACCAAACTAAATGCAAGGAAAGTAAACTAAGACTAGTTAAGCTAAGGTTGTAGAAAAATGGATGGAAATTGGGATTTAGATTGTCTACCACTAACCTCCCTTGATGCAACAATGCAATTGATATGAATGATGCTAAACTTATTATCCAATTACCCTCTTAGCATCTGGATAACACTACTAAAGCCTAAACTCTTTTGGTTTTATTAACTCTAACCGGATAAGTCTACAGTTAACTATCTAGGGACAAATTCAATTACCAGATATGTCTCAGTCTTTTTCCCCTAAATGCATAAAGCTTAGAGTTTAGATGACCAAGCAAGCAAACCAATCCTATCTCTAGGTGATTTTAGCTCACTATCTTCACATGCACATGGTGTGCTTTCATGCTCCTCTTTTGCCTAAAGGTAATCAATCTCTTAGCAAAAACTTCATGTCATGGCAAACCCGTTAACTCAAATTGATCAGGTTTACGTAAATGCATTCAACTTTTGATTTAGCATGTGAATGTGACAACATGAATTTCATCAAATCATAAACAAAACATCAATTACAAGCAAGGTTGGCTAGGGCTTTCAACCCTAGCCCCAACAAGTTCACTACTCTCACATAACTAAATAAACAAGCTTCAACATACTACAATACATCAAGTAATTAGAAAGAGATAGAGAGTGAGAGGTGACTATTGATGGTGGTGGAAGTGGTGGTGGAGATGGGCCTCTTATGTCATGGTGTGATGTTGTGGTGGTTGTCTCCTCCTCCTTGCTCCTCAAGCTCCGTAATGGTGTAGGGATGATGAATCTTTGAGTACCCAGTGATGATTTGTAGTGTTGAGATGGCTGTGGAATTGATGGGTGGTGGAAGTGGTGGAAATGAAGTTTGATGTTTGGATTTAAGGGAGGTGGAGTTTTAGAGAGAAGATAGAGCTAAAGTGAAGTGAGAATTGATGAATGGTTGAAGAGATAATGAAGATAAGGTATCTTAGGGTTTCAAAATCAGCTATGTCAGGAGACAAAAGATAGAAGAGATACTCTTACACCATGGTCCCAAATTGGTCCCAAAATGCATGCAAAGCTCCAAAAGGACAATGTGTGGGGAGAGATTTAAATTTCAAATTCCCACCACCATGGTCCTCCTTGGTTGGACTAGAGGTCTTCCATGAGTGGCGGCTTGCCCGAAAGTCGCTGGAAATTTGCAATTTTCTTCCAATTTCCATGTCTTCTTCTCCTAGCTTCAAATCTCCGCGTTTCAAGTCTCATTTGATCATTTTCTTCTCAATGCACGGCTTCCTACAAATAAAAAGAAATAGATTAAAGAAGGTAAAATAGCATAGAAGATAAATCAATTTATATAGTTTTGGGGCACAAATGCATAAGTAATTTGTGACTCAACAAGAATTGTATGTGGGGTACAAATAGCCGCAGCCTTTTATATTTGTCACATGGGGTGTTTATAGTAAATGACAATAAAATATTGTCCAAACCTAATCACCTATTAGATAATATAATGAGATTTAAATTAAAAGACTAGGATACAGTTGAGAGTAAGTCACCCACTTATAAGTCATAGTTTATTTTGTCACTTTTCTGATATGGTATCTCTACTTTCCATCACGCCATTTCACATGCAACCTAACTTAGGTCTGCAAGTACAACTAATTGCCACATTGGAAATTGGAATCCAAATCCCCCATTATAGACTTTGTCAATTATGTTAAAATACAATCGGATTCTTTCAAACGACCAATTTAAGAAACTCTAATACAGGTTCATGATGTGATTGGAGAAGGATTCACTGTAATACCACGTTAAATGACAAAAAGCATGGCTTGCAACTAACATTATTATACTGATTGACAAAGGTGATCAAGTCCACTTTCTAATATATTACTTGTTGTGAGATCCTGAATTTTGAATTTGGTCAAATTTTATTTTTAAGGTTGGAAGTGGAAAGTAGAGTTCGCTATGAGTTCACAGCATTTTTAAGTGAATTTTTTGGATTTCCGAGCTATTTTTAAGGAAACTTTGAATTTTGTTGGGAAGAAATAGAATGCTAACGTGGCAAGTTCTAATTAGTTTATATGAATTACTTAGTGACTAAGGAATACCCATTGCAATTACATTAGTCATGGGACACTTGTCACTTTATAGGACAATGTTTGGTAAATGCTTGACAACTGGCACAAGGAGATTGGTGGATAGCTTAGATTTTGACACATGGTTGTTTCTTATTGGTATATTTTTCTATATATATAGGATTTCAACATTTTTCTCGAGAGAGAGTCTCTGTTTCTAGCTTTCTCTTTAAAACTTCGACGATCATAACGTTTGATCCGTAATTGCGATTCAGGATCTGCAAGTTACAGATTCATCTTGATTCTCTCTTTCTATCCATAGAGGTTGAGTTAGATCAAAGGTAAACTATCGATATACTGGGAGGAGATTTGTATTGTCGAGGTGAGTGGGTTGTGTAATATGTTTTCAAATAATCTTATTTGATATAAAAATGGTGGGAAAACATGATTTTATGTATTTACAAAATAGCTCTCTATTTTCAAGTGAAGCATGTCTATTTGCTAATTAGGCAGAGTTTATATATAATATGTGCTGGATCCATTGTTTAACTAGTCATGGAGCATGTAAACTTCTTGATTGATTGTGTCGAGGTCAGAATGTGTCACACGACGTGAAGTAAATGACTTCGGAATACAGGTGGGGGATTCAGGAAACTCCTCAATTAGTAGTTTTCTTATATTATGTTGTTATTAAAATGATGTATGTTAAGTTGTGTGGTTTGGTTATGTTAAAATGCAATGCATTCTAACCCAACCGTGAGAGATGTTGATGGCTTGAGAGTGAATGTGGCACTAACTTCCTTGGGTTCGATCCCCTTAACCTCCAGAGGGTTAGTTATGTCGGTCGTCCGAGTATCAGTTTATAATGTCGGACTCGGTACGTGTGTGTAGCTAGGTAGTGAACGCTCTCACCACGCTTGCCTGGTTTAAAGTTTATGTGAGGTAAGGTCGTGTAGTGGGTCTACATGACCGACCATTAGGTAATATTTGGTGCACGCATATTTATTTGAGTAACATGCATCGATTTTCAAGTGGGAAAATGTTTTAAAGTTTGTCGTTCTTTAAATGAAATGGTTTGAGTGTGTTTTTATAATGTAGTCATAAGATAATACTCGAATGTTTTCAAACCTAGTCGAGCTGATTCCCTAATCAGTAGCTCGGACGAAAGCTCACCTCTGCAGAAGTGTGGATGCAAGTACTGTGCACTGATGACGGGATTGACGGACGGAGCAGGGTGTGCTGAAACACCTTTGGTGAATAGTCGTAATGGAAATCAGGTTCCGTGCCTGGTCTTGAACAATATCTCTTGAAAGTCATTAATTTAGAATTTGATCGTCCTTATTTCATCTTGAATCGAAATGTGCCAAGTTTTGTAATTCTAGTAATGAATCAGAATCATCTTAGACGAACGAGTCAATAAATGATTTAAAGAGTTTTCCCCTGTACAGTATTTCAACTTTTCCGCTGCGCGTTTTACAAAACTTATCTAGTAAAATTGCCATGCGGGTTTTTAAGATGTAAACTGGGCATCCAGTTTATGTCTTACAGACACGCGACACTGTGACGTGCTCAAACTGAATAAGTACAGTTTGAGGCGTTACAGAACCACCATGAGAGCAAAGATGTTGCACTTCATTCTGGAATCTCGTAATCGATTTGGTGATCACAACAGATAAAGTCAAGGACAAAATTGTATTTAACGTGCTTGACAAACTAGAGTTCTCATGAGCGAGAGCCACATTGAAGAAAAAGTTTTTTTTTTTTTAAATAAAAAATTATTATCTTTCATGTATCTTTGTGTTGTATGTTTGGTGGGTGAATTTCTTTTTCTTCTAAAATAAAGCATTGGTTACTTTGACTGAAATTTTTTCACTGTAGATCACAACTTTCTATTATTCTCGGTCTTAACTTTAACAATGGTTATAGTAATTAAATTGTAGAACATCTGAAATCTATCATATATGCTCATTTGCATAAATGAAATTATAATCTGAGGTAAATTTTTATATATGCTGCAATAGTGTTCAAGGAAATAGTAGTATTTACCTTTAATTAATTTAGAAGTAATATTTTACATGCATATAATTGACTCTTGTAATCCTACATAAAATGAATGTATGTGATTGGTTGAATCCTTTATTATAGTCATGGAACTAATCTTCGCTGAGCTATGGCTAGATATTGTAAATTAATGCAATGGAATGTAAAAACTGACCCAAGTTGTTCTTGCTTATCCTCCGTCATTGCTTGTTGAGCTGAACTTTAAAATTTGGTGTGGAATTCCAAGTTAAACCTGTCACCTCATCTTAATTGCTCGTTCTAAACAGTTCATTTGAGATTAATTTGACTTTCACTTTTTACTGTGCACTTCAATATGGACAAATACTCTCTGCGGACAATATTAATTGTCTGCATTTTTCAGATTTACGAATTTACACGTCATATCCGTCATGTATAATCTCTTTAACATGTACCAAACAGTGGATTCCAAAACGTGGTTCACACAAGATGTTAACCAGTACACAAACCCTTATCGAAAAGGAAAAAAAACAGTACACAAGCCCTTATCTTATGCAATTTTGTCATAAGAAATTCGGACACTGTGCATGCGTGGCTGCTAAGAAAAGCAAGTATCATGCGTGTGGAATCAAATAATCATGAGAACGATGCCACGTGCTTGAAAGAGTCGCTATTAGATATTAAATAGTATGCGCCACCCTTGGAAAGTTGGAAGAGGCTGGTTTGAAACAGTAAATGAAACCAACCTTCTTCTCGACGACCATTAGCTCATCACACCTTCACCTTCCCTTCCCGATCTCATGTTTGAAACATCCCAGTACTACTTATATCTTTATACACAAGTCATAGCTTTGCTAACTTTCAACCACCGATCCATATAATAAAACCCGTGCCAATTCCCATAACTTTCAGACACCCCCATTTTTAATGACCGTATAGCCGCTCCCTCTTTAATTGGAAGTGATAAGAAATATCACATGCTCTGGAATGAGCTATCCCATAGCTGCTGTAACTTCCTTTGAACAGTGTAAGACTCTCCCTCTCTCTCTCTCTCTCTCTCTCTCTCTCTCTCTTCCTTTGAACAGTGTAAGTCTCTCCCTCTCCCTCCCTCCCTCTCTCTCTCTCTCTCTCTCTCTCTCTAGAGAACACTAATCTCATAGCAAACATAAGTTGTGCAGTACTATATATATGCATCTTTTTTTTTTCTTTTTTTCTTTTTTCACGTAATTAATTAAATTACTTTCAAACTTCGTTTTCCCTTTTCCGAATCATTATTGTTGTTAAAGGAGTTCCACAGCTCCGTTTTATGCATGCAAGATAAACTTGTAGCCACAGATATTGCTGATGAGAGTTCATTGATGTGGCTTAAGTTCATGAATCTTTTCCAGAAAAATTGGCTGGGTTATCGGAAAAGCATAGCTTATTGGATGCTTGATAATAAAATAGTATTTTTTTTTATACAAAAATACCATTTGATAATGAAATGGTTATAACAAGAGACTTTTAGGGATTTTGGTTGTCAATTTGATTAGGTACATAGAATATTATGATGATAAGCCTACCGTTTTCACTTTCCAGTTTGTTAGGACGAGGACCACCTTCAGGCGTCATTCTTCACAGTGGAGGTAATAATATTTAGTGTCGATGCCCTATATATATATATATATATATATATATATATGGGCGGACGTCCTCAGTGTTGCAGCACTGCAGACGTCCATGCTTTCTAAACAATCAGGTGCCGACGGAGGCCAGGGGCATTTCGGACGGTTTCACCATGAAGATGAAGGCCAAGGAGATTGAGGTCGAAGTTTCTGGGCAACGACCTCACCCGAAACTTCAAGCCCGGTCAAGGTAGATTGCAAACTAGTAGACGGCGAGTCCACCGACAAGAGGAAGCTCAAGATCGAGGCTTGGCCTCCGTCCGACAAGAGCCGCTCCGCTGTCGGCGCTTGATGGCTGAGAAAGCATAGATGTCCGCACTTTTGCGGTACTGCAGATGTCCGCTTCTGATCCTCTGTGTGTGTCTATATATATATATATATATATATATATATCAGTATAGATAGGCACTTAATTCTGTTATGTGATGTGTATTAAGACCATCTTTGCCTAAATGTTCCTTTAATTCCATACATTATGGTTTACATGCACACTACATGTATTACGTAATACGTGTTAGTAAAAACATGTATATCATCACTATCATCGCATTGTGGACTGAGAAGTTAAAAGAGAGAACGCAACGCAAGAAATCTTTCCTACAAAACTCCTTCAATTTTATATTCATTGTGTGTTCTGCCATGTTATTTCATTGTTCGAACTGTTTAGGTCTGATATTACTCTTTAAAGATTAGTTTTACAAAGAAGTCTTATAATTTTTTTTTAATCATTCCACTATAAGTGCATAAAGGAAGACTCGCCAAAACAATAAATTTGTTCCTTGTATCAACAAATTCAGTGCTTCAGTAAGTTGTCACTAAATATTTGAATTTACCATGCAGAAAGGTTGTCACAAATTTCCAACTGCTTATTAGTGAACTCCACCATCATGCAGAGTCCAGCAGAGAAAAAACCAGGCGTCTACACCTACGTGAGTCAATGGCCAATCTACTCCTTGGCTTGGTCAGTTCGCCAAGACAAGCCTTCACGCCTCGCCATAGGAAGCTTCATCGAAGACTACAGCAACAAGGTCGAACTCGTCCAATTCAACCTGTCCACCTCCGACTTCACCACTGATAATCGCCTCATTTTCGACCACCCTTATGCCCCCACAAACGTCATGTTCTTCCCTTCCGAGGCGGCCACCAATCCAGACCTCATAGCCACCTCCGGTGACTACTTACGCATTTGGGAGATCCATGACGACCGAATTGAGCTCAAGTCCCTGCTCAATGGGAACATGAGCAGCGAGTTCAACTCGGCCATAACATCATTTGATTGGGCCGAGTTTGACACTCGACGTGTAGCCACATCGAGTGTCGACACAACCTGTACGATTTGGGACATTGAAAGGGAGGCCGTCGACACCCAACTGGTAGCTCATGACAAAGAAGTGTATGACATTTCTTGGGGTGGATTCAATGTATTTGCTTCGGCTTCTGGGGATGGCACTGTTCGGGTATTTGACTTAAGAGACAAAGAGAGGTAAGCCTTTAATTGCTATTCTTATGTAGTTGCGAGTTTCTCCAACTAATTTGCAATTTTACAGTCGCGAGTATTGTGGATTTAATTACTCTGATTGGAATATAGCATTGAAAAGAATGAATTGTATCCTAGGAGAGAAACATATATGTCAGAACACCATAAATAGTATAGACGGAGTGTAGTATATGTTATAGTTTCCCTTGCAAAATTTTCTTTTAACTAATTATTTCCCTATCGTTATATTTAAGATTTCTACTGTGAATGAAAAGATAATGTTTTGGTGCATGAAATATTGTAAACAGTAGACTATTGACTTTGAAATGCATGATAAATTTCTAAGAATGGCGACCTTTAAACTCCCCAAGTTAGTTGTCTAGTTGAGATATTAAGTAAATATACAATTTTCCAACAGGTCGACCATAGTATACGAGAACCCTGCTCAAGATGGGTCATTGTTGAGACTAGAATGGAACAAACAAGACCCAAGGTTCATAGCCACGGTTGGAATGGACAGCAACAGGGTGGTGATATTGGACATCAGGTTTCCCACAGCACCATTGATGGAGCTCAAAAAGCATGGAGCCAGTGTGAATGCCATTTCTTGGTCGCCACGCATGGGGCACCAGCTATGTTCTGTGAGTGATGATTCAAGGGCTATGATATGGGAGGTGGTGAGATCCGGATTTGGATCCGATGGGGCGGACATGGAGCCGGAGATGTGGTATGGAGTGACGGCTCAGATTAATCAAGTGCGGTGGTCACCTGTGGAGTTGGATTGGGTTGCCATTGCTTTCTTGAACAAGTTGCAGCTATTGAAGGTTTAGGATAATTGTATGGTAAAGGTTTGATGGCAATTCCAAGTTACGTGGTAACAGGAGCTAGAGTTGTATAATTACTGATGGAAATGAAATGGTGATTAATTTGACAATAAGCAAGTTCACATGTTCAATCACTGAATTTTTGGGTCAGAATATTGTTCACTGCTTTTTTATGTTTGTTTTCACCCTTTGAGTCAGCTCTCTATATCAGGACACTGTTCATTCAATATTCTATTAATTTGTTTATTTTTTTAAGGAAAATAATATATTAAAGAATTAAATTCAGTTTAGTCCCTTGAACTTTAGGACTAAAATCAGTTTAATCCTTTTTTTTAATCATGTTGGTCCCTAATCTTTCAAATCCTATCAGCTGCATCCAATTTTTGAATTTCCCTCGGAATGTGACGTCATTCGTTGGACTGGAGCCGATAATATTGGCCTACAACAAGGGCAAAATAGACATTTTCAATTTTTTTTTGTTTTTTTTTTTAAAAAGAAAATTACATATAAGTAACAGACCAAAGATATAAACACAAAAAATAAAGTTTAAAAAAGATTTATACAAATAAGGACACGAGCCTAGACCCAAAAGCTAAATAAAGCAGACATGCCTCTGAATTTTAATGGAAGTTGACCAAAATGTTCAGTTTGATGAAGAATTTACGTGCATGCTACTGAGTGAATCCATTAGCCAACCAATACAGAAATCCCAATACCCAGAGCTTAAATGTTACCCAATCATGGCGACCATTAGCGAAGCCCAAGGCCAAGCCCAACCACCGCACCCGGCCGTCCTCGAAGCTCGGCCACCTCTCCGACTCCTTCAAGCTCGACCACCAGTTCCTCTGAGTCCCTTTCGAGCACTATAAGAAGAAGATCCGAGCCAGCCACTGCGTTGCCAAGAAAGAGATGTCCACCGTCATCAACGCTCGACGATTCTCCCATGTTCTGCAAGCAAATTCTCTCTCTCTCTCTCTCTGAATTTGCTTTTGTTTTTCGAGCTTAAGCTACTTTGTTATGCTGCATTTCTTCGATTGCTTTGGTTTGCCAGTTTATGTGATCTGTTAATTGGATTAGAATGTTGTGATGTGAGTACTGTATGCCAATTCAAGTTGCATAGAGTATTGGTTGCTCGTAGTTTCTGATTTGGAAGACAGAGTGAAATCTTATTAGATATATACCGAATTTCATACCGATTGCCGATTGCTTTTAGATTAGTTCGATGGTCGGCATTCTGTAGAAGAAGTTGAAATTTTGCATTCAAAAACATGCTTGTGTTAATCACTTAATCGGATGGTGATGGTGTATATTATACCCCACTTTAAAAATATGCTTCTGTTATGGGCAAAGTTATTATGACTCACTCTCTATATCAATGTAGAAATTGTTAAATAGTGTCCCACCTCCTTATTACATTTACTTCGTGACACATGTGATGAAGTTACATTGTAATGGTGTTTGGGATGATTGCTGTATTGGGATCGTCACTTACCTACATTTTTGTTCAATTTGGATTATGATTTGAATAGGTACTCTTGATTAGTATAACAACTGCTGCATTCTTTTATTGAGCATTTTGATACTGAACTGGGGGAGAGATGGCAGAGGTATCACTATTACTATCTATCTAGGTGTTATTTACTTATTTTCCTTGTCTAGATGTACTGATGGGGTGTAGTAGCATGATTAGGCGATGACAAGTGCAGTAGCAAAACACGAGTACAAGTGTAGTAGCAGAACTAGACGAATATGAGTGCAGTAGCAGGATTAGAGGATGACGAGTGCAGTAGCAGAACACGAGTATGCAGTGAGTGCAGCAGCAAAATTAGACGAGTGTAGTAGCATGATTAGACAATGACGAGTGCAGTAGCAGAACACGAGTATGAGTGCAGCAAGTGCAGTAGCAGGATTGAAAGAGTGCAGTAGCAGGATTAGACGATGACGAGTGCAGTAGCAGAACATGAGTACAAGTGTAGCAGTAGAACTGGACGAGTACGAGTGCAGTAGCAGGATTGGACGAGTACAGTAGCATGATTTGAACAAAAAAGAGTTTGGATTAAAGAAAATAAAGGAATTAGAAGTCAAAAGAAATAGTTAAAGGTAAAAAAGTAAATTAACTCATAACATGTGATAAGTGGATGACAGATGATCCTTATTTGTAAAATTTATTTCTTATAAAGGAATTAGAAGTCAAAAGAAGTCATTAAGAGTAAAAAAGTAAATTAACTCATAACATGTGGCAAGTGGAGAACAAATTATCCTTATTTGTAAGAATTAGTCTTTATATGTTTAATTTAATATTTAAATGATATATTTGTTAAGTCATTTTTGTCAATAACTTATACGTAATTTATTATTAAAAAAAACCCCAAAATAATGTACCCTCTCTCTTTCCCTCCCTCTCTCCCGATTCTTCACCACCATCACATTTGGCTTAACTTCTTCTTCCTCAGACGTCTCCATCATCATCCAATCACCATGGATCGGCAAGCCCACGACTACGCTGCTTACGCCCAGCAACAGCAACAACAGCGACAACCACCGCAGCCACAACAACCGCCGTTGCAACAATTTGGGTACCCGACCCAGGCCCAACAGTTTCACGGCCCTCGCCCCCCACCTTTCCACTCTGGCCCTTCTCCTCCGGTCGCGGGTCCTCCGTCCAACTCGGAGCTCCACAAACGGATCAACAAGCTCGTCGAATACTCCTCCAAGAACGGACCCGACTTCGAAGCCATGATTCACAAGAAGCAGCAGGATAATCCCGATTATGCTTTCCTCTTAGGCAGCGAAGGCGATGGCAATTACCGTTACAAGCTCTACGCCTCCACTCGGGTCGAGTTGTTCAACTCGAACCCACAACTCGCTCTTATATGCTTCGTCCTCCGTCGAACCCAATGATGAATAGGCCCCCGAACCCGATGATGGGCGGCCCGCAGTCATATTTCTACGATCAGCAGCAGCATAATCAGCAGCCTTTCGGAGTTTATGGGAGGTCCGATTATGATCAGGCGGCTGCGCAACTGTTTAAAGGGCTTTTGGGGATGCTGCCTCCTAATGTTGCAATAGAGCTGAGCAATGTGCTTATGACGCTGAGTGGGACCAAAGAGTCCATTAAAGGAGCCAAGTTTTGGTTTATGCAGGTGTCTATTTTTGCTCTGGCTCTGGCTAAGGCATTTAGAGAAAGGGTTTTTGGACTTGATGATCCTGTATTCTTGCCAATGACATCCTTTGACAGGTATTTCCTCTCACTTGCTTCGAATTCCTTTGTCGAATGCTTCTTGAAATAGATGGTTTGTGCACGTAAGCTGTTTGATGAAATGCCTAAGAGAGATGTGGCTTCCTAGAACTCGATGGTTAAGGGGTATTTGAGAAGTGGGGATCTTGATGAGGTCACTGATGTGTTTGAAAGTGTGGATGAGCAGGATTTTTGAGGAGAGTGAACAAAGGAGGTGGGTGGAGTGAGCAATGAGATCGGGGTTTTTGGGTCTTTCATGGGCGGAGGAAGAAGAAGAAGAAGAAAAGAGAAGTAGGAAAGAGTATCTACGGGATTTAGGTTTTTTTTTTTTTTTTTAATTTGAAAATGTCCATTTTGCCCTTGTTGTTGGCCAATGCAGTCAACTCCAGCTCAGCGAATGACGTCATATTCCGAAAGGAATTAAAAAATAGGACGCGGCTGATAGGATTTGAAAACTTAAGGACCGACGTTATTGAAAAAAAAAAAAAAAAAAAAAAAAGAGGGACCAAACTGATTTTAACCCTAAAGTTCAAGAGACTAAACTGAATTTAGTCCTCTATTAAAATATTCAGTTAGCTTGTTTATTGTCTTGATATTAATTTTATTCGAATATATTGGTATGAGTTAAATAGATAATTGGTAAATAATATCTATGAACATTCTTATAAAAAAAAATTCTGAAATTTATTAAAATGATTTAGTATGAGACTTTTTTTTCCCTATAAAATGAATTTGTTGGAGTACAAATAAATTGTTGTTGCATTTTAAAATTTTGTGAGAGTAACAAATGTTTTGTTTCCGAGAAGGGAGTTGTTATGTGGCACTGATTATTGTTTTCACCTTTAACGTTACTTGAGGTGGAATTATTTTAGCTATAATTTTGTTAACTGAATGCTGAGTTGAGAGTCAGAGTATGTGGATGTTAGTTACGATTTGGCTTACTTAAGCTTGTTATTGAAGGATGTGAAATTGATGATTGTTGTTGTGATATATGCATATCAATTTGTTTAGGTTGATATGACTTAAGCATGTGTTGTCCGTTTTGGTTTGCATTTACTCACACGAGCTTCATAAGCTTACCAAGTTTGTTGTTGTAACCTGGTGCATTATTCGATGTATAACGGTTTATCCTGCATGTTAGAGCGAACGCGATTGAAGTTGAGGGGTCCTTTGTTATTGCAGTTGTAGGTTTAGAAACTTATTTATCGTTTCGCACTTATTAGTCTTCCGTTGTGTAGTGAGTGTGGTGGATACGTTTATTTATTGAATTGTTATTTCAATTTAATTTGTAAACTTTGTGTAATGTAATATGTAATTCTAAAGAATGAGTCTCTATTAACATTGTAAGTTCAGAGCATTTTCTGTACTTGTGTTAAAAGAAAAAAAAAATCAAGTCTTTAGTGTTGATGTCTCATGCCAGGAGTATTTGTAATTGTTTAAGTTGTTTATTAATTATGTTTTAAAATTGGGGATTGATACTACCCTACAAACATCCATGGGAATCAATAGGTACAAATGTAGTGGATATTGTTGGCTACATATCTCATTCTGAGTCAAGCTAGGACCCATCTCCAATTGGAGGGGAGCCTCACTTTCCTCAACTACCTCCGCATCAACTTCCTCCAATGTCGTCTCCACATTAGATTCCATCAAAGTAGAAGCACCACTGGTGTCTTCCACGGTCACCACCTCTATAGAGCCGTAAACTTCTTCAAGCTTACAAAGCACCCTCTTACTACGCACTCTTGGGCATTTGACTTTATTCTTCGATCCTTTAGGCATTCCTCTTCTATTCTTTGATGGAGATACCTTCACCACTCCATTGGCGTTAGACAAACCAAAACCTTTATCAATATCCAAGCAAGAGAACCTCGATGAATTTTCCTTCAACTTGGACTTTTTCCTAGGCCTAGTATGATCAATCCCAGTGAGTAACTTTGCTTTACTCAACTGTACTGCCTTAGTAGCCATAGTCACCACCACTAGTTCAGTAGTGTATGGAGCCACCACATTCTACTCCGACACCTCCTTCAACAACTCTAGCGACTGCCCAATATATAATGGCAACTAAACTAGTATTTGATCTGTTGGGACACTGATGTCAGCCCCAACCCTTTCCTAGAGTTAGAGTTTGCAACCTTCGACTGTAATACCCGCAATTATCATTTTAAATTCGAGTAATTGTGTTGAACGATTATTATGCGATTTCACGATTTATGTTCGATAATAATTCATTTTTACAATTATCGAAGTTTCGAAAACGTTTATTTTAACGAAAAGCTCGAAATGCTCGATTTGAGTAATCGACTTTTTCTACGTACAAGATTTGGAGAAACTTCCTTCATGAAAGTTGTAGAGCTCGTCGATACGAGTCCGTACACGTGCGGAACACGAAGATCAGATTTTTTCTGAATTAGTTATCGATTTAAGAAGTTTTTTCGAAACTTGTATAAATAGGAAAAAACCCTAGCTAATTTTTCAGAACCCTTCTATTTGGTCCGGCCTCTCTACATTTTCAGAAAACACTGTTCATCGTCCCCTACCTCAGTCCCTCGACCAAAATCGACCGAAAAAGAGAGCAAAGTTCACCTTAATTGTTCTCCCTCCACAGATCACCTCTCGACCTCAAACCAAGTCCCAGATGTTCGTCTCGAGCTGCTCTACCTCCTGGACGGCGTCGCTTCCACCGGCAAGGCCTCCACCGCCGGCGAAACAACCCGAAACAAACGGACCCGAAAACGAACCAAAACTAGCTTCTTGCGTTTTCGACCACCAAACCAAGTGAAACTCATCCCTCTACATCGACTCAACCTCCTGAAGCTCCCAGAGGCAGTTTTACAAGGCGGCGCAGCATGTAGCGGCGGCGGCACGGCCCGAACCGAAAACCACCCTTTTCGGATCGATCTCGATATCTCGAGCTACACACCACCATTTCACTTGATTCTTGGCTCATTGAGCTCGCCTCAACTTCCTCTACAAGCACCAAGAAGGACCGGAACTGGGTCGTACGTTTTCACGTTCGTCGGAGCTCGACCCGAACGGATCGAAACAACCAAGCTTTCGATCAAGATATCTCGAGCTATACACGATCGTTTCTTGTGATTCTTGACTTGTTGAGTTCGCAAGGAAGTTCTGAACAAGTTTCCAGAAGGGATCGGGGCCTGAGGTTGCAGTTTTCATGTCGGTTTTCAAGCTCGCCGGTTTCTGGAATTTTTCCGGCCGCCTACTGTAAATGGGTACTTTTCGATCCCTTCCCGTCATTTTTAGGTCTTGTGCTAGTTATGAAAGTTGCTCAGAATGATGAAACGAAGGGGACAAGCTCGGCCCCGACACCATTGGCGGTGGTCGGTGGCGGCTCTGTCCCTAACTCCGGCAGCCCTTTCCAGCCACCTCCGGAGGTCTAAAATTTGGTTTCTCTCTATTTTATGATTCTATGTTTCGATACGATCATTCAGCGTATTATACACATTTTTCGGATATCGTATGAATTAGTTATGAATTTTGTGATTTCGATCGATTTCGATAGTTAGATTTTTGATATGTGAAATTAGGACCGTCGGATGAACTTGTAAATTTGTTATGATGATCATATGACTGTCCCAGAGGCTTTGTGTGGTCATGGGCGAAGATCTGACCGTTGGATCTTCGTATATGTGCAAAACGGTAATTAGGGGAGCGATTCGTGAGAAAACCGCTCGTCGGATTTTAATATAAATTAGAATCCGGCCGTTAAATGGTAGTTAATTTATGTGTTGAAATTGTTGGCTAAATTCGAATCATATTTGATTAGGTGATTGACGGATTTTATTTGAGTGGGCTATTTCGGCGTTAATTATAATTATAATTATATTGAAGACGCAGTGGGAATTTCGAGGTGAGTAAAACTCACGTGGTTCATGTTACGAACCGAATGTTTTAAATTTATTTATTTATGGTAATTGTGTGAAAAATATTTGCGGATTAAATATTTGTTTTAAAATTTCATGGACTTGAATCACCACGGTCCATAGGTAAGTAAAATGAATTTTAATTATACAAATGAATTTCATGATTTTCTTGTGTGAACTATAGATGGTATTAGTGGTCATTCCTGAGTGGATGATTACGTATATATATATTTACGTGGAAAATATATATTGTTGAGTGAAGATATGATTGACTGAATTGATGAATTGATTATATTTCAATTGTGTAATTCCATAATAATATGATGTATCTTGGTTGGGTTGATTTCAGTATGTGATATTATATGTTGTGCTCGTTTATGGGTTTAGGGTCGACGTAGTGACCGGTGTGGGGTAATCGGACGCTCTAATCCTGGGTGGATGATGAGATACGATTGGTTGAGTATGTGGAATTATCGGACGTTCTAAATATGTATATAGGTATACATATTGATGAAATACGATAATGATAAATATGTCGGATGCCATAACCTAGGCCAGGTGACGGGTTACGATTCAGTTAGAGCTCTAGTCAGTCAAGTACCGTATTTTTATAAATACGATGATGAGAGTTGTGAAGAAAGTTGTGAGATGGATTGTCTTGATATATTGAATTGGTGTGTGATTGAGATTGTTAGTACTTGCATATGTGGAAATTATTGGGTGTTGCTGTGTGTGGGAATAAATGAGATTAAATTAAGTAACAGTTCATTCTTTTACTCATACGAGCTTTCATAAGCTTACCGGGTTTTGTGTTGTTGCAATCCCGGTACACTATTCAAATGGTGTAGCGGATATTCCTGCAGGTCAGGATAATCAGGGAGGTGACCGAGCTGCTTAGGTGTTACAGCAGTTTTTGTTATTTCATTTAGTTTTGAGGTGTGTATGCTCATTTAGAGCTTTACATTTCATTTTGGATTTGAATTGTAATAATTAACCGAGACTAAATTCAGTTTGATTTTATTTAATGTGGTGAGGATGTTATGAAAAGAAATTTCCAGGATGATTATTTTGAGTTTGTAGTATTTTCATGTTTCGGATTTTGAATTGTTATTCTAAAATTCGGGGCATGACATCAACACTCTTTAAGCAACAACCAACACTCCTGGACCACCAAGTCATCGATACCAACCTCCTCCACTACAGTAGCCACCAAATTAGTCAGTTTTTTTTGTCATAAACTGGTCGCAACCCAGCATTCCATAATTGAAGAGTCCACAGTCTCTACATCATCCCTTAACCTTCCCATACCCCAAATCAATCTCCACCACTGTAAACGTTGCAAACTTGAACGTCCATCGCTCCCATAGTCACCGACGAACATCCAATAGCACTCAAAATCTCTGCTCCAGAAGACTTCTCTGTAAGGAAAACTAATCTGCTTTGAGGAAGCGACCTATTGAGGAGCCAATCAGAAGCAGCGACTCCTCAATTAGTAGCAATGAAGGCAACTAGTGCACCACCACCCATGCCTTTAGCGAATGCAATGGCACTTCCTCTGCCATCCAAGACTGTCATACTTCGCCAGAAGCAACATGCAGCCATTGTAGTGCCACGGGCCTCCATGCAAAACACGTTGCCCTTCCTCTTTCAGTCGGAATAGGAATTGAAAACGATCACCCTCCAAACTTGTAATCGATAGCCGATCCCTCAAACCCCAGACTGCCAACAAAGTTCCAGGTAGTCCATTGGCATCCTCCATCTTGCTCGTAACCAGTCTCAACCAGATTAAAAAAGAAATTGGCCACCGCCGCCGCTCCACCTTCCCCAAAGTCCACCAAAGCATCATATGTTAGAGCCAGTTAGCGCCGCTGTCAGTCTTGTTGTCATAGCCTCTGCTATCGCAACAAGAAGTTCATAGTCGACCAAAAGCCCTAGTCACCTTCTCCACCTTAAAAACCCTAGGTTTTAATTAAATGTGTTTCATGAGTATTACTAAATATACAGTTTTGGTGTGTTTAGTAAAGCGAATACATAAATTAATTTTATTATTTAAGGATATAAATTATGACCCAACATAATGCATAAGTAGAAAGCCAAGAAGAAGAAAACTGAGATTGGAAATAAGAAGACCAAAGGCAAGAAAGAAAAAATTTCTGGATGTAGATGAGGCTACAAATTCTGATCCCAAGCGAAATGAACTCTTCCTATTAAATTCTTCTATGTACTGTTGGAGAAAGTAAGAATCTTGATCTGTGGGTTATGGCAAATTGAGAAAACTTATCGCTTCAAGACACGTTGTAACAACGCTCTCTTTCAAACTATATTTGCCCCCACTACTATAATGCAAACACCCTTGTGGGTACAATGAAGCCTAGCAATCCTGCTATTACTGATCGGTGTCTTGCATTTACGAATATCAACCCAACACCTGATCAAAGGTTTTCAAGAGGCACAAGGTTGCTAGAAACTATATCTACAGTTTTATAGTTTCTAGATTTTATCTGTTTAAGAGAGCAAGATTGTTTAATGATTTGAAAGAAAGAAGTAGTGAACAGAGAAAACAAGGTTGCTTGATATGTTAATATGTAGAGAACTATCCCTTATTATAGGAGTAGTCATACATTTTGAAATGATATTGTATCTCTTCACCAAAAATTATGTATAATTGCCAACAGTCATACTTTCAATTGGAGAGATTTTTAGATAGGGTAGACGTGCTACATGACTGTACGCCCAGCCAATCATTGCTTATACACGGGGTGTTTTGGGTATTTCATTATAATTAAACATGAGTAGTTTTGGAATTCAATTAAAAAATAGAGAGATATGATTGGTTGGGCGTACTACATGGCTGATACGTTTGCCCTATGTAAGAATTTATCTTTGAATTGAGTTCAAAATCATCATATACAAAAGCAATTAATTTGAAAAACCTATTTAATACATAAACACCTCTTGGTTGTGTATATATCATTTATACAGCAATTCAGATTCTACTTCTCTTTCTTTTTTATAATTTGAAAATCTTTCTAACATTTACTACCGGTGCAAGTGAATTAACAGATCCAGAAGATCTCAATCGTTGATATTTACAAACAATATTTTTTTTAATAACAAAAAGATATATGTGATGTTATCTGATCGTCTATTCTTATCAGTATAAGTGCACTTCGGTGCATTTAATACTCTCTCTGCTGATCCTAATTTTTCAGCATAAGCAGTAAGCATCTTCGTGTAGAGATTGCTTCTATAAACTTTTAAAGATGTTTCCAGCCACCTATACCACAATCGAGTATTTACTACTTGGACATGTAAACTACGAGATTTTTCCCATCTAGAGTCGACTCTCTTTGAGTTTTAACAGTTTAATGCCGCTAAATTCAGCAGCAAAAATACCAAAACACCACTTGATTTACGAAAAATAATTTATTTAATCCTTAACCGGAAACTACTTTCCCTTTCGGAATTTCTCAACTCCCAAGACTTCTTCGCTCAAGAGACCCCGTCCACCTTCACCCCAGCAACACAGAAAGCTCTCTTCTCTTCGATGGCGATGACCATAGAAGGTACGATTCTTGATGCACTCTGATCATGATTCTTAAATAACTGTTGTTTTGGGTTTGACAAATGGTTAGAAAATAAAGGATTAGGTTGAATTAAGCTTTTCTGTTTCATCGATTTCCGTTGCAGAACTCTGATAACTGGATAAATTGAGCTGAAAGTTCTGGAATTGTGGTCAATTAGAGCGAAAAGGCTGGGTTTTGGTTTAGGGTTTCACGTCGTGGGATCTAATTTTATTTGTTGTATTTGGGTATCTTACTCTTTGGTTCTTGGAAAGATTTAAACAAAGAAAATTGCTCAAAAGGGGCAATTTTTTTTAAAATTAAATTTTCGACTTTTATGTGAACAGTAGCGGACTTGATGAATATATCTGACATGATATCTTGGAAGTAATGGCTAACCATAATTCATATCAATTAGATGGAAACGTTAAGTGGGGAGTTCTAATTTTTTTGTTTGATAATGTAAATAAGACAATTTGGCTCAGAAAGAGAGGGGTTCCATTGTTCGAGTTTTTATATGCAATGATGATAATTCATGTGAACACATGTAAGAGAGGATGTGTGATTGTGTTGTTATTTAGTCTTCAGTCATATTTTCATGACATTGGTTGCTAACTATTTTCTGTTCTGGTGCATTGTTGCTCCACAAATTGTTGACGCTTCGTGCTCTTTGCAGTGTAAGTGAGAATCTAGTTTTGTGATTTTGGCTGTGTTATGCAGCTCCTCTAAAGCATGCTTATGCAGTCACTTTGTTAATGTGCAGGCTTGCAGGACTGGCTTTTATGTTTTCAGCGAGCATCTTGCTACAGGTTCTGGTAAGTACACTGTTAAAGTTATGTAAAACGACCCATATGCCATATACATTTGCATTTGTTTTTGGGGAGTGTATTCATATTTTGTTGGTATTTACTATTTAGTACTGTTGATGTTGAGTAAGGAAGATGGTATATAGATTTATGTTGATCCATTGTTTTTTTATTTTTTATTTTTAACACTTTTAGTTATGTTATATAGCACCCCATTCAGATGGGTGTTGCTTTTCAACAAATTTGTTCAACTAAACAAAAACAATGTAAATGGTGCTTTCTGAAACTAGACATTTCATATGATTATTCCTTCACTTTAGTATTTCAAGCTCTCATTAGGCTTTTGAATGGTAGAGTTCTTGGAGCAATGAAAATAATATGATTATTCTTTCACTTTAGACTAAAAATCAAGCTTTTGAAGTTGGGACTGCCAGAAAGTTAGGCTTCAGTCTGAATGAGTATTATGATGGTGACCTGTTCAGATAGGAACTAAGATGATTTTGTGAGGAATAACCTGAGTCTCATTTAAGACATCTAAATGGAAAAGGATTAGATTTTCTCCCCCTTCCTGCAAATGCTATAGTTCCCTGTGGTCTATGGTGCGACCTATCACCTTAAATGTCAGCCGTTGGAGAGTCAGTATTTTTGTATTGTGGGTGTTCTCGCACTGTCTTTCCTTCCCATTTGCTATTGCTGTTGGGCTGCTTGCCTTTATTCAGCTTCCTCAGCTCCTATGTTGAAGTGGTCGACCTATGTAAGTATATTTTACTGTACAAGAAATGCCTAGTATCTAGTGCTAGAAGCTTTGCCGGAAGCAAGCAGGACCAAAAATTGCTGGAGACTTTGTATAATCAAATCGGGTGTGATTGAATCTGTCCTACAGCCCAAGGATGTAGAAGGACAAGTTATGTTATTTCCGTTGCCTGAAGTGATTGTTTGAACCCGATTTTATGAATCTTATGTTTCTTGCTTCAAAGGGTTGGCCTTTCGAACACGTCAGGATCATAATCTATTACTTTTCACCTCCTAAAATAAAATCACGTACTGCTGCAATCCAATTAGTAGAACTGACAAAAGCTAAGGCTGAGAGCATGGACATAGACATATTTTGCATCAGAAACTATTATTGAAGTAGACTGATAGAGGGTAACACAATTCCTTCTGCTCCAAATTACCTTTATCTGAAACTCCACAGAACCGTCAAGACCATGCACCAGCCACCATCCTTAATGACTAGTGAATACAGAAGGGGGGCAGAATTTTTTTTTTCCAAAAAAAGCTCGTGGAAAGCTCAACATCATGGAAGATGTTTCTCGAATTTGAATGGGAGCGCAAGATTGACTTCTGCAATATTGCATCAGCCAGTACACACAACTAATAATCATTATGGTACTCTGCCTATTCCTCTTTCTGATGTATGCTATGCTTTCTATCGAGCTCCCAAAGCATGTTAGGCATGGGACTTCCAGGCGCTATCGCATAATGTATCTGATCTAGGGATTTCTATGTTCAATGATGCTGAAGCTAGTAAGACGTAATTTATATGGATGGGCAGAGTAGCCATTTTTTTTTTTTGTTACATCAATAAATTTTCAGACGCAAATTACCCATAATAACATGAGGCTTATCAGCTGCATGGGCAGAGTAGCTTTACCAATAGAAAAGCTAGAACTCTACTGGTTCAAATCTCCTGCATCTGAAAGGGGATTTGTATTCTTTGACATCATACTAATAATGCTTAGAGCTACATCACCAAATTGAATGCTTGTCCAAGAGAGAGGTTTTAGACCTTGGCTATTTTTTCGCAAGAACTTAACTGCTGGTTGGATTTCAAATAATTTATGTGCTTACTCATTCTTAATGTGCCGCAGGCTTGTGCATTATACAACAATTGGTGGCCTATGTTGTCTGGTGAGAGCTGATAATTTAAGTTCTTTATACTTTGGACCTACAGTTGCATTGAGAATTAAAAAAAAAATGTAATTATCTGATTGTTGTTTTAGCTCTCATGTACGTCCTGGTACCTATGCCTTGTCTATTCTTTGGTGGTGGTTCTACTCAGGTTTTATTTACGAGGGAGAGTGATGGGTACGTCTTTATAATCATTATACTTCCCAAAATTTCTTCCTCTCTCTCTCTCTCTCTCTCTCTCTCTCTCTCACACACACACACACACACACACACACACACACACTACCTATTATATTGTTGCAACTTTGACCTTCTATGTAGATCCCATAGTTTTTTTTAATACACTTTTACATCTATCATGTATAATGTGTTAAGACCTTTTGTTCAACCTTTGCAACTAGCTCATATAAAAGTTATTTACTCTCTGTCACAATTGAGTGATATTCTAATACGCATTGTGACTCTTGAGGTAAATGGTTGAATTGGTTTTGAGTTTAAAATGCAGTCAATTGTAGCTTTTTCTAAAGTCATTGTTTGCGACTGAAAGCATCAAGAATGCGTTTTCCATTGACATATATTATGGGACTGGTAATTTTGGGTTTAAAATCAATTTTAATTTATGACTTACTGTACGGCAGACAAAACTCTCAAGGCCGAAAGTGCTGTTATAATTCAAATTATCACAAGGGATAGTTAACATATGGGAGGAGAGGATGCAGTATTTATGGGTACTATAAGTTGTTTTTTTTTCTTCTCTCAAACTAATGAGGGAAATATGGTTCATCCTAGAAATTTCATATAGGAGAGAATGTTATATTTATGTGAGTATTAGTTTTTCTGTTAAACTACTGAGTGCAATATAGTTCATTTTAGACATTTAATGTCTAGTTTTTACAATGAGTGACAGCCCTTGAGTAAAAGCTGCAACTATTGGCTCATGGAACTCGCAGAACTCATGAGTTCTGATTACGGAAAATATCCATTAGCCCAATCCTGAAATAACCTCTGCCTCACCCTCTTCCTTATATTGCAGGTGGATAAATGCTGCTAAGTTTTTGACTGGGGCATCAACTGTGGGGAGCCTAGCCATTCCTATAATTCTTAGGCACGCTCATATGATTGAGACATCTGCTATGTGGATCGAATTCGTATCATTCTTCATATTTGTGTGCACTGTCATGTGTTTCCATCGTGCCAGCCTCGAAGACGAGTGGTGATGACATAAACGCATCCAAGGTTCTACACTGGCTGGCAGTAACTCGGGCCAACAGCAATGTAGTCTACGTGTCTAACAACTGAAAGAAGTATGATCTGCATACAATGGGAAAGCAATAGAACTTCCCCTTTTGTAAATCTGTTTATGTATATGTTCAAAGGCATTTTGAGTAATTTGCCCGTTCACTAGATTTGGGAACAGCATTAGGTTCTTGTTTATTGTGGGATTCAGTGTGTATTATATAGTTTAGCTTTGGAAGTAACTATTCATATATATTACATAATTTACCAAAGCATTATGTACTATCTATTTGGAAATTAAGAGCGGTCAAGTCTAAACGGAAGAAAGGAAAACAAAACTCGACCTGCAGGAAATTTGTTTAGGTTTGGGACTTTGGGTTTTGCTGAAAACAAAGGGCATCCTGCCCTGGGGCCACGTTGGCGGCATATCAGTGGCACAATGGAAACTAGTCACCAATTTCTAAATGATAATTCCAAAACACGTGATAAGAAAAAAGATAGAAGTGTCGGGAGACTTAGAATTATGAGGATGATATCTGAATTTTTAAAATTATTAATGTGATATTTGAACTTATTTTTTTCATCAATGTCATATCTCTGTTCACTTTCCGTTACGGAGCTGTTAAAATTGGGATTTTGATTTGGATTTTATTATTGGATCTCAAACCAGAAGAACAAATTTGAAGAAATTTTTTTTTCTAAATTAAGTGCAATAAGACAATTTTACCCTTGAAAATCAAGTCATGTGTGACATGTGTTTTATTTATTTTAACGGCTAATGAAAAATGGACGGAGGTATGACGTTGATAAGAAAAAATAAGTCCATGTATCACATTGATAACTTTGAAAGTTCATATATTATTCTCAAAGTGCCCCTATGTCTCCCGACACTATTGGTGAAAAAAAAACTTTTTTCTCAATCAAGAGTTTTGGGTTTACCATGTGGAAATTGGTGACTAGTGTCTTGTCTACGTAGGAAATTCAACACCTTCAATTGGTCTACTGGTCATGAGGTTTGCTGTTTGGGAATTGGCTAAAAGTTCCGAGGCTATACACGAGAATGTATCATTCTCAAAATCTCCATAAGTCTCCCGACACTATTGGTGAAAGAAAGCCTTTTTTTAATCAAGAGTTTTGGGTTTACCATTTGGAAATTGGTGACTAGTGTCTACCTAGGAAATTCAACACCTTCAATTGGTCCACTGACCATGGGGTTTACTGTTTGGAAACTGGCTAAAAGTTCCGAGGTTATACACTAGAGGAAAATACGACTATTGTTGTTTTGTTGACTGATCGTGAGCTAAGGATTTAGGGTTTTAGAGACTAACGACTGTGTTGAAGGTCTCGCAAGGGACGAGAGGTTCAAAGTCCAGGCGTTTGCTGTCAATGTGAACTGAACTTGGATGTCAAGTCGGACGGAATATGTGATGATGGTTTGTTCTAAAGCTGATTCTTCTTCTTGCTAAACCGTGAATGAGGTCGATCATGGACTAGAATATGAAATATTAATTTGGAAGTGGACAGATTTGAATCATATGAACAATGTGATATTAAGAAAATGAAAACGATAATATGATAAATATATATTGTATGGAGCTTAAAATTGATTAGACACGGATGAAATTGACATTTGAAAATTGTATTGAAGTCATGCTGCAGAGAGAAACCTACGAACCCAAAACCAGAACAGTCATTGTTTAGAGGACTTTTCTGATTTTCCAGGAGATGTATTCTTTTCTTCTTGTGTGGCGCCTTACTCACTTTTGCATATGCTAGAAAATAATTATCTGCAAGTTTCTAGCATTTCCATACTACATACATTCTTGACTTCTGTTTTCCAAAAATTAACATAAATGAATAAATAAAAATTCTGTTATCTTTGAAGTTTGAATTATCAAATTGATCAATATTGTCAAATACGGCTTTGGATGTTTCACTGGTTACAGTAAGATTAGATCATTTGTGCACTGCTTGTTATATAAAATATATACATACACACACAGGGCCATTCAAGTGAGGGATCCTTTTTTTTTTTGTCTTTTTTAGGGATAGAGCATTAGACCAACTTTTCGATCATATTTTCACATCTCAACCGTTCAGTTTTTAGGTCCTAATATATATATCATCTCTGTAAAATTTCAGCCAAATTGATGGTCGTTAAGGCATTGATAAATGCCTTAAAGCTAGTATAGTTTAAGGTGGACAGATTCAGTTCATCCATTGATTTAAGTGAGTTAGAAACCTTAAAGATCATCAATTTAGCTGAAACTAGCAGAGATGATCTATACATTAGTATCTAAAAACTGACGGTCGAGATGTGAATATGAGAAATGATTCTAAACTCCAACCTCACACGTTAATTTCAGAGTGAGGCCTCACTTTATATAGGATATATATATATATATATATATATATGTATGTGTGCGCGATCGCAGAGTAAGATTAGATCAACCAAAAGATAATGATGGTCAGGTTGTAATGTTGATATGAGGCTGGTTTCGTTTGATTGGGTGTGTATCTGAGAGAAGGGAAGACTATGGAAATAACCAACATCGACCTACAACTTGAGCCTTTATATCAATAATACCAGCACAATCACTTCCCACAAAGATTAGTTCTATAAATCAATCATCATTCGAGGCTTGCGCAATCTAGGAAGTGAGAAGCCAATAGTTTTAGAATCCCAGGTTCGTTAGAAGTTGGGCAATTTTATACGAGACAAATGAAATTACACGTTGTTTAGAATTTTGTGAAGGGTAGGGGTATAAAAAAAATTTAAATACTGGTGCGTTTTTGACCCCCAGAAACCGAAAACAAAACCGAATCGGTTCGGTTCAGTTTGGTTTTTTATTTTCGGTGTGGTTTTTTTTTTTCAATTATAAAGTTGATTTTACACGGCTTTCAAGAACAAATATTGAACCGGGAAGAAAAGGGGGTACAGTCAAGTCTAACTACATAGAGCATCAAGGGGGAGATATGAGTTCCAATTCAGCTTTTTTCGATTGCGTTTCGACTTTTGGTTTTTTTTTTTTTTTTTTTTTTTTTCAGCTTTTGGTTTCATGAACCAAACCCTAATTCGGATTGATGTTATTGACCCATATGACTAAAAGTTATTTCTAATTGGTCTCTTAACTAAATTTTATTTTTATTTTCACTCCCTGCGTGGTTCCCACCAAATTTGAGTGATATTATTAGCTTAGACTAACATATGGCAATGCCACGTGGTAGGCAGAGACCACATAATAATTCCTCCTTATCTGACATACGATTATCAAATGGATTTTTCATTGATTTGTCTTGTAAATGTACAAGTTAGATGAGCAAATGAATTTTTTTTTTTTTTGTGCAACTATAACTGAAGTATATCTTTCCTATGCCCGTTCTAAAGAGGACATCCTTAAATTCAAAATTTAGGACTTTTCCTATTTTTACTATACCAATAACAAAAATTAGGGACAGATAGAAATCACCACCAGAAGATTTTTAGAGACTAAAAACTATCCAAAGTCTCCTCTAATAGTTTGAGTCGCAGATTAGATGTCCGTCTCTAAAAGTTGTCTCTAAAAGGTATTAGAGACCAACTGGGACATAAATTTCGTCTCTATAGATTTTTCTGACATGTGCCCAGGAGGACAGAAGGGAATTTTTAGGTGTAGCATCAGCCGGTGATGGAGCCAGAATTCCATTTCACCCAGAAGGAGCCTTCACAAGTCGACCAAAATTTCAAAAAACATAAACAACTAATAATAATAATAATAATAATAGTCATAGACTTTCTCCAAAATTAGTACAAACGGACTCTGTTAAACCCTAGAAATTCAGATGCATTAATTATTGATATTCTAATCAGCAAACAACAATACTCTTGTTTTAGTTTCTTCAATCTTGTTCGAAAGCCCTTAATTAAACCAATCTAGTTGGTCCAGTTCCCATAGAGGTTCACCATTGTCCACGGCCATGGGCATGCTTCCATTGCTCTGTCCAGAGAGCGAGGGTTGGCCAAGGTCTCCTGAGGACGAACTCCCAGACGAGCTTAGACTTCTTCTCTCCACTTCCACATCATATGAATTTGGAGCAGCTGGGATGATGGTCCGAGCATGAGATGTCGATGTTGGACAAGTAGAACCCTCCTGATGATCTGTACCTGCTAACTGCGGCACAGCTGGTAAATGAACAGTAACTGTAGGTCTGCGCATGACCTCCCCAATGCCTGAAGGTCGTCTGTCAAATGCCCTTAAGCATTTCGATTTCTTGTACACTCGGCATAAACTGAATTCTTGCCTTAACTGCATACATATACCAACATATATATTACAAAACCATAGTGATTAAGTTTGATTTTGTTGATACTAAATAAACTAGCTATAGTACCGGAGGAGCAGGTGCGGCGTTTGATGATGAAGGTGCTTGAAGTTGATTGTCTCCATCAATGGCTTTATACTCATTCATCTTCCACTCGGTTTTGCTTCCATTGGGAGCTCTACCAGTGTAGAAGACCATGGTTCTTTTGAGGCCGATGGCGCCATGGTTAGTGTTGGAATTGGAAGAGAAAACATAACTTGGAGAACCAGTTGCCTTCCAATATCCAGTAGTAGTGAGTCGTTTAGGTCTCCCTCCCCGTGCTTCACTCTCTTGTCTTGGGATGAAGAAGAACCACTGCTCTTGATCTCCATGGCACATTTCTCCTGAATTTCCTAATTAATTACAACCAAATAAAGAATACATTCAGTACTAAAGAAAATCAATTCAATCAGTTATATATCAAGTCAAATGTATGCTTGACACTGCATGTATAAAAATAAAAAATGGGTTCATGAAATTGCTTGTTAGCTAGCAATAGAGAATGGAAGCATATAAGAATGAGGACTTACCTGAATGGAACTTGAACTACTTTACTTTCCATTCTATAAAGTAAGCAATTCATGCATAAACAATTTCTTGTATTTCTATCTTAATTACATGTCGAGAGAGAGAGAGAGAGAGAGACAGAGAGAGAGAGAGAGAGAGCTCCTCTCACAATATTCTTTCAAAGTGCTATAGATATACCTGTATACCTTTTACAAACGTATGAGAATTTCTTAACATACAATATCTACATTATAATAAAGGACTGTAATCAAGAAACTGCAGAAGATAACGGCTAAGTTGAGTTTGCAACTCTTTTATCATCTGTAAAGGTATACATATATGAAAATACGTACTGTAAACTCACTCTCTAAGATATATAGATAGCAAGCTAGAAGCATATGTGTGTGTGTGTGTGTGTTGATCTATATATTTATATATATATATATATGAGAAAGAGAAAGAGAGATGTATAATTACGTGGGAGATCCCAAGGATTAAACTCGTATATGTCAAGCACAGGTATGATCCGGTCCATAACCCGGTTCACGTCCTTCCTCCTTCCATCTAGTTTGTGGGGCAGATAAAATGAAACTAGTTCTTCCTCTGTTGGGTAGAATCTAAACCCAGGTGGAAATTCTTCCATTACTTCCCTCTGTGATTTCTCTCTCTAGCCGTCTCTCTCCCTCCCTTTCTATAGCTATGGAAGTAGTAATAGGATTACTAATTTACTAGAAAGCTCTGATAGTATTCAACTGCGAGCTAGTCCAAGACTTGATGAAGTTTCTTAGCTGCTATATGTCAATACATGTTGTGTTTCTCACTTACGTTCTCCGTTGTATATATAGAGAGGGTTTGGGAAAAGGAAGTGAAGTTAGGCAAATGAGCAAAGATGTTGAGAGTATCCGAGTGAAAGGAGAAAAAGGTTCCGTGGTCGACAGACTTAAGTTGCTTTGAAACTTCCAGGCACGCGGTTGTGTAAGAAGAAGAAAATGCGAGTTCCATGACCTATGGGAACCAGTCAATGTCTATTTGGCATTTTCTGTGTGCCACTCCACGGCTATTACCCTGCTCTCGCATGCTATTCTATAAAAGTAATACTTTAACCAACCCAACAATAGTTCACGTATTGGTGAAAACAAAGTGTGTAAGCATGTGCCGCGCCGCACAGGAGAAGAAGAAGAAGATCAAAGGAAAGTTAAAGAGCAAGGAGATGAGAGGTGGCCGCCATCTCTGGCGGCAGGTTGAAAACGTGGCCGATGAATTTGCCCCGATTAGGAACGCTACCTGATTTATTCATTTTAATTTGAGTATTTTTAGTAAACTGTCTTGGCTTTTTAGCTATTTTAGATAATATTTTTAGTTTTTTTTATCAATTTTAACATCTGCACTAAACTCGTAAGTAGCTTTCCATTTTAACTTTTAACTATCTCGCTCAAATATAGAAAGAGTAAGATGAGACTCTCCTCTTTTTTTTCATATTCAAAATATTCCTAGTACGTTATTACATGTAATTTATAAAGACATTTAAACTATTTTTCTTAATTTAATAAATAATATGAATATAAAAACATAATTTAAAAATAACTTGCTAAAATGACTTTTTAGCTGCTTTGGTTAAAATTTGATATATAAAAAAAAGCTACCATGGCTAAAAATACTCTTAAGAGCGTCATTATTTTGTTGATTGAGTGATTGAGTGACACATGATGGTTACTCCATGTAGCACACCAAAATGAGTAATTACTTAAGTAATTCTATATTTTTTACAAGGCAATCATATAGGGCCTCAATGAGACCTAAGATTTGTGACCTCAATCATAGGTGTCATGTTATGTCACCCACACACCACCTATTTACCAAATCCTTGAGTAAAAAGACAATCTTATCATTTGAAAATCTAATGTCAATAAATTAAATTCTCGAGAAATTTAGAAATGATGGAATCCAATTCAATTTATTACTGATATTTTGTGGTTAGAATTACAATTTCAGTATATTTTCTTTCCATTTTTCTTATCCAATATATCTTCTAATTAACTTGTTAGTGTAAGGTAACTAACTTTCCATTAATTTTATTAAATTCGTTTATTAAGAGAGTTTAGTATTACTTCAATTTACCAGATTTCAATAGTGACAAATGCGACGTAGCCTCTTCTGAATTCTAGCAAACACTAGCTGCCATGGGTGGGGATCTCAACAATGCCGGTCGGCGCCCCTACCAGGCGGAATCTTTTCTGCCTCTCGTTGCCTCCTCGCGGTGACCCAACGTCAATCTCATTCGACGCGCTCCCAACCAAACTGCCTCTCCACAATTTATAGGGAGAAGAATGGTGTTGCAGCCACTGGACTCTTACGTTGGGCAAAATTGACCATGAGGGTTTTCAGTCAGGATTCTGGTCGAATCCGGCCAAATAGAGCGCGACTCAAGGCTGGTGATCGACTGCCAAGGCTGGCGAGGATTGGGTTACCCTGGACAAGAGCGACCATGTTGCAAAAAGTTCAATCATGGCAAGGGCAAAGACTTAGATCCAAATGGTTGACGATGTCAGGCTTTACGATAACTATGACGGCGGCATAATGCTATATACTACAGGAAGTGGTGGTTAGGGCGAATAAGGTGCTCCAATCTAAGGAGGAGACTTTTCGTCTGAAGCTTCGAAGATGTGGTGGCTGGATCCCATAAGTGAAGCGGAGGTTTCAACCGTGAGAGAGATCGGAGCAGTAGAAGGAAGAATTGTGGGTTGGGTGCCCAAATCACTTTTGGGGCCAAGCTCATCTTATTGGCCCAAGTCAATTTGGGTCATGAAGTCAACTGGGTTTTGTTTGCCCAAAAAATATGCTTTTTGGACTTGGGACCTTTTATGGACCAAACCGGTGAACTCGGTTTCTACCGGGTTTTGTATTTGGGATCTAGGAGGAATGACTCAGCCAACTGGCATTTTGATATTTAACCAAAATACAGTTTTTTGCCTGCATATTATGATGTTTCTTTTACATCTTGATAATATAAGCTTTTGGCGCACTACAATTGAGCGCATTAGCACAAGAAGTTTTTACACAAAATTATCTCTTTGTAGAGTAAGGGAAAACTTTATGAATAGTACCCAAAATAAGACCCCTTACGAATTTCAGTACAGCAATTTCCAAAACATAAACTTTGGTACATCAAATATGAAGTCTACCCAATATACATACACGCGTTAATGACTCCGTTAGACGTGCCGTTACGCACATAATGAAGGGCAGAATAGGTTTTTCATTTTTCAACGGTTTCCTCTCTCTCACTCTCTCTCTCTCTCTCTCTCTCAATGGCTCTACAACTCTGGGATCTCTTTTCCTTCTTCTTTTCATTGTCACTGATCACCATGCCTCTGCACCACCTTTCACCACCTCCTATTACAGCCCCTCACCTCAACATCCACAACCCCTTCAGCCGCCTTGAGGGCCAATCTTCACTGTGCCCAGGCTCTCAGTGAGTCCAGTCCGGCCTCAATTCAAGCCCTCCTTCGTGTGACCAAGATCACCATTAGAGCACCCAACAAGCTCTCCAAGATGTCAGACCCTAATTCTATTTATTTTCGGTTTTGGTTTCTATGTTTTTGTGAATCAGGTGGGTTTGATGTGTTTGGCAGTAAGGTTATGAGGCTTGGGATTGCTCAGGAGTTGACAATGATCTAGCAGAAGCAAAAGGCAGATTTAAAAAGAAAAAATAGAATAAGTTTGGTTTTGGGCTGGGTTTCAGGTAACCAGAGAGATATAGAAGAAGAGCAGTGGAGATTGGAGAGGAGGAGAAGAGAGTGAGGGCTCCGATCACTTTGTTGGAGGTCTGGGCTGAATTGTGGGTGAAGAATCAAGCCCAGAAGAATAGGGATTCATGAACCCAATGAATTGGAAATTTTGGTTTCGTGTAATTGCACTTAAGGTGCTATAGTTCTCGTTGTTTCTGTTGTTAATCGGCCTTCGATGGAATCATGGAAATCGAAGACCTGAATTATAGAAGAAAGTCTATAAGGGATGAGGGAAATGGGTCTTCTTCTTCTTGTTGTTTAACGGAATGGTGATGAGAGGGTTGTATATATTTTTTTTTCAACCCACAATGAGAGAGAGATATGAAGCAACCCATATAAGAAAACTAGCGGCTTCTAATTCAAAGGTATAGTGGTGAGTCACTCAGCTCAGTTCAATCCTAGTCTTCTTCTCACTTTTTTTTTTTCACCTTGCGATATATTTAATTTAAGGTTTGAGGAGTAGTATAATTTGTTGGATTACTTATTAATTAGAAATTTGGTGCATTTGTTAAGAGTTTAATTTTTTAGGAACAGGAAGTGCTGGAAATCATTCATCAGGTTTTGTTTCAATCTTCAAAGAAAGCAAGGAACCGTGATAGTCAATTTGAGAGTTCAATGAGAGGAGGAGAGAGATGTGGAAGAAAAAAGAGATAAAAAAAAAAAAAATTAATAAAACAAAAAAAAAGAGTGAGGGTAAGAAAGCTGGGTGCCCAGAAGAAGAGAAGAGAGACAGCTGGGTGCTTAGAGTAAAAAAGTTGAAGAGACCATTTTATCTCTTGAAATACGACAGTTGACACGAAACTAACGGCGTCATTGATGTCGTGTATGTTTATTGGGTCGGTTTTGAAACCTCATGTACCAAAGTTTATATTTTAGAAATTGATGTACTAAAATTCATAGGGGGCCTTACTTCGGGTACCATTCATGAATTTTTTTCCGTAGGATAATGTTATAGTTTGCTAAGCTCTTTAAGTGAGTTTCAATGTCTTAAATGAATGGTGCATGATTCTCGTTTTCTAATAAATTTGTAAGTGCCGTTCTGGGGAATGAAATCAGCTGTCCCAGATTTCTGTGTCTCAATTCTGTCCCCTCAACATAATTGGTCAACATAAATTAAAAAATGAAACAAAAGATTAACAAAATATTTTGTTAATCTTTGTGGACCAATCATGTTGATAAGACATAATTGGGATAGAATAATGAGGACAGCTGATTTCATCCCCCGTTCTGGTCTGCGACTATCAATGAAATCTTTATTTACTCAAATTTTTTTTTACCAGATTTCATGGGTTAGAATTACTATATTAATATATTTTCTTTCTATTTTTGTGGATCTAATTTTCATTTTTGACTTTTTTCGATTTTAATATATATTGTATTAATTCTGCTCTGATATATATATATATATATGTGGTGTGTGTGTGTGTATATATATAGACACATATAAATTTTTTTGGACGAATTATATATATGTATATACATAATTTATCCAGAGCGGAGCTTCGCTTTGAAATTAACATGTAAAGTTCGAGTTTTTGGTCACTTTTCAGTCGCATATCCACATCTCGACCGTTCAGTTTTGAGGTACTAGTGTATAGATCATCTTTATAAATTTTCAGTCAAATTTATAATCGTTAAGGAATCTAACTCGCTTAAACCAATAGACGGACTGAATTTGTCAACCTGAACCGTACTAGTTTTAAGGTAGTTATCAATGCCTTAACGATCATCATTTTAGCTGAAAATTTGCAGAGACGATCTATACACTAGTACCTAAAATCTGAACCGTTGAGATGTGGATATGCGATAAGTGACCTAAAACTCAAACTTCACACTTTAATTTCAAAGCGGAGCTCCGCGCTGGATAGGATATGTGTGTCTATATATATATATATATATATATATTTAATTTTGGACTAATTACTTATATAATGAAAAAAAAAATCCAAAACAATATATTTTTTAGAAGAAAGTCAAAAAAATTTAGAGCATTCAATTTTAGAAAGATAAGATAGTATTTTCACTCAAGAATTACATGATACGATTTGACAAATAAGTGATGTGTGTAGGTGACATGACATGACACGACACCTATGATTGATGCCACAAATCTTGGTGTTTGGCTCCAGTTTTTCTTGAGCTGGTCAACAGTCTCTTTTCTTAGTGGGCTTGCCAGCACCGTACATGTGCGGTCGTCGGAGGTATCCCTTGACCTGACTTTCTTTCGAGCGATTGTGGACGAGGAGAGCACCAACCTCGTCGCGGGATTCTTTGTGCTTCGTGGTGAGGACTTTTGCTAAGCTTCTTTAAAATCACACGATCAATTCGCTTAAGGGAAATTCGAGTGAGGAGAAATCTTCTCAAGGAAGATCCGAGTGAGGAGAAATCTCTTTGAGCTTGATGAAAATGTTCTTCGCGAAATGTTCCTCGCGAAGGCTTCGCTGGCTTTCTCCTTGAGCTTAGCGAGAATGCTATCTCTTTGTTCCAAATCACACAATCGATACTCGACGTCGTAGATCGAGCAGAGCGAAAATCACTAGGAAGTGGGGAGAACTTGCTAAAGCGTGACTGGTTTGTAATGACATTACCATTGCTTGGCTGGTTCCGTAACCGTTGTGGTCGCGGTATTACAGTCAGTTCCCGAGGAGACTAGGACCGTAGCACGTTGACAAAGGGTTTGGTGGTACTGACAGTCGGCTCCTGAGAATTCTGGGATTGGAGTGTGGTCACCGGTAAGAGAATGATGGAGCACTTAATGGGATCATAGAGATTAATCGATGAAATGTGTCTTGTTACTTCGTCGTAGCCTCTATATATAGGCTGCCAAGCCATAGTGGTTGGCCTTTAAACAAATCATGATAGAGCACTTAATGGGATTATGGAGTACTTATCATTTTATGTTCAAACACTTGGATTCAAATTTGCTCACCATTTTTATTTTGTGTGATGTAACCACCCTATTAAAACTTGCCACATCATAAAATTAATTGAATACTTAAAGTATTTTTTAATAAAACATCATGATTAACTATAATTATATTTGATAACACATGACAGTTCTAAATTGAGTGGTGGTATCACCACCAATACTTTGGTGATGAGCAAATTTGAATCCACAAATCTTAGACTCATTAAGGCCACAAATCATTTTCCATTTTTGACAATCAAGTTATGCCAACAAAGACTGTAATAATGATATGATCTAATTTTTTCTCCCAGTGAAATGACGAAGACTGGACGGAATTCTTAATTTCTAAGTTCTCTTATCTCATAATGTTGTAGGCATTGACAAGGATTGCAGCATCCACTATTCAGGTGTTAATAAGTAATTTAAAAGTAAGTTTAAAAAGAATATTGTCGTAATCTATCATAAAGTTGCACGAAGAGATCACTCCTAGTTTCCATTGACCATACTCACCATACTAAAAAATTAGCTATTAGTCAGGCTGTATTTCAAATATCAAATTAAACAAAAACCATAGAAATGTTTTTTTCTGCTTGGTGTGGTATATATGTTATATTAATTTGAATAGCAAGTATATAATCACTACTATGATATGATATGTTAATTGTTTATTAGCTAGTGCCCTCTACCTTCTCCTCCTCGACTCTTCCTTTACAAAACAAAGATGCCAATACTACTTCTCAAATCTCAATACTGTATTAATTATATTTATATATATATATATTGTTTTATATGAATAGTTAATCGTGTCCTTATCATGGCCACCGTGTTATTACAATCATACATTCATACCTAACGAACCAAATTTAAATTTCCACAGAATCATGATTATCGACAGATTCCTAGGGCCGGCTATAATTGGGGTCGATCAGCTTTTTACTGAATGATTTACATACATACATATACATATATATATATATATATATATATATACATAGAGAGAGAGAGAGAGAGAGAGAGAGAGGCCGGCTCATAGCGAACACATATAAATGCAGTTGAGAGTCTCCTCCTTGTGATAGCTATGGCGTCGAAGTCGCATGGTCTCGGATTATTTAACCGTGTACGTACTCTTTGAACGGAGGTCATTGCGATAGTGGCGGATCCAGAAAAGTTTCTTACGTAAGACAAGATTCAAGACAAACAAGAAAAACTCAGCCTAGGTAAGGCAAGATTCATCTAGTTTTGCCCTTTTCTGCTATGTTTTAGGTAGCTTCCTTCAGCCAACATATATAAATCAAGGTAAACAAAAAAAAACTCAGTCTAGACAATTGCCCAAGCTGGCCTATATGTGACTCCGCCCCTTTTCGAAGGTTTTTTCCTTACGACGCGGTGAAGCTCGTTAATTTGGGTGTGAGCCTTGCTTTGGTTGAGGTGGTCATGATCAAGGATATTAAATGTCTTTTGTTTCGGTTAATGGGTACAAGAGATTAATTTCAAGTCTCGTGAATGTAATGTATTAACATGGCCGACAGAGTTATTGTAGGTTTAGTGTTCGACAAAGAAGTCTTTATTTGGTAAGAGAATGGTTGATCTTAATAACCATTGAATTCTATTGAAACTGATTCCTCTATACGTTCTAATCGGTGGAATCTTAGTTGTATGTCTTCTAGGGTAAGTTGCTTGTCTAAAGAAGCAAGGGATTAAGGTATATATAATTAATACATATACACACGCACATTCCATATTAATTTTCAAATAAGTGTCAAATAATTAACTTCTTTGTAGTTCTTTTTTCCGTGGAAGTTCTCGAAAAGGCATTTGACAAACATATTTCCCTTTGCATGTTGAAATGTGGCATCGTCATTATGTTCCTTATTTTGGACAACAAACATAGAGTAGATATAAATGTTATAAATTTCATAGCACATGATTATGACTAATGATCAGTTTTCTTTTTACAAACGGAAGGTCATGCATTCAATTCACGAATGACTAATCAGTACATAATTATGATTAATGATCAATTTCTTTTTTATAAATGAAAGGTCATGTATTCAATTCACAAACGACTAATCAGCACATAATTATGATCAATGATCAATTTCTTTTTTACAAATGGAAGGTCATGTATTCAATTCACAAACAACTAATCGGCTGTGAATTGTAGTCACAATCTAATTCTTCTAATAAAAAACAAAAAAGAGAGACTTGTGCCCACTAAAGTCTAAAGCAAATGGTATAGAATTCTATTTAACTTCATTTCTAATTTGTACCGTGATTATCGAGCATAGAGAATGAAAACAAAATGAAAATTACACATTAATTCTGCTCATAGGTCTATGCATGCATGCATTCCTTCAGCACGCGAGCTAGCTCTCATGTCATCAGTGTCACGTGGGGCGTGGAGCTTGTGGGATTATTTTTGGCGTGGTGGTGGGGGAGGGCACTCCTTCGGGCCGAATTATAGTTCCGCCATGCGCATGTCGTCTCAAAGAGACCTGAATTATTTATTTATTTATTTATTTTAAATAGATCGAGACAACTTTAGGCGGTCATATAGCCAAATTCCAATTAATTGACCAATTATTCAGGCACAGAGAGATAGAACTTGATTGAATCGTAAGAAAAGGTTGGGAAATTAAGAAAGAATATGGTCAACTAATTAGTCATCAGTAAGTCAAACATAAAAGTTGAAGTTAATTTCACGCGCAAAACAAGCTGATCGATCTGAAAGAATCTCAGCAAATCCTTTTCTTCCTGGAGATTACGCTGAAATGTCTTCGCAGAATGGACAGCAGTGAATCAATTTATTGAAAACAAACTCGGCTGAAATGTCTTCTCATAATATATATATATATATATATATATATATATGTGTGTCTCTTCTCTTTCATTTCATTTTCATTTATCTGTGTCGATAACACTTAACAGTTTCTGTATGAATTAGTCAATATATCTTTGTCTCGTCTTTACTATTCACCTGATAATCGACTAGTTACAGACTCTTGATCATTGGTTTCTTTTCTTCCCTAGCTAGCTAACAATATCATATTTGACTTCTTATTTGGTCAAGAATTTACAAGCTATAAGTTCTGTATATATGAACTTTCGATGGGATTACCAGATCAACTTCAACCAAGAAATATCATCCTAGCTGCTAAGTTCACACTACAATGTCATACCATCATCATCTACGTATTCCACACCTGTCGCATCATATTTATGATAACATATTCGCATCCATCACCGTTCATGCATCAATACACGTTTTGGTGTCTTGATGAAAGAAATGACGAAAAGATGGCGGATGGAGATATTTTCTCAGACGCACGTTTTCTTCTCTCTTGTGTTTTTTTTCTTCTTCATTTCGGAGTCATCAGTCATGTATGGTACTATTAATAATTCCTACCTGCCTAAAGTATGCATATGGAAACCATCCTCGCTATTTCTCATGCTCCCGCCCCCTACCCCTCCCCTAGGGCCCCTATTTTCCAGTTACTTTTCCTGAATTTTACCCCAAAAAAATAAAATAAATAAATAACTAATCAGGGATATTGAGAAAAACATGAATGGCTGTGCGTGGGACTGATTATTAAACCGAAGTTAAATGCACTTTTCTTAGAGTAGTTAGACACTGCTGAAGTTGCTGTTTCTTCCTCGTTGCTGGGTTGCTGTTATAGTGTCATACATAATCATGTGGGCTCTGGATTGGGCATTCTGAGTCATTATTTCCTTTGCTTTGGTGGGGCAAATGTTGGGCCTTGTTGTCCTCGTTTGCGTCCTGTTTGTTTTGGATGGCTGTTTGAGATTTTTTTTTTCTTGTAATATTTCTTCTTTAATTTAAGTTTTTGTTCCCTTGCCAAAAAAAAAAAAAAACAAATTATAACTTTAGTGAAAAGTTGCAACTAGGGTTGGGCACGGGCCGGGTCTAACTATAATTTCACCGGATCTGGAATCGGCCCGTTTTTCACTTGGACCGAACCCGGCCCGTTTAACTTCGGGCCTGGCTTGCGGGCTTTCAGGCCCAAAAACATATATTTTTTGCTTAGTAGGATACCTTGCTATATACCAGATTTCATTCATTTCATTTCATTCATTTCAACTTGTTCATATTTGAATCAAAACACATTCATATTTGAATCAAAACACAATATCAAGATCCAAAGTTGAAGCTGCAAATTAAACTACCCAAAATACATAAAATTCAAATTCAAATACAAGTTAATCACAATACCCGCAATTGAAAGTTTGAAATACAATGACCCAATTTAAATATGAAATCCAAGTGTCCAACTGTCCAAGTTTTAAATACAAATATGCAATTGAAATAGAAAGTCCTAATTCAAAATTTCAAATACAACAATTTAGTAGCCCTTTTTCCAGTTCTTCATTGAGTAATTCAACAGCTACCATCCATCAATTGGACTCCACAGTTTTGCTTTTGCCTACAACAACCATCATAAAGAGATTTAGATAACATGGAAGTGAGGACTGAGGAACCATTTAAGCTGCAACTTAGCTAGCACTACACACAAAAATCCAACAAGCAATACACCAAATACCAGCAGCCATCTTCAATTTTTTGGTCCTACAAGTAGCCTTTTTTGCTGATTGAACCGTTGCTTTCTCCTTCGCATAATCCGCCATTTCATTCACAAACATTTAATTAACACATAGTCACTATTAAAAAGTGAAAAAAATAGCATAGGAGACATGTTAAAAATCAAAATAGTAAACATACCAAGTTCACACAATTCATAGAACTCCATCTCCTCAATTGTTGGAAAAAAAAACTCAAGACTTTGAACGTTCTCCGATTTGATCTAATTCTGCACGCATATTAATGCTTCAACAGATTTAGGAGTTAGAGAACTCCTATAAGGATCAATAACTCTATTGCCGGTGCTAAAACAAGATTCGGATGCAACGGTTGACACTTGAATTGAAAGGACATCTCTTGCTACAAGCTGAAGATTAGGATACTTAGAGCCATTAAGCTTCCACCATAATTAGATGCTAAATTCAGCTGCTCTTGGAGGCTTTTCAAAAGGATCCAAAAAATACCTATCTACCTCACTCTCCACGACAACTTCATAGCTGTTTTCAAGCTCCCTCTCCCAATCATCGAGCATTTCTGCCATTTTTCCTGTCTTTGCTTCAGAACTACTAATGCCACTGCTACTGTTTACAGACTGTCTTCCTCTATTTTTTTTACCATTTTGAGCAGCAGTTGATGAGGCATACAAATCTGTCAAGGATACCAACAATTCCTTCACTTCAGCAGCTTTTTTTTTTCGCACCTTCATTGTCAAACTGCAAGTGCTTGACACATAAATGCTCAATATTCCTAAGTTTGAATCTGGGGTCCAAAACCAACGCTACTAACAGCAGCTAATTCACATCATTTATGCTATCAAAATACTTCCGGAACTTTATTCCCATCTTCACAGCCATCTCAACCATAAGCTTCTCACCTTCACTTCCATCTTGTATTTCTGGCATCTTAAATAATGCATTAATCTCTGCATATACAACAACAATATCATGAAATGCTCTATGTGTAGTAGGCTTAGCAGATGCACTGATCCGAAGAGTGACCTCATAGAAAACTTTCAAAAAACCCACAAACAATTCAGCTTTCTCCCAATCAACGGCCTTTGAAGGCCCTATCCTCTTCATCAGTTTTCTGCATTTTGCCACTTCAAGAGCAGCTTCTTCTTCTAATAGTTCCTCATCCTCATCAAAATAGCTTGTATATTTCACATCTTCTTCTTCTGCCAATCTAACAAATGCATTCCTTAACTGAATTGCAGTCTCTAACATTAGATATGTAGAGTTCCATCTTGTTGGAACATCGAGTATACACACCTTCGTGCAGTCAGGCACTTCTGTCTCAACACACATCTTAAATACGTCTAATCTAGATGAAGAGCTCCTAACATATTTCACCGCATTCCTTATACTAGCTATTGCGCTATCTAGTATAGTCAATCCAGATTTCACAATTAAGTTTAAAATATGTGCAAGACATCTAACATGCAAATGCTTGCCTTCCAAAACAGGGGGTATAGCCCAATTGGCAATTTTTCTCCTCAAATAATCAATGGCAACCTTATTTGCCGATGCATTATCGACACTAACAGTCAACACTTTATCAATTTTTCACTGAACCAAACATGCTTCAAGCATTTTTCCTATGGTTGTTCCGTGGTGATTGGAAATGACACAAAAGTTCAAGATTCTTTTGTGCATTTTCCACCCACAGTCTATAAAATGGGCAGTTAATACCATGTAGTTCACATTTTGTACCGACGTCCATGTATCGGTAGTGAGACAGAACCTATGCTTGCTTAATTCCATTTTCAGCTCCTCTCTTTTCTCATCATACAATTCTAAAAACTTTCTTACAATGGCACGTCTAGATGGGACTGTCCATTGGGGGATAGCTACTTCACAAAAATGCCTAAATCCAGGTTTCTCTATATGACTAAATGGCAGTTCATCGACAACTATCATTTTACAGGCAGCTAATGTACATGCATCTTTTGTCAAGTTCTAGCCACTAGACTACGGGAAGCCATCCTATCACTAGTTAAAACTTGTTGCCCCTCTATATCAGCCCTACCTGGGTATTTTTTGCATACAGTCTCAATGTGCCTTCTTAATGTGCTAGTACCACTAAAAGAAGAATCTCCAGCAAGATTAGTTTCACAATACCTGCACTTTGCTCTTACTTCAAATCCAACTTCCTGCTTCTTTCCGTCCACCAGTTCCACTATAGGCCTATCAAACTTGTCGAAGTGTGCCCATACATTGGACCGCATACTGAGCTTCAAGGACTTGACTAGATTCTTCTCAGCCCTTTTCCTCTTGCCTTGGACAGGTCTAGGAGAAGGACCTGTTGGATCAATTGGCATTGCTGGGTCTGGTTCAATTGGAGCTGTCGGCGATGGAACAATATCTGTCCCATCAGTAGCATGCTGCAAGCCTGTAATCGCATTGTACAAGCTACATTAAAATCCATTTTCAGGAACCAGAAGTCCACAACTCACAAGCATATTTGCTGTCACTAAAAATCAAAAATTTAAATTTAGGATTCAACATTTCCATCACATTTCAGCCTCATTTTATCAACAAACACAATCACTGTATCGGAATATCACAACAACTTAACAAAGAGTAATGAACTGAACAAACAAGTGAAATAAAATTGCTCATTGCTCTCAAATTGTAATGAACTGAACCCATGAAGATCAAACCAGTGAAATATAATTGCTCATTGCTCTCAAATTGTAATGAACTGAACCCATACAATTGCTACAAACCAACTAAGCACAAAAAAGAGATCAATTTTATCAATAAACTGAGGAACCGGTGAAGATAAAACGAGAGTGGCAGACCGCAGACCTGAAGAACGAGGTTCACTTCTCTGGCTTCGAATTGGCTTATGGTAGAAAGATCTGTGAGGGAGAAAGGAGGAGTTGTGCAGCCGCACAGGTGAATTGAAGAGAGAGAGTGCAGCCACAGCATAATCTAGAATTAGTAAAACAAAGTTTATAGGCTAAGCTGAGACCAGAAGAAAGCAACAAAAGCAGAGACCAACACTCATAGAAACTCTGACCACGTTATAAACCGACAAAAAACACAAGCTCTGATAGATTTATAATCCAATCAAATCAAATCAAAAAAATAGAACCACAAACAAGTTCACCAATCTCAGAGAGTAAGGAAAAAGACTAAAACCTAGGCATATGGAAGAGAAAATGAAAGAGAAGTAGGAAGGAATTACCGAATTACTTTCTGTTCTTCCTCCAAAATAATCAGAATCAAACCAAAATCAACAAATGAACAAAGAGAGATAATTTCTACTAAATATCTATGCCAAGTATCAACTGAACACCAAATGCACGGTAAAAGAATTTTAAAATACAGCCCTAACAGTCATCAACTAACCATACTTTGGGGGATCCTGCCTCAAAGGCTTACAAAAAACAACAATAATTTGAAAAGATTATATTATCAGATGTTCAAAACACTAAAGAAATTAATGTGCGTGAGGGACAGAAATATACATATCAGATGAAATAACACTCTATACTCCTTAATTCTCAATGCTCAAGCACTTAGCAGTCAAAGTGCAGTGAATCTGATCAGTAAACATTCAATAGACTACTGTCAACCAAAAATTAATTACATCTTCAGAATTATATTGAAACCCTCACAAACTGAAAGTAAAGAGAATCACAAGGTTGCAGGCTTTTCCAAGTTAATATCTGAAGCATACCTGTGAGTTTGGTGCTCAAGGAACTGCATCTACATGAGAGAGTGGAGAGGCTTTTGTAGCCAATGTGTGCAAGGTCAATGAACCATCATGTTGCTGCTTCAGGCTTTTAGACTCAAGAAGCCCCACCAGCAGCTCCAATCCTGCAAGAAATGATTGTGTCCAAATACTTAATCTTGGAATGCAAAGAGAAGCTAAGAGAAACTGAGCAAAGAGAAACTAACCTGCCCAGATCGAGTAAGCTAACTGAAGGTTCATATCGAATATGCTAACTGAAGGTTCAGAACTAGTTTGGGAACTGAAGGTTCAGATCGAGTATTTTCAATGAAGGTTCAGATCAAGAGAGAGGGATGGATTGAAGGCTAACTGATTAGGCTGAGACTGAAGTGAAGTGAAGAGACAGAGAGAGAGGTCTTGGAGATGGCGGAAGCGGTCAGAGGAGGCACTCTCGGGTTCGGTACAAATCGGTTTGTGAAGGAGGCAGTCTCTCTTAGATCGAGTTTGGGAACAATATGAATTGAAGGCTAAAAGTGAAGTGAAGAGAGAGAGAGAGAACTTGGTGTTGGCGGACATGGCGGAAGCGACCGGAGGAGGAGCTCTCCGGTTCGGTTCAGATCGGCTTTGTGAAGGAGGCGGCCTCTCTCTCAGATCGGGTTTGGGAACGATATGAATTGAAGGCTAAAAGTGAAGTGAAGAGAGAGAGAGGGCTTGGTGTTGGCCGACATGGCGGAAGCGGCAGGTGGAGGAGTTCTCCGGTTCGGTTGAGATGGGCTTTGTGAAGGAGGCTCTCTCAGATCGGGTTTGGGGGAAGAAATGAGGCAAGACTGAGTTAGGGACTCTAGATTTAGCCGTTTAGGTATTTCAGTGGGGAATATAATTCAGTGTACTTGATCCTTTGACAATATTTTGTGGCCTATAATTGACCAATAAAACACTGACATCTGTCTCTCTTTTACCTAATACGGGCCTGACGGGCTTTTCTAAATTTCAATGTCAAGGCCCGGCCCGAACCGTAACTTTGAAAGTGAAGGCCCGGCCCGAACCGTTTTGGTAAAGAAAAAAATAGGGACCGACCCGAATGAGTTGGGCTTTCACGGGCCGGTCCTGATTTGTGGGTTTTCGAGTTTAAACGCCCAGCCCTAGTTGCAACAAAGAGTGATGGATTTATGATTTTGTTCTTATGAAGCGTTAATGCTCACATGGATTAAGTTAATCCTCCCAAGAATATCGATGTTCTATCCAAGAGGGCAGAAGTTGAAAATCTTGGGTGAAACTCAAGCCTGAAACCATAGAGCAAATGAACAAAACATACTTGGGCTCAAAGACCCAAATAAACAACATCCCCTATTGTTGTTGACTCAAAAACCCAACCACTCTGAAAGAAACAGTGTTAGCGGAACCTCCTCACTCATTTCCAAAGGATAGACTTACCAACAGTCCATAAGCCCAGCATATCCGGCAGACAATTGCACTAGAGTCCTAGACACATAGATGCCAACATGCAACTGCACTGAGAAAAACAATTAGAAAATCGAGGTGTCCACGTTGTTGGCAAATGTTGGCCATGCTCGACATAATCAAGCTTTAGAGCAAGTTCACTCATTGGGTCACCGGGTCACCGGGTCACCTACTATTAACTGTTTTTTAGTGTATATTTTTATTCTCTGGGTCAAGAAATACACTGTGCCCGTGACCTAGGGCATGAAATACACTGTACTCGTGACCCAGAGGATAAAATAACACATAAAAACAGTGAATAGTAGGTGACCTGGTGACCCAACGGGTAAACTTGCTCTTAATGTCGATTCCCAAAATGTACGTTGCTGCTAGCCTGCTAGGTTGAAAATAATGCAAGGGATCGTCACTTCTTCCACTCTCCTTATAAATAATTCTAATTTTCCTAATAATGGAAGCATCTTTGGAAACTTAAAGCTTCCCCCGAAGATGAAGTCATTTTCTGTGGAGATGCTCGACGGGGTTTATGCCTTGCATGTGGTCGCTATATCAGAGGTACATCTCAAATCATCCTATATGCCCTAGGTGCCAGCTAGCTGATGAAACACCTTTGCACGTAACATGTTTGTGTTCTTCAGTGTTACGGCGTTGGAGAAGGCGAGTTTTTATTGGAAGTTGGTTCCAGGTATGTTGGATTCCTTTTCTGAATTCTTTGATTTTGCGGTTAACTTACTATCTATGGATGAGATGAAGTTGTTGGTGATAATAATGTGGAATAACTGGAGAGAACGAAATAAGGTCGTGCATGCATGGCGAGCAACCTAGACCCCCTGACATTATCTTTGACTAATGCATGTCTATATGGGAAGGTTTAATTACGTCTCAAATGAAAGTGCATGCATGCAATATTGGTGTTGGTGAGGATTTGGTACATAATCAGTGGGTCCCTGCCCCTAGTTCAGGCTTGTTGAAATTAAACTGTGATGCTTCTTTTTCAAATAATGGGGCACAGTTGGAGTGGGGGCGGTTGTTAGATATGGTAATGGGGAACTTCGGATATTCAAGGGAGACTTCGACCTGGAGTTGCGAGCGCTGATTGTGGGGCTTGAAGCTATGGTGGAGCGTGGGTAGGAGCCTCAAAGCATTGAGACGGATTGTCTGGAGTCTGTGAGATTGGTGAATGACGGTGACGATTGTTTTGCTGAAGAGGGAGTTTTGGTGGAGAAGTTGCGGATGTTGTTGTTGTTGTCAGTTGGATCTCAAAGTATTGACTACAGTAACGGATACAGGATTCAAAATTAGGGTGGGTTTGAATTTTTTTATTTTATTGAAGTGATAGGGATGTGTCAGTATTTAATTAAAATATATTTGATATATATTTAATAAATTTTATATAAGTTATTGATAAAAGATGACTTAACAAATACATCCATTAAAGATTGAGTTAAACATTTAAGGACTAAATCTTACAAATAAGGACAATGTGCTCTCCACTTGCCACATGTCATGAGTTAATTTACTTTTTTATCCTTAACTACTTCTTTTGACTTCTAGTCTCTTTAAAAGGATTAAATTTTACAAATAAGAACAATTTGCTCTCTACTTATCACATGTCATGATTTAATTTAATTTTTTATTTTTAACTACTTCTTTTTACTTTTAATCCCTTTGTGTAACTTTTTTTTTTGTAAGAACAATCTGTTCATGTTAGTTTTTTTTTTTTAGAATAATCCCTTTATGTTACTATTTTTGTTTTGTTTTTTAGAACAATCCGTTTATGTTACTCTTTTTTTTTTCCTTGAAAATAATCCATTTACGTTACTTCACAAAACCTCACTCTCCTACTACTCTCATCTCATCGCCTAATCCTGCTACTGCACTCATACTCGTCCAGTCATGCTACTGCACTCGTACCCGTCCAGTCCTGCTACTGCACTCGTCTAATCTTGCTACTGCACTCATACTCATTCAGTTCTGCTACTGTACTCGTCATCGCTTAATTCTGCTACTGCACTCGTCCAATGTTGCTACTGCACTCGCTGCACTCATCGTCCAAATCTGCTACTACACTCGTCATCGTCCAAATCTGCTACTACACTCGTCATCGTCCAATCCTGCTACTGCACTCGTCCAATCCTGCTATTGTACTCGTACTCATCCAGTTCTGCTACTGTACTTGTACTCGTGTTTAGAGATGATTTAAAGCATCCAGCGGTACTGGGTAAAGAAAATGACATATTTAAACATCAAATGCAAGCCACAATAAATTGAATCACCAGCATAAGTAGAATACTAGGGGAATGTAATTCAGATGAAATATAAAGATACAATAAGTTCATGTCCTCTTCCCAAGTTCAATAAGAATCTAAAAAACATTTACAACCTCCTAATCACAATGATAAATTGCCACAAGGCACGACCATGATCCACATCAGACATTACTCGATCTTGACCACAACCAAGTTGAACTATCAACTGTAGAGTGAAAATGATTGAAAATGAAGAGTAACACATAAACATCTAACACCAAATACTTAAAACAATAAGCTGCTAAGTGAGTCTAAATAAGCAACACCCCACTCGGTGCATTGTTTTGCCATTGCTCTCTCAAGTCTCCTGGATCTAATAATAATCCTCTATCCTTCTTTCAAGCAATATAATGATGGAGCTACCAATTAGAAAATGAAGCCCAATCTTGAGTTTCGTTCTTCTTTCCATCCTTATCTCTCTCCTCCAACAGTTTCCCAGCCTCCACATTGTCCTACTGAGCCTTCTTCTGCGCCTTAACAACCTTAAGAGCCTGCAATTTTGCATGATTGTAATAATACAAATAACCTATATTATCCTATAAACGCAATCAGATACCCAATCAGATTGATTGGCATCACGGTATCCTTGATCACCGACCACGAAAACGCAATCAAGAGCCAATCTTTCACAACCCCGGAACTCCATTACAATTCCATCACCACATGGATCCACGACAGAATCTTTCTCCGCCGTCTTCTTCAGAAATCACCGGAGTCGCACGATGGTGGTGATCAAAAGACAATTCTGAGTCAGCAATGAAGTTCGACACCTGCACCAATGTTTCGGATCTCGACGAGCCTAGTTCCGGCATGCACAGTGTCTTTCTCAGTGGACTTGGCATTTTTCACCCCCGCTCTTCCCTTTCTCAGTGTTCAAAACCCAGATTGAATAAACATAATGAAAAGCAGAAAAACCCAAACCCACTGTTCTGGAACCGAGAAAGCCGGTGATAATGGTTGTCTAACGCTGGTATCGATACCCAAGGTCAGATTCTCATCGAGATTGTACCCTGAAGCAGAGAACATGCTTCTGGAATACCCAGATTGAGGGTTTAGATCAGTTTACGATTTGGCGTTAACTGTTTTGGATATTGGATAGTGGCAGTGTCGTAAATATGGTGAAACTAGAGCATTTTGGTAATTTTCCATTAAAACTGGGAATCAGGCTTGCATCATTTGGCTTTTGGGTATGTGCTCATATCCTTATTTATATAAATCTTTTAGTAAGTGGGTTTTCTGTGTTTACATTTTTGGTCATGTGCTACTATGTAATTTTCTAATATATATTTTATTGAGATGCAAAAAATAAAAATCCATCCAAAACTACTATTTAATCGATTATCGAAAAGAAATTTTTTTAGAATCATTTTTTACTCAATAAAATAACCGTCTGATTGAGAAAATAAGTTAAATGCTGCAACAAATAATAAAAAAAACTAACATCTACAAAAGAATGTAAGCCCAAAGATAAAACAAAAGATACAAATCTAAATACTAAATAGATCCAAAACCACACACAAGGTAGGCCCAGTGTTCAACTTCGAGCCCAAACAAGAGAGGCCCAGTGTTCAACTTCAAGCCCAATTGAAAAAACAAAATATTTAGAAGAAATCAAGAAAATATGAATTAAGTTTATTGGGCCTCCAACTTCGAGCAGAGTATGCGTTGTGGGAGAAAGAAAGAAAAATTAGTGAGATTAATATTGATGTGATTCGAACTTGGGTGAGCTTGGTATTAGTTAAAACACTAAACCAAGCTTGCAAGTCCTTACATATGTATGTACTGTACATACTCAGTTATTTATACTAGAAATCTCGAGTGCCCTTGAGTCTTCCCCATCATGTATGTAGTTCCGCTCTTGATTGACTATATACCTCGAAGGGCCAATGGCGCGACTACGGCACATGTTGTTGCTACGAGTGTAGCCCGGTTAGAGGGGCGTCATAGTTAGTTAGGGGTTGGGCCCTCTTGACTCACGGATATCATCGTTGATGATAGACCCGTACTGGTTCTATGAGTAGGGAAGAGTGTGGGGATATTTTGTCCATCACCGGTCAGTCTGATGTTTTGTAGTCGTTTTTCTAGTTGAATAAAATTTCTATTCTGAAAAAAAAAAATCTAACTTTCCTTAGCTTAATTACTAAAATTTCACCTTTGTTCAAGAAAATTCAGATTATGTGTCTAGCCCAAACTCTAGATTACTTGACCTAGTGGTAATAGGTTTATAGAAGGATTTAGAATCTTATTCAATGTAGAATTACTTTCCTTGTATGTTCATATTCTATGCATTGTAATCCTCTATAAAAAGAGGCCCCTATTATCAATGAGAATACACAGCAATTCTCTCTCAATTTAGTTTCTCTAAAACACGTTATCAGCATGAGCTCTAACCCTAGCCCTAAAAACCAAAACCCTAAATCTCCACAGCCCCCGCAGTGACCCCGCAGCTGCCCTTACAATGACCTCGCAACATCCCCGCAGCAGTCGCGTCCCCACAACAGTCCTCGCGGCACCTCTGCAGCGTCCTCGCAGCCTCGCGGCATCCTTGTAGCGACCCTGCAGTATCCCTGCACTGCCAAGCCAACAACTATTCCGGTAAACTTTTCTAAGAGTTTCCGTTTTGAAGTTTTTCATTGATTTTCTTCTTTTTCTCGGGGACTTCCAGCCTCCCTTCTTCTACCCCCCTTTCTTCTTCATATGGGATACCGAAAGCCGAACTATGGGGGCTCGTGCTCACTCCAAGCTTGGAGCTTGTAGAGTCCTCCAAACTTAGAGTTTGTTGAGATGTTATGATCGACCGCAAACACATCATTATTTCGATATAATCCAATTCCTCTTGGAATCGGATTTCTTAGAAGCAACTACACTAAAAAATCCCTAAATTTCTTGGAAGCGACTACGCTTAGAAATTTTACATGTTTTCGTGGTAGCCTTTTTTTACGTTACGCTCCGAAACTAACCCTAATTTCTTGTTCTCTTTCAGGATGAGTAACCTGAATAAATTGGACTTTGTTGCATTGGGAACAACTGGATCTGGATATCATAAGTGGGTTCGTGATGTCCGCCAGCATCTCAAGGCCGATGGAATCTTGGATACGATTCTCGAGCCTAGCCAGGATGTGCTAATTGTTGAGCAAGCTTATGCTTTGGAAGCAAATAGAGTAGCCTTAGAGGCAAATAAGGCGAAAGCCATCATCCTAATGACTCGTCATATGGATGACTCGCTCCAGTACGAGTGTATGAATGAAGAAGACCCCAGAAGGCTGTGGGTCTCACTCGAAGAAAGATTTGGTAACGTCCGTGACTCCCTGCTTTCTGACCTAGAAGTGAGATGGCATAGCCTCCACTTCTGTGATTTTAAGTCAGTTCTTGACTACAACTCAGAAGTACTTCGCATTAAATCCTTAATGAAATTCTGTGGTAAAGAGATCACAAATGCAATGTTGATTGAGAAGACTCTCTCTACCTTCCCCGTCTCTGCATTGATGGTTTCTAAGAACTATCGAATCGATATTGTTGCAGAATGAATCACAAGGTTTCATGAGCTCATTGGAGCTATGAATGTCACTGAAAAGCATGACAACATCCTTGTAAAGAACTATAATTTGAGATCTGTGGGAACATAGCATATTTCGGAATCCAATTATAGTCGCGCTCCAAAGAAAGGGCGTCAAGAGCGAAACCCTAATCTTAGGGGATACATTTGGACGTTCTGGTCCATATAATCGCTCTACTTGGGAAGGTGACCGCCAAAATAGGCGAACACAGAACCGAAGAGGTCAACGTGGAAAGAGAGAAGGAGGCAATGGGTCTGGTCATGTTGGTGGCGCCACCAACAGTAAGAGCCATCTAAATGATGCTTTCAAAGCACCTCAATCAGTAGAGTCTGAGCACAGAGATGTATGTTCTCGATGTAGAGTATCCGGTCATTAGGCACACATTTGTAGAGCTCGTGAAGAAATTGTCACAGTCTACAAAGCATATTGTGAAGCAAGAGAAGCTCACAATGTGGAACAAGAAGATCAAGATGATGATTTAGAGTGAAGGGTTAAAGACTACAAATCTGGCTGGGATCAATAGATCGCCAATTCTGTTTAAGTCTTTATTTTTCCAAGAGATGTAATAGGCAATCGCCATATTATTTTTGTAGTAAATGCCTATGGTTTCCTCTTTCTTCAAAGTAGGCTCACCCAAAGTAACTGTGATGTCTAGGAAGGTTCTGAGATTAGTGGTACTTAAGCGAGTCTTGCTCCACCGACATCTCTCTACTTACCTGGTCACATTTATCTTGGAATTATCGAAAGAAGTTAGACGACTGCCATTGTTTTGCATTAGCTAGCATTTTGGATTAGATTTTCTTTGGTCAAAGAGACAATGATGTAACTCCGTTGGCTTATGAATACAATTTCAAGTTCTTTTCATTATGACTCCATTTTGATTCAGAACATATGCCTTTGTGACTATGATGGCTGGGCCATCAGTATTAATTCAACAACATGGAATAGCCCAAGTTCCCCTTGCCAAATGGCACCTTGATTACTGTCACAGAAATTCTCTACACTCCTAGGGCAAATCGCACCTATGAGTAGCCAACGGATACCATGTGAAAATGCATGTAGAGAACGGAAATGAGTTCCTTTGCAATACCTCTAATGATTGCGAATAAATGCGCATCTTAGAGAAGTTCATGTGTCTCTCTAGTGGACTCTATGCCACTATTCGAGCTATTAATCCAATAAAAGTTATGAGAGAAGATCTCTTAGATTTAGACACATATTGGCTTTGTCACGACAAGATAGGTCATCCTAGTTGTGATATGATGATCCGTCTACAAAAGACTTCATATGGACATCCTTTCTCTCGAGCGAAAAGAAGCATGAATCAAAAGTTGATTCTTGGACTTAGCAAGACCGCAACAACCGTAGCCTCTGGCGCTGCAGCTATCTTGGGCCGTCATAGGGCCGTCAACATCTCTTGTGATAACGCCATAAATGGCGCCAACCATGAGCATAACGCCATGGTTGTTCCTCCCAATGGCCATGACGCCATACATACTAATTCCCATGGCTCCAAAGCCATGATGGGAGATGTAGTCACACATTTTGCTTCTAATAGCGCTACAGACGCTCAGGCCCAACCAAAATCCTCATTGGTTGCTTCCAAGGCCTCTTGCTCATTTTGCAAAGCCTGTTCATTTGAGAAATTAGGACTGAGACCGTCCTATGCAAAGGATATGAAAATCCTCATTATGTTCTTACATCGAATCCGTGGGGATTCTGTGGACTGATTCAACCAACTTGCGGACGTGTAAATATCTCATGATGTTGATTGACAAGCAAACACACTGGTCACAGGTTGTGCCATTGTCTACTTGTAAATGCTACTTCTGCTACACACCTAGCAAATACCATATGACAACAGGCTCACTCCCCAAATCATCCTATTCAATCAATTGGACTTGACAATGCTAGAAAGTTTACATCGAAGACTTTCGATGGATATTGCAATAGGATTGATGTTGGACATAACATTCTCATGAACACACCCAAATGGTTTCGCGGAAACGACTACGATGGTAGTTAAGACATTGGTAAGACACACTAATCTCCCTATATCCTCTTGGGATGATGCAATATCGCATACAGCTATGTTAATTCGTCTACGATCTACCACTACTCAATCTATGTTTTACAGTTAGTGACTGGATACAAGTATTTTGTACTTACACACATTTGAGTGAGTCATTTATGTGCCAATTGTGCCGCCATAGCTCACTATAATAGGTCCTTACAGACGAATGAGAAAATTGGATTTGAGACTCCAACCATCGTCCGCCACTTAATGCCCTTGCTAGGCGATCTCCTTACCATCAGATTTGTGGGTTGTCACTCTACTGAGACAGTCTTCCTATCGTTAGGAGGAGATAAGAATATGGATGTTCAACAGGAATGACAGGAATTGTCGTGGTCTGTCCCAACTATGTCTCATCTCGATCCATACTAAAAGTGACGAGATCACACATGTGCTGTAAATATGCCTGCAAGGAAGTACGTCCCTACAAGAGGACGTAGCACCATCCTACACTGAGGTAGGCATGGTGCCAACTCCAAAGAGAGTGGCACTCTGGCATCATAGGCCATGGCCCCAGCTAGGATGCATGGGAGGTCCATGAGTTCGAAGGATACTTTCCAATCCTTTGATCATCGACACTCAAAATCCGTCTCATGAGTATCTTCCGGGTTATGGTTATCGTTGGGGGACGCCTCAACATCAGACCCTATTCCTGAGAATATAAAGCTCTATGAAACTTGCACTAGTGTACATGAGATGTGGGATAGAAACTCCATCAAAATTGATGATGTAGTCACACATTTCGTTGCACATGAGTTTGTTGAGTCCTATGATATCGAACCACGCTCCGTTGATGAATGAATACCAACGTAGAGAAATTTGGCCTAAATGGAAAGATGCGATCCATGTTAAGTTGGATTCTTGAACGAAGAGGAAGGTTTTTGATCCAGCGATGCCAACACCTCCTATCATAAAACCTGTAGACTAATGAGTATTCGTTAGAAAGCGTGATGAGAAAAAGAGATAGCAATCTCGCCTTATGGCGCAAGACTTCTCACAAAATGCCCTGGAATCGATTACGATGAGACATATTCTCTTATAATGGATGTCATTGCACTTCACTACCCTGTTAGTTTGGTAGTTTCCAAATAACTGATCATGCAGCTTACAAATGTGGTCACTATGTATCTATAGGGGATCTAGATACAGAATATACATGAAGGTTCATGGTGAACTTCATCTATCCAAGTCAAGTGGCTCTAGACCACAGAGCGTGTTTACAATAAGGTTGAAACGCTCACTAAAGTGACTACTTGATTGGGAAAGGATATGCCCGCGCGTTTCCATAACAAGTTTCGGATTCTATTGAGGTTCATGTTAGACATGACCTTTATTGAAGCTCTTAAAGAGTTAAGGGAAACCGCTGAACACTTGAAATCCAAGTTTGAGATGAAAGATTTTGGGAGAACACGATTATGTCTTGGTTTGGAACTTGAGTATCGTGTCGATGGATGCTTAGGCATTTTGACAAGTCAAGCCTTTAAGAACCCTCATGATCGTCTGTAGTCTTGATCCTGAACGGACCCTCTTCGTCCAAAGGATGATGGCGAAGATGTGCTAGAGGCAAAAGTGCCCCACTTAAGTGTAATACGCGCATTATTGTACTTAGCTCAATGCACAAGACCAGACATCTCATATGTTGTGAACTTGTTAGCTAGGTATAGTTCTGCGCCAACGCGACGCCATTGGATTAGTGTAAAATATATTTTTCAGTACTTGAGATGTACGATTGATATGAGTTTGTTCTATCCCTACAGAGAGATGATGGATTCCGACCCATCACACACCAGAAACGCCTCCAACGCTGGCCTGTATTTCCTATCCCCACCCCAAAACAACATGTGTTTTGGAAGGTTTTGCTGATATTGGGTATCTCTTTGACCCACACAAAGGTCATTCCCAAACTGGTTAATTGTTCACCCTAGGTAAAGACCGTGATATCTTGGAGGTCTACAGAACAGACCCTAGTCCCTATATCTTCGAAAAATACAGAGATTATTGCTCTTCATGAAGTGATTCGTGAATGTATATGGATTGGATCCATAATTACGCATGTTCGAACAGTTGTGGTTTGAAGACTACAGATGAGCCTACGAGCATATAGGATAATGCTGCTTGTTTTGAAGCAAGGCTATATCAAAAGCGACAACACCAAGCATAATCAGCAGCAACAAACTCTCCTTAAGATCAAAGTGAACTAGGTTCAATCTGAGGACATTGCGGTAGGCTTGCTCATTAAGTCATTGCCTAAATTCCACTTTCGAGAAACATGTTGGTAGCATCGTTTGCAGAAGTTATCCGAATCCCCATGATCGTAGTCATCAGGGGGAGATACAGATATCAGGGGGGAGATGTCTACATGTATGGTCTCGAAACGTGAAGGGTGTGTTGTGCTCTTTTTCCCCTTCGACCGAGGTTATTTTTGTCCCACTGGGTTTTTGTTACTCGGCAATGTTTTTAATGAGGCAACGAGAGAAGCATCATGTTTGGGCGATATAAGGGGGAGTGTTCAAGGAAATCCAGATTATGTATCTGGCCAAACTCTAGGTTACTTGACCTAGTGGTAATATAGTTATAGAAGGATTTAGAATCCTATTCAATGTAGAATTACTTTCTTTGTATGTTCAGATTATATGCATTGTAATCCTCTATATAAAGAAACTCATATTATCAATGAGAATACACAGCAATTCTCTCTCAATTTCGTTTCTCTAAAACAACCTTTTAAATTTTTCAAAGCAGCAAGCCGATCATCAATATCACTCTTGTAGTTTCAAAATATCCAATGTCACACTTGTGGATTGCAAATTTGATCAATATTGGTCCAATAATTTTTTTGTTTGGCCATATACATGTTATATGTAGGGTTATATTGGTCTTTTGATCTTAAATATTATTGATTTTTTTTTTTCAATTGCAATGAAGAATTTTATTAGTAATCAAGAGATTAAAAACTAGAGGATGAATTTTGCAGAAAAAAATTGAATAATTATTTTGGACAGTTGAATTGAAATTCAATTAATCCCAAAATGCAATTGATGTGGTGGGTTGCTGGGTTTACATGGAGTTCATGATAAGATGGGTTATCGAAGGATGTCACATATGATTGATCATATTTAGATTTGAGATTTGAGTTCAAGGTGGAAGAGAAAAAGGTAGCCAACGCTTCAAACAACTTTCAACCAAATTGTAAAATCATCTCTCAAGAATAGATTTCAGCTTTTGAAATGTTTATTTGGAGATGAAATTAGTTTCTGTCAATATGGATCTCCTTTTTGAATGAAGATGGAAAAGAAAAGTTACAGCTTTTTCTGGGTTTTGATTATAAGGAAAAAGGAAATGGCAAAATATTTTCTTTTTTATTAACCATGGTTAGACTAAGATGCATTTGTCATTTTTCTATGAGGTGGGCAGCAAATTTATATTATAGTGAGCAAGACCCCAAATCATAGGGATCAATTAACTATAACGTTTGTCCGAATTTATATTTCTACCCTTATAATTAATTTCAGGAAAAAAAAAAGCAAAAAAAAAGGAAAATGCTGCCGTCCCCAACTCTGATGAACTAGAGATATAGATAAAGAAGGATTCTCATTGCGTATTTGAATTCTGTTTGGAATCGAAGAGCCCAACCAAGCCTCTCCTCCAACCCTATATAAATCATTCTTTGCCCGCCTTCAATAACTCTGTCCCTGCTTATTGCGACTTGCCAATCAATCCCAAAACCCTAATCGACCGATAATATCATCTTTTCGTGCCTGGATATGTTGAGGCAAGCCAGTGAAACTTTCATTAGCGGCATTGGACATACCAGGGGGGACTTCAAGCTCCAATATTCTCTAGGGACGAGGCGAGCTGAAGTAGTGCGTATCAGGGAGAAGTATCCTGATAGAATACCTGTGATTGTGGAGAAAGCTATATTCACTGACATTCCTAACATTGCCAATCCCAAATTCCTTATCCCTCCTGATATTGCTCTTGGACAATTTGCTTATGTTATTCGAAAGATGATCCACCTCAAAGCAGACAAGGCTATATTTGTCTTCGTCAACAACACTTTACCTCGCACTTCTGCCTTGATGTCTGAAATTTATGCAGAAAACGCGGATGAAGATGGATTCCTTTACGTGGTATACAGTGGAGAGGGTACCTTTGGGTCACTTTAAGAAGAGCTTATATAGGATCCAGGTAATCTTAAGAGTGTGGTTTTGGTTAGGGCTTTTGTTTTGGTCAATTTGGTTAGGACTTTACAAATGTAGATAATCAAGCACCTTGGGGGCAACATCTGCTTATCATATGTTTTCTGATTGAATATTATAGTTTATATTTTTGCTGGAAATACTTTTTTGAATGAACATGCATCTCAAGGGATTTCAATGACTAATCGGTTTATATAAGGCATTTGAATGAGCCACCCAAACTCCTTTATGTGTTTATGTGTGAGTTAGTGGGCAAACTCAACTTCAACAGTTCAACCCAACAACAATTCTTTACTAAAAGGTTAATAAATGAATTAGACTCATTTATTAAACGGTTGGATTTGAGTTTGTTTATTATTACATGTTTAACTAATAGGTTAGAGGAATGGAAAGTCCCGCGCAAATTATAAATTGCGAATGACAATCAAAATCGACAACCACGTGGTCTTATGATGGTGAACCAATACGAAAATGCACCAATAATTCTAAACTCAAATAATGTTCGTGTTATAGGGAAATTTGTCAGCTTTACAGCGCGCTCATCACCTCGAAGTTGCATATTTGGTAGATATTAGCAATATGTTTTTGTCTGGTTTCCAAGGGGATACCGGAAAACACCCGCGGATCCTAGGCAGGTTTTGGTATGGCTCAAGCCTTACTGAACTTTCTGGGCTGAAAAAAAAAAAAACTATGCAGATGGTTCACTTTTTTTTTTTTAAATTGCTGTTTCGCTTTCTCAAGCCCACCCGATGGAATGACTTCGACATCGAATTGGTAGTTCGCAGACCTGGAGCTGCCTAAGTCTTCTTCTTCCAAAAACCCAAAAAGTCTTCAATTCCAGCCTTCTAGAGTTCTAATTTTCTTCTTCCTCTCCTGAAAGCTCCTTGGATATGTACTGCAAATTGGTTGAATTGGCGTATTCCAATGTAAGCACCAAAAAAAAAAAATTCTTAAGAATCCAAGCCCTCCTGAGGCTTGATTCTTGGATCTGTCACTACCGGAAAAGTGCATTATCTCCAAGCTCCATCACTTTCAATTACAAATAAAGGTCAGAGGGTAGATCGGGATTGCCGGTCTACGACTCTCTAATGTCTAAGTAAGATACATTATACATGTACGAATGTTGATAAGGCAAGAAAAGAGTGTAGTGGCTTACTTTGAATGATAGGAGAGACATGTATTTATAATATTTGGTTTGGGCTTATCACCCTTCCCTTTCTCATGTGGGCCTAGATATGACCTTTCAAAGTTGAGAATGTCAGGCTGGTGTATATGTTGCGCTCTGATGCCTACCTTATAGAGTTAAAACCCAAACCTCTTCCTGTGACCAGTTGGCCGTGTTCTTCCAATGTTTATGCTCGATATGCATATGACATTATGACATAAACAGTTATGCATTCCAAGGTAGGTTCTAACACCCCTCCTCCTAGGTTATTATTTTTTTATTATTTCTTTTACAGTCTTCTCAATGAGGTAGATTCTTTGGATTTGGTAATTTGGCCCTGCGAATCATGTATATAAGGTTGTAGGCTTGGTGATTTTGGCGGCTCTAGTATTGGGGTCTGATCTTATTCATATATACATTAAAAGTGAAAATTGTTGTAAAATATGGTAGTTGTGGAGGTGTTGATGGTGATCATCTTTCTCTCTTCTTCAATGGATTGGGGGTATGGTTGTTTGGGATTAGTAGGGCAAGGTTTGGAAGGTGCCGGTATGTCAACTTCATCTAAAAAGCTACATCGACATGGTGCTTTGATGATGGTTTTGGTGGTGGCAGTCCCTAAGTTTTGAACACATGTGTTGTCATAGTTTGATATAACAATTCCATTCTAAAAAAAAAAAAAAGTTTGATACAACAATTGCTTTCTGTGTGAAATAGGGAATCAGTGGCAAGGGAGAACTTTTGAGCGAGTTAACAGGGGCAGCTTTTCGCTTTTGCCGACTTTTGAGTCTCTCATCTCAGTAAAGATGAACAACGTGACGGTTGGTTATGTCGAAAAAGCAAGGTGTGGTGGCTTTAGCTGGCCAACTCGGCTTTTTGGAGTTAATCTTTCTTTGGCTAAACACCATATTTAAGTTTATACACGGTGGCTATGCTAGCGCTGATGAGTTCCTGCTTAGTGATTGTAGTCTTGATGTCTGAATAAGAAGCGTGGTTGTTTTATGAAGAAACTCTGTTGTCACCCTAGCAGAAAAAGGGTTGGTTGCCTTAATGTTGGGTTGGGTAAAAAAAAAATTGCACAAAGTGTAAAATATCACCCAACATAATTTCACTTCTATTCATTAACACAATAGAGTTTTAATTATTTCAGGTTAGACCCATTTAAGACGGAATATGTCTCTTAATTACAAACCCTTGTTACAAGGGAACATCTTTGATTCCAGGGAAAATCTCACAAACAGTACTTGACCTATCGACCACTAATAACTTTCGTACCTCAAGTTCAAAAAATATCATATTGGTATCTGGACTTTTGACCCCGACCCAATATTGGTACACGAGAACAGTAAAATCGTTAACGGGGTTAACTTTTCATTGGTAGAATTGTCATTTTACTGTTCAGCTTCTCCGAAACTCTCTCCTCCCTCTTTACAAACCTAGATTTTTCATTATCTGCTTCATACCTCACACACACAAACCCAAATCGATGTGTGATGAGGTAAGCAGAAGAAGAAGAAGAAGAAGAAGAAGAAGAAATCTGGGTTTGTAGAGAGGGAGGAGAGAGTTTTGGAGAAGGCGAACAGTGAAATAACAGATTTACTTTTCAAAAATTAATTCCGTTAAAAATTTTACTGTTCCCAGGTACTGATGGGTCGGGATCAGAAGTCCAGGTACCAATATGATATTTGAAAAAATTGAGGTACGAAAGTTATTAGTGGCTCGAAGTTCAGGTACTGTTTATGAGTTTTTCCCTTGATTCCATTTATAAAGAAACCAATGTGTGGTTGTTTTTTTTTTTTTTTTCTTGCAGCTACAAGCGAATTTCAGAATGGGTTGCATACGTGCCCGGGTGGAGATCAAGCCACTCGTAGTTTAAATGGGTAGATGACCTGATATTTGTGAGGGTTTAGAGCCCTTGAATTTGTTTTTAGGTAATTTGGGAATGATTTGATTTTTCTGGTGTTTGGGTAAATTTGACTAGTGGAGTTAGCGATTCGATTTGATTGAATTTGACTGGTGGAGTCAGGGATTCGATTTAAATTTGTGATTGCATCTAATGGGTCGCTAGATTATCTATATACCCAGTGAATGGATCAAACTATTATAGTTCAAAATTTGTGTATTTGAGATTTCTTGGTTTTGTACCACAAGAAATTCTATTTTGAGTTTCGAAGCATTTTTTACGAAACCAATGTCCGAGTATTTTTTATCTGGACACCCGTTCTGTTGAGTCTTGCCGAACTCTTCAATTGGGTCCAAATTTAAGATGGGCTTTGCTTGTGTGTCATTTTCCTTGGTCTACCATCCATCAAGACCCTTTTACTCTTTTAGAGGCTTAAAGTGATTCAGAGGCCCAACTACTATTTCATCTGTTCCACTTTTTTTTTTTTTCTTCACTTAATCCTTTTCACTTCTTCGGTTTCTTTCTTCTACTGTCTTGGACATAGCGCAGAACCAGAACGGAATGAAGGTGGACTTGAAGACTGAAATTGAATTAGAGTTGGATTTGGAGACAGGTACACAGGAGCTTCCACAAAGCAATTGAGAGATGGGAACAAGCATTTGCATTTGTTCTTATCAAGAGATTGTTTGAAGTTTTTCTACTCGTGGTCTACGTGGAGCCAAATGAAAGCTTTCTTTCTTTTCTTTACTCTTCGTTCGATTTGTGAACAAAAAGAAGTCAAAATCTGGAATTTTTTTGGAAGCGCAGACAATGTTGTGATTCATCTTTTGTCTTGTGCATATATGTTGTGTTAATTGACTCTCATTGCTTGGTCTTCAATATCCACCGCTTCATGACAAAAGCTTATTTGTTGATTATCCTTTTTGCAGCATCATACTTTAAAAGCAAGGATGCAGAAACGTTTTGTCAAGAAGCCATTAACAATTTGGCTTATGCGCACTACCACAATGGAGCTAAAAGCTTTTATCTTTAATTATCTTTTAGCAAAATAAAAGCTCTTCTTATTTATTAGTTGCTTCTAGTTTCACCCTTTGCAGCAACACATTGATACTGAACAAAACTCATGCTCATTACGTGGCTTTCCAAGAGGTGGCTCTGTCATCTTCATTGATGAAGAACGATAGGCCACACATCCCTTCTTCTTTGATTTGTTATGAACTGCACTCTAGTAGCTCTTTGGTCATTTGTTTTCCCTTCCATCTCTGACTTTTATTTTGAAAGAAATCCGACTGGGCTCGTTTTGATTTTAAGAGCAGAAGAACCAAAGTTTCAAGGACTCACCTTGCTCGGATGTTTTTGTTAGGATAGTTTAACATGGAAGCTTTTTGATTTTTTTGATTTTATTTTTACTTTTTTGTCAATGAGGATGTGAAAGAGAGTTGATATTCCTTGTAGATTTGTTGTAGGTTTCAGTCAAGGCAACCTTGAGCAAAGCAGTTTTGTGGTGCTACTGGGACTTGGGAGAGCAAGGCATGCTGGTGGGACTTTAAAAGAACAAGCCGTCTCCAGGATTTGAGGATGCATACAACGTCCTAAGGTACGTTGTGCAGCTCTGCAACAGTATTGGCACCCAAAAGTACCACCACCGGAGCTTTGAAGACATTTCAGCACCCTAAGGCGCCCCATACCGGAGGTCGACGTAAGACAATCGACACCCTAAGGCACGCCGTGTCGGAGCTCGATATCACTAAAGGCCTGCATCATTTGAGAACAACAAAGGAAAAGGTGCAGATCAGTGAAAGTCTCACCCTCTTCTTTCTTGCTTTCTTCCTCTCTTCGGCTGCTGTCTTCTGCTTCTTCACGGTCCTCCTCATGCTGCTGTGTTCATCTGCTTCCTCCCTCTCTTCTTGATGTACAGTCTCTTTTATAGGAGTAATAGATGAGACTTTGAATTTGAAGTAGCCTTAAACTCCTCCACCTTTACACAACATGCCACACTATGCTTCCTTTCTTTTAGAGATGGAGAGGAACCAATAGTAATCCACCTGAAGAGGTGGTATTTGCTCTGACTCTACACTCTCACCTCTATTTGTACACTTCAACAACTTCAACTTGTTTTCAGCTTCTTTCAAGTTTCAAGAGCTAGCTTTGTTGTAGAATTTGAACAAAATTAGAAGTAATCGAGTAGTTTATGAAATGTAAAATGCTAGCTCAACGAGCAACGTGCCTCTCTTTTTTATTATCATTATTTTAATTTTATTTTTAGTCAAAATTCAAAAGCATTCATTTTTTTTTTCCTTTTAGGGGCTTTTGAATTTTTTTTTTTTGGTTGGTAATCAGTTCATTGAAAGAAATCCTCTGTTCATCAAAGTTCGTCCAAATCCTAGAGTTTCTGGGCTTTGCTATGTAGCAGCCCACAAGATAGTGTAGCGGCCCAAAACGTAGATTCTTACAGAGATGGCATAAACGTCAAACAAGAAAGTGAACAAGGGCAAATCCGTCACTCAGAAAATCACAGGACAACTATATATGCAATCCATCCTCCACCGCCTCCAATGTCCATTCAGTCACTAGGGTTTGGCTTCTTCCATTCAAAACCTCTCTCCGTCTCTCGATATCTTCTGCAACCACTTCTTTTTCGTCAACGTTTACATTATTCTACGCGTGGCCCTTAAGATCGCCTTCCCTTACAACCATGGAAGCGTTTCGAGTCATAGCTGCGCAACAGTAAAACAGTATATCTAGGAGGGTCTCTTTAGGGTTTCCTTCTGAACCTTCCTCTTCTCCCACCTGGGTTTTCTTATTGAGGCGTTTCTCCTTTTCTTTTGGGTTTTTGGGGATCATTTTCTCGTTATGTGGAACCCTATGGCAAATAGCTTCCATGCTAATTGATTCTGGGTGTTTCAGATAATGGGGAGCCCCTTGCCCATTGGAACCTTGTGAGTGTCTCATACTTGGTTGGGCAACATCTTTAGTGTCTTTACACCCTAATTGGGATTTTTTTTCCCTCATGTTTTGATTTTTGTATAGATTTGTTATAATTGAAATGGGCTTGGCAAGAGTGATAATTCAATTAGATGTGTGAAAAGGGATATCCTTTTTGGTGAACTTAATTGTTTGAGGCATGACATTTGTCTGACTTGCCTGCCATTGTAGCCTTTTGAAAGTTTTCGTTTAGTTTACATATTGTAATTGTTTTCTTTGAATTAAAATGGTAGTGAACTCTATCTGTACCATATGAATTGGTTGTGTTTTAATGGACTTGGCAAGAGTGATGATTCAATTAGATGTGTGAAAAGGGAAACCCTTTTTGTGAACTTACTTTTTTGAGGCATAATTTTGTCTGACTTGCCTACCATCATAGTCTATTTAGATTTCAGTTATCTTAGTCGTCTGCAATGTAGGTGAATTTGTTATCTTGGAAATGTGCTTAGGAAATGATCTCTCTAGATAAATGTAGATTGGTTGTGTTTGGCAAGAGTGATGATTCAATTAGATGTGTGAAAAGGGAACTCCTTTTTGTGAACTTAAAATTTTTGAGGCATAAATTTGTCTGACTTGCCCACCATCGTAGTCTATTTTATTTAGTTGTCTTAGCTGTTTGTTCTATCTAGGTTGCTTTTAAGTTAATGTTTGAAATGAGTTTGGCAAGAGTGATGATTCAATTAGATGTGTGAAAAGGGTAATCCTTTTTCTGAACTCAATTGTTTGAGGCATAACATGTCTGACTTGCCTGGCATCATTAATCAATCAACTAAACTGTGCTCTCTCAGTTTTTGTGATTGTTGCAGTAGTGTTCTTCAGTTCTGTATTGTCCTTGTATCATAGGTTAGTTTCAACCACCCACCTGAGTAAAAAAAGAGTTGGCTTCAACCACCTGACTAAAAATAGGTTTATGAACGTGGAGTTTCATGATGAACCATGATTTAAGCTGTGTTATTTGTTTTACTGGAAGTTGTTCATCATAGTCAATGATACGAGTAAGCAGGTTATATCAAGTGTTTAGCTTAATGACCGAGCGTGGAACTTTGAATTATCCAAAGCGAGGATATTGTTAAAAGTTCAGATATTTTGCATATGCTGATAGTAAATTGCATACAACTTCAAAGCAGTGAATTGGTCAAGGATTGCATACAAGCTAAGAACTGCCTGAGGTGGCCGTTCTCCCATGCAGATTGCTCTTTTGCTGATGAGAGTTTACTGAACTACTGCTCATTTACCATGTGCTGATACTCTTTTATTGTAGCTTTGATATTGTAAGCTTTTGCCAATAAAATCTGTTTTCTTTATTTCCCCAACTGAGTTTATTTTTTCACACCATGGTCTGGCATAATGCAACAAGTATTGACTATCAAATTTCAAGTTGATTTTCCACAAAACAATACTCCATCAGTCCCAGTTAAAGAGGCAGATTAACCATAGCTTCAACGGTAACATACCTCAAGCTCAGATCTATAGCTTGTTAAAGAGGCAGATGAACTATAGTTCTGCACAATGAGCATGTATCAACTACAGAAATTAAACATAATAACTGCCATCACCAAAACATAGTACATAGCCGAGTACCCATTGTTCGGAAATTCAAAAAAGACAATAGGGTATCCAAAAACCCCCAATTTTTGATTAACCCAGATTTAAAGAAAGCAGACAACAAAAACCTCCCCATTTAGTAGGGTTATACCCAAAAGCAAAAAACCTTGGATTCTTCTTCTGCAAAAAGCCAGACTAATCGAGAAAGCCAGTCTTGCGCCAAATTGCATTCCTGACCTGACGCAAATCCCTACCTTTGAGAGTCCTCCCCACGCCTTCCAGCACCGAAAACGTGGTCCTCGCCGACACCTCCGACCCCCTCGCCACCAGCTCATGCGGCGGCAGCATCTCCTCATCCCCGCCGTCGTCGTCATCCACCACGTCAGCAAGGTCGCCGAGGTTCCTGCGCCGCTCCATCATCATCGCCTTGGACAGAACCGGCACCTTCATCGGCGCCGAGTGCTGCTGGAACCTTCTGGAAGGCACCGACTGGGTCTGACCGCCGCCGCCGTCGGAGGAGGTTTGACTCTGCAGAGACGGCCTTGGAATCGAAGGGATTGGCTTGGAGGGGTTGGAGAGTGAGGGCTTGCGGTAGAGGACTTGGGCCGGGCGATCGGGCTCGGGTAGGACCGCCAGAATTCCGGACTTTTGGGGGCGGGTGAAGGTCAGGCGGTGGTTGTTGGTGGTCTCCTCTGGCTCCGCGAAGTCGTCGGTGGTGGTCCAGAAGACCTCGGCCTCGTTGAGCTCCTCGCCGGCGGCGGAGGAGGGCGGCGAGAAGGAGAAGAGGCCGAGGAAGCGGTCCGACGACGGCGATCGGCGGTCGCAGAAGCTGGTGGAGTCCATTGAGAGAGAGAGAGAGAGAAGTTTTGATGTGGCGGACAGACGCGGTGAGTGTGATGTGGGGGAAGGAATTAGAAAAAGAAAAGTAGAAGAGGGAGGGAGTGGGGGCACCTGAAAATTGTTGAGGGGAGAGGGGCCCACGTGGGGGTGGGGGACGTTGTTTTCGGGAAGGAAATGCTTTTTGGGCTTTTTTGGGGACGCGCAGAGGTGTGGCATGAGCAAGCAAAGTCAAGTCGGAGTCCAAATCCTATCTTTACCTGTGAGTCCTCCTCTCTGTTTAGGATGGACTTTTGGCCTAATGAGATTTTAAGGAGGTTGGATATGAATGGGATTTGCATAATTGGGGAAAATGAGTCGGGTTGAAATGGAATTAGGATGGGTGTAACGGTTGTATGGCTGGCTAGAAGGCTTTAATTATCACATATTCATTTGGGATGTATAGGTTTCCAATCATTCAAGTTGACTAATGGCTATCAACACAATTCTCGGATTGTTTCGACGAGCGAATCAAAAGAAGCCACGCAAATTATTATGAAAAATATTTTATTTTAAAACATTCTCTGTTTTGGACTCAAATTACTGAAAAATGAGGATACATGTTATGCTTTTATGGACTATAGTCTGACCCAACATATGCTCCGACTTATCAAACGAGTATAGCATCGGCATATAGCATATAGTATGCAGAGTGTTATTTTGTAATTTATGTCATATACTAATTAGTCTTAAAATGACATAAGTAACACCAATTATGTGAAGCAATCGTGTTGTATTGTGAATTGAAAATGCGAAACAGAGCAACTACTCATATCTCTAATATGTATTTTTTTTTGGGTGTTGGGCGGGGTAGATTCAAGAAATCATGTAATTTAGGAGTGAATTTTTGAACAAATTTTAAATTTAACTAATTTTAGGATAAAATTCTATTCTAATGGAATATTTAAACGAAAGTTATATTTAACTTTTGCAAAATTCCTATACTACCCATTGTCAACCTAAATGAAAAAAAAAAAACCTTCCTTATGCCCAAGGTCACCGACATCGACCCCTCCCGCCTCGGATACAACCTAGTGCTCTGATACCAACTGACATGACCCGCCCCGGATTTCATTTTGAAATCCAAAGTGACCATGTGGGACCCATCTTAGAAAAAATTCTACCAAAAATTTGACGGAACTCCCTCTAAAAGTTGACTACCCAAAACCTGTAGAAAATCATTTACACTTTTAAAATAATTCACCCTTAATCTTCTGGAGCCACTATGCTCCTTAAATCACAACATCTCCAATTTCACAAAACAATTCTGAACTTAAGAATATTAATCTCATAGGTTATCGGAGCAATCTAATGCACAGGCGTACGAGAAGATAGAATACAAGATAAAGAACCGATACTTCTGTAATGCGGAAGTTATGACAGCTGTGCCTCAACCCCATGTACACTCGACCTCAAGCTAATCTGGCATGCAAACTGGGCATTTGAAACCGAAAGGCCTAGAGGAAAAGCATTTAAAAAAAAAAAAAAACCGTTAGAGTGAGTGGACAAAAAATAACAAATCTCAAAGGAAAACAATTATAAAATTTAGCGCTTTCCCAAATTATTCTCTTAAAACTCAAACATGTAGTAAAAATCTTGAAAATATTCTTAATCATCATCTTTACTCAAATCTCAATCCTTTTTAAGAAAAACTAATTTGATGACTAGAAAAGACTGCTGTCTAGTAATCTCATGCCATCTGGGAGGGACTGCCACCCAGATGACGCATCGGAATGGACTGCCAACCGGAATAAGAGGCGATGGGTAGAAGGGACTGCCAACTAACTACCACATGTCATCTGGAAGGACTGCCACCCAGATGACTCACCGGAAGGGACTGCCAACCGGGATATAGTCTGGAAGGGACTGTCAACCAGACTATTACCTAGAAGGGACTGTCAACCAGGTAATATACGCATGCGCCAAAGATAGCCTCCTTGTCAACTCCTTTATTTAAATCCATTTCTTTCATAAAGAAACCTGATATTAATTCAATAGATCCTCAATAATTCACCGAAAGTATAACTTAAGAATATCTCGATAATTCCATCATGCTCAAATATTTGCTAATCATTCGTACTCGTATCATCATATAAACCGATATTCGAAATCAATAATTCTCATAATAATTTATTAATCAATTGCTTCCCGAAAATCACTTATTAACTCAATAACTCATAAATAAATAGCTCGAAAATCTATTGAAAGCATTCGGGAAGGAAATCCACTAATAATCTCATAATTCATAGATCATAAATATAACTCAAGAAATCAAGCTCATAAAATCATAAAACTCAATAATTCAAATCATAAATTAAATCTCAATTGGAATAATTATATTGCATGCATAATTAATTTAAAAAACAAATGTCCACTCACAGTACTGTTTAGACGACCACACAAACGGTTTCCTTCGTTGAGCAGTAGCTCGGTACGTTATCCTGTACACAATTATAATTCGTGAATAACAATCCGGAAATTAAATATCATTCCCACATCATATCCTCATAAATCACCTATCCACTTCTTCTTGATTCAATCCAAACTTTACCACTATTACCAATTCATCGATTAAGTATTCCAAAGCAGAAACAAGGGAAAATACGAAGGTCAAATTTCCATAATCGACACCCGTCTGACTAAACTTCGGAAATTCCTAATCCATAACAAATCACTCCAAAATCCACCAAAAACCACATTTACAAATTCTACAACAAATATAGGATTTAACTAGCTAAAAAAAAAAAGAATTTAAATCACTGTTCATACACCGCACTGTTCAACGCGCACTATTCATGCGGCAACACTGTTCATCCAGCGACCAACTCCTCTTCCGGCCACCAAATTTCATCCACAGCATTATCTCAACATTTTCAAAAACTTTCTCAACTATGACAAAGTCAGAAAATACCTTGAAGTGGTCGAACAATTAAGCACTCCGAACTATAATGAAATTTTCCAATTATGCTTTCTTCCTCCATGCTTCGATCTGGGTTATGAAACTTGACGAGCATGAAGAGTGGCTCAAAGCGCTTCTAATGGACCTGGGTTTATGACCGGAGGTGGCCGAAAATCGGCGTTGACCAATTTGCTACAGTAAAAATGTTAGCTCGATCTCCGCATTTCCAGCCAAATCGCTGTAGACAACTCTCACATGCGTGTTAAGGAGGAGGAGACGAGTCTATCCATGCTCGCAGCTCGCCATTTGGTGGCCTAGAGGTAGAGAAAGAGAGAGTTGCAGAAGGGAGAAGGAGAGAGTTGCAGAAGAGAGATAGAGAGAGCACGGGGGAAGGAGAGAGAAAAGAAAGAAAAGTTACCCGGTTACAGTAACTTTTCAAATTTATACTAATTTACCATAAACAGTAACTTTCATATTTCGCTTACGAACTCCGATTTTTATATACCACATGTGCACACGCTCGGTATAACATCTTCTACAACTTTCATGAAGGAAATTTTCTCAAATTTTGACCCGAACAAAAGTCAACTTTTAGGGCCACTAAAAATACCGAAACGACAGTAAAAGTGAAAGTAGTTGTTGTTTACCGTCCAAATGACTAGTAAACGAGTAAATTAAGATACGGGACGTTACATGAATTATCATAAGGCACTTCAAAATGACATATTTTATTATTGGATTTTTCCTTTAAATGAAATTCTAACTATTATTCTTGTACCAAAAAAAAAAAAAATATTCTAACTAATTTTCAACATTACTTTGTTTCTACTCCTTTTTTGGTCAGACTTTGTTGTGACTTGTGACTCAATTGCGTACGAAGAAACAGCAGCAGCAGACGTTTTTCTGGATCAACTCACTCGTCCTGGTTTGGTTCACCGGAGCAGTGTCCCCAGCACACCCGGCGCATTTTAGCACACCACACCTGTTCACTTCCGGTATTTCTCTACCCGGCGCCCTCTGCTTTGACCAATTCCAATTGAATTTGTCCGTCTCATCTCATCTTCTCGATTGAACACACCTCCCCGAGAGCCGCCATGCTTGCCACGGTAATTACGAATCTGCCACTGCTCTCTTCCCCAATTCTGGCCTTGATTTTATGAATTTGTTTGCGATTTTGAATTTTTGTGCTGATCTGAATCGCAATTGGGGTTTAATGGAGCAGCAGAGAAGTATATCGGGGTCGTCGCAGAGCCCTAGATCGCCGGCGGCGTCGCAGCCGTTCCTGTCAGTCTCGGTTACTGATCCTGTCAAATTGGGCAATGGCGTGCAGGCCTACATCTCCTACCGAGTAATCACCAAGGTAATTTGACTTGATTCTCGTCATTGCACTCTAATTGTAGATTTTATTGGATTTGGGTTCGGGTTTGTGGCTCGATTTGGTTCTCTTTGATTGCTTAGTTGACCATAGATACTTGGCTGATTGTTATCTTATGAAGTTTCTCTCTTTGTGCTATTATTGCCTTTTTAAAATTGGGTCTTGTTGAGAGAATTTGGTGTTCTTCGTTTTTATTTTTATTTTTATTTTTTACACAGAGGGGAATCAGTTAGTGACTCAGTTAGATGAATTTCGAGCATTAGTTTTCGGTTAATGTGGCATAGGTTTTAAAAATAAGGAAACCAGGAAAGGAAGAAATTTAGCATGGAAAGAAAGAAAGAATGAGAATTTGTATTTACGTGATCATATAAGATGCGGTGCAAGTTGAAGAAAGCTCTATAAGTCATAGCTTTACCTAGAGTTCTTTTCTAATTAAGATGAAAGAAGGTAACAAGAATGTGGACAATAGTTTTCGATTTATGATTTGGCCAAATGCTTGTCTCTTTGTTGGTTTACTATGCTGAAAGAGTGATTTTGGGTCTGTGTTTGCTGTACAGCATATGATTGCCTCTTATTAATATTTGTACTCAAATAAGCTGTGCTTTTTGTTCAGCTAGACAGTGATTAACAAGCTTGGGAATTTTTGCATGCAGTCTGTAAATTCTTATCAATTTATCATCATATCCTTTATATCCTTGAAGTATTATTTGGGCCAATTTTTTGTTATCATATACACTTAATTCTATTATTGAGCTTTCACATCTGTCATGTTTGTATTACACTTTTTGAATGACGGGATTCTTTTGTTTTGGCAGACAAACTTCCCAGAGTACCAAGGGCCTGAGAAGATTGTCATTCGACGTTATAGTGATTTTGTTTGGCTGCGAGATCGTCTTTTTGAAAAGTACAAAGGAATCTTTATTCCTCCTATCCCAGAAAAGAGTGCTGTAGGTAACAACCTAGCTCTGGACCTCTTTTTCACAACTGTTTGTTTGGTGTACTTTTTAATGTCTAAAATGCATTTATTGGCCGCACCCTCAAGTATGCCTTGAAATACTCTGTTGGATATATCTCTGTTATGGTTCAAATTTCCAATCAACGCATTGTGGTGGTGACCGGGTGTTAGCTCACCTTAATCTTGTAGGTTTATACCATGCTTGGACTGATTTAGGTTATCTTGTTTTACTATTTTACAGAACTTTTTAAATTACTTCTCTGAAGGTTTAGAGGCCAGAAGAGTTTAATTTCAGCAAAACACTTCTGTCCAAGCCTATTGCATATAAGGCGCATTTGTACATATTTTCTTATTGGCTAGATAAAAGTATGTATGTGGCATAATGCAAGGATCACATGTTGATGGTACCCATACTCTTTTCTGTCCAAATATGCTACTTCATATACATGGATTTTGCTGACAGAAAAGTAAACACATCTCTGTGGTTAGTGTATATACTGAATTCTTGATTCTGTGTTGGTGCTCATTGGTGTAGTTTGACTGGAGAATTAATTAAGATTTTAAAAGCGTATATAATTTAACGTGCACTAACTCCGGTTTCTTTAATGCAGAAAAATTCCGTTTCAGTGCTGAGTTCATTGAGATGAGACGCCAAGCATTGGATGTATTTGTTAATCGTATATCTTCGCATCATGAGCTTCAACAAAGCGAAGATCTTAGAACATTCCTGCAGGCAGATGAAGAGGTGATGTTTTCTAACTTATGCATTGAGTTGCTTAGTTTTTTTTGTGTTGTTATCACAACTATGGAAGTCAGTGAATTATATCCCATCACTGTTTGACCTGTGAAAAGCTGGACTAATGTGTGAACCACCGACTACCAAAGAAACTTAATACTTTAGCATGTGCCTAGGCTTCACAATATTTGACTTGTTCATTTTACTTTTCCAGACAATGGAGAGATTAAGGTTTCATGAGACTGGTATCTTCAAGAAGAAGCCTTCAGATTTGATGCAAATATTCAAGGTAACCTAGATTCTGCTCACTGCTTGTAAGACAGTAACTTGTAGTTGTAGGTATCCATGAGATATTTGTGAACATTCTGTAACTTGTAGGTTTCTTCTCATTCTGTATAGTTTTCTAGCCACTACTTTCTCTTAGAGCAAAAAATGATAAGTAGATTAGAAGGTAAAATCCTCTAACGCATGTACTGAGAATCTGTAGAAAAATTATTCACTATGTGTGTAGTGGCAAATAGTAGACTGTTCTTTATAATCCACTGAGGAAAAGATTTCCTTGGCATGTCTGTCTTGAATGTGACGTAACAATTTACCCATTTATATTAATGGATTGCGTGAAAGTCGGTTCTGCCTGTGACAGATCCAAGTTTAGTAAACTCTTTCACCATTTTTTATTTTCTATAATAAGTGTGGTCAAGTGCAAGAGAAGGGACAATCCTTTCCACTGCACAGTTCATCGGCTTGTGCATTTGTAACCTATATTTGGCTGAATCGGCTACTTTAACTTTTTTTTTCCCTTTGGGATAGATAATCTGATTCAGCACTAACTTTCCTAATTACCTGATAGGATGTACAATCCAAAGTGAGTGATGTTGTCCTCGGGAAGGAAAAGCCAGTCGAAGAGTCAAATCCTGAATATGAAAAGCTGAAACACTACATCTTTGAGCTTGAAAACCATTTGGCCGAAGCTCAGAAGCATGCATACCGTCTTGTAAAGAGGCACCGAGGTAATAATGATCTCAGCTAATTTTTTTTTTTTTCAATACTTGTTATTGTTTCTTTACGAGGTGTTCACTCATCATACACAATTCAGAAAGTGGTTATAGGATAAGCTGTGGTTCTTTTTACTATATTTCTGCAGAGCTGGGACAATCTCTATCAGATTTCGGGAAAGCAGCCAAGCTTCTTGGAGCTTGTGAAGGTAATGCTCTTGGGAGGGCGTTTTCCGAGCTTGGGGCAAAGTCAGAGGCATTATCATTTAAGCTGCAAAAAGAGGTAAGCTTAATTGAGGATTGAGCCATTCATAAGTGGTACATTGTGTATGATGTGTTGTTCCAAATTTGGTTGTGTTACATTTCCCCTCTTAGTTTTTAAAGAGCTTATTGTGTCCCATTGTAGTCCTCTGACCTTTGTATTCCTTTTTAGGCCCACCAACTGTTGATGAATTTTGAAGAACCCTTGAAAGATTATGTTCGGGCTGTTCAATCTATTAAGGTGAGTATGTCTTTGACTTGCTACCATTGTATATAACATTAGATGTATGGTTATAATTTTGATAGTTTTATACATGTGGGAAAGTTTGATTCACGATATTGATTAATTGTATTATTCACCCCCACTCCAACCCATTTTGGCCTTCTGGGAATCTGTATTTATTGGCCACAAAAGGTTTATTTTTTATTTTTTTTGTCATCGAATATGGTAGCTGATGCTGTTGATTTTGTGTATTGAAACAGGCCACCATAGCTGAGAGAGCAAATGCCTTCAGGCAACAGTGTGAACTTGCTGAAACAATGAAGTTGAAGGAGATAAATCTGTATGCATCTGGCCAATTTTGTTTTATTTCTTTGCGGTCTGAAACTGCCGTTAGGCTGGTGTAGTTGTATGTGAACAACATACAAGTAGTGGCTGCAGTCATCTGTAGTTTGTCGGTAAATAAAACAAAATTGGTTAAGAAAAAGAATTGCAAAATAGTGTTAGATGACAACCATTTGATTTAACTGAAGTAGGACTTGGCTACATTGATAATTTGTTATAGATAATCTAGTGCTCATTCTTTGATGCATTTGTTTTTTTCAACCCGTTGGTGGTTTGATCCTTTTCCTTAATCGGTATGCAGCGACAAACTCATGCTAACCAGATCGGACAAGGTGGGAGAAGCTGAGCTTGAGTACAAGGAGGCAAGTCACTTGATGCATGCAATCACAGTGTGCACATTATGGATCTTTTGTATTTGACTAAAATTGTTTTTGTGATGCAGTTGAAGGCTGATAGTGAGGAAGCTACCAGACGATTTGAAACAATTGTGCGACTGATGAATGAAGAGATTGTCCGCTTTCAGGAACAAAAAACAATAGATATGGGAGTTGCTTTCCACGAATTTGCCAAAGGGCAGGCACGCCTGGCAAATAGTATTGCAGATGCATGGCGAAGTCTCCTGCCTAAACTCGAAAGTTGTTCACCTGCTCAGTGAATGAACAGACCAGATCAGTATACTTCACTTGGTTTATAGAGATGGCAGGGCAGCTCTTGCTTTGTAAAAACTGTCGACCTTCAGGAGTTTGTTCTGCTATTCTGGTGTTGTATGAGTTGCGGTTGTTTATTGATACGTACTATTTTTTCTTTTTAACTTATAACTTGTACAAATTCAGAGCTAATCAAAAAAGCTTTAATTTCATGTCTACATCTAACTCACGCATGATATACATATTGATTTCAAGTTGATCCTTCATGTTCAAATTTGATGCTATCAGATAATAAGATCATAGACGTTTCATTGCTTTTTGTAGAAGCATCTATTAGGTGGCTAGGTGTTTCCAAGAAACCAGTAAATCTAAATGGGAAAGAGGCATTTGGAACAAACCTAATTGTACACCACTTGAATTTCACAGCTTTTCCCCCAATAGTCGACTGGAGCGGCAATAACAATGAAGGCAGCGTTTCTATTCACTGAATTGAAATTTGTTGTAGAGTTGAGGCCTCTCGAGTAATGATGGGTTGGATTCAAAACGCAATAACTCGTCATGTTTAATTTTTCTCTCGAAATGACCTACAAGACGACCTAGTTTCCATCATGCGTTTTGCAGCTCTGAATATGAGCCCTGCAATTCTTAAAGGTCCCTGCTTTTGCTCATCTTCCATTTGTAATCTTGTGAGCTTGAGCTTGAGAAAGGTTACTATAGGGGTTTTGCAAAATGGGTCTCATTCTCCTGCAGATTCCTCAAGGATTTGCAGCTCGGAATGCGTTACTTTTGAAGTTTTCAGGTTAAATGTCTATCTATATGGGGGAGTTAAATTGCTTAGATGAAGAGGAGATATATCTTTTTTGGATTGATGGATTAGATGGCTTTGTTAGCAACCATGACCAGTTCTTCTGCATTACAGGCAGTGGCAAAGGTCTGATTCTAGATGGATGGGATTGTAGAGACTATCTTCCTCATTTTCTTCTTTAATTTGAATAAAGAAGAAATGCAGAGATAGATTTGACAAACAAGTGAACTGGAAGTAAAAAAAAAAAAAAAAGCCATAAAATGGTGTTTCTGTTGTAGTATAAATGTATTATACTATATATGTCTATATCATGTAACAAATACTTAAGTGTATAGATAGGAACTTGAGTGTATGAAGACTTGTGTGACATGTTTTACCAAGAAGCAACAAACATGGCAGATTTCATCATTGAGATTGTTATCATTTTGGTTTTCTCTTTGAACATTCACACTACAATGTATTCCTATAAATACCCTCTTGTATGAGATGAATAAATACACTTGAATCTCTCTTCTTTCCACAACATTACTCTCTTTCTCTCTCTCTGTTAATTTAGCTTATCCTTAAACACGTTATCAGCACGAAGTTACTCTAGAATTAGAATCGAAAATTGACAAGAGTAGAGTTCATCATCAATCGAAGTCATTTTTCCAAACCTACAAAAACCCCCCAAACCCTACCTCATATCAAAGCCCTTGATTCCAGAAGCCCGGAACCGGCCTCAGAACAGCCAGAACAGGCCGAAAAAGGCCTGAACCGACTGCCGGAAGTTTTGAGCACTAACCGGACCGCTGTCGAGAGCTGTCGAGACGCTGCGCAGCAGCTGCCGAGACAACTACTGAGCAGCTGCCGACAGATCTGCCGACAGATCTACAGGGCAAGTTTCCGACGACTTTTCTGGCGACTTTTCAGACATTTTTCAGGCGACTTTTCCGGCGACTTTCGGACGATTTTCTCGAATTTTCCAGCGATCCTTCCGATCACCTCCGATAACTTTTTCCGGCCAAATTTTCCGGCAACACTATTTCTAAAAGTTCCCGTTTTTGAGTTTTTATTCATTTTTTCTCCTTTTCCCTTTTCTCGGGAACTTACAATCAAAAGCGAAATTATAGAAATTCACGCCAAACGAACTAAGAGAGTTCGTAATCAATGAACTAAGAGTGTTCATAATGATTCGGACTAAGAGCATCCGCAAGCATCAAATTATGACCATATTAAACATCACTGTTTCGGTCTAATCTAAATATTCTTGGAAATTGATTTCTTGGTAGCATAGCTCGGAAATCTTATTATTTTTCATAGAAGTTTAAACTCCGAAACTAATATTTTCTTCTTATCTTCAAGGATGTCGAATGAACCTAGACTCGATTTTCAAATCCTTGACTCAACAGGTTCGGATTACCATAGCTGGAAAACCGACGTTGAGAACCATCTCACATTGAAAGGGATATTGCCAATCATCCATGCACCAGACGCGAGGCTTGTGTTCCCACGAACACCCATAAAGCATGCACAAGCAATCATCTTGATGCGACGCCATATGGACAAAGCACTCAGATTAGAGTACATGTCCATCAAAGATGCAAAAGATCTATAAGGGGCGCTAGAAGAGCGCTTTAACAATATCCAAGATTCCCTCCTCCCTGACTTGAAGGTTCAGTGGAATGATGTACACTTCTCCGACTTCAAGTCTATTGCTGAGTACAATTCAAAAGCTCTTCGCCTCAAAGCCATGTTGAGGTTCTGTCAAAAACTCCTCACAGAAGAAGTGCTAATTGAGAAAACTCTCTCCACATTCCCTGTTGCAGCAATTTTGCTATCAAAGCAATATCGCACTGAAGTAAATGCTGGACGAATTACGAGGTTCAATGAGCTCATTAATGTTTTGTCGGTAGCTGAAAAGCACGACAACATCCTCGTAAAGAATTATAATTCAAGACTCGTTAGAACCAAGAGCGTTCGTGAGGCAAATTATAATGCACCCAAGAGAAGGGTGTAAGGAGCTGTACCCTAACAATAGGGGACATGTGTACCCTAATAATAGGGGACATGAAGGACGAATGGGTCCATATAACCACCCTAAGAAGGAAACCGCAACTTTAGAGCGGGCACACGTGATGGCAACTCCACACGTGGAAGAGGGAGATATGGCAACACCGGCCATGGAAATAACACCATGAGCAGTGGAGGTCGCACCATGCGCTGTGGTAGTAGCAGCAACCCTCCTAGAAAATATCCACAACGTGCACAACGTGCACAACCTGCACTTTAAATGAAGAAAGGTAACCACAATGAAGAAAGTACCCACTAACTGCACGCTACAAGGAGTACATGGAAGCAAGAGAGCAAGAAGCCAACCTTGCTGAAGATGAAGATGGTGAAGATGTCAATCTCACCATTGAGGAATTCAAAGCTGTAAATGAAGAGCACGAGGATGCCATAGACTTTGATTAGAATAGTCCTTTTTTTTCTATTTTCCAAGAACAGCAAATGTGTCTTAGTCAATAAATAACAATTGTATTAACTTCTTCTCATGTGGCGTACCCAATGAAGTATGATGTCTAGGAAAGTAATTGAGATCGGGCTATTTAAGCGAGCCTCGCTCCACCAACATCTCCCTACTTTCCTGGTCATATTTTATTGGAATTACCAAACGGATTGAGTGACAACAATTTGTCTAAAGTTTGATTTTATTTTGGAATAGACTTTGAAAAACTTTGATGTAATCATTGGCTATTTTCCCTATTAATAAAGTATCGCATTATCATTCAATGTCATGGACATGTGTTAATATTCCGAACTTTATTCTTTTTCAGTATGTTTTCCGAAGAATTGGAATGCCTTCTTGATAGTGGCACCACACATACTATATTGCGACATAGGCAATTATTTTTATGGATGACACCTAGTCGATCTTCAGTAACTACGATGGCAGAACCATCACAATTAATTCATAGTCGAGGACCAGCTCAATTTTTGTTACCAAATGACATAAATATTAATGTCGCCGAAGCTCTATATGCTCCAAGGGCTGGAAGAACCCTATTAAGCTTTAAAGACATAAGAGCCAATGATTTTCATGTGGAAACACATTGTGAGAGTGGACAAGAGTTTATTTGCATCACCTCTAATAACTACAGAAATACCTGAATATTAGAGAAACTTATGTGTTGCTCTAGTGGATTGTATGCAACCACTATTAGAGTCATTGAATCCAACCATGTCATGAATGAAAATTTATGGGATCCTGACACATACAAGCTTTGACACGACCGTTTAGGACATTCAGGTCGTGATATGATGCTCCGAAAAGAAGTACGAACTAAACATTGGTCCAAAGAGTTACTTCTAAAGCATATCATTCGTTTTGCAAAGCTTGCTCTTTAGCAAAGGTAGGATCGAGACCATCATATGCAAATGACACTAAAGAAAATATACCATTCTTACAAAAAATACAAGATGATATTTGTGGACCTATCCAACTAACTTGCGAACCATTTAGATTTTTTATGGTGTTAGTTGATGCATCGACACGTTGGTCACATATCATGCTCTTATCCACAAGAAATGTTGCATTTGCTAAACTTCTAGCACAAATCATTAAGTTAAGGGCTCACCACCCTGATCATCCTATTAAGTCAATTCATCTTGACAATGCTGGAGAGTTTACATAAAAAACTTTTGATGATTATTGCATGTCCATTGAGATTGAGGTTGAACACCATGTATCTCATGTACACACCCAAAATGATCTCACAGAAGCTGCCATTAAAATACTTCAAATGGTTTCTAGGGCATTGGTTATGCCCACCAATCTGAGACCCACTGCCACTCAACCCTTTTCTGCGTCCCAAATGGTGACTGGGTATGAGCCTGATGCCTCACACTTACGCATATTTGGGTATGCAGTCTATGTGCCAATTGCGCCACCACAGCGCACCAAAATGGGCCCTCAAAGACGCTTAGGCCTTTATGTTGGATATGACTTTCTAACCATTATCTGCTATATAAAACCCTTGATAGGTGATCTATTTACCGCTAGATTTGCAGATTGTCACTTTAATGAGATAGTCTTCCTGTCGTTAGGGGGAGACATGAACACTAATGTTCAATAGAAATGACAGAAATTGTAGTGGTCTGTCTCCACTTTGTCTCATCTTGATCCCCGAATCACACAGTCTGAAATAGAAGTGCGGAGGATTCTCGATCTTCAGAACGTAGCAAAATCGATGCCTGATGCGTTTTCTGATATCGCTAAAGTGACAAGATCACACATACCTGCTAGAAATGTACCTGCAAGGATTGATGTCCCTAATACTAAAGGACATGACGTCCCCTATATGGGTGATGCAGTGCTAGGCCTACGGCTCCTGTCAGGAAGCGCGGGAGGCCTATAGGTTCGATGGATTCTCGCCCAATAAAGAAAGCGAGTTTGACACAAAATAATTCATTAATTATCGATACAAATAATCCATCTCATGACAAAATTCCGGATTATGGTTATGTCCAAGAGACATCATTGGAGGACGCTCCAATGGCAGAACCAATTCAAGAGAATAGAGAGATCTCCATGAATTACACTAGTATACATGTAATGATGGACAGAAATTCTACGGCTATTGATGATGCATTTAAATATCATATTGCAAAAGGAATTATAGAATACGATGATATCGAACCTCGCTCTGTTGAAGAATGTCAACGAAGAGCAGATTGGCCCAAATGGAAAGATGCGATCCAGACTGAATTGGATTCACTAACAAAGAGACAGGTATTTGGGTCTATAGCACTGACACCACCAAATATAAAACCTGTTGGCCATAAATGGGTCTTCGTTAGAAAGCGTAATGAGAAAAATGAGGTTGTTAGATACAAAGCCTGCCTTATGGCGCAAGGTTTCTCACAACGCCCTTGAATCGACTACGAGGAGACATATTCTCTCGTAATGGACGTTATAACATTCCGCTACCTTGTCAGTTTGGTAGTTTCTGAAAAACTTGACATGCAGCTCATGGATTTGGTTACAGCATATCTCTATGGGGATCTAGATTCAGAGATATATATGAAGGTTCCAGATGGACTTCAATTACCCAAATCAAGTGGCTCTAAACCACGGAACGTGTTTTCAATAAGATTAAGACGCTCACTATATGGATTGAAACAATCCGGACAGATGTGGTATAACCATCTAAGTGACTACTTGATTGGGAAAGGATATGTTAACCATGAAATATGCCCTTACGTGTTCATTAAAAGGACAAGATCCGGATTTGCAATTGTAGCAGTTTATGACATGAACCTAATTGGAACTCTAAATGAGTTAAAAGAAACTGCTAGATATTTGAAATCTGAATTTGAGATGAAAGATCTCGGGAAAACACGGTTTTGTCTCGGAATAGAACTCGAGCACCGTAATGATGGGATTATGATCCATCAGTCAGCATATACTCAAAAGTTACTAAGGCGCTTTAATGAAGATAAAGCAAAGCCTGTGAGTACTCCCATGATCAACCGTAGTCTTGAGCCCAGGAAAGATCCGTTTCGTCCAAGGGATGAGGACGAAGATTTATTAGAGGCTGAAATACCATATCTAAGTGCGATAGGCGCATTATTGTATTTAGCTCAATGCACAAAACCGGATATCTCATTCGCAGTAAACTTGTTAGCTCGACATAGTTCTGCACTAACACGCCGCCATTGGATTGGTATAAAGACAATCTTTCGATACCTGAAAGGTACGATTGATATGGGCTTGTTTTATCCCTACAGAGAGAAAAGAAATGTAAACTCCGGCAACACTATCCATAGTGACTGACGTTCTCCTCCTCCCCTCCATCAAAATGATAATGATGTTTTGATTGGCTTTGCTGATGCATGGTATCTCTCTGACCCTCACAAAGGTCGCTCCTAAATAGGTTATGTCTTCACCATGGGAAGTACCGCGATATCTTGGAGATCTACAAAACAGACCCTTGTTGCTACTTCCTCAAATCATGCAGAGATTATTGCCCTACATGAAGCCGTGCGTGAATGCATATGGCTAAGGTCTGTAAATAGACACATTCGAGGAACTTGTGGTTTGAAATTTACCACAAATGAACCTACATGCATTTATGAGGATAATGCAGTTTGTATTGAGTAAATGAAATTAGGTTTCATCAAGGGCGACAATACCAAGCATATATCGCTGAAATTCTTCTACAGTCAGCAACAACAAACACTTCTAAACATTGAAGTAAATCAAATCCGATCAGAAGAAAATGTAGCTGACTTATTTACTAAGTCATTACCAAAATCCCCTTTCGAGAAACATGTAAAAAGCATCGGATTAAGAAGGATATCTGAACTCCCACGATCTTCAAGGTGAATCTAAATCAGGGGGAGTATCCAGAAATATATTCCACACTCAACGCGCGTTGTGCTCTTTTTCTCTTTCGACCAAAGTTATTTTTCCCACAAGGTTTTATTACTTGGCAAGGTTTTTAATGAGGCAACTTCGAAGCGCACCACCAACACAATACTATTGACATGAAATATCCAAGGGGGAATGTTGTAGTATAAATGTATTATACTATATATGTCTATATCATGTAACAAATACTGAAGTGTATAGATAGGTACTTGAGTGTATAAACATAGGTACTTGAGTGTATGAAGACTTGTGTGACATGCTTTACCAAGGGGCAACAAACATGGCAGATTTCATCATTGAGATTGTTATCATTTTGGTTTTCTCTTTGAACATTCACACTACAATGTATTCTTATAAATACCCTCTTGTATGAGATGAATAAACACACTTGAATCTCCCTTCTTTCTACAACATTACTCTCTCTCTCTCTCTGTTAATTTAGCTTGTCCTTAAACAGTTTCTTAATTTTTTGCTTTGTAATGTTGTAGATTTTGTTCGGGTAACGTTTCATACATCAAGCATTCTATTTTTTTTTTTTGAAAGAACATCGTGCATTCTATAATGTTTGCTACTTGTGTATTTTTATTTCGCGAACTAGTGATGACAATCTAGTCCGGGCAACGGTCTCTCTGTTTAGAGAAGTGCCAAATTTGAATATGTGGGATGTATCCAATTTACCCTCAATTGAACTTGGAACGAATGTAAGTGAAAGTTTGAGTTAACTAGCTCGTATACGTGTTGTTTCACCATCTGTCATTTTTCTGCTGGTCCGTGTACATTTCCATTTTGGGAATTTAAATCATGGTAAGTTTTGCTTGACATTTTTGATTAATTTCCTTATTCGTTAGTTTTCTATGCATTTGGATTTTCTAAGGGATATTTGACCTTGATTTTATATCTCAGCTGAAAGAGGTAACCCTACCAGAGGTCAGGCGCGCCTGGAAAATAGTAGTGCAGATGCTTGGTTAAGTCTCGTGCCTAAACTTGAAACTTGTTTACCTGCCTAGTGAAGAACATATAACCAGACCAATATACTTCACTTGGTTCATAGAGATGGCAGGGCAGCTCTTGCTTTGTAGAGAACTGTTGACCTTCAGGAGATTGGTTTGCTATTCGTTGTATGAGTTGCGGTTATTTATAGATATAAATTCTTATTTCTTAACTCACTATTCAGAGCTAATCGAAAAAGCTTTATTTTCATGTCTACCTCACAGTGTCAGACCTATGATATACATTCATTTGAAGTAAAATTTTCGTTTGGAATTTTTTTTTCCCATTACATCATTTACATGAACCCTTTCAGATGATAAAACATTTGGATTGTAGAGGTTTCATTGCTTTGGATGCTTGCATTTATTAGGTGCTTACATAATAAAATGGCCTCTTTTCTACCAGACGTTAATTGCACACAGAGAGCTCTGCTTGTATTTTTGATGTACCAATACGTTACGTAGAACTTTTCTTTCTTTGTATTTATTACTATATATCTTGAGTATTATCTATCACTATATATATTTATTTGTTTTGGGAATAAAAATACTAATAGAAAACAGCGTATTTATCTACCCAGAAAGACAGTCTCTTTGTCTGTTTTCCTGATTTCCTCTTCCATGGAACCTCCTCGAGGACCTTCTGCTCGTCATGCTATGATGGTAGACAGATTCAGTGCACTTCCAACCGATCTTGCTCATCGGATTCTGTCCCCTCTACCTGTAGCTGACATCACTCGAGTGGGCTGCTTGTCCAAAAGATTGAGAGCATTTCATTTATGAAATCCCACTCTAAATTTCACTGCTTTTCCCTCTGAGTCCATGCGCACCTACAATAGGCTATTGGATCTGTTGTATTCCTTAGATAGGTTCTTCGTCCTTCGTGGGAATAACAAAGGTTCAAAGCTTTTCATTGCATTGGATTTGTAAATATCATAAAGGGGAACATGAATGTGTTAGGTGGTTTGGTGTTGAGAAATCTCGGACCCTTGCTTGGATTCAAAATATAGTGAGTTGTAATAAGCTTTGATGTTAGGAGATTATGTTCCGCCTAGGAATTTACGTTTCCCTTTCCCTTGTTGTGTCTTTGACTGAGTCTTTGAGGCCTTTAACTGTAGACATGAGGTGTGCTGTTCTTAAAGCTTCATCATTTGCAACAGCTCACATCTCTAATCTGGTATGCTTGAGGTTAACAAATGTTACTGTTGAAGATGATAAGGAGTTTTGCAAATGGGTCTCAATCTCCTGCAGATTTCTTAAGGATTTGCTTCTTGAAAGTGTTAATGGTTTAGAAAATATCACCACTGAAAGCTCGTCTTTGGGATCATTCGAGGTTGTCTTTCACATTGGCATATCTCATGATAAACATAGATTGGAACTCTTACTGCTGCAGCAGAAATTCATTGAAAATTACTTGTCCAAATCTTAAGCGTCTGAAGTGGGTTGGGTATATTTTCATGAACTTGTGTATGGGAGAATTCAATTGCTTAGAAGCAGTTGAAATTTCTTTTGTGTCTAATGAGGATCTTGATGATGAAGGAGGTGACTTCATTAGTGCCCGTGATCATCTGTTGCGCAGTATACGTAATGTTAAAGCTCTTGTTCTAGATCCATATACTGTATAATGAGTATATATGTACGTATTACTTGTGAGTACTACCACCAGTTTCTTATCTGTCTATAAATGACAGCGGAACTGCCGAATGGTATGTAACGGCCTATTATGATTTGTGATGAATATATTATTTCGCCCTCGTGGCATTACTAATATATATATATACACACATATATATACTGTAGAGGTAAAGAAACACACCATTCAAATTTTTTTTATTATTTATTTTTATTTATTTATTTTGAACATGAAGAAATGCAGAGCAACAGGTTTAAGTGATTAAGTGAATTATGACACAAGATGTGGTCCTAATTTGCTCATCAATTGTACTTTAATTATGTGAGTTCCTTTTCATATCCTTGAAATTAAGGTTTTGACATTACAATTTTGTAGATTCTATTCAACGGTGGTTTTCCAACTGCACCATTCTTTAACCTTTGGTGCTTGCACATTCGTCTTCGTAAAAGTATTGGTGATGACCTAGTCCCTGCTCTGGCCTCTCTTCTCAAAGGAGCACCAAATTTGAACACTTTGGATATATCCTCCAATTTACCCTCAGCTGTAATGGGAATACTGTGGCTTATCTTGCTGGAAGTCCAGCACCATTGGGTGCTTATGAATTAGGCAGAAAGCAACTGTTTAAGACTCCATTTGAGGAAAGGCCAGGGCCATCTATCTCTTCATCTTACACCTCTTCACTGGGATTTACAATCCAGGTTCCTACACTTATATATAATAAATTGAATTTTGTTTTACATTCATGTTAATCATATTACAATTATCTATCAAAATCTATAATGAGTATAAGCGTATCCATTACTTTGGAGTTAATTGTTGTTCATATGGTTTCTGTTTGGATTTTTATTTCAAATCATTAATTAAACTATTGAGTAATGGTACATGGCTTCCGCACAACATGAAGGATGTATTTATTACCTGGAGTATGGACTACCCAAGCATAGATAAATGTTAATAGGATCATATATAATATGATATTGTGTACAATGGATTATGGAATCAACCAAACTCTTATGTAGTTATTTCTGCAACTAAAATGCCGAAAATAAGTAAGGTGGCCTTGGCAGAGCCGTCAATTCGTTGTTGGGGTGGATGGTGTGGTATGAGGGAGAGGTGGAGATAAGATACGGGAAGAAATGGGATGGCAAAGAGAAAACGTTTTAGAAGTTTAGTGTTAAAAAGTTCCAAAAGAGATGCAAATCCCAAATTGGGAGGTTCAATTTCTTTCCTTACCTTTTGAGGTTTTTTTAAATTTTTTTTTAAATTATAAATAATCACTTAATTTTTGTCCGTCTGTCCATTCGATACTTCCACGCTAGATTAATATGATAACTAGTTAAATGTCAGAGGATGAAGCTTTCTGATAAGACGTAGATTGGTCCCTACTTCAACGTCTTGACTCTTGAGTCTTGCTTCATTTGACACTTTTATATTAAACCAATATGACAACTTGTTTAGAGTTAAGGGAGAAACTTTCTGCCAAAACCTCTTGAGTGCGGATTAGTCTGTAATTGAAATTTTTAAGATGACTCGGTGAACCAAAAAAAAAAAGAAAACGGTTAGACAACTTCCTACGACAGGTGTTTAATCGCACTTGTCTAGTGATTTGCGCTAGCGGGTCCACTATATGCTTACACGGCACGAATTGATTGGCCCTACGATCAACCCCTTCTCGCCAATCATTCCCGCCTCGGAGAACAGTTCCTTCTTGGGATCCTATCTAAACCTCCTCACTCATTCACCACCAGTGAGCTCGATCAGCCATGGCCGCCACTGCTGTGAATATGAAGCTACTCCACTTCCACTTCCACGCCCCACGTGCCAATCCTCACGCGCCATCGTTCTCTCCACTTCTCAACAACACCACCACCACCAGCCATGCCTTCCCTAACAACCTCAGTTTACATTCCCGCCACTCCCACCCAAATCCAACGGCGGTAGCCAAAGCGGCGCTGGATAAGGACAGCCTTGTGCCCTCCGACGACGCCGAAGATGGAGTCTTGCTTGGTACCATGAAATTGCCTGATGATACCGACTTTCCCAGATTCCAAATCTTGCTCTTCCAGGTACTAATCGCTTCCAACTTCAGACTCCACCGGTCAATACCTAGTTGGTAATAGTGTATTCTATAGAACTGCTGACGTGGTTAAGTGTTAAAATGTAAACTCTACCATCAAAGCTGGAATAGCTCAGTTGGCTAGAGCGTGTGGCTGTTAACCACAAGGTCGGAGGTTCAAGCCCTCCTTCTAGCGGAATTAATTTATTTTGTTATTTTTTTTCATTTTTTTAAGGGTTTAATGACTTTAATCTATGTGTTCTTTTTAACACTTGAACATTAAACCATGTGTTTATTTAACAGTGGGCTAACAGTCTCTGCCAAGGAGCAAATCTACCGCTTGATATGCCTTTGAAGGTACTCATTATATCAAATTTGAATACTTCTTCCATTTAGTTATTTTGGGTACTATATAATTTTTATTTTATTTTATTTATTTATTTATTTTAAAAAAACCTCATTTCTTACCCACCTTTGAGACTCGAACTCCTGACTTTTTATATAATTACTATTTTATGTTACGTCGGAGGGGAGTCAAATCTTAGCCTAACCTAATTCTAATTTCCAAGGGTGCGTGTTGGTCATTTTTGTTGCACTAACATATTTATTGTGAGAATGGAACAGGTTGACAAAATAGCAGGTGGGACTAGATTGGGTTTCATTACAATTGGGGATGGGGAGACAGAGGTCATTGGCTACATTGATTGCTTGGTTTTCCCTCCAGAAGGTGGTTCCGGTCCCATTTTTCGAGCTGTTAGAAATGGACGTTTGAAGGATCGGGTCCTTCCCGGGGAGCCCAGGATCATGAGAAATCTAATGCAGGCTCTTCAGAAGTCGGTTCAAATCGCAAGAGTGTATTAGTCTAAACAAGTTTGTTCATTATTACTTCTGTCGTCGTTGTTATATTTACTTTCAGTCATATGTAACACATATTTAATACTTGTTAATTAATTCCAATAAACAAACTTATTCTTAAAGTTTGGTTGGGGCGGAAACAGATCATGTAGTCCTCGTTGCTGATCAAATATCAACATGCAGCAACCATTTTTGGGTATTTCATTTGATTTCAGCAGAGTAGGTATTCTTTACTCAGTTCTAGACGTTGGAATTGGCCACCCCAGGTTAGTCAACTTGTTGATAATGCAAAAGTCTTATGCAAATCAGAGAAGCGTATACGTTGCGACAATTCAACGTCGACTAGCCGCTGTTACCATGCATAAGCTTCTAGAGGACATAAATTTTTTCTGCAGATATAGTATCATATTTAAATAGGAGCATGTTAGTAGGTAAACTTTTTCTTAAATAAATTCATTCATTATTCAAATTAATCAACGAAGAATTTTCTTTAGCGCGTATAAAAAAGACATTCACATTCAGAACCATGCATATATATTCATTACTTGCCAAGTCGGAAGTACACTCAGCTAAGGTATCTTGAAACAAGAAGTGAAATTTTGTCATTGCTTCTTTGTACGTGCTTTTTTTATTTACTACATCCTCACTATAGTTCCCTCCATTGTAATCTTTTGAATAAATACAAATACAAAATCAGACCAGAATTCTTTATCTGTGATTTTTTTTAAAAAAATGGAGGAGCAAGCAGGGGTAGAAGGCAGTTTTGGACATGAAAGTTATGATGCAGTTGTTGTGGGATCTGGTTATGGTGGTTCTGTTGCAGCTTGTCGGCTGGCTATGGCAGGCGTAAGGGTGTGTCTACTTGAAAAAGGCCGGAAATGGGAAGCTCAGGACTTCCCAACTGACAGCTTCAAAATCTTATCGGCTGCGAGGATGGAGAACCAGAACCTAGGTGTTAGCTATGGACCAAAAGATGCTTTGTTTCAGGTTAATCTCTCTTCCTGTATTTCTTTTAAGCCATAGTTCTTTGGATATATCTGTTGCAATATTGTAATTCACTGTGTCTTTTCTTAATGCTTACCATTGTAGATATACTAGATAGTTGTACTAGAAAGATGTAACAGTCTTCCCAAAACCGTAAACCTTGTGACCCATATGTTAAAATATAGAGACAAATGACTACATATTTGTGAGTGAGACGAATTAATATACATCTGTTACTGTAGGTGTACGAGCAAAATGATTCTCTAGCAGCAGTGGCTTGTGGGCTTGGTGGAGGTTCACTGGTGAATGCTGGAGTTATGATGCCAGCACCAGTTCGTGCTAGGCGGCATCCGAAATGGCCGAAGGAATGGGAAAGGAATTGGGGTAGTTGTGAAGCTTCTGCTGCAGACATGCTGAGAATACAAAGCATTCCCGTCAAGTTTTCTTCCGCGAAAATTTTGGAAGAAGCTGCTGATGGAGTAACTTTTGACACTTCAATAAAGATTAGTGTGAATTTTGACATTGAAGAACCAACAACAAATGGAACGAAGCGTCCACAGATGGGTAGCTGCTTAGCCTGTGGAAACTGTCTTTCTGGATGTCCTTATAACGCCAAAAGTTCAACTGACAAAAATTATCTAGTCTCAGCAATCCAGGCATGTCTCAAGTCTTTTTACTTATTATCTAATATATCCATGAATAGTGCAGACCTGTAGTTATTGCATGTCAAAATTTCTTCTGCCATTATCAGTCCAGAGGTCGAGGTTACCAATGAAAATGATATTGTTATTGTTATTGACTTGGATGCTACATACCATTTTTAAAAAACTAGGGTAATAAAGCCTAAAATGATATGAGTCAACGTTGGCTTTTCTGTTTCAAAATTTTGTAGCATCGTAGGAAATAATATCAAATAATATCCATTTAGATGTCGATAGATGTTCTTGTTTAAATCTTAATCCAATCTGCTTTGCTAAAACTAGTGTTTCTTGTGAAACAGGCTGGATGTATTGTCAAAACAGAATGCCAAGCGCAGTATGTGGTTAGAAACATGAGTGACCATTTCCAACATAAAGGAAAAAATGGCAGGAGATGGCTCGTTTTCTTGAATGAGATTGACTATGTGACCTGTGATTTTGTGATCCTATCAGGTAAGAAACAGTCAAAGATTGTATGTTCTAGAAATTCTGATGATCACAAGATGTTAACTAGTTCTAGATTTTGTTCCCAGCGGGAGTTTTTGGCACAACTGAGATACTCTTCCAATCACAAATGAGAGGACTGAAACTTTCGGAAGCACTTGGATCTGGATTCAGCTGTAATGGGAACACTGTGGCTTATCTCGCTGGAACGCCAGCACCAATCAATGGTTATGGATTAGACAGAAAGCAGGTGTTCACAACTCCTTTCGAAGAAAGGCCAGGGCCATCAATTTCTTCATCTTTCACTTCTTCACTCGGTTTTACAATCCAGGTTCAAAATCTACTCTTGATTGACTTTAGTTTTCTATTTTATTTTAAATGATGCACCATACAAATATCTAGAAGAAACTGTAGATTCACAATTATTGAGTCAGGTTCATTCTCACTTTAAGATGGCTGCTATGGTCAAGCTAATTATTACATAGCTACTAATTTGGCTTTTGCGCATCATAATTTTTGTAAATACAAGGGGCATAGCATACGCATATGTAATTATATATATATATATATATATAGACACACACACACACATACTTTTCAGACAATGAATTCATCATTTTGTTCAAACTCTAATGTAGTTTCTATTATCACAGAGTGCTGTACTTCCAATAGCTTATCCATACCTGCTATTTAAAGGAATCACAACATATGGATGGCCTGCTGGGTACTGGTTCCTCCATGGATTTATAGACAAGATAAGACACATAATAGGTTCCAAAGCAAGCCAAGCAATGATTCTTATTGCAGTGGGACATGATGAAAGTGATGGTAAGATCATATTAGAGAAGGGCACCAACAAAATCTGCTTTACTCCGCCTCAGGATCCCCTTCTCCCACGAAAAATTAAGGCTTTTCAGAAGCTCACTAAGAAATTAGGAGGACTTCTCTTCATGTCAAAATACCGAAGCACAGCAGTTCATCTTTTAGGTGGGTGCAATGTGTCATCAGATCCTTCAGGTGGCGTTTGCAACCCCAATGGTCAGGTTTTTGAACCAGACTCATCCACGACAGTGCATCCCGGCCTCTACGTGTGTGATGCTTCTTTGATCCCATGTTCTGTTGGGATAAATCCATCTCTTACCATAACAACTGCAGCTGAGCACATAAGTAAGAACCTTGTGCAGGAAGCTCTGAAGTACAAGATCAGCAATGGTCGTGAATGTGTTGTGAAAACTGCTGACCAAGGTCAAGAATCCTTCATCGAGAAGAACGTTATTAACCGTCAGAGAGAAATGGTCATGGTTAAAGAAACCATGAAAGGTTATTTTGGGGGTATGCCATGCACTGCTTATCTAAAAATGAGGATGAATTCTCAGGACCAGACTTTCTCTGATGTAAAGTTGGGTACCGGAAAATCCCATCCCCTTCTTAGAGGTAAAGTTGGAGGACGTGTGGAAATTAGAGCCTTTGAGAAGGATGATTTACATATCATAGATGGGAATGTAAATTTGTGCGTAGTTGACGACAGAACTCCATACACACAGTATATGCAGTATGATTTTCTTCTTGCAGCTTCTACTGGTTCAAGGTATGTAATATTTGATAAGATGTTTTACTGTTTTCCTTTGCCAGGATACTCAGAACTAAACATCCACAAATGTGATGCAGATATATTCTCAAGGGAAGAAAGATAATGAATCCATATTTCTTTCCATTATATGCTTGGAGGGAGATGACTACACTGCATGTTACATTCGAAAAAGTTTCTGAGGAAGACTCAAAGGATGAGAAGGTGGTTCTCAAAGGGGAGCTTCATATTTCGATGACAGAGCTTCTTAAGAGCATCATAAGCCTTCAAGGAAACAATAGAGGAAGGTTTATGTGCCTCCTCTCAGGGTCTTTCTTAAGAACTTATTTCTTGCCAATACCACGAGGGAATCAGGGGGATTTAGTTCTGTCAGATGATAAATCTTATCCAAGCAGCACTCTCCATGAAATAAAAGCAGGTAACAAAATTTTAAATTCCTGGGTGAAAAACCTGCGAAAATTCAAAGAACATATTCTTTAACAGAAAATGGTAGAGTGCCAAATTTGTTCACCGACCAAATGATGTATCAGTATACTCAGTTTGGTTGGATACAAATGAGGTTTTGAACCACCCCTTATTTTAACAAAATGAAACAGCACATCATTGGTAAAAAAAATTTAATTTGTGTAGCAATGCCAATTAGTTAATATCTCAGCATTCAACTATCTTGGAGTCCATGATCATTTAACTTCTAAACACGAATACAACAAGAAATAATATCCTGAATTTTGTAAAATAGGATTGATTCAGAATTTTGGATTTTCACCTTGAAGCTGAGTTAGGTGATAGATTGGATTAAAATATGTAGTACACACAGCGTAAGTGGTATACTTGAATTGATCATCTGATTTAACTATTGAAGGATAACCTGATTTTAGAACAGTGCGCTATTTCTTGTAACTTTCATTCTTGCTGCTACTTGCGTTCTTATTCCTTGTCCTTCCCACATATTATACAGAAGATGGATTCACCATCAGTTGCAGACAATGGAAGTCAAAACTTAAAGGAGATGAGAAACTGAATCCGGTTCTCCTTCTTAATGCATATGCTATTGAGAGTTTCTGGCTGCCAACTGAGCCGAATGACTTGGTCAGAACTTTAATTGAAGAAGGGCATGAAACATGGTTATTGAATTCAAGATTGCACCCTCTGAATCCTTCTAACGATTTTACAATTGAAGATGTTGGAAAATTTGATATCCCTGCTGGTAAAACTTCTCATAGATTGACTCACATTGTATCTAATTTTTCTGATCCTATTGTCTGGTATTAAGCGTTTTCTTGCTCTGATTTTCTCTGCAGCAATTAATAAGATCCTTGAAATCCATGGACGAAGCACAAAGGTGCACGTAGTTGCACACTGTGTTGGAGGCTCAGCCATACACATAGCTATCATGGGAGGTCATGTCTCTGCAACCCATATAGCATCTCTGTCTTGCACCAACTCGTCAATGTTCTTCAAGCTTAATGCTATGTCCACATTCAAAATGTGGCTTCCTCTGATACCGGTTAGCTCTCTCTCCTCTCTATCACAATTCGGATCTGTCTCATATTTGAAGAAGAATAATAATAATTAAGCAGGAAAGTCATTCATTAAAAAGGGGTTATTCTAGAAAAAATACAGGTACTATTGTGAAGATGGTGGGAAATATGTATGCTATTTTATAACAAGGGGTGGCGGGGAAAAAAGAAACAGCAAGAAAATCCACTCAAATAATGTAAAACTGTAATATGTTAATGATACATTCATTATTCTTCTATGGTTGCACATGTTGGAGCATCACAAATCCAGCTATGCTCTTAACAAATTTTGGCTAAAACTCACAAACACCCAAGCTTGTTTAAGTCTTTCATTGCTCGAGTCTCAAGAGTGCTTTACATGCAGTTGTCAATGTTCATACTTGGAAACGACAAGACACTTCCTCTTTTGGAAACATCAAATATCAGCTCCCGGCACCGCCTCCTGAAACTGATAGCTAGCTTCATACCTCGGACTGAGAGATGCACCTGCTTTGAATGTGAAGTTTTCTCAGGCGTATTTGGAAATGCATTCTGGCACGAAAATATCACCCCGACCTTGCACCAGTGGTTGACCAAGAAAAACGCGACAAGGCTTCCTATGGCAGCATTTCCCCATCTCAGAAAGATGTCCAACTCTGGTTTTATTGTAGACAGCAATGGTTGCAACTCATATTTGATCCATCCAGAAAGAATGACACTCCCAACGCTCTATATATCCGGTGGGCGATCTCTCCTTGTGACTCCTCAAACTTCTTTCCTAGCTCATAAGTACATGAAGTTGCACCAGCCAGGGTTTAGACATGAAAGGGTAGTTGTGGAGGGTTTTGGGCATTCAGATTTATTGATTGGAGAAGAGTCTCACAAGAAGGTGTTTCCTCACATTTTATCTCATATAAGATTAGCTGAACAAGGAGAGATTCATGCCAAAGGAAAGAAGTACAGTAAAGAGGCCTTGGATCGGGAAGATGATCAATATTATGAAGGCAACTTTGGAATATTTGGAACTTGGTTCTCTCCTTTTGTGGTTGTTATGTTGCTGTTTATCTCACTTTCTTGGTTGGTGGCAGTATTTTTCTGATTGCAACAGGAAAAGTATTTTGGAGATTGTCAAAACCCCAGTTATAGGGGTCATTCTTAGGGTATAGGGGAAGACAATGTCTTGAGATATATGTGTACAAATGTGAGTATTTGAGTGGGTCAATGCACTGCCATACTTGTCAAATTTATTATGTAATTAATAAGTGAGTAATAAAAGTTTAATACCGATATCCGTATTATAATTTTAAACTTTGGAATGAAACATTTTTGCCATGTATTGTAAAATGATCCCCATTATATCATATTGTCATGTAGCTTTGGCTGGTACCATGTCATGTTGTGCCATCGTGTTACATCGTGTTACCTCACTTATAATACCCTCTTTTCTTTCTCATTTTGGAGGGATTCCTATCTTGTTATACTAATATGTGGTTTCCACTTGGCCTCGAAGTCTTAACATTACAAGAATGCAAATCATAATTAGAACCTTGTGGATTGTGAAGCAACCCAGAGCGGCATCAACAATACTTTATTCCATGAAAATCTTCGCAACATAAATATTTTATGAGATAAATGTTGTAGAATGAACATAAAATAACTTGAGAGGGAGAGAGTTTAGATGCACAGAATGGAGAGTAATGTGTTTATTCTTCTCTCAAATGAGGGTTTATATATGAATACAAGATAGTGTAAATGCTCTAGGAGAAATCCAATTCTGTGACTATGATCATCATAGCTGCAAATCCACATGGTTGCTGCAATGATGATAATTGCAATGCTTGTTGTCTCCCTACAAGTTTTATGCCACACAAATCTTCATACCTATATCTATACATTCAAGTACTATGTTTATACACTCAAGTACCTATTACATGATATAGCCATCATACTATAATACATTTATATTACAACACTCCCTCTTGGATATTTCATGTCAATAGTGTTGCTTAGGCTGTGTGCTTCTAAGTTGCCTCATTAAAAACCTTGCAAAGTAATAAAAACCCTGTGGGAAAAAACAACATTGGTCGAAGGAGAAAAAGAGCACAACGCGTGTTGAATGCGGAGTATGTTTCTGGATACTCCCCTGATTTCGACTCCCCCTGAAAATATAATCATGCGAGTTCAGATAACCTTCTCAATCCGATGCTCTTCACATGTTTCTCGAAAGGGGATTTTGGTAACGACTTAGTAAATAAGTCTGCTACATTATCCTCTGATCGGATTTGATTTACTTCAATATTTAGAAGCGTTTGTTGTTGCTGACTGTAGAAGAATTTAGGCGATAAATGCTTGGTATTGTCACCCTCGATGAAACCTAATTTCATTTGCTCAATACAAGCTGCATTATCCTCGTAAATGCATGTAGGTTCATTTGTGGTTGACTTCAAACCACAAGTTCCTTGAATGTGTCTATTTACAGACCTTAGCCATACGCACTCACACACAGCTTCATGTAGAGCAATAATTTTTGCATGATTTGAGGAAGTAGCAACAAGGGTCTGTTTTGTAGACCTCCAAGATATACCGGTGCTTCCCATGGTAAAGACATAACCCGTTTGGGAGCGACATTTGTGATGGTCAGAGAGATATCCTGCATCAGCAAAACCATCAAAACATCACCATCATTTTGATGGAGGGGAGGAGAAGAACATCTGCCACCATGGACGGCGGCGCCGGCGTTTACATTACCGAAGGTGACGTTTTGCCTTATGGGGTCCGATCTCATACTTCCGTCTTTTCTTTTCTCTCTGTAGGGATAAAACAATCTCATATCAATCGTACCTCTCAAGTATCGAAAGATTGTTTTTATACAAACCCAATGAAGGTGTGTTGGTGCTGAACTATGTCGAGCTAACAAGTTCACTGCGAATGAGATATGCGGTCTTGTGCATTGAGCTAAATACAATAATGCGCCTATTACACTTAGATAGGGTATTTCAGTCTCTAATAATTCTTCGTCCTCATCCTTTAAACGAAACAGATCTTTTCCGGGCTCAAGACTACGGTGGATCATGGGAGTACTCACAGGCTTTGCTTTATCTTTATTAAAGCGCCTTAGTAATTTTTGAGTATACGCTGACTGGTGGATCATAATCTCATCACTACGGTGCTCGAGTTCTATTCTGAGACAAAACAGTGATTTCCCAAGATCTTTCATCTCAAATTCGGATTTCAAGTATTTAGCAGTTTCCTTTAACTCGTCTAGAGTTCTAATTAGGTTCATGTCATCGACATAAACTGCTACAATTGCAAATCTGGAACTTGTCCTTTTAATGAACACGCATGGGCATATTTCATTGTTAACATATCCCTTTCCAATCAAGTAGTCACTTAGACAGTTATATCACATCCGTCTGGATTGTTTCAATCGATATAGTGAGCGTCTTAATCTTATTGAAAACGCACTCTGTGGTTCAGTCAGGATCGCATTTTTCCATTTAGGCCAATCTGTTCTTCGTTGACATTCCTCAACGGAGCGAGGTTCGATATCATCGTATTCTATAATTCATTTTGCAACATGTCATGCAAATGCATCATCAATAGTAATAGAATTTATATCCATCGTCTCATGTATATTAGTGTAATTCATTGAGATCTCTCTATTCTCTGGAATTGGTTTTGTCATTGAAGCATTCCCCAATGATGTCTCTTGGACATAACCATAATCCAGAATATTCTCATGAGATGGATTATTTGCATCGATGATTAATGGATTATTTTGTACCAAACTCGCTTTCTTTCTTGGACGAGAATCCATCGAACCTATGGGCCTCCCGTGCTTCCTGGCAGGAGCCGTGGGCCTAGCCACTGTGTCACCCATATAGGGGACGTTGGCGCCATGCTCATGTACTCTTGAGATGGTGTATGTCCTCTAGTTTTAGGGACATCAATCCTTGCAGGCACGTTTGAAGCAGGTATATGTGATCTCGTCACTTTAGCGATATCAGAAAACTCATCAGGCATCAATTCTGCTAAGTTATGAAGATCGGGAATTCTCCGTACTTTAATTTCAAACTATGTGGTTCGGGGATCAAGATGAGACAAAGTGCACCACTACAATTTCTGTCGTTTCTATTGAATATTAGTGTTTATGTCTCCCCCTAACGACAGGAAGACTGTCTCATTAAAGTGACAATCCGCAAATCTAGCGGTAAATAGATCACCTGTCAAGGGTTCTAAGTAGCAGATAATGGTTGGAGAGTCATATCCGACATAAATGCATAATCGTTTTTGAGGACCCATTTTGGTGCGCTATGGCGGTGCAATTGGCACATAGACTGCACAACCAATTATGTGTAAGTGCGAGACATCAGGCTCATATCCAGTCACCATCTGGGACGCAGAAAAGGGTTGAGTGACAGTGGGCCTTAGACGAATAAGCACAGCTGTATGCAATATTGCATAGCCCCAAGCAGAAATAGGGAGATTGGTGCACATAACCAATGCTCTAGCAACCATTTGAAGTGTTTTAATGGCAGCTTCTGCGAGACCATTTTGGGTGTGAACATGAGGGACAAGGTGTTCAACCTTGATCCCAATGGACATGTAATAATCATCAAAAGTTTTTAATGTAAACTCTCCAACATTGTCAAGACGAATTGACTTAATAGGATGATCAGGGTGGTGAGCCCTTAACTGAATGATTTATGCTAGGAGTTTAGCAAATGCAGCATTTCCTGTGGACAATAGCATGACATATGACCAACGTGCCGATGCATCAACCAACACCATAAAATATCTAAATGGTCCGCAAGTTGGTTGGATAGGTCCACAAATATCACCTTGGATTCTTTGCAAGAATGGTATATTTTCTTTAATGTCTTTTGTATAGGATGGTCTCGATTCTACCTTTGCTAAAGAGCAACCTTTGAAAAATGAATGATAGGCTTTAGAAGCAACTCCTTGGACCAATCTTTGGTTCGTACTTCTTTTCGTTTTGAAGAATGGATGTCCGTGTGAAGTGTTTAATATACGGATCATCATATCACGACCTGGATGTTCCGAACGGTCGTGTCAAAGCCTATATGTGTCAAAATCCCATAAATTATCTTTCCTGACATGGTTGGATTCAATGACTCTAATAATGGTTACATACAATCCACTAGAGCGACACATAAGTTTCTCTAATACTCGTTTATTTCCGTAGTCATCAGAGGTGATGCAAAGGAACTCTTGTCCATTCTCACAATGTGTTTCCACATGAAAACCATTGGCTCTTATGTCTTTAAAACTCAATAGGGTTCTTCCATCCCTTGGAGCAAATAGAGCTTCAGTGACATTAATATTTATGCCATTTGGCAACATAAATTGAGCTGCTCCTCGACCATGAATTAATTGTGACGGTCCTGCCATCGTAGTCACTGAAGATCGACTAGGCGTCATCCATAAAAATAGTTACCTATGTCGCAATATAGTATGTGTGGTGCCACTATCAAAAAGACATTCCAACTCTCCGGGAAACATACTGAAAGATAATAAAGTTCAGAATTTAACACATATCCATGACATTGAATAATAATACGACACTTTATTAATAAGAAAAATAGCCAATGATTACATCAAAATTTCCAAAGTCTATTCCAAAATAAAATCAAACTTAGACAAGTTGTAGTCACTCAATCTGTTTGGTAACTCCAATAAAATATGACCAGGAAAGTAGAGAGAGATGTTGGTGGAGCGAGGCTCTCTTAAGTACCACTATCTCGATTACTTTCCTAAACATCATACTTCATTGGGTGTGCCATAGGAGAAAGAGTTAATACAATTGTTTTTTATTGACTAACGCACATTTGCCGTTCTTGGAAAATAAAAAGAACTATTCTAATCAAAGTCTGCGGCATCCTCATGCACTTCATTTCTAGCTTTGAAGTCCTCAATGGCGAGATTGACATCTTCACCATCTTCATCTTCGGCTAGATTTCTTGCTCCTTCAAGTCCCTATACTGTTTGTAGCGTGCAGCTAGTTGGGCGCTTGCTTGGCATTGGTTGAACCAATGCTCAATTGATCCACATCGATGACACATGTCATTGTGGTTACCTCCCTTCATTTGAGGTACAGGTCGTGCACGTTGTGGACATTCCCTAGGAGGGTTGCTACTACTACCACGACTCATGGTGCTACCTCCACAGCTTATGGTGCGTCCTCCACGGCCCATGGTGCTACCTCGACGGCCGGTGTTGCCATATCCACCTCTTCTACGTGTAGCGTTGCCATCAAGTGTGCCCGCTCTAAAGTTGCGGTTTCCTTCCTTATTGGGGCGGTTATATTGACCCATACATCCTTCATGTCCCCTTTTATTAGGGTACTCATGTCCCCTATTATTAGGGTACCGCTTCTTGCGCTCTCTTTTGGGTGCATTATAATTCGCCTCACGAACGCTCTTAGTTCCAATGGGCCTTGAATTATAATTCTTTACGAGGATGTTGTCGCGTTTTTTAGCTACAGACATAACATTAATGAGCTGATTAAACCTCGTAATTCGTCTAGCATTGACTTCAGTACGATATTGCTTTGATATCAAAAGTTTCCGACGGGAAGGTGGAGACTCTTCTCAATTAGCTCTTGTTCTGTGAGAGGTTGTTCATAGAACCTCAACATGGCTTTGAGGCGAATAGCTTCTGAATTGTATTCAGCAACAAACTTGAAGTCGGAGAAGCGTATATTGTTCCATTGAACATTTAAGTCAAGGAGGAGGGAATCTTGGATATTGCCAAAGCGCTCTTTTAGCGCTACCCATAGGTCTCTTGCATCCTTGATCGACATGTACTCTAATCTGAGTGATTTATCCATGTGTCGTCGCATCAAGATAAGTGTTTGAGCATGCTTTGTAGGTGTTCATTGGAACACAAGACCCTCGTTAAGTGCCTGGATTATGGGCAATATCCCTCTTGAAGTGAGATGATTCTCAACGTCGATTATCCAGTTATGGCATCCGAGCCTGTTGAGTCAAACATTTGAAAGTCGAGTCTTGGTTCATTCGACATCCTGAAGATAAGAAGAGAAGAGATATATTAGTTTCGGAGTTTAAACTTTCACAAAAACTAAAATAATAAGATTTCCGAGTTATGCTACCAAGAAATCAATTTTCAAGAATATTTAGATTAGACCGAAATAATGATGTTTAATATGGTCATAAATTGATGCTTGCGGACGCTCTTAGTCAAATATTATGAACACTCTTAGTTCATTGATTACGAACGTTCTTAGTGAATTCCTATAATTTCGCTTTTTGATTGCAAGTCCTCAAGAAAAAGAAAAGAGAAGAAAATGAGTAAAAACTCAAAAACGGGAACTTTAATCTTTAAAACATGTTGAAATTTGGAGCAAATTCACTTGTGAACAGATCCCACTTCAAATTGTGTGCAGGTCTCAAAACGACTCCAACATGGTTGAAATTTGGAGATCAGATAGAAGAGACAGAGATGAAAAACTTTGATGAAGAAAGGATTTTTATTAGATGTCCCAAAAAGGACGTTTCTCGTCTGAACAGCTCCCACTTCGAATGGTGTACAGGTCTCAAAAAGACTCCAACAGGGCTGAAATTTGGAGATCAGATATAAGAGACAGAGATGAACAACTTTGTTGAAGAAAGGATTTTGATTAGAGGTCCCGAACAAGACGTTTTGGGGCGTAAAAGCAGGCTCGGGTTAGGGCTCGTGCTGATAACGTGTTGAAATGAACATAAAATAACTTGAGAGAGGGAGAGAGTTTAGATGCAGAGAATGGAGAGTAATGTGTTTATTCTTCTCTCAAATGAGGGTTTATATAGGAATACAAGATAGTGTGAATACTCTAGAAGAAATCCAATTTTGTGACTATGATCATCATAGCTGCAACTCCACATGGTTACTGCAATGATGATAATTGTCATGCTTGTTGTCTCCCTACAAGCATATGCCACACAAGTCTTCATACATATATTTATACACTCAAATACTATGTTTATATATACAGATACCTATTACATGATATAATCATCATACTATAATACAATTATACTACAACGATAAAAGCATTGTTCTTGCTTACATTGAGCACTTTCATCCATCATTTTCAACGATTTTATTGATGCAGTTTATAAGTACAGGGATAAAACTTAAACATCTCAAATCAGCAAGATAGGATTGCACAGTGTTCAAAATGGAAATAGCTTTTTGTTTCTTTATCTGGATTGATCCCACATTGTTCCCTCATGTATTTATTTATTTTTCTTTAAATCTCCCAAAGAGAAATTGCTCGTTTGCCACGTAGAAAAGTAACGGTTTTAACGGTCACAAGAGAAAGTTGACAAGGGACACGTGGCACCGGCCTACCCAAAAATCCGTTTTCACACACTGTTCACAGCCTTGGTTTTGAGCCGGCCACAACAATGGCTGCTCTCTCTCCCTCCCTCCAAAACCCTAAACCCTCAGACCACCTCTCATTGCAACCCTAGACGCCTCTCTCTGTCCATACCCAATTGTATATATAACTACATACAATTGGGTATGGATTGACTCAGGTTCTTGTGCACCGGAGCCGGTGGTTGAAGAATCAGGCTCCTCCCGGTGAGCCCAGAATCATGAGAAGCCTATTGCATGCAGCTCTTCAGAAATCGCTAGATGAGAAACAAGTTAGTCATATATATATATATATATATATATATATATATATCAGTTGTGATTATCGGGCTCTCTTAGGCACTTCAGCTATATGCTATTATTCCTCTTCTAGAAGCTAGAAAGATAGTTGCTCCTATCCGACCAGTAGGAAGGGCAGCTTTGGAACTAACAGAATAAATATGTCCGCTGCTGTTATCCGCTCTTAGTTGGAGTTTCTCTTTGAGTTCCCTCTTTCTTTATACAAAATTATCTGTATATAGATATTGATTCTTTTCAAGTCAAATCAGTTTATTCTGAATCAAGTATGGTTTCAGAGAAGAGATTCTAGAGTTTGTTAAGCAATTTTTACCTTTATTGGTATAAAACAAACGAAATCCTTTTAATTAGCTACTCTTTGCCTTCAGAATAGTCAATGGCTCAATGCACATAAAAAGATAAACCGAGACTGGCCACAAATGCTCTTCAACATGCTAGACAACAGCCAAAGGACCGTTTAGCTTCCCCATCTTGCTGTTAATCTATATTATACATATGCTTTTTCTTGGGTCTTCCATCTTCGACGTTGAAGGGATCTGGTTATATAGCCTAGGAGCAATGGAGCATAGTTCTATGCATTGGTTGTAAATTTTGTCTTAAGTGCAATCATTGGCATCTTCAAGCTAAACAATGAATTATGTTTGTATCACCCCTATAATAGAAAACCACACTAGAAAACAAAAGATTATATTCTTCTGTACTATCTATTTTGGCAGTATGCTGATCTATAAAGGTATGTTGAATCTAAAACTGAAATTCCCCAACTGTATATTTTATATATCATTACTTTCGTCCTTGTACGGTTTGGACTATAAATGGAAAATTAGCCCAGCATTGTTTATATGGGGTTTCAAAGAAAATGGAGAAACAAGCAGCTGTGGAAGGAAGTTTTGGTGATGGACAAGAAGATAGTTATGATGCTGTTGTTGTGGGTTCTGGATATGGCGGTTCTGTTGCTGCCTGCCGCTTGTCTATGGCAGGTATAAGAGTATGTCTGATTGAGAAGGGCCGGAAATGGGAATCTCAGGATTTTCCAACTGACGTCTTCAAAATCCTGCCAGCTTTTAGGATGGAGAACGAGAAATTAGGCTTTAGCTTTGGACCAAAGGATGCTTTGTTTCAGGTTATTCTCTCTTCCTGTGTTTACTTTTCAGGCTGTTGTCTCCTTATATACAAATACTGCAGTCAAAACTGTTTGGCAATATCTGCTGCCATATTCTCTTTCATGCTTGTATTAAATCCCACTAATCAAGGGATATTCCATTTACGTTATGTGATACTTGTGTTGATACTTAACTTGCTTGCTACTGTATATATACCAGATAGTTATACTGAAAGCATATAGCACTTTTCCCAAATCTATAGGCAATTGTGTTTTTGGATTTGGGAGTTTTCAAACCCCAAGACTCAATTCAGGGAAAGGAATAATGTTACCATACAATTTGAGATCATTTTCTGTGGTCAAATCATATGACCTCAGTCAGGTCATCTGGAATCAGTCAAGTAGAGTTGAAAGCCTGACCTAGACAAGTGTAGATTCTAACTATGGTGTTTGTGAAAACCTGATATGCATCTTTGATAAAAATGTAGGTATACGAGCAAAACGATTCTCTAGCAGCAGTGGCTTGTGGGCTTGGTGGAGGTTCACTAGTTAATGCAGGAGTTATGATATCAACACCAGTCCGTGCTAGACGGCATCCAAAATGGCCAAAGGAATGGGAAAGGAATTGGGATAATTGTGAAGCTTCTGCAGCAGCCATGCTGAGAATACAAAGTGTACCTGTCAAGTTTCCTTCTGCGAAAATCTTGGAAGAAGTTGCATATGGAGAGCTTGGAGAAACTTTCGAGACATCAGTTAAGCTGAGTGTGAATTTTGATATCGAAGAACCAATCACCAGGGGAATGAAGTCTCCACAGATGAGTAGCTGCTTAGCCTGTGGGAACTGTCTCTCTGGATGTCCTTACAATGCCAAAAGTTCTACAGACAAAAATTATATACCTTCGGCAATCCAGGCATGTCTTGATGTCGTTTGTTATCTAGTATATCAATAGTGTGAACCAAATTTTGTTATTTCACCACTCTTTTTTTTTTTTTTTTAGAATTTAATTCACTGGTCATTAGATGTTCTGGGGATATCAAATTCTTCTGGGACTCTCAGACCCAGATTATTACTGGAATTGATTGTTAAAAGGTGAATCATTGCCTGTTTGTTAATTGTGTGTAACTGTATAGTAATTATTTAAAAGTTTCATGATAAATCGTATGGTTCTATGAGTCAATTTTAGCTTTGAGATTTCAGGACTCTGTAGAAAATGTGGTTTTCATAATAACCACTAGGATGTAGGGAGACGTATATGTTTATCTTTGTACATTCTACACTAAAACCAGTATTTCTTTTGAAACAGGGAGGATGCATTGTTCAAACAGAATGTCAAGTGAAGTATGTAGTGAGGAACATGTATGAAAATTTCCCATGTGAAGGCAAAATTGGCAGGAAAAATAGAAGATGGCGTGTTTACTTTAATGAGATTGACTATATAACCTCCGATTTTGTAATCCTATCAGGTAACAATCGAAAGAGATAGTTATCTTCTCATAATTTTGATTCTGTATGTTCTCATAAATCTGTACTTGGTTTTGTCAGCTGGAGTTTTGGGGACAACTGAGATACTCTTCCAATCACAGATGAGAGGACTGACACTTTCAGAAACACTTGGGTCTGGATTCAGCTGTAATGGGAATACTGTGGCTTATCTTGCTGGAAGTCCAGCACCATTGTGTGCTTATGGATTAGACAGAAAGCAAGTGTTCAAGACTCCATTTGAGGAAAGGCCAGGGCCATCCATCTCTTCATCTTACACCTCTTCACTGGGATTTACAATCCAGGTTCGTACACTTATATATTATACTTAATTGAATTTAGTTTTACATTCATGTTAATCGTGTTACAATTATCTATCAAAATCTATGATGAGTATAAGCGTATCCATTACTTTGGAGTTAATTCTTGTTTATATGGTTTCCGTTTGAAATTTTATTCATATCATTAAGTAAACTATTGAGTAACGACTAACATGGCTTCGCACAACATGAGGGATGTATTTATTACTTGGAGTATTGACTACCCAAGCATACATGAATGTTAATATGATCATACAAATAATAAGATATTTTGTACAATGGAATCAACCAAACTCTTATGTAGTTTCTGTTGTCACAGAGTGCCGTACTTCCGACAGCTTATCCATACCTGCTGTTTAAAGGGATTACAACGTATGGGTGGCCTGCTGGATACTGGTTCTTTCATGGGATTATAGACAAGATAAAACATATTATAGGTTTCAAAGCATGCCAAGCAATGGTCCTTATTGCACTGGGACATGATGAGAGTGATGGTAAGATTACACTAGAAAAGGGAACAAACAAAATCTGCTTCACTCCACCTCATGATCCCCTTCTCCCACGAAAAATTAAAGCTTTTCAAAAGCTGACTAGAAATTAGGAGGAATTCTCTTTATGGCAAAATACCGAAGTGCATCAGTTCATCATTTGGGAGGGTGCAATGCATCATCAGATCCTTCACATGGTGTTTGCAACCCCAATGGGCAGGTTTTTGACCCAAAGTCACCTGCCACAGTGCATCCCGGCCTGTATGTATGTGATGCTTCTTTGATTCCATGTTCTGTCGGCATAAACCCATCTCTTACTATTGCTACTGCAGCTGAGTATGTAAGTAGTTACCTTGTGCAGGATATTCTCATGTATAAAAGCAGAGAAGGCCTTGAATCTGGTCTTAAATCTCCTAATCAAGATCCAGAATCCTTCATTGATTGGAAGAGTATTAATCGCCAGAGATCATCGGTCACGGTTAAAGAAACCATGAGAGGTTATATTGGTGGTATGCCATGCACGGCTTATCTTATAATGAAAATGAACTCTCTGGACCAGACGGGTTCTGCTAAATGGAAGTTGGGTAATGGAAAATCTCATCCCCTTCTAAGAGGGAAAGTAGGAGGGCATGTGGAAATGATAGCTATTGAGAAGGACAATTTACATATCATAGACGGGAATGTTAATTTGTGTGCAGTAGATGACAGAACTCCTTACACACAGTATATGCATTATCGCTTTCTTCTTGCGGCTTCTACTGGTTCAAGGTATATAAAAGTTTATATGATCTTCTTTCTTTTCCTTTTTCCCAGAATTAAAGATCAATAATCGTTGATGCAGATATATTCTTGAGGGAAGAAAGATAATGAACCCTTATCTCTTTCCCGTATATGCTTGGAGGGAAATGACAACACTGCATGTGACATTTGCAAAAGTCGCAGAGAAAAAAAAGGATGAGAAGATGATTTTGAAAGGGGAGCTTAATATTTCCATGACAGAGCTTCTTAAGAGCACTATAAGCTTGGAAGGTAACAATAGAGGAAGGTTCATATGCCTCCTATTGGGGTCTCTCTTAAGAACCTATTTCTTGCAGATACCTCGAGGGAACCATGAGGATTTAGATCTGTCAGTTTATCACAGGAAGTCTTATCCAAGCGGCACTCTTCATGAAATACAAACAGGTAGCAAATTTGAGTTCATTTTTTAGAAGCCTGCAAACTCAAATCTACATTTAACATGTCAGCATTAAATGTGCTGTCTGTGATTATTTATCAATTATCATTCGAACACATAAAATATTCCTGAGAATTAAATGAAAGAGCGATAACTCACAACTTTGGATTTTCACCATACTACTGATGATCTGACTTAAAACTTTTAATGGCAATCTGATGGAGCTCAATTTTAATCTTGCTGCTATATGAATTTGTATTTTCATATCTCCTGAATCCTCGTATATTATGCAGAAGATGGATTCCTTATCAGTTGCAGACAATGGAAGTCCCACCATATTTTGTCAAAACTCAAAGGAGATGAACAACAAAATCCAGTTCTCCTTCTTAATGGATATTCTACTGAGAGTTATTGGCTGCCAACAGAACCCAATGACTTGGTAAGATCTTTACTCGAAGAAGGGCATGATACATGGCTTTTGCAACCAAGATTACACCCTCTGAATCCTTCAAACAACTTTACGATTGAGGATGTTGCAAGATTTGATATCCCTGCTGGTAAAACATCGTAAACCTCTACACTAATTGTAATTAGTTGAAACTGGTCCTATTTTCCTTCAATAACCATTTCCTTTCTTCACTCTACCTTTCCAGCAATTAATAAGATCCTTGAACTTCATGGACCAAGTGCAAAGGTGCATGTAGTTGCACATTGTGTTGGAGGTTTAGCCATGCACATCGCAGTCATGGGAGGTCATGTATCTGCAACCCATGTAGCTTCTCTGTCTTGCACTAACTCTTCAATGTTCTTCAACCTTAATGCTTTCTCCAGAGTCAAAATGTGGCTTCCTCTGATCCCAGTGAGCTCTCTTTTTTTTCACTCAGTTTAAAATTTCGGTGATATTTTAAGAGGAACCAAAGTGAGCAGGAAACTGATTATTGAAAAGGGGAAGAATTAAAAAGAAATAAACATACTGGTATCAACAGTATGCAGGATACTTTGTATAACAAGTAGAGGAGAATATAAGGAAATTATACACTCAAATTTTGGGAATCACTAGAGGAAATTATATATTTCTCTAAGCTGTGCTAAATGAAAACAAAGTTCCTAATGCTCGGAACTATTCTAGATATAGATTTGTCACAATGGCAGCCACACATTGAATCATGGATCAATGCCTCAATTACTATTTGTTTATGACATGTTTTGGTTCCAGTTTTAACACAAGTTCAAACTACATCTTTCCTGCTTTAGCCTTAAAAAGTTAATTTGGATGCAGATATCGATGTTCATACTTGGAGAAGACAAAACAGTTCCTCTTTTGGAAGCATCAAACCTCAGCTTGCGGCACCACCTCCTGAGACTTATAGCCCGCTTCATCCCCCGGTATGAGAGGTGCACCTGCAATGAATGTGAAGTTTTTTCCGGCATGTTCGGAAACACCTTCTGGCACGAAAATATTACCCCCACCATGCATCAGTGGTTGAACAAGCAAAGCTCAACAAGGCTTCCTATGTCGGCATTTCCCCACCTCAGGAAAATATGCAACTCCGGTTTTATTGTAGACAGCAATGGTTGCAGCTCATACTTGATCCATCCAGAAAGAATGGCACTCCCGACCCTATATATATCAGGCGGCCGATCCCTCCTTGTGACTCCTCAGACTTCTTTCCTAGCTCATAAATATATGAAGCTGCACCAGCCTTGCTTTAGACATGAAAGGGTGGTTGTGGAGGGTTTCGGGCATTCAGATCTATTGATTGGAGAAGAGTCTCATAAGAAGGTGTTTCCTCACATTTTATCCCATATTAGATTAGCTGAACAAGGAGAGATTCATACCAAGAGAAACCAGTGCAGTAAAGAGGCATTGGATTGGGAAGCTGATCAACACTATGAAGGCAGCTTTGGAAATTGTGGAACTTGGTTTTCTCCTATTGTCATTTTTTCATTGTTTTTGATGTTGCTTTCTTTGTTACACGTATTGGTTTTATGATTTGATTAATTGATTGGCAACAGAAAACAGTGTCACTTGGTGGGCATTGGTATCACTCCCCTTTTTAGAGGTCATTGTAGTGCACCGGCAAAGTGTCTCGGTCTTGGGACATGTTGGTTGTCAATTCACTACTGCGTGTGTGTGCATACATGCGACTTGAATAAAGCTCTCAGTATTGTAAATTGGAACTTCTAAATAAATTATGCAGACGCATCCACAATCATTTGGTCTATTGACATAAATCTCTCATCTGTATGTGAGAGATCTCAAGTTTGATTCTTATTGCCACTATCAATGCTTGTGACAAGCATCCATTTCATGTACCTAATTTTTTTTTTTTTTTGGTCTGAATGTACCTGAGTTTTTGATACTTTGAGGAAGTTTGGGACAAGGGAAAAAAATATTCTTAGAAGAAAGTTCAAATGGTTTTCACAGATAAAATTTCATTCAATTCCACGTCTTGAGTTCTATTTATTAAAAAAAAAAAAACATTGTTATTTGTTCGCAATGTGAGATGAACTTAATGGAAGTGGGTGAGTTCAGCGCCAAAAATTAAACAAAGGTGAAATCCTCTAAAAGTTATTCAATAATTCCAAACTACTACGTGTTTGTGGTTCCTAATAATTTAATGGGTTAATGTGACATTGTCTTGATGGTGATTGGTTTGTTTATTTATTTATTTTTTCTAATATTAGCGTGTTAGAATCATAATGATCATAAATATGAACACGTGATAGTTCTGGATCACCCAATAATTACTCAAAACTATCATAAAATACAAATCTTAATGCACACAAGTACTGGGGCAGTACCTGAACTACACCTCCAAAACCAAGCTGGCCGGCTCAGGTCAGTTCTCCGGTTTCTTTTTTTTTTTTTTGGAAATATCGAAATTACCGCAACTAAGCTTAACAATTATCGAAAATTAAATAACCGCGCGGCAGCGGCGCGGTACTTGCCAGGAAGACAAATAACCGTTTAACGGTCACCAACCTTGTTGGCAGAGTGAGACGTGGCATTAACCTCATCCTCCCTTAAAAGATGCTTCCACCGCCTCTCCCAGATTCCTTCCCTCCTTCACTTTTCTGATGGTGAGCAGAGCAGAGCAGAGCATAGCATAGCAGCTCGATCCAACCATGGCTGCTTTCTCTCTCTCCTCCTCCCTTCCTCCTCCTCCTCTCTCCCTAATTCCTCGCACCTCCTCCTCCCATGGCAGCAGACTCCTCTCCCTCTCCAAATTCCCCTCGTTGCGTCCCAGAGTCTCCTGTTCCTCTTCTTCTGAGAAATCCTCCCCCGGCGGCGATAACATTCCCAGGTGCGGCCTTGAATTATGTTCTGGAATTGTTTCTGTTTTGTTGTTGTGAATTAAAAAATGATGAAGTTATTTGGTGTCTTTGTTTGTCAGCTCTTTTTGTATCATAGAGGGGCCGGAGACGGTGCAGGACTTTGTTCAGATGCAGCTGCAGGAAATTCAGGACAATATAAGGAGCAGGCGTAACAAGATTTTTCTGCTCATGGAAGAGGTCCGCTTATCAGTTTTTTGAATCTTCAATTTTTCAAGTAGAGAGGGAATTTTTTTTTTTTTTTTTTTGGTTCTTTGTTTGATGTAATTCGTTTTGTGTATAGCTGAGGAGATTGCGGGTGCAACACCGGATAAAGATGGCGAAGGATTTCGATGAGAGTGGTGAAGAAGAGTCGAACGAGATGCCTGACATTCCATCATCTATCCCTTTTCTCCCTTCTGTGGTGAGTTTGGTGGTTTCAATTCAAACTTGTACTTCGCATTAACATTTGCAATTTAGCTTGGGAAGTTTTGGGATACTTAGCTAAGAAATCAGAACCACTTTATGGGTTTAGATACAGACTAACCGTAAATGTAATCGGGTCGTAAATGACAACAACTAAAGAGGTTGATTGACAAGATGGTTAGAATTTTGTTGTTATGGAATTTGCTTGCTGCAACCATTACCAAATTAATCCCTTTCCCAGTTAATTAGCCCAGTAAAGTTAGTGTTTTGTTGATCAGATCTCTTGAACTGTTTGCTTATGCATTACTGGGATGAGTTTTCTGTTTGTACTGCATATAGTGGAAACAAACAGCATTACCTTGTGTGTTTCTAGAGAGGAAAAATAGAAGCAGAGAGAACTCTTGTGAGTTCTGTGGTTCTGCAAGCATTTTGATTCAGGCTTTCAGCTAAGATTGTGCAATTTTTGTTGGGATGTAGACACCAAAGACTTTGAAGCAACTCTACCTCACAAGCGCAACATTTATATCTGGGATAATTGTATTTGGGGGCCTTATTGCACCGACGGTAAGTCTCCAACTATGCTTCTTTTTGCACTGCTCCATGCAATTTAGTCACTATTTGAAAGTATCACTTCGTTTATAGATTTAGCAAATGACAGAAATAATGGACATGAACCACACATTGTGTCAATTCATGCCATTACAGTCACTTAAGTTACTTCATAATTGATGATTGTCAAGATGAACTAAAGGAAATACTGCCTAAAATACTATGAAATTGATGTTTCTGTTTCTTTCCGAGAGGAAATCCACTTCTACTTACTCTTCAAATATTCTGTGGTGATTCTACTTTTATAGTTCACTAAAGTAGATTTCAATTGAGCCCTTAGCATGGTGGTACATGTTCCTCTTTTTTAAGATGGGGATTTCATGTCTGAAATAGGAACCTTAATTTGGAAGCTGAAAAAAGTTAAATGATCTTTACTGTTACATCTGTTAACTGTCTCAAGTTTTTTTCCGTGGCAGCTGGAACTTAAATTAGGCATAGGAGGTACCTCATATGAAGATTTCATTCGCAGCATGCATTTGCCCATGCAATTAAGGTATCTGCAGAACATGCTTATTTCTAATTGCAGCCAGGACTTTTATCAATATGAAGTACAGATTTGGTGATATTGTGTTCTAAACCTTGTTTGATTTTGTATTCAGTCAGGTTGATCCCATTGTAGCGTCCTTTTCGGGTGGGGCAGTGGGTGTCATTTCAGCATTGATGTTGATTGAAGCTAACAATGTTGAGCAACAAGAGAAGAAAAGGTGCAAGTATTGCCATGGAACTGGTATGTGCCGATCTGTTTCACATACTAGCATGCTCTTATGGCAATAACACTATGAAAGGAAAAAAAGTAAAGATCTTAAATTCTGGTTTTTATGTTTTTTGGATTTCACAAAGTTTCTTGTCCCTTTTATGATCCCAAATGTTCTTTCCAACTTATAATTGGCTACATTCATTTATTAAAAATTTATTTTCTTCCTACGTATTCTTTTTGGTGACGCTTATTGTTCTGTTGTTCCCTTTCTTATAATTGAAATTGAAAATCGTGTCTGACCATGCATGAACAGGGTATTTGGCCTGTGCTAGATGCTCTGCAAGTGGTGTATGCTTGAGCATCAATCCTATATCAGTATCTAATGCATCTGACCGCCCTTTGCGAGTTCCCACAACTCAGAGGTGTTTAAATTGCTCTGGTGCTGGAAAGGTATGGAATGTATTACAAGTTGGCTTATATACGGAGTCTGAATTAGCATGTTGAAGTTAAAGAATCTGCAGTGCAGCATATGTTAATCCCTTACCGTTGGCGTCGTTGAATAAGTATACATATTCGTTCTTTGTTTTGCCAATCTTGACCATACACTCCATGTTCATTTTAGGTAATGTGCCCAACATGTCTGTGCACCGGGATGATGATGGCGAGCGAGCATGACCCACGGATAGATCCATTTGACTAAAGCAAACTGCTTAACAACTTTAGCAGCAGTGTTTCATTCCCTCGTCAATGTAGTGTATCATTCCCTTGTCAATGTACCTTAGGAATAATATTTCCTCGACCCTTCTTGAAAGCCAAAGAACAAAAAGTATATAAAGTAAAAAATAAAAATTAAACTGATTGGAAAAAGCTATGATCAACACGAGTTGGGCGTTTACAGGCTGCCTTCTATGCCAAGTTTCATAGCTCAAACTGTTCTTGATGACATAGACAGTCTTGCAAGGCCAAAGAGCTGTGGTTACATCAGCGGCTTAGTTGTTTTATTGTGTGTTTTCTTCTGTTGGGCTTGGACCCCGTCGTACCCAAAAATAAATGATTTATAAGAAAATAAGGTAATAGACATATCTTCTGAATGTCTCCATTCTTATTGCTGCTGATCGCTTGGTTATAAACTATTTATGTAAACTAGGAACCATTATCAACTTAGGATCGCCGGTTGTCTGTTTGGTGACTTGGATCGCCACAGGATTTCGAGCTTGTTCAAAGTTAATTGAAATGAAAATTTTGATACGGCTTCTATTGTCTCCATAATTATTGCATTTTTGATGGCATGATTATAAAGCAGTTTATGTAAACAAGGAACCATGACCAATAAGAGATTGTATGTAGTACAAAGTTGTCATTTTGATGAGATAATTACACGGATTGGGAGTTTGGTTGAACCAAATACATATTTAGATGAAAAGGTTGTTTTTCTTGACATGAGAGCACAGAGATAACAGAGTAATCATACAAAATGCAAGTAGCAAGGGTTTCGGATTAGTTGAGGAGCATTCGAGTCGTGTAGGATAAGTGGAGAAGCAACATCATTGTTCAACTGTAGACTAAAACCACTCGTAGAAATTTTATATTCACGTATGTTTAATAGATCCACCTCTTCCAAACTTTACTGTCCTTGAGCATCCAATTTGCTCTTTCCACAAGGCCTCAAATCCTCAATATAGCACTGAAAGGGGCGGAACCACATGGTAGGTTGTCTGGGCTGCAACCTAGACAAATTTTTGGTCCAAAAACTCTTAAGTATTTGTATATTTCCCTTCAATCCATACTAGCCAAAAAAAAAAAATTATATGCAGCTACTCGACTAACTCGAGCCCTCAAGTCCTTGGGTCCTCGTCTCCTTGACGGTAGTGCTGCACTAGTTGGAGACGAGCTCGATGATTTGATCGAAGGACTCAGGACTCCCCGATGATTGGCTTGACCTTCTACTAGACATGACTGATCGAAATATCCATTCCTGTTGTATATTAATGCTCAGTACCAATCTAGCTTTTGTCAAAGCTTATGAAATTGCTAGAGTATATTATATAGTAGTGGTAGAAGTAGTGGAGGAGGAGAAGGAAAACCTAGCTAAAAGAAGAAAGTGGGGGAGAAGCAATTTCTGAGATAGAAGAGGACCAAGAAGAAAGAGCTATAGCATAAGCAAAAGGAGTAGGAGTGGGCGAGTAGCAGTGGTAGTTTATCTAGAAAATTCTAAGATGGAGTGATATATATATATATATATATGATAATCAATGGGAAGTGGGGCGATAGTTATAGATAGTCTGTCTAAATGCATCATAGCCGAACTATATATATAGATGTTATCCAGAACGAAGCACCGCTTTGAAATTAAAGTGTGAAGTTCGAGTTTTTGGTCACTTTTAGGTCGCATATCCACATCTCGACCGTTCAATTTTTAGGTACTAGTGTATAACTCATCTCTGCAAATTTTCAGCCAAATTGATGATCGCTAAGGTATCTAACTTGCTTAAACCAATCGACGAACTAAATCTGTCAACTTGAACCGTACTAGCTTTAAAGCAGTTATTAATGCCTTAACAATTATCAATTTGACTGAAAATTTATAGAGATGATCTATACACTAGTACCTAAAAACTGAACGGTGGAAATGTGAAAATGAGACCGAAAAGTAACCCAAAACTCAAACTTCACACTTTAATTTCAAAGCGAAGCTCCGCTCTAGATAGGATCTGATATATACATATATATATATATATATATATATATATATATATTATCAATTGTAAGATGTTGTGTTGTGTGTGTGTGTTCCCAAGTTGGGGTTTGATTTCCAGTGGGCTTGGAGAAATGTTATCCACCAATTGCTGATTGCCACGGTAACCCTCTCCCCTGTCCCTGCGTGTTTTAGCTTTCAAAACTACTCCTATATTTCAAGGCAGTTAGTATAAGCTGGAGGGAGATGAATCGGTTAGTTTGTAGAAGATCCTGACTTGGTGTGCTGATTTGGGAAAATCCCATGAATCTACTCTAAGTTTCGGTTTGGGAAAATCTCATGAATCTATTCTAAATTCCGATTTGTGCGTTTCGATGGAGATCAGTGGTTGACTTGCTGGCGATTGCAGGCTTGTCGATAGCATTGATAATGATTATGTGATTGCTAAATTTCAAGTGAGTGAGTCTCAGAGGGTACGATTTAGTTAGTTTATTGTTGTTTTACAATAAATGTATGCTTGTAGTTATAATTTACAGAGTTTGGTTTTATGTCCCCTCCATTGTATGTTTTGATTGAAAATAATAAAGGTTTGAGGATGAGCCTCCCACTGGGTTTCAAACCTCACAAAAAAAAAAAAAATAGTGTACTTCTAATTAGCCAGACGACTTTCGTATCCTGGATCCGCCACTGTATGGAACAACCAACTTTCACCATGCTCCTTCGGTAAATTAAGATGTCTAATCGTATCCAATTGTAGCAAACTCGTGCATTTGGTACCCACTTAAATTATTTTAGTAAAAAAAATTAAGTGGAGAAATAAATTTAGCACTTAACCAAACTGATAAACTACTAATTTGATTAACAATGAACATAATTTCTAAGCAAGTCAAATTACTCGATAAAAATAGTCTTTAGATCACAGATAAATTGGCTAAACCATGCAATTTTAAAGAATTATTTTTTATTTATTTTTGTTATTAAAATAAATAAATACAAAATGACAATATTACCCCTCATTTGCATGGCATGTGACTCATATTTGGATGAAAAATGTTAATTTTGACCGAAGGGGTGTAAATAAGTAGTTTTTGCCCAGTTCGAGAGGTGAATTTTCGCAATTGCTAGTTGAGAGAGTAAATTGACAATTTCTGTCAAATTTAGAGTGTATTTTGGCAATTATGCATTTTCCATATCATTGATTTACATCAAGCTAAACAACTCTAACAATCTCCATATTGATGACAAATAACTATTTCTCGCCAACAATCATCCTTATTTCTTAAATCATATAATGGTTTATTTTTCATCAGTACAAATATTGATCCCACCTAAATCCACCTCCTCGAGTTAGCCTAGTAGAGTATGTAGGAGTGTTAAGACCTTGATATTTTTATGTTTTAGATTGCATCTTTTCTAATTTTCAGATTTTTTTTTCTGGTACGGGAGTCTCACAAATGCGACATCTTTTGTTCACAAATATTAAAATTATAATAAATTGGCATTTGAATAAATGTAGAATAAAAAACTGAAGGGAGCTGAAATTTGCACTCCTATTTTTACATTCTGCACTTATCTTGTACTACTTTTACTAAATGACTAAATTCAGTTTGTCTCCTCCAATTTTAGGGCAAACATCAATTTGGTTCCTAATTTTTTTTTTTAATCATGATGGTCAATGCACTTCCGATTTCCATCATCTACGTCCAAATTTCAAATTGGGCTCCAAATATGACGTCATAAGCTGTGTTGACACCGACACAAGGGCCCACCTTTTAGATTTTGACCTTCAGTTTGGATGAAATGTCCAAACTACCCTTTGTTTTGATTTTGCTCCATTCCACTCTCATTTGACCTTCCACTTCATTCTTCTTCTAACTCTGGTAATGGAGTTGCAGGTTCTGCAAAACTAAGTTACCAAGCGACTTTGTGGTGGAAGTTGAAGATATAACCTTCGATCTTCACAAGGTCAGTCAACCTATAACTTTTATTAAACACATCACACCTTTTAGATTTTGACCTTCAGCTTGGATGAAATGTCCAAACTACCATTTGTTTTGATTTTGCTCCATTCCACTCTCATTTGACCTTCCACTTCATTCTTCTTCTAACTCTGGTAATGGAGTTGCAGGTTCTGCAAAACTAAGTTACCAAGCGACTTTGTGGTGGAAGTTGAAGATATAACCTTCGATCTTCACAAGGTCAGTCAACCTATAACTTTTATTAAACACATCACACCTTTTAGATTTTGACCTTCAGCTTGGATGAAATGTCCAAACTACCCTTTGTTTTGATTTTGCTCCATTCCACTCTCATTTGACCTTCCACTTCATTCTTCTTCTAACTCTGGTAATGGAGTTGCAGGTTCTGCAAAACTAAGTTACCAAGCGACTTTGTGATGGAAGTTGAAGATATAACCTTCGATCTTCACAAGGTCAGTCAACCTATAACTTTTATTAAACACATCACACTTTTCCGCCATCACCAAATTCAACTCACAGTTTTTACTTCATGATTGCTCAGTTTCCTCTAATGTCGAAAAGCCGAAAGCTTCACAACCTAATCACAGAGCAAGAGGTGAACCCATCATAACTACAACAAGAGTTAGAAGATGAGTCAAACAAAATTAAAGAAGTGCAGTGTCAAATAGTCATCCCTACCGTCTGATTGATCTAACTAGAAAACCCTAATCTGCTTCTTTGTCTTTTTCTCCACATTTGAGTTTGGGTCTCTGCAATCTAGTTCCACAATCTAGTTTATGGCCTCGATTGTATGTATTGGGATCTGATTTCTCTCTCTTCCATCTCGCTCTCTCCTTCTCTGAATCAACCATGTACAAAACTGAAACCCCTTCACACAAATTCAATCAGCAAGAGGCAAACCTTCACAACCACCCAAAACTCGAACCGCCGCCTCTCTGGCATGACTCAAGCCTGGACGCCCTCCCACGACTCCAACACGCTTATGGTCTCGTCGTTGACCTCAAACTTGGCATGCAAAACGATGTCGTTGAGCCGATACATCGAGTCCAATGGCTGTGTAATGATATCATCGTGGGTCTTGAAGAGGCAGGAGGTTATGGAACTTGAAGACGAGATCGGCGGTGGAGGAGAGCGACTGAGCTCTGGCTTTGTCGCTTAGCGTGGATGGGGCCCCCCGTGCGATCTCTAGTTCTTGTGGTCGCTGGCGATTTCGATGGTGAAGATCGAGTTGGGTCCTAGAGTGGGTATGGGTATGGGTAAAAGAGAGAGAGAGAGAGAGAGAGAGAGAGAGAGAGAGAGAGAATTGGAATGGGATGCAAGAGAGAAAGAAGAGGGAGATTTTTTTTTTTTTTTTGATACGAAGGAGGTGTAGAAGCTTGCATGTGAATTGCTGAAGACGGAGCTGAGGTCGATAATCTCTGCTGAAGAAAGAGACGATTGAGATATGGAATTACTGAAAAAGGACTTGGATAGTATGGAATTGGAAGCAATGAGGAGGGGAAAAAAAAGGTGAGAAGTCCATTTTTGGAACCAAAACTTAGATCAGAGTGGGCCCTTGTGTAGGTGCCAACTCAGCTTATGACGTCATATTTGGAGTCAAATTTAAAATTTGGATGCAAGTGATGGAAATCGAAAGTGTAAGGACTATCATGATTAAAAAAAAATATCATGGACCAAACTAATTGTTGCCCCAAAGTTGGAGGAGGCAAACTGAATTTAGACCTTTACCCAATCGCCCCTCTACTTATTTGTCTCATCCTCTCTCTTCCACGGCCAATACGAAAAGTAAAACTAAAATCTCTCTATCCGATCCAAATCTCAGACTCATCGTAGTTCTCATTGATTGGCGCATCTTTGCAGGCGGAGCAGCGGAATCAGACTAGATCGCTGCTAGTGTTGGCAACGAGGAGGCCGGTATTGGCAACGAGGATGAGTGCTGAGGCGGAGGTCGATAAAGTACTGGATGGAGCCTATGGAGGCATTAGAGACGACATGGGAGGTGGCGGCGGTTGTGGAGGAGAGAGAGGCGGTGGGTGCCGAAAGAGAGAGCTTAGGAAGGTGCAGGGAAGGGGTCTTAATTATATAAGCCTAGTTGGAGTTTGATTATTTTTTCAATATGATATGAAAATATAATATCTAATTTCAATTGTACTATAAACAAATCACTAAATCAGTATATTGGTTTATACAATCTTATTCTATAAAAAATCAAAGGGGAGTGAGGAATGTTAAAAATGGAGTGCAAATTTCACTCCCCAAAAAGGAATTCTATATAGGTAAAGAAAAGAGAACCGAAAAAAGAGCCTGAAATGATTTATATATGGTTCACGAGAGACTGTAGCATGTGACGGTTTGGCCGAGTGGTCTAAGGCGCCAGATTTAGGCTCTGGTCCGAAAGGGCGTGGGTTCAAATCCCACAGCCGTCAAATTAATTTTTTTTTTCTGTCTGTGTTCTTTGCCTCTCTATCTTGCTGCTTATGAAACGACGTCGCAGTGCTCCTCATTTTGCAGCACGTATTAAGCTGCTCCGGTAACTTCTTGAGCCGACAACAAACGCAGTTAATCCCCATGGCCAGAACCCTCCTTAACAAACCGGGTTTTCACCACCTCCTCACCCGATTCACATCCTCACGTCGGTCACTGCAAACCCTAGCCTACGAAGAAGTCCGAGCTAACACCGCCACGCCCTACCACTCCACCGCTTTTGTACTCCACGGCCTTCTCGGCTCCGCCAGAAACTGGAGATCTTTCTCCCGCGCCCTCCTCTCCAATCTCTCCGATCCATCTGGTCCATTTTTCTCTCTCCTCACTTTTCATTGTCAAACACTATTCTCATAACAGGGAATTGAAATTGAATTTTTGTTTGATTGTATTTGTAGGATGGAGAATGGTGCTTGTGGATTTAAGGAACCATGGGAAATCAGCTGAAATTGAAGGTCTGAACCCGCCTCATGATTTGGTCAATGCAGCCCAAGATTTGGCTAATTTGATCAAGTCTGAGAATTGGGCTTGGCCCGATGTTGTTCTTGGTCACTCCATGGGCGGTAAGGTGGCTCTACAATTTGCTCAGAGCTGTGCTCGTGGCCACTACGGTGATTACGCTAAGTTGCCAAAACAGGTTTCACTCACACTTGTTGCTTTCTCTTTGTGCTGAAGTTGCTTATTTTAGTTTAATTTGTGGTTCATTACATGAGTTTATAGAGCTTCATAGCAACCGGAAATAGGTAATCTTTAGAAAAACCGAAATAGGGAAGCCTTCGGCGAGATGGAAAATGCATGTGTAGCTTTTGTGGGATCAGCAGTACTTTATGAACCTGGAATGTCATAAGCTTTCATAACCAATGATAAAGTAATATGTTGGATTTGTTTACTTGCTTGGGTTTTCAAGCTTCAAAATGCTGGTTTTATCTAATGAACTGAAATTGGAAACGTAATAATGATTACTAGATTGTTTTATCGTTTTGATATGATTCCTGCAAACAATGGGGTTCGCTTGGCTGGTGGAATAGTGATTTTATCTTTATAAATGGATAGCCAGAAGAGTGATTAATGCTCAGTTCACTTGCACATTAAAAAAGTTGTTCCCTTTTTTGTTTTCTCTGTGATCCAGAACAGCTGTGGGTATTGGATTCTGTTCCAGGAGAAGTGAACCCTATACACAGTAATGGGGATGTTGAGAGAGTTTTGAAGACATTGCAGGGTCTACCTTCAACAGTTCCATCGCGAAAGTAATGAACCTGTTCTTCTTTTGTTGAAACATGTGATTGCATTTGTGTGCTTAGGTGCATTAGTGGTCTAAGTAGGTGGTGTTAGCTGGTGTTGTAGTGTTCTAAGTATGTGTCTGGTGAAGTCCTTCTAGTGTTCAATATGTATGCTAACCTGCCTTTAGGGATATAACTATCCCTGTACGCGGTTAATTCTTCATAAAGAAAGCATATATTATAGTGGAGATGTAACCAAAAGGCCTACCTGCTTGATAATGCTGGTGCATACTCAGTTATTCACACCTAATCTACCCTCAGATTGCTTCCCTCAAGCAAGAACCTAGAACTCGGTGTAGAATCTCAACTTGAAGAAGAATCTGGTTAGATTCATTGTAGGATCATATTTCATATGCCCTGCTACCCCTGCATAAATATATTCCACATGCCCAGCTTTTTAACAAGTTTCATTATGTGATAAACCTGGTTATTGGCTTCAGGTGGCTTGTGAATCATATGATTGAACTTGGGTTCTCAAAATCATTGTCAGAATGGATAGGCACCAACCTCAAGAAAGTTGGAGATCATGAGACATGGTCATTCAATCTTGATGGTGCTGTGGAGATGTTCAAATCTTACGGGTAAGTATCTTATCGCTTTGAAATCAGTTTTCAGAAGTAGAAACAATGCTAACATTTCTGTCTTATCCTTACCTTACCTTACCTTTCCAGGGAGAAGTCTTACATGCCTCTGTTGGAGCATCCCCCAAAAGATATGGAAATAGCTATTGTGCGTGCTGAGAACAGTGACCGTTGGGACCCAGATGTGATTCAGCAGCTTGAAAGCCTCGCTAGTCGGGAAAGAGATGGGTCGGAGGGGAAGGTTTCACTTAATGTTCTTCCCAAGTCAGGCCATTGGGTTCACGTGGATAATCCAAAAGGTCTTCTCGAGATTGTGGCACCTAAGATTTCATCCCTTTCTACTTAGCCCTAGTCAGGTTTGAAAGTTATCTTCCACAAAAGATGTATTGTGGATTAGCAATATCTTTCTTATCATTTTTGCTGGCACCGAGCAACTTCATGGAATGTGAGGCTGTGCTAATAAATATTGATACTGGAATTCTAGCATTGTATTTATAATCTTGACAATTGCAAAATTCTTGCTTGTAGCCTACAAATCTATGGTTTCATGATTTCAGAGCTATTTTTCTTGTTAATTTATTCTCCAAGAATATTATGTGGAGCTAGTTTTAATCCTTATACATTTAGTCTCAAATAAGTACCTTATAATAAGAATTCATTGAGGATCTTCTAGCTGCATTGGTTATTCATTGAGGATCTTCTAGCCAGGGATTGGGCTTTTTATTTTTATTTTTTGGAAGAATCCGAGATTCGGCCTTATTATAAGATATTCTATTGGAGAGAGCTCCTGTAAAGTCCTACCAATTGTTTTTTTTTTTTCAATAGACAAGGCCTACCAATTGTTTGAAGATGCCTATATAATTGTTTTATGACGTCTAGTTAATTTTAAACACATTAAACTTTCGGAGTTATAAAACATAAATTAAGGGACCAAATAACCATCATCCTTAACATTCACCCCAGTGTTATTGAAATCTAGGGCACGTTTACTTACTTGGAATAAGAGGGAATGATTACGGGGTAAAACTATTCCTATGTTTACTAATACATAAATGAATCAGAATGATTCTGGATAAAAGTATTCATGTGTTTACTAACATATGCAGGAATTGGAATGAGTGTGGGTCCCACCTCCTTATAAGGAATCGATTCATGAATACTCAGGAATTTAATTCCGAAGGGTCCATGTGTTTAGGAATCAACTCATCCGGAATCAATACTGATTCTTTCTTCTCCCATTCCAATTGTCTCCGGTTCATGATTAGTTTTCATTCCAAGTAAGTAAACGTGCCACCAGTATCATTGTGTTACTTTGATGTTTGCTATGATATAAAGCTTAGAGAAAAATAATATAATGTTGGTTGAAATTGACCAAATTGTCATTTCAAATCCAAATTCACTTATTAATCAGTCTCATCTATACTATATAGAAGAGAAGAGAGTTTGTCAATAAAGCTTCTTCTCTTAATAACAGTGTAGATAACTACCCTCAGTCCTACATCCATCCGGTGTGTAGAAATTTTTTATATGGATAAAGAAAACCCAAAATAACTTTTTTTTTAATTCAAAATATCAGTTTTTTTTTTTTGTTGAGGGGAGGTTTATTGTTTTAACCTTGGTTATATTTCAAGAGTTTAGGCATTCTCAAAATAATAATAATAATAATAATAATAATAATAATAGGGGAAATATCACCAATGGTCATTGAGTTATAACTTATTCGACACTTAACTCACTGTATTTTCAACAATATCACTTAACTCACTCAGTTTTACATCCGTCTTTCACTTAACTCATTGTCGTTAACTTTATCGTTAGAAGCTGTTAAAATTGAGGGTATATTTGTCAAAACACTTAAAAATTATTTTTAACTAAAAAAAATACATTTATTAGACTTTTTTTCAATTTTTTTTAATTTCTGAAATTTCCAATAAAAAATGGTTTTTCTTTAACTTAAATATAATTTGAAAAAATTGTCTTTTTTTTAAAAAAAGAAGAAGTTAGAAATGCATTTTTTTAGTATTTAGACAAATATACCTTCAATTTACATTTATTAGACTTTTTTCAATTTTTTAAATTTCTGAGATTTCTAATAAAAAATGATTTTTTAACTTAAATATAATTTGAAAAAAAATTGTCTTTAAAAAAGAAGAAGTTAAAAATGCATTTTTTATTGTTTAGACAAATATACCATCAATTTTAATAGTTTTAACGCCAAAATTAACGACAGTGAGTTAAGTGAAAGACAGATGTAAAACCGAGTGAGTTAAGTGATATTGTTGAAAATACAGTGAGTTAAGTGTAGAATAAGTCATAACTCAGTGATCATTAGTGATGTTTTCCCATAATAATAATATAAAAATATTGTATAGCAGTGCAGACTTCTCTCTCTCTAGCCGCTATCTTCCCTATAAACTCTAGCAGGCATTGTTCAATACGTTGCTTGTTTAGCGGTAGCCAGCAGTACAAATCTTGGTTGTGCTGCTGCCGGACGGGTGGTGTCTATGGCCTAATTTTAAGGGTGGCTCGATATGATGGCTTCACTAGTGGGCAACTTTTAAACTGATCTATTCCTTCTTGGTGAAAGGCGGCTCGTGTGCACCGTTTTTCAAGGACGGCAGTGAGGATTGGCTCAGGTTGCAGGAGGTGGCGATGGCAGGGGCCAGGGGTCATCGTTTAGACTGTTGGCGGCTTGGTTCCTCCTCGACTGGTTTCAAGTCTGAACCTCCTAGCTGTGAAGCGCGGTGGTGGGGATGCCTTGAACGCGGGGAGGTGAGGGCGCATAAGCGACAATGATGGTGGCTTGGTTGCGAGGCTTGTGCGCGTTTCTTCATGGGCTGAGGAGATTGGTTTTGGGCCTGGGCAAGCTTTCCCTTGGATGTTTTTGGGCTGTTATTAGATAGATAGATTTTTTCTTTCTAAATAATTCCCTATTTTGGGAGCTATGCAATGTGGTGTTTATTTCTTTTCTTTCTCGTGCCTATTTTGCTATATCTTGTATCATATCTGATAGCTTCATTTTTTTAAGTGAGCACTGAATGTCTAATGAGTGGTCTATTTCTATGTATCATCGTGGTATTGCCACAACTTTTTATCTGTCTTAAATGACAGCTGAATGATATGTAATGACAATTCTGACTTAAGTATTAATAACAATCATTTATCGATCGATTAAAAAAAAAAGGGGATAAAATTATTTTTAAACTTAAATCGAAGAAAAAGAAAATAGTGGTAATATACTAATATACAGGAATTAAAGGGCAAGCGAGTCTTTTCTCAGGTACCAAAGTCCGAAACCCTAGCTATATAAAGATGTAAGCAAGTGATAACCACCTCATTCAGCAGCAGCAGGCAAGGCTTTGCAAGGAGGGCAAGGAGGGCTGTGCATTCAGACTAGTCCACAAATCATCCACTCGCCGCCGCCGCCGCCATGGTAAGCTCTTCTCTCTCTCTCTCTCTCTCCGCTTTCAGTTCGTTTGCTTAATTCATTTCCAGACCTGATCTATGAGTTTTTCCATCGGAATATTATATATGACTGTTGGCAAGAGAGTGATTACAAAATATACCAATCGAAAATTCTTTCCAGTTTTCCCGTCAACCAAACGAAGAGTCAATTAGCCATAGTTTTCATCTTTAGTAGTCAGATTAGTAAGGAATTGCTGTACTGTGAAGATTTTTAGACTTGGTATATTGTATGTTAATCGGATTTAGTTTCTTCGCCAACCGGGAGTACAATAGGCTTTGTTATGTGGATGTTCTTTTGTCAATGTGAAAGGAATTTACTGCTTATATATTCAGTATTTTAATCTTTTGGGTGCTGCGTGATTACTGATTATTTTTGCAAATTACCCTTGCTTATGTATCCATTGTCTATTGGATTTTGTTTATAGTCGAAGAGGAAGGTCAGAGAGCCCAAGGAGGAGAATGTCACTCTTGGACCTGCTGTCCGTGATGGAGAGCATGTTTTTGGTGTCGCTCACATCTTTGCCTCCTTCAATGATACCTTCATTGTAAGTTGTGCGTCTTCTTCTTGAATCTAACTGTTGTCATGATTTGCGAAGTTTGGAGTTGTAAATGAGTTTTTTTGTATTTTAATTGCAGCATGTGACTGATTTGTCTGGGAGGGAAACTCTCGTTCGCATCACTGGTATGGTGTTCTGTTCATCTCTTTGTTTACAATGGAATAATATTGGGTACAATTGGTTTATACTGAATGGTTTTGAATTGCCTAGTAAATTTAAAGGCATTAATTGATTCCAGTGTTCTTTGTGAAAACCCGGCTCAATGCAAGATCTTTATGATTGATGTTTATCAATTATATATTTTTTTTGTTGATTGGCCTATATGTTCTTTTTCAACTTTAGGATTGATGTTCCTTTTAATTTGGAGGAACAGAAACAATACATAATTGAGCTGAAGTTAAAGATGCAAACTCTGTTCAAAGTGGTTTATTTGATCTCTTTTAACTGTCAACATATGTAACTTCTTCTTCTTATATGCAGGTGGCATGAAGGTCAAGGCTGATAGGGATGAATCATCACCATATGCTGCCATGCTTGCAGCACAGGATGTTTCTACTCGGTGCAAGGTGAGAATGCTCTTATATAATAATATCCAATGTGGACATTAAATTATATGGTTCATTTTCGTTTCAAATTGTGGACGTATGTAAAGTTGATGGTGAGAGTTATGTGTGGTAAACTGCTTATTGATTCTTAGTGATGGTTTTTTTAGGAGCTTGGAATTACTGCCTTGCACATAAAGCTTCGGGCTACTGGAGGGAACAAGACCAAGACTCCTGGTCCAGGTGCTCAATCAGCTCTTAGAGCCCTTGCTCGGTCTGGGATGAGAATTGGTCGGATTGGTAAGTCACTTGCTGCATTAGTATTTCTGATCCACCTATCCCCTCCCGCATCCTTTTTAATTTTTTTTGCACTCTTGGTTAAATGTGTTTTGTCACTCTTGATGCTTAGACTTCAGGTCATAATTGGTGATTTTGGAAATTTGGTTTTACCACTTACTCTCTCGAGTGAACCATGTAGAGTAGTTGAAGCTCACATGATCATTATGATCAAGGAACATATTAGTTTCATCCTTACTAGTTATTACTCTATTTATTCCCCTCTTTTCCTTTCAAGTTTAATCTGGTTTGTTTTGTAACATAGAAAGTAGTCATTATTTCAATCCTTAATGTACTTATTTCTGTTTGACAGAGGATGTTACTCCAATTCCCACCGACAGTACCCGCCGAAAGGGTGGCAGAAGGGGTAGAAGGTTGTGATTTCTCATTTGTGAGGTTTCTGATGTTGCTGCCTTTTCTTGCATATTTTTGGTTTCATGTTTAATCATCAGCCTCAGCTCTGGCAGGAATGTAGTTTTGTTGAACTCATGTTAGATTAATATGCCAGAAAGAGAACTAGAATTTAGTTTGGTTGGTTGACAATTATCATTTTCAGCTTTACACAACAAGCTTTATTGTTATTTTATAATGGATTTGTGTTTTGCTTATTTGGGTTTTGTTTTTTAATTTATTTTTATTTCTCTCGGTTGAGGTCCTACTAATTGGTATCCTGGCTTATTAACTTAAGCCCTTCCAAATTGCGTAGGCATTGAACGATTTGACAAGGAATATTAATTGTGTTGGAGACTTTTGAGTTGATGCTAATACAATTGCAGAACCCTTAGTATAGCCTGTTTTAGTGTAAAAAAAAAAACTGTTGTGTAAAAAAAAAGTAATGTGCAATATGAAAAATACCCAAATTTGTCACCCTACTCTATACATTTTGCGGTCATAAGCCATTGGTATCATGAAATCCGCCAAATATGATCACAATTTCCGAAATGGAGATGAACGTGTAGGAACTGTGTTAATGTTTGTGCATTGTTCTTATCCATAATTTAGAAGCCAATTGTTTCACGTAAAATTTTCTTTTGTTTTATGAACAAGGTTTTAAACCCTAATGTGCATTTCTGGATCCTAATCTGAAAGTCTATTTGACCTAATCTAAAAGCTTGTAAGAGTGGAGTGATTGTCATCTTCAAAATTAATGGGAACAGCATCTTTTCTTAACTAAGGATCATAATCGAATTCAGCATTCAAATCACACGTGATGACTTACCTGGGGACACTTAATATAGGAGTCACTATTTGAGTGAGCAATTTAAAGGTTCTATCGAAAAAAAATAAAATAAAAATAGAGCAATCTAAAGGCGTGTGCCAAAGAAGCATGAACTGGGCTCCTCGAGAAACCGGAGTGCATCCATACAACCACAAGATCGGGACAGCTTATACTAGCATGGTACTGGACTACCGGCACATCCCATGTTCGAAGAACCAACGCAATCGGCGATGATTACGAGGTATGCCCATTTCATCACCGCTCAGAGGAAACACCGGCCATCACTAGAGGTGACCGGAGCGATCTTCATCCCAACCAATTCCCACCTCCAAAACCTACTGAACTGCAAATTGTTTCTTTCCATCTCCGATCACACCAAAAATGATTTGATCCACCCTAGATCCCTTTTAAAACTTGAATCTAGAACCTACCAACATACCCATGCAAGCTGCTGAGAACTATGACATTAAAAATATTTACGTAGCAAGTTTTGTATTATTTAGAATACAAATTTAAAACCGAAATTATGAAGATAAAAAAATATGGACTAAAGTTAAAATTTCAATTTCAAGTTAGTAGACCCAATCCAATACTCTCCATTGTGGGCCGAGAACTTGCGGCCCTAGACTTTACATAAACGATTTGTGAGGTATGAGAAACGGAACCCTAGCAAAAGCTTATAAAAAACCCTGAGGATCCCATTTGAGCCTCCCACAGCGTCAGAAACAGAGCCGCCGCAAGATGCAGATTTTCGTGAAAACCCTAACGGGGAAGACCATCACTCTCGAGGTCGAGAGCAGCGACACCATCGACAATGTCAAGGCCAAGATCCAAGACAAGGAAGGCATCCCCCCGGACCAGCAGCGTTTGATTTTCGCCGGAAAGCAGCTCGAAGACGGCCGCACCTTGGCCGACTACAACATCCAGAAAGGTCGGTCCGCTTTCTCTTTCACTTTTCCTCTGCGTTTCTGAATTTGATTTCGAAACTGATTGGATTGGTTTCTGTGGCTTCCAGAGTCGACTCTTCATCTGGTGCTGAGGCTCCGCGGAGGTATCATCGAGCCTTCTTTGATGGCCTTGGCTCGCAAGTACAATCAGGAGAAGATGATTTGCAGAAAGTGAGGCTCCTTTTTCCTAATTGAATCCTTTTATTTGTGTTTAGGGTTTTGGCTTGAGAAAAACTGAGGGGACACTTGCTTAGTCTCCTTTGCTGTTAATGTGCAATTGATGTTATACTTGTCCCAACAATAAATTCTCATTCTATTAACTTTGTCAGCTGGGCTTCATTACTTGCAGTTGATTTTCATGAATGGAACATCGTGTTGTTTTTTGAAATGTTAGCTGTAGCTAGATTGGTACTTATTTGGTTGAAACTCTGAATGATCGCATTGTTTGCTACATATCTGTTTGAGCTAATTTATCTGTGTTGTAATGTGCTTGAACTTGATGTGGCTATCGACTCTGCTAAATTGTTGATTGGTATTTTAGCTTTGTATGTTTAGTCGTAGCTGGTGGGACAATTACTTAGCCTACTTGCTTCTCAATTGCAATTGAGGTTATGCTTGTCCCCACATCAATTTTTCATTCTATTAACTTTGTCAGCTGGACTTTATTACCTGCAGCTGATTTTCATGAATGGAATATCGTTTTTTTAATTATATGTGAGGATGTGTGAAAAAGGCTGAATGTTGTTTCTAGATCATGATAGTTACCACTTCTTGTTTGCAGTTAAATAGTTCTAGTTACACTCAAGTTTTTGTGTATTAGGCTGATTCGATGGATGTTTTAATGTCTTGCTTTCATTCATGTGATGTTTGAAAATCATATGATGCGATGATGATAATATAGATGAGAAATACTCAATTGATTGCTGTTGCAAGATGAATATCTAAATCTATGGTTCGTATTCACTGAGCATCATTGCAGCTTTTCTTATGTCTGTTTCTATGATATCTTTTTAAATCGAGGGACCTATGGAGGCAGCGTATAAAACAGTGCGTTTTCATCCAAGTTTGCCTTCGAATATTGAGCCGAAAGCAGATCGCCGAAACCCAGTTTCATAAATTGGTGTCGGTTTTAATTTCTGGATCAATGTTTTCTACATCAGATATTATCTTTTCTTTATTGAAATTAGGTTTTATGCGAAGGTCCCAGCGGAGGGGAAGCTACTCTTTAATTGAGGCCTCTCTAACATTTGAAAACAAACCTTCGCATAATCACTTGCCAAATCGTACTACTCTCAGAATTTTGCTTCTTTTCTGAGTGTCTTGAACCCTTGGCTACATTTGTGCACAAAAATTGCAACTTACGAAGATTTGTTAGTGCATCTGAACTCCCAAGGGGCAATAGATTCCTTTTTTGTTAGTTTCAAATGAAATACGGCTTCAATTTTCATTCAAAAAGTTGGTTCTTTTTATGTATGTCAATCTTCATATCACGTTGAGTTTCATCTGAGAATATATTGCTGTGCTTTTTCTACAATTTCTGTTTCTGTTGCATTTTGTAATTGGACCTTAATACTTGTCTTTGTATTATTAAAATCCTACTGGCTTCTGTTGCCAACTCCTAATTTTTTTGTTCTTGTGGCCTTTCAGATGTTATGCTCGTCTGCACCCAAGGGCTGTCAACTGTAGGAAAAAGAAGTGTGGCCACAGCAATCAGGTAAAATTTTATTACTTATTGATGAGGAACCGATTGGAGAAATTGCAGTGGACAACTTAGGATCTATTTATGTTGCAGAGAACTGAATTTTTTTTTTCCTTGCAGTTGAGGCCAAAGAAGAAGATCAAGTAAACTGTTAGGAGGTCTAGGCTTGAGTTTGAAGTTTATATTATGGTTAAACCTTTTTTGATAAATCAGAATTTGCTTTGTCCAAGAGTGGAATCATTGTAGTTTATATTAACCCTATGGATTTCGGATGGATTTCATGTTTGATAATATTCTACTGTCATTTTATAATAACCAAAACACTGACAAATTTTCGTTCTGTCACTTGCTCATCTTAAACCAAATAACTTGGACAAACTCTGATAGCCCTTTATTCGTTTCACATTTACTTACGTCAAGTCTCCCATTGACGACTGCAATGATTCATGCCAGCTGGTTGCCTTTGTACACTCGCCTTTCCCCTCTTGCCTGTAGTACTTTGCCTTTGCTTCCTGAGGTTGCTCATGGAATCCCTCGTGCCAGCTAGCTGCCTTTCTACACTCCTTTCCCCTCTCGCTTGTAGTACTTTGCCTCTGCCTCTGCCTCACGAGGTTGCTGATGGAATGCCTTGAGGGCATCCGTCTCTTCCGTATCAAAATGGGTACAGTGGTTGAGTACTTGAAAGAAACCCCACGTTTTCGCAGCAAGAGTTATTTGAGCTATGACTGTAGGTAGGTGGGAGTTGATTTGAGTACGGTCGAAAATGTATATGGGGGCGGTGTGTGATGATGAGGATTTGAGATAGGAGATGGTTTCACAGTCATGGACATAGAATAGAGGGAATCGTTAACTCGATCTTTGACTCATCGGAGAGGATTTCACTTCATTCAGTTGTATCCCGAATTTTCATCAATGGTTGCCATTTTGAGAAAACCTCGATGCAAATTATCGGTCGGTAATGCGGTCGGTTTTCGACGTTTTCTTGGTGCAAGATCATGACTGATCATTGAAATATATCTTCCTTGCAAGGGTATGCACATATTTTCGTATGCACTATGTACCGACGGGTACGCGCAGACGACACTCCACAGACAGTAAACACATGGGCAGGGAGAACACCATCTTGCATCAGTGGCATAACTCTAAAAGCGGTAAAACGACAAACAGTAAACATACGCTATTATAGCTAATGAGAGTTGGTTTAGTTGGCAAGGGCAGACTTGAGGTGTAAATCCACACAAGTTCGATCATCGCTACCAATAATCTCTCATTTGGTGGGTAATCTAGAAAATGTCCTGCATAATTCCATACCAATGGGTTGGACCGGGACATTGGCCAGTTCCGTATGTCCTGTTGGGTTGAGATCGTAGGTTTGCCCGGGTCCTACCAATAATCTCTCATTTGGTGGGCAATCTAGATAGTGTAGGGAAGCCTCCCTCTTACCCAAATTTTTCTTATCCAAAAAAAAAAAAGCTATTATTTACACCCAACATTACGTGACAAATATTAAAAGAAAAGAGTTGGCCCTCACTGTGCAAATAATTTGGTCTGGAGTTCGCCCTCACCCGGCAAATTATTTGGTCTGCAGTTGGCCCCTGCTGTGTAGATTGTTTGAATTAGATTATTTATGCTAGATTTGCTAGACTTGTTTCTGCTATAGTTGCTATGCACATGTTGCTAAAGTAGGCTGCCAAAAATGAAGCGTGTTGTTGATCGAAAATTTCAAAAATGAGGATGATCCGTCGAGTAAGGCGGTATTTCATTCTTAAGAGGACGAGTAGATGTGTAAATGAGCCAAGTCAAAATGAATTTTAAGGTGATCAAGCTTGGCTTAATTGCTTTTTATTGAGTTTGAGCTTGACTTAAACTTGAATAATTTTTTTCAAGCTCAAGCTCGGATCGGCTTAGCTCGACTTGAATATTGGATAAACTCGAGCTTGAATTATGCTTGGCCTGACTTAATTGCCTCTAAATTAATAAAGTTAAACAAGAAGGAGAAAATTTTAAATAAAATGATAATTCAAATTGGTAGGTTAGATTTGATTTCATTGTTGCACTCATCTAATTTAATTGTTGCCCAAGTATTGCTCTTATTTGTTATCTGCTATACTTAATTTCTCTTCCAATTTTTTTTTAAAGAAGGCAGAGCCAATATATTGATCAAAAGCCAGAATGAACCTTATATATCATTCCGCTGCCATCTATAGAGAGACAAGAAGATGTGTTAGTAGTTATAGTGGTACATAGAACTAGGTCACTCTTTTGACATTAAATATATCAAGATAGCGTGAATCCTCTACTACTCTGGAGGATTTGCTAAAGGCACAAAAGTGTGTAGCTCCCTAAAAACTTAGGGAATTATTGAAAGTAATAAAATTACTAATCTAGAGTTCCTTAAAAAAGGAAAGCTAACTATTGAATGACCCAAAGAAAAAAATAGAACCCTAGGCCCAAATTGCTAACCTAGCCTTGTTACGCCTCCACCCTCCTGTGTTGAGGACGGCGCATGCCGCAAGCGAGCCACTGCCACGACCGCCCCATATCGTCGCCGCTGACTTCAAGGACCACCGCCCACACCACACAACCACCACGTCGAGGACAACACAAAAAGCACCAGACCCGATCCAAAATGAAAAAGATCACCTGTGCCTTTAGAGCGCCAGCTGCGTCCTAACAATGACGTTGTGCCGCCGCCATTGTCTGGAACCAAACACCAGCCAACACTGCCCCTTGAACCAGACCCCACGACTCCCCCAGCCATAGAGAAGCTTCTTACCAAACAAGATCAGATCAAAACAATCAGGCTTCGAGCCACTACTGAGCCAAAAATTCAATGAACCCTAGACCATCATCCCCCTTATGACAACCTCATAGTGACGACAACGCAAGTCCCACTGACGAGGAGTGCCAATTGAAAAGGAAAGCAACGAAAAAATTGGTTATTGTTAGAAAAACTATATTTTAATACTATCAATTTTCACAATCTGAGCTTCAATAAGTTTGAGCTATTCAGAAGCTTGATCGCTTGAATATATCATAGTTCAAACTTGGCTCGTTTTCTTATTTATCTTATGACATAAGTCGAAAGCGCTAAAATTGAGCCGAATACAAATCGAAGTCGAGCTGTATCTAGTCTATTTACAGCCTTAAGGACGAGCCTGCCAACTTTGCCAAACTTAAGCTTTTCTAAGTTGTGAATTATGGTGAAATCGATCTAGTTTTGATATTTGAAACCACATTTGCCGACAACATATTAGTAAGTACTCACTAAAAAAATTATAAATGTTACCACTGTCCATTTCATCGCTGAAGGTGACATTTTCTCACGAATAAGGGTCGGAAAAATGTGTTTTGACAAAATTTCGTTGGCAACCTTTTAAGTTGTTGGCAAGGGTAACTTGAGCTTCATCATCACTATCGATACGTAATAGGTGCTTTCAAGGATTAAAGTATTGGAACTTTGAAAAAATGAGATCTCAAAAATACCATGTATATTCTGGATAAGATTTTTATTTTTATTTTTTAAAAGAGTCAATTTATTGGATTTATAATAAATATATATGAATGTCAACTTCATCAACATTCAAAAAGAGACTTTATGTGGTTGAAAAATCCCTCGTTGATTTACGAAAATACAATAATCAAGCCAAGACATATGACTCATATAATACGAATTGTAGTGATAAACATGATAATCATATATCTCTTTGGAGCTGCCAATGGTCATAGTCTGTTCTCATTTTATTTTCTGGTCCAACATTTTTCACAAAGTCACATGGCCGGATTCACTATAGTATAATTGTACCTTATCTTCTTTATATTGTTGGGGCCGTGACTACTTACCTAATTTTAGTCTAAAAATTGCCTACTTGCTCTACTAAGAGTTTTTTTAACTCTATTTACCAAATCTAACATTTATTGACAGTATTGCCCTCATACTCTCTCTCTTTCTCTCTCTCTCTCTCTCTCTCTCACTCTCTCTCTCTCACTCTCTCAGAAGCCTCAATGGACCGAGTGAATCACACCCAAGCCCTCATGGGAATCCGAATCAGACTCACCGGCCATCGCCGTCAGCGATCTAGTCCTCGCGGAGTTCTCGTTCCCTCGATCCGTCGCGGAGTCCGACTCCACCATCAACAGTCTACAACCGCTGTCGGCGATTTGGTCCGTGTCAAGTTCTTGTTCCTCCGAGTCTGCGACCTCTGCTCGCTCCTCAAGTTCCTTTAATCCATCGCAGAGTCCGACTCCACCATCAACCTTTTGTCCCAAACCCAGTCGATTATGGAGCTTCAAGGTCCGACGATTTCGCACCTGCAATTTCACAGTTTCGGTCGATCTGAGAGCAATCACCAGTGCCTTCGTCCCTGGTCGATCTGATCTGGTGCCTAGAGCACTTTTTTATTTTGGTATACTGTGAGCTCCGAGAATGGAGAAGGAAAAAAACAAGTGAACATGTAAAATTGAACATATAAATTGATTAATTGTGTCTGTAGTGTATACATTTTGGTTTTGAAAGTTTATGTAATTCACTTAAGGGCAATAATATTATTATTGGAGGGTAATAATATGATTATTAGGGGCAATAATATGATTATTGGCTGGCAATAATATGATTACTGGGGTACAATAATATGATTATTGGGAGTCAATTAAAAGAGTATTGAGAGGCAATAACATAATTATTGGGAGGCAATAATATGATTATTGGAGGCAATAATATGGTTACTGGGTATTATTAGAGGGCAATAAATTTAGACGGAGGAATCCGTCACCATATGATTATTGACAGGCAATAAAAAGAATATTGGGAGGCAAAAATATGATTATTGGGGGGCGATAATATAGTTACTGGGTATTATTAGGGGGTAATAAATTCAGACGTCGGAATCCGGTCGCCAGTTCGGTAGTCAAATTTGGGATTCTGATGACCGGTCACCGAATTCAAGTCACCGGTCATCGGATACCTATCACCGGTCGTCGGATTCCGGTCACCGATCGCCGGAGTCTGTCACTCGAGTCCGCGGCAAGCCACTGGTCTCCAGAATCCGGCAAAGTCTCCGATGACATCTCTCTCTAAGTGACAAAGAAGGAGAGGGCAAAATTGTCCCAAAAATAAATAAAAAGGAATAAAAAAAATACTTAATTAGGTATTAGAAAAATGATCTCTTAGAGTGTTTGGGTAAGTGGGCAATCTCTTAAAGTGTTTGAGTAAGTGAGGTTAATTAACCCAAAATTGGGTAAATGATCATTTCCCCTATATTGTTCAAGTGCAAAGTGACATAGATTCGTTATTATAATTAAAAATAGTATGTTCTCCACGTTTGAAACCTTTATATATGTGAGCCCCGGAAATATTTAGGGTAGTAAAGTGGAATTATTCGAGATTGAATCTATAATCTCGGTAATTAGCAAAATGCTTGGGATAAAATTTTGAAAATTTTCACAAGGTTACATCTTCAATTTAAGGGTCTGCTATTAAAGTACGCGATGTCACGAGTTTGTGGGTATTTTCGAGGATTTTTCAGACACCTAAACTATTTATTATGAAGTTCCGAATTTGGGAATTATGGAAATTCATTTTAAATAAACAAAAATTATTGCGGTGCAATCTGGATCATCGAATTTTACCACCGCTTGATCTCAACCGTCAGAATTTTACGAACGCCTCAAATTGCTTCAGAAGCTTCAAGGCTCTTCGACCCGGTCAACGAGCCGGCGACTCGAAAAGACGACCCGGTCGGAAAACCACGACACACTGACGGACCACTAGTGTTTGAACCACCTCGACGTCGCCGATATCCTTCTAATATCGATTTGGTCGTTCATCAACCGCGGAGCAAGAATCAATGCCGTGAAGCTCTGAGTACTCTGGTGGGTCTTCGGCTGTTTCCGGCGACGAAATGATCTGCATGGGGTAAGGAAATTGATCCTTTTGTCGTACTCTACGGGTTGGTGTAATTGGTTTTGACATTAATCGAGTTTTGATCGAGTTGCTGTTTTTTGGTGTTCTCAGCCTTCACCGGAATTCACTGCTTACGATGACACTCCTAGCATTTCTGGGTTCATCTCTAACGTCAATGGACATGGATTTATGTCTTCTAGAGCTTGATTCATTGGGAACCTTGAATTGGTGAGTTCGGTCAGAATCTGTCACCGCGGTGCCACTTGTTGTAGAGGGGAGTGGCTAACTCAGGAGCTCGATGTATAGCCTGCACTCATATATACTTGACTTGTCGAAGGTAAACTCGAGTTCTAGACAGAAATGTCCTTTCTTTCAATTCTTGTTGTGAGTACGGTTGGTTGGGAATTGGATGCAATGATACTGAGAAATTAGAATCAATGAGATAATTATTAAAGTGTAAATAGTTAAGCTTAGTCTTGATTAATCATGCTTGGAGCTGCTGTACTAGAATGAAGAGTAGAAGTATGTACATGTGGTTGTTGAGATATACAAGGAATATTGACAGAATTGTGAATTAGAAGTTTCACGGTAATGAAGGATTGCTAAGACTATGGATGATATTGGGTGCCCTTAGTAATTTTCGGGGTGCACCTAATGTAAAAGTGAAATTGTGTCGATTTGAGAAGTGTCTGATATGATTATGATTGATCGAAAGTCTAAGAACGATAAATGGTAAACTATCAGTAATTGGGGTAATTATTGAATGTGTAGTGATTGGCTATCAGTCAATCCTGGTCAAATCAGGAAAAGTTGATCGGATAGTTAGTTGTAAGTTGAGACTTTATATATTAGTTCGAGAATTACAATCATTGTGTCGGAAATTATGACTCCAGTTACCCGAGGAATAAAAGGATCGTGAATTTCAGACAACGCAAAACGGTAAAGCTTCGGAATACAGGTAGGGGACTAAAGACTCACTCGGTTAGTTGTTTTTTGTATTTAATTTGATTGTGATGCATGATGAGTTAAATGGCTTAGTTACGTTAAAATGCAATGCATACTAACCAAACCGTGAAAGAATTTGTGATGGCTTGAGAGCGAAGGGTGGCACTGGCTTCCTTGGATTCGATCCCCTTAACCTCTGGAGGGTTGGCTACCGGTCGGACAATGCGCGATCGCAATGACGACCTAGTTCCGTATGAGTATCTAGGTAGCTGATGCTCTCGCTACGCTTACCTTGTTTTAAATTGTAGTGTGAGGTAAGGTTGTGGGTAATATTTGGAGCCGTATTTATTTGTGTATCATGCATTGGTTTTGAGTCGGAAAATATTTTAAAAGTTTGTCGTTTCTTTAAATGAAATGGTTTGAGTATGTTTTCATACTAGTGCACCAATAAAATTAGAAGTTTTCAAATCTAGCCGGGGTGAAGCCCCTACTGAGCAGCGAGGACGAACGGTCATCCCTACAACAATGTGGTTGTAGGTACTGTGCACTAGTAACAGGATTGTAGCGGACGGAGCTGGGTGCACAGAATTTGTTAACTCTTCGTAACAGAATTTAGGTTCCGGATGTTACTTTCGACCTTTATTTCTGGACTCATGTTATTTCAGAACTTGTTGTTGAATGTTTGTTGTTTGTTGTGGTTGTTAAGTCCATTATTCCTTGATCATTTGAAAATGACAAGTTTAGACGAACAAAGTGAACTTAATAATTTTAATAAGTTTTCACCTCAAAAGTATTTTCAAATCTCAGCTGTGCATTTTACCAAAATCATTATTAAACAAAATGCCTTGCAGGTTTCTAGGATGTAAATCAAATTTTTGGTTTATGTCTTAGAGACACGCGGCACTGTGACGTGTTCAAGCTGGAAATGTGCAGTTTGGGGCGTTACAGATATAATTGAGGCCAGAACCATGTAATTGAGAACGATGAAGTGGGTAAGTTACTTTTTGAAACATGGCTCCATTAGGTTTGTTTTCTTTTGCTGTAATTGCTCTATTATGATTTCTGCTCACCCAAATTCATCTTGAGGGGATTTCTACTCACCTAAATTCGTCTTGAGAGGATTTACTCACCCAAATTCGTTTTCGAAGGGATTACTCCTTACTTGGATTCCCCTTAACAAGATTGCTCCTCACCCAGATTTGTTTCGAGAGGATTTCTCCTCACCCATATTTGCCTTGAGGGGATTACAACTCACTTATATTTGCCTTCAAGGGATTTCTCCTCACCTAGATTTGCCTTTAGGGAATTATTTCTCACCTAAATTCGCGTTAAGGAGATTTTGCCTCACCCAAATCCGCCTTGAGTGGTTTCACCTCGAGGCATTTTTCCCAAACAAGTTGCGCTGCCTCTCTATTATGCCATTTCCTTAAAATTTTACACCCTGTCATAACCTTTATATTCCGTAATGTACATTTCTCTGTGAATAATAGTTTATTAAAATTTTAATTTTTTGTTTATCTCGTCAGATTTTACATATATTTCTTTATTTTATCAGGTATATATCCTAAATATAATGTATATCGAGGATATTTGACAATATCAAAGAAATCTCACAAAAAGGGTAAAACATAAGATATTTCCCCTCTACAATAAATCGTTCACTCCAACAAAAAATATCAGGAAATATATCAAAAATTTCATAAAATTTTAATCCTTGGGTAGTGTTGCACTTCAAGAGATTACCAAAGAAGTAAAAGTGTTGCGCGCACTTCAAGAATGGATAGAGAGCGACTATTCGTCCTTAAACGTTCTCAATGCATAGTAAGGATCTTTACCTGGTTTGAGTCCAAAAGCTGAGAGCTCTTGGGTACAGTTTATTATCATAATTATAAGAATTGTGATGAATGTCTTTGGCATGTTTAACGGCCTAGCTATTTGATCAATCGTCGATCACGAAAGGATGTGGCTCAAATTAGACCAATTGTTGTTCCAGCATTGGAGGAGGGTAGTGAATTTGCTAACATGCATATTGAAACAAAAGCATGGGGCTGCAATACCCAGTTTGGATTAAACCCCCGAAATTTCTCGTGATTAATTGTTCATCGATCATAGTTTGCAACGCGGTGCTTATTTTCATTATGAAATTTGAAATTAGGGATGTGTCCCAATTAACTTATTAACTTTTTTTTGAACTTCGCGTTCAGATTATATGTATAAATTCATGAATCGATTTTAAATAACAATTTCAGGCAATTATCGTGTTTTAAGTTAAGTAGACTAATCCAATTGGCAATTCCTCTAGATAAACAACATATGTTATGAAAGTTATCACATATATGTACACTAAAAATTCTTTATTTTAATTTTAAAAATATAAAAATCTTTATTAAAGTTGAGCTTGAAATATAGACAACATAAGTTATGAGCTAGATATTTAAACAATTATTTATTTATTTATTTTTTAAAGAAGGGCTGATGCGGTTGCTCTCACGCCTTGATTAATGAAACTGTAGAATACAAGGGGAGGCATAGAGCCTAAACCTCTGATTACAATAAGCATTCAAAAAACATCCTGAAATGATATCAGAAGTCTCTACAAAATACATGTATTCTAACAAGCACCAATTAGCAAAGAGTGCTCTTCTGGCTACTTCATTTACTTTGATAGAGCGGTAACATATCAGAAAGATAACTCGATTATAACGAAACACAATTACTAAAATCACAGCTTTCCCACTATGCTGCCCCGGAGAATAAATCCAACGTCACTTACTTTCATCATGCCACTAGAAGGCAGCGACCATTTAACAATGGACCGTTGCCTCGCTAGGCGAGACAAGGCACTTAAAGTACACATACAGGCATTTAGCCCGACTAGCCCTACAACATACATATAGCGACTTATTAGACACCAAAGGTGAGACAACACTAACCAACTAAACCAAGTAAAACTAAAAACAGAAATTAAAACACCAGCCCAATGTGACAAACTTGGACCCAGAGTAAACCCCTGGCCAAAGCCACCTCAGGCCCAGAAAAGGCCCACCATCGGACTAAGGCCAATGCGGCCCAAACCTTGATCTCGGCCACCGGACGAAGTTCAAACGATTAAACTTAACAAATCCAACCATAATTTTCCTCTTTTGAAAAGGATAGCACCCCAGTACGTGGAACACTGAAGCACCAATAAATCGAGGTCCATCGTCTTATTTTCAAAGATACATTCAATAAAATAAAAAAGGCTAGGAGATTGAATCATGACTGATCCAAATTCAGAGTGGCACTGGATCAATAAACAGTGACGCAATAGTGTCTTTCATCAGTTTTCCAACATGCGTGAAGGCATCTCCCCTTTTGTAAAGGAGATCAACCACTCGAGTTAGGTTAAGAACACGATTAAGCACAGGCATTGGCGCAGCAGTGGATCTCAGAAACTCTTCGTTTATATCCTTCCACGAATCCACAATTCGTTTGTTAAAGACATCAATTGTCTCTTGCTCTGAGACCCCATATTCATTCATGTAGCAATCGATACTAGAAGCAACATGCCCTCTCTCTTTCTCAAACTGCAAAACCAAATCAAATGTTAATTCCAAAAATATACACTATAGCATTCAATTGCAGCTCACATTATTTAACGTAGGAATACCTTGTACCCAGCAATGTCATCCATAAGCCTAAATATGGTATTCGAAGCTCTAAGAATTTTAGGATCATTGGTCAACCACTCAAATGTCTCTTTTGTTACAATGTCTCCCATGCCTACTAAGGATACTACTGAAAGCATGGTGTTACCGACAGAAGATGCCGCAACACGCATATACTCATCCATTCTTGGGGTGCATCCTTCGTGGAACCATCTGGCCTCAGCAAAGTAGAGCCGGGCTTGATTCCTCATCTGCATGGACAAATATATATCGATGCATCGATCATATATATGTTAAACAAATATAATAATTCATGTACTCCATGTAGTGGTAGACTAATCTACCAGACGCATAGAATTAATCTATCACGACATGGAGCTGATCTAATTTATGTGTCATTGGTTAATGCACTGTGAATATCCATACTATAAATATTGAGAGCAGTACTAAAGCTTAATTTTCATGCTTTGGCATACAATTTCTTTCGCATAGTAAAGTCGGTATGATCTTCCTTGCTTTGTCAGTTCCTCCCCAACTTCATTGACAACATCCAGAAGTGTTAGATAAAATGGTTGCATGTAGTCTGGCAGTTGATCAATGCAACTAGCATCCCACCTGAAAGTTGTTTAAAATATTTCCATATTCATCTTAGCATATAATGTTAAAGATATTATGCCAAAATTGAAACAGGAGTAAATGAAAAGGTAACGGTTTGTTTATTTCAGACCTCTCAATTGCTTCAGTTAAGATGACGAGTTCTTCAAATGTACCGAATGCATCATATATATCATCCATTACTGTTACTATCTCAATCAGCTTCGTCAGAATGTTTCTCCCGAACACGTATTGGGGTTCAAAATATATTCCCATAATCCAAAAGAACAATTCCACGAGCCTATCTCGAGCAAAAGGCATCTTCCTTGCAAAGTCTAGTTCCTTATACCATCTAGTATATATAGAACAATATTAGAAGGTTATAACTTATCTTGTATACATATATAACTAACTATAATATCGGGCTTAAATTTACCTTATAATGTCACTGAGTTCCTTTTTGTGTAAACACTGAACAACATTGAAATCTAACTTGGCAAGTTTCAGTAACTCTTTATTGTGTGAAGCTTCATCTTGATATATTGACATGTAACGCCGAGCACCTAACCTCTCTACAGTTTTTAGTAGAGGTCTCTCTAGGGCTTCAGTTATTTGTGCTTTCAGCAGAGAGCTTGCACCAGTTAAAGTTGTTGCAGTCTCGAGATGAGTGGTGGTAAAAACGAGAGCCTCTTCTAGTAATTTTTCTCCATGCACCATTAGATGGGCTGCCTCATAGAAGCTTAGCATACCAGAAACATCAGTAACTAAGCTTTCCTTGAAGTCACCATTAACATCTTTGAACTTGTTGAATACATCTGCTTAATTAAGTACAGGTTCAAAATTAATGGACACACATATATGTACGTATAAGAATTAAAAACGATACCTTGACTACTTAACCGATCCTTTGCCAAAAAAAAAAAAAAAAGGCTACTTAACCTACCGCAGGAAACATTATATCCACGTCGTCTTAGTAGTCGAAAACGAAGAGCAACATTGTACAGATCACCATCATCATCATTAATATCTTGGTAGGTAGCATGTATACGTTCCAGGGCTTGTTCTATTTCAGTTTCAAAATGGTAAGCCACACCAAGGCGCTGGATTGCATCAATTAGCTTCAGTTGATGTGAAAAATCATCAGCAGCATAAGTGAATACTTCCTTCCTCACTACTTGTTTCAGCTCCTCAACTTGCTTTTGCATATGAGCTTGAGTTACCTGCAAATTAAAATAATTTTAATGGTCAGCAAAACGTGTGTACATATGTATGTTGTAGTAATAAAATCTATACACACAATGTCTTCAGCATAGTTAGCAAACCGATCTCCCCAAACGCTAGGTTTAAAATTTGCTGTGCGCCGAACAACTGCTGGCTTAGCATTGATCTGGGATTCGGCTGCTGGAATAGTTTGGACAGTCATGGTTAATTGGCTGTACTTTTGGTTCAGCTATAGGATTATGCTGTGTGGAGATGAACAACATTGCTTTTACGACCATCTATTTATAGGGGATTCCATCTAGATCTGGAGTAGAGGCTGATAATTAAGTTCGGTAGATACTATTACCTAAAACAGCTATGCATATCCCCTTTATAACAAAACGACATAAAAAGGACACTTTCCCTTTTTAATATAAGGACATATATACTTCCAGTTAGGGTGAGGGGTGCATTAGCAACTTGAATCGCAACTCTATCACGGGCAAAAGGGAAAACAGTAAAATAATTTTGGCCCCTGGCCCAACATTACCTGACACGTATTAAAAGATAACATTTCCCATCTAAAATAATGAAAATTATTGGATTTTGAGATGGATTCGTGTTTGCTTTTGCAAATTATTTGATCTGAGTTGGCCCTCCCTGTGCAGAATATTTATTTGTAGTTGGCCCATCAGTCATCATTGTGCAAATTATTTGATCTGAGTTGGCCCTCCCTGTGCAGATTATTTAATTTGGAGTTGGCCCTCACCGTGCAAATTATTTGAATCGGATTATTCCATTTTATGTTAGATTTGCTAAACTTGTTTCTGCTATGAAGCTCCATTTCAAATTCAAGAACATATACATGGACTTCAGCAGAACATAGCTCGAAGCGTAAATAAGATTCCACACAAAATCAAATCATGCAATATTGTCTATCCAAAGCTTGTCCAGCACTTCTTTCAGAATGGGTTGCTATTTTCACCCTGCAAATATTTTAATAAATTATTGCAACTTGCATGTAAATTCTCATTATGTCACGGGCGAAGATTCTTATGTAGGGAATTCTTATTGGCTCATTTATTTAACCAACTACTCACATTTACCGCATGTGAAATTTTTTTCCCACTCGTGCATTTGCCAGATTGCTCCAAAATTTTAAACAAATTTTATCTTTTTCACCTGCTTCACTTCATATGGTTTGGGAAGTGAGAACGCTTCTTTTCTCTCAATTCCTGGGAAAGTTTGCTATACACCTCGTGTATGGGATACCAGTTCAAAAAATAGTTATGTCAGCAATTGAACTAGTGACATGGAAAAATCTCTGCTGTCTGTTAAAATATATTTTAACTATTAAATGTAGGTTTTGTAATCCCTAACCTTAATATCTATATTATTATTAAGAGAAGAGGGCTTACCAATCAAAACAGAATTTTTTTACTGAAATAACCCTCAAATATTAAAAAACTTTAAAAACATTTAAATATGTAAGGATAAAACTGTAAATTGCAAAAAAAAAAAACAAAAGATTCATGTTTTTTACATTTGCACCACTCCACTACTCTCACTACTCACATAAATTGTTCCTCCTTTTGAACTGCTCAAAATTAATTTTATTATTTTAATTTTTCTTTTTTACAAAAATTAAATACACACACATAGTGTGTGTTTTCCTTCTAGTTTTAATTAATATTTGCTAGAATCATGCAATATTAGTCTTTTTTATTATTATTCAAATCAAACGGATTCAGATCCTCTCCCGGGCTTCATTTCCTCCTTGGTTATCCTTAACTTTTAATACTATCCATCCATTAAATATCCAAAGGCCACAAATTAACCACCTCAGCACAGTGGCGGATTCAGAAACCTTTCTCAGGTAAAGCAAGATTATTAACAGACTTCTTTTCAATTGGTTTTCAAAGAAAAATATTTTAATTGGAGTTATAAACTCTTAAATATGTAGCAATTACATACATGAAAATTGGAGCACAAATAGATATCAGTTACAAAAGCAAAATTATGAAAAAAAAATTATCAAGAGGTGAAGAGAGAAGTATATTTTGTAGGCCTGGGCTCGGGTCGGGCCGGGCCCAAAATTTGGTGAGACCGAGACCGAGCTCGAAACAATCGGTCCGGGCCGGTTCGGGCTTTTTCAAAAATGGAAACCGACACAAACCGACCCCAAACGGGCCGGTTCGGTCTTCGGGCTTTTCGGGCCCAAATTCAGTTTTCTAGATTTATGCAAAATACACACAAAATTGGGTGAGGCGGGGTTTGAACCCCCGACCTTCTACTTGAGAGCATCGCTCCAAACCACTGGAGCACGAGACACTTTCAGTATAATTTGTCCAAAGTTTATATTTATTTTATCCTAAGGAGGAGATGAAACAAAACAAAACCAAAAAGTGCAGAACCCTCTTTCACTTTCTACTCTCTCTCTTTTCTAGCCGTATTCTTCTTCTTCTTCTTCGTTTTTTTTTCCTCCCTTTTTTTCTTCCTCCCCAATCCCCATTAATCCATTGTGCAGTTCTCTCTTTTTTTCTCACTTTCTTCTTCTTCTTCTTTTTTTTTTTTTTTTTCTCTTTTCTTCCTCCCCAATCCCCATTTGCAGTTCTCTATTTACCATATCTTCTTCTTCGTCTTCGTCTTCTTCTTCTTCTTCTTCTTCTTCTTATTCTTCTTCTTCTTCTTCTTCTTCTTCTTCTTCTTCTTCTTCTTCTTCTTCTTCTTCTTCGGCGACTTCGATCTACTCCGCTCGAAGCTTCAAGCTCAGGAGGCCATCAAGAAAAGAGTTTTTGCAAGTGAAGGAGTTTCTTGGCTTCACTGTTTCCCAAGGTAAGATTACTCAAAGCAACAACTTTCTCTGTGTTCCCATGTCCTATGCTCAAATTTTAATACTTTGTTTCGTATAGGTTCTGGGTTCTTCTGAAATGGAGGAGAAATCGGTCCGATTGGTCTTTCGATCCCGAAAAATATCAAGCCCGACAGCGACCCGATAAACAGTAATTCGGGTCGGGCTTTGCACCGAACCGACATTTTTCAGCACAAAACCGAACCGAATCGGGCTTTTTTGCTCAGTTCGGGTCGGGTTCTCGGGTCCAGATGCCCTACCCTAATATTTTGTAGTTTATAAAAGTATAAATATTATGTTATCTTAAAAGAAAAAAGTTTAAACAAAAAATATTTTAAGAAATACACAATTTTCTAAACCTGGTATAGATTAGTGATACTGATAGCACTAGTGCTATGCTATATCTTTGACAAATATTATCTAATTGCGTGCAATTTGTGCAACCCATGCAATTTAAAGTAAGGCACATCTACAGGGAAGGAAATGCATTGGCTGACAAATTGGCTAACTAGAGTTTACAACATCGAATATTAAGGCTCTTGAGACCTTAATAGGAATCCGATTGGTCCACGTTGAACCATCTACATGATTATGTCCTAAATTGGCTAAGGCATAGGCCACAAATTTTGCTTCTTTAAAAATGTGTCTGAAAGAAATAGAGTCGAAATATGTGGCAATGGTTGTCTTGAATGATTTTGATCAATCTTCAAGGAGGCTCAATGGCTCTATTGACAACATCAATGACTAATTTGGAATCTCCTTCAACTTCAATATCTCTATAGCCTTGTTTTTTAGCACTTCTGAGACCATCCCTTCAATATACAATTTTTTTTTTTGTATATTTTGTACGTATTTGTCTATCTTTAACTATTGCATATTGTATTTACTTTAACTTAACTTTTTAAAATTAGACCTCCATTTATATGTTAATAATTAGGTTATGTTTTTCTTTAATTTTATAATTGAGACCCACAATTATTTGGTACAAGAATTTGTTTATAAAGGAGGAAGGACAAACTAAAATTAAATAATAATAAAACACAAGGTAATTTTCGCTTTAGGCATCACTTACTAGAACTGGCAAATTGGGCCGAAGCAACCGAATCAGTCAGAATTCGAACGGTCCCTAACCGATTTTGGGCTGAAATCTCGGCCTGCCAACTTTCGGCTCAGCTGAGCCGTAGCGATGGCTCGTATTCGACTAGGCTATAATATGAGATATTGCATACCGTCGGTATACTGTATCGACTGTTTACACATATACATACCGAATTATATACAAAGTATATAAAACTATGTAAGAGGTAGGCTTCGAAGCCCTCACATCTTACACACCAACCCAACTCCCAACTACTTGAGCAGAAGCTGCTTTCAATATATTATGTACAAACTGTTTAAGGAAATCCAGATTATGTGTCTGACCCAAACTCTAGGTTACTTGACCTAGTGGTAATAGGGTTATAGAAGGATTTAGAATCCTATTCAATGTAGAATTACTTTCCTTGTATCAGATTCTATGCATTGTAATCTTCTATATAAAGAGGCCTCTATTATAAATGAGAATATATAGCAATTCTCTCTCAATTCCGTTCCTCGAAAATACGTTATCAGCACGAGCTCTAACCCTAGCTCTAAAAACCAAAACCCTAAATCTCCACAACCCTCGCAGCGACCCCGCAGCTGCCCATGCAGCTACCTGGCGGCATCCCTGCAGCCGCCCCACAACAGTCATCGCGACATCTCTGCAGCGTCCTCGCGGCTTGCAGCGACCCTGCAGTATCCCTGCATTGCCAAGCCAACAACTTTTCCGGCCAAAATTTCTGGCATCTTTTCGAGGTAAACTTTTCTAAAATTTCCCGTTTTTGAAGTTTTTCAATTTCTTCTTCTTTTCTCGGGGACTTCCAACATCCCTTCTTCTACCCCACTTTCTTTTCATCGGGGAGACCAAAAACCGAACTGTGGGGATTCATGCTTACTCCAAGCTTGGAGCTTGTAGAGTCCTCCAAATTTAGAGTTTGTTGAGAAGAAAAACGATCGACTACATACATCATTGTTTTGATCTAATCCAAAACCCCTCTTGGAATCGGATTTTCTTGGAAGCGACTACGCTCAGAAATCCCTAATTTATTGGAAGCGACTACGCTAAGAAATTCTTATTGTTTTCGTGGTAGCCTTTTACGCTATGAAACTAACCCTAATTTCTTGTTCTCTTTCAGGATGAGTAACCTAAACAAACTGGACTTCGCTCCATTGGGAACATCTGGCTCTGGATATCACAAGTAGGTTTGTGATGTTCGCCAGCATCTCAAGGCCGATGGAATCCTGGATACGATTCTCGAGTCTAGGCAGGACGTGCTAACTGTTGAGCAAGCTCAAGCTTTGGAAGCAAATAGAGCAGCCTTATAGGAAAATAAGGCTAAAGCCATCATCCTAATGATTCATCATATGGATGATTCGCACTAGTACAAGTATATGAATGAAGAAGACCCCAGAAGGTTGTGGGTCTTACTCGAAAAAAGATTTGGCAACGTCCGTGACTCCGTGCTTCCTGAACTAGAAGTGAGATGACATAGCCTCTGCTTCTGTGATTTCAAGTCAGTTATTGACTACAACTCGGAAGCTCTTCGCATTAAATCCTTAATGGAATTCTGTGGAAAAGATATCACAGATGCGATGTTGATTGAGAGGACTCTCTCTACTTCCCCGTCTTTGCTTTGATGGTTGCAAAGAACTATCGAATCGATGTTACTGCAAGACGGATAACATGGTTTCATGAGCTTATTGGAGTTATTAATGTCGCTGAAAGACATGACAACATCCTTGTGAAGAACTATAATTCTAGACCCATGGGAACAAAGCATATCCCAAAATCCAATTATAGTGGCGCTCCTAAGGGAGGGCGCCAAGAGTGAAACCCTAAATTTAGGGACAATTCTGGACTTTCTGGTCTATATTATCGCTCTAATGAGGAAGGTAACCACCAAAATAGGTGAATACGGAACCGAAAAAGTCAACATGGAAAGAGAGAGAGAGGCAACGCCTCTGGCCACCAACACTAAGAGCCATCCTAATGACGCTTTGAAAGCGCCTCAATCAATGGAGTCTGAGCACAGAGATGTATGTTCTCGATGTGGAGTATCCGGTCATTGGGCACACATTTGTAGAGCTCGTGAAGAAATTGTCGCCGCCTACAAAGCATGTTATGAAGCAAGAGAAGCTCACAATGTGGAACAAGAAGATCAAGATGATAATCTAGAGTGAAGGGTTAAACACTACAAATCTGGCTGAGATCAATAGATCGCCAATTCTGTTTAAGTCTTTATTTTTCTAAGAGATGTAATAGGCAATCGCTATATTATTTTTGTAATAAATGCCTATGGTTTAGTCTTTCTTCAAAGTAGGCTCACCCAAAGTAACTGTGATGTCTAGGAAGGTTCTGAGATTAGTGGTACTTAAGCGAGCCTTACTCCACCGACATCTCTCTACTTACCTGGTCACATTTATTTTGGAATTACCGAAAGAAGTTAGACGACTACAATTGTTTTGCATTAGCTAGCATTTTGGATTAGATTTGCTTTGGTTAAAGAGACAATGATGTAACTCTATTGACTTATGAATACAATTTCAAGTTCTTTTCATTATGACTCCATTTCGATTCAGAGCATATGACTTTATGACTACGATGGCTGGACCATCAGTATTAATTCAAGGACATGGAATAGCCCAAGTTCCCCTTGCGAAATGGCACCTTGATTACTATCACAGAAACTCTATACACTCCTAGGGCAAATAGCACCTATGAGTAGCCAACAGATACCATGCGAATATGTATGTAGAGAACGGAAATGAGTTTCTTTGCAATACCTCTAATGATTGCGAACAAAGACGCATCTTAGAGAAGTTTATGTGTCTCTCTAGTAGACTCTATGTCACTATTCGAGCTATTAATCCAATAAAAGTTATGAGAGAAGATCTCTTGGATTTAGACACATATTGACTTTGTCACGACAGGATAGGTCATCCTAGTTATGAAATGATGATCCGTCTACAAAAGACTTCACATGGACATCCTTTCTCTCGAGCGAAACGATGCATGAATCAAAAGTTGATTCTTGGACTTAGCAAGACCGCAACAACCGTAGCCTCTGGCGCCGCAGCTGTCTTGGGCTGCCATAGGGCCGCCAACATCCCTTTTGATAACGCCAACCATGAGCATGACGCCATGGTTGTTCCTCTCAATGGCCATGATGCCATAAATACTAATTCGTATGGCTCCAACGCCATAATGGGAGATGTAGTCACACATTTTGCTTCTAATAGCGCTATAGACGCTCAGACCCAACCAAAATCCTCATTGGTTGCTTCCAAGGCCTCTCGCTCATTTTGAAAAGCCTGTTCATTCGGGAAATTAGGACTGGGACCGTCCTATGCAAAGGATATGAAAATACTCATTATGTTCTTACATCGAATCCGTGGGGATTCTGTGGACTGATTCAACCAACTTGCGGACATTTAAATATCTCATGATGTTGGTTGACATGCAAACACGCTGGTCACGTGTTGTGCCATTGTCCACTTGTAAATGCTGCTTCTGCTACACTCCTAGAAAATACCATATGACAACGGGCTCTCTCCCCGGATCATCCTATTCCGTCAATTGGATTTGACGATGCTAGAGAGTTTACATCGAAGACTTTTGATGGATATTGCAATGGGATTGATGTTGGACATCACATTCTCATGAACACACCCAAATGGTTTCGCCCAACATCACATTCTCATGAACACACCCAAATGGTTTCGCGGAAAAGACTACGATGGTAGTTAAGACAGTGGTAATGCCCACCAATCTCCCAATATCCACTTGGGGTGATGCAATATCGCATGCAGCTATGCTAATTCATCTACGACCTACCACCACTCAATCTATGTGTTACAGCTAGTGACTGGGTACAAGTATTTTGTACTTACGCACATTTGAGTGAGTCATTTATGTGCCAATTGCGCCGCCATAGCGCACTATAATAGGTCCTTACAGACGAATGAGAAAATTGGATTTGAGAATCCAACCATCATCCGCTACTTAATGCCCTTGCTAGGCGATCTCCTTATCACTAGATTTGCTGGTTGTCACTCTTCTGAGACAGTCTTCCCGTCGTTTGGGGGAGATAAGAACATTGATGTTCAGCAGAAAAGACAGGAATTGTCGTGGTCTGTCCCCACTATGTCTCATCTCGATCCCTATTAAAGTGATGAGATCACACATATCTGCTGCAAACATGCCTGCCAGGATGGACGTCCTTACGAGAGGACGTAGCGCTACCCTACAAGGAGGTAGGTATAGCGCCAACGCCAAAGAGAGTGGCACTTTGGCTTTACTGGCCATAGCCCTAGCTAGGATGCATGGGAGGCCCGTGGGTTCGAAGGATACTTTGGCACAACTTAATCCTTGGATCATCAAGACTCAAAATCCATCTCATAAGTATCTTCTGGATTATGGTTATCGTTGGGGGACGCCTCAACGTCAGAACCCATTCCTGAGAATATAGAGTTCTATGAAACCTACACTAATGTACATGAGATGTGGGATAGAAACTCCATCAAAATTGATGATATAGTCACGCATTTCATTGCGCATGAGTTTGTTGAGTCTGATGATATCGAACCACGCTTCGTTGATGAATGAATACCAACGTAGAGAAATTTGGCCTAAATGGAAAGATGCGATCCGGGTTAAGTTGGATTCTCTAACGAAGAGGAAGGCTTTTGAGCCAGTGATGCCAACACCTCCTATCATAAAACCTATTAACTAATGAGTCTTCGTTAGAAAGCATGTTAAGAAAAAGAGATTTTAATCTCGCCTTATAGCGCAAGGCTTCTCACAAAAACGCACTGGAATCGACTACGATGAGACATATTCTCCTCGTAATGGATGTCATTGCACTCCATACCCTGTCAGTTTGGTAGTTTCCAAATAACTGACCATGCAGCTTACAAATGTGGTCACTACGTATCTATAAGGGGATCAACAGAATATACATGAAGGTTCATGGTGAACTTCATCTACCCAAGTCAAGTGGCTCTAGACCACGGAGCGTGTTTACAATAAGGTTGAAACGCTCACTAAAGTGACTATTTGATTGGGAAGGGATATGCCCGCGTGTTTCCATAACAAGTTTCGGATTCTATCGCTATTCATGTTGGACATGACCTTCATTGGAAGCTCTTAAAGAGTTAAAGGAAACCGCTGAACACTTGAAATCCGAGTTTGAGATGAAAGATTTTGGGAGAACACGATTATGTCTCAGTTTGGAACTTGAGCATCGTGTCGATGGATGCTTAGGCATTTTGACAAGGTCAAGCCTTCAAGCACCCCCATAATCGTCTGTAGTCTTGATCCTGAAAGGATCCTCTTCGTCCAAAGGATGATGGCAAAGATGTGCTAGAGGCAAAAGTGCCCCACTTAAGTGCAATACGTGCATTATTATACTTAGCTCAATGCACAAGACCGGACATCTCATATGTTGTGAACTTGTTAGCTAGGTATAGCTCTGCGCCAACGCAACGCTATTGGAGTGGTGTAAAAGATATCTTTCGATACTTGAGATGTACGATCGATATGGGCTTGTTCTATCCCTACAGAGAGATGATGGATTTTGAACTATCACGCACCAGAAACGCCTCCAACGCTGGCTTGCGTTTCCTATCCCCACCCCAAAACAACATGTATTTGGAAGGTTTTGCTGATATTGGGTATCTCTCTGACCCACACAAAGGTCATTCCCAAACTGGTTAAGTGTTCACCATAGGTAAAGACCGTGATATCTTGGAGGTCTACAGAACAGACCATAGTCACTATATCTTCAAACAATACAGAGATTATTACTCTTCATGAAGTGGTTTGTGAATGTATATGGATTGGGTCTATAATTATGCATGTTCGAACAGTTGTGGTTTGAAATCTACCACATATGAGCCTACAAGCATTTAGGATAATGCTGCTTGTTTTGAACAAATGAGGCAAGGCTACATCAAAAGCGACAACACCAAGCATAATCAGTAACAACAAACTCTCTTCAAGATCAAAGTGAACTAGGTTCAATCTGAGGACAGTGCGGCAGGCTTGCTCACTAAGTCATTGCCTAAATTCCATTTTCGAGAAACATGTTGGTAGCATCGTTTGCGGAAGTTATCCGAATCCCCATGATCGTAATCATCAGGGGGAGATGTCTACATGTATGGTCTTGAAACATGAAGGATGTGTTGTGCTCTTTTTCCCCTTCGACCGAGGTTATTTTTGTCCCACTGGGTTTTTGTTACTCAGCAAAGTTTTTAATGGGGCAACGAGAGAAGCACCACGTTTGGGTGACACAAGGGGGAGTGTTCAAGGAAATCTAAATTATGTGTCTGGCCCAAACTTTAGGTTACTTGACCTAGTGGTAATAGGGTTATAGAAGGATTTAGAATCCTATTCAATGTAGAATTACTTTCCTTGTATGTTCAAATTCTATGCATTGTAATCCTCTATATAAAGAGGCCCCTATTATCAATGAGAATATACAACATTTCTCTCTCAATTCCGTTTCTTTAAAACACAAACTTCGTATTTATAGTTTCTTAAATGATAGATTAAATCATTAAACAAAACAAAGCTCGTTTCCTTATTTCTCTCTCTTTCTCTCTCTCCAGTCTCTTCTATCTTCTTCTTCGACGTTCTTCTTCACAAACCTATGGCTTTGCTCAAGTTATGCTTCATCTTCTCATCTTTTTTTTTCTTTCTCCATAATCCCCATCAAATGATTCAAATCATCATCATATCAACATCAGATTCATCATCAAATCCTCATCTAATTAGTAATCAGCATATCTTCCATTATCAAATCAACATCATCTGATCATCCTCATCTCCAACATCATGAATCTCCGTGAAGGAGGAACAATAATAGTCTCAAAATCATCAGATTTCAGACATAAATCTCCGGCTGCAAATCCATTCAAAACCTAACTATGCCAACCGAAATCTTGGCTTGCCGACAGTCAGTATACCAACTATGTCGGATCGGCAGTGGTTTGAAAATCTTGATACCAACGGAGGTCGGTTAAGCAGTGGTTTAGAGAAAAATAGATCGGTTTAGTACCGAATCCAGCCCTATCACTTACAATTAGGATGCCCCTGTTGTTCAGGAGTGGATGATTACACAACTGGCTTTTCTAGAGTCTCTTTGGCATTTGTAATTTGGAGGTAATAAATGTTCGTGCTTGACGGTGTTAATTGGGATCTGATATCATAGACAATGTCATTCATCTACATTTATTAATAAAGTTTGTCTGCTCTCACCAAGTATAATGTGAAATTAAGACTTGCAAATACCTATGTGACATGTTACATACATATATGATTTGTCACTACGAGCTAGTGTAGTGTAACTCTTTCTACTATATTTTTGCCATCTAATCCTTTGCTATAAAAGCTTTGAAGGAACTCTGGCACAGTGAATCCTCGATAAAGGGCTGGCTTCTCTGCTGATAATAATTCTGGAAGTGGCCCAAATTCATCCGACTCTTTCCAACCCCCCAGGTTATTAAAAATCAATACTGAAATTCTTGGTTCCTTCGATGAGTTTGCCAATACTCGATGCTCCACGCTTTGATACTCCCCATTTGATATGATCTGCCCAGAAAAGATATTTACATATATAGGTTAGGTCATCTAGCTCAAAAAATGAAGATTTTCATCTTCAATAATTAAACCAAAAATGCTATTTGAGGGGCTATAGGGCCAAGAACTGGGCTAAAAGTGGTTATTTGTATAGCCTTTGGGCTATTTTTTCATAGGATCCACATTGATGGCCCAAATAAATTAAATGAATATGACTAAACAGATCAATGACTGAGATTGAAGCAAATATGAAGTTAGGTGATGTTAGCGTGATGATGTCAGCTAGTTGTTACAAAAAAGTATCTGTTGTTTTTTTTTCTATTTTGAAAAATGTAATGATAGTTTTAAAAAATCATAATAATAAAAGTAAGATTCTATAAATACATGTATCACCTCATTTTCATATCTCACGTTCTTTCATATTTATGTTCTACCTCCTCACTCCCATATTGACATGTTGTATTATAAAATCATATTAAAAAAATTAATATTTTTTTATCAGATAAACAACTCAAATGCTACAACTAGTCTTTCGTGAGTCAAACTCACAATCTCCCACTTATGAAGAGGAGACTATGCCACTAGACCAAATAATACTGGAAAAAATTAATAAGATTTGATAAGAGAAATAATTATATAAGAATAGAAATAATAGCATAAGTATAAAATACTATATATTTGAAAAACAATAAAAAAAAACTTGATATTTAAACTTATAACCCTTATTATTTGCATGAATAATGATTATCGGGAACTAAAATTTAGCCCGTGGGTTATTTTAGCCTCCACAGCTAGAGATGACCTTACTGGAGTTTTATAATAAGAGCTTTTACTCGGCAGTCAGTAATACTTAAATAGTTATGTTGGAAGTAAATGAATGGAACCTGTATGAAGTCACCAATATTAACGGTCAATGCCCCAGGCAAGGGCTTAACATCCAACCACTCACTCCCTTGCTTAACTTGCAACCCTCCGACCTGGTTCTGCAGCAATACTGTCAAACCGGCATCAGTATGAGATTTGATTCCCACCGTCAGATCTGGTTGCGGACAGTAGGGATAACAGTGCCCCAAAAATAATCTAGATTTCATAAAACCCAACTCCTTGAACTTCCCAGGTTCCAAACCAAGACCTTCAGCCAACAACTCAAATAATGTCGCGGCTACCTTGGCTGCATGAAAATCCCATGCAATCACCTCCTTACGGCAAACCTCTGGCATGTCATCCTCCACCTTCATCTCCTCCGGTGCCGTAAACACCTGATTTACCAATAATGAGGAATCTAAATCAGGAGGGCACCTTAGTTCATTTAACAGATATGTATATACACACACACATGAAAATTTATATTATTCATATAATAAATTACGTACTTATATCATTAATATCTGTATACACACACAGAGAGTTCGTCTCAGGAACAGACGTCCGTTCCTAAGCTTAGGTATGGATTTCCAGTTTTTGGCCACTTTTCAATCACATATTCAAATGATCACATCTTAACCATTCAATTTTTAAGTCCTAATGTACAGATCATCTCTGCAAAATTTCAGCCAAATTGATGATCTTTAAGACATTCAAAACTACAATTTACAACAATGTACATGAACGGTTTCAGTTCGACAGATTCGATTTGTTCATGTAAATTGCAGTTTTGGATGTTTTAACGAACATCAATTTGACTGAAATTTGCAGAAGTGATCTATACATTAGGACCTAAAAACTGAACGGTTAAGATGTGAATATATGATCGAAAAGTTGTCAAAAACTGAAATCCGTTCCTGAAAAAAATCATATATATATTCACACATAAAAATTTATATTGTTCATATAATAAATTACTTACGTATATCATTAATCTCATACTGTTCTCTATATCTCAATTTTTTTCAAGCTGGAATCAGCTACTAAAGCTCATGAAATTAGAGACAGAAAGTTGATGCGTGGCAGCATGCAATGGAATACCGCTACAAATTTAACGAAGAATGAAAAAACAAATGAAATAAGAAGAACATAACCCCCTCGAGACTTTGGGGCACCAGCCTTGCACCTGAATGGAATCATGCCAGGTGGCCGCCTTACTCCGGTACAAGTCATTGTTGCTAGTGTACATGACACCGTGGTGCTCTTGGCGTCTGTAGTGTTTGGATTTTATCTCGTGAGGTTGTTCATAGAAGGCTGTTATGCTTCGGATTGTCTCATCGAGGACTGATGCCGGTATTCCGTGGTTGATGACTTGGAAGAATCCCCACGTGGCGGCAGCGTCTTTGATTTGTCGAATGATTTTGGGACGGTGAGTGGGGGAATCGAGGTTGGCCAAGTCGAGTAGGGGGATGGAGGTAGTGTTGGTGCTAGAGTTAAAGTTATTACAAGGAAGAGTTTCAGGTGGGTGTATGAAGAAGCGAGGAATAGAAGTGATGCCAGAGTCGGAAAGACCCTTTACTCCCATCTTTGATTCGTCGAACTCTTTAACTTCTTTGAGCCGATCATATTCGGAATTGGAAGTAGCACAATTAACTGCCATGTTCTTGATCGATCAGCTTACTTAGTTTCAGTCTTTACTGTGATCGAACAGTGGTTTAGTGCTGTTGTTCATGTGTGTGTGTGTGTCTATATATATAGTTAGCCGACTTGGTAAAAGCAAGGAATATATATTTGTGTGTGTATCATATATAGAGGACGGACCTTGCTTGCTTTGGATCGTTTCTTACAACTTTAGCTAGCCGACTTGGTAAAAGCAAGGAATATTAGGTTAGGACGTTAGGTCAAGATTCTCATAATGATTAATTATAGATTACGGAGAATATCACAAATGGTCACTGAACTTTGAATTGTTCGAAACTTTGGTCATTGATTTTTTAAATACATCACTTTAGTCACTTAAGTTTAACTCCGTCATTCACTTTAGTCATTACCGTTAAATATTTCGTTACACACGGTTAATGTTGAGGGTATTTTGGCCAAATCACCCAAAAACAAACTTGTTCATTTACTTTTTTTTTTTTTAGACAAATGTTATAGATTTTTTTTTTTTCCAATTGATGTGTAAGACGATCACCAGAAGTCCTCAATATACATTAGAAGTTGTTAATGCTCAGAATACCGCTACAAGGTGTCGGCTTTCGATAATGTGGACACTTAATCCAATCTTTCGATGTGTTGTGAGTTCGCAAAGTCCCGCTATCTATCAAGAGAAATAAAACGATGTCAAGAGAGGAGACCACGGTTGGCGGTCTTAGCTCTTTCGATGCTAAAGTAAGACAATGTATTTATGCTGATAGAATAGCGGTTGGTTGCTATTAAATGCGTAATGAATGAAGAGAGAGAAGTAGACCTTTTATAGGTGGAATAGTGAGTCACCTCAATCTTGTTTTCGATGTGGGACTGATATGCTTCAGTCTAATGACTTTTGGTCCTTTTTATAAGGATGATTTGGGTGGCGCGTGTTGGTGCGTCGAGGCGTGTTTCGGCCTAGAATTGGTTTGTGGGTGAAGGTTGGCTTACTGTGTTCCCAGAGGTCACACCGTTAAAGTCAATTCGACAAAATGAGGTGGTCTGGTATGACTGCTGATTACGGTCGGCAGATACCATATATGTACAGAAGTCCTTTGACCTAACCAATTGTTTATGGTCTTTTTTCCAATGAACTCGTAGTCCAGTAGCATCCAAGAAATTTGGTCTTTTTCCCAATTGAATTCACAACAATTACTCGGCTTCTTTTGAATATGTTTTATCTTCTAAAATTCATAACGAAACTCTTTCACATCTTCATCAAGCTCTCTTTCTTCGATCTCCGATTGTTCTTGGCCAGAGCTTGCCAGAGTCTCTAGTTCGAGACAGAAGAAATCCAAATACGACGAAGAGAAGAAGAGGATGAAACTTTACAAAAAGTAGAAGAAGAAATCTAAATTCAATTGAACCTGCACAACCCATCAAATTACTACCAATTAAAGGCGTGAACAATACAAACACAACCCAATCTTAATAAACATGAAAATCTTGTTCTTCTCCTCGTCCATATCGAATTTGTTAAGACTGGGTATTTGTGATGAATGGAGATGGAAGTGAGATATGATACTTCTCCTCATCTATTTAATAATTTAATACAATTTATAGGAAAATTTTAACTTAGATGCCAATATCCTCAAAATATGCATTATTTGCAAGATTATAACAGAATATTTAACAGTAGTGATTAATGTATAAGACGATGTAAAAGATGAGTGATTAAAGTGATATTTTTAGAAAGTCAGTGACCAAAGTGTCAAATATGTCAAAGTTCAGTAACCATTTGTAATATTTTCTTTACTTACTATGATAATCACAGATTTAAATTATTAATTTAAAGAATTACATGCAATCATTGTAATTATCAATTTAAAGAAGTGCTTGTCATCGTCAATTTGAAAAAGTACATGTCATCGTTGTAGTCACTTATTAAAGAAGTGCATGTTATCATTCATTTAAAGAATTACATGTCATCATTGTCGTAATTTTTTAATTTTTATGTCCATATATAGGCTATGCGGCCGAATATCCTCGATAGTGAATATTTTGGTAACCGTTTACTTTGTCTCTAATCGTCAATAAGTTATATCATATATAGCTGATTTCATTGATATGCATGCACCTTCAACAATCCTTCAAATTGATTTTATAATAAGGCAGTCTATTTGTCTCAGAAAAGAATATGCACCTATTTGCATCTAGTGCCGGGCAGCCGGCCTTCAGCTTTCTTCAAAGGAGAAAACATTATTGAATATAATAGACCCGATCTAAGAACATAATATAATAATTTATATATATTTTTTTTGATTGGGGGGTCAGCGTTAGTAAGTTAACGACATACACACTCATGCATGGTATCTCAGCCGAAGCCAGACTAATCCACTACACGCCTATGAGAAAAATTACACCACAAGCTGACCACAAGGTGTAGGAGAGGGGATTCAAACCCGGGTGTGGGGTTCCACAATTTTAAAGAAGAGAAGTTGTCAACCAAAACATTTTTTACGTAAATACCTCTTATATATTAAAATACTATAAAAAAGGAATTAATTAGAAATGGTAAATAAGTAAAATTGTAAAACCACAAATAACAGAAAATTAAAAAATTAAAAAAGGAAAATACAAGCATAACCACCCATCTTAATTATTTAGACAACTTCCCTTAATTCCACACGCATAAGATGTGTAGAAATTTCTTATACGTATATGCAGAAGCAGGGACGAAGCCAGAGATCACAAATGAGGGGGGCCAATATAAGATGGATAAAAAAAATATTAAAAAATATTAAAAAAACACTTAATAATGAAACACAGTGTAGGAAGGCGTTCTCCAAATACCAAGGTGCAACCGGCATGCTCCAAATATTCTTCTACCCATGCTTCTGCTTCTAAAATCCAAGAATTTTTTATCATTTACTATTATTCCAAACTAACCAATCAAAAGATAGGTGAGATCAATTATATTTTCATGTGAAGCCAATCACATGGAGAACTAGGGGGTGCCAATATTAATAATTGTGTGTGTAGAAACTCAAGTCAATTAGATTGCAAGCAACAATTACTTCTGCAGTCAAAAAGTTAAGGGGTGCCATGGCCCCTTCAGGCCTTTGAGTAGCTCCGTCCCTGTGCAGAAGAATTAGGTATTAGATGGACAATATAGGCATTCTTCATTTTGTAAGCAGCTTTAAGGCTTTAAGCTGAAAACCTAGGGAGAGGGAGAGCTGCACACCCCACATCCCGATCTAGAATCTATTTTCTTTAGTCTATGGGCGACACAGTCTTTCTACTGGCGAGAGACATGGTTCAACCATCTTTTCTGAAAAATTATGTATCGATGATTTCGACTGGGGTTATGAAGTAATCCTTGGTGATGTCGTGTCTATGCAATTACTAATGACAATGAATCAAAGAGATCTTGGTTATTCTGACGACTATTGGCGCTGTTGAGATTGACCCAAGTATCTATCTATAAGATGGTACGCGCATGATGTCTAATTTCGTTTTAATTGATGTTTGACACCAATAGAAATTTGATTATGGATAGAGTGAAATGTTTTAATCTTACTCACTCTAAATTTGGAATAACATAATTGTTGTAAAAGTAAAATGAGAATTGGAATTTGTCTACTCATTTCATTTCATAGCCCTTTTATATATGGAAGGAATTAAAACGGAAATATCAATTACAATGATGATATTAAATGTTGATTGATCCGTAATCGATGCTGATTGATAGGTAATCACTGATCCCTTGATTCTCTTTTCGTCAGTTACTTTGACGAAGGCACATAATGTTATTTTCTTTGAACACTCCCCCTTGTGCCAAGTCAAAAACAAAATGGTGCATGAGTTGTTGCTTCACTAAAAACCTTGCCAAGTAACAAAAAAAACCCTGTGGGACAAAAAATACACCTTAGTCGAAGGAAAAGAGCACAATGCACCTTCTACATTTGAGGATGACATGTGTGTGTTAGACTCCCCCTGACGTCTACACCTCCCCCTGATACTTACATTAATCAAGGGAGCTTGGAAAGTCTTCACATTCCTATGTTTTTCACATGTTTCTCAAATGTGGCATTAGGCAATGATTTGGTGAACAAATCTGCCACATTCTCCTCAAACCTTACTTGATTCACTTGAATCTTGTGGAGGGCCTGTTGTTGCTAATTGTAGAAAAACTTTGGCGATATATGTTTTGTATTATCACCCTTGATATATCCTAACTTTATCTGTTCGATGCAAGCTGCATTATCTTCATAAATGTACTTAGGCTCTTCAGTGGTAGAACTCAAACCACTAGTTCCTTGAATATGTGTAATGATAACTCTTAACCATATATTCTCACGAACCGCCTCATGTAGAGCAATGCTCTCTTAGTGGTTCGAGAAGGTAGCCACAAGGGTTTGCTTGGATGATCTCCAAGATATCGCTTTGGTCCCAATGGTAAATACATAACCAGTTTGGAACGATCTTTATGTGGGTTAGAGAGATACCCAGCATCAGCAAAACCAACCAAAACGTCATTTGGCTTTTCTGTGTAGTGAGTGGCACTTTTGCCATCAATATTTCCTTTAGGGATTGTAGTTCCATCTGCTATCCTTTTTCTCTCTCTGTAGGGAAAGAACAGTCTCAAGTCAATGGTTCCTTTTAGGTATCGGAAAATGTTCTTGATACCATTCCAGTGGCGCTGCGTTGGCGCTGAGCTAAATCTAGCTAACAAGTTCACTGAGAATGCAATTTCTAGTCGAGTACATTAGGTTAAGTACAATAATGCCCATATTGAACTTAGATAGGGAATTTCAACTCCCAACACCTCTTCGTCATCTTCCTTTGGACCAAATTGATCTTTCTTTGCATCCAAACTTCGACTGATCATGGGAGTGCTAGCAGGATGTGCTTTGTCCATGTTAAATTGCTTGAGCATCTTTTGGACATACGCAGACTAGTGGATTAGTATTCCACAAACTCGATGTTCTAGTCCAGGGCCTAAACAGAATCGAGTTTTTCCAAGATCATTCATCTTAAATTCTTATTTCAAGTAGCTCGCGATTTCTCTTATTTCATCAAGAGTACCTATTATGTTCATATCATCGACATATACAGCTACAATTGCAAATCTGGAACTTGTTTTCTTTATAAATATGCAGGGGCACAATTCATCGTTCTTATATCCATTCCCAATCAAGTAGTCACTTAGATGGGTATACCACATCCGTCCAAATTATTTCAATCCGTAAAGTGAGCGTTTCAACCTAATTGCAAACGCACTTCGTTGTTTAGAGTCACTTAACTTAAGTAACGTAAAGCCATCATGCACTTTCGTATACATACATATATATATATATATATATATATATATATGAATCAAGATACCCACAGAGATATGCAGTAACCACATCCATGAGCTGCATTTCCAGTCATTCGGAAACTACTAAGCTAACTAAGTAGCGGAACGTTATAATGTGCATTACGGGAGAGTATGTCTCCTCGTAGTCAATTCCAGGGCGTTGTAGGAAACCTTGTGCCACAAGGCAAGTCTGGTACCTTAGGACTTCATTCTTCTCATTAAGCTTTCTGACAAAGACCCATTTATGTTCTAGAAGCTTTACACTTGGCAGGGTTAGCACTACCAGGCCAAATACCTGTCTCTTTGCCAAAGAATCTAATTCTGCCTAGATCGCTTCTTTCTATTTAGGCCAATCAGAGACCTGCAGGTATGTTGAAGTCATTACCTATTCCCATGTGGAAATGAGAGTAGATCTCAATGGATTTTGTAACTGGACTACCTAGGTCCAAAAGGAATCACAATGCAGTTTGGGTGATCGTGGACTATTTGACGAAGTCGGCGCACTTTCTTCCTGTGTTAATGACGTATTCGGTTGAAACATTATACAACCTTTACATCGAGGTAATTGTGAGATTTCATGGAGTGCCTGTGTCGATCGTTTCTGATTGTGATGCTTGGTTTACTTCAAAATTTTGGAGCGTTTTCCAAAAGGCCATGGGAACGGAATTGGACATGAGTACAACATTCCACCCTCAGACTGATGGGCAGACTGAGCGAGTGAACCAAGTGATGGAAGATATGTTGAGAGCCTGTGTGTTGGACTTCAAGGGAAGTTTGGAGGATCATCTACTATTGATTGAATTCTCTTACAACAATAGTTATCACTCTAGTATTGGCATGGCACCATATGAGGCTCTATATGGTAGGCCATGTAGGTCTCTTATCTGTTGGGCAGAAGTAAGAGATAAGATATTATTGGGTCCTGAGAATGTCCGGGAAACTACTAACAAGATTTTAGTTATCAGGGACAAGATTCGGACCACACAGAGTAGACAGGAGAGTTATGCGGATCTGAAAAGAAGACAGACCAAGTTTAAAGAGGGTGATCATGTGTTCTTGAAAGTCCCACTCATGAAAGGTGTGGTGAGATTTGGTAAGAAAGGGAAGTTATCACCGAGTTTGTTGGACCTTTTGAAATCCTGGAAAGGGTAGGAGATTTGGCTTATAGGCTTGCCTTACCTCCTAGTATGTCTGGTGTGCATAATGTGTTCCATGTGTCTATGTTGAAGAAGCATGTCCAGGATAAGTCACATGTGATCTATTACGGTACGATTGAAGTACATGAGGATACTACCTTTGTTGTTGAGCCAGTTCGTATTTTGGATAGGTCAACAAAGCAACTTCGAAGGAAGGAAGTTGGCTTGGTCAAGGTATTGTGGAGTCACCATGATGAGGGCGATGCTTCTTGAGAGCTGGAGTCAGAGATGAGAGCGAAGTATCCACAGTTGTTTGTTGATCAGTGATTGTGAATTTCGGGACAAAATTCCTTTAAGGGTAGACTGTGATGACCTGGATTTTCATTATGTAATTTAAATAATTAATAATGGACCAGTTGTACTAATAATTATTGTACTTTATTCGTAGGTTGTAGGTGAAGTGGAATGGTTTTTGTACGTATAATTATTCGAATCTCACAGTTTAGGGGGGTCGTGTGAAGTTTTACTTTTTATATATTGGGATTCTCGGAAAGCTTCATTCACGAAAGCTGTAGAGCGCGTCGATACGAGTTCGTAGACATGTAGAACGCGTAAATCAGAGCTTATATGAGAAAGTTATGGCTATCGGAAGAACCTTCCATTTTAGTATAAATATGGAATTTCCGGAAATTATTTTCATTTTTTCACTTTCCTTTTCCGGAAACCAACTCTTCACTCTCTCTTCTCTTTCGACTGATACCTTTAGTATCTGAGTTTCTCACTGACCCGACCCGAACCCGGTATTCCGACCCAGTCAAAACTTCATTTTTCGGTGACCTCTAATGGTGAAACCTGCACAAATCGACTCGCCTCTGCCTTGTGGTCGTCTCTGTGGCAGTCTCTAACGACGATTCACGGCAGAGGAGGTGTAGCAAGGCAGCGACTTTTGGAGGAATCTGACCCGATCGGTTCTCGGATCTCCGACGTCGGTGGGGCTTCAAGTTTCCTTCTTTGGCTTCGTGGGAGCCTTCTGGATCGATCTATGGTGTTGGTTTGGGTAGATTTACGTTGAAATCGGGTCAACTAGGATTGAGTAAAAATTCAAACTTATGAGGTAGTTTCGATCCTTTATGCTTGTTTTCTGACTTCGAGCTAGTTATGAAAATTCACAAGCATGCTTAGATGAAACTTTTTGATGTTGGGAGTTTTGGGAAATAATGAGTTTTGGCCTGCGGCAGTACGCCACTGCCTGTGGTGAAGTTTCTGATGTGTTCTGGCCATCTAGGGAACTGTTTCTAGTATTATATATGTTCTACTCGTTGATATGAGCGTTTCGATATATAATATGCAAATTTTGGAGTTCGTATGGATTTGTTATGATTTTTACCGTTTCATGCGAGTGAATTTATTCAAATCCGTGAGGATTTAAGCATTGGATCGACTTGTGGTTTGGACACATCAATCGTGGGAGTGTTCCGGAGACTTTGGGAGGTCTTGGAAGTGGTTTCGCCTCAATTTGGCGTTACCTTGAGATTTTGGTTCGGTTTTGGGATTCAGACTTTATTAAATTGTGATTCATTAACTGAATCAGAGCTGAAATTCCTTAGGTACGTGACGAAGTATTCTTTGGACTGCTATTTTGGGTGGTTTGGCTGCTTTGTTCTGTATTGAAGACGCAACGGGAGTTTCAAAGTGAGTAATCTCACAAGGTTCATTTATGAACGGATTTATTTATTATTTAGAGTTAATATATATATCATATTTGAACTATAGTTGGTACTAATAGTCAGTCGCTCATCATTCCTGAGCGAATGACTATGTTTATATATATTTACATGAAATATATATATTTTGGTGGATTGTGGATTGATGAAAACAATATGCATGAATTGATGCTTTTTATTGTTTGTGTTATGGCTTTCTGAAAACAATGATTATAGATTTGAAAACGTTGAGATTTGTGTAATGTTTTTGAAACCTGTGCGACTGCTTTAACATTTTGCTCCAAGGGACAGAGAGACCCGAGGAACGAAGGTCTATGACCTTGGGCAGAATATCAGGTAATCACGTCTTGGCCGGACGATGGTTACTAATTCAATTAGAGCTCTAGTCTGTCTGCCATTTAGGTAATTCATGGGGTGACGAGAACTGGTTATTGATAACTTATGAGATTACATGTTTTTAGGGAACAAGGTGTGAGTTGCTTCCTTATTAACGGTTTTTAGGGGGACCAGGTGCAAGTTGTTTTCCTTATTAACGATTTATAGAATTCAAGGTATCAGTTGTTTTCTGTGGTACGGTTATGGTATGATTGAAAGAAATCAAGGAGTGAGTTGCTTTCTATCTTATTCTTTGATAGAAACTAAGGAGTGAGTTGTTTTCTATATTGCGTGTTTTTAAGGATTATATTCCTTATTTTCTGGTGTGAGTTGTGTTAACTGTTTTGAGTTACTCATACATGCTTTCACAAGCTTACCAAGTTTGTTGTGTGACAACCCAGTGCACTATTCAAACGATGTAGGGGTTAATCCTGCAGGTCAGGATAATTGTGACAGAAGTTGGAATAGCACACTTGCAGCTTAACGGTAGGAAGCCAGTTTTGTGACTTTACTGTTATTTAGACTTCCGTTGTAGTAAGCTCTGAGGAGCATTTACGTTTTATTTTGTTGCTGACAATTTACTTCGTAAGTTTATGTAATATATGACTCTGTGGGCCGGTCAATATTGACATAGTACGTTCAGGGCGTTAATACATATGTTGTGTAAACAGAAAAAAGTCTTTCAAGAATTTTGGTATTGATGGCTGAAACATGTATAATTATGAGATTATATATCGATTTTTATTTATGTTAAAAATCAGGGGCGTGACATTGGTCTTGGCTGTTTCTGCCCGATAATTGGTCTGTAGCACTTGATTCAGTTTCTTCAACAGAATTATTGTCGTCATACTCACCAACATCTTCATAATTTTCTTCATATATGAGAGTTGGACTGTCTAAAATAAAAATAAAAAACAATCATAAATCCAGTATTTTCTACTGAAATCCATAAATAGAATCATTTACTAAAGGGAAAAAATTCAAACAGTACCCAATCTAAGGCCCACTCCGAATTTCTGTACCTATATTTTCGAAACTATCACAATAGTACCCAAAATAGCCAGTCAGATCCAATATTCATACCGGCCGTCTATGACGGCGTTAAACTGCATGCCATGTAGCATATTTGATGGATATTTGTGTCATTTACTTACCCAGCCCTGTTCCTGAGTCCCCTTTCTTTCTCCCTCTCTCTGTCTCTCTCTCTGAGCATGAACTCTATCGCTGTCTACAAATACTTAAGCTCCTCATCATATTCTCCTCGTCCCAAGCTACTTGAATCTCAATCGAATCCATACATTAACCAGCAATATCCCATCAGAAAAAAGAAAAAAGCAATGGTTCTAATGAGACCTTTATTGATGTTCTGTGTTCTTATCTCTCTGAGTTCTTCATTTATAGTAGCAGCTTCCAAGAGAACTCATTACTTCATATTTATGTTGATGATGCTAATCATGAACCAACTGGCTCAGAGAAAATTATGAATGGATCTATGGCTATATCAACTTGCATCTTAGAAAGGAATTGAAGTGGGTTCTTTTGGTGCTAGAATCTGGGTTACTAGAAGAAAATCCCATTAGCCTCTCAATCCAATCCATAAATTACATTCATTTGCACTGAACCCACTTGGATTTGCATGTCCACAAGTCTAAAGAGAAGAAGAGCAGGACTCCGATCTACCATTCTACCAGATTTCTTTGACCAACAAAAAAATCAACCAGATTTCATGAATCAAAACCCATCACCCAAATCCCAAAATCCAAACCCGAATTTTATAAAGATGCACAATAACCTTATAATCTGCTTCTGGTCTAAACCTTGAGCTTGAATCTGAACTCGTAGATCTTCTTAGATAGGTTTAGGGACAAGAACGTAAAGCAAACAAAGCCCGACCTAGAGCCCAGATTCAAGAACGTGTTCTTGGCGAAAGAAGGTAATAGCAGATTTTTGGGTTTTGAATTTCTCACTGACGACGCCAAACACGGGGAGGGAGATCATCGGAAGTCCATCCCAGATGGTAGAGACTTTATCGGGAATTTGGGGAAGAAGAAGAGATAGAGAAGAAGATTTTTTTTTTTTAAATTTTTTTTTGTGAGAATAAAAGCTCTCTAGCTTAAAAAATAGAGAGAGGAAAAAAAAGTTTGAGTAAAGACAAGAAGTGACCAAAATATCCCTTAAAATATGGCACATGTCACAAGAGTTGACGCCGTCATAGACAGCGTGTATGAAAATTGGGTAGGATTGAGAACTCTAGGTACTAATGTGATAGTTCTGAAAATTTTGGTATAGAAATTCGGAGTGGCCCTTAGGTTGAATACTATTTGTATTTTTTTCCTTTTTACTAAATAACAAAACAGGTGAAGGAGATTAAACACGTAATCTTTCCTCTTTGTTTCCAGTGCAAACTTTTGTCTCTGAAAGTGTGAAAAGTTCTTGTTATGTTAGTTTCTAGATTATAGGATTAAAGATCAAACTGCATTTTTCCAATATCAATGAGATTTTTAGAAGAAGGAAAGAAAAGGTGCGAGTTACACAGAAGTTAACCCAGATTTTTCATGTGATATATTCCAAGAGTAAAAAGTCCTTTGATTTTCATGATCAAGTAATTAACGTTTTTGTCTACTTAGTGATTTCTTTCATCCAAACAGTCGGACACCAGATATCAAAGGGCAACGTAGGCTATAGTTCAAGGGTCAATTAATGAAATTATTTTGGGAATCATCAAAATTTTCTAAAACCTAGGATCTCATTTTTATTCAATTGGATTTTCAGTTTTGGATCCAATGATTTATTTTATTAACATGTGATTTCAATATTTATTGGTTTAAATTCTAAGAACACCAAATGCAGAAATTCATATATCTAGAAGACAAATTGAAGCAGAAAATTAAGAGAAGTTACATGCAATAGAAGAAAGTATCCAAGAATGGTTTGACAATCTTTGGTGTGATATCAGTTGTGTTGCAGGTTCTGAAAAAAGAGCTGAATTTCGATATTTCAGCGGGCAAATAATAAATCATTAGCTTATTCAACTGAGAATTAGGTTATATTTGTTATTGATTTCTGGTATTGACATGTTATTAGGTTTGAGTAAGGTTTCATGAAATGGGAAAGCTGATCTGCATATTACAAACAGCCATATGAGATTGACACAGCAGGAAAAAAAAAAAATTCAAATTAGGGCAAAACCGTCACTTCGCTGTGCTATGAATAGTACCAGAGTGAACAACCAACAGAAAAAGGAGGACAGAACTGTCACTTTATTGTCCTATGAACAGTCCCCTAGTGAACAATAACTCATCTTTGGTACATGGTAAATGATTCTCCATCCTTCTTGGTTTATATCTGATGCATACATCATATAAACAGTTAAATGTACAATTTCTTTATTGATCATAGCTCGTTGAATTTCTAAAATATAAGCGCAAAGTTAGAGATAGTTCAATAATTGTTAGAAAAGTCAACACATATGCTTTAGTTAAATCAATAAGAAAATATATATTCAATCAACCCTTGGATACAATGAACACACTATTTGACAAGGTAATAATTATTTATTTTATTTTATTTTATAATTTTATTGAAAAGAAATTTAATGTTATGTTATGCTATGTTACAATCAATTAGGACCATTAAATACCTTTATATCCAAGGGCTAGATTAAGTACAAAAAACTGTGCTCTATTGATCTAGGACCTCTTGATTTATATAAGATGCATGCATCATATATATAAAAGTTATCTGGATAATTCTTTTATTGATCATAGCTCGTTGAATTTCTAGAAGATGAGCGCAGAGAGATCGTCCAATTAATAGTTGTTAGAAAACTCAATATTGTATGTGTTTACATAGGTAAACATTAAGCATAATTAGCTATAATGAGTCACGCTCACACTACCGCCAGCAGCACCAACGATTATCAATGATGTGACCTACGAAAATACCGCCAGACAGGCTATCGACTGAACCCCGGCTCACCCTCGGATTACCGCTGACACGCCGCCATGCGCCGTCCCAAGATAGCATTAGAAGCTGGGAACTGAAGCATATCAGTCCCACATTGAAAACATGGAAGAGGTCAGCCTCTTTCCTACCTATAAAATTTTTTCTCCTCTCTCCTCGTTAATTACGCATTTACTACTTATCTACTATTATCCTGTCAACATAAATACATTGACTAACTTAGGTGTTGGAGAAAAGAAGACCGCCCACCGCGGTCTCCCTTTGACGCCCTTTGTATTTCATTTGACAGGTAACGGAAGCAACAAGAGCATCCTAAGTAGCGGTTCGCCCACCAGACCAGTGTTAACCAAGGTTCAGCTACCGCTGAATTCTTAGACATTAACATTTGCGCCATCTGTGGGATCCTTTGAACAAACGGTCATCTCGTCACAACAACCACCATGACTAACGGTAGCGGGGGAAACGCTGAAGAGCAAGCGGATCATTCCGTCAATCCCCAACCTACCAACCCCGCGGCTGACGTCAACCCAACTGTTAACGTCAATCGTGCACTATTCATCACATCGATCAACCCTATCATTGAACCCCAGATCCTACAAACTGAAACCACAGCGGAGGGTCATCCAGGCAGCAGCCGCCTACCTCCGGGCCAGGACCTCGCTGCTATATACGAGCTGGTATTAGTGGATCTCCACAAGGCCAATAGCGAGTGTGAACAAGAGTGCAAGGAAAAGGCCGAGGCCCAGAAACAGGTGGCCACACTGATGTCCAGGTTCAACTAGCTGAAGAGGGCGTTAGAGGCAAATGTTAATCCTATGAAAAGTGAGCAATCGCAAAGCACCAGGCATAGTCGACCCAACACCGGAAGATTGGTATAGGCAGCGACCTTGCAGATACAGGTACCACTGAACCCACCAGAGCTATTGGGAATGGGTCCACCATCCCCACCCCAACTTATAGAGTAAGAAGTGGAGTCACAACCGCGTACCAACTGCTTCGCCACAACAGCCAGAACCAAGGGCAATCCACTTGCCCCCAGGCGGGAACTGGCCCAGCATGACCTCCAGGCAGGGCTTGCTGGCCACCCAACCTCCTTGATTCTAGAAAGAATGCAGCAGCTGGAGCAAACGCTAATCAGGACAGAGGCAGGTGCCCAGTGCCAACTCAAAATCTGTTGTTTGCATCAAGATCAGGGCCATTCACTGCCCGAATCTTACATGTCGTCAGGCCAGCACATGCCAAAACACCAAAGATGCCACAATACAGTGGCTTGACCGATCCCTTCGTCCACATGGACACCTTTAAGAAGTTCACCAATAATAAGGGATTCGACGACGCCACCCTCTGTCACTTGTTCAGCGAGACGTTGGATAGTGAGGCGATGAGTTAGTTCTTTGAATGTCCGCCATTATCAATCGACTCATTCCACGCCCTGTCAAACGCTTCCTTATCAAGATTCATCCTGTTAGCGGTCGGGCATCACATCATAAGCCAATTATTCAACTTCAAGTAGGGTGCTGATGAAACACTAAAGGCCTTCGTCACCAGGTAGAGAGAAGCAGCATCCCGGTGCCACGACCTTGATAAAAAAATGGCATTAGAAGCCTTTATGCAAGGACTCCTGAAGGGGCCATTCCTGTACCATCTCAACTACAACCATCCAAATGACGCATACGATCACGTCATGAACCAGGCCGTCCTACATGCCCAGGCAGAATTCATCACATACAGAGAAACCCCACCACCTCCGCCAACACCAGTGCAGTCCACTCAACCTTCCTCCAGTCAATAAGAAACTGCCAACAAAACCACTACCGTACCACTTAACGACAAAAAGAGGGAATGACAATAAGGCAATTATCAGAGTAAGCGGCAAAAAGATCAGCACTACCACAAGGGCAACTGCTCATCCCATGGGGATAACCATAACAAAAACACACAGTCCTCTCAGCCGTACGCAGTGTTCACAGTCCTCACGGCCTCTTATGAAGAGATATATGACCAGTACAAAGACCAAATCCCACCACCACCACCAAAGAAGTACCCAAAGGTGGGCAAGGCAAGAAATATGGGCAAGTGGTGCAAATACCACGAGGACAGTGGTCACAACACCAATAATTGCAATGCTCTGAAGACGGTGGTGGATACTTTATACCGTGATGGCAAGTTTAAACAGTTCAAAATGCACCAGCCACCACCAGTAGTCGCCAACATTGAAACTATGGGCCGCATCAACACCATCGACGGTGGGGCTCCTATCACCTGCATGTATCACAGGGCAAAGAAGCGTTATGCAGGCGCTAACCACCCCAAGGAAGTGTGCAATATCCGCTATGAAAGATCCGCTAAGCAATCAAAATTTGGGTGGGAACCCATTAACTTTTCTGAGGAGGAAGAGCACGGAGTACGTCTTATCCATGATGACCCATTCTTGATCGATGTCATACTCGATAAGTGGGCTGTGGGAAGAGTCCTCGTTGATAGCGGATCCGCCATCAACGTAATCTTCAATGGCTGCTACGATAAACTCCAGCAGAATAGGAAACTACTCCAGGATCACGAGCCCCTGCTCAGCTTCTCTGGGGACATCACGCAACCACTAGGCTCTGACTACATGCGCTTAGTTATCAGTGCTAGCCCATGCACAGTGGAGATACACACGAAGTTTATTATTGTCGACTGCTACAGCTCATACAATGACATCATCGGCCAGCCAGCGTTCAACAAGTTTAAGTGCATCATCACTGGATACAGGCTACTCATGAAATTCCTCACACCTAATGGCACGAGCTATGTGAAGGGAAGCCAACAGCTAGCATGAGAGTGCCATTCAACAACCTTGGCACGGTCGGCACGCCGCCATGAAATCCTAACGGTAGGAAATCATGTACCACTAACAGAGGCGATTGAGGACCCCAGGGACGATGAGGAAAAATATGTGAAGAAGGAACCTGTTAATCCAGAGACATCCTTACAAATTGTCAGCATCTCTGACGAACACCCTGAGCGGACAGTCCGTATCGGCGCCTAACTAGCCCCAGAGATTGCAGCAGAACTTACACAATTTCTGCGGGATAACGCCGCAGTGTTTGCATGGTCTTATGCGGACATGCTAGACATCTCCCCTGAGATTATCACCCACAAGTTGAGCATCAAACCATCCTTCTATCCAGTCGAGCAGAAGAGAAGGGCATTTGACGAGGAAAAATATAGTGTAATAAGGGAAGAACTAACAGAGCTACAAAGTATTGGGTTCATCCACCAAGTCAATTACCCCCAGTGGATCCCTAACTGGTCATGGTTAAGAAGCTCAATAGCAAATGGCAGATGTGTGTAGACTTCAAAGGCCTCAACATGTCATGCCCCAAAGATAGCTTCCCGTTGCCCCTCAACAGAGCTACACGAGCTACTCAGCATGATGGACGCCTTCTCAGGATATAATCAAATCAAGATGCATCCTGCCGACCAGGAATGCACCACCTTCATAACCGATAAAGGCCTATACTGTTACAACGCCATGCCTTTCAGATTAAAGAAAGCCGGAGCAACATACCAGCAGTTGATGATCGCCATGTTCATTGAGCAACTTGGAAAAATAATACAGGTCTACGTAGACGACATGCTCGTCAGGAGCATCAAGGCCAGCTGACACGTGGCAAACTTCCGCATCATATTCGCCATCCTCCTAGCATATGGCATGCACCTCAACCCGGAGAAGTGTTTTTTCTGCACCGCTGGCAAATTTCTGGGCTACATTTTCAGCGAACGAGGCATAAAGGCCAACCCTGACAAGGTGCAGACCATCCTAAACATGAAGTCCCCAGTATGGAAGGTACACGTTCAGAGTCTCCAGGGCACCCTATCTCATTTTATATCCAGACTCAATGGCATGTGCCTTCCATTTTATATCCAGACTCAATGACAGGACCCATCACGGGGTCATCGACTAGACCCCAGACTGTGAACCGGCATTCCAGAGTCTGAAAGAATATCTAGCGGTTGTTCCTCTTCTCTCCATTCTTGTACCCGGTGAGATACTCTACATATATCTGGCGGTATCTTCATCAGTGATAAGCTGTGTAATTGTACGCAGGGAGGGACAAGATGATCTCCCAGTATTTACTCCCGCAGGAGCATGAACGGTTAAGAAACAAGATACACCCCTAGAGCAACTCGCTCTTGTACTCATCGTCGTCGCTAGATGTCTCCGCTAGTACTTCTAGGCCCACACAATCCATGTCTTAACAAACAAACTGCTGAAGCGAGTGATGCAGAACCCTGAGCACTAGGGTCGCCTCAGCAAATGGGTCTTTGAACTTAGCGAGTTCGACACTGAATACAAGCCGTGAACCACTATGAAAGACCAGGAGGTAGCTGACTTCATCGCTGAGCTCACCGAATGTTAGGATGGACCCACCTTTCAAACTTCAGCGGACACCATGAAAGTATCAACCGCTGAGGAACCAGAACCTCAACAACAATCAAAATGGAACCTGCATGTGGATGGATCCGCCTGCGCTAAGGCCTCCGGCGCCGGCATCATCTTGACAGGATGGGGGGGGGGGGGGACTAAATGTGGAGTACTAGTTGAAATTCAACTTTGCTGCCTCAAACAATATGGCGAAGTTTGAAGCGCTTATCGCAGGCTCCTGGCCATCGATTCAGGTGCTGGTAGTGTCAATATATTCAGCGACTCCCAGTTAGTCATCAACCAAGTCAATGATAGCTTCCATGCCAAGGACAAACAGCTATCAGCATATCTAGGGTATGTCAAAACCCTCATTCAGAAATTCAAATTCCACACCATCGCACAGATTCCCAGGAAGGAGAATGTCAAGGCTGACTCCCTAGCAAGATTGGCAACTGCTCAACCACACCAAAGTCCGACAGACATAAGGGTTGAATACCTTGATAAACCAAGCATCACTAAGACCTTGGCGGAAATATTCAACATTGAGGTCAATCCCAGTTAGATGGACGAGATAATCGAATACAAGCACAATGGTACACTACCGGACGACAAGCTTTACCACCAGGGGTTCACCCATCCCAACCTCTGATGTCTCACCCTAGAGGATGGAAAGGTCTTCTTGCAAATGATACATGCAGGAGAATGTGGAAATCACTTAGGCGTTAGATCCTTGGCAAATCGCACTATGCGACAGGGGTACTTCTGGCCCACACTCGTCGATGACGCTAGAGAAATCTCTAGATCCTGCCACAAATGCCAGTAATACTCGGGTCTCCCTTATTCCCCGACGGAACAGCTCTCTGTCATCATAGGCCCATGGATTCACTCCACTTGGGGCCTCGATCTGGTAGGCAAACTGCCAACGGCTAAGGGCCAATTCAAATACATCATTTTGGCCATTGATTACAACAATAAATGGATAGATGCGGAACCGCTGACAGCAATCACTACCACCAAGGTAACCCACTTCTGATGGAAAAACATCTACTGCCGCTACGGCGACAGACAATAGAACGCAATTCAACAACAAGGAGATCATATCTTTCACCGCCAACCTAGTATCAAGAAGAGCTTTGCATCTGTGGCCCACCCTCAGACCAAAGGCCAGGTCGAGGGGACAAACAAGATAATGAAGAAGCTGCTCAAAAAGAAACTCAACGACGCCAAGGGCTTATGGGCGGAGAAGCTACCAGAAGTTCTACGGGGCATCAAGACAACCCCGACATCCATTAACGGTGAAACACCATTTTGTATGATGTTCAGGACGGAAATCGTCCTACTAATAGAAGTCACCCAACCTACCGCCAGGGTCGAAGGTTACTCCCCTGAGACCAACGGTGAAGGCATCAACCTCGACAAAAATCTCCTTGAGGAAAGGCGTCACAAAGCTCACTTGCACAACTTGTAAAACAAGCAGCGGGTATCGTGTTTCTATAACACCAGAGTGAAGGCCCGGAACCTCCAACTAGGGGACTGGGTAATGAGGAAGTCATCCCACCACCGAAAGCTCTCCCCCCAACTTGGGAAGGACCGTATAAAATAGTGGAAGTCGTCAGCCCCGGCACTTTCTACTTAATGGGTAAGGATGGTGTCACAACGACCCACCCTTGGAATACTGAGCAACTTCGGTACTACTACAAATAGTCATACCGCTGACCTATGATCATCTTGACTTAGCTAAATTGTTGCACAAATATTTAGCTAAGGGAAGCTACCCAACAGGTACTCTCCCTCTTTTGTAAATACTGATCTCTCAGCTATCAATGAAACGAGGAATTATTCAAATCATTGTTCTCTACAGCACCAATAAGTTAATTGGCAACGCCAACAACTTTCAGCAAGCCACGTTTGTTACAGCGTGCACTTGGAACAATCTTAATTCCTTTAATGTTTCATTGATTAACAAAAGTTTTAGTCAAAGCTTTAGCGGTACATGAACATTCACCACACAAGATATTTTGCCACACAACAACACTTAGACAATTTCAAGCAAGAAATAGTTCATTAAAAATCCGGCCAGGACTACCCGCCAAAAGTATTCTTACAAATAATAAAAAAAAAAAGAGCACCTCAGCGGCGACTACAAAATATATACAACAAAGGAAGCTAAAGCAGTCTTTAAGAGTCGTTGGGGGTAGAGCCAGCTTCTTCACCATTAACCGGCGGCTGCTGGACTGCTAGGTGGCTCGTCTGGTCAGACCTGTGGGCTGTTGGACTTGGCGTCACCATCGTACAATCCGGATGAGTATACGCCGCCATAAAGTTAGCAAGGGACACATTGTGGCAACCAGAGTCCGCGGAGGGACATACGCCGGATGTTCACCACTTTCATTGCTCCCCGGCCGGGCACCCTCTGGCAGATTAGTGACCGCACCACTGGTAAAAGGCTTTGGTACACCCGACAGAGCGCTGGGCTGGGACACTTTTACCCAGTCAATGGCACCCTTCTTGTTCAGCAAGTCCAGATTGGCAGCGGCACCATCCTTCGTTGCATCTGTCAGGGCCTCCTTGTACGCCAACGACTGCTTATACTCCTCAATAGCGGCAGCCTCGGGGCAACTCCTCTCAGTGCCCAGCTGAGCAACCTCCGCGACCAGCTGAGCAACCTCCGCCACCAATCTCTTCACCTCCGTGCCTTTGGCAGCAGACTCTCGCTGAAGAGTGTCATCACGCTGGGTCTTGGCCTGGCATCAAGTTGCTCCCGGAGCAAGGCCATCTCCAGATCGAGCTGAGCCACACGGTTGTTCCACTCCAGGTCCCGGTTGATGGTAACATCCAACTTGCCATGCAGGTCCGCCAGGCTCACCTCTACCTTAGCGCAGAAGCCCTCACTGTCTGCAGCTTCTTAGACGTCCACTCTAGTTCCCGCCAAAGCTCCTCCATCTCATCTTTCAATTATCGCTCTATGGGAGACAACTTCAACGCCGCCAGAAAAAGTTTATGAAGCCCGACACACATGTGTCCAAAGGCCAAGCTAATTGGCGACTGCTGAATTGCGGTCTGGCGAACAGTCCCATCCAGCCCACCTAACCCAAGGCTCTCGTAGAGATGGAAGAGAAAATCTCGCTCAGACTCAGTCAAACATTTGGCATAGGCTGCAAATGAATCCAGCACGCCGGAAGGCACCTCCCTGCCAGTGGCAGTAGCCAACAGTTGGGGTGCAGGCCTTGTCTTATTCGCCTGCTGGCGCACCCCGATCGGTACCCCATCTTCCTCCTGATCACCTCCCTCAACATCGTTCTTACACTCTTTCAGGCAATGTGACCCTGCCTTCGATGGTCGACCTTGGCGGCCCCTGAGGCTCAAGACCAGCGATGATCACCAGCTCCTTTTGCGACCTTGTCCGCTCCAACTAACTTCCACGCCACTGCGCAGGAACTATTTCTCTCATTTCTCCCTCGGGAACCCTGGTTTCACCCTCCCCGCCGGCCCCGTGCTCCAGGCGACCCTCAGGCGGCACCGTTATCTACTAACTAGTGGCAATGTGCGTGTGATGCGGCATTAGCATCACCACCTCCGCGTCGGTCTAGGTCAGCGCTAAGGTCTAAGGGTCGACGACCGTCTGCTTGGCAGTCTGTGCAATGGCATGCATGCCCTCCAGGAAGTTGTTCAGTTCAGCGTGATCCATTGCTTTCTGAAATGCGTCACGACTGGCTTTCTGAAAGTTAGCAAGGCACAAGTTTCAAGTACAAAAAGCTAGTTAGAAGTAGACACTTACCTAAAGCACGAGTCAACCTGAGCCGATAAGCAGGCGAAGGTCAAGAAGATTGCGATTTCTATAACACTCGGTAATCCTCTCAACACGACACCGCTCATCTTGAGTCAACGTGAACCATAAGCCTGCTGCACAAGAAAAAAACAAGGCCACTGCCAAGAAAAAAAAGTGAGGATGAAACATGCATCAAATCATTAGCGGAAACAACGACAACCTCGAACATGCTAGAATTCAGACTTAATTCTAACGATGGGGTTCCTGTGTTCGCCCCCACATCGTACTCCCACCTTGACGTCGAAACACAGAAGGTCGACTACCAGGGAGACATCGAATCCTTCAAATTTTTGATCAGCTTCGGTGCCCCCTAGCAACGAGTTAGATTCACCTATCTGCTACAACCTTGGCACTTCACGTAGACCAGCTCGTAGAAGTGCAAGACCTCCGCCATAGTCGGTCCCTCACATCCAGACAACCGCTACAATGAGTTGAGCGCCATCAACAATCTCCACATGTTGGGTAAACTTGCCCAAATGCGACGTCGAACTCGCAAATCAGAATTTGAAGGCTAGGCAGCAGCGGGAATGTGAAACCTTGGCAGAACACGGCCTCGTGAATAGTGGGATGGCCAGCCTCCAGTTGTTTTTGGTGGCTGCATCTTCACCACGCCAGGAAGGCGGTATACTTGCTTAACCTTGGTGATGGTAGCTGCATTCATTGGACCCCCCTTCTCGTCAACCGGAGTGCCATCAAGTAAGACCCAGGTGGATTCTACCTCTTCCCACCCAACCTCTTCCTCGTGAGCGGAACCACTAGTCGCACTATTGGGCGGCAGTCCCTTCCTATGCCGTCGAACTCTCAGAACTCCCACCACGCGCCATTACTTCTTCCTAAAGTATGGTTTGTAATGGTTCGACCTCTAGCGATTCGGTTAGTGAGTTCCCTGCAGGGACAGACAGATGCAACGAGTCAATAAATATCCTATCGGAACCGCTGAGCGACACGCCAGACCAAGAATCCTCACTCCTCAAGATTTCTACAACGCTAGCCATCACAAACCCTAAAACCCAAGTCAGTCAGTTCCAAGTCTATCTAAACTATTCATACGTCAGATTTCAGTCAAGAACACCAAGAACAACCAAACCCAGAAAATACCAAAAGAAGAACATGGCATATACACACTCAAAACCCATATTCGACCATCTAGCAAATCTATAACATTCAAAACTTTGCCAAAAGCCACTAAATCACTCCCTCATACCCTCTTAGACCCTCAAATATACAAAAGAATAGCAGCAACTATCCCAAACACCAAAAATCAAAAACTGACAGAAAAGAGAAACAGAAACAAACAAGGCTAAGATCACCAACCTGAGATACATGAAACCTGATGTGCTTGGGGATGTCTCTTCACCCCAATAAATCTTCCCTTCAACAGGCAATGCTTTCACTCAATTTACAGAACGGAATCCTCTAATTCCCAGAGAGCAAAAGCTTGAACACGACAACTCAAGTTTTGAAGTGCAAAAGATGTCAAAACCACTGTGGTTTCCCTCATTTTTATGTCAACATCAAATAAATCCGAACCATCTGCTGAAAAACGACATCAAACGAGCACCGTACGCATGTTCTACGATCTCACCCACTATTTAAATTAATAGAAGCGCCGCCTTAGTTACAAAAATGATAATTACTCGCATTAATGGTGCAAAGACGAGCGTGCAAAAAAGGCATACACAGACACGCCAACCCAATGCATGACTGCCACGTATAGGCAGCTATCAGATGAAGCATGTATGAAGTAACCGTTGAAAAAGCAACCATATCAACCATCAAAACGCAAGTGAGAGTATCCGCTAAGCGCAACTCCGCTAGTGGAACTTCTCCTTTTCATATTCTGAGAATCTCCGCCAAGCGCAACTCCGCTAGTGCAACTTCTCCCTTCCATCTCCCAAGTGAGAGTTTCTGCTAAGCGTAAGTGAGAGTTTCCGCTAAGTGTAACTCCGCTAGCAAAGCTTCTCCATCTTCCAAGTGAGACAGTTTTCGCTGAGCGCAATTCCGCTAGTGGAACTGCTCTTTTTCATCTTACAAGCGAAACAGTCCCTGCTAAGCGTAATACCGCTAGAGGAACATCCTTGTCCAACAAAAACTTCCCCACGACACTTTTACCACTTACCATTAGTGGAGGAAACTCCTCCAGTAACGACTACCGAGGTAACACCTCATCCTGACAACGACTACCACGCGGCGTTGCAGTCAAGATACACTCCCCTGGACAAGTAAGGGGACACGTCAACACATTCTTTGACAGCTCTGATCAGACACGTTGGCCCCCGACACTAGGGTATCAAAGATTGAGCTTGCTACCTAACACCCTCTGCTCCACGCAGCTCCCTTCAATAAGCAATACACCGACCAAACAGAAGTTTATCTTAGCCGGAGAGTAGGGGACTCCTTGGGGGGCCTGTCAGGGGCCAACCTGAAAGGGTATAAAGCGTTTGCTCCGTAAGTTTATAATTGACAACGCATTGACGCTAATTATGCTTATGGCAAGTCTAGCTGAAGTAACGCTTCAAACCATTAGGTAACGCCCCAACCAATATTGCCCTCCTTAACTAGAGACTTGGGGGTACTTGTACCTCCAAAAGACCACCCGAGGTCTTCTAAATACTTATACAAACAATATATCAAAACTACAAGTTGATCGGACGGTCAGATCCTCAAGGATCGAAACCGAAACAATCGAAAACCGGAAAATTCACAGCTTAATCATACGATATCAAGAATTAATGAATCATATGTCGAAATAATCGTATTGACATGTAGAACACAAAAAGGGATAGAAAATGTCCTTGGGGTGGCCGGAAAACACCACCACAGTGGCGACGCCACCGCCCACCCAAAGTCAAAATTTGATAAAACTTTCTAAACAAAAGTTCTTCATCTCAACTTCAATTTTAACTTTCATAACTAGACAAAGTCTAATTATAAGCCAAATTGTCGAATTTTACCTCGATAGCTTAGAAACCCGAAGAACCCTAGTTTTGAAATCTCCAAAATTCGATGTCTACATATTGAATCGTTGCAAGCTACCTGGGGAGAATCCTTCCCCAACCTCTAGGCTCCAAAAGCCCTCAAGAAACACCGGCTATCGTGGCTGGAATCACCTATTTCGATCAAGGCGATTTGCAGCTCGAGTGCCAAACTTCCCGGAGATGTTGCGTCGTGCACCGGCCTACCCACATTATGAAACTTCATAGAGTTGTAGATGGAAATGAGACGAAGAGATAGGGATAAGAATCACGACGATTTGTGGCCGGAGGAGGGAGATATCGCCAGTCGAAGTCAGCTGCTTGGGAGAAAGGAGAGAGAAACTCGGGTTTCCAAAAAGGAAACCCAGATTTTTTTCTGATTTTTGAGAAATTTTTCCTATTTAACCAAAATGGAAACTTTTTCCAAAAGCCATAACTTCTTCATACGAACTCCAATTTTCGTGCCCCACATATTCACAAACTCTTATCGACGTGCTCTACAACTTTAGTGAATGAAGTTTTCACAAAATCCTAACGTATAAAAAGTCAGCTTCGTAAACCCCTAAAAACGTATATTTCAAATAATTAATAATCCGAAACCATTTCACTCTATCTCGAACCACGAAATCGTACTAACGAACACTTTATTAATTCCAGGAAATTCTGAGAAATTAATACCGAATTTTCAGGATATTACACCATCTCGCTCGGCTCTAGCAGTACAAGACCATCGAAAGCTCGCCGCAGAAGTTCGAGTAGGAGCCATACTCGTAGCACTCAACGATGACCTCGTCCTGGCCAAATATACGGTTCAATGAGGCATTGAGATCGTCGTCGTTAATTTTGAGGGTTTTCTCGTGACCGAGGTGTCTTGGATCACCAACGATGACTTCACCGAGCCAGAAGAGACCACCACAACAACCGCTCACCTTCAACAACACTCTCAATTAAAGAGAATAAAATGAGGTTTGTCTTCTTGGCTTCTTGCATAAGGTTTTAAATGAATTCATAGATTCTAATTTTTATTTGGATCTTATCTAATTGGAATTGACTAGGTTCATTTGATTTGGCTCTCTTCGGATGGAACTGAATTGGTATGCGATTATATGATGAGAAAATTGAAGCATGTCAGAGCCGAGCTTTTCTTCTTTAACTGCTTCGCAGATCTGGTTAAAATCTGGAATTCTAGTGGTCAAAGGCTGATGAGCGCCTGAGGCCAAAGGGAGGAGCCTTAGCCTGACCTTTCCTATTATCCTACACTAGCGAGGACGACAACACGAACATTTTCTTGAGCTTATGGCGGACTTGAGCCTCTTTGGTCCTCTCCGGCGAGCAACTAGCTCAGTTTTTTTTTTCTTTGGGAATAATTGGGACTAACAGGTCCTTCATTTTATTTGTTTTGATTGGGAATAATTGACAACACGAACATGTACTTGATTCTTTTATTTTTATTTAAGATTTGATTTGTTTTGTATGAGGTTTGGTGATTTCTTCTTCTTTGGTTGATGATGAATGTTCTTCCAAGTATGAATTTATATATTTTGTGGTGATTGAGTTTCTTATTTTATGTGTTCATTTGGTTTATGGTAGATTCATATTCATTTGGATGTTCACATTTTTGTGTGGATTTAGATTCGTTTGAATGTTCTTCCTCATATGAGTTTGAGTGATTTTAAAGAAGAAATTTTCTTTTCCTAATAGACTGGTTGTTCTTGGTTTCGGACGATTTGGCTGAATTTGTGCCTAATTGCAATTGTGCTTGGTTGAAATCGAAATGTTATGATTCAACCATTTTACATTGTAAATATATACTTGTTTTGATGTTTTAGAGTAGCTTTTGTATCAGTTAGTAATAGCTATATCTCAGATGTTGAAAGCAGCTTTAATAGCTGGGAATAACTTTCTCAGTTTATGTAAATAACTTTCTTAGTTATGTGAGTAGCTTTTATTCTGCTTGGTAGTAATTTTTTTTGTTGGTGAGAGTAACTTTTGTTGTTTGTCAGAGTAGCCTTTGGAGTTAGTCAGATTAACTTTTGGCATTGATGAAAGTAGCTTTTAGTGTTTATATGAGTAACTTTAGTTGATGGTGACAGTAGCTTTTGTTTGTGAGAGTAGCTTTTGATGCTTGTGAGGGTAGCTTTTGTTGGTGACAGTAGTTTTTGTTGTTAGTAAAAGTAGATTTCTGTTGCTAGTGAGAATAGCTTTCGATGCTTGTGAGAGTAGCTTTTGTTGGTGAAATTAGCTTTTTGTTGCTAGTGAGACTAGCTTTTAGTGGTGACAGTAGGTTTTGTAACCTCACTAAATACCTTGCTGGAAATTTTGCTCGAGACCTTGCCTGAGTCAGTAGCTTGAGAGTAGTTTTTAATGCTTATGACAGTAGTTTTTGAGACCTCACCGGAGGTTGTCGGAAATCTCACCATAGTAGTTTTTGTTGCTAGTGACAGTAGTTTTGTATTAGTGACAATAGCTTTTGTGGTCGTAGAAGACTTCACCAGAGTTGGCCGGAGACTCGCTGGAGTTGGCTGGGGTCTGATAGAGTTAGCCGGGGTCTGGCGGAGACCCGCAAAAGATCAGCTGGAGACCTCACCAAAAAGGAGAGATAATAATTGTTGACTTTTTATTCTAGTGGCATTTACATAAATATGTTGGTTTTTATATCTAAAATATAACACAATTTTTAATGCAGTGGCCTTTATGAGGGAAAAACAATAGTTTGTGGCCCTATGGCTAAACAAATATTTAAAAATGGCCTTATATGTAATTGGCCCTAGGTTTTAGTGGGGTCTGAACTTTCTCGGACCGAACAGAATGGTATCTGAATTTTTAAAGCAATCAAATAGGTACCTGGACTTTCAAAACCACATAATTAATTCATTATGATTCCGAGGATCTCATAACCAAGGCTGATATTCCTTACTTTTCTAGTCACTTGAGCATGGAGGATTTTCTGGATTGGCAGGTTGAAGTGGATAGATTCTTTGAGATCATGGAGGTTCCAGAATATAAGCAGGCTAAGATGGTTTCTCAAAAATGAAGAATGATGCTGCTTATTGGTGGGATCAGTTGCAGAGTTCTCGTCAGAGGTAAGGGAAAGAGCGAGCTCGAACATGGCGGAAGATGAAAGATCTTCTTACAGAAAAATTTATGCCTAGAGATTTTTCAATCAAGAATTGTCCTCCTGAGGTTTTCGAGAAGAAGTTAAAGTCCAAGTTTTCTTTGCGTGTTGAGATTAATAGTTTATCTGAAGAAAAGAAGAATTTCTAATGGAATAAGCTCCACAAGAAATCATCCACGATGACCAAGAAGATGTTAAAGATGCAATTGCTCAAGTAGACATGGTTATTAGTAATGATGAAGTCTTGGAACCTGAAATACATCATTCAGAACCAGATGTCATTCAAGAATGCAATGAAAGCCAAGAAGAATCTACTAAGGTTGCCTATGAGAGCCAAAAAGCATATGACAGACTCATCTTTGACGTTGGGTTCATGATGGTGCCACCAGAATTTGCAAAAGATCAGGTCAATGACTCACAAGTTCAATTGTCTAATTTTTTTCTGGGGTCTCTTCTCTACCTATCCTTGTCTTTTCTTCAAGAGGAACTCGAAGGCAAGTTCTTTCATAGTGGAGGAGAATGATGTAGGACGAAAATGGGTCCGGTTTAGCCAGAAAACCATAAAAGTAAGGAAGCGGCCTAAAATCAAGAAGAGTGATTAAAAATAGGTAACTCACGCGTAATGAAGTTATTAGCCACTGGAATATTCAAGAAGATTTGGTTTTGGATTTTTTCGGGTTTCATGTGCGAAAAGTCAGGTCTTATTGTAAATCAAATTGGATTAACTTTTGGCCATAATGTCCCTCTGAAATGCATGATACTTTTTTAAAATGGGAACGATGAGATCTTCAAGACTCACTTTAGTGAGCCCTATCAGATTTAGGCCAAAAAATATCGTTTTAATTATCTGATTCGAGATTCAATATTTTTAGGCTAGTCTTATATTTGTTTTAGGATTCTTTTTATTTTAGGTTTTCATTTTTCTTTTTAATTTGAATTTGCTAGGATTCCGAGATTATGATTAGATTATGACTTGGATGTCTATATAAGCACCATCTGTATGAAGATCAGTTTATCATATCAAATATAATAAAAAGAGAGTTTTTTCTCAAATTTTCTGGTAGACTCCAGACTCATCTTTTTAGGGTTTATTACTTGTGAACCCAGGTTACTTCCGACTGCGTCAGTACTTATTTGCGATTGATTCGCATTGCGTTTAGATATTTGGCAGTATGAGACTGGTGCATAATTTATTCTAAGATTGGTAATAATGCCTAAAACAACTGAACACACTAAGAATTATTGCTCACTAATAATCATTTAAGAAAAAGTAAAGGCAGTCTCCCTCCCTCCAATACATTCAAGAAATTAAACTCAGGAGGTTTATTGCAAATTAACATGCTAAGAGAAGCTATAACAATCTAATACACTCGATTATTTGTTACCTTAACAGTACACAAGACGCTGATTCCATTTTTTTCCCTAGTTATGCTTCTTTATTGTGATTTTTTCAATAAGAGATTTGCTGTCTAGTCCCTTGCTGTAGAAGTTTTCAACATATTCTTGGACTGTGAAATTACGATAGACTGGTGGTTTCTCAGATGATAAAAGCTCAGGGAGATGTCCACAGTAACCATCTTCTTTCCACTTTCCTTGGTTCAAAAACATGACAATCGAAATTCAGGATTCCTTCCAAGAGTTGGCCAACACACGATGTTGTACGCTTTCATACTCGCCATTGGAGATTATCTGTAGGTACTTAGATTATACCAAATCCATATCACATATTCTAATAAGAAAAAAATAATAAAAAATAATACAACATACTATTCCTTCTCTCACCTTTATGCCTTTTTTTTTAATAAAACAAAATTACAAAGTTTCGTATGTGCAATAATGCAAAAGAGGCCAGCTATGAACCTCAATAAACAATCCTATAGATATTTAATAATATCATCCCACCTAATACGAATATGTGTGTGTATCAGTAAATTCTCAAACTTAATTATTATTATTATTATTATTATTATTATTATTTCAAAAGCTTTCTAGGTTGAGAGACTAATCCGTATCGAGAGATTATATCAAAACGCTTCCTCCCTTCTGGCCATCGAGAATAGATTGAGACTTAAACTCCAATCAATCTCGGCGAGATTCGAACCCGGATGTGAGGTTTCTACACCTAGAGACTCTTACTTACTCAACCACCAGTGGTGGTTATCATACCTAATTATATATTTAGATTAATAGTTCTCACTTATTCAATAAAGTCACGGGCTAGCCATGAAGCGGTCGTCTGTGGTGTGGCCAGTAAAGTAATGAAAGTTATAAACTAGTATGTTTGTTTCCCAAACATGAAATATAAGAACCTTTTTTAATTTTATTTTATTTTATAATTAACATAATAAGTCATACTACCAATCGACAAGAATTCAGACAAAAAAAAAACCTGTCGATAAGTTGAAAAAATAAACTATTTAGTCAAGATAGAATTAGGTTCATAGAATTATTGTGACAAGACAAAAGTACATGATCAAATCGGAAAAAAACGAAGAAAATCATACATCAAGCTCTAAGTTCGATCGATGTACCTGAAGAAGATCTCCAATGTTGATAACCAAACCTCCAGGCACAGGCTTGACATCTACCCACTCATTTTGATGCCTAACTTGCAACCCAGGTACATAGTTTTGCAAAAGAATTGTCACTATCCCAGGATTAGTATGTGATTGTTAGATCAAATATGGACTTTGTCACATAATTAACATTAAGTATATTGATAACAAGCTTAATGTCAAAACTAGTTTAACATGGACACAAATTATAAACCAATACAGCTTAATGAAAACAGTGTATCAATTCATTAAGGAATGTAATCCATTACTTAGTCTACAAGGAAGACTATAAAGATGTGATACATTGAGAATCTAACTAGGAAACCTAATCCGATATGGAATTCTTTAATGGGAAGCTTCTTGAGGTTTAAGTCTCCTATATATACAGATGAATTGGTCCCTGATTGCTACCACGTTTTGCATATTGTTCTGTCCTTTCAGAAGTGGGTTGGTAAGCAACAGAATGTCATATTCAGTAATCGTGTATTGCAGCTGCAAAAGATAGAATCCATGCCGGTGATAGCTGAAGGTAAGCCTTGATCTCTTGCTTGATTATTGTCAAGCTTGTATGCATATGTTGTGAGCATGATCTTGTATAGTTTTACAATTGGTGTCAGAGCTTAGGTTCACAAATATGAATTTAGTTTTGCTTGACATAAAAATCGTTTTAGGGTTTTGCAAAACAAACAAACAAACAAACAAAAACAAAAAAAATCTTTGCTTTACGGGTTTCAACCTGTTAACAACTCTAGGCCCAGTCACAGCAGGCGCATGCTCCAGACCCGAACCCGACCAAAACCTCAGGTGACCGTTGTATCACAATGGCTAGTTTTGATCAAGATGAAGGTCCGGGACTGGATTTGGAAGTGCGCGAGATGTTTCCATCTCGAGAGGGGATTCACAAACCCCGATTGCTGTGAATCAAGAAGCCAATAGAGTCGATTACTGCATATGGATATCGAATTCATGCTTTCGCTGTGAGTTTTTTGCAGCAAATTGGGGAAAAAGTAAAATCAGGTTTTACTGTGAAATTGTTTTCGATTCAAAGCATGATTTTAAGTTTTTGATTGTGCTCAAGAACGCTAGTAGCATTCCCAGCGTGCGTTAGGCTAAAGTAGATGGTGACCGGATGGAATTTATAAATTTTATTGTTCTGTGGTTTCTTGGAATCGAAACAATTGTTTGTTCTTGAAGGTGTGTTCTGATATGCATGTTGATTTGATTGATGAAATGGTATTGTATCTGTGATTGTGTAAAATTATATGAAGAACAAAAATCTCCCAGAAATTGTTTACACATTGTTAAAGTTGACAGATACAAGAGCTTATTTTCTTACAAGGATGAATCTGGATAAAATATAAAATAAAAGAGCTAATATGTTTTGTGGTTTTCTGTTGGCATAAGTGATTATGATGCACAAAGTATCCTTCATTGATGTTGGCAGAAAACATATGGTATAACAAAACTGAAATTGTGTTTTGTGTTTTAAAACTATGCTTCAGTTTTATCTTCGAAAGAAGTGGTCAAATGTGGTTTTAGAATACAAAACAGCAGCATGCATGCTTGATGAAAATAAATCCGGATACTTAGAAATTTTTCTTCTGTCTAAAGATGTGGATAAATTTTCTTTGGATAACTTGTTTTCATTGAATGTGGCATATTGATAAAGAACTCCAGGATGTTATGCTTCTGCTCAAAAGTGTTGCTTAACATTGTTTTTGGTTATGGACTGATATGAATGCAAGTATGGATGATTAGGTTTTCTATATGAACTTTCCTTGAATTGTTCTTGTTTTGGTTGCTTAAAGGTTAATAAAACACAGAAAACTTAACATTAATTATTTTCTTTACAAATTGAGAACTCACTTGAATTTTATTCTTGCTCCTTAGGTAAGTCCTACATGAATTTGAACAGTGTCTTAATGCTAACTGGAACCAACTAAAGAGCTTGGCTAGACTCTGTAGAGAATTACATGCAAACTAAAGTGTTAAGTCACATTGTGACTAGCACACTATGAAGCAGCTGTTTTCTTCAACAAGAACGGTAAAAGATCAAATAATTCCAAGCACATTGATTTGAAGTATTACAGTGTTAGAGAAAGGGTAAAGCATGGTGAGATAGCTGTTTTAAGCATTGATACGAATTCACAACTAGCAGACCCCTTCACCAAAGCCTTGTTAGTGGCTGCATTCCAGAAGCATACAGCAAGCATTGGAGTTCTAGCTAGCTTAGATGTTTAGGTTTAGTAAGTGTTAGTCCAGTTGGAGCATTTAAAATTCTAAAGCTTTTGGGTTCTTGTGTTTTCAGTTGTGATTTTTGACATTGTTTATCACAACTTATTTGTAATGGCAGTTTATTATTATAAATAAAATTTCTTGGGTTATTTTCAGATTTTTGGTTATTGCTGCAACTTTTATTGAATGTTCTGAAAAATTGTCGGTTTTGTACTTAAAGTTATACTTGCTATCAGATGGCTTAAATCATGTATAGCATGATGTTATAGTTCAAGCAAAAATTCTAAGCCATCGTGTTCAGTTGCTTGAGTTTCTGATTTTAGAAACATACAGTAGGACCTAATATATGTTTTCTTATTGATACACATTAACATATATTGTATCACTTCTTGTTTGACATATGTGGGTTCCAGAAGCTTATGGTTGTGGTTTTGAAACTCTGTATTTTTATTAAAATGTATAGTGTTTCTTGCTCTGCATAAGTAACTGTGATTCGACCATGTTGGAAAGGATTTCTGGTTTGATTTTGTTGTCTGGTGCGCACTACAGTAAGTTGAGTAGTTTCTGGCATTTTCTGGTGCATGTTATCAAAGTTAATATATGCCAGTCCAAGGGGGAGATTGTTAGATCAAATATGGAGTTTGTCACATAATTAACATTAAGTATATTGATAACAAGCTTAATGTCAAAACTAGTTTAACATGGACACAAATTATAAACCAATACAGCTTAATGAAAATAGTGTATCAATTCATTAAGGAAGGTAATCCATTACTTAGTCTACAAGGAAGACTACAAAGATGTGATACATTGAGAATCTAACTAGGAAATCTAATCCGATATGGAATGCTTTAATGGGAAGCTTCTTGAGGTTTAAGTCTCCTATATATATATAGATGAATTGGTCCCTGATTGCTACCACGTTTTGCATATTGTTCTATCCATTGAGAAGCGAGTTGGTAAGCAACAAAAGGCCATATTCAGTAATCGTGTATTGCAGCTGCAGAAGATGGAATCCATGCCGGTGATAGCTGAAGGTAAGCCTTGATCTCTTAGTTGATTATTGTGAAGGTTGTATGCATATATTGTGAGCATGATCTTGTATCATAAAAAACAGTCTTTACTCCCCACCGTGAGATCGGGTTGGGGACAATAGGGATAGCAGTGCCCAACAATCAACCTCGTATCCGAAAACGTAAGCTCCTTGAACTTCCAAGCTTCTAACCCTAATCCTTCTGAAAGCAACTCAATCACAGTTTCACCCACCTTGGTTGCATGAAAATCCCACGCAACCACCTCATTCCTGCACAGCTCCGGGATCTCCTCCGCCTCGGAACTCTATGGGCCCATCCAGACCTGCAACGAGTCATGCCAGCTCACCGCCATTGTACGGTACAAGTCGTTATTGCTGGCATACATGACGCCCTTTCCCTCTTCTCGCTTGTAGTACTTCGCCTTCACCTCATGGGGCTGGTCGTGAAACACTTTTACAGCCTTCAAAGTCTCATCGAGTACCGAAACGGGCACGCCGTGGTTGATTACTTGGAAGAAACCCCATGTTTTCGCGGCGAGTTTGATCTGCTCAACAATTTCGGCACGGTGAGTAACCGAGTTGATGTCTGAAAGATCGATAGTGGGGAGGGTGGCGGCAGTGTATTTGGATGAGGGTTTGAGGTCGGAGAGGGTTTCGGGGTCATGGACGAAGAATTGAGGGATGGAAGTGATGCCGGAATCGGAGAGGCCTTTAACTCCGATCTTAGACCAGTCGAATTCTTTCACTTCCTTCACTCGGTCATATCCTGATGTTGCATCAATAGCTGCCATTTTAGAATGAAGGTTCTGAGCACCAAGAGGCAATAGCTTCTTGTTTTACAGTGAATCACTTTTCTCAGTTATGGGTGAATTGTATCCAACACATATTATTAATGTAATGGAAAAGTAGTGCATGCAGTACTCATCACCGGTATTAATTAATCATAAAGTACTCAGCAGTTTTCAGAACCTAACTTAGTACCTGACATAACATTCTTACGATAGGCGAAAAAGAAAAAATTACAGATAAGTAACCGACTAAAGATTGAAAAATAGAAAACCCACATTGTGTAAGTTTTACGCAAATAAGGATAAGGAGCTCAGCCCTAAAGAAAATAAAGCAGGCTTAATCCCTGATGTTTCATCCGCAATTACAAATTTGAACAGTTTTTTGTTAAAATTATAATGATGCCACTGTAGGATAGAATAACCCAAAACAAAGGTCTGATATGCAAAGTACTGTAAGCTGGCGTTGAGCTCCCGCATCATCTCCTCAAGGCGTCAAAGAAGTCCGCCTCGTCCGAGCGCTCTTATGTCGGCGTGTAATACCCTGAAAATTCAAATTAATTTTCGATGACCTTTTAAAAATGATTTCGTGGTCATAAGCACAATTACGAAGCTTGGAGAGGTGATGGAATTAGTTCTGACAAGTTTGTTTCGAAAACGAACGTTATTTAGGGTTTACGAAAAATCGATTTTTTATACGTTCGGAATTTGTGAAAAACTTCCTTCATGAAAGTTGTAAAGCTCATCGATACGAGTCCATACATATACGGAACACAAAAATTGGATTGTTTATGAATTAGTTATCGCATTTAGAAGAAATTTCCAAAACGGGTATATAAAGAAAAGACCCTAATTTTTTTTCTAAAAGGTTTCCATTTTCAACCGGCCTCCTATTTTTGGAAACCACTGTTCATCTCTCTCTCCCCCGCGTCCGAACCCAGCAGAAAACAGAGCACATGCTCTCCGGTCTCCGCATCGGACCACCGTCAGTAGCTTTGTCTCGACCTTGCGCAACTGCCAGAGGTAGCTTTGTCTCGACCTTGCGCAACCACCGTCAAAAATATAGTTTCTGTACATTTTTAGATTCTACATTTCAATACGATCATTTCGACATAGTTTTTGGATATCGTATGATTCAGTTATGAATTTTTAGATTTTGATCGATTTCAATCGTTAGATTTGTGATCTATGAAGTTAGGACCGTCCGATGTACTTATAGTTTTGATATGTTGGCTTTGTGTGGTCATGAGAGGAGATCGGACTGTTGGATCTTCGTATAATTGTAAAACAGTTATTAGGGAGGCGATTCGTGAGAATCCGTCGGTCGGATTTTCGTATAATTTAGAATCCGACAGTTAGATGGTAGTTTAAGTATGCTTTGGAATTATTGGCTAAATTCAAGTCCCATTTGATTAGGTGATTGACTGTTTTTACTTGGGTGAGCGGGTTCGGTGTGATTTGTGTTAAAATTGAATACGCAGCGGGAGTATCGAGGTGAGTAAAACTCACGTGGTTCATATTACGAACCAAATACTTTTAAATTAATTTATTTTGTCGTAATTGTGTGAGAAATATTTATAGAATAAATATTTGTTTTAAATTCACATGGACTTGATCAACTACGGTCCATAGGTAAGTAAAATGAATTTTAAGTATACAAAATGAATTTCACGATTTTCTTGTGTGAACTATAGGTGGTATTAGTGGTCATTCCTGAGTGGGTGATTATATGTGTGTATATATATATATATATATATATATATATATTCACGTGATTATATACGAATTGGTATGACATTGAAGAATGTGGAATTGTCATGATTTAGTTTTATTATGGATTAAAATGTGACTTACCATGTTTACGTGTTATATATATATATATATATATATATATATATATATATATATCTGGACGGTGTGGTATTGAGTGATGAAATAATGTTTAATCTATTGGAGTATTATTTCGAGCAATTATTATCTGAGAATATGTACTAGTTATTTTGTGGTGATATGCAACGTGTATGAGTGAGTCTGTTATCGTTTTGGGGAGTGACTTTTCGGGAGACAATATGTTGTGAGAAATGATATTTCTATTGTTTTGAAAGGTGTTTAAAGATTTGGGAGTCACAGGTTGTGATTTCTCCTTTTTATGATTTAAGAAACATTTTGGGTCCAGTGTGACTCGTTTCAAATGTTTTGATCTAAGGGTCAGGTTGGCCTAAGGATCCGGGGTTACAAATTGTGACCTCAGGTAAAATATCGTAATTACACCTTTGGCCGGATTAGTGATTGCGATCAGGTCGAGTTTTGGAGGAGTTTAATAGAGTTTTGCGATCAGGCCGAGTTTTGGAGGAGTTTAATAGAGTGAGTTGATAATGCCGTAATGAATCTTTCTGGTGACTTCTTTTGTTTAAAGTTCTATACTTTTTCGTTTCCGTTTATGTTGTTTAATATCTCCATTTATTTTCCTTGTTTATTTCTTCCATTTGTTTCTCTTTTTCATTTTATTGTTTGATTTTAATGTAATCTTTCCTGTATTAATTTTTATGCATGATTTATGTTTTATTTGGTTAATTGTGGAGGGCGGTGATGGGTGAGACTCGTAAAAAGTTGAAAAATATTATTATGTATTATGGGGGATAAATGCATCTTGTTAAGAGAAAAGATGAGTGATTCATCTGATTGGTTGAAATTCAATTGATTTGAGTTGTTACGGGTGTGACTTGTATATCCTTTGATTTTAGATATGCTCATTGTGTTGGTTCTCTGTATTGAGTTAGTCACTGTATTTGTATAAATACGACTTCGGGGTTTCGAGAAGAAAGATGTGAGTTTAGATTTCCGTATTTATTCTTGATGATTTGGTGATTGATTATTGAGATTGGGGTTATTTGTGGATGTTGAAATTGTTGGGTGTTGACCTTGGTGAAAAGAAATACGATTTAATAAACAACTATTCCTTCTTATTTACTCACACGAGCTTTTAGAAAACTTACCGGGTTTTATGTTGTTGCAATCCCGGTAAACTATTCAAATTGTGTAGCGGGTGAGCCTACAGGTCAGGAGAATTAGGAAAGTGATCGAGCAGCTTAGAGTAGCTGCACTTGTTGTTGATTTGATTTTCTTTTGTGGGGTGTGATAGGCTCATTTGAGCTTACTTTTTATTTTGGAGAGAGCGTTGTAATAATTAGTCCAAGACTTATTTCGGAATTTGAAATTCAAATCGTGTGGTATGGTTATTTAAAAAAAAATCTGGATGATTACAATTGAGTTGAAGTAATTCATGTTTAGGATTTTGAATTATTATTCTAAAATTATGGGCGTGACACGGCGACTGGAACATAGAGATGGCGGCATAGCTGCCGATGATGATCGCGTCGGTTGGATGATTCCGACCTGGTTATGATCTGCGAGAAGCTCTTATTGGTTTCGATCAGTGAAGATCAACTGAATCGACGGCCTAGAACATCAAATTTCTGAAATCTGATGAGGAATTGGTCAGTTGCTGTTGATTCTGGGCTATCACTGATGTTTAGTTTGCTGTTGATTTCGGTTAAGCACCTAATCTGCTAAATATGGGTTGAGCTCGATTCTGTGGTGTGATCTCATGTTCAAGTTTTAGGAGTAATTATTGGAGTCAGCTGTGGCTGACCAAAGGTCTTGTCATGTGCTTACTGAGTCTTGTAATTTGAGTGACATTGACTTTGGCACATACAGTAGCAGCACAAATTATGGTCTTCTACATCTCGTTTGTGCAGAGAAGCTGGAAATGATATTTCGGTTTGTTTGGTTTGTAGATAAGTCAGTTTTTTTTTTATGCTTACTTGAGTTTGCTTTTGCTTGTGGTGGGGTTATACTTAAATGTGGTGTCACTTGTTGGGACTTTAGATAATAGCTATTAGTTTGGATAGTAGCCGTGCTTTTGCTTGTGATGGTGGCATTATAGTTGCTTTTCAGATTTTTTTTTTTTTTTTCCTCATTGTGTTTGGACTTGTTGTTCTCAGACAATGACACAAGGGGCCAAAATTCAATTAGATTCCAATGACATGTTCCATGTGAACTTGGACAATTGGACCATTATTTTTTCCACGCATGGCTGCTCTTCTGTCGGCAACCCTCTTTAGACTTGTCATCATTCCTGTAGATCTGACAGCATATTTTTGATAGATTACGTGGATTTCAATTAGTTAGCCTAGAACTACCACTCAAATATATGATGATCTCATTGAAGATTATGGCTATGGCAAATTGGTTTCTTGCAACTTATATTAATTTTATTTCTTTTTGGCTACAACTTTGACCGGCTTCCGCTTCCCTGTTACGGCATTGGTTGGTTTCAGATCGAATGCATCTGGGGAGTCAGCATCAAAACATGTTCCTATCTAGGAACTTATTCGGTTCTCTTGTTTGCTCAATATGCCTTCTAAATTTTAGATGCATGGATGATGCAGAATAGGCTTTAGGTATTTACCTATTTCTAGATGTGTCTTGAAACTCTAAATTTTGCTACTTCTACTACTGTTACTGTTCCTGTTACTGCTACTGCTACTGCTCTTACTCGGGATTCAACCGGAGGCTTTAATTTCATTCATGGATTGACATATCTAATTGCTCCTGCTACTGCTATTGCTCTTACTACTGCTACTGCTCTTGCTACCCATGATTCAACTGGAGCCTTCAATTTCATTCATGGATTGACAGATCTAATTGCTCCTGCTACTGCTCTTGTTATCTGGGGTTCAACTCGAGGCTTCAATTTCATTCATGGATTGACAGATCTAATTGTTCCTGCTACTGCAATTTTTCTTGCTACTGCTTTTGCTACTGTTACTGCAAATGAAGCTGTTACTGAACCGAGGACACGTTCAGCAATAAAGAAGAAAAATAAGTTTGACAAAGAGCTCTAAGATTCTCTCTCTTAGCAACGTGTAAAATGAAGAGTTTTTTTCTTTTGAGAAGTAACATAAAGGGATTATTCTAAAAAAAAGTAACATAAAGGGATTAGAAGTCAAAAGAAGTAGTTAAAGGTAAAAAAGTAAATTAACTAGTGACATATGGCAAATGAAGAGCAGATTGTCCTTATTTGTAAGATTTAGTTATTATATGTTTAATTCAATATTTAAAGGAGCAGTTAAGGGTAAAAAAATAAATTAACTCATGACATGTGGCAAGTGGAGAGCGAATTGTCCTTATTTGTAAGATTTAGTCTTTCTATGTTTAATTCAATCTTTAAATGATGTATTTATTAAGTCATCTTTTGTTAATAACTTATATGTAATTTGTTAAAAAAAAAAATTAGCAAACACTAGAGGGAAGCACTCATCCAAATTCCAACCTTATTTAGGAGTCAGAATGCTCAGTTTTCTTACATTTTCTCGTCCAAGTTCCAACCTTTATACAATAGTCCGGAGTTCAATATGTAGGATTCTATTGCCTGGATCAAAATTACCAGTTGCCATCGGCATCTTCAAGTCCCACTCTATATTATCTGATGCAGAATAGGCAATTCCATATCAAAAGTAACATAACAGAAACAATATTATGCATGTGTGTAAGTAGGTGTACACAACTAATAAAACTAAGAGTTTTAAAATAAAATCTCACATCTAACATCAAAATCTACATGATAATTTTTTTTTTTTTTTTTATGATCGAGATCATACCGTTCCTTAAAGACTTATTAGACCCAGAGACTAATATGTGCCGGGGGATCATGTTGGAATGCTTTCTCCCCCCTGACCACTAAGAATAGACTAGGATTTAACTCTAATCAGCATCAGTGGGATTCAAATCCGAGTGTGGGATTCCATATCTGGAGGCTTTTACGAACTTGACCAGCGGCCTGTGATAGTTATCTACACGATAAAGTTGATAATATTGTTAGTTTTGAACTAGCTAGTTAATAGTGAGTAATTATTAGTTAAACAATATTGTCTTATCGTACATATAGAACTCCTATTTCTTATTAGACAATACTCTTCTTTTTTTTTTCCTTTTTTATCGATTTGGACAATTAAAGATTATCTTTGTGAAAAAATAAAGTTAGATCATATCAATTCAATCATACCTTTTTTTTTTTTTTTTTTGAATCAAACCCACTAGGGTAGCAATATCATTTATCTCAAGCTAGAGTGGTTATTACATACCCTCTCGCTGCCATTTATAAACAAATAAGAAGACGTGGCAGTACACACAGTGGTACATAGAACTAGGTTCACTCAGTATACATCGAAAAACAGGTCTCTTCCTTTGGTATTACTTCAAAAGATTTTCTAAAGCACATAAAGTGCATAGCTCCCTAACAAATAGAGAATTATTGAAAATAGATTAAGCTACTAACATAGAGATTTTTAAACAAAGAGAAATAATAGAAAAAATTTACTATGGGCCTAAGGCAAAAACCCTAACCCGAATGTAGCCCAAGGCCTAGCCCGTGCATCGGCTGCCACCACAACCCACTATAAATCACCGACTCGCAGCTAGCCGTTGTCCCGCTTCAGGAAAGACTGCCATTGATCGCCACCAACAAAGGTACGAAAAGGCGGGTCCTGCACTATAGGTAACTCAACCCAAACCAGGGAAGAATCCGTGTATCCAAGCCATAAGATGCCCCAGCAATGATGCTCGTAAAGCCGTCGCCATCTAGAATAGAATCTAGTCCACCGCCTTCACTCACCCTGATGATGTACACCATTCTTCGTCTGGCAGCATCACAACGTTGGCAAGCAACATCAAAGTGCCACTAGACGAGAAGAAGGGAATTGGAGAATATAGAATCGGTTTTGAACATGCGTCTTCTGCATAGGTTTGTTTTTTTTTTTTTTTTTAGCACCCAACTATATCAACAAGCAAACAATTTTGGTAAAAACTAATATTTCATGTCAAAAGAAAATAATTTAAATACAAGTGGATGCATAAACGGTTAAAATAGTTAGGCTAGGTATTTTAGGTTATTCATAATTGTTAGGTTATATACTATATCTATGTTTTGTGTCAATGAAAGAACGTAGACTTTGCTCTGGATAACTAGCCATTATAAGATGTCTCCCTTTCCTCTAGGCTGTCAATTCAGACACAACCTATTAAGACGACTCGAAACCAGCATGAAATAAAGCGGGTTGAACCCACACGATTAAAAAGCAGGTCAGTCGTGGGTCGGCCACGAGTTAGCCCGCCAACACAAAGTGAACCGGTATAACCCGATTATACTATACTTCTTCTTGAAATATTGGACGTTAGGAGTATTTGATCATAGGATTAGAAAATTTGAAATATGTTGGTTTTATAATCATTGGATTAATTAGTTATGAATTACATATAAATATTTATATTCTTCATCTTGTGGAGTTTTTAGTGAATTTAATAAATTTATGCATTGTTTTAGTTAAATGGGTCGCATTGTTAACCCTTAAATTGATCATTTTATCTAATACAACACAGCCGATTTATTAAATGGGTTAAGCGGTTTGGAAACGGGTGACCTGTTTAATAAATAGTTTGGGTTTAAATTTTTGACATGATATTAAATGAGTTGGGTTTGGATTTGTATCTTGCGACACGATAAATACATTGACCCGATACGAACTCAACCCAACACGACCCATTGACAGTTTTACATTCCTCACTCGTCTCTTACATAAATGACTTTGTAAAGTAATTGGTGTTGTGAATATTATTATTTATGTGGTTATTCACTTAAATATTCATTAATTATGTATTTCTAATGTAATTCATCCCTTTTATTTCCTTCAGTCTTCTTTTTCTTTTATTATTAACTAGTTTGTTAACAACTTACTTTTTTCTTTCAGAGTGGTGTTCACCTGGTCAGTTGCTGACCAAAGAATTTATGCTCAATAGCCCTTAGATTTATATCTAATAGTGGAAAACAAAACACCTCAACTTAATGATAATTCACTCTGCCATTGGATTTACATCCAAAGGTTGATGTAGGACTAGATTTTAGCCAATTTCAATAAAAAAATCTTAAAAAGAAAGAAACGTCTTCACATTAAGAAGAATAATTTGAATATTGGAAATTGGTATTCAAATAGGCTTCTTAATGATGGAATTAATCATAAATTACTATTTTGGATATATCAGGATTCTCGAGTAAAATCTTGATTGAGATTTCAAGCGTAATATTCTTTAGTATCTAGGATTCTATTTCGATTTTTATTTAATCAAGTTTAATTAGGTTTCCTAGTTTTAGTCTACAATAAATTGTTCTTTATGATTTCTAGTTGTATTAGATTTATGCTATGTGCCCTATATAAGGCACCTCTTATATTGTAATTTTCATTCAAGTTATCAATAAAAAATCAATATTAGAGAAGTTTTTCTATGTTTATTACGGCTGTGTCCGTAATTGCTAGTGGATTCTAGCTCATCTCATATGGCTTTCGACGCTTCACAGAGCCTCTTACTATCGTGTTCACGCATCCCGCATCATTTGGTATTAGTTGTATTAGGTTTATGCTATGTGCCCAATATAAGGCACCTCTTAGATTGTAATTTTCATTCAAGTTATCAATAAAAAATCAAATATTAGAGAAGTTTCTCTTTGTTTCTTATGGCTGTGCCCGTAATTGCTAGTGGATTCTAGCTCATCTCATATGGCTTTCGACGCTTGATGGAGCCTCTTGCTATTGTGTTCATGCTTCCCGCATCAAGGGTGGTTGAGTATTATTTTCTTGATCAATAACTGACTAGGTGAACATTTTCGTTTTCTTTCATTACAGACACAACTTTTAATTGATGATTTAAAAAATATATGAATACTATCATAAAACTAAAACTCTCTTTAATGTGTAAAAACAAATTAAAGTTTTAAACTGTTATATTTATCTTGTTCTGTTCAGTTTCTGTTATGTTTACCTTTGCTTGTTCAAACAAAAACTTATCCTCCCACCGCCAGAAAAAAAAACCTGAACAAAAATATTATACATTCATAAAGTTATATGTGGTCGATCTGATGTTTGTCAATTGTCATGAATTGTCTGACGTTATCTCTCTCCCACAACTTTAGTCATTATATTTACTCGAGGGTCCAACTTCACTGCGTCTCCACATTCACTTAACGCGCTGCGGCCTACGAACTAAAGTTAGATACGGATCGATACTTCACGACGATTTGGACTTTTACAACACCGGAAGTAGTGGGGTTTCCATGCATGTGATATGTTTTATATATAAAATGAGGATTTCAATCGGAAAACCGTGTTCAGTTCAATTAAAATGGAATCACTAATCAACATATGAGGGCCATTACAGAACCTTCAATAATCCAATTGCAACAACACCTACTATTGGATCGACATGTATACTGTAACGCTCATACATGTTTATAAGCTCGATCAAATTACCTTCTGATGAGTACTTCATTTTTCGCCCTGGTTCATGGCCTTAGGAGCATTCATACTCCAAGCAGTGAGAGTCTGAACAGTAATTGGCTCTGTGCCATTGTTGAACAAAAACAAGTGAGCTGCATCGTTTACAGCTAGGGTCGGATAAACCCTAGATAAGATGCATGTTCTTCCTCCTGCTCCAAAACTTTCAACAGCAGAATGATCAATCAAAGTCCTGAGGGAAATCTTCTTTTCGGCGGCTATATCTACATCTACTAAGCCGGCAAACGATGGTCTATACTGTTTCTCATCGAACGGCTTCAGAGTTGAAAACTTTGCGTCAGAGCACATGAGAACCTTGTACTTTTGCTCTTTTATTTTGATAATCCTAAAGAAGACGGGAGTGAACTCCTCTAGGTTTTGAGAGGCCAATGTCAAGAGTCCGAATGGCCCAACACCACCTGGAACATTCGAACGCTTTGCCGCACACGCCGTTTCCGCATCCCGCCAGGTAGGATCATACTCCTCAGCTTTGTCCACGCTTGGAATGGTGAAGGTAACTTCAACATCGGCCTGTGTGATATTGTTCCAATTAGCATTTATAAATAAAATTTGCCCAAAAAAAAACATTTATAAATGCCGTCAGATGGTTTTTGATTTATTTCAAATCAATAACAATAAGGGCACCAATCAAACCTGTGCAGCAGTTATTGAACGAACTTCAAAAGGCTTTCCCTTTTCTAGAAGTTGATTTGTTATGTCAATCTTTTGCCCCCTCAAAGTTTCCACTTCTTGGATAGGCCATTGTAGCACTTGCTTCCCATCAGGACTAAGCCAGATCTGTCGTGGAATTGCCTGCCCATTAATCAACAGCCAACAATTAACTTATCACAATAGTTAATAGTCAATATTTACTTCCGATATTGACACAATAGTATTTGAAAGACACGAACAAATCTATTTGGACAAGATAAATTCTATAGAAACCTCCGGTTTGTGTCTGACCTAATTTGTCCATCATGATATTGTTTGTGTGTGTGTGTATACCGTTTCTGTAAGTGATCGTGTAAATTTGTATTATTGGTCACTTGACCATACAGAAGCATCTGATTCTAAATAGTATTAAAGCATTAATCATGATGAGTTAAGATCGTTATGGGTGATATAGCTGACCTTAACAGTGATAACTACCTTCATACCTAAAAATAGTTAAAATTAGAATATAGCTAGTTGAATATTGAGTTATGCTCCAATAGAATACTTAAATTTCAAGTTAAATTTAACTTTTAGTTAAATTTCTTTCCTCTCTGGCTAAATATAGATAGGTCTTTTAGCTAAAACTAAATTTAATTTTTGTTTAGTTAGTCTGCTGGAGATCAAACTTAGCTTAAAATTAGTTAAATTTCAATTTGTTTTTGAAATAAGTATTCTGTTGGCGATGATCTAGACCTAAATCTTAAATTCTCGTACCTGAATTCCGGCCCACCCCTTTTCCGTATCTTCGTCAGCTGAATCAGACTCATTAGCCCAACCCCACAAAATCCTTCTACCCTTCACAGGATCAAAAAAAGTTTTGGACGCATAAAAGTTGCCATAATCATATCTCAACCCGTCCCGACTGTCCAGCATTCGCGGATCCACTTTGTACGAGTCATCTTCCGGCTTATACGTCCCCAGTGTGTAGTACTCATACCTCGTCTCATCCAGGCTCACCTTGAAGGCGTGCTTCACATCCGGCCCAACTCTCGAGGTGTCCGCTCCCTGCTTGTTCCCATTCTTATACAACGGGAAAAAGTCCGGGCACTCCCACATGCCGGTGTTCTCAGCCGAATGGAGCGGGTGCTTGCTCTTGACCCAGAACTTAAAGTCCATGCTCCGGTACAGATACGCCATGCCGCTTTGCCCTCTCTTTCCTCCTACCGCCATCCTCCAGTGGCCGTTGTACCACCACGCGGTGGTGGGGTCGCGGAACTGGCTGACGTTCATCTCCGGGGAGGGCACCACCAACGGGTTGTTGTCTGGTTTGATCCATTCGCGGAGGTAGGGGTCGGTGTCGTCTTTGGGGATGGCGTAGTTCTGGACCTGGCGCTTTTCCGGATCGAGGCCGGTGTAGAGGATGACAGGCTTGTTGCCCGGGAGGATGGTGGCGGACCCGGACCAGCAACCGTTAATGTCGAAAGGTTTGGAGGGGTATATGGCTGGTTCTAGGGCTTCCCAGTTGATTAGGTCTTTAGAGACAGAGTGCGCCCACACGATGTTTCCCCACACAGATCCTTTGGGATTGTATTGGTAGAATAAGTGGTACAACCCGTTGAAGTACATGGGTCCTGCGCAAAATATCAAGAGAGTGGATGAGATATACAAATTAGGTATTCAAACACGAACGAAAATTTACGTTGGTCTTTGAAAGTGAAATTATTTCACTTTAGAAAGTGGAATTAATCATTCAAAAACCACAGTAAATGAACAACGAATTTGGTTGTTGGGATAAAACACTCACCATTTGGATCTGTGGTTGATGTTTTGATTATTGGCCGTCACGGAGACAAAAATAAAAGAAGTCAGTGACTAGTTACAAGAATATACAAAGTGCGATTCATAAAATCCAATCCAAATTATGCATAATGATAAGTTTTGATATTTCAAAAATTGACTCATTTTTGAATATAATGGTTGTAGCAGCACAATTTAACGGCACCCAACAATGTCAGCACGGCTATGAGTAATAATGAAAATAGCTCCCTAAATCCGGAAGAAGATTAGGTTTTAAGTTTATTGCTTGTGTTGAATATCATATTGACTTGATCGTTCGAATGTCCTTAACTGGCATCACACCGATGCTCTAATAACTGGGGACTTTCTTTCTCTTATTGCAGGTCATAATATTCATATCATCAGTAGAGTCATAGAAATTCGTGTAACATAAAAAATATAACCAAACTTCATGCATATTACCGTTAATCCAATGCTGTGGAGGTTGAAAGTGGAACTTAGTTCTGTGGGTGTCCTTCACTTCAAGGGCCTTAACATTTTGAAGACGTTCGATAATCCGATGTGATGCTTCAACTCCATTCTTGTTAATCACAAAAACGCAACACCAAGCAAATAAAAGCACTGGAAGCAACTTTCTTACTATATCCATATTGGATCACAGTATAGAGCTAATTGTGAAAAAACAATGTTGGTATTAATAGGATTCGATTGTCTATTTTTAGCGCGAGAGATGAGAAAGGGGGTTGGTTGAGAGTACAAGAAGGGATATGGTGTAGACGTGGAGATTAACAAGGAGTCAGTTTGGATTTGGTTACTCTCTATTAATGGAATATTAGTGTCGTCTTCAGGTTGGGCTCTGTTCAAAAAACAAATCTATTAACAAGAACTATGTTTGATCCCAAAAAGTAAACAATGAACTGTGGGTCTTGAGAAAATTATTTCATTGTTTTTCAATTTACCACTAAATTAAACAGGGTTTCGTCAACTTCTCAACCAAAAAAAAAAAAACAGAATTTCGTCGAAGAACTAATGGGCACAACAACGAATTAAATCTGAAACCTAAGATCAGGGTCATATGAATCACAGATCCTTATTAAGTACCTAGACCTTTAGCTCAGGCTAGCTAATTACTTAGAAATTAGCATTTACATTCTGAAATCTGAACCGTTTTTCCTGATAGCTCTAACTAGCTAGACCCGGGACTATTGGTTCATCAACGTAGGAGCATTCATAGTCCACGCATCGAGACTCTTAATAGTGACAGCCTCAGTCCCATTGTTGAACACATACAAGTGAGCTCTATTGTCAACAGCTAGAGTGGGGTAAACCCTAGAAGTTATGCATGTTTTTCCTCCAGCTCCAAAACTCTCAACAACAGAATGATCAATCTGCATTTAAACAGGACAAAGAAAAAGGGAAAATTATTATTAGTAATTATTTAACTAAAACCGTAAGGAGTTGCAAAGGAAATTATTCGTATTAAGCACGTACCAAACTCCTGAGGGAGAGCTTTTTATCAGATAAGTCTACATCTACAAAACCAGCAAATGATGGTTTGTACAGATTATCCTGCAAAGAGGAACTGTCCGGCCCACCCAAAGTGGTAATTAGACAGTGCTAATAGTCAATAAAAAAGATTAAATGCGAGTAATACTAGATGTGCGAACTATTATCATAATTATTAAGGTCCTAATCAATGCGATAATATTCATTATTCATATTTGGGTTCTAATTTTAAAAAAATAAGAAATTTTCCTGTTATGTGTTTGGTGCAACATAATCTTAGTAAAGAAACAAAGGCAAAGACGAACCTTCTTGCATCAGAGCACAGGAGAACCTTATGCTTATTGCCTTGAGTTTTGAACACCCTAAAGAAGACAGGAGTGAATTCCTCTAGGTTTTGTGAAGCTAAAGTCAATAGCCCAAATGGGCCAATGCCACCTCCAATTTTTGAACCCGTTAGCCCACATATTGCTTGGGCATCAAGGTTTGACCATTTAGGGTCAAACTTCTCTGCTTTGTCCAAGCTCTTGAAAGAGAATATAACTTCAACATCGGCCTGTGTGATTCAGTGACATATATGAATGACAAATAATCATCTCAACAGTAATATACTAACATATTAGTTAGAGGATCAAACCTGAGCAGCAAGTATTCCTTTAACTTCAACATGATCTCCCACTTTGAGATTTTGATTCTTCATCTGGACCTTTTGTCCCCTTAAAGTTTCCAATTCTTCAGCAGGCCATTGTAACAATTGTTTCCCATCAGGACTCAGCCACACAGTCCTTGGGATTGCCTGCATATAAAATAAGAATAACCTGAATGTTAGTGCACATGATTAACTAATATTACACTAAATGGGTCGTCCATCAACAAATGAATAAGATTAGTGTTACCAATGGTCTTTTTACAGTTACTACAGTGCTGATCATATCTCCCACAAAAGTGAGACACACTTGAAGAAGTTTCTTGTCCTCAACTTTATTTGAAATGTGATTAGTGATTAGGAATTTGATCATTAAAATGAAACAATAGTTGTAATATTTGAGAGATAAATGAAGATAATTACCTGAACTCCAGCCCATCCCTTTTCAACATCATTGTTGGGAGTATCAGACTCATTAGCCCAGCCCCACAAAATTCTTCTATTCTTTGCAGGATCAAAGAAAGTTTTGGAAGCATAGAAGTTCCCATAATCATATCTCAATCCAGCCCAACCATCCACCAATTCCTTATCAGGAACATACCTATCTTGTTTAGGAAAGTATTTTCCAACAGTGTAGTAGTCATACCTAGTCTCATCAAGGCTCACTTTCAAAACATGCTTCACATCCCCACTGTTTGACGTGTCCAACCCTACCTTGCCTTTCAACGAAACCGGGTAAAAATCCGGGCATTCCCACATACCGGTTTTCGGGGCAGAGTGAAGCGGGTGCTGGGCCTTGACCCAATAAACAAAATCCTTGCTCCTATACAAATGAGCCATCCCTCTATGCTTTCTCTTGCCACCCACCAACATCTTCCAGTGCCCATTGCTCCACCAAGCAGTTGTCGGGTCACGGAACTGGGATGCATTCATACTTGCATCCGGAACCACTAGCGGGTTGTTGTCGGGCTTAACCCATTTGCGTAGATATGGGTCGGACAAGTTTGCCGGCACTGCATAGTTTTGGACCTGGCGCTTTTCCGGGTCGAGTCCAGTGTAGAGGATGATGGGCTTGTTGCCCGGGAGAAGGGTGGCGGATCCGGACCAGCACCCGTTTATATCAAAGGGCTTGGATGGGTATATAGCGGGTTCAAGGGCTTGCCAATTGATCAGATCCTTAGAGACTGAATGGGCCCATACAATGTTTCCCCAAACAGCTCCTTTGGGATTGTACTGATAGAAAAAGTGGTAGAGACCCCCAAAATACATAGGTCCTGTTAAAAATAAAAGGGTAACTAGTTACATATAAGTTGGTGACTAAAAGGGAAGGATTGGTAAATTTCATGCTAAAGAAAACTCACCATTTGGGTCTGTGGTTCATTTGTTTATGAACAGCCATGGAAGGGACAAAGTAAAACAATAAGAAGTCAGTAAATTGTTAAAAAGCAAAAGCATGCGTCTATTTCACATTAAGATATATGAAATAGACGTATATGGTTTATGAATGTTTTGTATTTCTGTATTTTTATTTATGATGGTATGATGATTTGACAGTTGGTTTTCAGAACATGATGAGGAGGCAGATCTCATCAGGAGAAACCTGTTGAACACACACCAGAACTTTTCAAAAACCACATGAAGCCTGTGCTCTGATGAACTGACCAATATCAGCACTTTTCCAGCTATGAATTCCACGACATCTTATTAATTAAATGACCGACATGCATCCATTTACCTAAGTTGAAATTAAATTGGTAAAAATAAATGACTCCATGCTGTTCACCAACAAATTGCCTCCACCGATAGTGGAATAGGGGTTCATGGGGTGCTATATATATCATCAACATCATCCACCGAACCATATTGTTCTTCATTTGCAAGTTTGCAAAGCAGTAAGTAAAGATCTTCTACCATGCTCTTAATTTACATGTTCCAAAGTTTGGTGAAATTTTAAAATATGGAACAACAATACAATTCAAAACTCATTAGCACTGAAGATATACAGTTTCTATAGTAGTCCGGAGTTTGACATATTTCCGGAATTTTTAACATTCTCTTTTCACCTGGTCCGACTATAGAAAATCCAGGAGCATTGCATATTGAATAAATGAATACCAAAGAGTTTTTATAGCAAAGTTCTTCGGTGAACGGTTGATTGTACATGCACAATAGAAAGGTTCAATTTGATTTCACAGTACTTTTTGGATATTAAAAGTTTACGACATAATGCTGATTTTTTGTTTTTGGACGAAGACATAATGCTGATGGTTTTTCTTTTCATATTTAAAATTCTGAACAGGTACATGAAAAGAGTTCAAACACTTTGAATAGGTTTTCTTATCCAAAACATGAATAAAATTACAAAGAAAAACGGAATGCATGGACCAAACTGAGAATTGAGAAAAACTTCATGATTTAAATCTGCATACAAATCAATATCAATGGTTTAAGACAGTAACGAAATCAAACAGAATTGAGTACCATTAATCCAGTGGCTGGGAGGTTGAAAGTGAAAACCAGTTCTGTGGACTTGCTTGATCTTCACAGCACGAAGAGACTGAAACTCTGGGTAAACCTTGTGTGAAGCTTTGACTCCATTAATGTTATGTATCACAAAAACACAGCAACAAGCGAGTAGAAGGAACCATTTAGTGGTATCCATGAAAACACAACAGTGAATAATTAAGAAGCAGAAGGGGATCAGAATAGAATTAGAATAGAGAGTGGAAGGCAGGGTTGGTTGAGTTTGGTTTGTGTATATATAGTGATTTATATCTTATATATAGCGCAGTGGAAATGGAATACGTTTCACAAAGGGTGTGAGAAAGATGATTTTAAAAGTAACAAGAATTGGATTTGGATTATCTTTCTTATAGTAATCGTGTAGTTAATTTCTACTTAACGTTTTGAGGCTTAAGAACCCTGAAAAACATGTTTCAAAAAAAAAAAAAGTCCTTAAAAAAAAATCATTAGGCTTTTTATCCAATTTTTTATTCCAAATCAAATAGGTTCAATTAAACAATAGGGTGGTCCTGCCCCATCTTGGCCATCAGAAGAAGACCGTCGGCTGCTATGGCCCTCGTCCGTACATGGAATCCCCTTAGGATCGATCATTACCTAAACATAGGGGTCACATCATGGGCCGGGCTAGGGCTGGTCTTATCCTAAATTTTAGGGCTTAGGGTTGGGCCGGGTTGGGCTTAATCAAAGTCAACAAAATTTAGGATCGGATCGGGGCTTAAATATATTAACCATTACCCGCCCGAAAAGCCCGATCCGCTATTATCGAAAGGGCCGGGTCAGGCCTGACTTCCGAATAGGGCCAAGTAGGGTTGAAATAGGCCAAAAAGGGCCTTATTTCGTATAACCAAAAAAAAAATTAATTTTTTTCCTCAAAATGTGGCTCAATTATAATATAGGTAATACAAGACTCATTATTTTGTATTGATCATATTTAATATATACATACACACACACACACACATAAACACACACACACACACATATATATATATAGAAATTAACTTATAACATTTATTAATTTAGTTAATGTGGTTATATTTAATTAATTATCTCTCTAAATCTCCCAATAATTGTTGTGTAACAAAGAAAATAAAAATTAAAGAAAACAAAGCCTATGTAATAGAAAATAATAAAAATAATATATAAATTTTAGGGTTGGGCCGGGTAGGGCTTTTAGGGCCGGCTTGGCCCTTAAGGGCTCAATCGGGCCGGGCCGTAGGGCCGGGCTTCATTTGCATGATCCTTACCCTACCCTATTTGAGAAAGGATAGGGCCGGCCCGCTCTAATGTAAGGGCCGGGTAGGGCTTCAGCCCTATGAACCGGGCGGGCTTAGGGCCGAAGGGCTAAATGATGAGGCCTACCTAAACATTATGATTACTTGCCATGTTTTGTTTCCCAATCACACACGAGCTATCTCGAAGCTGTCGAGTTTTAATCTATTAAACATTTTTCTAATTATAATTGATTTTGATGATGCTCCAAGTACTTAGGGTTTTAAAAACACTTATGTCTACTGTTTTGTTTTTATGTTTTTGCTTTTGTTTTGCAATTACTTGTAATTTTTTTCTACAAAGGACATTAAGAACACCACATAGTCATTGTAGTTTCGTAAATGAAATTGTCAAATCAATAACATTGTCATGTGTGAGATGTCATCAATCATGCCCATGAATTATTCCTTTTTTTTCTTTTTTGGGCAAGGCCCATGAATATTTTAGCTTGATTCCAAGTCCGGACTTGAGATTTTGAGGCTTGAAGCAAAAAATAAAAATAGACCTACGTTTTTTATAGAAAAGAAAAAAAATAGCCAAAAAAGTATTGACAAAAAAATTGGAAAAAAATAAAAATAAATATTCAACTGGAGTAGGGGATTCGAACCTAGGCTAGGGGCAACATAAAAAAAGGAATGCAACTTGTCAACTAAACCAATCTTATTGTTTTGTAAAAAGCATACATCTAAGCATACATTTTATTTACTTAATAATTTTTTAAATACCTCTGGAAAAATAATTTGGCCCGATGAGACACTGAGCCTGAGACGATCAACTCACGAGGCTCATGTCAGGTCCGGTTCTGCCCGATTCAATTAAAAACAGATTATGTGATTATATTAAAGGTAATATGAACATTTCAAATGTTTTGAGTAATTTTTTTCTTTTAATTGTTGTCGTTGTTAACATCTTGAACAAAGCAAAAAATTCATGTGGTTCCGTATATGTCTTCATGTAAATGAAGTTATAGCAGTCACGAATTCAATTTCTACGGGCTATATGGAGTGGGCAGGGGTTAAGATAAAAAAAAATGTGAATACTCACACACGGTAAGCGAACGGGTAGCCAATCCGTTAACTGGATCCAATGCACTCTCTCTCTCTCTCTCTCTCTCTCTCTCCACACACTCCAAAGGGTGTGGGTAGGGTTAAGATAAAAAAATAAAATCCGGATCCAATGCAGTCTCTTATACACCCCCACCCCTCCTTTCTCTCTCCCCGCACAAACCACACTCCAAAGGTGAGCTGCGGATGGGTCGAAAGCGACTACCCATTTAAATCACCATGTCTTTTGTTGATTCGAAGGCATGTTGGAGGGAATGTTTCTATAGAAAGCACCTCTGCTAAGTAGTGCTTTTATTGAAAGTTCAAGTGCATTATATATGCATATACATTCTAAAGTGCTTCGTGTATGCACACTTTGAAGTGCTCTGAAGACGCGTGCTATTCAGCAAAAGCAACCTAGAACACCACCAACTATTGTGATACCAACAGCTAGCACCTCGTCCACTTTCAGAAGCACTATCAAGAAAAGAGTAGATCTTTGTACCTATTTTATTTAGAGACATAGAATTTGATATCTAGTCTTATTTATAAATTTACTGGAATCATGATTTAGATCATTCCAGCCAAAGTATGCAGTATTCAATATATGATCGACGATGAGTTGGATATAAATTAATTAGACAGCTACATATACTTATTGCATTATCACCACACGTGCTGTGTTCGAGGTTTACCCTGAAAAAGTTTATCGATCAGTACGTTGAAGATGATGTCTTCCTAATTTCGTAAGTTGTGTTATTTTGATGCAAGCTAACTAGCAAGAGTTTAGAGACTGTTTGAGGGATTACCTTTTTAAATTTTTTTTTTTTTTTGAAAAGGAGATTGAATGAAATTATTAATCAGAAAACATATATTGGGGGGAACATAAGCCAATACTCCAAAAAAACCGTGGCTACATATATATACCATCAGGCCAATGGGCCCAAATTCTAACTACAAAACACCCCTTTTCAAAGCTACATTGAGCATGTGATCCCCAAAAGTCTAAGTAATACCCCGTAGTCAATAGTAAAGAAGGCGTCGTCCTCTTCAACACCGTGTTCAAAAAGTACCTGACCACGTGTAAAGAATTGCTCGTCGGCAAATATACAACAAAAGTAACCCAAAATTGAACCAAAGCAAGACACCATGAAACCAAGACAACCAAACCCTCGCTCAATTGAGGAGAGACTTATTAGACCTAAACCAATGACCAAAACCTAAAAATAAAACAAAGAATTCGGCCACCGTAACATGCTTCCAACTTTCTCGACGTCGGACCCCAACCACTAGCAAACCACTGAGCTGAGCCCAACCACACAAGCTCACCCCATTGTAGACACCGAAGCCTACTGTGTGGCCTTCCACCTCCGCTCTCTGCATTGTCTCCAGCCAAAAACAAGACCAGGCCTGGATCATTGATAACGCAAAAGACCGAAAAACATGAGAGAGAGAGAGAGAGAGAGAGAGAGAGAGAGAGAGCAGTCTGCATCGCCACCGTAGGCCTGGACCTGCTAACCACCACCAACCCTCGACTCTCAAACTTTCTGTACCTTTCCACCTTGGCTTGAATCCGACACAGTCATCAACAGCCATCGCCTGAAGGAAAAGAGGAATCGCTGTTGCCGCCGAAATCCCCTCAAGCCAAAAGAACCATCCCACTCCACCAAGGCAAAGCCGACCATCTCACCGCTCTGTCCGGCAACGCCGTCCACACACCGACACAAGCAAAACCCGTCATCGACGCGGGGACGCCGCCGGACAAGCCACAGCCCCAAACCTCTGTTTTCCAAACCCTACGTTTTGCTCCGAGTATTGCGGAGGAAAAAAAGGAATTATAGTTGAAACTTAAATTGATTAGATTGTTTGAGGGATTACCTTTTCCATGAACTATGGGAAAATCAACTGTTACTTCCTCATTGGATTTAAGATTCTAAAATAAATTCAAGATGATCCGTTAGCAGGGGCGGATCTAGGCAGGTTTTGGTAGGGCTCAAGCCCTACTGAACTTTCTGGGTTAAAAAAATAAAAAACTATGCAGATGGTTCCTTTTTTTTTTAATTGCTGTTTCGCTTTCTCAAGCCTACTCGATTGAATGACTTGGACTTCGAATTGGTAGTTCGCAGACCTGGAGCTGCCTAGGTCTGAGGTCGACGCAGACATCTCTCCTCTTCTATAGTCTAATCGCAAGTCTTCTTCTTCCAAAAATTCAAAAAGTCTTCAATTCCAGCCTTCTAGAGTTCTAATTTTCTTCTTCCTCTCCTGAAAGCTCTTTGGATATGTACTGCAAATTAGTTGAATTGGCGTATTCCAATGCAAGCACCAAAAAAAAAAATTCTTAAGAATCCAAGCCCTCCCGAGGTTTGATTCCTCGATCCGTCACTGTCCGTTAGGATCATTATCTCTGTGAATGAAATTTTGTGTGTCAAATATATGATGTGGTATCATTTGTTGAACTCAAGGGCAGCGATGAATATTAGCACGTGGACAATTGTATCTTTAACAACTGGATACTTGGTAGCAGATCTGCAGATAAAGGTTGAAAGCCCATGGATCATTGTAAATTTGTAACAAAAGAGGAATGCTAGCTAGCATCTTTTCTGTTTTCAACTTTATTTGTCAGCTTGTTTTTCTATCATTTCTAATTAGGGCCAAAGTGGATATGATATGTGGATCTACAAAGACACACCTTCAGATTTTTGCGCCACAATTTTTTTTCATGGGGTTCACAAATTACATATTACGGGATTCGTTACAATTTTCCAAAAGGTCTTTTGGTCTTTAAATCCATATGCTCTGGAAAGTTTCACCTTTCACTCTTAATCTCAGGGTTTTGCTCTCTACACTTTGGATCTAATTAAGATGCAAGGTTGGTGCTTTCTCTTTCTATCTCAATTGTCTTGATTTATGCTTTCTACTTTTACTTTCTAATATCTAAAAATCTTCCAATTTGGGACATACAAAGTCTAAGCAAATTTGCACTCACTAGCGTGAGATTCCAGCTCCGGCACTACCTATAACTAACAAGAACAGGTTGTTAGTATTACTATCAAATCAAGTTGAACACGTCTGTCCAACATTTCTCCTACATTTAGTACTATTAATCGATGCCATTCATAAAATAAAACGGTTTTTAAAGATCGTGCCACAAAAATCAATTGGAGCTTAGTTAATCATCTAATTATATACATCAAATAATTCAACAGTTCATATTAAATTTTTATGACAAGCATCCATTTGTTATTTTGTTTGATATAGTTAGGCGAGTAAACCATCTCCAGTTTGGTTGAATTTTTGTTCAGATTATAAATCTATAGTGGAAGATGCCATGTAAATAAGAGAAAGTTTAATATTATCTTTATTGGCCTGTCTAAAGCTAAAGATGTATGAACAACATTGTGGGAGCACAAATGGGAGTGAAAATGGAATTTATGTATTTGGTCCCCATCCCTTGCTTATGATACAACACGTCTTTGGCGGGTTTCTGTTGAATTTGAATGTTGGTTTTTTTTTCTATGTTGATTGATTACACTAAGATATAGACTATATATAGAGGAAAACATAACAAGCATCAGCCTTAAAACAAGGAAAACAAAAGTCTTAAAACAAGGATAGGACCTTAAAACAAGGAGAGGAAGACAAAGAGCCTTAAAACAAGAAAGACTTTTTGTAGCTTCTAATACTCCCCCTCAAGCTGGGTCAAGAGAGCTCCTTGAGCCAAGCTTGGACAGAAGACATTCAAACTGAGCGGAAGTGAGAATCTTGGTAAAAATGTCTGTCAGTTGATCGCATGATCGTGTGTACACTGTTTCAATAAGTTTGGACTGAACCTGATCTCGAACAAAGTGACAATCAACTTCAATATGTTTGGTGCGTTCATGGAAGACTGGATTGGTTGCGATATGCATGGTAGCCTGGTTGTCACAATGTAGAGATATAGGCAAGTGCACACAATGCCCAAGTCACCTAACAATGTCTTTAACCATATGAGTTCACATGTTGTGGATGCCATTGCACGATATTCAGCTTAGGCACTAGAACGAGCAACCACAGTTTATCTTTTACCTTTCCAAGTAACTAGGTTGCCTCCAATGAAAGTACAGTACCCAGTTGAGGATTTTCGATCGATGGCATTTCCTGCCCAGTCAGAGTCTGAGTAGCCCACAAGGTTGAAGTGACCATTGTTCTTCATAACAATTCCTCGATCAACTATGCCCTTTAAGTAGCGAAGGATCCTCTTGACAATCTGTAGATGATGAGTGGTAGGGGAGTGCATGAATTGACTGACCAAACTTACAGCATAAGTGAGGTCTGGTCTTGTGATGGTGAGATAGATGAGCTTACCCACAAGGCGTTGATAAACACAAATATCTGAGAGAGGTTCTCCTTCAATATCTATTTTAAGTCTACTACTAAGAGGAGTGCGTGCAGGCTTACTATCCTTCATTCCTGCCTCATCAAGAAGATCAACAACATATTTCCGTGATTTAAGAACATACCATTTGAGGAGTGATCCATTTCAATTCCAAGAAAGTACTTCAATGGTCCAAGATCTTTGATGGCAAAGGCATTGTCCAAGGCTGACTTGAGAGACTTAATCTCATCCATATTGTCTCCAGTGATGATTAAGTTATCCACATACACTAGAACAACCAACTTGCCAGCCTTGCCATTTCGAACAAACAGGGAGGAGCCTGCATGACTTCGCTTGAAGCTTGAGGCAAGAAGAACCGAACTCAGTTTGGAATACCAAGCACGTGGGGATTGTTTCAAACCATACAAGGCCTTGTGAAGTTTGCACACCATTCCAGCTTCACTTTCAAGTGGATGTCCAGGATGTAATCTCATATACACATCTTCTTCTAAATCCCCATGCAAAAAGACATTCTTGACGTCTATTTGGTATAGAGACCAGCCACAATTCATAGCAACAGATAACAAAACTCGTACTGTGTTCATTTTAGCAACCGAAGCAAAAGTCTCCTTATAATCAACACCAATGGTTTGAGTGAAGCCACGAGCTACTAACCTTGCCTTATGTCGCTCAATTGAACCATCGGAGTTGAACTTGATTTTGTAAATCCATCTTGCCCCTACAATTTTCTGCCTTTTGGGAAGCTTGATTATACTCCAGGTTCTATTGTCATCAAGGGCTTTGAGTTCATCATGCATAGCTTTCTTCCAAACTGATGATTGATTTGCTTCTTCAAAGTTTCTTGGTTTGGTTTCTTTGGAAATCTTGATGAGGAATGCATTGTGAGGAGAGGAGGTACTGGTGGAGTGAGCAATTTGAGCAAGAGAATAACGTGGTGTGTAAGTCTCATATTCCTGAAGTCTTGTTGGTTGATGTCTCACCCTTGGTGGGTTTCTTTGAGGTTGAGACGTGTTTGGTGCCACCTCTTGTTGATGATCTTGAGTGTTGGAGTCTGCATGTACCTCTTCAGTATCCACAAATTGTTGAACTGGTTGTTGTGAACTAGGAGTGTCTACTGCAACTTCAGCAGGAAGTGGTGTGGGAAAAAACTCACAAATATGCTCCCCCTAAGGTTCATTATCAGATAACTGAAAGAAAGAGTCAGACTCATCAAAACGAACATCCCTTGAAACAAATATTTCTCTGGTCTTTGAATTGTAACACTTGTAGCCCTTTTGGGTAGATGAGTACCCTAGGAATACACATTTGACAGCTCTGAGATCAAACGTATCTCGATGATTTGATTGAATATGTACAAAACACGTACAACCAAATACTCGAAGGTGTGCTATGTCAACTTTTCAACTTTTAAAACTTCAAATGGAGATTTGAAATTTAACACACTACTAGGCAATCTATTTATAATGTAAGCTGCAGATTGAATTCCTTGAGACCAGAATTTTTTTGGAACATTTGTTTGAAGCATTATGGCCCTAGCCTTCTCAAGTAAATCTCTATTTTTGCGTTCTACAATGCCATTTTGTTGTGGTGTTCCAACACAACTAGTTTGATGAATAATCCCCTGAGCACTGAGATAATCAGTCATGCTTTTGGATGTGTATTCAGTGCAATTGTCTGACCTTAGAATGCAAATTTTAGAGGAAAAATGATTTTTGATAAGGTTATGAAAATCTTGGAAACACTTGAAGACTTCACTCTTGAATTTCAAAAGATCAAAAAAGTGGTTCGAGTGAAATCATTAAGAAAGGTGACATAGAACCTATAGCCATCAAATGATTCTAGGGATGCTGGTCCCCATACATCAGAATGTACAATCTCAAAAGGCTGAGTTGCTTAAGATTGAGAGATTTGAAAAGGCAATCTAGTAAACTTTGACATATGACATGTCTCACATTCATGTGAGACTTTACCAAAACTAGGGAACAACATTGACAAAACATGAAAGGATGGATGAGCTAGATATTTATGCCACAATTTTTGCTGTGTTGCAGATTTGGACTCTGTTAGAAAACACTTAGAAAAACTTGATGAAGTTGATATATAGTACAAGCCATTTAGAAAGAATCCTTCACCAATCTTCTTCTTGGACACTCGATCCTGAAACACAACATTATAAGGAGAGAAAATAGCTAGACAATCCAACAAGTTTGTTAACCTTCCTACAAACAGGAGTTGGAATGGAAATGAGGGTACAAACAATGCAAATGACTCAACGCTATCTGAGAAAAGCTTTAATTTTCCTTTTCCTAAGATGGGAACATTGTTACCATTTGCAATTGAGACATGTGAAGATTTTGACAAGGTTTCAAAATCATGTAATATGGAAGAGTTGTTTGTCATGTGATCTGAGGCATCTAAATCCACTATCCAAAAATCATGATTCTTACTGACATCTAAAGCAGTGGAAATGACACAAATAATACCTGGTATATCCTTTGAGGAAGCCATATTTGATTTTGTCAGAAAACCAGCAAACTTTCCAAGCATAGCAGTTGTGCTACCATTTTCATTGCTCTCTAAACTGCCTTGCTTCTTTTGAAGATATGTAGCAAACTCATTTATGGGAGTTATTGGATTGGATGTGAAGTTCATCATATCTTCAAAAGTGTTGCTGAAGTTTGCCTTTGAATTAGAGATGTAAGAGCTTATCTAAATGTTGCCTCTTTGATTCTTCTATTCCTCATTGAACTTAGGTTTCGGTTCTGGATGCAATATCCAACATCTCTCTCTTATGTGGCCTATACCAATTCATCAAATGCGTTCACAATGTGTGCACTTCAGATCTGGCCTCTTGCCCTTGTATGTTCTGTCACTTGTGACACTTTTGTTTGTAGCAAATGCTCTAGCTTCTGACCCTCCAGCACTGGTGTCTACATTCATCACCTTTTTACGCACTTCTTCACGTTGAATGGAGTTGCATACTGTTGTGAACGAAGGAAGCTCAAGGCTTATCAAAAGATGGCTTTTGAGATCTTCATATTCAGATCCCAGACTTGCAAGCAGTTGGAACACTTTATCTTCTTCAGCTCTTTTCAGCAATATAGTGGCATCAGTGGTGTGAGGTCTATACATATCAAGTTCATTCCACTTGGCATTTAAGTTGCCAAGATGTTGAACAAATGAGAGATTACCTTGTTGAATCCCTGCAAGATCCTTTTTGAGTTGGAACACTCTTGCTGCATTGTTTAGGTTGCCATACATGTCTTTGACAGCAACCCAGAGATGTCGAGATGACTCTGAATAGCTAAAGATTTCTACAAGTTTTGGCTCCATTGAATTAAGAAGCCATGACATAACTAGTTGGTCTTTGGATAACCAACTTTCGTATTCAGATGATGAGGCATCTGAGATGTTGTTTTTGTCACTAATGAAACTGAGCTTTGATCTTCCACCAAGAGCTAGAGTGATGGCTCTTGACCAAGGAAGGTAGTTGAACTCATTTAGAAGCACTGAGCACAGACGCTGATTTGGATTCCCATCTGGGCTTTCTATCTGTGCAACGAGAGAACCTTCCCCTTCTGTCATCTTAATGAGAATGATAAAGGAACACAAGTGTCTTGAAAGAACAATACAGATGCAGGTCCTATGAGGATTTCTGCTCTGATACCATGTTGAATTTGAATATTGGTTTTTTTTCTATGTTGATTGATTGCACTAAGATATAGACTATATATAGAGGAAGACATAGCAAGCATCATCCTTAAAACAAGGAAGACAAAAGCCTTAAAACAAGGAGAGGACCTTAAAACAAGGAGAGGAAGACAAGGAGCCTTAAAACAAGGAAGACTTTTTGTAGCTTCTAATAGTTTCTTACTTCGATCAATATGATCACTCATACCAACCACTGATGTAATTGGCCAAGTAACCTGCTTAGCATTTATTCAATTTTACTCATTCAACTCAACTACATTGGCCATAAATTAATGGAGATGGAGACTCACAACCTTTTAAGCATTTACACAAGACTTTGATTTTCCAATGTGGAACAACACTTCACCCTCTACAATATTGTCACCCAGATCTTTCTTGAAACTTAAAATATTTGGTTGAAGCTAGTGTTGAACTGGTCTGGTTTTTCAGATTCCTGATACAGCGAAAGTTGGATGCTTCGATCACATACCATCTGTCTGCTATGATCGGGATCACAAGATTCACGATATTTCTGCTATAGTGACTTCTCAAAACTCACTAAACGTCAGACCGGCCAACTAAGAACATGGCAGTCCAACTCACATGGATAGATTACTGGAATATTTGCTTGCATCGTTGAAGAGAGAAGAGTAAGCTTTTGTTTTTGTTTTCCATGTGATTTCACTTCAGTAAGACTAATTCTTCTCTTCATTAGAAGCTAAACTTATAATCAAAGGTAAGAAATCCCAACTAGCCCAACAGATATATATTCGGGTTAATTACATATAAGAGCATCTTTGAATGTTTTTTTAGCCATAAGGCCATCAATAAGTTTTTTCCCTCATAAGGCCACTAGATTAAAAAAGGTGTTATATTTTGGATATTAAAAACCAACATATTTACATAAATGCCACTAGAGTAAAAATTCAACAAGCATTCTCTCTCTCCTCTCCAGCAAGGTCTTCGGCCAACTCCGGCGGGTCTCCGTTTTACCTCCGGCCAACTCCGGCGAGTCTCCGGTCGACCTCCGGCTAACTCTGGCGGGTCTCCGGCCGACCTCCAGCGACTACAAAAGCTGCTGTCACTAACATCAAAAGCTATTGTCGCCAGCAATAAAAGCTACTATGGTGAGATTTCCGGCAATCTCCGGTGAAGCCACAAAAGCTACTGTCGCCAGCAACAAAAACTACTATTACCAACAAAATCTACTGTCATTAGCAACAAAAGCTACTCCGGTGAGATTTCCCGCGATGTCACAAAAAATACTGTCACCAGTAACAAAAGCTACTGTCACCAACAAAATATACACTCTCCAAAACCAAAAGCTACGCTCAGTAGCAATAAACGTTATCGTCACCAACACCATAGTTATGTAAAAAGCTACTTTCATAATTGTAAAAAGTCACTACCATAGTTATGAAAAATTATTACAATAGTTGAATAAAGCTATTGTCAATGTTGTAATGCTACTGTCATTTTTCAATGCTGACACTCTAAACCTATATGCCTAACTTCATTTCAACATTTCTTGGTTGGCTGAATGATCTCTTGGTCAATGGAGGCTTCAATATCCAATTCACATGATTTTTGAAATCTACTACTACAAATGCAAAGGGGACGAATTCTGCAAGAACAAAGATACAACAAAATATAAGTATTTGAAATGAAAACTAAAAACAACAATGTACTGCTGTGCTGCAAACGTAACACTCTTTATCAACTTGATAATAAAAAACAAGCAATCTAAAATACTACTGACATAGGTACAAAAAGCTACTATAACACACGTACAAAGCTACTGAACTAGTAATAAAAGCTATTGACATCGGTAAAACACTACAAAACATGTACAAAGCTACTTGACCAATAATAAAAAGCTACTGATATAGGTCTATAAAGTTACTATAACACATGTACAAAATTATTGGACCAGTAATAAAATGCTATTGACATAAGTATAGAAAATTACTATAACACATGTACAAAGCTACATGACATGTAATAAAAAGCTACTGATATAAATACTGATTGCACAAAACCAGCTAATTATACATGTTGACAGTGTAACACAAATTCCAACAAGAAATGCTAGAGATACGAAATCACAATAAGAAGAAAATTAAATTTCATTCAGAATCATGCTTTTCCAATTTGATAAGCTATTGACAAAAAAAAACCACTTGAAATCAATCAAGATGGGAAAAAAAGCTACTGACATCATATTGAAAAGATATTAACACAGGGATAGAAAGCTACTATTACTGTGTTGAAAAACCACTATAAAAACTATATAAAGCTACTGACTTGAAATCAATCAAAATGAAAAATAAAAAAAACCACTAACATTAGTTTGAAAATATATTAATATAGTGATAGAAATAGAAAACTATTATCACTATGTTAAAATGACACTATAATAGTTAGAGAAACTACTCACTTAAAATCAATAAAATGAAAACATCAAAAACCAATTCATTGGCGACACAGCGGAGAAAGAGTATTTAACAACACATAAATTGAATTTGTATTTGACACTTCAAACTCCAAGCTACTAAACTAAGGTAACCTTAAACATACAAACTACATAGACTAGTAATCACAAATAAGTTCTCTGGTACTGATATCAAGAACTATTCTTCTCTTTTTTGTTTTTGGTGTGAGTGGCATCTAAGGTGTTCTTAGCTCATTTTAGGAAAAAATAGATAAAGCAGTGAAACTGGATATGTTAACGAATCTAAAGCATTGCTTTGAAAGTATTTTTACTTCTCTAGGAGCTCAATGCATACTTTTTGGTTTGATTAACCTCTGCAAATAAAAAAAACAAAAAAACCTATGCAAATAAATCATAGTGTCATTCAAACTCAGAAATTGAAAAACGAGGTCTGGACATGCCTTTATAATTTCAATTTGCCTACAATTTCTTCCTAGGAACTTTAAATCAAAAGTTAGAAAAAATATTATGCAATCCTAAATAAACACCTAGTATTGATCATTCCACAAGTAATAAACATGAAGAAATGAATTGAATCAAATGAACTGAAAGGGAGAATAAAATAAAACCAACCTTTGAAACCAATTCGGTAGATTCAAGATCCAAGTTGAATTGGCTATATTAGGTAGCGAAAAATTATAAATCTGAATCAATCTTCCTTCCCTCAGTCGTAGTTGCAATTACTCTCTCCTTCGCCGACACAACCGTCGCGGCCGGTGACCGGGCCAGTGAGACCAATTTGTTCACACAAAGCTCAATTATTAGAGAAATCAAGAAATATAGGTTGATGGATCTGGTGGAAATGAGAATCTGGCTTTTTCTAGGGTTTGGTTTTGAACCTGATCTCCCAAAATGTACTCGACTGTGCGACGGTGAAGACGTGCAATCGAGCAATTGGATGCCGGCAGAGATGGGATGGTGCGCCGGCGAAGACGCACGGTCCTTCCAGCTAAAAGTCGAGAGAGAGAGAGAGAGAGAGAGAGAGAGAGAGAGAGAGAGAGAACGTGATATTTCTTTTGAAAAAATTAGCTCTATCGAAGAAGATAGAGATAGCTAGTGAGAGAGAGAGAGTGAGTTGAGAGTAAAATAGGTATATCATAAAAAAGAGCTGATGGTTTTGAACACTAAAATGGCCTTATGTGTACAAAAAAGTTTAAGTGGCCTTATAATTAATATAAGTCTCAAAATGATACTTATATGTAATTTTCTATATATATTTATACAGTAACGGTCTGCATATTAACCTTAATTTTGGTCTGCACTCTTTTCGAACCTGTATACTATTGTTATTCACATCATCCTGAACAGGTAGGTGAGAGTGAAACTACATAACCCTTTGGAGGACCATGGTGAAACAAGGGACTAAGGCAACTAGATGGTAGAAAACAAGACCAAAAGTAAATGGAAGGTGAAATGTAGAGCAAGGCACAAGGAGATGGCGGAATCAAACTCAAATTGCAATGCTCAAACACTAATACAAATTGCCTAGACGATGCTTATACAAATCAAGACCTCAAAACATTGATATGATATAGTTCAAATTCATGTTCCTTGTAATATACATTGGAATAACTTTTGCAACTTAAGTGAATTCCAGAAGCAAAAGACTAAGCAAGATAAAGGTAAGGCATAAAGATCAATTTTCGATAGCAACATATTCTGCCTTGGTAAAACAAACTTCAATTACCAATAATCTCCACATGAGCAGGTCCCTTCCCTGAAGAGGTGAAACCGGTTTGCATCACGGACAATAATCTCCCTATTTGTAATAGCAGATACAAACTTGCTAAATGTGTGGCAGTCACCACAAACCCTAAGATTCTTTGTAATTCTAATAGGAGTTCCATCAGAAGTGGCGATAAGGCCAAATGCAATTGCCAACTTCTCACTATGGGTGTACAACATATCCACTTTAACTTCCTCATCAACATCATGCAACACAAAATTCGTATCAGGGACATAACCAGCCAACTCCAGTTTATGACTCAAACTCTTCAGCATAGCATAAATGTTTTCTGATTGTGGATGAGTTCTATCTGCAACACCAAATTGGTAGTTTTTGTCATCTATCTCAATCCAAGTATAACCAGGAATTTTCTTTAGTCTCCTCTGGGTCATCAGATTTCTCATCTTCGCCACTTCTTTCCACCTCCCTGCTTTTGCATAAATATTTGAAAGCAATACGTAATGCCCTGGGTTTTCGGGCTGTAGTTCAAGCAGTGAACTAGCTGCCTTTTCTGCTAGGTCTAGATTCCCATGGACTCTACATGCCCCAAGCAAAGCACTCCATAACCCCTCATCTTTCTCAACTGCCATACTCTCAGCCAATTTCAAGGCCTCATCAAGTTTCCCAGCACGACCCAGAAGATCCACCATACAAGTATAATGTTTAACATCTGCTCTGACAGCATATTCATCCCACATCAATGAGAAAAACCGCAGACCCTCTTCAGTCAAGCCAGCATGACTACAAGCATATAATAGTGAAATAAATGTAACTGCATTTGGTAACACTCCACTGCTCAACATCATCTCAAATATCTCAAGAGCTTCCTTGCCGCACCCATGATAACCATAAGCCGCAATCAGGGCACTCCATGTTCTAACATTCCTCACTTGCATCCTGTCGAAAATTTCCCTTGCAGAACCAACACACCCACACTTAGCATACATATCAATCATCGCCGTCCCCAAGATCACATCCAAGTAAAACTTATTCCTACGTATATAATCATGAACGAGTCTGGCCTTATGCATAGCACCAAACTTTGCACAAGCATTAACAACAGTCACCATAGTAACCTTATCCGGAACAACACCTTCATTTATCATCCTATCAAACATAACCAAAGACTCACTCGCATTCCTGCACTCAGCAAACCCACCAATCATCACTGTCCATGTTACAATATCCCTGTGAGGCATATTATCAAACAGCTGGCGAGCATCATCTATAACCCTACATTTCACATACATGTCCACCAGAGCAGCACAAACAAAATTATCCGAAAGCATCCCATGTTTCAGAACAATGTCATGAACCAACCTGCCAATTTTCAGGTCCATCAAATCCCTACAAGATCTGATCACAAAAGGCAATGTATAATTATCCGGCGGCATCCCACATCGAATAAGCTCCCTAAATGTTCTAAACCCATTAGTAAAATCACCACCCTTCACAAACCCACCAACCATTACACTCCAAGAAACTGCATTCTTTTCAACCATCCCACTAAACAGAGCATAAGCATCACCCAGTACTTTATGCTGTGCATAAATGTAGAGGAGCTTGTTTGCAACAGTGAGGTTTTGGAGGATTCCATTGACAGCAACTTGGGCATGGACTTGTCTAATGTGGAAGATGTTTCTAGAGCTCAGCAGGGCAGTGATGAAGAATTCGGGGTCCAAAGACAACGGTTGAAATCGAGGCTGTGGCACTTCGTGTGTAAGGGGCTGGGTAATTGTGGTATCAGCTAAGGCAGCTGCTGAAGTAAACTTGGAGATTCTAGGCATGCCATAGTTTCGAATAAGGAATGCCTGGTTTTTCAATTTGAGCATAATGAAGGTCTGGGAGTTCAAGTGTTTCAGACCGTCATGGACTAAGAATGAGGAAGCTCCATTAAGTCTAAACCAAAGACGGGGGAAACGAGAGCTGTCAAACGTTTAAAACGAATGTGTAAATGTAATGCTTTTTGGCCTATTTCTTGTCTTTGTGTTTTAGAAACAGAAAGGAAGAAGACAAAACAACGGAGTTCTTGCTATTAGAAATTAGCTACACTTAATTTACTGAAAGATGTAAATACAATGCGGTAGTACTTTAGGCATAGGGCTATACAGAAGAACCATAAGCCAAAGAATGAAAAACTTGACAGTATTCCAAAACAGACTACACGTACAGTGGGCTAAACGAAACAGCATCAAGGTAAATTAACTTAACAACATGTAGGCACCCCAATATACATTCCATCCTATACGAGCTACACTGCTAAATCCAAAAGACTGGATTTATTGGTACACTGACTGCACAAGGGGCAAACCATGGCACGACGTTCTACTTCATCCTTGTATTGAGGCAATAAAAAGTGAACAATAATGATACAGATACAAATTACGGAATTTCATGTAGCTGAGCTAGTATCACATCACGCCAGCATTAGTTGAGTTGTGAAAGTGGCGAGCGTGGTATAAGAGATGGTTTCAGCTCCTTCACATCAAATGAGTCATATGAATTGTTTTCCCGAAATTCCTCAACAAGAGCTTCCATTGGCATGGCTCGTAGTGACTCGATTGTTCCCTTGGTTGGAACTTCTGGTTCGGCCTTTTCTGGTGTAGAACCACACGGTTCATAATCCTAATAGCATTCAGAAAAAAACAAATCATGAAGTGAATTGCAGAAGGCACTAGACAAAATTGGGACTGGTGGTGATGAAATTAGAAAGAAATTGGGAAAAGTATAGGTCCTCAGTATTTCCTTGATTCATGACAATACATTACCACAGTTAAAAACACCATCTTAAAAATCAGATCAAATGCAGCATATGTTATGGATACCAGTAGACAAATAGAAGAATGTGTTCAACCAGAAATTGCATCAACTTTCCAAAGCTTTTCATTATAACATAGTAACATGACTGAGAAAGCAACTTACCATATACTGGTTCTGAAAGGTATCCCGCGCCCTCTCTTCAATAGATGCAGCATGCCCGGAGTGATCCTCCCGGAAAGTCTCAAGGGTGGTTGATTGAGCCTTAACAACCTCCAAGATTCCAGATATAGATTCCCGCTCCTGCTCATCCATACCTGTAGGAGGTTCCACAGCCAAAATATCACATCTCTACTGTTAACCATATACAAATCTGATCATAAATCTTATGCTAAGGGAAATCTTAGCAAACCTAAATAACCAAAACCAACAGAAATGAGCACTACTGCACTGCACCAGATATGTATTAAACTTCATTGACAATTCAAGATAGCACTCAAATCCAAAAGACTGCACAGTGGCCATCATTAATATAGCCAGCTAAGTACTCACTTTCTACATGCTGAAGGGCATCCTCACTATCCTTTGCCACATCTTGCTCAACTGCAGTCCTCACTGAATTGATTTCAACATCATGTTGCTCATTACTATCATAAGCATTCCTGCACCAAATCATTTATAAAGAATTTATAAACAGGAACTATTGTTTAATAGACATAAGTCCTTTCGAAGCAAGATCAGAGGTTCTTTGTCTTGTACTTAATTTTATTTTCTTTTTATAATTTAAATAAAACATTTCAGTTGCCCACACAAAATTTAAGCCGCAGCAACATTTAACCAAATAAAACAATATGAAAAGGTTTTCATATGCCATCTAATGACTGCTACCTGATGAGCGACTCCATAGCTGAAACATGTTTATTTCCCATATCATTGACAGAGTCCTGCGTCTTTTTCCAGTGCTTCGAAGCTGAATCAGCAGTACTTACACTAAACAAAGAAATGGACAGAAAAAAGATTAACATTTAAAATAAAATAACAAAGGATATAAATCATAACTTGGTATATAACATAAGACATTAACTTACCATTGCTGCAGAAGTACCTCCATGCGGCAATGTTTTGCAGCAGAGTAATCAACACCAACCTTAGCATCATTCTCTGCTTGCATAGAAAATTCCATCCATTTTCTTTTTGCATCTGTGGAAATACCATCCATAGAGGACACATGCACATCCAAGAAAGACTTGTCTGCAATTGCACTTTCTCTGAAATCAACAAGCTTGGCATCCACCTGGCAGCCCAACCATTGATCATTTTGACAAGAGCTCAATACAAAATCATAATTTAAAACATAGCAAACGGTCAACAAAACACAAACCATCTCTTTTTGACGACAAATGTGATCGGTGACCAAATTAGAGATATTGGCAATAAGCTTCTCTGCATCAGATTTCGACTGCTCCTGTGTAGCATAAACTTGGCATGTCAGAAAATAGTAAAAAAAATAAAAACCTCTGCAGCGACTGTGAATGCTTACCTCATAAGCCTTCTGAAATTCAGAAATGCTCTTCATTTTAATATCGTTAGTAATTGACACATGATCTTCAAGCCTTTTTGATTCTTCGATAAGCTTGTGTAGAAATCCTTGAGAGTACTCAGAGATTTCCTTTGTTTGATTAATACTAGAATGGAATTTCTGTTACATACAAATAATTACAAAAGTGTGAGAATAATTATAAAAACATGATATAGCACGTTAGAGGATAATAGATACAAAGTCCTGTTGGAGTTGTGCATTACAATCTTTTTTTTTTTTTTGGAGATGTTAAAACCTTCCAAAGACAGAATTCTCTTTACGAGTAATGTCGTACATGTCAGAGCACACACCTGTTTCAATTCCTTCGCAAAAATTGTCATCTCTCCCTGCTGTGTTGAGAGACCACTCAGAAGATTCTGAAATATTGAAGCTGATTCACCAGCCTCCGAAGCTAGAAACTGATTCCCAAGAAAATCAATAATATAAATAAACTTGATATTGCAGAAATACAAACAACAAAACACTGCAAAACTAGAAAGTGCAACAGGGGACAAAATGTAAAGAAACTCAGATTGCTACCTACTTCTTCAATAGAATGTGCATTGGCAGAAGCCAATGATGAAATTTCATCCAGACCAGCATTAGAGCTCGCCTTGTGCAAACGCACAACATTTTGCACTGCCTCAATATGAGAAACATACAAAGCCCTTGATGATGCCACTTTCTTCTTCATTTCCATAACCGCCTAAAAGCGAAAGGTGAAAACATAAAAAAACACCATTAAAAGGAACCCAAACATAAATGGTCATCAATAATGAGGAAAGCTGTGACCAACACTCATAGTCTCATACAATACCTTTTCGTGAGCCAGTAAAAATGACTGACAGAGGTTCTCAACACCGTGAAGGTGTTCATTCTGACGAGACATTGAAGTTTCCACCATCTGGCAAAGGGAGCCAACTCGCTTGGCAAGATCTTCCTGGTAACTATTCACTACCAGCCTATTATCAGCACTCAGCTTGTCCTCTCTACCTGCCAAATATCACAGCAGAAACAAAAACAAAAAACAAAAAAAATTCAGTAAACAATTTAGAAACTAGAAGATCAGGTACTTAATGTAGGCTACTAACCAATTTTTTGAAACAATGAAGCATTATCCTGAAGTGCTTTCTCCAAGTCAGACTGCAAAGTGCATGCTTGAAGAGTCAAAGCATTTTCTGCCATAGATACCACAATATCAGAACAAAGACAAATAAATCCCAAAAAGAATATATCCAAATCTAGAAGTGAAGAATTCAAATATACCAGCTTTTTTCTGCTCAGAGATAATAAAATCTTTCTCCTTCAAAGCATAGCGACATCTCATCAAGTCTTCCTCAGTGTTAGATAGCAATTTAGCGGTATGATCCAATGTTTTCTGCATGATGTTTATACCCTTAGTACTACATAAATCCATAACTCAATACATGACCAGATGAAAATAGCTCACCTCAGTGGATTCAAGTTTGCTGCTCAAATCATGACACTGTCGAACCTGAACGACATATTTATCCTGCAACTCCTCAAATTTCTGTTCAAAACACACCAAATGGTTAGATACCAGTCATACCACAGTACCACACAACATAAGTGGCAGGAAAAGACCTATAATTTAAACAAATATCATAGGAACAAACCTTCTGATGGGTTTCTAGGGTGAGCCCCATTTGCTCAATCTGATCAGCCATAGCCTAAACACAAGAAAAAAGAACATCAGTATACAGCAAAGGAAATCAAGAAGTCATCATGTTCATGAAAGTAATGAAATAACAATGTCAATCCTTCAAATTTAGTACAAAGAGGTGCTTATTTAGAGCCACAAGTCCTTAACTACCACCCACCCCACCAGAAGCAACTAATGGAGAAAAAAGCTTATGATTCATAAAGCCAAGACATGGTTAAATAAAATATAAAATCCAACTAAAGCTACAAACCTTATTCTATACATAGAAAAGGAATCAGAGAAATTTAAGACACATACAACACAGATATGAGCATAAGAAACTGAAGGAAAATGAGAAAAATATCATACCTTCCTTTCACTTTCCTCTTGATAGTACCGCTCCTTTGGGATATAAACACCATTCTTCTCACGTGCAGCATACACCTCTGACCAGAATCACAATTTAATCAACTAGTTCAGATTACAGAGACAACTTTACCTCACAACTATAATAATACCAAGTACCTAACGATTCTAACCTGCCTTAAGCCGTTCAATTTCACCGTAAAGATCCTTGATAAGTGTTGATTTCATCATCTTTTGATTCACCTACATATAACCACAAAAAAGTATGCTTTAAACAGAGCTACTATGTTTAATCATAGTAAGCAACATTAAAACTACTTGTAGTTCAGCAGTAACAATAAAAATTTTACAGAAAGCATTGCACCAATGACAGAAAAATACATTGGCCTACAAGGCCCTATTAGAACAAAAGTCCTCAGAGTAATAATTCTTAGGCCCATTTGTTTAAAATTTTTAAAATTGGACAAAATCTCAGAGATGGCCACTTGATTTTTTTCATTTATTCCAGTAACAAATGGATATTATGATTCTCTATGCAGAAAACAATATGAAAATCTTGAATAGGAACACATTATTTAAAAAATCTTAGTTCAACACTCCAATATTAAATAACAAACCTCAGGCTTATTTTTTATATTTTTGGCCCTGTGTGCATAATCCAACGTGCTCAGGGTTTCTTCCAGACAATGGACAGCTGGTGAGACTGTAGCAATTATGCAAGTCTTGGTTCTTCCCCCAAGTGAATCACGAAGTAACCTAGTAAGCTTGCTATCCCTGATTTCATATACAATTCTGTTATTAGACAATGGGAAGTAGGATGACCATAGGCACAAAAATAAAAACAAAAAGTGCATTCCCAACCTGTAAGGAATATGTCCAAGATGCTCCACCAAAGCATTGATTACTCGCCCCAAAGTCAGTAAACTTTTGTTGATTTCTCCAGCTTCTCGTGCACGACCCTAGTAACCAGTAGGTGATATAAACATCAAAAAAAACAGTTTCAAAGATTTAGATGTAATCCAGCTATTCCTGACAATATAATTTATTGGGGCAGTCAGATAAATGTATGCACCTCTCTAGCACCCGAACGAGATATGTTTTCTGAGCCAGCCAAATCTACCAAGTTCAACTTCCCACACTTGATCAGCTCCTCACCTTCTGGAGTTGCTTCCTTAATGTGTATCGTGATGGAAAAGAGAGAATGTGACCGACTGAAATTAACAAAACAATTTTTCAGTAACACAAAGAAAAGTTTGACATATTCTAGAAATGAAGACAGTAAAACAAGCATTACCTAGATTGCTTGTTCAATAAAGTTTCAGCAGTGCGACGTTTCGCAGACCCTCTTTCAAGAAGAGTGAAAATCTCACTAGCACTCGTCACAATTTCCTCCTCCAGACCTCTTACAAGGACTCCACCTTTCCCATCCTCCATTAGAGGCAACTGTTTTTTCTGCTTCTCCTCTGCAGGAACTCTAGACAGTTCTTCTGGGGCAAGCAGATCGGTAATCTCCTCATTGTAAAGCTCTAAAAAAGTAACTTTTACACTGTACTCTGTGCACTGGCCCTCAAGGGTATCAAAAATCTGCTGGACAGCCCTCGGAATAACTCCAGCTCCAGGAGGCAATTCTCCATTTGGCCCACCCTGTTACAATTTCACATAACATCAACACAATATATTGAATCATCGAAATTCAACTTGATCTGATAACAAGACACACAAACTATACCTTTGCCTTTTTGCATTCACCCTCCATTGTGTAAGTCTTCCCTGTACCAGTTTGCCCGTAAGCAAAAATGGTGCAGTTGAACCCTTCCAAGACTTCATTTACTATCGGAATCACAGCTTGGTCATAAAGATCTCTCTGCTGCGCATGCGGACCAAAAACCTACAAACCCAAGCAACAAAAAATTCAAATTTTTAACAACTATTCAACACAAATTCAGCACGAAACAAAAGAGAGTTCCGGTTGAGTTTATAACCTTATCGAAAGTGAAAACCCTATCGATATGCTTGCCTGCAATGCTCTGAGACACAGCCACTTCTCTCTGGTACTCATTACATGTTATCACCTGCGGCGCGTTGCTCCGCAACTCATCGTCACTAAACGGCCTATATAAAAAGTTCAAAACTCCAAATTAAGCAAAATTACTAAAAAATTGGAGATTTCAAAACGGTTCCCCAAAATCTAATCTAATCTTCAAAACCCTAACCCTAGCCAAGCGAAAAAGAACTTCGGAGATTGGGGAAATACCTGCATCGAAGAAGGACCTGGACGTTGACGCCTTTCTCCTTCTCGTGACGGCCGGACATTCTGAATCGAGGGCCGGAGGGAGAGTCGCACGCACCTATTTTGTCCTGCTAGTTCCAGATCCGCTTCCGAAAATGCTTCGCTGCGATTCTCTCTCTCTCTCCTCTCTCTCTCTCTCTCTCTCTCTCTCTCTCTCTCTCTCTCTCTCTTCTCTCTCTCTCAGAGACTCTCTATCTCTCTCTGTGATGCGAATTTGAACGGGGATTGAGAACTGAGAGTGGTTGGGCACTCTCTGTATTGAACTGAGAGAAATGGGAAGAGAGCGGGATGAGAGTGAGATTTGAAATTTGAGAGGCGCTACTCACGAGAGATATCTACGGTTCCGTATCGAGGGATGGAGATCCGACGGTTTTGTATTGGTGTTTCTATTTTCAGGTGTGGTTGATTGGACTGTATTGCCCTTGATGTTTAAATTGTAACCTTGTTTGGTGAGTGGTTGCCAGATTGGAGTGTATTGGATTGGGGTGGTCTGGGCCTAATGAAATTGGGCTTTGTCTTCACTAACATGTAATACACTTTGACATCTTTCTCAAAACAAAAACAAAAAAAAAAAACAAAGTTTCAACTATGCTCGACAAAACTGGCAGAAGTAATGCTTCAAACTGCTAGGCAACTCTCCAACTAAGATAGCCCTTTTTGACTAGGGACTTGGGGACTTGTACTACATAAATATTTGTCTAAGCATAATTAACTATAATGGGTCATGCTCATGTTGCTGCCAAAGGCATAGGCACCTTCAAGGGTGTTACTTCCCGAAACACCGTCAGAAGGGTCGTCACCTGAGCTAAGGCTTAGACCAAGATCATCGTTGACGTGTCAAGTTCACCTCGTTGAGACATCAAAAGCTGCACATTGATGCACATCAGTCGCACATCGAAAACAAGGAATGGATCAGTCTCCTCCTTACCTATAAAAGGTTCATTCCTCTCTCCTCATTCACTACACATTTATTGCTTCCCTAACGTTACTCTGCCAACCGCGATCTCTCCTTTAACACCCTTTGTATTTTATTTGATAGGTGATGCTACCGCTACTCTCCCATCAGTAGCGGTCCGAACGTGGACCAGCGTTAACGGGATTCAACTACCGTCATATCTTAGACATGAACAATGTGCAATGCGTTCTATAGCATTAGGGCACTATTAGAGTTGTCTGTTTGTTGTGATCGTATATTTGAGTACTAATTGTGGTTAAAGTTTGAGGTTTATTTTTAATATAGAAATTAATAGCATTAGAATCAATAATCATTGGTTAGAGTCATACATGTACTTAAATAAGACAACTGGCAAGAAAATCCAGAATCCTAGCTAAGCGAAATATAAACAAAGAACAATTATATTTCTTACAGAGAAAAATCATTGACTAGTCCTTTGTTTGCCTAAACGCAACTATGGTATGAACATAACGCGACTTCCTAGCAAACAAATATGAGCAACTCCTAATTTATAAGCCACAAGAAACGCATCAATCAAATAAAATAATAATTACTAGCTCCACCGGTCAAACTTTCAATTTCTAGCTTACACTTTGACACTTTGTTTCCTGAAAAATTTCAAACTAAAAAGGTTAGATGAGTTTTTTTTTTTTTTTCCTTGATCGATACGTCCAATTATAGGAAAACTTTTCTTATCGCATCAACAATAAAAACAGGTTCCCATGGAACAAAACTCATACAAAGTATGTTTTAGTAGCAATCCAATTTATATGATGATCATAGTTAAAAATGAGATGACCAGTTGCACACTTTAGAATGAAAACAACTATAAGTATCTCAATTCTCAATACACCAATTATATGTCAAGTTACTTGATTCTATAACATTTACGGGATTATGAAAGATTCATGCAATTTTTAGCTATATGCAAGTATGCAATTGAATTTTTGGAGGAAACTAATATAGAGTAGTAAATGTATGAAAATTCTCAAGCACAGAACCCTAACACATTTTTGTCCATATACTGGAAAGAAAAAATTCCGACTATTGCAAAGAAGCAATATCGCTACACCTAGAAATAAGCAATGGTGATACATCCAAAGTATATAGCTATCTAAACTTCCTCTTACCAAAAGCTTCGAGGCCCGAAATTGGATCTTTCTAAGGCTGCACAGAAGCTCTACCCTACTGCACTTGTTGAGAAACAAAAAACTAGAGCGAGCGATTTTGATGACAACATCTTGACAACGCAATGTTGGATGCAAGAGTAGGACATGCGAAGGGTGCAATGACAGAACCCGACCCATAATTTCCCCCTGAAATTCCAGGTAGTCTTGCAGGGTCTACTTTTTGAGAAAATTCAACAGAACTTTCCCTAAAAATGAACAACCCTAACCTGCAAAGAATTCATATTACACTTCTAGCATACCGTCCTTATACTTCTAGAGCCATCATGCTCCCAAAAAACCAACAACTCCATTTCCATAATAAACAATTCTCATAGGTTATCAGAGCAATTCTAAAACAAATGAAAAGAGGATAAGGATCGATAGATCCTACAATGCGAAAGTAGTGCTAGCTATGCCTCAACTCCATGTACGCCCGATCTCGACTAATATCGCCTGCAAACTGGGCATTTGAAAACAAATGGCTCATGGGAAAATAATTTAAAAACACATTAGAGTGAGTGGACAAAAATAATTAACAATATAATTTAATTGAACGAAACTTTAATATTTTCCCATAATTTGAAATATTTACAAAAATTTCAATGCATGCCACATTTATAAAATATATTTATCGCCACATAAAAACTCGTAAAAACATACTAGCCTCGTCAGTTAGAAGAAATCAGGCCAGTCTCACTAGTCAAATAATAATATCATACGGGGAAGAACGATTATCACCATACGAGTATATCAGAGCCCCTCAAGCTCTACCCTCAACTCCCTCACATATATATTATGTGAGGAGAAGAAATAACAACCTCTACTACTCACGTGAGGAGGAGAATAAATCACCTCGACTTCACCCACAAACACAAAGTAAGTGAGAAGGAGACATAATAACCAACTCAAGTACGGTGAAGGAAAATAATCCAAAAACTCGTAAATCCATAAAGCTTCCTCAATTCCTCGCAAAAAAAAAATACGTATATTCCAATGACATGGCCCCACACGTCAAAATATTCTCAAATTCATAAACAAGTCGGCGAGAATAATAAGTGTAAATAATTTCCTCGAAAATCTCATCTCCAATAATATTTCAGAATCTCAAAATCAACGAATAAAATATAATATTGAATTACGGAAATCACCTCATAAAATAATTCGTCGAAAATCACATAAATCACATTTTCAAATAATAATCATATATCATAGATAAATATCGAAAGCTTAATATCCAAAAAATAGTATTACAAATCCATTTCTCAAATCATAATCGAGATAGATCATAATTAATCTCCGAAATCAATTCATATTCTCAAAAACAAATCATAAATCCAAATTCGAGCATGATAAATTCATATCCGAAATTCATATGAAAAACCAATACTAAAATTATAGTCCAAGACAAAATATTATGTTCACTAAATAAAACGTTAATTAAATAAATCAATAATTTCAAAATAAATACATGCATCATTATTTAAAACAAAAGTCCACTCACAGTATACGGCTAAACTTGCCGTTTATTTGAAGTTTCCTCCGTGTGATTCCTCCTCACGTCCTGTATAAATATAACGCTCATAAATAAATAATAACATGACGGAAATCTAAATTTACGATAATTAAATCGAATTTCTAAACGTCTTCTTTTACCTTAACTCCCTCAATTCTCTGTGATATCCATCCAAACTTCATCAAATTCACATATATCAACTCTTCATCAATTATATGATTTAATTAGCTAAAAAACAGAATTCAAGTCATTGTTCACCCGACGTCACTGTTCACGCGGCTGCCAACTCCTTCGATGGTCACCAAATTTTAGCAGGACCTTCATCTCAACCTCCTAAGCAATTCTCTTAACTACCACAAAGCCAAAAAACGACTAGAACTATATGAGCAATTAAGAAAACAGTAAACCCAAATGTGAATAGTGACTCCGAATTTCAAACCTTCGATTCTTCCTTCATGTTTCAAATTTGATCAAGAAACTTTGATGAATGGTTATATGAACCAAGAGCTCCAAGACCCAGAAAGAATCATCGCCGGAGGTGGCTGGAAACTTAAGTTCCGACCAAAAATCCAAGAAAACAGCAGCACCGTCCTCTTCTTCTCCTTACTGCACCTTTCACAATTCAAATGAAGCTATCAAACCAACCCAGAAATGAAGACAAGGAAGAGAGCTTTCCAACGACATCTTATACATCAAAATCCGTCTCCGGATGAAGGAGTTATGGCCGAAATAATGTGAAGAGATCGGAGAGGAAGAGAGAATCGGGGAGAGAGAGAGAGCTCGGTAAGTTTCTGAAATGGAAACTTACTACAGTAACTCGACTATTTATAGACAAATTACTACAAACAATAACTTTGATATTTTGGCTATAACTTTCTCATACGAACTCCGATTTAAGCGTACCACATATGCACGCACTCGGTTTAATGTCATCTACAACGCTCATGAAGAATGTTTTCTCAAATTTTGAGCTGAACAAAAAGTCATCTTTTAGGGCCCCCTAAAAGTTCGTAACGGAGCCGAAAATTAAAATAACTCTCGTTTACCGTCCAAAAGATTTGTAAGTCTATAAATTTTGGTTCAGGTCATAACAGTCTCCCATCCTTATACAAATTTCGTCCTCAAAATTTCATACTGCCGAAGTAAAAATGCAACATATACACTAATCTGAAATTTAACATTCCCAAAGAGGTACTTTGTACACCAAACATGACAAAAAGAGGATGATAGTACACAGAACGATGTAGAAAACTGATCCAAGAATTGGTTACTTAAACTGATAGATCAAAGCTTAGAAGGAAATAATCCTTAAGATAAACTTTGGCTCATTCTTGTAATCTGATCGACTTCCATAGTGTTCATGTCGCATTTTCCATCCCGGAAGATAGATTTACTTCCAATTGCTACTGAAAGTCCTTATCAGCTGAAGGAGAAACCAACGGCATAATCCATAAGCAGGAAGAATTTCTTTCATGGTTTCCAATAGAATTATTGAGGCAAGATATCATTCAATGCTCTCAGAGACTTGAACCTTGTCTACTCATCCTTGAGTTAAGTTTTCTTTCACAACCTCAAGTTCACTATTTTAACAATCAATAGAGCTTTCAACAATTACACCAGCAATTAAAAAAAACATGCTTAACCAAGAAATTATCAATGTCCAAAGTCAATTCACTTGCCTTGCTTAGCAATGTAGCATTGCATACTTGTAAGTACATGAATTTCCGCATTACAAAATTTGTGACAATTAAAAGCTTAGGTGACTCAAGGTATCAACACCACAAACCATTCGGTTGGAATAATAGCATTCATAACCTTTTCATATAAGTCGCACGGTGAGGAACCCTGCCGTTCACCAACAATATGGTGATAATTCACCAACCCATACTTAATATATTTGTTATTCGTACATGTCTTTATGGAGTGACCCAACTTCTATTTGAATATCACAAGAGGTCACAACTTACCAACGAGTCCAAAGCAAGTAAATTCCTTCACTGCCACAAAATATCACCTTCCTTTCACCTTTTAGATTCCTGGTCAAATGTCATTTCACGTAAAGGTCCCACTGTGACCAGGGGTATGAAAGGATAACCTCAAACAAATTGATATATTCTTAATTATATGACTTCTTAAGGCATGACCCTTCGGTACTACTCACATGTTTATGCTCAAAGTACTGCTATCATAATATTTCGTTCTTTTCTTCATGTTCCATGATTGTAATATTTCAACAATCAATATCAAACTACAAAGTAGTTAAATATACTCAACTTTTCATTTCTTGACTCAAAATCGACATTCCCAAGCAATACTTGTCCTTTACCAAGCTAGAGATAAGGCTATTGAAAACCTGCTCTCTAAACAACACTTATTTAATATGATTACAGCTACAACAACAACAATTTTAATGACCATACTACGTGAACAAATATTGCATCACAATTCTCAAACGTCATCATGTAAAGAGTATGCCTACCACACAATTTAAACCATAGGAAACTGAGGATTCACACTCATGCTGTCAATTTAGACTTCCAATAAATCGTAGGTATATGCCCAAGCATAGAACTCGAGGAATATTGTGTTATGTTATAGCTCACCCCTCAATTTTCCTTGAAAAGAGATTCAAACTAAACATAAATAATGATGTTAGAAAATTTTAGCATTGAACATTCATTCTTTCTCAAATACTCACAACCTCAGATAACAATGTCCTATAGAACTTTCCATCCATACAAAATAGGTTGCCCAATTTCCATTTAAAGGAAAATGGTAGCTTATCAAATTTGATCAACTGTACTGTAAACTACTGCAGACCTGTAATCACCCAAACTGATATTTCTCTTAATCTAAGAGATTGAAAATGATGAAACCACCTGGAACATAAACTAGACACATTTCCTTTTCTTCCATAAAATTTCACACTCTCATTAGCTCCGAGTAGAAAATTATAGAGCTGCAAATTCACTGTTCTATCCTACATATTCTTATGTATGTTGATTCTGATATTGGCGTACTTCATCGGCTATTGTATAAACTAAAGAGCACAAAATCAAAAACTGTTTCTCAGACATATATGAGACATGCATGTCTTACTTTCTGCAAAATTTAGGCTCCATAATCTTCCTAGTTAAGGAATTATGAATTTCCAAATCCAACCTACAGTAATTTCTTTTAGCTCTGACTCTGCAATATTCCAATCAATATTCCATAAATTCTACCATTCCAAATGAAAAATCATTTTAAAGGAGAACACTAGACATAGAGAAGTAGAATCCCACAAAATTTCAGAGCTTAGGCTCTCCTGAATTGAGAAATATGAGTCTCAAAATTCGATTGATATTTCTAACACAAAACTGCTAAGCACGAAATTGGCAACCTATGATTTTATCCACTCAATTGAATTTCCTCATTTGATCCATGTGCTTGCCAATAATTTCACGCCAAATTCGCACTTCATGTTTACATCATCTTGCTAGTAAGCATGCCATGGTGACTGTATATTAATTACACCAACTACTTCCTTACTTTCCAATCAAGGGTCACCATATCATACAAATAAATGTTGATTAAGGTAAGAACCAAAATCTCAATATACTAACTCATTACTACCTGTAATGGTATCAAGGTAGTAAAGACTCACTTAGTTACTTCAAACCAAAATATTTAATACAAGTATTCAACTCGAGTTTGATAAGAAAAACGAAGGATACTTATCCAACATTTTGTATCAAACCAAAACGATACCTAGATCTAAAAGTGGTTTCACCACGTAGCGATCCAATGTCTCGAAATACTCATTATTAAAATACGTCACTCAAAGACAGGCTACAATACATTTCACCCCATAAAAGTAGAATGTTAGTCAAACCATGACTTAAAATATTTCCGGAGCCAATTGGAAAACTTATTTATGTAAAATTACTTCACTAACAACTCTTATAAGATCACGACTCATCTGTCTAGCAAAATCTTTATCAAGAACTTATCACAATTCAACCTTCGAGGCTCCACCATTCAAAACTTGAATCATACTCTATATTACATAGTAATTTCACGTGAATTACTATGGATATCCAATAATGTCTCAACCAACAATCCCTGAAATTACATTCAAACACATCATCGAAAACGAATAATCAAAGACACTCACTAGCTCAAAATCACATACGAAGAGTTGACTCCAACTCTTCCAGTTAAAAATATTGACCAAGGTCATAACTTTATCATAAAACTTTAATCATATCACTGGTTCCTCAAACTGCTATCACATATCAACATCAAAAGACAACTCTTTATCCGTTATCCTATACATTACAATCCAAAATTTGAAAAGGCCAATTTATAGGTCAGTGTACTTAGAATCAATTTCTTTCACCTCAAAGAAAATTATGCTTATACATGTTGATCAGGTCAACAACCCAAAAACAATGACAAGTCTGAAAATTTCATTCTACTTTCAATTCTCATTTACTGTCATCACTTCTACTTCTGACTTACCATCATTAGTGACCAGAGTCACTTGATAACACGGCATCTAGCCATAAATGTTACTTAACAACCAATAACCTCACAAGGCACATTTCCCGAACTTTGGTTCAAAGTCGGAACCACCATATTATTACCAATTCCATTTCCACCAAAAACCCTGATTTCAAAACAATAGTATTTATAGATAGTCCAACATTATGGTCGCTCACCTCTACCAATTAAAGATAATTTCAAACTGTGGTCTCGCACCTTAAACCATGTCCCAACAACTGGTTGACATCGAGGAACAAATAATCACAATAGTTCCTCGAATCACATTTTGTAACACAACTCAAACATGTAGAGTACTCTTACGCTACTATCACCAGAAAAATGTGGAAGTCAGGTAAATAATCTGATACCAGTGAAATCCTATGAGGTAGGCGTACATGAGGCATAACACTTGAAGGAAGAACCAACTAGACGTGTACCTTACACACTTGATGAGTACATCAGCACCGAAGAGTATATGATGGGGAACCGCTGTAGTCGGGCCATCACTCGAGAGGTACTGAGTAACATCAAGCGTACAAGGTAACAAGCCTACAGAATCTGACAACCTAATGCTCTAATACCAACTGACAGGACCCGACCCATAATTTCCCCCTGAAATTCCAAGTGGCCCTGCGGGGTCCACTTTTCGAGAAAATTCAACAGAACTTTCCCAAAAAATGAACAACCCTAACCTGCAAAGAATTCAAAGTACACTTCTAGCATACCGTCCTTATACTTCTGGAGCCATCATGCTCCTCAAAAACCAACAACTCCATTTCCATAATAAACAATTCTCATAGGTTATCAGAGCAATTCTAAAACAAATGAAAAGAGGATAAGGATCGATAGATCCTACAAAGCGGAAGTAGTGCTAGTTATGCCTCAACTCCATGTACGCCTGATCTCGACTAATATCACCTGCAAACTGGGCATTTGAAAACAAATTGCTCATGGGAAAATAATTTAAAAACACATTAGAGTGAGTGGATAAAAATAATTAACAATATAATTTAATTGAACGAAACTTTAATATTTTCCCATAATTTGAAATATTTACAAAAATTTTGATGCATGCCACATTTATAAAATATATTTCTCGCCACATGAAAACTCGTAAAAACATACTAGCCTCGCCGGTTAGAAGAAATCAGGCCAGTCTCGCTAGTCAAATAATAATATCATACGGGGAAGAACGATTATCACCATATGAGTATATCAGAGCCCCTCAAGCTCTACCCTCGACTCCCTCACATATATATTATGTGAGGAGGAGAAATAACAATCTCTACATCAAAATCCGTCGCCGGATGAAGGAGTTATGGCCGAAAGAATGTGAAGAGGTCGGAGAGGAAGAGAGAATCGAGGAGAGAGGGAGAGCTCGGTAAGTTTCTGAAATGGAAACTTACCACAGTAACTCGACTATTTATAGACAAATGACCACAAACAGTAACTTTGATATTTTGGCCATAACTTTCTTATACGAACTCCGATTTAAGTGTACTACATATGCACGCACTCGGTTTAACTCATCTACAACGTTCATGAAGAATGTTCTCTCAAATTTTGAGCCGAACAAAAAGTCATCTTTTAGGGCTTCCTAAAAGTTCGTAACAGAGCCGAAAATTAAAATAACTCTCGTTACTGTCCAAAAGATTTGTAAGCCTATAAATTTTGGTTGGGGTCATAACATGCAAAGTGTGCAATGGCGTTGTATAGCATTAGGGTGTTAGAATTGTATGTTCGTTGTGATCGTATATTTGAGAAATAATTGTGGTTAAAGTTTGAGGTTTTTTTTTAATATAGAAATGAATATCATTAAAATCAATAATCATTGGGTAGAGTCATACATGTACTTAAACAGGACAACTGACAAAAAAAGTTGGAATCCTAACTAAGTGAATTGATAAAGAACAACTCTATGTCTTTCATGGAAAAATCATCGACTAGTTCTTTGTTTGCCTAGACGCAATTGTGGTATGAACATAACGCCACTTCCTAACAAAAAAATATGAGCACCTTCTAATTCATAAGCCGCATGCACTGGTCAAATACAAAATAACTTTCAGCTCCACTATTATCATGATCTAAATTAAGATTGACACTCGAAGATAGTAGAACAATCCAGACCACCCAAGTTAGTCAAACTCTTGGGCTAGGCCAACCCAAATCTCTAAATAACAGGTTAGGTGGCAAGGCACCCCCTTGACAAATCCAATTCGCAACAAACTGGACCAATGTTGATGGGCAAATTAAACACAGTGCACTAAGCCCAATCCACATAAACTGAAACCCAAACCTAGAGGCCCATGTCCAAGTAAGGGAAATGACAACGAAACCATTTCTAACCTATAGCTCCTACCGCACCGTCAACATAGCCGCTATGACTTCAGGTGGCCTAACCCACCAACACATCATATTGTCGAAACCAAACCCCAATAACAACAATTTTTTGAAAAAGGAAAAATAAAGGGAAGTAGTAAAAGTACAACCGTTGACCAGATCTACTGCATCTCGAATTGCCTTCACCAGTCACAATAACGCTATAATGTGAGCCTCGAAAATATTTAAGGAGTTAAAGCAAAATTGTTCGAGATTTGATACTTGGAAAATTTTTCTGAATCTTCAAGAAAGTGAAATCTTCAATTTAAGGATTCGATAATAAAGTACGTGACACAAAGAGTTCGCAGAATTTTTGGTGAATTTTTCAGAGCCCAAGCTAATTATTATGATTTTCCGAAGTTTCATGATTATAGAAATTATTTAATGAAAAATAAAAATTGAGCGATGTGATCTCAACCTTTCAAACTACCCGCGGGTTGATCTAGACCGTCGAATTGATTTTAAATTTAGACTATATGAACCCTAAGATCAAATTGGACTCCCCAGATCGCTCTTGAGAACCAGAGCTCAAGCCCCGGATAGGCGACTAGGCGACCAGCGAAAGCAAGCTGACCAAAAATCCTTCTTCTAGCCACTTCAAGGTGGATAACCTGTGCCGATTGAATCGTCTCTCCACTGTATTCTGCTTCAAAAATTGGTTTGTCCATTAGTCTACCAATAGAGAGAGAATCAAAGGCTATAAGTTTCTGATTTTCTGACGTACTTTTGACGTTTTTCCGACGACTATGGCCGAAATCGATGATGCATAAGGTATGAAATTCGATCTACTCTTTGTGTATATACATAGTTTAATTGCCTTTAATTGAGCTCAGTTCCTATTTCTAAGTTGGAAGAACTACAGGTGTCCATAGTAAATTGTTGGACATGTTATAGCTCTGAAAATTAATTGGCTTATTCTTTGGATAATTTGGTCAAGTGAGATAGATTTGGTTATATCTAGTATAATTGCCTTGAATTGAGCTCGGTTCCTATTTCTAAGTTGGAAGAACTATGGGTGTCCATAGTAACTCCGAAAACTAAGTAGTTTCTTCTTCGGATAATTTGGTGATATTGATTTGGTTTTATTAGTGAAATTGGTTTAAAATATTGGAATGACAATGAATTGTTGTCAGACTCAGGGACTCTAGTTACCCAAAACTCAATACGTGAAAGGTGGTGGTGTTGACCTAGAAAAGCAAATGGAGTCAAAGCTATGATATTCCAGGTAGGGAATTTTAGACTTGCCTCGATTAGTGATTTTTATGCATGTATCATAGTGGTAAATATTAATGCATGAACAATATTTTTTCCATTTTATATGAGTTACTGTTTGATGACATGAAAGTGAGAGGAGTATAGCGACTTCCTTGGGCTTCGATCCGTTAAACCTCTGGAGGGGCCGTATTGATAGAATAGTGTTTGACATCCATTGAGGTGTGACACTACTTCTAGGTGATATGGCATAAGTGGATACTCTCGCTACAACTTACCTCTTTAGATATTATTATTTTGGTAATGGTGTAGTTGGCATAGGAATCGATCATCATGTATGTTCTTCTTTTATGGGCCCTACTTACATTTTACAAATGAACAACGCTTGTGAATGTTTTTACCATATGCATAGTTTTTCACTTACTGACGGCACATATGTTATAAATTATTTTCACACCTAGCTGGGGTAGAGTCTTATTGAGCAGCGACGACAAAAGCTCACCTCTACAATAGTTTGTGGATGTATGTACTGTGTATGAAGATAGGACAGTTGGACAAACTTTGGGTATGGCATAGAAACTGTATTTTTCAAATTATGTCATCGACGGAGTTAGATCTACATGACAGGTTTCCCTAAACTTGCATAAATTGTTAGACAAGTTTGTAATTGTTCGTAAAATACCTTTCTCGTAAACTTGTCGGACTTTGGCCTTGAACTAAACTAATATTCGACATTTGTTTTGAAAAGACTTGTATTTGTTTTAAAGGATTCCTAATGGTTTTATTGTTTTCACCTCATTTTCAATATAACTCTTTTGCATAAAAATTTTATATTCATGTTACAAATAATTTTTAATTTCTTCTTTTGCCTTGCGGGTTCTTAGGGCTTGAGTTGAAGAATCTCAGTTTAATTCTAACGACACGAGACACTGTGACGTATTCAATTTGATGAGGTGCAAATAGAGGTGTCAGACACAAATTGAACGGCGTCAGCAAACTGAAACGGAAGCGACCAACCTTGCCGAATTTGAATTAAAGATTTGCTCCAAACATAGGGACCAATAAGTATGAAGTTAACCGACCGACGCTAAAGCACGTTTTCTCAACTTGGCACTACACTCAGAGAGCGAAACCAGAACAAGCTCACCTGCCTAGATCTACTCTGGGCATGATCAGACAAAAGTCATCGTTATGCACGAAGTCTTAAGTCTAGGGTTTCTATAGTTTTTTTTTCCGGTCAATTATTTAAGATGAAAAAATACGGAGGATAATACAGCAAAAACCAGAAAAGAGTAGTAGAAAACAAGCCTAAAAAAATAATAATAATACACTAGACTAAAAAAGAGGCCCAAATCAGAACAAAACCTTAAAGTTGGTTGATAAGAGCCAAGAGGAATCTGTCGCCGCTGCGAAACACATTGTTAAACCAACCAACAAAACTTGCTTTGATGGCCAAAATTCCAACCCTAACCAATAGATCTACACCATGACTTCCAAAACACGCAAAATCGAATCACAATCTCAAACAACCAAATCATATCAACACTAATAATCGTCACGGTGAAACTACAGGCGAAGCAAAGGATGTCGTCGGAAATCACCATGGAATCTGATGATGGTGTCAATGCCATGCTGCGTATACCATCATATGACTAAAAACATCAAAATGTGTATCGATGCGACAATAAAAATAAATCTTACCGAATAGATTTTGCAACATTACAAAAACAACAATACATGTGTTGTAAACAATTCACACTACTTTTCTGTAGTACAACCATGTGTCAGTTTTACTAGTATGCTAAAATCAATATCGTGCCTCTAGACTAGAATAGACATCGGTCTTTTCTCCGCTCCTCGTTTTCTTCTCCTTCTTTCTCTCTCGTTACACCATGTCAGGTCAGACCCCCAACCCGGCATCAACGCCCGAGCCCATTGCCCGACCCGTCGGTGGAACCGAGTACAGCTGGTGCAAAGCCGTTCCCGTCGGCACCGGCATAACCGTCCTAGCCTTCCTCCTCACTAAACCCCCAAACGTCCCCCTTCTCCAAAATGCCCTCCACAACGTCCAAAATTCCCACCCTATCCTCCGCTCCAAGCACCACTTCGATCCCGCCACCAACACCTACTCCTTCCTCACTCCCCCGACTCCCGACCTCCAAATCCAGCCGTTCGATCTCCCATCCACGGCTCGCATTCTCCAGACCCACTCCGCCGTCTCCCCATTCCACCAAATCCTCGAACACGAGCTCAACCTCAACACGTGGAGCGACCCCGATCCTCCGTCGGCCGGCGCCGATGTGTTCTTCGCCAGCACGTACACGCTCAGCGAGTCCCAGTGGGCCCTGGTGATCCGCCTGCACACGTCAGCATGCGACCGCGCGGCGGCGGTGGTGCTGCTGAAGGAGCTGTTGGGGTCGGTTAGGGGAGGAGGGACAGAAAAGGAATTAAAAGGAAATGGGGAGGTTATTTCGGCACTTGAGGATCTGATCCCAAATGGGAAGGCGAACAAGCCGTTCTGGGCGCGTGGGGTGGACATGCTTGGGTACTCTTTGAATTCGTTCAGGCTGTCCAATATAGAGTTCAAAGACGTGAATTTGGCGAGGACTACCCAGATGGTGAAGTTGCGGCTTAACCCAGAACACACTGATAAGCTTCTTGCTGTAAGTCATTTTCGGCATTTAATTTTTCCTAATTTGAAACTTGGAAGCAACAAAAAATAGTTGGTAAACTAAAAACAAACGAATAACTGGATGCATGTGACTTTTGCTTTGATTTGGTGCTGAGGAATATGCTGAAATAATTATTTTTGTGAATTCTAGTGAAGTTTTGAAGTTGCAAAAAAAAAATATATATAAGTAGGTCTCAGATTCGCATAAGCTAAACAAAAGGTTTATAGACAAAGCAGAATGGGCTCCATATTGTCGTTGATGTATAAAGATAAGATGTAAACCAAGTGAATAGGAGGAGTTGGTTCTGGAGCTTTGGTCCCCAGTCACATCAGTATGTGTCATTGTCGTTTGGAAGGGTGCCGTTGGAGTGATGGGCCTCATGGGCTGAATTATTTGTCATCCTGCTGAGAAGGGATGTAGTTTTTTGCGTCGAGTCACGTTCATATGCTACTTGGGCCTGCCTCTGTCGTTGTCCTAGATTGATTAGGAGGGGCGATCGATGGTGTCGTTTGTGTTAGGATAGCGTCACTAGAGGTTTGACAATTGATACATTTTTGTGCTAATTTCAAACAGAAATTTTCTCATATGATGTCATTAGACGGATTACTTGTGTCAGAATCGCTGTATTCGGATTCAATCTGTTTATTATTTGTGTTAGCAAATTGTGCATGTTGAAGTGCTTCTAAAGGCCAAAAGGCTTTAACTGCATCTTGGTTTTGGTTGTGGTGTTATGTCAAGAATTGTCACCCGTAGTGATGCATAGTAGTTCATTCAATAGCAGAGCATATTTGGCACATGACAATAATGGTTCATGTGGACCTTAAACAATGATTCTTTCTAGCTATCCATTAGCATTTTCTCTTTTTTTTTTTTTTGGTCAACTTGTGGGAGGCACTAGGCTTTACAATGCATCAATAATACAGGTTTGGTTTTTGACCAAAACACTAACAATTAAATTTGAATTTGGCTAAATTTGACCGTGCTCCATTTCTTAGCAATTTGACTGTGCTCCATTTCCTAGCAACCACCTCAACTGTGATTCCAACTTTGCAGGGTTGCAAGTCCAGAGGAATAAAACTATGCGGGGTGCTTGCAGCTGCTGGATTGATTGCCGCACATGCCTCTAAGCACCTTCCTGATCATCAGTGGGAAAAGTATGCTGTAGTAACGCTTCTTGATTGCCGTTCACTTCTTGATCCACCACTTTCTGCCAATGATTTTGGTAAGCTCTTGAATTCTATCACCCTTCAAAAAGTCGCACCTGAATCTATTGAAGTTTATAGAAGTTGATTCTGAAAATGTCAACTGCTGACTGGGGAAAAAATTGACTTTCTCAAGGGCCAATAATCATGAATGAGTATACAATGTCAATTATCTATATGGGGGAAGAGACTAAGATTCACATGCCTCCGTGATTGCTTCAGGTTTTTATCATTCTGCCATCATGAATTCACATGACATAAACGGAGAAAACACACTGTGGGAGCTGGCAAAGAGATGCTACACAGCCTTTGCAGATGCCAAGAATTCTAACAAGCATTTCTCAGACATGTCAGACCTGAACTTCCTCATGTGCAAGGCTATCGAAAACCCTGGTTTGACTCCATCATCGTCGATGAGAACTGCCTTTGTCTCGGTGTTTGAGGACCTAGTGATCGATGATTCCAGTGAAGTGCACCAAGAGCTTGGGTTGGAGGACTACGAGGGGTGCGCTTCAGTCCATGGTGTTGGCCCTTCCATAGCTATTTTTGACTCCATACGTGATGGAGGATTGAATTGTGCATGTGTTTATCCGTCGCCCTTGCATTCGAGGGAACAAATGCAAGACTTGATGGATCATATGAAGAGCATTTTTGTAGATGGTTGTAATGTTGAGAGCGAGAGCTAGATTAGTTCATCAGCTTAATGATGATGATGAATTTAATTCTTCCACTGTGATGCAGCCTATAGCAAATGTTGTTTCATATATCTGTTTAGTGCTGCTTCTTTAGTGTGTAAAGAGTTCAGAATAAATCAATAAAGAAAGGGAAAGACTGTTTAAATATAGAAGATGTTCAAAAAGATTAATATCCGGGAGTCCGTTGACAACCAGTGGAAAGTGTTTCCTTGCAAATCAAATTATCCTCGGGATGCACCGGTTTTCAATTGCAAATTGCTCTCTTCAGAATCTCTGCATTATGATGCGAATGATCAGTAGCTACATATATATCTTCAGCATTTTAGTAGATTATTTCATGTGACACAGATAGCACAAAGTAATAGCAAGCATTGGCTGTACTTTGGGGTATGACACCTCTAGCATTCTCCACAGTAATGCTAGCAGGAATGCAAGAATCCCAATCCCCTAGTGACTGAAGTGCTCACATCCCAGAAGCGCGGGTTTAGAAGACGGAGAATTTCAGGCTATTAAAGCAACTCTCTCCAACCTTTGCATATTCTGATCCTCCTTTCTGTTGCCGTAAAATGCTATTTGGACTTGGAAGCCATGAGAAGATGGAACTTCCCGATCTGGTTTGTTATCGTGCTTACGTTCGATGCTGTCATTGTTGCTATGGCTTAATCTGGTAAGGCAGGCATGTCGTGCCATCAACTCAACTGAAAGGGTCAAAGAACAATATATCATGATTTTGGTAGGTAATCAAATATTTTAGTATCCCATGTTGGGTCAGATTTGGAGTTCAATTAATCAGACTACATGGAATAATTAAGAGAACTGTTCGATATGTCCAAAGGTCCAAAACCAGCTCCAGCTCTTTTAAAGAGCTGAGCTATATGTATTTCTGTATATGAACATGCTCTAGTACATACATGGAATTACAAAGCCCACATAGCAGGTGCTATAACACTAATCTAAGCACTTTCACTAATCAAATAAAAGAAGGCAGCTAACTTATCCCTACTGATCATGAAATAAACTCCTCAACAAGTTCTCCAAAATCAAACTGCCCGTTACTGCATTCTACAGCACTGACAACCTCTTCGAAAGCCGAGACGCTGCAAGGAACCACGAGTCCATTTCTCTGTTGAAAACCAAATTCATTGTACGCTTTTTCCAGCAGCATCTTGAAGAGTGGATGAGAAAGAAAGCTTGTTGGAACCACAAACCTCTGGCGCTCTTCGCCTACGTAAACTGCCAGGAACCCAGTTGGTGGTTTGGTTGGAGAAGACCCTCCTTGCTCCGAGTCTCTTAGCAGCAGACATTCATGGTGTGATGGCTCTCTACCCGTTGCCCCCACAGCCTTCACCTTCTTGGCTAGGTTTTTGAAGCTCACCATCTTCTTTCCAAGCATTTTTTGTGAGGTTTTGAGAGAGAAGAGAAGAGAAGAAGGAGAGGTGGGAGAGGTTGAAGGATGTAGGAGGTCAGATATTGGCTTCGTGATTTTGGTTAGTGGAGGATTTGAGAATGGTGGTGGGTGTGGGGAGGGCTAGCTAGGGTGTTTTATATGCGATATGTGGTGGGGGGAATGTCTCAGTAAGGTCAGCTATTTGACTTTTTAAATTGGGGAATCTTGATTATTTCTGACCTCTTGACAGTTTAGACCAATTAATTTCATATTATATATTAAAATTATAAGAAAATTGAGGCCAGTTTAACTTCTCTATTCGGTTTGATGGAAATACCTTATTAGAAGTCAAGTTTCGTACTTTTCTCGCTAGAGGCCTAGAGCTTATGCAGTATTTGCCTATTTGCCGTTTGAGAATATTGTTATATCAATTTAAATTTTCCATCTTTATTTTGTTTGCATACACACAAACATTAACATTTCCACAAATATGTTTAATAAAAATATATTTTGTAAATGTCTTAATTATCTTTGTGATTTAATTAATTCTCAAAGTTTATTAATCTTCTAGAGTCAACTCTGTCAAAATTTTAGATTTTGGCTAACAAAGTCTCTTCTCTTAATAATAGCACAAATATATACTAATAAAGTCCTCTCACTATATGTGTGGAGAGAAGTTAAAGATAGTGGAAAATCTTCTGTACAACTCCCACATTTTCTGGTTTTTAATTTTTTTCTTCTATTATAATTTACCATATTATTCTTATTGATTAATTATATTTCATAGTTTTTTAACATATAAATGTTAAATTGGTAAAAAATTTCAGTTTTAGAGAGCAAACTCTATTCTCTTAATAATAGTATAGATATATATAATTATATATATAGCCTCATGTCTTAGGAAATTTTCTAAAACAGAGTTTCAATACCATGTAACGTTAGTGTCCAAAAAGATATTCTTGTCATTTGCAAGGGTAAACCAATATGTTACGTTAAGATCAGATAAGTAAATTATCGTTTTTACTCAAAAAAAAAAGGAAAAAAAGATAAGTACTTAAACACATTACATTGCTAAAGAGAAATTATAAATAAATCCAATTAATTGAGAGAGAGAGAGAGAGAGAGAGATGGAACGAGGGTATACAATCAATTTTGAATTCATACAAGGAGATAGATCAATAAAGTGAGAGAAAGATGAGATACATGTACGAATTTGTACTTAATTAAGCGTAATAAGGAGGACATGGCTATGACCCTTTTTTTTTTTTTTTTTTTTTCAGGGAAAGGAGGTCAGATTTTGTTGATGAAAGATGTCTAAAAATCACACAACTTTAGCTGCTAATGTAGCTTGTAAAAAAGAAGGGGAAGAAATATAAAAAGTCTCCACAGGGAGAGTCATAGTATGAGCAGCCATCAGATGTGCCACCCTATTTGCACTTCTTTTGTATGAATTACACGCAAGTTTGCATAAGCCTCCAAAATGTACTCCACATCATCATAAACACGTCCCAAGATGGATAAGTTACTCCCCTTTCGGCTAAGCAGTTGTCTATGCACCAATTGCGAATCAGTCTCCACAATAGCTGGCAAATACTGATTTGTAACTACAAACTCAATGGCCTGTTTGCAAGCTACGTACAGCTTCCACATGTTCAGGTGATAGTAAACCTGAAAGAGATTTACCTCCTCCTTTTATAAATGAGCCCTGCCAATCCCGAGTCTATGACCTTTTGTTTTCATCTCTTTTTAACTTCGGGTTTATTTAGTTATATTTTTGTTTATTTGGCTTAATCAAAAAAGGTAGATGTACTCATGTACTCTAGTGGAGTACTCTAAGTGAAGGCTATTTTTAACGACCTCTAGAAATATGTCGTTATTGTACTACTTGTTGAACTATTAATAACAAACATCCTTTTAATAAAAAATAGGGTAAAAGTTATAAATCCAAGTGGTTTGGGATGATAATCAATATTAACCTTGTGGTTTCAAAATATTTAATTTTACCCTTATGATTTGTGAAGTTGATCAAAGTTAGTGCAAAAGTTAATTTTGATAAAAAATTTCTCATGTGCAAGTCATGGTTAAGGATAACTTTGTCATCGAAATCAAAAACTAAAACCAAAGAAAATCAATTTAGAAATTTTATGGAAGAGAAATTTTATACACACACCCCTATATACTTAGTACACACCTCTTAAATTGTTTTGTCCAAATTTTTTCCCCAAACTTCCTCTTATGCCCTCTTTATTTTACTTAATACACACTCCTTAAATCCATCATCTTCTTCCTTCTGCCAAATCGAACCCAAGCAAGCTGCTCCTCAATCTTGCACCCTATTTCTCACAGTCTCACCTCTATGACGCATACCACCATCCTCCAAGTGAAATCAAATCGAAGGAAATTGGCAAGCAAATGAAACTCAACAAACAATCAATGGAGACAAAGTGAAAGAAGATATAGTTTTTTTAATATTAATTTCTCATTCAATTAACCTCCAATATTTTCAATTAAGCAATGTACCATGAGAAAGTTGAAATCACCAGGACGCTTGCAGACCGTAGACCACTTGGAGTCCCAAACATGTAGAGAAAATCAAAAGCTTAATATTCATATTTGAATTTGTTAATTCAACCAATCAAATCCATGAAAAAAAACTTGAATAGAGTATGAGAAGTTTGTTGAGTGCATGGATAAAGTAGTTGTGTTGTCATTGAATGTAGGATATTGGTCATCCTGATCATCTCCAGTTCTAGGTCAAAGTTTTTATTTTCTTTATTTTGTTAGGAGTAAAATGTATTACAAAAGTTTCAAAAAATGGGGGTGTGCTAAGTATTTTGGTATGTGTGAATACAATTTTTCTTCATGGAATGGAATTAAAAAAAAAAATCAACAACCTCCTATTTTTTGGTGAGACGATTTTTTTTAGTTTCATTTTTCAGATGCTATTTGATTAAATTTCTTTTACTTATTTAATTTGAAATGACAAATGTATCCTTGTAGATGAGGGAATTTTTGTCAAATTGGACCAAAATTGATTTATTTTGCAAACCACAAGGGTAAAATTACACATTTTTAAATCACAAGGTTAATTTTGAGCACTCCAAACCACAAGGACTATTTATAACTTTTACCCTAAAAAATAAGATATAAATTTTTAATGATTTATAAATAAAATCAAAATGATGAAAATATTAAGAAATTAGTAGGTGAAATTAGTCTTTATGAATATGTCCTTCAATACTTTCTTACATTCTTCCCCTACATTTGTTGGTAGTTGGTACACAATTCTGTTGAAATATAACTTCGAATAGTCAAGCCAATTGGTTCTCTAAATGGTGGATGAATAAAACAAACTAAAGGATGGTAAACAAGAAAACAAAATGAGGCATAATTATTGAGCATGTAAATATTGAAGTCCCATAAACAATAATGGACTCCCACTAACTATGCTTTTAAATGGTAAACTGCTATGAAATTATCATTTGTTAGTTTGAATCAAATGCCAACCACATTTTATAGTGCTCTGAGTTTGATCGACTTTATGGGGTGGAATCTCAACTCATTTGCTGGAAAGTGAAAAAGAAACATAGGGTTGTTATTATCCTTAAATGCAGGTACCAACCACCCTATATTTTAAGGCTTGGATGAAATGATTAAACCCAGGTGTTTATTTCATCTATCTATATTGTAGGACAGTAAGGCATATATATACATTGATATAGATAAACTTTATGATTAGTTTCATGCAACCATGAACCAGTAATAGAAGTCGGTCTATCACTATATAAATTTGTTTTATTGCTATATAGAATTTATCTACATTAATGTATTTATATACTGAGTTTTTTTTTATGCGAAAAGACTATTAGATAATAAAGCCCCTGGAACAACTAGGATTTACAACGTCAAATAAGAGCGCATGGCCAACCGTTCTCGGCACCCTAGATGTCCACACTCTCATACTCTGAGAACCATGCCCTGGGTGCGCTAAAGCATCAGCTACATAATTTGCTTCCCTAAAAACATGATGGAAAGTAATAGTAGAAAACCAAGCGTCAGTTTGTCTAATGTCTTGAATTAGTTTCTCAATTCTCCATGGCGGTTGAACCCGCCCATTCACAACATCGATGATTAGCTTCGAATCGCCTTCAGCTTATACATGTGTGAAGCCATGCTGTTTTGCCATAACTAGGCCATCTCGTAGCGCCATAGCCTCAGCCACAAGAACTGTAGTGCATCCAAAGTCCATAGCAGCTGCAGCTAACGATTTATATACCGAGTTTAGAGCTATAATATTGAGTAGTGGTTGCTAAGGTTTCTCCCTCGACGTCAACTTTAATGCTCCTACCTCCATCTCAAATGAAGATCTATTCAGGCACCTTTGCTGTCTTACAACACGAATATAGGTCTCTCCATCTCCCTTATTTCTCCGATCTACGCCAAGCAATTATGGCTGCTGCATCCTATTGCAATAGTACTTGGAAAATTTGTCTTCTCAAGCACGTGGCCTCTCCATCTCGGGTGGCTTCGATTGAGGATTCAATATTGATCTCAATTTGACAAATCCAAGATGAGGTGTTTGTCAGAACTTGGATATGGGATCTAGGTAGCTTGATTTTGTCCCTTCATTAACGATTTGCTACTCTGCTTAATGCTGGATGGCCCTAAGTTCAATTGGTTGTTCTAAACAATCATAGTGGTTTTATACCCATGTGAATTGTTACCGGCGATCAACAATGGTATGGTTGTTAGCTCTTGGTTCTAGGTTTTTTTGGGTCAGCATGTAGAAGGGAGAAGGCGGTCTTCTGAATACTCGATCGCCGGATCTTGCTCTAGCTTGTGCTGGCCACAATAACAGGTTGGTGGTGGAGAACGGTGAAACTGAGCAACGATATGCAGGTGGCCTTGGTACTCTCTTTGGGTTTCCCAAGCTATTGTGAGGCTTCTTTTTGAATTAGACAGCAACTAGGCTAAAATTAACCCAATAACTTGATTAGTGAGAGAATTTTGTTGGAGATTCATATAATGAATAGAGCTTTATAGCATGAAATATGGTGTGAGAGCTAGAAACACATTGCAATGAGAGAATTGGAAGATCTTTGGATATGGGGTTTCAGGGAAAGTTTGAGGTTAAGGAAGGCTTTGGGGAATGGCTGAGAGCTAGGTTATGCTTGAAGGCTTGATTGCTTGAGGTGTTTATGAGTTTTTCTGGATTGTGGTAGATGCCCATTCCAGTCCCAAATCTCTCTCTCTCTTTTACAAACTTTGTTGAAGGATGTTTTGGTGACTCAGAGCATTTAATTCTATGGATAAAACATTTCCTCCTCAATCCATGCACATTTCCTGCCCTAAAATTAAGAAAAGTAGTGCTTACTTGAGAGATAAGGATATGGGAGAAAGTGAGAAGTGCTACAACAGTTGACAATGGCTGCAACAGAGACAATCGCATTAACATGAAACATGTAACGAGGTGCACGAGGAGAGTTGGAAACTATACACTCATTGTTTAAGGAAGAATAGAATTTTCTTAACTGGTCACGAGGTATCTCCTTCACTAACAAGCAGAAGGAATCAATCATTCTTAAGGATTTTGATTTGATATCTGCATACTAGGTTGCTGCGGGAAAAAAAGGTGAGACTGAACGAAGAAGAAGAAAAAAGAAAAAGTTTGGGCTTTCTGATATAGGCTTTGGGTTTTAAAAAAAGGCTGGCCTAATTATCATGTTCACCATTTCATCCTTGATTTAAATTCTTGAGCTTGGATCTTAAGCCCAACACCGAGATCACCAATGATACTAAATCAATAGACCAACATTACGTATTTTCATAACCTTCCAGACCACACCGACTTTTGCAAGCCACAAAAGCGTGGTTGTGGCTTGGGTGTACATGCATGGGATGATAGTTTGGCATGGTTAGTTTAGTCTATAGTTTTGCATGTATATTTCCTCATCGAGCTTCAAATATACATAAAGCACGTCTCATGCTTTTTTGGGTATCAACAGTTGTGGGTTTGCCTAAAGCAATCTGGGTGCCCTTGGTAGGCTAGGGTGATATTTGTCTTTGGACCCAACCTTGGTTCCTTATGAGGGGCCTCTATCCTTTAGGGTTTCACATTTGTGATCTTTGGCGAATTATTGTTGTCAAGTTACTTCTCTTGGAAGGTCTTTGCTAGCAAACTTATGACTGGCAAAGATGAAGGAGATGCACCAGATCCCATCAGAACTCCGAAGTTAAGCTTGTTTGGGCGAGAGCAGTACTAGGATGGGTCACCTCCTGGGAAGTCCTCATAAGAAAAGAAAAAATAAAGGGAGATTCAAGCTATTTTAATTTGTGTGGATTGTGGAATGACTTTTTATAGTCATTTAGGCTCCCAAAATAGTTGAGTTTCATTGTACTAGTGGAGGTACTCATTTTCTTTTAATTGCTTGACCAATGATTTAGGATACAAGCATAGAGATCGATTATAATGTGTTGTTCTGTCAATGAGACTTAATGAAGTCTCTTTTCTTGTAAAAAAAAAAAAACAATAAGTGAACAATAATTCTACTTACAATGCACAACGCCACAAAAAATCGCATATTCTCTTACTTGTGGGTGTAAAACTATCATTGTCTTATTCTTAGTCTCATCTATTAATGATAACATTTTTCTTCTTGTGTCAGTCCTTTTAACGTTCTCTTATCCTAATTATTGATTTGGTATTAAGAGTGCTTTCATAAGTAATCTAAGTGCACACACACCATAAATAAATTTTTACTCACTCTTTTGGCTAAAATAATTTTTTATTCACTAGTTGTATAATTCAATACAACAACGACAATTAAAGTTTATGATCGATCACATTACGTATATGCAGATGTTCGTGAGTATTTTGTTGTTTATTCAATTCCATTATTGAGGTTGGGTGTTTGGTCTAGTGGTATGATTCTCTCCTTAGGTGCCAGAGGCGTGAGTTCAATTCTAGCAGCACCCCTCATGTTTTATTTTGGTTAATTCCAGTCTTTTATTTTTTATTTAGGAAAGAAATTTTATCATTCAATATGGGATCCAACATAAAAATTATTGTTTTCTCCCCATTCAGAAAATAACAAAAGTTTAATTTTTATCACGAACCCTATCGCTAGAGCTATATGTACTAACATTCACTATTCTTGTTTACCTTAAGGGTGCGTTTATTGCCACCCTACATTCTCTATTTATTGAAAAACTATTAGGTTATAAAATTACAATAAACTACATCTTATTAAAAATTCATCTTGCAATTTGCAGTAACCACCATAATAATAGATATGCAATAACTACCTTTTTGAACAAGTCTTTGCGATATTTTGTACAATTCCACAATGTGTTTTTTCTGAACTAATGAAATTTCATTGATATAAAACTCATGTAAAGAAAACCATTACATACCCATTCACTGACATATAACAATGGCCAGATAAGAATTCGTGGAGGAGCCACAGTGGTACATAGGATAGACTGACTATATATGAACTTACCGCTCACTTATTAAAAGCGAGTCTATAACTATGCCAGACAATTACATAGTTTATAGGCTAAACACAAAGAAAAACCATATATCTTCTCCGTGCCCTTTATATTAGGGCTTGGAGGCTTACCCGAATACATAACACTTAGGACATCTTCAGCAAGAACCTGTTTTGCCTTGGGAGGATTTTTGTTCTTGCATGCCGTAAATAATCAGAAAATAAAGGAGAATATACTGCATGCCATTTTATTTTTATCGGTCGTTCACAATGAATCACATAACAAATTTCAATTTAAATAAAGTAAGCTCGAAGTTCCAATAATAGCATGCAGCCCCTGCTGACCAAAAACAAATAATCCGACTAGCCTCGCTAGTCCAAATAAATAAAAGTATGGGGAAGTTTCACCATACAACAAGGAGCCTCCCAGGCTCGGGTCGGAGTGTCCCACACTCTTGAACCTCCCAGGTTCTATCTCAACTCAGCCGCAAACACAAAGTAAGTGGGGAGGAATATGCTAGCTAGCAATAATATAATTAAATAATGCGACCCAAGTATGGTGAAATAAAATCATATGAAAATCGAAATGCAGTAAAATTCCCCATAATTCTCACGAGCAAAAGAAAAATATTTATTATGCCGACGTGACCCTGCACACCCAAAAACATCACTAATCATAAATAATTAAGTTTACTTGGAAATCCCATTTCCAAATCGCTCTTAACAACTTAAAAAGATTTATAATTAAATGTAGTGCTAATTTCAGGAAATTACCTCAGAAAAATAATTCGTCAAATATTCTCCACATAAGTTATACATCTAAAATCGAGCATAATAAATCTCAATTCAAAAATCGAAATCATATATCCAATATTCAAAAACAAATTAAAATTCTCGATAATTCAATTGATAATTCAATTAAAATCAAAAATTGCATAACTAATTGGCATGCATAAATTAAAATCAAAAGTCCACTCACAATTTAACGGCTAACCATGCCGTCGGTCGGAACTCTCCAACGGAGGCTCCTTACGTCCTGTACTAAAATATTATTCGTAAACAACTAAAATGTAACCGAAATCGTTAACCTTCGTATTTCCACAAATAACAAGTAACGTTTTTTGGTTCAGGACGTAACAGCAATATGGCTTGTTTTACCCTCCGGTAAATCAGATATAAAAAATTGCAGCTTTTTTGGGGATGGGAAAGGCCAATCTCTTAGTAGACTGGTCTATGGGTACCAAGGCCGAGACATTGTCCTCATTAGCTTGTTTTTTTTTTTTTTTTTTTTGGCATTATGGATAACAATAGGCTTGTGTACCTTACTTGTCTCAGCTCCTCCAAAAAGAGCCCTTCCCACATGTGGAAAGACCTTGAAAGTGAAACATTCTATCCTTAAATGATTTCCCTGAAACCCTAAAAAGGGACCATTGAGCTCTAATTTTCTGGCCGCCGGTGTAGGAGTAGCCGTGGTAATTGCCGGCGCGGTATCTTCAGCCTTACATGCATCACCCTTATGATACATACAAAGGAATGTGTTGCATTTGCCCATAAGATTCTCAAAGAAGAAGTGAACTTCTTGCTCAAACCCTCTGGCAAACTTTGGGGTTTTTTGCATGAAGAAGGTTTTCGAGATTGCATAAGAAACCCTAACCCTAATATCACGAGTTGCATCAAATAGCTTTTGATCAAGATGAAGAAATTTACCCGCAATAGAGGCAACGTTGGCAATAGTTTTCCTCTGCTCATATGCTGGTCGTAAATTGGTGATGCGAACCCAAAAGAATAGATCCTCCATCTCAATAGATGGCAGAGGTGCCCATATGGCTGAATAACAACCAAAGCATGATTGAAACTCTACGGTCCACCCATTAATACCTTATTTCTATCTCCCTGAAGATCAAAGGAGAAAAGAATCGATTCAGCTGCTAAATGTTGAAGCCTGTTCAGCACCCAAATGCGACGAAAATGCCTATGCAGGTCAACAACATTTGTTGGCTTTGGAGTCAAAGGCCTTGCCAGAAGATATGATTGGGCATTTCGCTGTGCTCTCTTTCTGCCATGGAGGAGATGTCTACAATCTCATTGATAGCAATAGCTAGTGAGGTAGTAAACTTTTTGGTGACAAAATCAATACTCAACTTCGAGAGGTCCGCAGGAGAGATGCAGGGATTGGAAAATGGTGGAGAAACCGCTACAAAGAAGGTCGGTGTTTGCTTAGGGTTTGGGGCTGCAAAAGAGAGGCCACTTAGAATAAATTCTAATTTCCAACTCCACAATCTGTTAAAAGTAAAACATTCGGAGAAGTGAGTGAATATTTCCCTACACAGAATCGAATGACGGAACATCACTTCCGGTCCGGAAGGCGGGGATACCGGGACCTACTACTCATTATTCATGGCAGTTTACTTCCGTGAACTAAAAGGCTCTTAAGTTCAGAATTGACATTGGACATGACGAAGAACAATAAGTGGCACAATTCCAACTATTATTGGCTCACAATAGTCAAATTTGATAAGAACGTGTGAGGAGCTCATAATAAAGGAAGTCTTATTCCGGCAACCAAAAAACTAAGAAAGCATGACCTGCCTTCTAAAATAAAAGAGAAAATACTCCACCACAAAAACAAAGCCATAGTTGACATGGGAAGCATACGAGTAGCTCCACTCACTAGGAGACATGGAATTCGACCTTAGGATTTGGATAACAATTTGACCAAGATTTGGAGAAAGATTTGTACCTCTAAACCGTAATTTTTGACAATTTTGTTTTTCTGTAAAATCAAATTCAATGAATTAGTTTAGATTATTATCCACTAGTCTATATTAAAAGAAAAAATTTTGACAATTTTTAGGGTAGTCGTTCTTTGCCGCCTTCATCATTAACTAGTTCAAGTAGGCATACTGGTGTTCTTCATCGGTCAATGTCTTAACGATCTCAGAATTGCTTTGTTAATCATATTTGTGGCATAATTTCTTTGAAAACTATAAGTTTGATGAATAAAAGGAACCATATTGGGAAGGAGCGAAGGACCAAACTACCAGGTTTAATATATGGGAGCAATATTTCCATATCCATCAATTCATTCATAAACACATGATTGTCAATGCAATAATATATGTCACGTTCATGCCGTATTTGTGAAGTTTTGTTTCTTTATAAGAGATGGCGTCATCCATCAACATCTAAACTTAAAACTTAACACAATGCTTTTAAATGTTTGACATGAATTTTTATAAATAAATTTAAGCTAATACCTTATTTTCAGAATCTTAACATGAGACTTAGCTTTAGGGTGTAGAGATTTAGTTAATTCAAGAGACACCTGATGTTTGCTTTGTTGTGTAAAAAATCTGTGTGGTATTTGTTTAAACAAAAAAATGAGCATTTTGATCTGACAAGGTATGTATTGCAGAAATTGAATCAATATCAGTGGCTCGAGCTATACTGTGAAGATCCAAAATTTCATATAATAAATTTATGTAATTCAATAATTGTTATATTAATTGAATTATGATATTTGAGATTTATTGGAATGTCGTGGGTTGAGAAAATTGGTTTCGAATGATTTTATTTTCGAAAACGAACGTTATTTAGAGGGTTGTGAAAATCGACTTTTTATACGTTCAAAATTTGGGAAAACTTCATTCATGAAAGTTGTAGAGCTCGTCGATACGAGTTCGTGAATATGTGGAACGTATTATTCGGAGTTCGTATGAATAAGTTATGAATTTTTGAAAATCCTCCTTTTTTGGGTATAAATATGTTTTTATTTATTTATATTTCCTTCATTTTTCCAGATTTCCGAAAATGGAAATCTCTCTCCTCTCTCTTCTCTCTCGGCTGGTACCTTCACTATGCAAATTTTCCTTCCAACCCGACCCGAATCCGCTCGACCCGACCCGGATTTTCCGGCCGAGTTCGGCGTCCTTCGGCCGAGCCACCAACCCAGAACCCTTCACCCCGCCCTGGCCATGCTCCCCCTGCTGCTCGTTCCCTACAGAAACCACCGGAAGGTGGAGATCGGAGCCTCCATATTCAAGGAAACGGATCCGGCCGGAAATTCCATTTTCTGGCGTCTCCTCGGCCGATCCTCCCCATTTTTGTGATCTCCTCATCCTCCTGATCATCCCCATATGTGGCTTGTATCACGATTTTGAGTGTAGAGTTGTAGATCAAGGATTGAAAATTGACGGTTCTGGTTGGATCTGGAAACGTGATCGATGGCCGAGATTAATCCAACTTTAAAGCCCGATCTAGGACGATCTAGACCTCATCTCAGAAAACGTCAGGTATTAAAGTTGTTCACAATTTCATTTTGAAGAAGTTTGTAGTTGACGACTTTTGCATCGGAGGTGGTTGACCGTCGTTGACCGCCACGTTGACTGACGTCTGACAGCAGCGTGTAGCGGCGCGTCGCACTAAATTTTGAGTTTATATTATCTGGATGATGATCTATGCATCCATACGAGCGTTTTGATATATAACTCGGTTATGTTAGAAAAAGTTGATAAATAGTCAATTTCAGTTTTGACGATACTATTTATGGTTTTACAGTTTACCTTTGGTTTGCAATTTACGGAGATCAGACCATCGGTTTTACTTCAAATTTTAATATGATGTTCATATGATTGTCCCGATGACCTTTTGTGGTCACGGGCGAAGATCCGACGGTTGGATCTTCGTATAATTGTAAAACAGTGATTCGGGAGGCGATTAGTGAAGATCCGTCCATCGGATTTTCATATAATTTTGATAGGATGTTTCCAAGGGCGATCTGTGAGGATCTAACCGTTGGATCATCGTTTAAATTCGATCCGACTGTTGGATTGTCTTCATTTTAGAATCCGACCGTTGGATTGTCTTTATTTTGAAATCCGACCGTTGGATCATCATTTAGGTTTATTTCGTGCTTCGTTGCTAAGTAAAGACTGTACTTGATTAGGTACTTGACGGCTTGAGTTGACGAGTATTTGGATTATTGAGAGTTATATTTTATTGAAGACGCAGCGGGAATTTCGAGGTGAGTAAATCTCACGTGGTTCGTATTATGAACCGCACACTTAATTTAATTATTTTTGGTAATTGTGTGGAAATATTCATGGATTAAATATTTTTTTTTTAAATCACATGGACTTGATCACTACGGTCCATAGGTAAATAAAATGAATTTTAACTATACAAATGAATTTCGCGATTTTCTTGTGTGAACTATAGATAGTATTAGCGGTCATTCCTGAGTGGATGATTACGTGTATATATATATTTATGTGGAATATATATATTGATTGGCGTGATTTTGAATGACGATATGATTGAGTTGGAATGATGATTTGGATTATATTCAAATGTTTTAATTTCATGATAATATCATATATGTTGGTTGAGTTGATTTAATTATGTGAAAACATACAGTTGTACATATTGTGGATTTAGGGTCAACGTAGTGACCAGTATGGGGTAATCGGACGCTCTAATCTTAGGTGGATGATGAGATACGATTGGTTGAGTGTGTACAATTATCGGACGTTCTAAATATGTATATAAGTATACATATTGATGAAATACGATAAAGATAAATATGTCGGATGCCATAACCTAGGCCAGGTGACAGGGCTACGATTCAGTTAGAGCTCTAGTATGTCAAATACAGTATTTTTATAAATACGATGATGAGGTTTTGTGAAGAAAGATATGAGTTAGGGTTTGGTGTTGAGTTGTTGATTGATTGCGATCGTTGGTTTTTGTGGTTGTAGAATTGTTGCATGTTGACTTAGGTAGAAATAAATATGATTTAATTAAGCAACCGTTCTTTCTTTTACTCATACAAGCTTTCATAAGCTTACCAGGCTTTGTATTGTTGCAATCCCGGTATACTATTCAAATGATGTAGCGGATATTCCTGCAGGTCAGGATAACCAAGGAGGTGACCGAGCTGCTTAGGTGTTACAGCAGTTATTTTTATATCATTGAGTTGTGAGGTGTGTATGCTCTTTAGAGCTTTACAAATTATTGTGTTCTTGTGCTGTAATAATTAACCGAGACAAATTCAGTTTTGATTTTTTTTTCGTGTGGTGAGGTTGTTAAGAAAAGAAATTTTCAGGATGATTAAGTTGTGGTAATTTTCATGTTTCGGATTTGAAATCTTATTCTAAAATTCGGGGCGTTACATATATAAAGTCGACAAGTTCGAAATATATTATTTAGACGCTAAATAAGGCCTACATGCATAATTACAGAAGATTATGCAAGCTGCAAGAAAAGACATGCCCATGCGAATATTCATACTCCATTCAATTAAGGAATATGGCATGCACGTGGGGAAACATTCAACTACATTTCATGGTGGCTTAATTGGAAAACCTAACAATTCCATTAGTGTTTAAGTGCTTAAACCTAACAATTCTATTAGTGTTTAAGTGCTTAAACCTAACAATTCCATTAGTGCTTAAGTGTTTAACCCATCATGATTTGTTTAAGGCCAACCACTATGGCTCGGTAGCCTATATATAGAGGCTACAACGAAGTAAGGGAGACACACAATTTTGATCAAATAATCTCTACGACTTCTCAAGTCTCTTTGGAGAATCCCTCTCTTTCTCTTACCGGTGATCACACTTCAGTTCTAGTCTTCTCAGGAGCCGACTGTCAGTGCCACCAAACCCTCTGTCAACGTACATCAATATTAGACCACAACGGTTACAGAACCAGCCAAGCCAGGGTAACTCCCTCGCAACCCAGCAAAGCTAAAGTCACACTTTAGCAACATCTCAATACTTCCCGATTGTGTGACAAAAAGAAACTGCAGCAAAGTCTTGACCACGACGAGGTTGGTGCTCTCCTCGTCCTCAATCACTCGAAAAAAGTTAGGTCAAGGGACACCCCCGACAACTGCACCCGAACGGTGTTGGCACACCCGCGCAAGAAAAGAGACTGCTGACCAACCTAAGAAAAACTGGAGCCAAATAGTATTAACGAGTGTTAAAATAATGCAACAATGTTAAAACAAATTTAACTGATGCTATTCATTCTATTTATCCTAATACTTTCTGGAGTTTAAAAGTTAGATTGGCATACTATTTTGATTTCTGAGCTAATCTCAATTAAAATTGAGAGCGAGAGTAAAAATTTAGGTTTCTCCATGTAGGAAAAGAAAAGTTGAGCCATTTTCTGAAAATGCCATGTTGCTGTATCAAAACGCTTAATCTGGCTGTCAACAAAAATAATGTAGGCTGGACATAGATCAACAGTGGGTGTTTGGTCTAGTGGTATGATTCTCGCTTCGGGTGCGAGAGGTCGCGAGTTCGATTCTCGCAACACCCCAAATACTGTGCATTTTGTTTAAATCGTGTAATATATTTTTTTTTTTAAATTCGTGGGCTCTTTATGAAAGCCCAACAAACATTGTGGATTTGGCTTGGGCTCTCTCCTGGCCAGGCCGCTCATACCAAAATAAAAGATCTAATTCCTCTTATACCCGAAGAGACCAGAAATCAATCACAGTGTCTAGGGTTTAGCTGAAAGTCGAAACCTTCCTCACCCAAAACCTCTCTCTCTCTCTCTCTCTCTCTCTTCAATCCTTCACCATGAGCAGGTCAGGCCAGCCCCCGGATCTCAAGAAGTAAGCCTTTCTCTCTCTTCTGCTCTATTTTTTGCAGTTCGATTTGATCTTCGTCGCTGTATCTACTCTTGTAATTTGGATTCTAATCGATTCAATTTCTTCTTCTTCTTCGTTTTCACAGGTACATGGACAAGAAGCTTCAAAGTAAGTTCACTATGCTCTTTTCCGCTTCCCCTTCCTTACTTTACTGGATTTGCCTTATCGAACAATTTGGCTGCTGAAAAATATTTAACTACGAAGCTCAGTTCTAATTTGTTCATATTTCGTGGCATTACCTATGAGTTAGGACTGGGCGTTAAGTTTAACTTCGGATCGGTTTTCTTTCTTGGCTCAAACTGTCAATTTTACAGAAACCAGTATCTCCCTAAATTGAATCACATGATCTTGTTAGTATTGTTATAATGGTTTTGATACAGATTCCTTTGTATAAATGTAATTGCATTAGTCATGTTTTCCGGCTAGGTTTTTGTTTGGTTGATTCAAGTCATTCAACCTTTCCTTTTTAATTTGTTTTTTTCTGGAAACTATGAAATGATACCAGCATGCAAGGAAAAAATATGTTAGCCCGGCCCAAATAAATGTTTACAGCATGAGTTTTGCACTCGCTGATATACTTTTTGATCCATATTCAAGTTGATTTGCATCATAGGGATTTAAGTGTTATGAAGCTAGGTGTCTATAAAAGAGAAGAGTTATGAGAGCGATTGTGTTCTCAATTGTCCTTTTGCTTTTACTTGAGAGAAGTTTGGCGATTTTTGTTGTGTCATTTATAATTTTTGTTAAGAATTAAGGATTTAAACAACACATGTGAAGCACATGAAATTTTCGGTCCTAGTATCTAGTACTAAGGTTCTTTATTTTTTTTGGTCTTTTTACTCTTATGTATTTCTTCATTCTGAGTCTCTTTTAACATTTTTATGCTCGCAACTTTTTTATGACTTGCTTTTTTTTTCTTTGCATGACATGACCAATTGGTGACTTGTCCCTTTCTAAATCACTTATGCACTTTGTAGTTTTGCAGTTGAAAATGTTTGAGAACCAATTGTTTTGTGGAAATAGATAATTAAATTATATTTTATAGGTGATGACTGTGATGGTGTGACCCCCTTCGTTTCTCTTAGTGGTGCCTTGGAATTTTATATTTTCTAGTTCTTTAACTATCACTAAAATGTACGTCTACAATGTTTGGGTGAATGGAAGGTGGTGCAAAAATTTTCGATACTCTTTGGTTACTTTCTCGTCTCAAATATGAAAGTTTTCTAGCTTTATGTAGATCCTTTTTAAGTTGAAGGGTATGTAGGTGTTAGAATGTCAGACCTTAGGTATTAGGACTACAGACAGTTCCTTGATACTAAAACATCAGGCTGACATTATTTCCTTTCTTTTGAAGCTACTAGAATCTCTAAATTGTTGACCTAACTTGTGTTTTGTATTGCAGTCAAGCTAAATGCGAACCGAATGATTGTTGGAACCTTGCGTGGATTTGACCAGTTCATGAATCTGGTGGTTGATAACACTGTAGAAGTGAACGGTGATGAAAAGACCGACATAGGCATGGTGGTATGTACCAATTTTGTTCTCCATTTCTTTGTTGATTTTATAGTTCTCCTAGTAATTGTTGAGGGTACTTAAGTTTGCTTAATGTTGAATTATATTGCTGCAGGTGATCAGAGGAAACAGTGTAGTTACTGTTGAAGCACTTGAACCTGTGGCCAAAATGCAGTAGTTTTTGTTTTTAAAAAATTTATCTGGATGTAGGATGCAAAGGGAAACTCTGTAACTTTGTTATGATGGTGAGGTGAATTCTATATCATCCTTGCCACCAAGCAGATTGTTATGAATGTAATTCTGTTGTTCTATATGGAATAGCAGTTAATTGAGTGTAAGATTCAAAATGTGGTAATGCTACTGCTATGACTTTAAATGCATCTTAGCTTTTGTGCAAGCGTTTGTTAATGTGGATGAGCTGTTGCCTTTTCATTTCTTTTTCATTGTTAGTCCTATGGTTGTCCACAAGCATGTGAAGCAGTTCATTTTTGCATGCTGATAGTAAAAGAAAATGCAGAGTTTTGCTCAAGTTGTTGTTACCATTCGCCTGCTTTAGGGTGTATCCTGAACAATACGATGCAAGAGTATCCTAGTGTATCTGACGATGTGCTGGTGACCACAAGGCTGAAGAACACCTTGATTTTTAATGGAGATATACATCTTCCGTTATATTGTATGAGCTTAGGAGCTCATGTTGAACAAAGATACTACAAAAGCAATGTCCCAGAGGACTTGGGAAACCCTCTTTAGTCAATCTGATTCTGAGATTACCGTTTACATGGGGAAAAGCTCTTTTGGGCATAGAATGAAACAACTGACAGTTGCCCGCCATGTCCATTTTGAATTTGAAGGTGCAAATCATGGTTTACTATAACGGGTGTATACAGCCAAATATAAAAGCTTCTTTTTCAGTATGATGGAACAACTCAAGGTCTGCTTCTTTTTTCTCTTTTAGTTTTGGTTGATCAATACATTTTCTCTCTCACAAAAGGCTGAAAGGCAACGACAGCTAAATGCTGTCCAAGCTTGGATTCCAAGCAGCAGTATACCAATGAATCTTCCTCTATTAAAATGTGCTTCTCATCAAAGACGTGTGATAGGTGCTTGGTTACGTCAGTGCTGTCAGGATGATGAAACTTCATACCGTCCTTAATCATAACCCAAGAGAATCAGGAAAATCGTAAAATTCATAAACCCTAAACCATAAACTCTAAACTCTTGATCAATCATGTCTAAAATTCTTTTGGACATATAACTTTGGGATTTTGCTTCAAAAATGCTATTCTCTTGCCAAAATCTATGTTATGTTCTTACTGACAACTTCAATCTGAAAAATCACTAAAAATACTGTAACATGTTAACGCAACTATGCTAGAAAAGTAGATGTATAATGAAGGAATGGTCCCAATCACAAGGGTCGCCTTTTAAAACGACCAATTACTTGAGCTTGTAGGTGGCGAAAAAGAGAAGAATCTGTATCGTTAAGCATAGACAACTCCTCGCTTGTCTTCGACTTGGTTGTTGCTTATTCCTATTCTTCATGTTCACAAGGCAGCCCATTATTCCCTTCTCTTCTTTTTGTGTTTCTTTGTATAAAGATTGGACAAGTACACTATATTATTGAAGAATCAACTATGAGAGCGGTTGCGTTAAGCCTGCTTTACATGGATTGATCGTTTCTTCTTTTTCCTTCCCTACTACTTTGCACACATTGTGACTTGTGAAAGCAAAACTTAATGTATCCGTTGAGGATAAAGGCGCTGTTATTCAAAGAGAATGTTCTTATTTCACTAAGAATGAAACTTCTTCCAGTTGACGGTTTGGCTTTCCATAGTATCAATATGCATCTTTCAACGGTTATGGTATAGATTCTAGTTTGAAACATAATCCAGATTAATAGCACGACAATATTGGTTTGGAGCAATTTCCGGAGTACTCACATTGACTTTACTTCGTCACAATTGGGTTAATTTGCTTAGTAATTATGTTGTTAGGATAAAATGCTTCTAACTCACAAGCACAAAAGCTGCCAGAATGAATGGGGTTAGAAGTGATTTGACCCTCACATGTCATAATCAGATGATGGTTGTAGGTAAATAACCTTTCTTTTTCTTTAAACCCATGTTAATATGACCTGTCATTCCACCTTAATCCACAAGAGATAAAACAAAATCATTTCTGATACTTCCAAAGTCCCAGCATAGAGTGTAACCCAAAAAAAAAAGTCCCCGCATAGAGATGTGCGTGTGCCAAATTGCCTAAATTTCATCTCATGTTAGACTTTGGTGACATTTGGTGCAATGTCTTTACTCTTTACATAGTAGTTGGTATTCACGTGATTTTAATGTCATGAACAATATATGATACTATTTTATTAATGACGAGGGTAAAAAAGAGGCTGATGTGACAAATGAAATGAAATTTTTGTTGCCGGTTATTTTGTTGGGAAACATTTTACTGTCAATTTCTAAAGTACATTGATGTAAATTTTAATATATCAGAGTAATATGAGAAAAACTCTAATACAATTGCGTTCAATTCGATTGCAGAAATAATTTCGACAAAACTTAATACCAGTGACCCAGATTGAAAACAGGATAATTAACTTGAAACCAAATTTTTTTCAACTAGGCAAAAAACTATGTTTTTTTCTATAAGTGTCAAGTTTAAGAGAGTGATCTTCTCTCCATCTCTTGTTATCATGACATATGGCATATACAAGGGTAAGGGGACCAGAGTTGATTGGCTACCATAGAAAAATGGAAAAAGATTAGTGACTGCAAAAAAAGCCTCAAATCCCTCATAGGCTCCCTCCATACCTAAGCCAATAGAAGCTCAACACCTCCATTCACAAATGAGATTTATATAAATGGTGATGACTTTGTTCTTAAGTGGAAACTCCACCCAACCCACCTCTTCATCTTTTTCCCCCTATTTGTCCTAGAAGCCTCCCTTAAACAATTTCACAAGCCTCCTCTATTCTTCTCTCTACTCATATACCTACCACTTCTCATTGCTTCTTCAACTCTCAAATCATATCCAGCCAAGAATTTTGCATTAAAAAAGCGAAGAGGGGAAATCAAGAAAGTGATGACAGTCACGTCTCACCATCCGAGACCTTTCCTTGAATCCAACTCTACTCAACATTCACATCCCAAGGATTGGTCATTCGCAAGGTCCCAAATTTAGTCAATTTAGGATTAATTTAGTGAAAAAGATTGAGTCTTTGATTGTTTCCTCGACCCCAAAATTGCTATCTTGGTCACCATGACTGAGGTACTCCAATCCCCATCTCACTTCCCTTCACCTTCAAGCTCTTCCCCACCCACAAGTAATGATGGCCCATACCCACATGCCCTTATTACCAGTCCTTCAGTAGGTGAGAGCCTACAAGCCCATTTGAGTTCAGAGGAGGAAGAACAAGAAGAAGAAGAGAGGAAGAGGAGCGAGAGAGACAGAGAGGGAGATCAGCTGTCGCTCTTGACGCTTCTTGTGGCTGCTTTTAGGAAATCTTTGATTGGGTGCAGTACTACTGAGACTGGGGCCGAGAGAGCTAAGCTTTCCAACATGGAGATTGGGTGGCCTTCCAATGTGAGGCATGTTGCCCATGTCACCTTTGATCGGTTCAATGGCTTTCTGGGTTTGCCGGTTGAGCTTGAGCCTGAGGTTCCCAGGAGGGCTCCTAGTGCTAGGTCTGTTGCAATTTCTGGGCTTTTGATTGATGGGTTTTTAAAGTTTGCTGCTTTTCTTTCATGGAAATTAGAATTGTGTTGTTGGGTTTCTATCAACTTGTTAGAGTATATTATGGGTTTTCACAATTGGGTTAGTTTTATCTTTCTTGAAATGTTGTTATGGCTGCATATAGTGGTTGGTTTCATTGTTTTTGATGAACAATGGGTTTGTTGAAGTTGGCTAGGGGAACCTGTGTTAGGGTTTTCAGTGTTTCATTAGTTGGTTTGCTGATAAAGGTATCAAATTGTGTTTTCTGTATTGGTTTTAAGCTGCATTGGCTTTCTAGGGAAAAACCCAAATTCAGAAGCATTTTGTTCTTGTGCCTGGATGGAGCTTTTGAATATTAAATCCTTCATTTTCTTCACTTGTGTTGGCACATGACATTATTATTCTTTGCTTGATTGCTGGCATTTGGTGTACTAGATTCTGCTCTAAGCAAGCTTTGTTTTCCAAAAAAACTTGACCAATTATTGTACTTTGGGCCATCAATAATCTTAGCTTAGTTAGTGTGGTATGATTCGTATCAAGCTGAAACCACTTGATGCCAGTTTTCTGTGTACCTTTGATATGGTTATATTTTCTGAGGCTTGGAAAACGTTGGTTCCGCATATTTTAAGGAGATTTTTGGATTGTTATGAGTTACTGAGTTGGGCCTTTCTGTTGCTCAAGTGAGATTAATAGAATACTGGTTTGCGTTGCCAGAGCCTTTGGTCTATTTCTTAATGATTTAGAGACGAAGCATTGGATGTGTCAGGCATTTTTCTTATTCTATAAATGAGATGTCAGATGCTCTGTACATTTATTTAACTAATGCGATATGTCTGTGCTTGTTTGTGTAGCTTTTTGGAGTTGATTCCCTTTGTTTGCTTGAGTAAAGCTAAAGTAGGCACTGGATTCCCTAGGTTCTTTAGTGATAAAATACTATAATTTGTTGCATGCTTGCAGCCTTGCATACTTGTTTCCATGTTTCAGTTTAACAGCCTTATGACATTTAAGGTAATAGTGCTATATTGACATTGTGTTCATCTCCAGTGCGAATGTTTTCGGGGTTTCCACAGAGTCCATGCAGCTATCATTTGATGCTAGAGGAAACAGTGTCCCCACAATACTCATCTTGATGCAGAGACATTTATATGCGCAGGGGGGTCTGCAGGTAACCATTTATCCTTTTCCTTCTTTCTTTCTGCATGCCAAGGGTAGAATGTAATTATAAAACTACACTGTTGAAGTACAGAAATTTTAGATTTCTTGAAAATTGCTGCTTGCTGCTTATGATATAGCTCAAAGCCTCAAACTAACTCGAATATAAAGCTCAAATAATATGCCGTAACAAACTAAAGTAACCCATTAACACGTAGGGTGATTTATGAGACTCAATGATTCATGACAAGTTTGAAGTTAGCAATTTGGTATTAGCTTAAGCTAACTGGAATGAAAACTGAAGCTTACAAGTTATTCATGCAGGCAGAAGGAATCTTCAGAATTAATGGCGAGAACAGTCAGGAAGAGTACGTCAGGGACCAATTAAACAGGGGAATAATACCAGAGGGTGTTGACATGCACTGTTTAGCAGGTCTTATTAAGGTCAGGCATTTCCATATGTTCATGACTACTCTTTCTTCTGTTTATCCCATTTGTTGTCATTTCTTAATCTGGTATTAAGAATCTGTATGCATTATGGTTAATGGAACATGCCATCCATTGACCAAACTCAAAGATTATGGTTAATGGGTTGTACCTGCTTCATGGCCCCCCTCCCCCAATTAACGTAAGGTGAACTTGTTGTTCCGAACTTTCATAGTTTGACTTGCTAACATGATATTTGATGTCCTGGTGCTTTTTCAGGCTTGGTTTAGGGAACTCCCAACTGCTGTATTGGACTCTCTCTCACCAGAGCAGGTAATGCAGTCGCAGACAGAAGAAGAGTGTGCTCAACTTGTTAGGCTTCTTCCGCCAACAGAAGCTGCATTATTGGATTGGGCAGTAAACCTGATGGCCGATGTTGCACAGATGGAACACCTGAACAAGATGAATGCACGCAACATTGCCATGGTCTTTGCACCAAACATGACTCAAGTGAGTGAATATTACACTACTCCAGTTTTAATAAAAAGAAAAAGAGAAAGGGAAACCAATCAAACCATAAATCTGCAAATTTTAGTTATTGAATATTGACATCCATGCCAACACATTGTATATAGGATTCATAATGTGAGCTCATATATGATAGTATCATCATCTATGCATGCAGTTTCTTTTATTTTTTAGGCGATCGATTGTTATATTTAAAGTTCATATATGGAGAATTAATGAGAGAGGGATAAGAAGACGTGCTACTTAGAGGGAAAATATTCCAACCCTTGGTTATTCTAGTACTTACTCAACATGTACTAGATGACCTCAAATAAGTCCAATCTTGTAATGAATCACCTAGAAAAAATCACCCTTAACTTGATAACTAGGCAGTCATAATCTCTGTATCCAGTATCCTTTATCAGTTAGCATTTCGGTTCTGATGTGATAATCGTATATTGTCAAGTGTTAAGGGTTTCCCTTGAATGTATTATTATATTTTAATCCATTATTCTACTCAAGTATGGTTTAGTAACAGTTCCCTGTAACTTTTGTTTATTGCAGATGGTAGATCCTTTGACTGCATTGATGTATGCAGTCCAAGTGATGAATTTCCTCAAGACTCTTATAGTCAAGACACTAAGAGAGAGAGAAGAGTCTTTGGTGGAAACAGCTCCTGTCCCACGCCTTGAGCCTTCTGATGAGGATGAGCACCAAAGCACTTTTCAACCATATCCCGATGAGACTAATGAGGAGGCTAACAAGGAAAATGAAGAGGAGAATGTATTTGTTGCCGAAGAACCTGCTTTACAGAGCCCCCCTCGCACGTTACAAGATGAACCTACAGCTGAAAGTGGATCCCAGAATTTCCTTTCTTCTATCAAATATATGATTCCCGGAGGAAATTGGTCTGTAGTTGATAATTGTCCTTGTGAGGTTGTATCCCAAGTCAGCTCTTTAACAAATGGGCTCCAAGAGGATGGCATAACAGGTCAGGGTAGAGAGGCGCAGACAAACGTTTGGAAGAGTCAACCAAGCGTTTCAAATCTGAAGAAGGGATCAAAGGTCACTGAGCAGCTAATGGTTCAAATTGTCGGGCCTGGAGACAAGAACAAGAGAACTGGGATTCTTAGCCGCATAAATTCGAGGACAGATATCGCTGAAGGTTGGCGTTGAAGGGTGTATGGTGCCGCTTTTGGGTGTTGGGAGATTGCCCATTTGTGACACAAGTCTTCTCAAGTTTTCTTTTCTCCCTTGTGAAAATGTTGTTTATGTGTATGTCTGTATGATATAATGTGTGCTTTACATTTGTTTCTGGATGATGTTCTTAACCCTGTTGCCTAACCCATTCTAACATTTTCTGTTTTTCAAATGGATTATGAACCCCTCCTGCCTCTTCATCCGCTAAGTTGATGTGGATACTGGCCTGGAGATTCTAGGAAATATTGGAAACTTCTTGTTTCACCAACTTGAAACTCTCTTGCTGGCAATAATACTCCTATCCGATGATCGACCCACTCCATCCAGTTCTTATGAAGTGCAAATTGGTTTTGTAATTTTCACAGGATAATAACTGGTCCTCCTTGAGTCGAACGTAAGATCCCTTATTTACACAAGAAAGTTGGTGTTAGCTTAGATGTCAAAATGAAATGCTCAAGTTAACACCACCTAAGGAGGCTGAAATGGAAAACATGTGGTATCTAGGACCATTTATTTTTATAACCCTTGTCATCAAACACAGTCCAAATCGATTAAGACTTCGTGTTTAACATAAGGCCATAAGGCACTTAGTCCTGACAAACAAATGTACTCTTTTAAGTAGAAATTGGTTTAGAAATTTTCACACAACAATAACCGGTCTGTCATGCTTGAATCAAACTTAAGATCTGTTATTTACACCTCTAATGAAAAAGAAATATAAACCAAATGATCATGGACATTGCTTATTCGGAAATAGTGGGGCACGACTGTGATGATCAAATTGCAGAGACTACTAGAAAAGTTGTAATAATATGAGAGGATTATTCATGTCCAAATAAAAATTGAAAATTAATGAGAAAATTACAATAAAAATTGGAAATTAAGAAAATTGTTGTAGAGAAACTGAAATTGAGAGGAATTCGCTGTGTATTCTCATTGATAATAGGGGCCTATTTATATAGAGGATTACAATGCATAGAATCTGAATCATACAAGGAAAGTAATTCTACATTAAATAGGATTCTAAATCCTTCTATTATAACCCTATTACCACTAGGTCAAGTAACCTAGAGTTTGGGCCAGACACATAATCTAGATTTCCTTGAACACTCTCCCTTGTGTCGCCTAAACGTGGTGCTTCTCTCGTTGCCTCATTAAAAAACCTTGCCGAGTAACAAAAACCCAGTGGGACAAAAATAACCTCGGTCGAAGGGGAAAAAGAGCACAACACACCCTTCACGTTTCGAGACCATACATGTAGACATCTCCCCCGGATGTCTGTATCTCCCCCTGATGACTACGATCATGGGGATTCGGATAACTTTCGCAAACGATACTACCAACATGTTTCTCGAAAGTGGAATTTAGGCAATAACTTAGTGAGCAAACCTGCCGCACTGTCCTCAGATTGAACCTAATTCACTTTGATCTTGAGGAGAGTTTGTTGGTGCTGATTATGCTTGATGTTGTCGCTTTTGATGTAGCCTTACCTCATTTGTTCAAAACAAGCAGCATTATCCTAAATGCTTGTAAGCTCATCTGTGGTAGACTTTAACCACAACTGTTCGAACATGCGTAATTATGGATCCAATCCATATACATTCACGAACCACTTCATGAAGATCAATAATCTCTGCATTGTTCGAAGATATAGCGACTAGGGTCTGTTCTGTAGACCTCCAAGATATTACGGTCTTTACCTATGGTGAACACTTAACCAGTTTGAGAATGACCTTTGTGTTGGTCATAAAGATACCAAATATCAGTAAAACCTCTTCCAAAACACATGTTGTTTTGGGGTGGGGATAGAAAATGCAGGCCAGCGTTGGAGGCGTTTCTGGAGTGTGATGGGTCTAAATCCATCATCTCTCTGTACGGATAGAATAAGCCCATATCGAAAGATATCTTTTACACCAATCCAATGGCGTCGCGTTGGCGCAGAGCTATACCTAGCTAACAAGTTCACAACATATGAGATGCCCGGTCTTGTGCATTAAGCTAAGTACAATAATGCGCGTATTGCAGTTAAGTGGGGCACTTTTGCCTCTAGCACATCTTCGCCATCATCCTTTGGACGAAGAGGATCCTTTTAGGATCAAGGCTACAGACGATTATGGGGGTGCTTGAAGACTTGACCTTGTCAAAATGCCTAAGCATCCATCGACACGATGCTCAAGTTCCAAACCGAGACATAATCGTGTTCTCCCAAAATCTTTCATCTCAAACTCAGATTTCAAGTGTTCAGCGGTTTCCCTTAACTCTTTAAGAGCTTCCAATGAAGGTCAAGTCCAACATGAACCGCGATAGAATTCGAAACTTGTTATGGAAAAGCGCGGGCATATCCCTTCCCAATCAAGTAGTCACTTTAGTGAGCGTTTCAACCTTATTGTAAACGCGCTCCATGGTCTAGAACCACTTGACTTGGGTAGATGAAGTTCACCATGAATCTTCATGTATATTATGTATCTAGATCCCTGTATAGATATGTAGTGACCACATTTGTAAGCTGCATGATCAGTTATTTGGAAACTACCAAACTGACAGGGTAGTGGAGTGCAATGACATCCATTACGAGAGAATATGTCTCATCGTAGTCGATTCCAGGGTGTTTTTGTGAGAAGCCTTGTGCCATAAGGTGAGATTACCATCTCTTTTTCTCAACACGCTTTCTAACGAAGACCCATTAGTCAATAGGTTTTATGATAGGAGGTGTTGGCATCACTGGCTAAAAAACCTTCCTCTTCGTTAGAGAATCCAACTTAAACTGGATCACATCTTTCCATTTAGGCCAAATCTCTCTACGTTGGTATTCATGCTTCAACGGAGAGTGGTTCGATATCATCGGACTCAACAAACTCATGCGCAACGAAATGCGCAACTACATAATCAATTATGATAGAGTTTCTATCGTCTCATATACACTAGTGTAATTTTCATAGAGCTCTATATTCTCAGGAATAGGTTCTGACGTTGAGTCGTCCCCCAACGATAATCATAACCCGGAAGATACTTATGAGACAGATTTTGAGTGTCGATGATCAAAGTATTGGAATATGCTGAAGTATCCTTCGAACTCATGGGCCTCCCACGCATCCTAGCTAGAGCCATGGCCTATGATGCCAGAGTGCCACTCTCTTTGGCGTTGGCACCATGCCTACCTCCTTGTAGGATGACGCTACGTCCTCTTGTAGGGACGTACTTCCTTGCAAGCATATTTGCAGTAGATCTGTGATCTCATCACTTTTAGTAGGGATCGAGATGAGACATAGTGGGGACAGACCACGATAATTCCTGTCGTTCCCGTTGAACATCCATGTTCTTATCTCCCCCTAACGACGGGAAGACTGTCTCAGCAGAGTAGTGACAACCCGCAAATCTAGCGGTAAGGAGATCAACTAGCAAAGATATTAAGTGGCAGACGATGGTTGGAGTCTCAAATCCAATTTTCTCATTCGTCTGTAAGGACCTATTATAGTGCGCTGTGGCGGCGCAATTGGCACATAAATGACCCACTCAAATGTGCGTAAGTACAAAATACTTGTACCCAGTCACTAGTTGTAACACATAGATTGAGTGGTGGTAGGTCGTAGACGAATTAGCATAGCTGCATGCGATATTGCATCACCCCAAGCAGATATAAGGAGATTGGTGCGCATTACCAATGTCTTGACTACCATCGTAGTCTTTTCCGCGAAACCATTTGGGTGTGTTCATGAGAATGTGATGTCCAACATCAATCCCATTGCAATATCCATCGAAAGTCTTCGATGTAAACTTTCTAGTATCGTCAAGTCCAATTGACGGAATATGATGATCCGGGGAGTGAGCCCGTTGTCATATGGTATTTGCTAGGAGTGTAGCAGAAGCAGCATTTACAAGTGGACAATGGCACAACCCGTGACCAGCATGTTTGCTTATCAACCAACATCATAAGATATTTAAACGTCCGCAAGTTGGTTGAATCAGTCCACAGAATCCCCACGGATTCGATGTAAGAACATAATGAATATTTTCATATCCTTTGCATAGGACGGTCTCAGTCCTAATTTCCCGAAGGAACATGCTTTGCAAAATGAGCGAGAGGCCTTGGAAGCAACCAATGAGGATTTTGTTTGGGCCTCAGCGTCTGTAGCGTTATTAGAAGCAAAATGTGTGACTACATCTCCCATTATGGCGTTGGAGCCATGAGAATTAGTATGTATGGCGTCATGGCCATTGGGAGGAACAACCATGACGTCATGCTCATGGTTGGCGCCATTTATGGCGTTGTCACATGGGACTTGGGTGACCGTATGCGGCCCCAAGACGGCTGCAGCGCCAGATGCTGCAATTGTTACGGTCTTGCTAAGTCCATGAATCAATTTTCGATTCTTGCTTCTTCTCACTCTGAAGAATGGATGTTCGTGTAAAGTCTTTAGTAGACGGATCATCATATCATGACCAGGATGACATATCATGTCGTGGCAAAGCCAATATGTGTCTAAATCCAAGAGATCTTCTCTCATAAATTTATTGGATTTAATAGCTCGAATAGTGACATAGAGTCCACTAGAGAGACACATAAACTTCTCTAAGATGCACCTTTGTTTGCACTCATTAGAGGTATTGCAAAGGAACTCATTTTCGTTCTCTACATGCATTTTCGCATAGTATCCGTTGACTATTCATATGTGTGATTTGCCCTAGGAGAGTAGAGAGTGACAGTAATCAGGTGACATTTGGCAAAGTGAACTTGAGTTATGCCATGTCCTTGAGTTAATACTAATGGCCCAGCTATCATAGTCACAAAGTCATATGCTTTGAATCAAAATGGAGTCATAATGAAAAGAACTCGAAATTGTATTCATAAGCCAACGGAGTTACATCATTGTCTCTTTGACCAAAGAAAATCTAATCCAAAATGCTCGCTAATGCAAAACAATGGTAGCCGTCTAACTTCTTTCGGTAATTCCAAAATAAATGTGACCAGGTAAGTAGAGAGATATCGGTGGAGCAATGCTCGCTTAAGTACCACTAATCTCAGAACCTTCCTAGGTATCACAGTTACTTTGGGTGAGCCTACTTTGAAGAAAGACTAAATCATAGGCATTTACTACAAAAATAATATGGCGATTGCCTATTACATCTCTTGGAAAAATAAAGACTTAAACAGAATTGACGATCTATTGATCCCAGCCAGATTTGTAGTCTTTAACCTTTTACTCTAGATCATCATCTTGATCTTCTTGTTCCACATTGTGAGCTTGTCTTGCTTCATAATATGCTTTGTAGGCGGTGACAATTTATTCACGAGCTCTACATATGTGTGCCCAATGACCGGATACTCCACATCGAGAACATACATCTCTGTGCTCAGACTCCATTGATTGAGGCGCTTTGAAAGCGTCATTAGGATGACTCTTAGTGTTGGTGGCGCCACCAACATGGCCAGAGGCGTTGCCTCCCTCTCTCTCTCTCCACGTTGACCTTTTCGGTTCCGTGTTTGCCTATTTTGGCGGTTACCTTCCTCATTAGAGCGATAATATGGACCAGAAAGTCCAGGATTGTCCCTAAATTTAGAGTTTCGCTTATGGCGCCCTCTCTTAGGGGCGCGACTATAATTGGATTCCGGAAAATGCTCTGTTTCCACGGATCTCGAATTATAGTTCTTCACAAGAATGTTGTCATGCTTTTCAGCGACATTCATAGCTCCAATGAGCTCATGAAACCTTGTGATCATTCCTGCAGTAATATCGATTCGATAGTTCTTAGTAACCATCAATGCAGAGACGGGGAAGGTAGAGAGAGTCTTTTCAATCAACATTGCATCTGTGATCTCTTTATCACAGAATTCCATTAAGGATTTAATGCGAAGTGTTTCCGAGTTGTAGTCAAGAACTGACTTGAAATCACAGAAGCGGAGGTTATGCCATCTCACTTCTAGGTCAGGAAGCAGGGAGTCACGGATGTTGCCAAATCTTTCTTCGAGTGAGACCTACAGCCTTCTGAGGTCTTCTTCATTTATATACTCGTACTGGAGCGAATCATCCATATGACGAGTCATTAGGATGATGGCTTTCGCCTTATTTGCCTCTAAGGCTGCTCTATTTGCTTCCAAAGCTTGAGCTTGCTCAACAGTTAGCACGTCCTGGCTAGGCTCGAGAATCGTCTCCAGGATTCCATCGGCCTTGAGATGCTGGCGGACATCACGAATCCACCTGTGATATCTAGAGCCAGTTGTTCCCAATGGAGCAAAGTCCAATTTGTTCAGGTTACTCATCCTGAAAGAGAATAAGAAATTAGGGTTAGTTTCGGAGCGTAAAAGGCTACCACGAAAACAATAAGAATTTCTGAGCGTAGTCGCTTTCAAGAAATTAGGGATTTCTGAGCGTAGTCGCTTCCAAGAAAATCCGATTCCAAGAGAGGTTTTGGATTAGATGGAAACAATGATGTATGTGGTCTATCGTTTTTCTTCTCAACAAACTCTAAGTTTGGAGGACTTTACAAGCTCTAAGCTTGGAGTGAGCACGAATCCCCACAGTTCGGCTTTTGGTCTCCTTGATGAAAAAAAAAGGGGGTAGAAGAAGAGATGTTGGAAGTTCTCGAGAAAAGAAGAAGAAATTGAAAAACGGGAAATTTTAGAAAAGTTTACCTCGAAAAGATGCCAGAAATCTTGGTTGGAAAAGTTGTTGGCTTGGCAGTGCAGGGATACTGTAGGGTCGTTGCAAGGATGCCGCGAGAACGCTGCAGAGATGCCGCGAGTACTGTTGTGGGGCCGCTGTGGGGATGTCGCGAGGCCACGAGGATGCTGCAGGGATGTCGCGAGGATGCTGAGGAGATGCCGCGAGGATGCTGAGGATCTTGGGATTGAGAATTTGGGGTTTTGGCTATTTGTTTCAGGGTTAAGGCTTTGTGCTGATAACGTGTTGTAGAGAAACTGAAATTGAGAGGGATTCGCTGTGCATTCTCATTGATAATATGAGCCTCTTTATATAGAGGATTATAATGCATAGAATCTGAATCATACAAGGAAAGTAATTCTACATTGAATAAGATTCTAAATCCTTTTATTATATCTTTATTACCACTAGATCAAATAACCTAGAATTTGAGACAGACATATAATCTGGATTTCCTTCAACAAAAATTACAATTTGATTCAAAAGACAAAAAAGAAAAGAAAAAAGAACTGCCCATTCTTTCAAATCTAAGTGAGCATCGACGATCCCTAGTCTCCAACTTCCAGTTTCCAGCTTCCCTCTTATTGCTTTCATCGTCTTAACAAATTCGTTGTTTCTGAGAAGCCTCTCGGTATTTACTAAGCCTCTCGGTTCCTCCTCTTCTTCTCTTCTTCTTCTTCTTAATCTGAATTGTGAAAGCTCCATTTTTTTTTTGAAGTTTCTGAGTTTCTGATCTTGAGTAAAGCTGAGCTCTGCGATCTGCCCATTGCTCATACCGACGCCGATACCAAGTTCCCGATTTCACCTTCCGAACACTCCTATCAGCCTTACCTTCTCAATCTCACCCACCCCATTGACCAAACTCGACCGACCCATTTCGTTTCCACTGCCCCCATCACTTGTTATTGACGGCTTTCAGCGTCGCCGGTGCTACGTCGGAGCTTGAAGGTGGTGGAGTTGGGTTCTCCGGGACGGTGAGGCAGCGGCGAGCCCCGACACTGGTCACCAATTCACTTGAAGGTGCTTTTATGCTTCCTTCCGAGCTTACCCAGTTTCTGTTTTTGCTTTGTTATTAGAATTTCATATTAAATCTTGAAACTTTCCATGGCAGAACTGCGTTCAAGTGTCCCAGATTGGTAGTATGTATGGTTTTATTCAGACGCAGAGCCTTTTTCAGAATGAATATTCATGGCCTCCAAAGACATTTTTGCTCTGTTCCTTCAACTCTGTTACCTGTTCAACTCCCAACTCGAATGTATGTATTTACCACACAATGTTCAACTGTAGTGACTGATTCGTTAGATTGTTATCTTAGAAATTGTGGGTTTTGTAGGGAAAGTCATTTGTGGTATGTTTTACCTGAGGAGGTGAAGAGTGAAACCCTTTTGAAACGATATTTTGAGCTTCTCTCACCTTGTGAGAAGACAAATGTGCTGCGAATGCGCGGGGATGAGCTCCAAAAGAGAGCCCTGCTGGCCCGTGCGTTGGTTCGGACTACCATTGCTAGATATGTAGGTGCTCTCATTTTGTTTATGCAAGTTAGAACATGACTAGTTATGTTGTTTGTGTGGTTGAAGTGGATGTCTAAACACTGTTGTTGAATACTAGATCAGACAAACGATAGAGTTGATCCGAGGTCATTGAACTTTAAAAAGAACGGTTATGGGAAGCCTGCGGTATGTTTCTTTTTCTTTACATTGATGCTTGAGATTGCTATCTTTTTGTTTTTGAGTTGTTTTTGCTTTGTGGCTGCACTTTGTAATCTTTGTTATAGCGTATTTGAGTAGGTAGACTGGCAAATTGCAGATGAGTGGCAGCCACCTGCACTGCAATTCAACATCTCACACACTTCTTCCTTGATAGCTTGTGGAGTATCTGTTGATTCATCAGTAAGTATTTTGAACGCTCAAGCAGCCATAACTTTTTTAAATCTTGAATCTTATGTGTGGATAATTCAAGTACATATATTTTATGTGCATATTGTTGGTGAAAAGATAATGTTTTTGAACTGATTTGATTTGATTCCTAAATTTACAGATAGGTATCGATGTGGAAGAGAAACAACGAAAGTTGAAGCACCATATTCTAGCTTTTGCCAGACGATACTTCTCTACTCATGAAGTGGAACATTTAACTTCTATCTCAGACATTGAAATTCAGCGGCAACAGTTCCTTAAACTGTGGACTCTCAAGGTCTGTTAGATGGCTTCAACATTGATAACGCATCGAGTTAGACTCCAATACATTCTAAGAGTTGTATGAAATGCAGTACATAAATGTTACATTCTTCTGGGTGTATATGGGAAGTTTTAAACTGTTATACTGTCAATGTTTACTAAAAGCTTTTGTGCACCCACATCGGTAATAAACACCCCACTTAAACATTTTTTTTTTCCTTTTGAGAAACTGATGCTACTGTGGAATAAATGTATTAAGGATACATTTGATATGTTTATATGACCAAATAAAATGGGTGCTTTGGATTTGTGTTTCACTATTTCTATAAGTTTTATGAGATATAGGCTAAAAGTGTGATTTCCAGTTCACTGTCCAAATCCTTTACTTAAGAGTTTTCTTTGTAGTGTACAGAAAATAGATAATGCCCTGAAAAAATGCATAGGTTCTCTTCGTTGATTATTGTGACCCACTTTTTATGTTATTCTAAAGCTTTCTTTTATTACCATGGATCTCATTTAGGAGGCATATGTGAAAGCATTGGGGAGGGGCTTCTCTGCTTCACCTTTTAAGACCTTTACCATTAGATTGAAGGCTGCAGCTAAGAGAGGCATTCCTCTTTCTGAGGAATTGGATTCTAAGGTATGTCAGAGACTAGAAACATTTTATTTTATTGCAATATAGTGAGGCATCCATAGTTGTCAAACTCATAATACATTTGATGTGGAATCGACAGCTAAACATGGTTGTTTAGTAAGCTACAATTTGGGTTTGAGATTGTTGAGCAGGTATCAAGTAGTGTAGACATACTATGGTTGACTGATTGGTTTATTGTTCTAGATTTTTTAATGCTTTATGTCACTAAGATATTCCCAGCCCTAGACAAATTACTTCTGGTCCAGAGTGTTGATCATAGTATGTAATTTGCATCCTCTTTAAGAAGTTTCGGCCGCCCTCTCATTTACTTTTCAATATATTTTAGATATCCGAAATAAGTGTAGAGTCTCTTGGCTCTGAAGATCTTACAAAGAACTGGCAGTTTATGCTTCTAGAGTTGGCTGGTTCCCATTATGGTGCCATTTGCATGGAAAAAAATAACACTATAGGTATCTTTCCTTCTTTTCCTCTCTAAGAGGTTTATTTATCTATATTTTTGTTTTTGTTTTTGTATGGATTAAAATGAAATCGTCAGAAAAGTTGTCACAGTTGTATTGTACCATATGCAGGAAAAGGAAATGTTCCCATAAAATTGACAGCGCGAAGAACGATCCCACTTGTTGAAGATGAATGTGTTATCGGAACTGATGCTATTGTACCAATAGGTGGATTGACTTACTGATTGTTTATAAGTGATTCTATCATTCATTTGGAACACAATATGAAATCATGCCATAGACCAGCAATTAATAGGCAAATTCTTTCCTTCATTGGTCAGTGAACCCATACCCATCTCTCATCTCTGTTATTACAGTGGAGGAAATGCTACTTTTTTTTTCCCTCTTAATTTGAAAAGTCCCTGGAAAAGTATACTGTTCGGTATGAGGTTGTAAAGTAATCCATTGCAAGGCATTTGAAAAATGCAACACCTTTCGGCCAAAAGGATGGGGATATATTACCGACACCTGAAGCATCCCAAAACCTCCCAAAACGGAAGATAATATTCTTACATTAAGGGTGATTCTACATCTATGCCATGATTTTTGAGGCTTCCAGTTAAAAAATCTTAATGAATACAAATGTTAACATGAAGGTAACCTTGTCAGTGACACTCTTGTAACAGACTAACAGGGCAGTCCATGAAGATGGATTCTGCTCTTGACTACAAAAAACCAGTTACCTCTCCCAAGAACCAGTTCAGAGACTCCTTATCCTGGCATCGTGTTGAATAGCCAAAAGGTATTAAGTGAGTGATATAAACTGAAGCAAAAACAGCCACTTCACCTAATCCACTTCATTTTGATTTCATACTCTGAAATTTGGACCAATGGAAATCCCAAACTTGGAAATAGCTATTTTCACAAGGGCTTGTTAATCGGCAAAAAGCCATGAATGCATATCACCATTCACCAGTAGTCTTTACAAGAACAGATCCCATTTCTGAAATGGTGAAAACGAGTGGCATCTCTGACTACAAACTGACGATCCACAATCTTGCTAATCGACTTGATAAACAAGTGGCAGTCTCCACACACCCTTAGGTTCTTTATCACTACGATCTCAGTCCCTGGTTCAGTGTTCAAGAGCCCAAATGCAATTGCCAATTTTTCACTGTGAACATCAACACCAATTTCTTGCTCTTTGTTTCTTTCTCCTTCATTCTCATTGGACACGCCAGGTTCCCGGGCTAAATTTTCTAACTCATCCAATATGCTGTATATATCTTCTGTCTGACAATGGCTTCTATCCCCAGCCAAGAAAACATGAACTTTTCCTTTACACTCGACATAGCTACAGCCTGGCTCCTTTTTTAGGTGCCTCTCTTTCATCATAACTCGAACCCTTAAAATCCCTTCTAAATTCTTTGCATCAGAGTATATATTTGACATCAACACATAATAACCACTATTAGTTGGTTCTAGCTTGATGACATGTTCAAAAGCTATCTCTGCTAGTTCTACATTTTTATGTATTTTACATGCACCCAAGAGGGCACCCCATACTCCACCATCGGGCTTTACCTGCATTGAGTCAATTAGCTCCTTTGCTTCCTTGAGCCGGCCTGCACGGCCTAAAAGATCTACCATGCATGAATAATGCTCTGGACCAGGCTGCAACCTATAGTTTTTCTCCATTGCAGCAAAACACTCCAGTCCCTCATCAGTCAATCCTGCATGGCTACAGGCAGACAAAACAGTCACAAACACTGCTTTGTCAGGTCTGATTCCAGTCGCGATCATTTCCTCGAAGAGCTCCAATGCAATCTCTCCATGTCCATGCATCCCATACCCACCGATAATCGCTGTCCAAGAAACTAAGCTTTTTTCAGGCATAACATCAAAAATAGCATGAGCCTTCACCAAATGACCACACCTAGCGTACATATTGATCAGACCATTTTTCAAATACGGATTGGAACCAAATCCACTAGACTCTATCCGTCTTTCTACCTCACAACCAACGCCATGCGCACCAAGGTGAGTACACGACGATAGAACACCAACAAGCGTCACAGGATCAGGGCAAACACCACAAGATTCCATCTCCCTGTACAGATTCAAAACATGAGTAGCAAGCCCATTCTGCGCATACCCGGAAATCATTGCATTCCAAGTAATCAAACCTTTTTCAGGCATCGCATTAAACATCTTCCTTGCATTATCAACCGACCCGCATTTCACATACATTGTAAGCAAACAATTCCTCACAGACAAATCAACGTCGAAACCGCACTTCACACTAGAACCATGAAGGCACATCCCAAGACTCAAATGCACCGGAGCCACGCACCCCGGAATCAAACCCAACATGGTAACCGAATTAACCTCCACACCCTCCTCCCTCATTCGACGAAACAACAATACCGCGTCATGAAATTTCGAATTCGAAGCATGCCCAGATATCAAAGCATTGTAGCAAACAGTCAGCTTCCTCGAGTGGGGATTTTCATCGAACACCTTGCGTGCGTCATCGGTGTGGCAGCATTTACAGTACATGGAAACCAAAGAAGTTTGTACAAAGGGGTCGGGCTCGCACCCGGTTTTGACGACGTGGGAATGGAGGAGTGAACCGGTGAGAGGGAGGGAGAGGGCGGCGCAGGACTTGAGAGCGAAGGGGAAAGTGAAAGCGTCCGGTGAGTGGCCGAATCGGAGCATTTGGCGGTAAAGAGTGAGAGCTTGGGAGAAGAGGCATTGCTTTGCGAGCTCTCTTAAACGAGAGTTCCACGGGGAGGTAGAGGTGGTGGTGGTGGTGGTCATTGTGGCCTGTGGCGGTGGCTGCAACCCCTTTTGTGTTGCATTTTGATATTTTGGCGCGCATCAGAGAAGCGAATATTATTTTTATTTTATTTTTGTTTATTATATTTTACCCAAAAAAATTGACAAACAACAGGAATTGGGCTTAACCGGTTTTCGGTTCGGTTTGGTTATAGGCTTTCTTGCAAACCGTTTACGAGTCGAGTATTGTCAAATATCTTAAATCTTTATATTAGAATTGGTGATGTATGTGGCCGGATTTGGGTTACAATTTTGTCCATATAGGGAAGAATTTGGTCAGTTTTGGGAGAGAATTAGCTGGAAAGCTGAGAATGAGAAGGACGTTAGTTGTAGTGCTCGGAAGGGTGAAACCGGGTAGGAGTTTTGATTTTTGACATATGTAAGGATGAGACTAAAGTAAGTTAAGATATTTTGAACCCATGTATTTTTACTAATTGCCCAAGCGACTTGAAATGAAATTAAAAAGATATTGTTTATAAGAAATCTTTGACATATTGTTTATAAGAAATCTTTGACATACTTTCTCCTAGCTTAGAGCATCTCCAATGGAGTAGTTAAAATGCTTGTGTCAAATTTGAATTTGAAGGCTAATGTATCCATTGTCATTTTTGACAAATTTATACTCCAATAGATAGGTTAAATTTAAATATTAAAATATTATTTTTTAAGAATATTTTATGTTTTAGAGAAACAGAATTGAGAGAGAATTGTTGTGTATTCTCATTGATAATAGGGGTCTCTTTATATAGAGGATTACAATGCATATAATCTGAACATACAAGGAAAGTAATTCTACATTGAATAGGATTTTAAATCTTTTATAACCCTATTACCACTAGGTCAAGTAACCTAGAGTTTGGGCCAAACACAAATTAGAGATTTCCTTAAACACTCCCCCTTGTGTTGCCCAAACGTGGTGCTTCTCTCATTGCCTCATTAAAAACCTTGTCGAGTAACAAAAACCCAGTGGGACAAAAATAACCTCCGTTGAAGGGGAAAAAGAGCACAACACACCCTTCACGTTTCGAGACCATACATGTAGAAATCTCCCCATGATGTCTGCATCTCCCCCTGATGATTACGATCATGGGGATTCGGATAACTTCCGCAAACGATGCTACCAATATGTTTCTTGAAAGTGGAATTTAGGCAATGACTTAGTGAGCAAGTCTCCCGCACTGTCCTCAGATTGAACCTAGTTCATTTTGATCTTGAGGAGAGTTTGTTGTTGTTGATTATGCTTGGTGTTGTCGCTTTTGATGTAGCCTTGCCTCATTTGTTCAAAACAAGCAGCATTATTCTAAACGCTTCTAGGCTCATCTGTGGTAGACTTCAAACCACAACTGTTCGAACATGCGTAATTATGGATCCAATCCATATACATTCACGAACTACTTCGTGAAGAGCAATAGTCTCTGCATTGTTCGAAGATATAGCGACTAGGGTCTGTTCTGTAGACCTCCAAGATATCATGGTCTTTACCTATGGTGAACACTTAACCAGTTTGGGAATGACCTTTGTGTGGGTCAGAAAGATAACCAATATCAGCAAAACCTTCCAAAACACATGTTGTTTTAGGGTGGGGATAGGAAACGCAGGCTAGCGTTGGAGGGGTTTCTGGTGTGTGATGGGTCCGAATCTATCATCTCTCTGTAAGAATAGAACAAGCCCATATCGATCGTACATCTCAAGTATAGAAAGATATCTTTTACACCAATCCAATGGCGTCACGTTGACGCAGAGCTATACCTAGCTAACAAGTTCACAACATATGAGTTGTCCGGTCTTGTGCATTAAGCTAAGTACAATAATGCGCGTATTGTAGTTAAGTGGGGCACTTTTGCCTCTAGCACATCTTCGCCATCATCCTTTGGACGAAGAGGATCCTTTTAGGATCAAGGCTACAGACGATTATGGGGGTGCTTGAAGGCTTGACCTTATCAAAATGCCTAAGCATCCATCGACACGATGCTCAAGTTCCAAATCGAGACATAATCGTGTTTTCCCAAATCTTTCATTTCAAACTCGGATTTCAAGTGTTCAACGGTTTCCCTTAACTCTTTAAGAGCTTCCAATGAAGGTCGTGTCCAACATGATAGAATCCGAAACTTGTTATGGAAACGCGCGGGCATATCCCTTCCTAATCAAGTAGTCACTTTAGTGAGCGTTTCAACCTTATTGTAAACACGCTCCGTGGTCTATATCCACTTGAATTGGGTAGATGAAGTTCACCATGAACCTTCATGTATATTCTGTATTTAGATCCCCGTATAGATACGTAGTGACCACATTTGTAAGCTGCATGATCAGTTATTTGGAAACTATCAAACTGACAGGGTAGTGGAGTGCAATGACATCCATTACGAGAGAATATATCTCATCGTAGTCGATTCCAGGGCGTTTTTGTGAGAAGCCTTGCTCCATAAGGAAAGATTACCATATCTTTTTCTCAACACGCTTTCTAACGAAGACCCATTAGTCAACAGGTTTTATGATAGGAGGTGTTGGCATCACTGGCTAAAAAACCTTCCTCTTTGTTAGAAAATCCAACTTAACCTGGATCGTATCTTTCCATTTAGGCCAAATCTCTCTACGTTGGCATTTATTCATCAACGGAGTGTGGTTCGATATTATCAGACTTAACAAACTCATGCGCAACTACATCATCAATTATGATGGAGTTTCTATCCCACCTCTTGTGTACACTAGTGCAATTTTCATAGAGCTCTATATTCTCAAGAATAGGTTCTGACATTGAGGCGTCCCCTAACAATAACCATAACCCGGAAGATTCTCATGAGACGGATTTTGAGTCTTTATGATCCAAGGATTGAGTTGTGCCAAAGTATCATTCGAACCCACAGGCCTCTCACTCATCCTAGCTGGGGCCATGGCCTGTAATGCCAGAGTGTCACTCTCTTTGGCGTTGGCACCATGCCTTCCTCCGTGTAGGATGGCGCTACGTCATCTTGTAGGGACGTACTACCTTGCAGGCATATTTGTAGCAGATGTGTGATCTCGTCACTTGTAGTAGGGATCGAGATGAGACATAGTGGGGACAGACCACGACAATTCCTGTCGTTCCTGTTGAACATCCATGTTCTTATCTCCTCCTAACGACGGGAAGACTATCTCAGCAGAGTGACAACCCTTAAATCTAGCGGTAAGGAGATCGCCTAGCAAGGGTATTAAGTGGCGGACGATGGTTGGAGTCTTAAATCCAATTTTCTCATTCGTCTGTAAGGACCTATTATAGTGCGCTGTGGCAGCGTAATTAGCACATAAATGACTCACTCAAATGGGTGTAAGTACAAAATACTTGTACCCAGTCCCTAGCTGTAACACATAGATTGAGTGGTGGTAGGTCGTAGACGAATTAGCATAGCTGCATGCGATATTGCATCACCCCAAGTGGGTTTAGGGAGATTGGTGCGCATTACCAATGTCTTGACTACCATCGTAGTCGTTTCCGCGAAACCATTTGGGTGTGTTCATAAGAATGTGATGTCCAACATCAATCTCATTGCAATATCCATCGAAAGTCTTCGATGTAAACTCTCTAGCATCGTCAAGTCCAATTGACGGAATAGGATGATCCGGGGAGTGAGCCCGTTGTCATATGGTATTTGCTAAGAGTGTAGCAGAAGCAGCATTTACAAGTGGACAATGGCACAACACGTGACCAGCGTGTTTGCGTGTCAACAAACATCATGAGATATTTAAACGTTCCCAAGTTGGTTGAATCAGTCTACAGAATCTCCACGGATTCGATGTAAGAACATAATGAGTATTTTCATATCCTTTGCATGGGACGGTCTCAGTCCTAATTTCCCGAAGGAACAGGCTTTGCAAAATGAGGGAGAGGCCTTGGAAGCAACCAATGAGGATTTTGGTTGGGTCTGAGCGTCTGTAGCGCCATTAGAAGCAAAATGTGTGACTACATCTCCCATCATGGCATTGGAGCCATGAGAATTAGTATGTATGACGTCATGGCCATTGGGAGGAACAACCATGGTGTCATGCTCATGGTTGGCGCCATTTATGGCGTTATCACAAGGGATGTTGGCGGCCCTATGGCCTAAGACAGCTGCGGCGCCAGAGGCTGCGGTTGTTGCGGTCTTGCTAAGTCCAAGAATAAACTTTTGATTCATGCTTCGTTTCGCTCGAGAGAAAGGATGTCCATGTGAAGTCTTTTGTAGACGGATCATCATATCATAACTAGGATGACCTATTCTATCATGACAAAGCCAATATGTGTCTAAATTCAAGAGATCTTCTCTCATAACTTTTGTTGGATTAATAGCTCAAATAGTGATATAGAGTCCACTAGAGAGACACATAAACTTCTCTAAGATGCGCATTTGTTCGCAATCATTAGAGGTATTGCAAAGGAACTTATTTTTGTTCTCTACATGCGTTTTTGCATGGTATCAGTTGGCTATTCATATGTGCGATTTGCGCTAGGAGCGTAGAGAGTGACAGTAATCAAGGTGACATTTGGCAAAGTGAACTTGAGTTATTCCATGTCCTTGAGTTAATACTGATGGCCCAGCCATCATAGTCACAATATAATATGCTCAGAATCAAAATGGAGTCATAAAAAGAACTCGATATTTTATTCATAAGCCAAAGGAGTTACATCATTGTCTCTTTGACCAAAGAAAATTTAATCCAATAAACTAGCGAATGCAAAACAATGGTAGTCATCTAACTCCTTTTGTTAATTCTAATGTAAATGTAACCAGGTGAGTAGAGAGATGTCGGTGGAGCAAAGCTTGCTTAAGTACCACTTATCTCAAAACCTTCCTAGACATCACATTTACAAAGAGTACGCCTGCTTTGAAGAAAGATTAAACCATTGGCATCTACTATAAATAATATGGCAATTGCCTACATCTCTTGGAAAATAAAAAGACTTAATCAAAATCGCCAGTTTCTGGGTCTTGATCTTTGTAGTCTTCCACCCTTAGATCGAGATCGCCATCTTGATCTTCTTGTTCCATGTAGTTGGCCTCCCTTGCTTCACGATACATTTTGTATGCGTTTGCAACTTTCTGGGATGCACTACACTTCTTTGCCCAATGTCCACTTGATCCACATCGAAGACAAACATCTTTATGGTCAGGCTCTCTTGATCGAGGTGCATTTGATGCACGAGTTGGACGGCCATTGTTCTTGGTGGTGTCACCACCATGGAAGGAGACTCCGCCTCTCTCTCTCTCTCTTCACACGTTGACCTCCACGGTTCTGTGCACGTCTATCTTGGTGATTTCCTTCCTCTTTAGGGGCGAGAATATGGACCAGAACGTCCAGAATTGTCCCTACTCTTAGGGTTTCGCTCCTTGCGTCCTCCTTTGGGGGCGCGACTATAATTAGACTCCGAAATAGACTTAGTTCCCACAGGTCTAGCATTATAGTTCTTCATAAGGATAGACTCAGCTACGTTCATGGCGCCAATAAGCTCATGAAACCTTGTGATATTGTCCTGCATTCACATCAATCAGATAATTCTTCTAAATCATCAGGGCAGAGACGGGGAAGGTAGAGAGAGTCTTCTCGATCAACATCGTATCGGTTATGGTTTGTCCACAGAACTCCATCAAGGACTTGATACGAAGGGCTTCCGAGTTATAATCAAGTACAGACTTGAAGTCACAGAAGCGGAGGCTATGCCATCTCACTTAGTCACGAACGTTGCCAAATCGCTGCTCAAGTTCCACCCATAGTTTTCTGGGGTCTTCCTCATTGAGGTATTCACTTTGGAGAGCATCATTTATGTGCCTTGTCATGAGAATTATGGCCTTGGCTTTATTTGCTTCGAAAGCACGAATTTGCTCTACAAAAAGCACATTCTGACTAGGCTCTTGGATGGTTTCCAGAAGTCCATCAGCCTTAAGATGTTGGCGCACATCTCGGATCCACCTATGGTATCCCGCGCCAGTTGTCTTTAGTGGAACAAAGTTCAACTTATTCAGGTAACTCATCCTAAAAAATAACACAAGATTATGGTTAGTTTAGGAGCATAAAAGGCTACCATGAAAACAATAAGAATTTTTGAGCGTAGTCGCTTCCAAGAAAATCAGATTCCAAGAGGGCTTTTGGATTACATCGAAACAATGATGTATGCGGTCGATCGTTTTTCTTCTCAACAAACTATAAGTTTGGAGGACTCTACAAACTCCAAACTTGGAGTGAGCACGAACCCCCACAGTTCAGCTTTTGGTCTCCCCGATGAAAAGAAAGGGGGGTAGAAGAAGGGATGTTGGAAGTCCCCGAGAAAAGAAGAAGAAATTGAAAAACTTCAAAAACGGGAAATTTTAGAAAAGTTTACCTCGAAAAGATGCCAGAAATCTTGGCCGAAAAAGTTGTTGGCTTGGCAGTGCAGGGATACTGCAGGGTCGCTGCAAGGATGCTGCGAGGCCGCGAGGACGCTGCAAAGATGTCGCGAAGACTGTTGTGGGGCCGCTGTGGGGATGCGACTGCTTCAGGAAAGTCGCGAGGCCACGAAGATGCTGCAGGAATGTCGCGAGGATGCTGAAGAGATGCCGCGAGGATGCTGAGGAGATGTCGCGAGGACTGTTGTGGGGACGCGACTGCTGCGGGGATGTCGCGAGGCCTCGAGGATGCTGCAGGGATGTCGCGAGGATGCTGAGGAGATGCCGCGAGGACTGTTGCGGGGTCGCTGTAGGGATGCAGCGAGGTCGCTGCAAGGGCGGCTGCGGGGGCTATGGAGATTTAGGGTTTTGGTTTTTAGGGCTAGGGTTAGACCTCGTGCTGATAACCTGTTTTAGAGAAACAGAATTGAGAGAGAATTGCTGTATATTCTCATTGATAATAGGGGCCTCTTTATATAGAAGATTACAATGCATAGAATCTGAACATACAAGGAAAATAATTCTACATTGAATAGGATTCTAAATCCTTCTATAACCTTATTACCACTAGGTCAAGTAACCTAGAGTTTGGGCCAAACACAAATTAGAGATTTCCTTAAACAATAACCAAAATAAACCAATTTTTCCCAACATCTCCCACTTCTTCAGTTCTTCTTCTCCGTTTTTCTTGCTGCATAACTCCAATTTCTAGATTTGCCACACTTCTCATAAACTCAAATCCCATTAAATTCTTATTCACAAACCCAATTCCTAGAATCACAAAAAAAGCTCAAATCTTTGGTGCCAAACAAAAGCTCATCAAAATGCCATCCCAGCAAATCCTACCTGCAACATACCACCAACCATCTTCAAATCTCGCCACCTCTAAGACAAACATCTATCATGAAGGTTTTTCATGAGTTAATTTGGTCTGGGTAAGATGAAAGAGAGAGTTTTAGTTTGTTATTAGAATTCTAGAATGATTCTAGTCATCTATCATGAATGATTTTATTAGAATTCTAGTCAAAATCAATCTCATCCATGGTGAGGAGCTACTCGTGGTGAGGTTGGAGACATAGAGGTTTTGGTCTATTCATGGTGGGAAGGAGCTATTCGTGTTGAGGAGATCTGGGTAGAAATCTGAAGAGTTTGGTCTGGGCAGGAAGAACGTTAGAGAAGAGAAGAAAAGAGAGAGAAGGAAGGAAAGAAAGGGAGAGAGAAGCAATAAAAAAATAAAAGACAGATGACTATGGCTCTGTCAAATTTGACAGCTTATTATGGTTGGACAGTCCAGTTTAGGTGGCAAATGAACAATTCATTGGAGATGGTCTTATTGAATATTTATGAAGTGCCAACACACCACAAGAGTTTTTGCACTCAAATTATTAGACAATATTATAGCGAACTGATAATTTTGATTTAAAGCACTGCATGTAGCTCAATCACGTATTACTAAGCTTTTTTATGGGAGATTGTTGTAGAAAACCCTTTAAAATTAAGGGAACCGCCTCTTTTTTGCTGTATATGAAAAATATTGCTATTTGCTAATATTTTAACGCAAGACATGGTTAATATATAAATAGCAATTTTGTAGAATGGAAGCTGAATACATGCATTATACTCTTGAACCCTAAATTAACCCGAACGGTTTTACTTCTACCTGAACAAGAATCAGTTTATTGATCTCTAAAAGTGCCAGAGAGGAAGTAAAATACAAAACACCAAAATAGTAGAGCCAGAGCAAAAGTGAATAACTAGCACCGTATGTCCATGCAAAAGTGACGGATTAGTAACAAATAACTGAGTAGTTGCAACTAACTTAATAACAAAAAATGTATCTTTCTAATATAAAAAGACGATGATGATCATCATCAATTCACAACCTGAAAAGATTCTTCAGCCATGGAACGAGGAGGAGAGATGACAATGAATAAGAAGAAAGCAAGTGATCAAGACAAGCAGAGTGTTCCATTTTACAAGCTGTTTATGTTCGCTGACCAATACGACATCACGTTGATGATCATCGGAAGTTTAAGTGCGATTGGAAATGGGCTATCACAGCCACTCATGACGCTGGTCTTCGGTGGTCTTATCAATACTTTTGGAGCTACCGACCCAGCTCATATTGTCCCTACTGTTTCTCAGGTACGTACATAACCTGCACTACAATGCAAAGCCACCTCCATTACAACCCGACATTACCTTTATTTTCTTATTATTATTCGTAGGACGAGCATAGATTAATGGTAACCTTCATCTTTTTTAGATAAAATGTGATTAAGTACGGATATTCTAAAGATGTGTTTCTTTAATTGGGTTTTGTTTTTTGAGTTGTATGTTTCAACAACCTAATGGGGGCATTAATTAATACGTTAATTCTTAACGAAACATAACATTTTATCCTGATGCTTTATAATATGAGTCTTTTTTTATCATCAAACGAAATATATCTTAAGGGAGTCGGATGACACCAATTTCCCTTCTATTGGTCCATGACTTTTTCTTTTTCCCCACTGTGCATATTCTCTTTCCCCACTGTGCATATATACCAAACATTTAATTTTTTTTTTTCTAATTCTTGAATATATTTATTAAAGTAATTTTGATTCCCCACTACACCATGCATATATTATGTACGTTCCATCATATGTCGAAATTACGTGCTGGATCATTTCTAATTTAATTAACTAATTCCTAATTCCTATATATATTTCAGGTGTCTCTAAAGTTTTTGTACTTGGCTATTGGTACAGGCCTTGCTGCATTTTTGCGTAAGTGTTTAGTTTGTGGAGTTGACTTCTGATTCTGTTCCATCAATTCAACTTAGTTTGAAACCAGTAATGATTACCGATATATTAGTTAATGGAAATAATATTTCATATACGTGCAGAGGTCTCATGTTGGATGGTGACTGGGGAAAGACAAGCCACTCGAATTCGAGGCTTGTACTTGAAAACAATACTAAGACAGGATATTGGATTTTTCGACACTCAAACTAACACCGGAGAGATCATTGGGAGAATGTCAGGGGACACTATTCTCATTCAAAATGCCATGGGCGAAAAGGTACGCAGCTAACTTCTTTAGCTACTTTACAAGATAAATAATAACCGTAGCATGGTATTATGCACAGTTAGTTGCAATTAATGGTTGGTTCCTATGGATCATATTCTGTTGATTTGTGATATATTCAGGTGGGGAAGTTCATACAGCTCCTTTCAACTTTTCTCGGCGGTTTTGTAATTGCTTTTCTCAAAGGATGGCTTCTCACCTTGGTTTTACTGTCATGTATTCCGGCAATTGTTATTGCTGGAGGAGTCATGTCCATTGTCGTTTCTAAAATGTCAACACGCGGGCAGCGTGCTTATGCAGAAGCTGGCACTATAGTAGAACAAACTGTTGGAGCCATCAGAACAGTATGTTTGTTAGCTAGACCTTGATGTAAAATATCTTTATCTTATTATCAGAGTATAATGCTAACTAGATTATAATTACATTTGTGCATTCTAGGTTGCATCTTTTACCGGAGAGAAGGAAGCGATAGATAAATACAACCAGAAGCTGAAAATTGCGTACAATAACACGGTTCAACAAGGACTAGCCACAGGGGTTGGACTTGGTACATTCATGCTTATTGTCTTTGGCACTTATGGACTTGCAATATGGTATGGATCAAAAATGATCATTGAGAAAGGCTACAATGGGGGCCAAGTCATCAATGTTCTATTTGCAATGATGAGTGGTGGAATGTAAGTTTATCGGTACTTCATAATCTACATTTAGGGAGATAATTTTGATGCTTTTCTTTAGAACTATGCTAATGCTTATTTGTTTGGTTGTATTAGGGCACTAGGACAGACATCACCGTCTCTTAATGCATTTACAACTGGAAAAGCTGCTGCATATAAAATGCTTGAGACCATCAAGCGAACACCAACGATTGATCCTTATGATACTACTGGAGTTGTATTGGAAGATGTTAAAGGAGAGGTCGAACTTAAAGATGTGTATTTCAGGTATCCTGCTAGGCCAGATGTGCAGATCTTTGCTGGATTCTCGTTGCATGTTCCTAGCGGCACAACGACTGCTTTGGTTGGGCAGAGTGGAAGTGGGAAGTCAACAGTAATAGGCTTGGTAGAGAGGTTTTATGATCCAGAAGCCGGTGAAGTGTTTATAGATGGAGTCAATTTGAAGAAGTTGCATCTCAGATCAATAAGGGAGAGGATTGGGCTTGTAAGTCAAGAGCCAAATCTTTTTACAACAACAATAAGGCAGAACATAGCATATGGGAAAGATAATGCAACCGAAGAGGAGATTAGAAGAGCCCTAGAGCTTGCAAATGCAGCAAAGTTCATTGATAAACTGCCTAAGGTAAATTTATTTGTTTTGCTGCGGTAACCCTTAGGTGTTATGTGAGGACTTGCGCTATGTAAGAGAGACTAACATGTTTATTTTGATAGGGGCTTGACACAATGGTAGGCGGAACATCATTATCGGGTGGACAAAAGCAAAGAATTGCAATTGCTAGAGCCATTTTGAAGAACCCAAGAATTTTGCTTCTCGACGAAGCAACAAGCGCTCTAGATACCGAGTCTGAACGAATAGTTCAAGATGCACTTGTCAGATTAATGTCAGATAGGACAACTATAGTTGTTGCTCATCGCTTGACAACGATAAGAAATGCTGATGCAATAGCAGTGGTGCATAAAGGGAAAATTGTAGAAAAAGGTAAGACCAAACCATTTGCAGTCTATCAATCCCAATCTACACTACGTGCTCCCCAAGTAATATTATTGTTTGATATGTAGGAACTCACGACGAATTGACCAGAGATCCAGAAGGAGCTTACAGCCAACTACTTCGCCTACAGGAAGGAGCTAAAGAAAAAGATGCAGAATCGACCAATCTAGATAATGGTTTAGATATAGATAAGACCATGCTTAGCTCTGGGAGCCGGAGATTATCAGCAGGAACATCTTTAAGCAGAGGTTCATCCGGTAGCAGGCTGTCCACCACTATTAGCAGCTTTGGTACTCCTGCTCTGGTTAATTGCCAAGTGACTGAAGTAGGAGGTGGGGAGAGCCTTGAAAAAACTAAGGTTGAACCCGAAGAGCGTAAAGCAGTTTCCATCAAAAGGTTGGCCATGATAAACAAAAATGAGCTTCCAATTTTGCTTATTGGAGCCATTGCTGCAGCTGGTCATGGAGTAATTTTTCCTGTATTCGGCTTACTACTCTCAAAAGCCATTAAAATGTTCTATGAACCGCATAGTGTGCTACGAGAAGACTCGAAAACATGGGCTGGAGTGTATGTAGGGATGGGTTGCCTTGGGTTAGTTGTCGTTCCAGTGCAGAATTTCTTATTTGGAGTTGCAGGTGGAAAATTGATACAGCAAATTCGTTCCTTGACATTTCAAAAGGTGGTGCACCAAGAAATCAGTTGGTTTGATGATCCCGCAAATTCAAGGTGTGTTAAACAAACAATAATATAATGAGCTTTGAATTCTCTATATTTTTTAATTGAAATAACATAATGAGCTTTGAATTCCCTATATATTTTGTACTTTCAGTGGTGCTATTGGTGCAAGGTTGTCTTCTGATGCTTCAACCGTGAAGGCTCTTGTTGGTGACGGCTTAGCCTTAATTGCACAAAATATAGCAACTGTCATAGCAGGGTTGGTTATAGGTTTCACAGCTAACTGGAAACTAGCGCTTCTAATTTTAGGCGTGTCGCCATTATTGATTATGCAAGGAGTACTTCAAACAAAATTTCTTAAAGGGTTTAGTGGAGATGCCAAGGTGAGTTGACTCTTTCCCCACGAGTTATTTATATAACAAATTGTATTTTTTGCTAATGTTTACAACATTGCATACAGGTTATGTACGAAGAAGCTAGCCAAGTGGCAAATGATGCAATTGGTAGCATTCGAACTGTTGCATCATTTTGTTCTGAAAAGAAGGTGATGGATGCTTATGAGAAGAAGTGTGAAGGTCCCATGAAGCAAGGAGTCCGGTTAGGAGTAGTGAGTGGTGTAGGTTTTGGCTTCTCTTTCTTCGTAATGTTCTGCACCAATGCATTAATTTTCTACATTGGAGCTATTCTTGTAAAAAATGGGCAAGCTAAATTTGAACAAGTATTCATGGTAAGATTTCAGCTTCTTCCCTGCTCCATTCCTCCTACATCTGTTAGTGGTTTTTTTTTTTTATATAATTTTTTTCTCTAATTCTATATTATTTTTCAGGTGTTCTTTGCTTTGACAATCTCAGCAGTAGGAGTTTCAGAATCCAGTGGTATGGCTCCTGACTCCAACAAAGCAAAGGACTCAGCAGCTTCAATATTTAAGATTCTTGACAGTAAGCCTAAGATCGACTCGAGCAGCAACGCAGGCTTAACACTACCAAGCATAAGTGGAAAAATTGATCTCGAACATGTCAGCTTCAAATATCCCACAAGACCGGATGTGCAGATATTTAGAGACGTTTGCTTGAATATCCCATCTGGAAAGGTAATTACAAATCAACACTCAGTTTATGTTTACAATTTTATTGCTTAATGCTTAGCTTAATTAATACTCTATCTACACAGACTGTTGCTTTGGTTGGAGAGAGTGGCAGTGGGAAGTCGACAGTGATTGGCCTCATAGAGAGATTCTATGACCCCGACTCAGGTCGTGTACTATTAGATGGAGTGGAAATCAATAAGTTCAAGATAAACTGGCTGAGGCAACAGATAGGTTTGGTTGGTCAAGAACCAATTCTCTTCAACGAATCCATTCGGACCAATATTGCTTATGGCAAGCGAGGAGATGTAACTGAAGAAGAGATCATTGCAGCCACAAAAGCATCAAATGCTCACAACTTCATTTCTTCCTTGCCTCAAGGCTATGACACCTCAGTTGGAGAACGAGGGGTTCAGTTATCTGGAGGGCAGAAGCAAAGAATAGCTATTGCAAGGGCTATTCTAAAGGACCCGAAAATTCTTTTGCTCGACGAAGCTACAAGCGCACTAGATGCAGAGTCGGAACGCATAGTACAAGATGCTTTGGATAGAGTGATGGTAAATAGAACAACTGTTGTTGTTGCGCATCGTCTTACCACAATCAAAGGGGCAGACATAATTGCTGTGGTCAAGAACGGCGTGATTGCTGAGAAGGGTAGCCATGATTTTCTAATGAAGATCACTGATGGTGCTTATGCATCTTTGGTGGCACTTCATTCAAGCTCAACATGAGAAGTAAAACTCATATGAATAATAGCTGCATCGCCAAATATTATAGGCACACGTGCAGTGTATTTCTGATTAAGGACTACATAAGTAATACATTTTGTTTGTTATGGTTATAAATTAATCAAGTATTTAGTGTAAATTCATGTAGTGCTCGTCGCTGATCGCTATCTGAGTTGGATGATTATTACAAATTGTAGCCTGAGAAAAAGTAGGGTGAGGTTATTGCCACTCTATAATTTTATTTGTTCACCATACTTACTCATTACACCCTATATTTTAATTTCAATTATTAGATTTACTTATCTAACTTATTTCTCTTTCCAAGAATATCCTCCATCACATGACATATCAAATTAAAAAAAAAAATTAGTAAGTGCTACTATGAGCAATAAAAAAAATTGATTTTTTATTTTCGTGTTTTAAATTTTTAATTTTCGGTGTTTATATAAGGTATTATAAAGATTTTGATGAACTTAACACTAATGATTTTGTGAATTGAATAACGAATTAGTGATGAGGACGCAACAAAAAGAAAAAAAAGAAAATTGTAATAAATTGAAATAGGGATGGAGAAGATGAAGATTAATATTATAAAAATCAAGTAGTTTTGTATTGAATTAGTTATGTATTTAGTTTTCCTTAAAGATTCAAATTTTAAAAAATTAGTGTACTTATTAGTCATTTTGCATTTGGGTAATATAGTCTTTCAATATTTCAAATATTTGTAGGATAAACAAAGAAAATGATAGGGTGACAATAGCCGCACCCGAAAAAGTAATGTAAATCATTGACATAATTTTCAAATAATAAAAACAGTAAGTCTTAAATTCAAGTTCTTATTCTCTGCTATCATTTTGTGTAATGAAGCAAGTTAAGCAATCATTACCATTTTGAATTTAATCGTTGCATTGATGAAAGCAAGGCCAATGTTTTTGATCCTTTCTTAAAATGTAGGCATAACTGCTGAACCACTCACTTAAAATTGGCTCAACTTTTCTTTTTTTAAAATAATGGTAATTCCATTGATAATAACGTATGTCAAGAAGGCCATTACATATCCATCACTTTTCTTGTGAACATATAATTAGTAGATAATCCTATTATTTTTCGAGTTGTCATCTGATACTTATTGTATCTTGAGGTTTAAGCTACATGTTTTTCTCTCAATTATATTCGACATTTTCATTATTAATCATGTCTTAAAAGCAGACGACCATTTTCTCCCAAAAAAAAAAAAAAAATAAAGCAAGTCGCCGCAACGCACGTGATAGATTAGAGAGGGCACGTGATTTGTGGAGGGTCTACGAGATTTCGGTGGGGCGCGAACTATTTAAGCAATCAAACAAGCGGATAAAAGAGGATAGAGCAACCCATCATGAACGTAACGGCGATGGAGGCCGTACATTTCCCGACCGTTTCTTCCCGCCATTTCTCCACGACGACCACGAACAGAACCTTCTCCGATTCAAAGAGGATTCCGACGGCCAAACTGGGCTCTTCGTGGACTGCTTCACGCTCTCCTACTCGGCTCTCTTCTAGAAACTTGTTCACTGTAAGTCCCAACCCTTCAGTAATGGCGCTTTCACTTTTGCTCTTCTCGAAAATTTAAACTCTGTTTTCATAACTGTGTTTAGAGAGAGATATGGGGTTGGGTAAATGCCAAGAAAGTTACCACTGGTAGAAAAGAGTTGCGTGGAATTGTGAGAGCTGAAATGTTTGGCCAATTGACCAGTGGCCTCGAATCCGCTTGGAACAAGCTCAAAGGCGAAGGTTCGATTTTTATCTCTTGTATTCTTCAATATCTTGGTCGAATTTTGCTAGTGTATAAATGGCTTTTTACCTTTTTACTGTGTTTGTGCTGCAGAGGTTTTGACCAAGGAAAATATTGTGGAGCCAATGAGAGAAATCAGGAGGGCTCTTTTGGAAGCTGATGTGAGTTGTATTTGGGATTTTGAGTTTCTATGTGTCCGAGGCAAGATGGTTTAGTTCGAATTTTGTTCTGTGTTGATAGGTAAGCCTTCCTGTTGTAAGAAGGTTTGTGCAAGCTGTCAGTGACCAGGCTGTTGGTGTTGGGGTTATTCGCGGAGTCAAACCGGATCAGCAATTGGTTAAGGTAACTTCACAGACTATACATGGTAGCATTGTCTTGCTCATTTTAAACTGGCCAAGTGAGAAAAGTTTCTATCTTTGTTTAGGTGTAGATGACCTTATTTTAATTGCATGCATTCTCTTTTATGTTGTACAGTTGAAACAAATAATGACACGTTTGAACTTTAGTTCTGTTTGCTTGATATCCATAGGATTGAGAATCAATTTCTGAGTGACTAAGAAATAGAAAGTAGATAAGTTGCCTAATCAACAATTTTTTGTGCTTATGACAAAGAATGGTTAAAGAGCTTAGATCAGTGTTTTTTCAGATGATAAATGAATTCTTTTGTCAAGAAAATCAAGGTAGTCACTGTTGAGCGTTGACTTCTAATGAATTGTGACAGTCCACTGTTGCTTCTTTTAGATTGTGCGTGATGAGCTAGTGAAACTGATGGGAGGGGAGGTATCTGAACTTGCTTTTGCAAAATCCAGTCCCAGTGTTATTTTATTGGCTGGTTTACAAGGAGTTGGGAAGACGACAGTATGTGCGAAATTGGCTTATTACCTTAAGAAACAGGTGCATTTTCCCACAACCATCCCTTTCGTTTCATGGTTACATGCGTTATAGTTTTACTCTCCTTTTTTTTTTTTTGGGGTTCCTTTTATTGATACCATGACATACGTCAATCACAGGGAAAGAGTTGTATGCTGGTTGCTGGTGATGTGTACAGACCTGCTGCCATTGACCAACTTGTTATTTTGGGTGAACAGGTATGACATTCTGATTGTCAACAGAGTCTCAGACTGTAAATCTCTGTTCATTCTTATGTCCTTTAATTGTTAGGTATCTGTTCATTCTTATGCTCATGGTATAGCCTGTAACAGGTAAAAGTGCCTGTATATACAGCAGGGACTGACACCAAACCTTCACAAATAGCTAGGCAAGGTTTAGAGGAGGCCAAAAAGAAGAACATAGATGTAGTAATAATGGATACTGCTGGAAGGCTTCAGGTAATTATTCGAAATATATAATTATCAGGCAGTTCCTAGATGATGCAATGAGAACGTTCACTTCTGCGCCATCTTATTTGGGCTGGAGGTTTTATGTTTTCAATTTTTAAACAGATAGACAAAGTACTGATGGATGAGTTGAAAGAAGTGAAGCGGGAATTGAACCCCACAGAAACTTTACTCGTTGTGGATGCAATGACTGGCCAGGAAGCTGCAGGTATTGTCACTTAACAGTTAATCTTTTGTGGGTTTAACATTTATAGTGTAATCACTTCCAGTTACGCATATTATATTTATTTTTTGTTGGTTCTCAGTTTCCGCAGAATTAGACACGAAAGCAAAATTATCATGTCTCATTATGTTATAATAGGTTGTTTATTTGGGATCCCTCTTTATTGATTTATGGAAGAAAATGTGATTGATCATCTGCAATGTCATGAACACATAAAAGTCTTAAATAGGAAATTGGTTGCTCTATCTAATGTTTGAGATAAAGAAGCAAATTCATATGCACCAGTTTGAATTATGAGTTTCCTGGCCATACTCATCATAGGGTTAGAGCTCGTGCTGATAACGTGTTTTAGAGAAATGGAATTGAGAGAGAATTGCTGTGTATATATTCTCATTGATAATAGGGGCCTCTTTATATAGAGGATTTCAATGCATAAAATCTGAACATACAAGGAAAGTAATTCTACATTGAATAGGATTCTAAATCCTTCTATAACCCTATTACCACTAGGTCAAGTAACCTAGAGTTTGAACCAAACACAAATTAGAGATTTCCTTAAACAATAACCAAAATAAACCATTTTTTCCCAACATCTCCCACTTCTTCAGTTCTTCTTCTCCGTTTTTCTTGCTGCATAACTCCAATTTCCAGATTTGCCACACTTCTCATAAGCTCAAATCCCATTAAATTCTTATTCACAAACCCAATTCCTAGAATCACAAAAAAAGCTCAAATCTTTGGTGCCAAAGAAAAGCTCATCAAAATGTCATCCCAGCAAATCCTACCTGCAACATACCACCCACCATCTTCAAATCCTGCCACCTCTGAGACAAACATCTATCATGGTTTTTCATGTGTTAATTTGGTCTGGGTAAGATGAAAGAGAGAGTTTTAGTTTGTTATTAGAATTCTAGAATGATTCTAGTCATCTATCATGAATGATTTTATTAGAATTCTAGTCAAAATCGAACTCATCCATGGTGAGGAGTTACTCGTGGTGAGGAGATTTGGGTAGAAATCTGAAGAGTTTGGTCTGGGCAAGAAGAACGATGGAGAAGAGAAGAAAAGAGAGAGAAGAAAGGAAAGAAAAGGAGAGAGAAGTAATAAAAAAATAAAAGACAGATGACTATGGCTCTGTCAAATTTGACAGCTCCGGTTGAAATGTCAATTACACGTCAGATTAGACATATGGGTTGGAGTGATTTCAGAGGTGCTCTGGTTGAAATGTCAATTACACGTCAGATTAGACATATGAGTTGGAGTGATTTCAGAGGTCTTTTATTATCATTGGACAGTCCAGGTGGCAAATGAACAATTCATTGGAGATGTTCATATTGAATATTTATGAAGTGCCAACACACCACAGCAGTTTTTGTACTCAAATTATTAGACAATATTATAGCGAACTGATAATTTTGATTTAAAGCACTGCATGTAGCTCAATCACGTATTACTAAGCTTTTTTATGGGAGATTGTTGTAGAAAACCCTTTAAAATTAAGGGAACCGCCTCTTTTTTGCTGTATATGAAAAATATTGCTATTTGCTAATATTTTAACGCAAGACATGGTTAATATACAAATAGCAATTTTGTAGAATGGAAGCTGAATACATGCATTATACTCTTGAACCCTAAATTAACCCGAACGGTTTTACTTCTACCTGAACAAGAATCAGTTTATTGATCTCTAAAAGTGACAGAGAGGAAGTAAAATACAAAACACCAAAATAGTAGAGCCAGAGCAAAAGTGAATAACTAGCACCAATACGTCCATGCAAAAGTGACGGATTAGTAACAAATAACTGAATAGTTGCAACTAACTTAATAACAAAAAATGTATCTTTCTAATATAAAAAGACGATGATGATCATCATCAATTCACAACCTGAAAAGATTCTTCAGCCATGGAACGAGGAGGAGAGATGACAATGAATAAGAAAAAAGCAAGTGATCAAGACAAGCAGAGTGTTCCATTTTACAAGCTGTTTATGTTCGCTGACCAATACGACATCACGTTGATGATCATCGGAAGTTTAAGTGCGATTGGAAATGGGCTATCACAGCCACTCATGACGCTGGTCTTCGGTGGTCTTATCAATACTTTTGGAGCTACCGACCCAGCTCATATTGTCCCTACTGTTTCTCAGGTACGTACATAACCTGCACTACAATGCAAAGCCACCTCCATTACAACCCGACATTACCTTTATTTTCTTATTATTATTCGTAGGACGAGCATAGATTAATGGTAACCTTCATCTTTTTTAGATAAAATGTGATTAAGTACGGATATTCTAAAGATGTGTTTCTTTAATTGGGTTTTGTTTTTTGAGTTGTATGTTTCAACAACCTAATGGGGGCATTAATTAATGCGTTAATTCTTAACGAAGCATAAACCTTTTATCCTAATGTTTTATAATATGAGTCTCTTTTATCATCAAACGAAAATATATCTTAAGGGAGTCGGATGACACCAATTTCTCTTCTATTGGCCCATGACTTTTTCTCTTTCCCCACTGTGCATATATACCAAACATTTAAAAAAAAAAAATTGTTTTTGTAATTCTTGAATATATTTATTAAAATAATTTTGATTCCCCACTACACCATGCATATATTATGTACGTTCCATCATATGTCGAAATTACGTGCTGGATCATTTCTAATTTAATTAACTAATTCCTACTTCCTATATATATTTCAGGTGTCTCTAAAGTTTTTGTACTTGGCTATTGGTACAGGCCTTGCTGCATTTTTGCGTAAGTGTTTAGTTGTGGAGTTGACTTCTGATTCTGTTCCATCAATTCAACTAAGTTTGAAACCAGTAATGATTACCGATATATTAGTTAATGGAAATAATATTTCATATACATGCAGAGGTCTCATGTTGGATGGTGACTGGGGAAAGACAAGCCACTCGAATTCGAGGCTTGTACTTGAAAACAATACTAAGACAGGATATTGGATTTTTCGACACTCAAACTAACACCGGAGAGATCATTGGGAGAATGTCAGGGGACACCATTCTCATTCAAAATGCCATGGGCGAAAAGGTACGCAGCTAACTTCCTTAGCTACTTTACAAGATAAATAATTACCGTAGCATGGTATTATGCACAGTTAGTTGCAATTAATGGTTGGTTCTTATGGATCATATTCTGTTGATTTGTGATATATGCAGGTGGGGAAGTTCATACAGCTCCTTTCAACTTTTCTCGGCGGTTTTGTAATTGCTTTTCTCAAAGGATGGCTTCTCACCTTGGTTTTGCTGTCATGTATTCCGGCAATTGTTATTGCTGGAGGAGTCATGTCCATTGTCGTTTCTAAAATGTCAACACGCGGGCAGCGTGCTTATGCAGAAGCTGGCACTATAGTAGAACAAACTGTTGGAGCCATCAGAACAGTATGTTTGTTAGCTAGACCTTGATGTAAAATATCTTTATCTTATTATCAGAGTATAATGCTAACTAGATTATAATTACATTTGTGCATTCTAGGTTGCATCTTTTACCGGAGAGAAGGAAGCGATAGATAAATACAACCAGAAGCTGAAAATTGCGTACAATAACACGGTTCAACAAGGACTAGCCACAGGGGTTGGACTTGGTACATTCATGCTTATTGTCTTTGGCACTTATGGACTTGCAATATGGTATGGATCAAAAATGATCATTGAGAAAGGCTACAATGGGGGCCAAGTCATCAATGTTCTATTTGCAATGATGAGTGGTGGAATGTAAGTTTATCGGTACTTCATAATCTACATTTAGGGAGATAATTTTGATGCTTTTCTTTAGAACTATGCTAATGCTTATTTGTTTGGTTGTATTAGGGCACTAGGACAGACATCACCGTCTCTTAATGCATTTACAACTGGAAAAGCTGCTGCATATAAAATGCTTGAGACCATCAAGCGAACACCAACGATTGATCCTTATGATACTACTGGAGTTGTATTGGAAGATGTTAAAGGAGAGGTCGAACTTAAAGATGTGTATTTCAGGTATCCTGCTAGGCCAGATGTGCAGATCTTTGCTGGATTCTCGTTGCATGTTCCTAGCGGCACAACGACTGCTTTGGTTGGGCAGAGTGGAAGTGGGAAGTCAACAGTAATAGGCTTGGTAGAGAGGTTTTATGATCCAGAAGCCGGTGAAGTGTTTATAGATGGAGTCAATTTGAAGAAGTTGCATCTCAGATCAATAAGGGAGAGGATTGGGCTTGTAAGTCAAGAGCCAAATCTTTTTACAACAACAATAAGGCAGAACATAGCATATGGGAAAGATAATGCAACCGAAGAGGAGATTAGAAGAGCCCTAGAGCTTGCAAATGCAGCAAAGTTCATTGATAAACTGCCTAAGGTAAATTTATTTGTTTTGCTGCGGTAACCCTTAGGTGTTATGTGAGGACTTGCGCTATGTAAGAGAGACTAACATGTTTATTTTGATAGGGGCTTGACACAATGGTAGGCGGAACATCATTATCGGGTGGACAAAAGCAAAGAATTGCAATTGCTAGAGCCATTTTGAAGAACCCAAGAATTTTGCTTCTCGACGAAGCAACAAGCGCTCTAGATACCGAGTCTGAACGAATAGTTCAAGATGCACTTGTCAGATTAATGTCAAATAGGACAACTATAGTTGTTGCTCATCGCTTGACAACGATAAGAAATGCTGATGCAATAGCAGTGGTGCATAAAGGGAAAATTGTAGAAAAAGGTAAGACCAAACCATTTGCAGTCTATCAATCCCAATCTACACTACGTGCTCCCCAAGTAATATTATTGTTTGATATGTAGGAACTCACGACGAATTGACCAGAGATCCAGAAGGAGCTTACAGCCAACTACTTCGCCTACAGGAAGGATCTAAAGAAAAAGATGCAGAATCGACCGATCTAGATAATGGTTTAGATATAGATAAGACCATGCTTAGCTCTGGGAGCCGGAGATTATCAGCAGGAATATCTTTAAGCAGAGGTTCATCCGGTAGAAGGCTGTCCACCACTATTAGCAGCTTTGGTACTCCTGCTCTGGTTAATTGCCAGGTGACTGAAGTAGGAGGTGGGGAGAGCCTTGAAAAAACTAAGGTTGAACCCGAAGAGCGTAAAGCAGTTTCCATCAAAAGGTTGGCCATGATGAACAAAAATGAGCTTCCAATTTTGCTTATTGGAGCCATTGCTGCAGCTGGTCATGGAGTAATTTTTCCTGTATTCGGCTTACTACTCTCAAAAGCCATTAAAATGTTCTATGAACCGCATAGTGTGCTACGAGAAGACTCGAAAACATGGGCTGGAGTGTATGTAGGGATGGGTTGCCTTGGGTTAGTTGTCGTTCCAGTGCAGAATTTCTTATTTGGAGTTGCAGGTGGAAAATTGATACAGCAAATTCGTTCCTTGACATTTCAAAAGGTAGTGCACCAAGAAATCAGTTGGTTTGATGATCCCGCAAATTCAAGGTGTGTTAAACAAACAATAATATAATGAGCTTTGAATTCTCTATATTTTTTAATTGAAATAACATAATGAGCTTTGAATTCCCTATATATTTTGTACTTTCAGTGGTGCTATTGGTGCAAGGTTGTCTTCTGATGCTTCAACCGTGAAGGCTCTTGTTGGTGACGGCTTAGCCTTAATTGCACAAAATATAGCAACTGTCATAGCAGGGTTGGTTATAGGTTTCACAGCTAACTGGAAACTAGCGCTTCTAATTTTAGGCGTGTCGCCATTATTGATTATGCAAGGAGTACTTCAAACAAAATTTCTTAAAGGGTTTAGTGGAGATGCCAAGGTGAGTTGACTCTTTCCCCACGAGTTATTTATATAACAAATTGTATTTTTTGCTAATGTTTACAACATTGCATACAGGTTATGTACGAAGAAGCTAGCCAAGTGGCAAATGATGCAATTGGTAGCATTCGAACTGTTGCATCATTTTGTTCTGAAAAGAAGGTGATGGATGCTTATGAGAAGAAGTGTGAAGGCCCCATGAAGCAAGGAGTCCGGTTAGGAGTAGTGAGTGGTGTAGGTTTTGGCTTCTCTTTCTTCGTAATGTTCTGCACCAATGCATTAATTTTCTACATTGGAGCTATTCTTGTAAAAAATGGGCAAGCTAAATTTGAACAAGTATTCATGGTAAGATTTCAGCTTCTTCCCTGCTCCATTCCTCCTACATCTGTTGATGGTTTTTTTTTATATAATTTTTTTCTCTAATTCTATATTATTTTTCAGGTGTTCTTTGCTTTGACAATCTCAGCAGTAGGAGTTTCAGAATCCAGTGGTATGGCTCCTGACTCCAACAAAGCAAAGGACTCAGCAGCTTCAATATTTAAGATTCTTGACAGTAAGCCTAAGATCGACTCGAGCAGCAACGCAGGCTTAACACTACCAAGCATAAATGGAAAAATTGATCTCGAACATGTCAGCTTCAAATATCCCACAAGACCGGATGTGCAGATATTTAGAGACGTTTGCTTGAATATCCCATCTGGAAAGGTAATTACAAATCAACACTCAGTTTATGTTTACAATTTTATTGCTTAATGCTTAGCTTAATTAATACTCTATCTACACAGACTGTTGCTTTGGTTGGAGAGAGTGGCAGTGGGAAGTCGACAGTGATTGGCCTCATAGAGAGATTCTATGATCCCGACTCAGGTCGTGTACTATTAGATGGAGTGGAAATCAATAAGTTCAAGATAAACTGGCTGAGGCAACAAATAGGTTTGGTTGGTCAAGAACCAATTCTCTTCAACGAATCCATTCGGACCAATATTGCTTATGGCAAGCGAGGAGATGTAACTGAAGAAGAGATCATTGCAGCCACAAAAGCATCAAATGCTCACAACTTCATTTCTTCCTTGCCTCAAGGCTATGACACCTCAGTTGGAGAACGAGGGGTTCAGTTATCTGGAGGGCAGAAGCAAAGAATAGCCATTGCAAGGGCTATTCTAAAGGACCCGAAAATTCTTTTGCTCGACGAAGCTACAAGCGCACTAGATGCAGAGTCGGAACGCATGGTACAAGATGCTTTGGATAGAGTGATGGTAAATAGAACAACTGTTGTTGTTGCGCATCGTCTTACCACAATCAAGGGGGCAGACATAATTGCTGTGGTCAAGAACGGCGTGATTGCTGAGAAGGGTAGCCATGATTTTCTAATGAAGATCACTAATGGTGCTTATGCATCTTTGGTGGCACTTCATTCAAGCTCAACATGAGAAGTAAAACTCATATGAATAATAGCTGCATCGCCAAATATTATAGGCACACGTGCAGTGTATTTCTGATTAAGGACTACATAAGTAATACATTTTGTTTGTTATGGTTATAAATTAATCAAGTATTTAGTGTAAATTCATGTAGTGCTCGTCGCTGATCGCTATCTGAGTTGGATGATTATTACAAATTGTAGCCTGAGAAAAAGTAGGGTGAGACTATTGCCACTCTATAATTTTATTTGTTCACCATACTTACTCATTACACCCTATATTTTAATTTCAATTATTAGATTTACTTATCCAACTTATTTCTCTTTCTAAGAATATCCTCCATCACATGACATATCAAATTAAAAAAAAAATCAGTAAGTGCTACTATGAGCAATAAAAAAGAATGATTTTTTTTTTCGTGTTTTAAATTTTTTATTTTCGTTGTTTATATAAGGTATTATAAAGATTTTGATAAAGTTAACACTAATGATTTTGTGAATTGAATAACGAATTAGTGATGAGGACGCAACAAAAAGAAAAAAAAGAAAATTGTAATAAATTGAAATAGGGATGGAGAAGATGAAGATTAATATTATCAAATTAAGTAGTTTTGTATTTAATTAGTTATGTATTTAGTTTTCCTTAAAGATTCAAATTTTAGAAAATTAGTGTACTTATTAGTCATTTTGCATTTGGTTAATATAGTGTTTCAAATATTTCAAATATTTGTAGGATGAACAAAGAAAATGATAGGGTGGCAATAGCCGCACCCGAAAAAGTAATGTAAATCATTGACATAATTTTCAAATAATAAAAACAGTAAGTCTTAAATTCAAGTTCTTATTCTCTGCTATCATTTTGTGTAATGAAGCAAGTTAAGCAATCATTACCATTTTGAATTTAATGGTTGCATTGATGAAAGCAAGGCCAATGTTTTTGATCCTTTCTTAAAATGTAGGCATAACTGCTGAACCACTCACTTAAAATTGGCTCAACTTTTCTTTTTTTAAATAATGGTAATTCCATTAATAATAGCGCATGTCAAGAAGGCCATTACATATCCATCACTTTTCTTGTGAACATATAATTAGTAGATATTCCTATTATTTTTCGGGTCGTCATCTAGATACTTATTGTATCTTGAGGTTTAGACTACATGTTTTTCTCTCAATTATATTCGACATTTTCATTATTAATCATGTCTTAAAAGCAGCCGACCATTTTCTCCCAAAAAAAAAAAGGCAAGTCGCCTCACCGCACGTGATAGATTAGAGAGGGCACGTGATTTGTGGAGGGTCTACGAGATTTCGGTGGGGCGCGAACTATTTAAGCAATCAAACAAGCGGATAAAAGAGGATAGAGCAACCCATCATGAACTTAACGGCGATGGAGGCCGTACATTTCCCGACCGTTTCTTCCCGCCATTTCTCCACGACGACCACGAACAGAACCTTCTCCGATTCAAAGAGGATTCCGACGGCCAAACTGGGCTCTTCGTGGACTGCTTCACGCTCTCCTACTCGGCTCTCTTCTAGAAACTTGTTCACTGTAAGTCCCAACCCTTCAGTAATGGCGCTTTCACTTTTGCTCTTCTCGAAAATTTAAACTCTGTTTTCATAACTGTGTTTAGAGAGAGATATGGGGTTGGGTAAATGCCAAGAAAGTTACCACTGGTAGAAAAGAGTTGCGTGGAATTGTGAGAGCTGAAATGTTTGGCCAATTGACCAGTGGCCTCGAATCCGCTTGGAACAAGCTCAAAGGCGAAGGTTCGATTTTTATCTCTTGTATTCTTCAATATCTTGGTCGAATTTTGCTAGTGTATAAATGGCTTTTTACCTTTTTACTGTGTTTGTGCTGCAGAGGTTTTGACCAAGGAAAATATTGTGGAGCCAATGAGAGAAATCAGGAGGGCTCTTTTGGAAGCTGATGTGAGTTGTATTTGGGATTTTGAGTTTCTATGTGTCCGAGGCAAGATGGTTTAGTTCGAATTTTGTTCTGTGTTGATAGGTAAGCCTTCCTGTTGTAAGAAGGTTTGTGCAAGCTGTCAGTGACCAGGCTGTTGGTGTTGGGGTTATTCGCGGAGTCAAACCGGATCAGCAATTGGTTAAGGTAACTTCACAGACTATACATGGTAGCATTGTCTTGCTCATTTTAAACTGGCCAAGTGAGAAAAGTTTCTATCTTTGTTTAGGTGTAGATGACCTTATTTTAATTGCATGCATTCTCTTTTATGTTGTACAGTTGAAACAAATAATGACACGTTTGAACTTTAGTTCTGTTTGCTTGATATCCATAGGATTGAGAATCAATTTCTGAGTGACTAAGAAATAGAAAGTAGATAAGTTGCCTAATCAACAATTTTTTGTGCTTATGACAAAGAATGGTTAAAGAGCTTAGATCAGTGTTTTTTCAGATGATAAATGAATTCTTTTGTCAAGAAAATCAAGGTAGTCACTGTTGAGCGTTGACTTCTAATGAATTGTGACAGTCCACTGTTGCTTCTTTTAGATTGTGCGTGATGAGCTAGTGAAACTGATGGGAGGGGAGGTATCTGAACTTGCTTTTGCAAAATCCAGTCCCAGTGTTATTTTATTGGCTGGTTTACAAGGAGTTGGGAAGACGACAGTATGTGCGAAATTGGCTTATTACCTTAAGAAACAGGTGCATTTTCCCACAACCATCCCTTTCGTTTCATGGTTACATGCGTTATAGTTTTACTCTCCTTTTTTTTTTTTTGGGGTTCCTTTTATTGATACCATGACATACGTCAATCACAGGGAAAGAGTTGTATGCTGGTTGCTGGTGATGTGTACAGACCTGCTGCCATTGACCAACTTGTTATTTTGGGTGAACAGGTATGACATTCTGATTGTCAACAGAGTCTCAGACTGTAAATCTCTGTTCATTCTTATGTCCTTTAATTGTTAGGTATCTGTTCATTCTTATGTTCATGGTATAGCCTGTAACAGGTAAAAGTGCCTGTATATACAGCAGGGACTGACACCAAACCTTCACAAATAGCTAGGCAAGGTTTAGAGGAGGCCAAAAAGAAGAACATAGATGTAGTAATAATGGATACTGCTGGAAGGCTTCAGGTAATTATTCGAAATATATAATTATCAGGCAGTTCCTAGATGATGCAATGAGAACGTTCACTTCTGCGCCATCTTATTTGGGCTGGAGGTTTTATGTTTTCAATTTTTAAACAGATAGACAAAGTACTGATGGATGAGTTGAAAGAAGTGAAGCGGGAATTGAACCCCACAGAAACTTTACTCGTTGTGGATGCAATGACTGGCCAGGAAGCTGCAGGTATTGTCACTTAACAGTTAATCTTTTGTGGGTTTAACATTTATAGTGTAATCACTTCCAGTTACGCATATTATATTTATTTTTTGTTGGTTCTCAGTTTCCGCAGAATTAGACATGAAAGCAAAATTATCATGTCTCATTATGTTATAATAGGTTGTTTATTTGGGATCCCTCTTTATTGATTTATGGAAGAAAATGTGATTGATCATCTGCAATGTCATGAACACATAAAAGTCTTAAATAGGAAATTGGTTGCTCTATCTAATGTTTGAGATAAAGAAGCAAATTCATATGCACCAGTTTGAATTATGAGTTTCCTGGCCATACTCATCATATTGTTACCAATTCGCAGCGCTTTGATAATATCCATGTGTCCAAAGATGCAACCAGTTCCAATTATGTTTCAAAACTGTAAATTTACCATGCTACGAGCAATGCATGTATATATTCCTAGAAGGAGCCTGACTTATCTTCTTTGTGTTTACAGCCCTGGTCACGACATTCAATGTAGAGATTGGGATTACTGGCGCTATTTTAACAAAGCTGGATGGAGATTCTAGAGGTGGAGCAGCTTTGAGTGTTAAAGAGGTTTGCTCCTTGCCTTACTTTTCGTTCATAGTTCATCCTGCGACTTCTGCTCCATTTACGTCTTCATCCCACAATTTCATTTTTATAAGAATGTGAGGCCAAAACATATAGTGACAAGCAAGCTGTGTCTATCAGAAGAAGCAATCTGTGCCAACAATAAGTGCTCTTTTTTTATTTATATTTTTTTATTTTTTATTTTTTAAGCCACAGTAAGCTCTTATTTCTCTAGAAATAGTAAACTATCTCTTTCCCTGAGATCTTAACATGGGATGGTTTTGCTGTAGATTTAGGGGGAGTGATTTGAGCACTTAACTCTTCACATATGTTACCTCTGTTACTCCACTTTTAAGTAGTTAAACTGGGGTGCCAAAATCACTCCCCAAATTTTAATCTGCAGATTATTCATGGAGTGTAGTATTGCATAGGACAGTTGCATTCCTCTTTAGCATTCAGAGTATGTAGTATTGCATTTTGACATGCCAATAAAAAGTTGCTCCATTAAAGTGGTTGAGCTACTCTAATTTGGAAACTTCATCTGGGCTTGCTTTATAAATTCAAGTAATTGCATTATTATGAATTAAGTAGTCGGAATTGTTTTGTTACTGTCTAAATTCAAATAGTTGAAGATTTGACTACAACAATGGCATGTTTCTTGGTGGCAGTTCTCTTTCTTAATGAATTTCATTTAACTATTGAAGTGTCTTTACTTGCTAGTTACACTGCTGAGAATATGTTTATGTAATTTTTTTCATAATAATGACAGGTATCAGGAAAGCCAATCAAGCTTGTTGGCCGAGGAGAGCGGATGGAGGACCTTGAACCTTTTTACCCCGATCGTATGGCAGGACGCATATTGGGAATGGGAGACGTTCTCTCATTTGTCGAGAAGGCACAAGAAGTTGTAAGTTTTTTCTTGTCATCCTTTGCTTATTTTATTTTTAAAAATTCTTTTATATTGGGGTAACAATAAGTTTTCATAAGCATTCATATTGAACATAGTTATAATTGAATTGTCAAAATATAGATGCGCCAAGAAGATGCTGAAGAATTGCAAAAGAAGATTATGAGTACAAAGTTTGACTTCAATGATTTCCTAAAGCAAACTCGTGCTGTTGCACGTATGGGTTCCATGACTCGGGTTCTTGGAATGATCCCTGGTATGGGGAAGGTATGGGAGCTTGTTTTCCAAATTTTCCGTCTGCTCTGGCTTTTATGAATGTTGGGTTTACCTGAAGGGTGGTTTAAAGACCAGTCTTGTGGTTGCTGTTCTCTTGTTTACTTTATGAACCTCAGATCCGATAGTGGCTATTATCCAACAGGTTCTTTTTGGTGGTGTTTCATTATTTGCACTCATTAGTATGCTTCTGTAATCAGGTTACTCCTGCACAAATTCGAGAGGCAGAAAAGAGTTTAGTGATAATGGAATCTATGATTGAAGCAATGACACCTGGTCTGTTGGTTCACCTTACTTATAGAAACTACAATTTAGTGATGATACTTAAAGCTGCTTCCTGGTGCATTCTGGCTTATACTAGCTTTCTGATTCCTGTCTTTGATTGCAGAGGAAAGGGAGAAGCCAGAATTGTTGGCCGAATCTCCCATTAGGAGAAAAAGAATTGCTCAAGAGTCTGGGAAAACAGAGCAGCAGGTATGTACAGTGGCTACCTGATGTTTGACATATCCCTGAAAAGAAGGGTTGTATTCATTAGAAGAGAAAATATAATTTTGATGTTATTTTAGACCTTATGTTCTTAATAATGTGAATCTTAGGTGAGCCAACTTGTTGCTCAACTGTTCCAAATGCGAGTTCGTATGAAGAATCTAATGGGTGCAATGGAGGGTGGTGGATCTATACCTGGACTGAACAATCTTGAGGAAGCCCTCAAAGTTGATCAGAAGGTACTTATTTTCCTTATAGTTTTGCCGTGGTTATGTTAAACTATCACAACCACATTGGTTGCCTTTATAAATTTCTCATTGTTTGAGAGTCTGCCTGCATCAGGCTCCTGCCGGTACTGCAAGGCGTAAGCGACGATCTGAACCAAGGAGGCAGTTGGGTGACTCGGCATCGAGGCCCAGTCCTCGTGGTTTCGGGGCCAGGAACTGAGAGAGCACAGGAAGGGAGAATCCAGGCCAATGAGTTGTGAGCTCTGGATATGTTGCTATTAATTTTGCTTACAACCTGCACAATTTTATTGCATTATATTCATGATTGCAGTACTATTGTCAAATCGATTTTCCTGCAATAGTCAGTGTAATCAGATATTTTATATTGAGTTGCTTACTGCCTGTACGTAATCTATTTCTGTATTAATGACAAATACAGTTAACAATTCTTGTGCTAATTGTTACTTCGATCTGAAATTATGGACTTTTAGCTTGTTTGTATCAGAAAAGTTGTTGGAACGTAGGTTTGTTGTAAGAAATAAAGATATGGGGTTAGAGAGAGACATGTCCTTCACCTTCTAATTATGGATTTTTTTTTTTTTTTTTTTTTTGAGAAAACTAATTATGGATGGTTAGGCCTAAAGAAAAAGTCACCGAATAATTTTCTCGGGCAGTTGATGACAAGAATGCAATTCAGACCCAGAAATATGTAACAACCGTTGCAGCTGCGGGTCCTAAAATACTGACACGTGCCTTGTGACAAGCCTTGTAATTTTTCTCTCTTTTTGTTTCTGATTTCTCTATCTCACCCTCTATACCAAGAAAGTAAGAACTCTCCTAACTTGAAGGCAAAGTCTGTTTTCATTTCCCTTTGCAGTTTCAAAATGGCAAGCCCAAAAATGAAGGAGGCAGCTTCAAAATTTCCAGAAGGTGATGCAGATGCAGAATTGAATCCAGGCAAACAGAAGAGTGTTGAAGCGGATCCCAAAGCGTCTGAAGTTACCTCCTTGCAGATCAAGGTGACTTTTTTGTTGCAACATACCCTGTTTCGATTTTTCACAATAGAAGACTAGGAAACTGATTATGACTAAAACAAGAAGTGGTTTCATGGCACTGAAAACCAAGTCTATTTTAGTCCTTCAATTCAATAATCCATAACTTGAATTGTGCAACATGAAAACTCAATCTGTGGTTAGAAAATTCGGGAAACTCTAAGATACCTACATGTATATGATACCCACATTTACAGATATGACAACAATTTTTTTATCATTGTAGTAAAGAGAGTCATTTTTTTTGGTTTAGTTATGTTAGAGGTAATTACTCTACTTATGATATTTTTACATGTTTATGAACAAACTGTTGTTGAGTGGTAATTCGATTCAATTATATGTAAATATGTAAAACAAATGTGATAACTTTGTTGTGTGTAAAACAAATGTGATAACTTTGTTGTCAATATTGTAAATTTGGTTCAATTAAATTGTAATTTTGGTTCAATTAGTTATAAAGTGAGTGTACAATGAACAACCCCATGAAAATTGATTACCAATGTATATCAAGTAAACACCTCCTCGTGCGTAGAGGAAACAAAACGCAGTTTAGGAAAATATGAGAACTGATAAGTGGGGGGGTTTGGTTGAAGGTTGGATCCATACAGGACCTCTGGGAAAGTAGAGATCTGATACCATGTATGACAATCGCAAGGCTCAAAAGTTTGAGCTCTTAGGGAATCGATTAAGAATAGCATTGTATCACCTCTCCTCTATTGCAGAGTTTATGTACATATATGCATTGGCAATGCTAACCATATTGTGCTGTATATTCTTAAAGCAACGAGCGGAGGCTGAAGACAACAAGAGAAAGGAGAAGAAGAAAGAGAAGAATGAACCGGTGCAAAAGCTCAAAACAACCATTGTAGTCTCGGGGGTAATTGTGGCTCTGATTGGGGCTATTTTCGCCTTAACTAAGAAAATGAGAGAGAAATGAAAGAATTCGATCACCAGAAACCAGGCATTATACAGAAAACAATGGAAATTTTGCATCCCCCTCTCCCATTGGTTTCTGTTACCTTTAATTTTTCTTCTGCTTTTGAAATGTCCATGCATGCAGTGATTTTTGATGTAGATTAGTAAATGATGCCCTCTTCTCTGTCAATTATACATGAATGGGTTATGTAAGGAAACATGTAATCTACCGTAATGTTCCTTTTGTTTATCGGAAGATTAAATAAATCAGTTTCCTGTGCTCTGTTTGGGGGAACGTTTACATTTTGACATTGATAATTAACACACCAAAAGATACAAACATTTGCATTTTGTTTCAACTTTTGAGCTTTTTAACAATGATGAAACATAGAGCAAACGACATGAGCAAGAAAACTCTATTTGCCAAAGAGAATGCCGGTTACATTTCTAACCACACAGTATAGCAGTAAAATGGAAGACAATATTACACTCTCATTCAATCAAAATAGGGAATTCCAAAATGTATCCATCAACATAAATTAATCACAGAAACAAATGTTTTCATATTATAACATAACTAATTTATGAAGTATATCAAACCTGTTTAAGAACTAGAGGAATTGATAAACAGAATAGGAGAGTAAAATTTCAGAGAGAATGGGGATTTCAATGTGTTTATTCATCTCATACAAAGGGGGTATTTATAGGATTACATTGAAGTGTGAATGCTCAAAGAGAAACTCAAAATGATAACCATCTTGATGATGATTTTCTGCCATGCTTGTTGCCCTTTGGTAAAGCATGTTTACATAAGTCTTCATACACTCAAGTACCTATGATTATACACTCAAGTACCTATCTAAATACTTTTACGTATTTTGTTACATGATATAGACATATACGGTATATATATACGATTTATACTACAACACTCCCCCTTGGATATTTCATGTTCAATAGTATTGTGTAGATAGTGCGCATTGAAGTTGCCTCGTTAAAAACCTTGCCAAGTAATAAAACCCTGTGGGAAAAAACAACCTTGGTCGAAAGGGAAAAAGAGCACAACGCGCGTTGAGTGTGAAGTATGTTTCTGGATACTCCCCCTGATTTAGACTCCTCTTGAAGATTGTGGGAGTTCGGATATCCTCCTCAATCCGATGCTCCTTACATGTTTCTCGAAAGGGGATTTTGGTAGTGACTTAGTAAATAAGTCAGCTACATTATCTTTTGATCGGATTTGATTTACTTCAATATTTAGAAGTGTTTGCTGTTGCTGATTGTAGAAGAATTTCGGCGATATATGCTTGGTATTGTCGCCTTTGATGAAACCTAATTTCATTTGCTCAATACAAGCTGCATTGTCCTCGTAAATGCATGTAGGTTCATTTGTGGTGAATTTCAAACCACAAGTTCCTCGAATGTGTCTATTTATAGACCTTAGCCATATGCACTCACGCACGGCTTCATGTAGTGCAATTATCTCTGCATGATTTGAGGAAGTAGCAACAAGAGTCTGTTTTGTAGATCTCCAAGATATCGCGATGTTTCCCATGGTAAAGACATAACCTGTTTGGGAGCGACCTTTGTGAGGGTCAGAGAGATACCCTGCATCAGCAAAACCCGTCAAAACATCATTTTGATGGAGGGGAGGAGGAGAACGTCGGTCACTATGGATAGTGTTGCCGGCGCTCACATTTCTTCTCTCTGTAGGGATAGAACAAGCCCATATCGATCGTACCTTTTAGGTATCGAAGGATTGTCTTTATACCAATCCAATGGCGGCGTGTTGGTGCAGAACTGTGTCGAGCTAACAAGTTTACTGCAAATGAGATATCCGGTCTTGTGCATTGAGCTAAATACAATAATGCGCCTATCGCACTTAGGTATGGTATTTCAGCTTCTAATAAATCTTCGTCCTCATCCCTTGGACGAAACGGATCTTTCATGGGCTCAAGACTACGGTTGATCATGGGAGTACTCACAGGCTTTGCTTTATCTTCATTAAAGCGCCTTAGTAACTTTTGAGTATATGCTGATTGATGGATCATAATCCCATCATTACGGTGCTCGAGTTCTATTCCGAGACAGAACCGTGTTTTCCCGAGATCTTTCATCTCAAATTCAGATTTCAAATATGTAGCAGTTTCTTTAACTCATCTAGAGTTCCAATTAAGTTCATGTCATCAACATAAACTGCTACAATTGCAAATCCGGATCTTGTTCTCTTAATGAACACGCAAGGGCATATTTCATTGTTAACATATCCCTTCCCAATCAAGTAGTCACTTAGACGGTTATACCACATCCGTCCGGATTGTTTCAATCCATATAGTGAGCGTCTTAATTTTATTGAAAACGCGCTCCGTGGTTTAGAGCCACTTGATTTGGGTAATTGAAGTCCATCTGGAACCTTCATATATATTTCTGAATCTAGATCCCCATAGAGATATGCTGTAACCACATCCATGAGCTGCATGTCAAGTTTTTCGGAAACTACCAAACTGACAAGGTAGCGGAACGTTATAACGTCCATTACGGGAGAATATGTCTCCTCGTAGTCGATTCCAGGACGTTGTGAGAAACCTTGCGCCACAAGGCGGGCTTTGTATCTAACAACCTCATTTTTCTCATTACGCTTTCTAACAAAGACCCATTTATGGCCAACAGGTTTTATATTTGGTGGTGTCAGTGTTATAGACCCAAATACCTGTCTCTTTGTTAGTGAATCCAATTCAGTCTGTATCGCATTTTTCCATTTTGACCAATCTGCTCTACGTTGGCATTCTTCAACGGAGCGAGGTTCGATATTATCGTATTCTATAATTCCTTTTGCAATATGATATGCAAACGCATCATCAATAGCCATAGAATTTCTGTCCATAATTACATGTATACTAGTGTAATTCATGGAGATCTCTCTATTCTCTGGAATTGGTTCTATTATTGGAGCGTCCTCCAATGATGTCTCTTGGACATAACCATAATCCGGAATTTTTTCATGAGATGGATTATTTATATCGATGATTAATGGATTATTTTGTGTCAAGCTCGCTTTCTTTCTTGGGCGAGAATCCATCGAACCTATAGGCCTCCCGCGCTTTCTAGCAGGAGCCATGGGTCTAGCCACTGCATCACCCATAGAGGGGATGTCATGTCCTTTATTTTTAGGAACATCAATCCTTGCAGGTACGTTTGCAGCAGGTATGTGTGATCTTGTCACTTTAGCGATATCAGAAAACGCATCAGGCATTGATTCTGCTACGTTCTGAAGATCGAGAATCCTCCGCACCTCTATTTCAGACTGTGTGGTTCGGGGATCAAGATGAGACAAAGTGGGGACAGACCACGACAATTCCTGTCTTTTCTGTTGAACATTAATGTTCTTGTCTCCCCCTAATGACGGGAAGACTGTCTCATCAAAGTGACAATCCGCAAATCTAGCGGTAAATAGATCACCTGTCAAGGGTTCTATGTAGCGGATAATGCTTGGAGTATCATATCCAACATAAAGGCCTAAGCGTCTTTGAGGACCCATTTTGGTGCGCTGTGGCGGCGCAATTGGCACATAGACTGCACACCCAAAGATGCGTAAGTGTGAGACATTAGGCTCATACCCAGTCACCAGTTGGGACGCAGAAAAGGGTTGGGTGGCAGTGGGTCTCAGACGAATGAGCACAGCTGCATGTAATATTGCATAGCCCCAAGCAGAAATAGGGAGATTGGTGCGCATAACCAATGCCCTGGCAACCATTTGAAGTCTTTTAATGGCAGCTTCTGCGAGTCCATTTTGGGTGTGTACATGAGGGACAGGATGTTCCACCTCAATCCCAATGGACATGCAATAATCATCAAAGGTTCTTGATGTAAATTCTCCAGCATTGTCAAGACGAATTGACTTAATAGGATGATCGGGGTGGTGAGCCCTTAATTTAATGATTTGTGCTAGGAGTTTAGCAAATGCAGCATTTCTTGTGGATAAGAGCATGACATGTGACCAACGTGTCGATGCATCAACCAACACCATAAAATATCTAAATGGTCCGCAAGTTGGTTGGATAGGTCCACAAATATCACCTTGTATTCTTTGTAAGAATGGTATATTTTCTTTAGTGTCCTTTGCATAGGATGGTCTCGATCCTACCTTTGCTAAAGAGCAAGCTTTGCAAAACGAATGATACACTTTAGAAGTAACTCTTTGGACCAATGTTTGGTTCGTACTTCTTTTCGTTTTGAAGAATGGATGTCCGTGTGAAGTTTTTAATATACGGAGCATCATGTCACGACCTGGATGTCCCAAACGGTCGTGCCAAAGCTTGTATGTGTCAGGATCCCATAATTTGTCATTCATGACATGGTTGGATTCAATAACTCTAATAGTGGTTGCATACAATCACTAGAGCGACACATAAGTTTCTCTAAAACTCGTGTATTTCCGTAGTTTTTAGAGGTGATGCAAAGGAACTCTTGTCCATTCTCACAATGTGTTTCCACATGAAAATCATTGGCTCTAATGTCTTTAAAGCTTAATAGGGTCCTTCCGGCCCTTGGAGCATATAGAGCTTCGGCGACATTAATATTTGTGCCATTTGGTAACAAAAATTGAGCTGGTCCTCGACCATGAATCAATTGTGATGGTCCTGCCATCGTAGTTACTGAGGATCGACTGGGTGTCATCCATAAAAATAATTGCCTATGTCGTAATATCGTATGTGTGGTGCCACTATCAAGAAGGCATTCCAATTCTCCGGAAAACATACTGAAAGGAATAAAGTTCGGAATATTAACACATGTCCATGACATTGAATGCGATACTTTATTAATGGGAAAATAGCCAATGATTACATCAAAGTTATTCATAAGCCTATTCCAAATATCAAACTCTAGACAAATTGCTATCACTCAATCCGTTTGGTAATTCCAATGGAATATGACCAGGAAAGTAGAGAGATGTTGGTGGAGCGAGGCTCGCTTAAATACCCCGATCTCAATTGCTTTCCTAGACATCATACTTCATTGGGTACGCCACATAAGAAGGAGTTTAATACAATTGTTATTTATTGACTAAGGCACATTTGCCATTCTTGGAAAATAGAAAGAGGATTATTCTAATCAAAGTCTGTGGCATCCTCGTGCTCTTCATCTACAGCTTTGAAGTCCTCAACAGTGAGATTGACATCTTCACTATTTTCATCTTCGGCAAGGTTAGCTTCTTGCTCTCTTGCTTCCCTGTACTCCTTGTAGCGTGCAGCTAATTGGGTACTTGCATGACATTGTTTAAACCAATGCTCGATTGATCCACATCTATGACACATGTCATTGTGGTTCCCTCCCTTCATTTGAGGTATAGGTTGTGCAGGTTGTGCACGTTGTGGATATCCCCTAGGAGGGTTGCTGCTGCTACCACGGCGCATGGTGCGACCTCCACGGTTCATGGTGCTATTTCCACGGCCGGTGTTGCCATATCTCCCTCTTCCACGTGCGGAGTTACCATCACGTGCGCCCGCTCTAAAGTTGCGGTTTCCTTCCCTGTTGGGGCGGTTATATGGACCTGTTCGTCCTTCATGTCCCCTATTATTAGGGTACACATGTCCCCTATTGCTGGGGTACCGCTCCCTGTGCCCTCTTTTGGGTGCATTATAATTTGCCTCACGAACGCTCTTGGTTCCAATGGGTCTTGAATTATAATTCTTTACAAGAATGTTGTCGTGCTTTTCGGCTACCGACAAAATATTTATGAGTTCATTGAACCTCGTAATTCGTCCAGCATTTACTTCAGTGCGATACTGCTTTGATAGCAAAATTGCTGCAACAGGGAAGGTGGAGAGAGTTTTCTCAATTAGCTCTTCTTCTGTGAGGGGTCTTTGACAGAACCTCAACATGGATTTAAGACGAAGAGCTTCTGAATTGTACTCAGCAATAGACTTGAAGTCTGAGAAGAGTACATCGTTCCACTGAACCTTCAAGTCAGGGAGGAGAGAATCTTGGATATTGTTAAAGCGCTCTTCTAGTGCTTCCCATAAATCCTTTGCATCTTTGATGGACATGTACTCTAGCCTGAGTGCTTTGTCCATATGACGTCGCATCAAGATGATTGCTTCTGCATGCTTCTTGGGTGATCGAGGGAACACAAGAGCCGGATTTGGTTCATGGATGATGGGCAATATCCCCTTGGATGTGAGATGGTTCTCAACGTCGGTTTTCCAGCTATGGTACTCCGAACCTGTTGAGTCAAGGATTTGAAAATCGAGTCTAGGTTCATTCGACATCCTTGAAGATAAGAAGAAAATATTAGTTTCGGAGTTAAAACTTCTACGAAAAATAATAAGATTTCCGAGCTATGCTACCAAGAAATCAATTTCCAAGAATCATTGTGAACACTCTTAGTTCATTTGGCGTGAATTGCTCTAATTCCGCTTTTGATTGTAAGTTCCCGAGAAAAAGGAAAAAGGAGAGAAAATAAATAAAAACTCAAAAACGGGAACTTTTAGTAAAGAATACCTTGGAATAGTGTTGCCGGAAATTTTTGACCGGAAAAATTATCGGAGTTGACCGGAAAGATCGTTGGAAAAAGTCGAGAAAAATCGTCCAAAAAGTCGCCGGAAAAGTGTCGAAAAAGTCGTCGGAAAGTCGCCGCGCAAATCTGTCGACAGATGTGTCGACAGCTACTCGGCAGCTGCTCGGCAGCTGCTGCGCAGCTGCTCGGCAGATGGCTCGGCAGCTGCTCGGCAGCTGCTGCGCAGCGTCTCGGAAGCTGCTCGGCAGCTGCTGCGCAGCGTCTCGGCAGCTGCTCGGCAGCTGCTGCGCAGGGTCTCGGCAGCTGTTGCGCAGGTGCCTCGGCAGCTGCTGCGCAGGGCCTCGGCAGCTTCTCGGCAGCTGCTGCGCAGCTCTCTCGGCAGGTCTCGGCAGGTCTCGGCAGGACTCGGCAGCACCTCGGCAGGTCTCGGCAGCACCTCGGCAGCTGCTGCGCAGCTCTCGGCAGCACCTCGGCAGCTCTCGGCAGCGGTCTGGTAGCGGTCCTGTTCGGTTTTTCGGCTTCCGGCGGCCGGTTCAGGCCGTTTCCGGCCGGTTCCGGTGAATCTGAGACCGGTTCCGGGCTCCTGGAATCAAGGGCTTTAATCTGAGCTAGGGTTTGGGGATTTTTTGTAGGTTTTGAAAAATGACTTCTATCGATGAAGAACTCTTCTTTCGTCAATTTTTCGATTCTAATTCTAGAGCAACTTCGTGCTGATAACGTGTTTAAGAACTAGAGGAATTGATAAACAGAATAGGAGAGTAAAATTTCAGAGAGAATGGGGATTTCAATGTGTTTATTCATCTCATACAAAGGGGGTATTTATAGGATTACATTGAAGTGTGAATGCTCAAAGAGAAACTCAAAATGATAACCATCTTGATGATGATTTTCTGCCATGCTTGTTGCCCTTTGGTAAAGCATGTTTACATAAGTCTTCATACACTCAAGTACCTATGATTATACACTCAAGTACCTATCTAAATACTTTTACGTATTTTGTTACATGATATAGACATATACGGTATATATATATACGATTTATACTACAACAAAACCAGCTTTCTTTCTTGTCGATTTTCCTTGAACACAACTGTGCCATTCGAAATCATCCTACTTTTATCTAACATCCTTTTAACAAAACCAGACTGCTGCGGTAAACAAACTATGACCATTTTCTTCAAATTCTGAGCATGCTCGAGCAAGTACCTTGCTAACTCAATTCCATTTAGTCCTCGGGAAAGCTCAATGGTAACCTCATTAAGCTCAAGTATAAAACCGAAGTTTTGCTGCTTCCAGTATTCCATATAGAACCCACATGTCTGGCAAAACAAGAAGACAACAAGTCAAATCACTTTAATTTTTCCAAAATTACCAATAAAAACAAATGTAGAGATCAGAAATGAACTCTGACTTACATGATGAGAATTGCAGTCAGATAGAGGTGGAGTAGACTTGATGTACAAGGTACACAAGTTAGGCATTCTTCGGAAAAGAAAGACCATCCACGGGACTAGGTCATTAACAAAGCTGCCAATATGCATACACCAATAACAAGTATTACGAAACAGAGGTGATATGATTCCTCTCTTATACAGTCCCTGCAATTGAAGGAACCTATGTCTCAATCATCTTCAATTATTTCAACAAAACTAAAAGAAAGAGGAAATATAATGGCAGGGGTTTGTTTACCTTCATGGCCTCTTCATTTAGAACAACAAAGCGCTTGTGTGTATTGTAAACATGCTGTATATAGTCAATCTCATCTTCTTCAGACTCTATATAAAATCCAACATCTTCTAAACATACCAGTTCTCCGAGATTTGAGTGATCCAACAAATTCCCAAACCAGTAAAATCTTTCTAGATTCGGAGCAGAAAGACTAAACGTTTTGTTGAGAGATGAATAAAAACTCCAGTAGACAAATATGGATATGAGTTTCTCACCAGAGATTTTAAGATGACAGAAGTGAGTCTGATTGCAAGACCCAAATTTAAATGATTTCAAAGAAGAGCTCTCAATGTTGATATTTCTAATTCCATGGACATCATCAAGATCTAATTCCTCAATGCATTTGCAAGAATTTGAGATCCATTTGAAAAATGACTCATCCAATATTCTAACATTTTTCAGCTCCAAGCACTTGAGACTAGAGAAGACAGTGAAAGAAGGGGTTTGAATCATACAATTCATGTCCAGCGTTAGAGACCTCAAAGATTTACACTGAAGGATGAAAAATGGAAATGCTAATGGCATCGCCTCCTCAAGTATAGAGATCTCAAGATCAAGCACTTCCACATTACACCTTACTGCATAGTGTATCCACGCCATCGTTCCAGACTTCTCATTACAACCACAAAAGCATGGTGTTTCATGGTCAAAGTTCTCAGGGGGAACCCAACGAATACAAAATTGGTGTATCTTATTCTCCCCACGATGAATCAAGAACTTTTCCAAAGACCTCAACAAATTCATCCGTTTATAACATGAGGATGTATTAGCCAACGAAAATTCATCAAACTTCAAGGATGGACTTGTTAGATAAAGTTCTCTACACTTCTTGGACACACAGCCGAAACGAGTGAGGTCAGTGATAGCTAGGAAAGAAACGATGTGATGCACAACTTGATCTGGAAGATTAACGAATCTTCCTACCATAATCTCATCCTTAAGACAACCTCCACCTTCAGCTTCACAACTTGCATAAGCCATCAGTTTGAGCTTGTAGAGATGTCCGTCTCAACATATGCTACAAGGCAGGACATTAGTTAATTCCAAGCTAGAAACATACATGTAGATTACACTCGACCAAACTAAAAACAAGTAGTAATCTTGATACTAGTACATAACTTTGATGTACCCACCAAATACGACCCTACTCTCCTATACGAAGAAGAGCACAGAGAGCCCTACTTTTGTTGATGTGGTTGAGACTTGAGAGTAGGTCTGGTATCAGCAGCAGCACGTTGTGAATGGTGCTTAAAACCAGCATAGAGCTTTTGCTTTTTAACTTTTAAGCCAGGAAAATAAATTTATAGAACTCACATGCTTTTAAGGAGCGCTTAAAAAAAACACAGTTTCAGTGGTTTTTCTTTGGGTGCATGCATCTCTCATATACTTTAGTTTTCATCTCATCGGAAAAGCCAGGCTTCTCCCAACTTTTCTTGACATAATCTGTTTGGCAGCCATTGTTTATGCTATATTTGGCAGAAAGGAACAGGACAATGTTTAGGGGTGAGCAAAAGGCCTCATTTAGTTCCTATAAAAAGGCCCATAATCACCATCAGATGCGCACTTTTCCCCTGCTTTTTAAAGATTCTCAAACCAATTATGCTAATGAATTCTCCATTTTGGTCTATATTAATCTCTTGCACCTTGAAATCTGCTGTCCTCAAAAACTCTCTCCTAACACTCTTCCCATGTGTTAATTGGCTGAGAAGGAATAAAAAATAATTATCTTAATATTTCTTTCATTTTTTATTCATTCTGAGCCAATCTACATATGAGGAGAGGGTTGAGAGAAGGTTTTTGGGACAGAGGATTTGGTCCCAAGTCAAGACATACTTACGGATTTGCAGGAATATGAAATCTATTCACCCACTATTTCAACATTTGACAACATCAACTATCCAAGATTGGAGGAGGAACATAAGGATGGGGATCTTCAAAATCAAATTGAGCTTTCAAAGTGCATAAAAACTGAAATGCCTTGCTGTTTGATACAACAGGGTAGTAGTTGCTCCTTAAATATTCCATTATAGTTGTAAACCTAAACGACTATACCCTAATTTATAACCTCATTTCAACATATTCAAACAACATAGAAGCTAGGACGTCGGATGCATTTCCATTGCATGTCTAGAAATTGAGTATCAATAATAAAATAAAATTCAATGCATGGGCCAATATCTGAAGACATGTATTAGTATTATGCAAACATCAATGTTCTCTAAGATTCTCAATGAATGCTTATATTATATGATAACTGTTGTAGTATAAATGTATTATAGTATAATGGCTATATCAATTGTTGCTAACTATGATTTTTTATTTTAATTAGACACTTATTTATATGTTATATATATAATTAAATTAAAATAAATAGGGATAATAACCATTTACACAATTTTAGGATAAAAATTGACCACTTACACAAACATTCTAAGACATTACCCATTTTCCCAAACACTCTAAGAGATCATTTCCCTAATACCCAATTAATTATTTTTTAATTTCTTTTTATTTATTTTTAGGATATTTTTGCTCTCTCATTCTTTGTCACTTAGAGAGAGAAGTTACCGGACTCTGGCAACCAGTGACGGGACTCCGACGACCAGTGATCCGAATCAGGCGACCGGTCACTGGAATCCCGAATCCAATCGATGACCGGATTCCGACGTCCGAATTTATTGTCCCCTAATAATACCTAATAATTATATATTATTGTCTCCCAATAAACATATTATTATCCCGCATAATCATATTATTACACCTCATAATCATATGTTAATAATTAATACATTAAGTCACGAAATCACAAAAACTACCCTACAAAATGTTTTCTAGTACATAACTGGCATTAAGATATCATTTTCTGCATATTTTCTCGATAGCCTATGGCAGTGTGGCCTATGGTCTGACCACAAAAAAAAAAAAAAAAAAAAAAAAGGACTGGTTGTGGTCATCATTCCTCCTCCACTTGCAGCAATTTTTTTTATTTTTTTTATTCTTCTGGCATTGACGGAGACAAATTCACCTCATCCTTCCCCTACCTGGCGTGCAGCTTCAGCAGAGCCATCCTCGACGACGAAGCCGAGGGAGAAGAGATAAGATGATGACAGCAGTACTGCTCACCAATCTGATCTGAGAGAGAGAGAGAGAAGTGAAGGATCTGCTCCCTAATCTGACCGGAAACGACTGATCGACGACGACGGGGTTCATAAGCGGGCACTGAGGATTTGGGCCTTCAGCGTGAGGGAGGCGGAGAAAGAGAGAGAGTTTCTCGTGACAGGTGGAGGTCGCGCAATCACCGTCGAGGCCTCATCGCCGACCCGGAAAACACCTGGTCTGTTTCGGTCTTCATCGGAGCCTCCTCCGGCGACGCAGAACCACTCAGTTGGCACGTCCTCCAGTTGCCGCTGCTTCTGGAAATATTACGCCGTGCCAGAGTCGAGAGAGAGAGAGAGAGAGAGAGGGACGCGTCTGAGAGGAAGAGAGAATATGACAGGAGAGTAGTTTTTTTAATTAAAACGAGGGTAAAACTTGTTAGATCGGGTAAATAAGAATAAAAATTTTTTAGTGGAATAAGTGAATATTTTTTAATCTAAAATTATGTAAATAGTCATTATTCCAAATAAATATCGGTCGGGTGCTCGCCTAATTAGACAACAGATCCCTCCCCCTTACCCGCCTATTGCCTAGAAATTTTTAGAACATTGAACAAACTACATTTTAAAACAATCTAGAGATATTTCTAATTTCTCTAAGCCCTCCTCCATCTCCATCTCCATTTTTTTTTGTTCATCTCTCTCTTAAACCGTAAACCGTAAATCATAACCTCTATACAGCTATACTCTTTTTCCACAAGCTTCATCCTCTATGGGCAAATTTTTTTAATAATAAAAAAAACGTATTTGAGTTATTAGCCGTCTATTCATGTTAGTGCACTAAATATTCTCTTTTCACAAAAAAAAAAAAAAAATTCTATGCACCGACGGTATAAGTAAACCAACCAATTTAGCAGATCTCAGCCGTTGATATTTATAGATAATTTTTCAAAAAAATATATTTAATGTTATCTAGCCGTCTATTCATGTTTGTGCACGTTGGTGCACTGAATACTCTCTTATTCACAAAACGTTTAATTGAACCCATGTCCCCTCTCATCTTCCCCTAATCCCAAAATCAGCTCCCACTTCCATCCTAGCCTCGTCTCTCTCTACTCTTCAAACCCGTCCCCAAAATGATTAAATTCTCCGCCTTTAAAGTTAAAATCAACTTTGATGGCTCAGTGATCGACAAAAAGAAGGCAACCTCTAGTATTGTTATACACCTTGATCGTTGTAGAGGCCTAGCTCTCCAAACAGTTACCCGCGGGTTTCAAAAGAATTTAAGTTCAAAAAGACGCGAAAATTCTCATCAAATGTGTTAATGGCAAGTTTAACACGCATTGAAGGCTTAAGAATATCATTGTCAAGTGACTCCCAAAGCTTTGAAGAAATCTCTTTCAAAAACATCTTCAGAGAAGCAAACACTCATGTCATTCTCTAATTTCAATTCAGAGATTATATGCTTCCACCACCCTCAGCCCAATCACATACAAAATTAAACAGATTTCTGAAATACTCACAATATACACACACAATGAGTAATGGATTAGAGGTACAGAATAGTATACTCATTCAATAGAAATGCTATCTGTCAGACTCTATGTACTAAAGAAAAGCTTGGCATTTGAAATCGTCTTGCTTTTGCTTAACTCCCTTTTAACATGAGAATGTTGCGGCAAGTGAACAATGACCATTTTCTCCAAATTGTGAGCATGCTCCAGAATATACCTCGCTAGTTCAATTCCATTAGGTTCTTCCCAGAGCTCTATTGTAAACTCCTTAAGCTGATTGAAAAGAGCAGGGTCTTGCAGCTTCCAGTGTCCCATGTTAAACCCAGATGTCTAGAAAGTCAAGACGACAACAAGAAAATCAAATGAAAATGATCAAAATATGCCAAAGAATTGATGAAGTTGCTCATAGTTGTAAAAACTTTTAAATGTACGACAGAGAAACCAAAGTAGACTTTTAAAATTTATTCTCATGTAAAAAGATGGGCTAGACTTCAGTGTTAAGTGCATCAATTAGGCATTCCTATTAAAAGGGCAGTTTCTGCAACTAGGCCATAATCAAGCTCCTAATATATATATATATATATATATACACAAAAATAAAAAGTTAATTCAAATGGAGCTAGTATGGATCCTTCCCTAAACAGAGGCTGCAATGCTAAAAGGGAGAAATCCATATCAAGTTTTTCAATTTAATTTGCATTCGTTTGAACAAACATTTCAGAAGAAAAAATGAGTTTCCATACTAGCTGAAGTTTAAGGCAGTACAGAATCTAAGTTATGAAATATACAAATAAGTGAAATAAAAGAAAAGCACTTTAAAGTGCAAAATATCAAGTTTTTGGAATTATAAAGATTTCACTATACCTTGGTGACCTCTTCAGTTAAAAGAACAACTTTAGCATCACGTAATCTGCAAAGAATGTCAATTACATTGTCCCAGTCATCCAATTTAGGCTCCAGACGAATCTCAGCTTCTTCTAGAGATACTAAATTTCCCAGATTTGGGTGATTTATCAAATTCCCAGTCCACTTGTATCTTTTGAGATTTGGAGCAAGAATACCTAATGATATATTCCTATACGGATTAAACCTCCAGTCCACTTCTCACCTGAGATGTGAAGATGGCATATCCCAATACAAACATCACACTTGAAGTGAAATAACTCTAAAGATGAGCTTTCAATGGTGATATTTTTTGGCCCATAAACAGAATCCAGATATAAATCCTCAATGAACTTGCAGCAGCATGAGGTCCATTTGAAAAACTCCTCATCTACTATAGTAACACTTGTCAATACCAAGGATCTGAGATTTGAAGAAAAAGCAAAGGAGGGTGCTTGAATCATACAATGGACGTCCACCTTCAGAGACCTCAAGGAGTCACAATGAAAGATGTAGGACAGAAATGCAGTTAATATGCCATCATCGTCTAGTAAGCCATGTTCGATAAAAACATGAAGCGTTTCAACCTTATACCTATCTAGAACATTGTATATCCAAGTGAATACTCGAAATTTGTTATCTTCACAGAAGCATGGTGTTGTCCATGAATAGTGTGAATACCATGATATATCAAAGACCTCTAACTTACAATCCCCGCGGCAAGCCAACAGCCTATCAAAAGAATTCATCAACTTTGACCGTTTACTACAGGTGGTTATTCTAGTCCTCTGAAATCCATATCTTTTGGACACACAGCTGAACATAGTGAGGTCCTCTATATCAAGGATAGGTGTTTTAAGTGAGGAAGAAAGAATGTGGTGCACGATTTCGTCTGGAAGATTACTAAGCCTATCTTTCTTGCTCTCATTCACAATACAACCTCCTCTACCTTCACCAAAACTTGCAGTAGCCACTAACTTCCTCTTGGGTTCCATTCTCATGAATCTAATAAAGTTGTGTCCTTTTGTAATAGAACTCGGTTTCAATTTATTAAACTCAGCTAAATGGGAACTTGAATACTAAAACATCAATTACATTCATTCAACCACTGAATCAAACTAATACAGATTCACAGTAGTTAACACAAACCAGTAGAGTTAGTCCTAGTACGTACCACCATTAATTTACCCAATTCGAGCTTTCCCTAACAGAACGATGTGCGAGCCAAAACTCTTCGATTCTGTCTTCTGGAAATCAATAGATTGGGAGCTTCCAAAAGCAGAGCACAAAGAACCCTAATTTTCTTTTGATAATTTGGGGCTAGTTTAAGTCTAGAATATTGGGTTTTAGAGGATTTGTGAAGGTGGGTTAAATGTCAAAAATATCCTCTATCAAGTGCCCAATAAGGCCTTGCGCTTTTTGTCTTTTTCGGCGGGTAGGAGTATAAAGGTGGGAACTTTGGAACTGAAACTGGAAGAAAAGAACAGGAAAATGAGCCAAAGGTTGTTTCTTTCTCTAATCCGTCGCCCTCCATCGCCATCCCTCTCGTTTTACCTTAAACCCAAAACCCTATACCCTATTTCCACCCACCTCAATTACACCCACCTTCTTTCCCAACCCCCAAAACCCCAAAATCAGGTCCCAAATTCTAGACCCATCCACTCCCTCACATCCCTCAAACCCTTCATTCTCTCCCAGAAAAAGCCCATCCTCCTGGGCTGGCTCTGCAGCCTCGTCTCCGTCTACTCTCTCTCCCAAATTGTTCCCAAAATTGGATATTTATCTGCCCAAATCGGAAATTTGGACCCAGCCACGTTGCAAAATGAGGGCTTGGCTTTGGGGGTTTTGGTCCTGGCGAGGATCGTCGGTGTCTATTGGCAGCAGGCGTTTCTATGGGAGGCTGCATTGAAGGCGGCGTTTCGGGTTCGGGTTCATGTGTGGGAGAAGGTTCTGGAGAGGGACTTGGGGTTTTTCGAAGGGGCCGGGGCGAAACAGACTGGGGATGTTGCTTATAGGATCACTGCTGAGGCCTCGGATGTTGCGGATACTGTGTATGCTGTTCTCAATGTGAGTTGAGTGTCTTTTGAAATGGCTGCATTCGCCAATGCTGAATCAGTGTGTTGTTTGTTACTATGTGGTTTTTTTTTTTGATTGGTTTTTGTGAAAATGACAGACTGTTGTACCCAGTGCTCTGCAGATATCGGTTATGGCGGCGAAGATGGTGGCCATTAGTCCTATGTTGTCTGGGATCTCAGCTGTGGTGAGTATGTTTTGTTTTGGTAAAGTCACTGGTTGTGCTTGGTTTATGGTGTTTGTGAATGTGGTTTGGGTTTTGGTAGGTGATTCCATGTATGGCTCTTGTCATTGCTTATCTCGGTGAGAAACTCCGAACAATATCTAACAAGGCCCAGCTTAGCACGGCTGCTCTCTCTGCTTATCTGAATGAGGTTTGTTTATCGTGTTAAATCCCCACTCAATTCCATGTCTTGGTCATTATATATCGGATTGTGATTATTTCTTGTATATGATCGTATTGTAGGTCCTCCCTGCAATTCTGTTTGTGAAAGCAAGCAATGCAGAGTTGTGGGAGAATGCTAGGTTTAAGAAGCTTGCTCACACTGACCTCTGTGAGCATTTGAAAAAGAAGAAAATGAAGGCACTTATACCTCAGATCATACAGATTATATATTTTGGAGGGCTTTCTATGCTGTGTGTTGGTCCAATGGTGTTGTGTAGTAGTTCAATCGATATCTCTGGCATAGTTTCATTTGTAACATCATTGATTTTTCTGATCGATCCAATTCAGGTATTATTATCTGATGCTTTTTCTTTCTGTGTGTTAATGATGCGGTATAGGTTTTACTTTTTATAATATTGTTAAATGACTTGGTTAGCATACAAGTATTGGAGGTTTTCTAAAACCCTTGAGCTTTATTTTATGTTCCTGAACTCACCTTTTTAATAGATACTGATAACCTACTTTTATGTGATGGAAAATTGTTTCAGTGGTTTCATACTAGCTTATCATTATTATTGTTCAGCTAGTGAGTAGCTGTCTAACTTATCAATCCTAATGTAAACACAGGGTGTTGGAAAAGCATACAATGAATTGAAGCAAGGAGAACCAGCTATGGAACGGTTATTTGACCTGACCAGGTTCAAATCAACGGTAATCTTTTTAAGATCATTAGTAAATCCATGGTTTATCCGTATTTTGATCTGTATTACGCACAAGCACGTGCACAGACACACATGGTTCTTTTTAAAATTTAGGTTTGCTTTATTTAATTTTAGGTCGATACTTGTTGTGATATAAGGACTTACCAATATAAATTTTAAAGGAATAAAGGATGCTGTGAATTTGTTGTTTTCCTGTTTCTCAGTTAAGTATCCCGTGTGCGATTTGAATGCTTCATTCGTAGTGATATTTTAATTACTCATTCATGCCTTTGTCACGATTCCTTTTTTATGGATAGTTTGTTTACATGTGATGCGAACCAGATTGGCGGATTCCTTTAATTCTCTAGACACTTTTTTCCAGCAGATTGACAATCTTAATCTTCAAGAAATCTGTGGTTGAGCCAAACTTTGCACCCCTACAACTTTGCACGTGACAAAGGCCCAGAGGAATTTATACATGCTATATATTCATATTAAATAGGTTGTCATGCGACTGAGCCTAACATATTGGATTTTACATTTAAATATTATGCAAGGCCGATATGATGCACATAATTTCCCTTTTTAATGTTCTCTTTTTATTGCTCCACCTTCTATTGTTTTCTTGATGAATAGATCTTTTTATTTTTCTTTGTAATATCTGTTATGTATACTGCTGATTTGCTGTGTGAGTTATCATTATCCCATTCCAGAGTAGAACTTGCTGAATATGAATGCCAGTATTTCTTTTATGGGTAATCACATAATAGAGATTTTCTCGTACTCTTCCATTTACTTTTTTCTTTACTCAACATTGTGATGTTCAGTTTTGCTATGTACTACTCAAGCTGCTTTGGTCATGTGTCAATTTATTTAACAGATGATGGAGAATCCAGATGCTATTGATTTAAACCGCGCTACAGGGGAGGTGAAATTTTGTGATGTATCATTTAAATATGGAGAGAATTCCCCTCATGTTCTGAATGGATTGAATCTGCATATTAAAGCTGGAGAGACAGTTGCTCTTGTTGGACCCTCTGGAGGAGGAAAGACAACCCTTATAAAACTACTTCTTCGGCTTTATGATCCTTTGTCTGGTGAGATTTTGCTGCTTTATACTAGTTTGGCAAGAAAATTAGAGAAACTAAAATAGTAAAAGAAAACAGGGCAGCTCCTATCCCAGTGCCGCCTTTTACTGCTGGAGTTAAGTTGAAGCTCAAGAGTATTCTGCAATATTTCATGAACCTTTGGTTGTTAAGTTTTGGAAATTGAATTGGTCCTTGTCATTTTCTTATGGACCAATATCTGACTTTCTCACTTTCTTGTGTGCATAGGTCGTATACTCATTGATAACCATAACATCAAAAACATCAGGTTGACAAGTTTGAGGAGAAATATTGGCCTCGTTTCTCAGGAAATAGTGAGTGACTTATGAATTTAAATTCTGGTGCTTTTTTTTCTATTCTAAAAAAGAAACGATAAACTTCACTGCATAGGATCAAACACGAAATCTTCAATCTGCCTTCGATGCTGCTAAAATTTAGCAACATCTAATAAGCTGGCTGTTTGTTCTTTTTGACTAGTGTTCAGTTTTGAGTTGATTGGTATGCTGTTTATTCAGCTGATATTTGGATATCATTCATCATGCCAAATCCTTGTTGCAAAATTCAGAATTTTAAAAAGTTGTTCTCTTTTGTACGACACACATGGACACATGGTTCTGAATTAATATGTTATATGATCACTGGATAACTCCTGATGTGCAAAAGGTAATACAGGTGCATCATGAACCTGGAAAACATAGTGTTCTAAAATCTGATAGTATTTTCTTTTGGGTCATTATAATCTTGGTAACTTTTGTGTTAGACATTATTTTCAGGCACTGTTGCCGAGAACATTGGATACAAGGATCTGATGACAAAAATTGACATGGAAATGGTAGAAAATGCAGCAAGAACTGCAAATGCAGATGAGTTTATCAAGAAACTTCCAGAAGGATACAATACCGACATAGGACCAAGGGGCTCAACTTTGAGTGGAGGTCAGAAGCAAAGGTGAGGAAACCCTGATTCTACCATTGATTTGTAGCATAATTGCTAGGGCCATCCATGGGAATAGAAACGTTCATGATGCAAAACTATAGATACTGATTCACAAGATATTACATACTCCAACACTTTGCTACCAAACTTCTGTGCTTGCAGACTAGCTATTGCAAGGGCTCTCTATCATAATTCTTCAATATTAATTTTGGATGAAGCTACTTCTGCTTTAGATAGCAGGTCTGAGATTTTGGTGAGACAAGCTGTCGAACGCATGATGGAAAACCGCACGGTATGGCTGAGCATATCCTATCTTGTTATCTTTTCATAATATTAATTGTAGTAAAACCATCTGTGTAGATCTGTTTGCTTCTGAAGCAATGTGCACCTGGTAGTAAAACAAGTATGTCTTGCAGGGTTTCATTTTAATGGATTTTCTATTGCACTCATGAACAGGTCCTGGTTATTGCTCATCGGTTAGAAACCGTTCTGATGGCTAAACGAGTATTCCTTTTAAATGATGGAAAACTTGAAGAGCTAACCCGCTCAGATCTTTTGGGTGGTCAGCATGTGTCAATGGGGCTTGTGACTTGATTGTCATGGCGAAAAGAAGTGGGATCAATATTTGGCCAGGTACAGAAAGCCAGAAGTGTTGTAGTATAAATTGTATATATACCGTATATGTCTATATCATGTAACAAAATACGTAAAAGTATTTAGATAGGTACTTGAGTGTATAATCATAGGTACTTGAGTGTATGAAGACTTATGTAAACATGCTTTACCAAAGGGCAACAAGCATGACAGAAAATCATCATCAAGATGGTTATCATTTTGAGTTTCTCTTTGAGCATTCACACTTCAATGTAATCCTATAAATACCCCCTTTGTATGAGATGAATAAACACATTGAAATCTCCATTCTCTCTGAAATTTTACTCTCCTTTTCTGTTTATCGATTCCTCTTGTTCTTAAACACGTTATCAGCACGAAGTTGTTCTAGAATTAGAATCGAAAAATTGACGAAAGAAGAGTTCTTCATCAATCGAAGTCATTTTTCAAAACCTACAAAAAATCCCCAAACCCTAGCTCAGATTAAAGCCCTTGATTCCAGGAGCCCGGAACCGGTCTCAGATTCACCGGAACCGGTCGGAAACGACCTGAACCGGCCGTCGGAAGCCGAAAAACCGAACCGGACCGCTGCCGAGAGCTGCCGAGGTCCTGCCGAGGTCCTGCCGAGACCTGCCGAGCAGCTGCCGAGAGCTGCGCAGCAGCTGCCGAGGTGCTGCCGAGACCTGCCGAGCAGCTGCTGAGGTGCTGCCGAGTCCTGCTGAGAGAGCTGCGCAGCAGCTGCCGAGAAGCTGCCGAGAGCCCTGCGCAGCAGCTGCCGAGAGCCCTGCGCAGCAGCTGCCGACACATCTGTCGACAGATTTGCGCGGCGATTTTCCAGCGACTTTTTCGACACTTTTCCGGCGACTTTTCCGGCGACTTTTCGGACGATTTTTCTCGACTTTTTCCAACGATTCTTCCGGTCACTTCCGATAATTTTTCCGGTCAAAAATTTCCGGTAACACTATTCCAAGGTATTCTTTACTAAAAGTTCCCGTTTTTGAGTTTTTATTTATTTTCTCTCCTTTTTCCTTATTCTCGGGAACTTACAATCAAAAGCGGAATTATAGCAATTCACGCCAAACGAACTAAGAGCGTTCGTAATCAATGAACTAAGAGTGTTCACAATGATTCTTGGAAATTGATTTCTTGGTAGCATAGCTCGGAAATCTTATTATTTTTCGTGGAAGTTTTAACTCCGAAACTAATATTTTCTTCTTATCTTCAAGGATGTCGAATGAACCTAGACTTGATTTTCAAATCCTTGACTCAACAGGTTCGGAGTACCATAGTTGGAAAACCGACGTTGAGAACCATCTCACATCGAAGGGGATATTGCCCATCATCCATGAACCAAACCCGGCTCTTGTGTTCCCTCGATCACCCAAGAAGCATGCACAAGCAATCATCTTGATGCGACGTCATATGGACAAAGCACTCAGGCTAGAGTACATGTCCATCAAAGATGCAAAGGATTTATGGGAAGCACTACAAGAGCGCTTTAACAATATCCAAGATTCTCTCCTCCCTGACTTGAAGGTTCAGTGGAACGATGTACGCTTCTCAGACTTCAAGTCTATTGCTGAGTACAATTCAGAAGCTCTTCGTCTCAAATCCATGTAGAGGTTCTGTCAAAGACCCCTCACAGAAGAAGAGCTAATTGAGAAAACTCTCTCCACCTTCCCTGTTGCAGCAATTTTGCTATCAAAGCAGTATCGCACTGAAGTAAATGCTGGACGAATTACGAGGTTCAATGAACTCATAAATATTTTGTCGGTAGCCGAAAAGCACGACAACATTCTCGTAAAGAATTATAATTCAAGACCCATTGGAACCAAGAGCGTTCGTGAGACAAATTATAATGCACCCAAGAGATGGCACAGGGAGCGGTACCCCAGCAATAGGGGACATGTGTACCCTAATAATAGGGGACATGAAGGACGAACAGGTCCATATAACCGCCCCAACAGGGAAGGAAACCGCAACTTTAGAGCTGGCACACGTGATGGTAACTCCACACGTGGAAATAGCACCATGAACCGTGGAGGTCGCACCATGAGCCGTGGTAGTAGCAGCAACCCTCCTAGGGGATATCCACAACGTGCACAACCTGCACAACCTGTACAAACTGTACAACCTGCACAACCTATACCTCAAATGAAGGGAGGGAACCACAATGACATGTGTCATAGATGTGGATTAATCGAGCATTGGTTTAAACAATGTCATGCAAGTACCCAATTAGCTGCACGCTACAAGGAGTACAGGGAAGCAAGAGAGCAAGAAGCTAACCTTGCCGAAGATGAAAATAGTGAAGATGTCAATCTCACTGTTGAGGACTTCAAAGCTGTAGATGAAGAGCACGAGGATGCCACAGACTTTGATTAGAATAATCCTCTTTCTATTTTCCAAGAATGGCAAATGTGCCTTAGTCAATAAATAACAATTGTATTAAACTCCTTCTTATGTGGCGTACCCAATGAAGTATGATGTCTAGGAAAGCAATTGAGATCGGGGTATTTAAGCGAGCCTCGCTCCACCAACATCTCTCTACTTTCCTGGTCATATTCCATTGGAATTACCAAACGGATTGAGTGATAGCAATTTGTCTAAAGTTTGATATTTGGAATAGACTTATGAATAACTTTGATGTAATCATTGGCTATTTTCCCTATTAATAAAGTATCGCATTCAATGTCATGGACATGTGTTAATATTCCTAACTTTATTCCTTTCAGTATGTTTTCCGGAGAATTGGAATGCCTTCTTGATAGTGGCACCACACATACGATATTGCGACACAGGCAATTATTTTTATGGATGACACCCAGTCGATCCTCAGTAACTACGATGGCAGGACCATCACAATTGATTCATGGTCGAGGACCAGCTCAATGCCTGATTCGTTTTCTGATATCGCTAAAGTGACAAGATCACACATACCTGCTGCAAACGTACCTGCAAGGATTGATGTTCCTAAAAATAAAGGACATGACATCCCCTCTATGGGTGATGCAGTGGCTAGACCCATGGCTCCTGCTAGAAAGCGCGGGAGGCCTATAGGTTCGATGGATTCTCGCCCAAGAAAGAAAGCGAGCTTGACACAAAATAATCCATTAATCATCGATATAAATAATCCATCTCATGAAAAAATTCCGAATTATGGTTATGTCCAAGAGACATCATTGGAGGACGCTCCAATAATAGAACCAATTCCAGAGAATAGAGAGATCTCCATGAATTACACTAGTATACATGTAATTATGGACAGAAATTCTATGGCTATTGATGATGCGTTTGCATATCATATTGCAAAAGGAATTATAGAATACGATGATATCGAACCTCGCTCCGTTGAAGAATGCCAACGTAGAGCAGATTGGTCAAAATGGAAAAATGCGATCCAGACTGAATTGGATTCACTAACAAAGAGACAGGTATTTGGGTCTATAACACTGACACCACCAAATATAAAACCTGTTGGCCATAAATGGGTCTTTGTTAGAAAGCGTAATGAGAAAAATGAGGTTGTTAGATACAAAGCCCGCCTTGTGGCGCAAGGTTTCTCACAACGTCCTGGAATCGACTACGAGGAGACATATTCTCCCGTAATGGACGTTATAACGTTCCGCTACCTTGTCAGTTTGGTAGTTTCCGAAAAACTTGACATGCAGCTCATGGATGTGGTTACAACATATCTCTATGGGGATCTAGATTCAGAGATATATATGAAGGTTCCAGATGGACTTCAATTACCCAAATCAAGTGGCTCTAAACCACGGAGCGCGTTTTCAATAAAATTAAGACGCTCACTATATGGATTGAAACAATCCGGACGGATGTGGTATAACCGTCTAAGTGACTACTTGATTGGGAATGGATATGTTAACAATGAAATATGCCCTTGCGTGTTCATTAAGAGAACAAGATCCGGATTTGCAATCGTAGCAGTTTATGTTGATGACATGAACTTAATTGGAACTCTAGATGAGTTAAAAGAAACTGCTACATATTTGAAATCTGAATTTGAGATGAAAGATCTTGGGAAAACACGGTTTTGTCTCGGAATAGAACTCGAGCACCGTAATGATGGGATTATGATCCATCAATCAGCATATACTCAAAAGTTACTAAGGCGCTTTAATGAAGATAAAGCAAAGCCTGTGAGTACTCCCATGATCAACCGTAGTCTTGAGCCCATGAAAGATCCGTTTCGTCCAAGGGATGAGGACGAAGATTTATTAGAAGCTGAAATACCATACCTAAGTGCGATAGGCGCATTATTGTATTTAGCTCAATGCACAAGACCGGATATCTCATTTGCAGTAAACTTGTTAGCTCGACACAGTTCTGCGCCAACACGCCGCCATTGGATTGGTATAAAGACAATCCTTCGATACCTAAAAGGTACGATCGATATGGGCTTGTTCTATCCCTACAGAGAGAAAAGAAATGTGAGCGCCGGCAACACTATCCATAGTGACCGACGCTCTCCTCCTCCCCTCCATCAAAATGATGTTTTGACGGGTTTTGCTGATGCAGGGTATCTCTCTGACCCTCACAAAGGTCGCTCCCAAACAGGTTATGTCTTTACCATGGGAAACACCGCGATATCTTGAGATCTACAAAACAGACTCTTGTTGCTACTTCCTCAAATCATGCAGAGATAATTGCACTACATGAAGCCGTGCGTGAGTGCATATGGCTAAGGTCTATAAATAGACACATTCGAGGAACTTGTGGTTTGAAATTCACCACAAATGAACCTACATGCATTTACGAGGACAATGCAGCTTGTATTGAGCAAATGAAATTAGGTTTCATCAAAGGCGACAATACCAAGCATATATCGTCGAAATTCTTCTACAATCAGCAACAGCAAACACTTCTAAATATTGAAGTAAATCAAATCCGATCAGAAGATAATGTAGCTGACTTATTTACTAAGTCACTACCAAAATCCCCTTTCGAGAAACATGTAAGGAGCATCGGATTGAGGAGGATATCCGAACTCCCACAATCTTCAAGAGGAGTCTAAATCAGGGGGAGTATCCAGAAACATACTTCACACTCAACGCGCGTTGTGCTCTTTTTCCCTTTCGACCAAGGTTGTTTTTTCCCACAGGGTTTTATTACTTGGCAAGGTTTTTAACGAGGCAACTTCGATGCGCACCATCTACACAATACTATTGAACATGAAATATCCAAGGGGGAGTGTTGTAGTATAAATTGTATATATACCGTATATGTCTATATCATGTAACAAAATACGTAAAAGTATTTAGATAGGTACTTGAGTGTATAATCATAGATACTTGAGTGTATGAAGACTTATGTAAACATGCTTTACCAAAGGGCAACAAGCATGGCAGAAAATCATCATCAAGATGGTTATCATTTTGAGTTTCTCTTTGAGCATTCACACTTCAATGTAATCCTATAAATACCCCCTTTGTATGAGATGAATAAACACATTGAAATCTCCATTCTCTCTGAAATTTTACTCTCCTTTTCTGTTTATCGATTACTCTTGTTCTTAAACAAGAAGAACCTTTTTGCTATGTATAGACGGTTCTTAATTAATAGAATTTGATGAGCAGTTTTGCTGGTCATTTGTAAGAGCATTCCAAGGTAAGTAAATTCCAAAAGTAATCCATCAACAGTCTTAACTGACACCAAGAATTCGATCTATCTGACAATAATCAAAATGGCCTTGTTTTTCTTTACCCAACGACAACTTCTGCATTGGAAATTAGCCTTCTTTAAAGATAAATAAATTGTGATGATTTTTCCAAATGCAAATATGTCTTATACTGTAGCATTTCTCATATCCAATTAACCAAGGGAGTTGCAAACACAGTTCATCTTTTGGTCACACCTCGACAAAGGTTTTGTTTAGGAAAGAAAGTAAAGAAAGTAATGGGAAACTTGTTTGGATTGACTGTACCCTTGATTAGCATGAACTCCTAGCCTGCTAAAGCAATAAAGGAGTACCCAATTCAACAAGACCAAGTAATCCAGTCCAAAATGGATCCATCAACATTTATTAAGTTCTGATATGAAATATATCAGACCAGCTTTCTTTTACATCGATTTTCCTTGAAGACGACTATGCCACTAGAAATCATCTTGCTTCTATCTAACATCTTTTTAACAATATCACACTGGTGGGGTAGATAAACTACGACCATCTTCTCCAAACACTGAGCATGCTCGAGAACGTATCTTGCTAACTCCATTCCATTAGATCCGTTGGAAAGCTCGATCGTAACCTCTTTAAGCTTATAAATGAAACCAAGGTTTTGGTGCTCCCAGTATCCCATATTGAAACCAGATGTCTGGAAAAACAATTAGACAACAAGCTAATCAATCGAAACCTTTCGGAAAACATAACAATGACAAATTGGAGAGTTCTTAAATGAGAAAGCCGGCATAGAAACTCACATTAGATCTGAAGTCGTATAAAGGCGGAGTAGACTTGATGTACAAAGTACTCAGGTTTGCCATTGCTCCGAAAGAAACACCATTGATGGGACTAAGTCACCGACAAAGCTCCCAATATGCATACGCAAATAACAAATATTACCAAACGAAGTTGGCGAAATTCCTCTCTTGTATGGTTCCTGCAATATAAATGTAAAGGCACATATATCTCAGTTTGATTGTCAAATCTTTTCAACCAAACTAGAAGAAAATGAAAAGGAGAAAAATAATGGCAGGGTTGTTTTTACCTTCATGGCATCTTCCTTTATAACAAGAAAGCTACGCTTGTGTGAAGTGCCGATATCATCTAGGACATGGTCAATCTCATCTTCTTCAGGCTCTAGATAAAACCCAACTTCTTCTAAGCCTACCAGCTCTCTCGTATATGAGTGAATCATCAAATTCCCCACCCAATAGAAGCGTTTAAGGTTTGGAGCAGAAACATTAAACGATTTGTTGCTAGGTGAATCAAATCCCCAGACAATAGTTATCCTGTCAAGTTTCTCACCAGAGATTTTAAGATGACAGAAGCGAGTCTGATCGCAAGACCCAAATCTAAATGATTTCAAAGAAGAGCTCTCAATGCTGATATTGCTAATTCCATGGACATCATCAAGATCTAATTCCTCAATGCATTTGCAGGAATTTGAGATCCATTTGAAAAATGACTCCTCCTCTATTTCAACGTTTGTCAGCTCCAAGTACGTGAGATTAGAGAAGCAAGTGAAGGAGGGTATTTGAATCTTACAATTCATATCCACCAATAGAGACCTCAAAGATTCACACAGAAAGATGCAACATGGAAATGCTAATGGTGTTTCATCCTCAAATATAGAGATCTCAAGATCAAGCACTTCCACATTACACCTTACTGCATAGTGTAACCACGCCATCGTTCGAGACCTCTCATTACAACCACAAAAGCATGGTGTTTCATGGGCAAAATAATCAGGGGGAACCCAACGAATACGAAATTTGTGCATCTTATTCTCCAGACGACGAATCAAGTACTTATCCAAAGACCTCAACAACTCCATCCGTTTATAACATGAGGATGTATTAGCCAAGGAAAATTCATCAAAATTCAAGGATGGACCTGACAGGTAAAGTTCTCTACACTTTTTGGACACACAGCCAAAACGAGTGAGGTCAGTGATAGCAAGAAAAGAAACAATGTGATGCACAACTGGGTCTGGAAGATTACCCAACGTTCCTATCATATTCTTACTCTCCGTACAACCTCCTTCACCTTTACAACTTGCAGTGGCCATTAGCTGACTCTCGTAAGAGAAGTCGGTCTCAATTTACTACAAGGCAAGGAAGTTAGACCAAATTAAAACTTCATTACATTCATGTAATAATACACTTAACCGAACTAGTTAAAGAGAAGTAGTAATCTTGATACTAGTATATATATATATATATATATATATATATATATATATATATACACACACCTGATTTACCCCGTTAAACTTGACTTTAATCTCCTAATCGAAGAAGTGCACAGAGAGCCCTAATTCTGCAATCTGGTGTTGAGCAGATCTGGTCGTGAATGGTGCCTAACACAGTATCCAGCATCGTCTGCTTTATCTTCTTTTGGTAAAATAAATTTGTAAGTTCACAAAGCTCCTGCGGCCTGCTTTTGAGGAGCCATGTGAATGCACCATCAAAAAGAACTAAAAGGGTGTTTTTTCTATAGATGCATGCATCTCTCAAATTCCATCGGAAAAACCCAAGATTCTCCCAACTTTTGTTTAAAAGCTCTGTTCGGCAACCATTGTTTACGCTAATATTTGGTAGAAAGGAATTGCAAAATTAGGGTGGGAGCAAAAGCCTCCTTTAGTTACTATATGATAAAGTCTATATATCTACTGGTCCACACGTTGTTTACCTAGTATTCAAAGATTCTCGTATATATCAAATATGCTATTAGATTCTCCAAACATGGTTCTTGTTTATCATTTCTTAGTTGGAGTATGGGGAGATCAGATGAGGTTTCCAAGAACCCAAATTCTCAGCGCACTCCGTGGTCGACTCTCAGTCATTCTCATTCTTCACAAGAGTACAGTAGAGATCAGCAGCAAGTTGTAGAGCTATTTGAGATTCCTTTGTTGATGGGTTTGTCATGGTTGTCGTTTGTAATCCACTAGCTTTCTTTCGCCAAGAAAACCACGTACACCTTTTTGTTGAACACTTCACACTTCTACACTACTAATCCTAACTAAACTAGTTTCTTCACCTCTGCGGCTCTGCCTCAACATGTGGGGCTAACCAACGGATTTTGGCTAATGGATCTATCAAAATTCACAATGAACTACGAGATTTTAAAGATTTAAAACAACAGCTTTCTTGCATTGTCCTTGGGTCGTCAACGGCCCAGGGTGGGCTCAGCCATACCCATCCTTAGTTGGCTTGGACAAGGCCAGGTTGGGCCTTACATCATTTTTACATAATGATGGGCCGAGTTTCATTGTAAATTTTAAGATTCAAGCTCGTCCATATAAATAGGGTCGGTCCATGTAACCCTCGTTAATCCAGGCATGGTTTATGTTCTCTAGTTCCAAACAATTTAATATGTATTCAGATCCCTAAATTTTCTTCATTTTCCTAACTTGTAGCAGCTGCATACATTTAACTTTTTACCTAAGTTAATTATGGTTCTTGAAGTATAGCTTCTAGTATTTCATTTCAGGAAAGAACATGTGCATATATAATTTTGTTGGGTTTTATTAGGAATGAAGAAAAAAAAATTTGATTTTGTCCATTTAATTTTGCCCATTTATTAGGCAGGCTGATGGGAAAATAGTTTTCCAATTTGTACCCAAAAGGAATAAGGCTAATGACACATAATGCCACTTTTAATAATTTTATTATTCTCTAGGCCACTTAAATTATTTTCATACATAAACCCCGCAAAATATAAGAAATATCAATATTCATTGCCACCATGCACACAGTTGATTTTCATTATTTACGAAAATGCAACTGCGTCAAAACAGCTGCTATCATTAATTGAAAAATTATTGTCAACGACCAAAAAAGCTACTTTTAAAGAACAGAAAAACTATTGTCTAATAACCAAAACGCTACTATCCACCAACTGAAAAGCTATTGTCAATTTTCAAAAAAGTTATTAATCGTCAGAAAATGTACTATCATCTTTCAAAAGGCTATTGTCGACTAACTGACAGTAATTTTTCTGGCAAATGACAGTTTATTTTCAATTCATTGACAATAGCTTTTTGGTTTATTGATAGTAATATTTTCGTTCGTTAGTGGTAGTTTTTCAATTAATAAAAATAACTATTTGAAGGAGTGGTATTTTTATAAGTAATCAAAAATAAAAATGTAGTGGCAATTTTTTTTTTTTTTTTTAATAAGGGTTGTGCGGCTGCCCTTATGCCTTTAAGAGAGACAAAAACATATAGTGGTTTAATTGATAATATAAGTCATAAAAAGACACTAATGAAATTTACTAAAAGATCACTTTTACAACAAAAAGACTAGTACTTACTCTTCAATTAATTCATAATCTTTCATACTTGGGTGAATGAAAAGGAGTAATTACTTTTTCAGCAAAGTAAGTGTGGTAAGTGTGCCCTATATAAGGGTACGTGGCTATGGTTGGAAGACATATGGTAAGACATGAAACATGTACATGTGTGGGAGTTTAGATTGTCGGATAATGAGGGTATACATGATGGTATAATCTACCATAATGCAACCATTGTAGCCAAATACCTCTACCAAAGATATTCTTACAAACTATACATATACATACTTTACTTATACACCGTTTTGAGTGCACAGGTGATTAAGGTTCAATGAGACTTCTTAGCTGCATGACGGAGCTCGAAGAGTTGTTGTATCTTGGGGGAAGTTCGTCATTCAACCCTGTGCAATAGGGGACGAATCTTCTCTTAGGAGAGTGCGCTTGCACGCCTCGACTCGATAAATTTTCCTATATAAAAACCTATATATTATATTATTTTCTTACTTTATTTCATTTTCTTATCTATATCTCAATTCTTATTTCCCAAGAAATTTTCATATTATTTTACTTTAATTTTACAGGAATTCCGTCCCATATTTTTTACAACAATCTAAGAGAGGATTCGAACGGAATCTCTGTTAACTTGTTAATCAAATCTTTCTATATTATTAGTTACCTATTCTGCACTATTTGTTTATACTAATTGTCAATTCTATTTTGCAAGTTTTGTTCCGAAGCCACAGTTAAAAGAAAAGTAATACAAGCATTATGGTCTTATGCAACTATGGCAAACCGCAACATGTAATCAGGTGTCCTAGCTATCATTTAACATCAAGGTTATAACTAGCGAGTCTGAAATGGTTTGTCATTAATTCTATTATAGTATTCTACTGTCTCTTGTTTATTCTACCATCGACTATCTAATTTCTATCGTATGAAGCTATCATTCCCTTCAATATCTTAGTGACAATTTTTGGGTTGTTGAATACCTTCATATGTGCATATATGTATATAGACAACTAACCAATTATAATTATTTTTTATTATTAATTGCCGGTTTGTGGTTGATGACCATGAGATAGCCTTGCTTAACTTGTTATATTTCCCAAGTGTAATTCATATTTGTCTGTATTCTATTAAGATCTTTCGTACTCACTAGAACTGCTACTATGGTACTAGTTGAGTAGCAGATATCTTTATTCTCGTCAATATTGTTACTAAATTTTCATGCATAATATTGGTCACGTGGAAAAATCCTTGTCAGTTACATGATAATAATAATAATAATATTTCACTATAAACTATATATTACATAATAGTTTGTAGACTGTAGGCATATGTTTCTTGCATGATAGCATAATTTGTGTTTAATGGCAATGAGTTCTGTCAGAATATCAGTGTAGCTATTTCTTGTTTTAATTTGTTTTGGCAATCAACACATATTATCTTGAGCAATGATAGTAAAGAAACATTTTACTATTGAGGTATGTATATCTTAAATATGAGATACTGTTTGAATTTTACGAGTTATTATTTCAACGCACTTATATACATGGTAGTAAAACTTTTGCGTACCATTAAATATGTTAACAATTATATTATGATGCAATTGGCCTTAAAGTCTATTGCAGCGCTTTATATGTTGTCAGGTCAGTTACAAATTACCTTTGCCTTTTGTTTCGAGGAGAAGCATATATTTCATCCAAGTTGCATATCATAATTAATGATTATTTATCTTTTCTTTCATATGTAAAATGATCGATGCTACTCCAAATTGTGGTGATAAATATTAATTTTGTCTAATTATTAATTTAAAGTCATTAGTCCTAGTATTTATTTGAGTTCCTAATAAGTTATTGCAGGAAAAAAAAATAAAGATGGTACGGTTTCTTTTATTCTCAAAATTTAATTTATATGTGCATTATCAGTTATACAAATGCCCTTTGTGTTAGCCTATGTATACACAAATGCAACAGGTTATCTCATAAACAAGAATGCTCCAACAATACTCGTAAGTTCAATTTGTGAGAAGTTTCTCATTCGCTTTATGAGCCAATACGAAGTTACTTTCAATTCTAATAGTGAGGGTTACTATTTCAAATATCAATCATTTCATATTAGTATTATTTAATACTTATTATTATGAATTTTATATATCTGATTTATGAGTATATTTAGCATTTACCATTCTCTCATGAAGAGCATCTATCTTGGTGATGTGGGGGTAAACTCTAGCTATAACTCCTGTAAATATTTATAAACATGTCTTTAAGAACATTTAATATCAAGTAAAGTGGGGGTTAAGATCTATATTTATAGTCATCCTTTAATATTTACTTCAATGGTATTTTTAAATGCCGTATGGTAATGTGGGGATAATGCTCGTAGCGATTTATCATATGTGTTCATTAAATAATTAGTGTAGAATTATAAATTTTCTTGTTCTCATATGGAGGAAAACACCCCTGTGAGAATTGTGGCTGATGGATTATTTAAGGCTTGCAAACAAATTAAAATGCAGGTTTTGCGAGCTAAAGTGATAAGCAAGATATAACTAAAAAGAAAAAATAAAATAAATATAATATGACAAAAGTCATATAAACATGCCTCGTGGAGGAGGCCCCTATAGTCTCGATGAGGACACTATATATAAAAAATTACTGAAGGGCGATGTGCTTAAGCCCACAATGGAGTCACCTAGGGAGGTAACCCAACTTCTGTGATTGGAGATCTCATGAAGGAAGTTCAATGTGGTAGAAACAATCCATATTGAGTGACTCAAATATAGCACACATAAACTTTAAGGATATATCCAAAAGAGATATTAATGTGCATCCCTAAGGTATTAAATGCTATATTAAATGTGACGTTAGGAAGGGAAAACAATGATACCCTGAATGAGTTTCGAGGCAGGCAAACTCCCGCTGGGTCCGAGCGCACGTACTCTTGAGAACTCACCTAAGTGAGAGTTGTTCGTGAGGCCGCGACAATGAGAATTGGGCTGTTCTCTAATACTCTCATGAGAATCAAGATACGCGCACGGCCATAAATGCACTAACATGCGAACCTGTCTAATTACCCGTACTGTGTATGTGACATGTTGAAGTTTGGTCAAAGGTATCAAAGTTCAAGACTGTGTCACTTTGGTTCCTCAAATGGAGACTATCACACTAAGCTAGGTTCAAACCCGAAAGGTACCTATGCCAATTGCACAGTAAAAGCACTCACTTATTTTGTTTTAAATGATCTTATTTTAATTTTAAATCAGTGGAGGATTGTTTGAAATTGTATGATTTAAAATTAAAAAATATTTTATTTATTTTGGGGGTTATTTTATTTTGTGTTTATTTTTCTATTTATGGTTTAACGGTTTTATATTTTAAATATATAATTATTATTTGACCGTTACATAGTTAATGAGGCTATTGATGGTATGGTAAGTATGCCCTATATAAGGGTACGTGGCTATGGTTGGAAGGCATATGGTGGGACATGAAACATATATATGTGTGGGAGTTTAGACTGTCGAATAATGAGGGTATACATGACGGTATAATCCACCATAATGCAACCACTGTAGCCAAATACCTCTACCAAAGATATTCTTACAAACTATACATATACATACTTTACTTATACACCGTTTTGAGTGCACGGGTGATTAAGGTTCAATGGGACTTCTTAGCTGCACGATGGAGCTCGAAGAGTTGCTGTATCTTGGGGGAAGTTCGTCATTCAACCATGTGCAGTAGGGGACGAATCTTCTCTTAGGACAGTGTGCTTACACGCCTCGACTCGATAAGTTTTCCTATATAAAACCCTATATATTATATTATTTTCTTACTTAATTTCATTTTCTTATCTATATCTCAATTCTTATTTCCCAAGATATTTTCATATTATTTTATTTTAATTTTATAGGAATTCCGTCCCATATTTTTTACAACAATATATAGTCTTATTAGATATATGGATGTCCATTAGTCCATCTAGTTAAGGCCTGCGGTGGGTCAATTAAGAAAGAAATAGTAGATGTGGGTCATGCAAACAATTAAGGTCTCCCATGCAATTAAGGACTCTGCTGAACGGATGTAATTATCCTTAATTGTGTCATCCTTTATTCCTTCAGTACGTACCATATAACGTGCATATCCAACCGTTCGCATTCAAGAGATTGGTTCTAGAGGCAATTAATCTTGCCTATATTCTAGTTACGACAGAGGCAAATAATCTCTTATTACCTACAATAGTTATCAAAATTAATAAGTGTTTTGATTAGATACAAGCCCAATAATTGTGGCCTAAAATATAGTATTTTAACTAGCTTATATATAGAGGCTAAAGACGAAATAAAAGACACAACTCTTCAATCAACTAATCTCAACGATTATCAAAGTCTCTCCGGAACAACCTACCTTCAACCTAGTGATTTTCCGAAAGGCGTAGAAAGAACCTTGTGACGAGGTTGGTGCTCTCCTTGTCCATAATGTTTGGTAAGAAATCAGGTCAATGGACGCCCCGATTACTATACCACACGATGTTGGCACGCTCGCTCATCAAAATAGACTGTTTGCTAGCCAAACAAGTTTTGGAGCCAAACAACGAGGTCTATTCAAAAAACGCTTCCTGCCTTCATCCATAACATCGAGAACAATGAACAAGCAGAAAATCAAAACGACCAACACTGAGAGAGATCAAGAAGTAGAAGACGAAAGAGATGATGAGAAACCCTGCATAATTCTACAGTTGCCGGACCACATAATCCTGGAGATCTTCTGTAGAATCCCAATAAACACGGTCATCCAATGCAGGGATGTTGCGTCTTGGTGCCATTCTCTCTCAGACCACGAGTTCTCAAAATCCCTATTTGCGAATTTCAATAAAACAAAAGAATCCCTACGTGCACGAACTCCGGCGTGGTTGTTTCTCCAAGACTATAGTAGGACCCGCCGGAGCCGAAACACCAAACGTTATCGTATACCCCCGAATAAGCACATCTTGGCCAAGTTGGAAAGCGTCTCGAGCCCCAACGACGCGGTCTTGAAGCTTTCAGATCCCAATGCCTTATACAACAGGCTCCATTCAAGTGTTACAGGTATTATGGGATCCTGCAATGGCTTCCTCTGCTTATTCCGCCGTATTGTAAAATTGATGCTTTCGTTTTTAACATATCCAATCCCATTACCGGCGAGTCTGTACCTCTTCCAGTCAATAAAGAAATAGGCCGTCCAGCTAACTTTGGGTTCGGGTTTAGTCCTATAAGTGATGTATATAAGGTGGTTGTGTTTACATCCAATGATGTTAATGAACATCGCTTTTGTCGTAAATTGGACGTGATGGTTTTGACTGTTGGCTCTGTGATTTGGAGAAGAATTGGCAAAGTATCCAATGTCATGCATGGAACACGATAAGGGGTCTTTCATAATGGATTTCTTCACTGGGTTTGCCACTGTAGAAAAGGTTGTCACTTTTTCATACGTGCATTTGATGTTGAAAGCGAGCGTTTCAAGGATTTACCAATGCCCCCTTATTATTTCCGTCCCGATTCTATACCTCAAATGCGAGTCTTAAAAGGTTCACTTTCTGTAAGTGATGGCCGCACGTTTTGGGTAATGAAAGAGTACGGCGTCAAGAGGTCTTGGACCAAAGAGCTAGTAATTGGACATGATACAATTGATCCTAATGACAAATATGGGTCCTGTATCCGATCCGTTTCGGTTTTGAAATTTGCAGAGGGGAAAGTTTTGTTGTTAGCAAACACTAATTTGTGCTTCTACACTACTGAAACAAGGACTCTTGAGAGGGTTGAAATTGATGGGATGCCATCAGGGGGCTTCCATTTTGTGACGGACCATATTCCGAGCTTTGTTTCTCCGAAGGATATTATCAAGGATTACGTCTCCAAAGTACCCAGTTAAAAGCATTTTGTTTGTCTTATTTCATATATATATATATATATATATAATTTTGTTCATGTGTGGATATCCGGTTTTGACCCACTTTCCGATCACATTTTCACATCTTAGCCATTCAGTTTTTAGATCCTAATGTATAGATCATCTCTACAAAATTTCAGCCAATTTGATGATCGTTAAGACATCCAAAACTGCAATTTACATGAACGAACCGAATCTGTCAAACCGGAACCGTTCATGTTAATTGTTGTAAATTGCAGTTTTGGATATCTTAACGATCATCATTTTAGCTGAAATTTTGCAGAGATGATCTATACATTATGACCTAAAAACTGAACGGTTAAGATGTGAAAATGTGATTGGAAAGTGGGTCAAAACCCGAAATCTGCACCTAAGTAAAAAGTGCGGAAGTTCACAGGAGAATCGTTGTATATATATATATAATTATAAATTAAAGTGGTCATGTTAATTTTAACAATTTCTATTATGTCGTTATTGATGGATTGTGTTTTGCCAATTAGTGCTTTTATGGCTTTTAATTATATGGGTTATATGGGAACAGCCCATTATTTTTCATTTTGTAGTGACTAGTGAGAAATCTAAACTATCAGCAATGGTATAAAATATTAGAAAGAAAAAAAATTGTTGCAATTGTCTTTAAAATAAAATAAAATAAAATAAAATAAAATAAGGGACAATGATAAAATAAGTCATTTTAAAGTTCCTTATTATGATTCAGGTACCATAATTAAGGTCACATTTTAACAACCTATTGAAGTTTATTTCGAATAAAAGAAAAGAAATGAACAAAAGGGAGGAGAGGATATAAAACCAAAACTCCTCCAAAGAAAACAAAAGGAAGAGAAAACAAATGATAAATATAAGAAAAAGCGTAACTAACGAACACAAAAATTAGGCAACCCCAAGGAGTCCTTCCGACAATGAGAACGAATAAGATCTGGGGGTATGTCCCACCAAGCTAAACCAGTAGAAGAAATGCCCATGTTAGCAAGAGCATCTGCAGCTTTGTCACGCCCCGAATTTTATAATCAAAATTCAAAATCCGAAACATGAATTATTACAACTCAAAAATAACCATCATGAAATTTCTTTTTCTTAACAATCACACCACACGAATTTAATTTCAAATCCCGAATTTAGTCTCGGTTAATTATTACAACTCACTCACAAATTAAATTGTAAATCTCTGACGAGCATAACAAACCTCACAACTTAAATGAAATCAAGTAAATGCTGCAACTCCTAAACAACACGGTCGCCTCCCTGATTATCCTGACTTGCAGGAATATCCGGTACACCATTTGAATAGTGTACCGGGATTGCAACAACACAAAACCTGGTAAGTTTTTGAAAGCTCCTATGAGTAAAAAGAAAGAACGGTTGTTTAATTAAGTCATATTTATTTTCACCCAAGTCAACACTCAACCATTCCCACGTTCACAAAGAAACATCAATCTCACAATCAATCTCACAATCAATCACCAAATCAACAATTCAATACTAAACCTAAACTCACATCTTTCTTCTCAAAACCCCAAAATCGTATTTATAAAAATACGGTATTTGACAGACTAGAGCTCTAACTGAATCGTAACCCGTCATCTGGCCTAGGTTATGGCATCTGACATATTTACCATTATCGTAGTTCATCAATAAATATACATATACATATTTAGAACCTCCGATACTCTTACTCAATCTAGCCCCATTACCCGACAAGAGTTGTGGCATCCAATTGACTCAACCAATCGTAGCCTATCATCCACCTAGGATTAGAGCGTCCGATTCCCTCATACCGGTCACTACGTTGACCCTACATCCATAATCGAGCAAAATAATATAATTCACACAATGAAATCAACTAATCCAAGATACACCATATTATCATGAATTTAAGCATTCAGAATACAACTCGAAATCATCATTCCAATTCAATCATATCATTACTCAACAACACACTAACCAATATATATATATTCCACGTAAATAAATATATATATATATACACACACACACACACACACACATAATCATCCACTCAGGGATGACCACTAATAACGTCTATAGTTCACACAAGAAAATCGTGAAATTAATTTTGTATAAATAAAATTCATTTTACTTACCAATGGACCTTTAGTTGATCAAGTCCATGTGATTTAAAAAAAAATATATTTAATCCATAAATAATTTTCACACAATTACGATAAAATAAATTAATTAAAAGTACTCGGTTAGTAATATGAACCACGTGAGTTTTACTCACCTCGAAACTCCCGCTGCGCCTTTAATTAAAACACAAATCCACACCGAAACAGCTCACCCAAGTACAAACTGTCAATCACCTAATCAAATGTGACTTGAATTTAGCCAATAATTCCAAAACATACTTAAACTACCATCCAAAGGTCAGATTTTAAATTATACGAAAATCCGACGGACGGATTCTCACGAATCGCCTCCCTAATCACTGTTTTGCATTTATAAGAAGATTCAATGGTCAGATCTTCGTCCATGACCACACAAAGCCACTGGGACAGTCATATGATCAACATATCAAAAATAGTTCTATAGGTAACAACAACAAACAAAATTCAAGATCATGACTATAAATTGTTTGAAAATTTTGCACCCGCAGAATAGAAACTCTGGCTCTGCCAATGATCACGGCAGCAGCTTCTGATTTTCTCTTTCCTTGTCTAATTCCTCTCAAAGCATAGTTTCCTTGAATTAAACAAAAAATAAATGATAGGAAAGCTTTTGGAGATCTCTTATAAGTCTAAGGTGTGTTGATGTTTGTCATACATCAACTTTTTAATAAATATTTATTAAATTAAATTAGTTGGTGAAACCTGCTATACAGATCAACAGGTTATCCACTTATAATTTAACGTGTGTACTTAAAAAAAATTATCATACTTACTCATTATTGTTTTATATGTAATTCGTTCAAAAACTTGTAATGAAGATCGTAAATGTAGTAATTATTTTGATTATAACTATGATTATCACTAAACACGTCCAAATGGGGTTGTTTGTTGTAAAATGTCTCATTGATGATATAATTTACAAAAGAAAGGACTCTAGTTTCAAAAAGAACCACTGAATTACAAGAATAAAGACTTGAAAAGTTTTAGGTCTAATATGATTATTTACCATATAAACAAAACATTTGTTGTAGCAGTGGTAAAGTGGTCGTTTTTTTTTGTAAATAGAATCATAGTTCAAGTGATTATCATAAAAACAACCACAATTACAACGTTATAGCTCAATTGTTGTAATTTATAGTAAAATGCATTGTCAAAACTAGTAATTATCTCATGGATGATGAGATTTACACAAGAAAAAGTATTAAATTACAAAATATAGAATTTTAATGCACAATTAAGGACTCGCGCCTCATTTACAACATATACATAAATTTTTACCACTTTGACAACAATTCATTGTCACATTAGTAAAATGGTTCTCAGACTTGTAATATAAAAAGTTACCACAAATAAGAGTTTGATTAATACTTCTACACAATTAGTTGTCTCACCGGTTAAATGGTTGTTAAACTTGTAATATTAAAGAATTACCACAATTACAACATTGGTTATTACTTTAGACCTCAATTACCGTAAAATCTAGAAAAAAAAATTGTCAAATAAGTAAATAACTCATAAGCGACAGTACTTACAAAATTGGCAACCTTATTACACCGTAAAGGACTTACCACAAATTTACTTAAATATATTATCGATGTTTTACCATTATAACAACACATTCGTTGTTTTATTAGTAAAGTGGTTCTGAAAACTTGTAATAGTTAAGTATTAAAACTTAATACAACTAAATTACCACTTTTGATCACTATAGGTTATAGAGTTATAATTTATGGACGAAATTTACTGATGTTAGAGATTTAATTATTCTTTTCCATTATCATAAAGGATTTCCATTTAAATATATTGAAAAATTAATTATTTCTAAAATTTACAGGACCCTAAACCCTAAACCCTAAACTTCAAACCCTAAATTTTTCAGTTATTTGGAAACTACAATAGTACTCAGTATTAAATGTTGTTTAACAAATTACAAAAGAACAAGATATATTCATTATCAAGATCCTCCTAACCCCTAAACCGTAAACCCTAACCCTATTCCCTAAAATTTTATATATTCATTACGAAGCTCTTTGATAAGATATTTCTTCCTCAATGAAATATATGTTTCTTGACAAGATATCCGCTTCTTGATAAAATATTTCTTCCTCAACGAGATATCTCCTCCTTCACATGATATCTGCTCATCGACTACATATGTCTTTCTTGACAAGATATTTGCTCCTCGACAACATATCTCCTACTTGATAGGACCTTCCTGACAAGCTATCTGCTCTTTAACAACATATCTTACGACAAGATATCTACTCCTCAACAACATATCTCACCCTTGACAAGATATTTGCTTCTCGTCAATATATTTCCTACTTGGCAACATATCTCCTCTTCAATAAGATAATTACTCTTCAACAAGATATTTCTTTCTCAACGAGATATATGCTCCTCAATAAAATAGTTCACTTATATATTGCATTACCATAGCTCTACTACAAAATTTATCTAAAGTCGTTTATCTAAACCCTAAAGGTCCTCGACCCTAATACCGAAACTCTAAACCTTAAATCCTAAACTCCAAACCTTAAACCCTAATAGTACTTCTATTCTTTATTAAATATTGTTTGTCTAAACCCTAAACCCTAAACCCTAAAGTTCTTCGACTACATATCTCTTTCTTGACAAGATATCTGCTCCTCATCAACATATCTCCTCTTCGATAAGATATCTACTCCTTCACAAGATATTTCTTCCTCTGCAAGATTATTCAAATAGGCAACTCTACTTGTACTTTGCACTACCAAAGTCTAGACATACTACAAAATTTATCTGAAGTCATTTATGTTTAGACTTCCACCATCTTTGTTAGCTGAATAAGGTTTCATAGTGATCCTTTTGCTATTTCCATACTAGTACATCAATTTAAGCGAAGAATCGCTTGGTTATAAGTCCTTGCTTTGATGTTGGCCGGTGTCAAGGAGGTTGAAGGCTGGACTACTAGACTTCTTCTGTCAAAACAGGATTGCCCTTGTTAACTCTTCACTGTATTAGATGTTAGGTTACCATAGTGTTGTTTATGTTAAATATGGCTTGCAGCCATATTGATCAAAATTACTTAGTTTCATGACTTAACCTGCAACTATGACAGGACCCGCCCTGAATTTCACCATGAAATCAGAGGTGACCCTGTGGGTCCCACCTTAGGAATAACTCTACCAAAAATTCAGCAGAGTCACCCCTAAAATGGACTACCCAAAAACCTGTAAATAACACATTCACACTTCGAATAAACCATCCTTATTCTTCTGGAGCCGCCCTGCTCCCCAAATCACAACAACTCCACAATTTACAACTAAAATACGAATCATACAACATTTATCCCACAGGTTATCAGAGCAATCTAAAAGAGAAAGAGAAAATAAAATACAATGTTCCACAGTTAACCTACAATGAAAACAACAGCAGTAGATGCTATGCCTCAAATCCTACTATGCCGAACTAGCTACTCTGCAGACTGGGCATTTGAAAACGAAGGGCCCAGGGGAAAAGTATATAAAAACGTTAGCGTGAGTGGACAAAAATAAGTAATTGTAAGGAGAAAATAAATTTATACTTTCCCGCACATATCTTCTTAAAAACCCGATGCATGCAGCAATTTTAAAGAAACACAATAACTTTAGTTCAGCTCAAGAAAACCGACTAGCCCCGCTAGTCACAACCGAGCAAAAAGGAAAGAATTCTGATACTCAAGAAAATAAGACCAGCCCCGCTGGTTAGGGAATCGGACTAGCCCCGCTAGTCAAAATAATAAAATAATATATGGGGAAGAAGTATCACCATACGAAAGAAGGGAGCCTCTCGGGCTCGGGTCGGAGTGTCCCACACTCTGGAGCATCCCATGCTCTGCTCTACTCACCCACGAACACATAGTAAGTAGGGAGGAGTACTAACAGGCTAGCTAGCAATAAAATATATCGACCCAGGTATGGTGGGTAAAAACCATACAAAAATCGAAAATCAGTAAGACATCCCCGATGTCTCACAAGAAAAGAAATTTAGTCCAGCGACGTGACCCCGCACGCCAATATAAATTTGGAATCATAAACCAATAAAAGAAAATCAAATAAGTTCCTAAGTTCCGATGAAAAATCCCATTTCCGAGGATTCCTCGGAAAAAGCAAATCCGCTAATAAATAATACTTTCATTTCCGGAAATAATCTCAGAAAACAACTCGTCGAAGATTATTTCAAATAACAAATTTAAAACGGATAACAACTTCTAATCGGCATGATTACAAATATTTAAATCCGAATAATATGCTCGATAAATTAAAACAATAATTTAAATTACTAATCCATTTCTCAAAACAAAATCAATAATCAATATCAATTTTCCGAAAGTAAAATATAATAATATGTTCATTAATTAAGTAAATACTTATTTCGGAAAATCAATTGCATGCATCAATATTTAGAAAACCAAAAGTCCACTCACAGTATACGGCTAACGTGGTATCCAAGCGTAAGGATCCTCGTCAAGTGATGAGTCGGTATCTCGTCCTGTACACAATTATTCGTAAACTAACAATTACCGGACGGGAAGAAAATAATGTTACGATAAACAATAATTAAATCCTAAACCCATAACCTCAACTCCTCCGATTCTCTTCCACACCCCACCAAACTTCACCAACACTACCCAATCGTCAAATTCAGACTTTACAACAATTATGGAGGAAGTCCGACAATCGGATTCACGATTAACATTAATCGAAATCCAAATCTTTAGAAATTTATAACCGATTCAAAACTCCACCAATCCTTACCAAACTTCATATATAAGTTTTATGATAATTATAGGATTTAACTAGCCAGAAATTGAAATTAAACAGCTACCCTAGCCACCGCTACCGCCGCCCACAGTGGCAGCGCCGCCACCAAAGTCACCAGCTCCAATGGTCACCAAATTTTGGCAGCAGCACCTTCTCAACACACCCATCAATTCTCTCAACTATGACCAAGTCAGAAAATGAGTAGAAGTACCTCAACAATTAAGGAGAAGTTTGTACCCGAATCGTGAATAGTACCCCAAAATTTTCAAATCTTTGATTCCTCCTCTACACTGCAAATCGTGGCTCAAGGCTAGGGGGGAAATGATCCTTGGTAAAAACCCGACCTTCGACGCCGGTTTGGTGGCTGGAGATGGCCGGAATCGCCGGAAATCGACGAAACTTCCGGATTGCTACAGTGAACTTCACAGCTCAAATCCGAGCTCCTCGGACTGAGCCACCGCAAAATACCACCACAGGCGCCTAGAGGGAGCGGAGACGAGTCCAAAGATGCTGGCTTTTCGTCGTCAGGTGGCCGGAGAAGGAAGTAGTCCGGAGTTGCAGAGAAGGCCGAAGAGAGAAGAAAAAACGCGGGGGGAGGAGGAGAGAGAGAGAAATGAAAAGTTACTGGCCCCAACAGTAAAAATTCAAATTTATACTTTCTACCATAAACAGTAATTTTTGTATTTCACTTATAACTTTCGCATACGAACTCCGATTTTTACGAACCACATATGCACGCGCTCGGTTTAACGTCCTCTACAACTTTCATGAAGAACATTTTCTCAAATTTTGACCAGAACAAAAAGTCAATTTTTAGGATCACTAAAAGTATCGAAACAAAGTAAAAATGAAATTAGTTATCGTTTACCGTCCAAATGACTAGTAAACGGGTAAATTTAGGTTCGGGACGTTACAACATTGACGTTGTCAGAAAAAGTAACCCAACTGAAAATCACTAAAAGATAATAAAAGGATAAAATGATGACCAAAACTGATAAAGAAGTTGTTAGCCAAGCCCAATGTGCCTAATACACAATAAGATGAGCATAAATATAAGAAAATATTTAGACATGCGAACTCTTCTCTTGTTACTCATGTGTTCTTCTTCTTTTTCCTTGAGCAGAACAAACCAATTAACCGCAATGAAGTGACTCTCCCTATTCTGTGTGTACTTAATCTCTTGTAGTTATTTCTAACATAAAAACCCATGGCCTTTGCATAAGCATTGTAAATGGACGCAGTTTCCTCCACAGTCTTAAACTCCTGCTCTTTAAGATCTTCTGTACACAACTTATCATACCGAACTCCCTCATATTGCATTCATTACCGTCACTTCCATTAGTCATTAAAGGTTCATAGGATCCATCCATGTCTGAAATAAAGAAAAAATTATACAAACTAGGATTACAAACTAATATGCAACATATAGTTCAAGGTATTTGTAGATAGATTATTTATACCAAATTTAAACTTGTAGGATCCTTTATTAAAATAAAATTGTTGTACTGAGAACAATATGTGCATACATAGTAGGCCAATTTAAGGAAGAGCGAGGGCACCATCTAAAATAATTGGGGTTGACATTAACCCCATAAATTCATCAAAGGTATATTCTTTTTTTGTTTAATCAACAAGGTATTTAGATTCTAATTTCTATAAGATCTGCTAAGTTAGTACTAGTTTCGTAATGTGAACATAGGCCAAGCAAGGGGAATCACGGATTTCATAAACCCTACCGAACCTGGAAAGCCTTTGCATGAGGTCAGTTCTGTTATATAATTTATAATGAAGACTAGACCTACTACCAGATTACTTGGTCTTTCAAATCTTTGTAACCTAGGAAAGCAGTTGAGAAGTGAAAAATAAGGATCAAAACTTTCAAGTTCATTGCTTCATTACTATATTGACATCATGTTAAACATCCGGTAGAAGCCTATATAAGGTGGCTGAAAAACATAAAGCAACTACAGGCCTAACAATTGACCAAATTCTGTCCCAACAAAATATCAACACCTAACTTCTACTACAAAAATGATCTCAGTATGGTCTAAAAGGCCTACTGGCCATGCCTTTGATTAAGACCGATAAATATAGTTTTAGTATAATGATATCTAGCTATATTTACGTTACAAACACTGTGTCACAGGCCGACTATATACGCAGCGGAATTTATCCGTGCGGTGCCAAGGTTCCTCTGAACCGAGGCCAGCATATCTTCCTTACTTCCTTGATACTCTATTACTCCATTTTTCTTTTCCTTTCTATGTGCTTCTCTTGCCAACTTGACCCTTTTGAAAACATTCCCTTACTTGTTGGGGTTTACCAACGAAAGCTACTCACACATGAGTCTCACTTCTTGTGACTAACCGATCGCTTCCTTGTGTCATGGTTGTCTTCCAAGACACTTGCCCAACCGATAAGCTTTCCTGTCATCTTGACTTGCGCCAGCCCATTACTAACCCGCGTGCATCCCGCACATCAATAGCAAGTAGCATGACCATGTACCGAGACTAGGTTGGCATTCACATTTCTTCCTTGAGTCATTCCTTAGTAGCTTGCACGTTTTCCTCACTTCAGGGCATCTCTCACACCACCCACTCAGCTCCAAGACAACACATATCTTGCATATTTCACCTCGTGGGCATCACTTATGTGACGCACTCTGTCTTCAGCTCAAGGGCAAGCCATGCCCGCGTACTTTAACCTTGTGCGCATCACTTGCTCTGCCCAATGAACTTATAGGCAACACTTGTTTTCATCCAGCACCTCATGAGCATTACTTATGTAACTCACTCAGCTCGTGGGCACCACCTGCCGTTGTATCTCGCCTCATGAATATCTCTTGTGCAACCCACTTGGATTTTGGGCAACACATGCCCTCATACTTTGCCTCATGGGCATCATCTAGATAACCCACTCGACATATAGGTAACACCTGCCCGTCTACACATGCCTTGAGGACCAACCAAACAAGTCACCTAGGCCTTGTGACCTTTCCTCTCTGACGAGACTGTCTTGTTCTCTTCTTGATGATTGACATGGCTCCAAGGCATATTCTAAACCCTGGGCCAATCCTTAAGCAGTCGTGTCGTCTTGCTTGCGGGCACGTCGCTCAAGTGAGCAACTCGTCCTCAATGCCCCTCTTAAGCTTCCTTCAGTATAGCACGGGGTCGCCCTTCTCATGCTTGCTGGCATTACTTTGCTTTGGGCAAGGTCGAACTCTAACACATGCCCGCATCGCTTGCTCCATGGCCAATGATCACCACGGGGTCCCAACATATCTTCCGTAAGCCCACATGTTTGTCTAACGCTGATGGCATAAGGATCGCCCCCATGCGAACCTCGTCCCCGACATCGACCCTCAATATTGGCCTTTCGGTCAATATCGTCTACGAGATATCCTGACTCTTGAAAACATATGCCGCCCCTTTCTGACGACATATGCCCGGTCCCCTAGGCCCCTAAGGGTGCCCAGAAGAAGCTCACTTAGTGCCCCATGAAGGCCAACATATGGGGTGGTGGAGAGCTTGACTCCATGTCTCCCCCTATAGAGCATATTTTACTTACATAAACAAAGTGGGAGGAAACATCAAAATAGCCGAGGAGAATAATTGTCCATAACTAATTCCCAGAAAATCCAAATGACATGTCGTCAAGTGCGTTGGACTCTTTTCGACGTCCCGAACATTTATCGTGTTATGAGGTTTCCCAAATTCCTAGCCGAAGTACCTCGAACCCAAACTTCCACTTAATTATGACAATGCCACTCGTCCTCACTTTAGCTTCAAGCTCGCCCTTGGGCTTCCAAGGCTCTCCCCCTCTCTGCATCTCCCTCACAAAGTGTCACGATAACACTACTCTCAAGTGCGGCTCGTGACACACTGCATCATTGTTAACAAGTCAAATGACTATTGCTCATCAACAAATAAGACATTGACATGACTATTTGCATGCTATACCCACTGGCAGTACGAGGACCACCACCACCGCCAACATGGCCTTACTTAAATAAGAATGTTCTAACAAACGCAGTGAGAATGTTGCCAGCTAGTTCCATCACTAAAGATCTCCACATGGAAATCTTAGTAAGACTCCTAGTAAAATCTCTCATTTGGTTTTAATGTGTATGCAAGAGCTGGAGGGGTTTGATTTGCAACTCAAGTTTTGTTACTTGTTACAACACATATCAAACAACATTCCCATACCCATCTAATTACGGATGACCACTCAAGGTTTGACCAAGTTGAGCTTTGTTACTCTCTTTTTCCTTTTGAAAGATTTTCGTCCCTAGAGTTAAAACCTCCCTTTCATCTCCAACTAGACTATAAATCCCGACTAGACTACTTCAAAATATATGCTTAAACGAACGGTTTATTGTGTCTTGCTGGGAATGTAATGGATTCAAACAGCCCTATATACATATGGAACCCCTCTATTAGGAAATTCAGGACTCTCCCACAACCAACATTCGATCATTATTGTGTGGATTGTTTTCCCAAGCATGTTGACATCCCTCTCTTATTTGGATTCTACCCAGATCTTAATGACTATAAGGTGATAAGGATGATGCTGCCTGGTTCCATCAAAATGGAGGTTTATACTCTTAGCACAAATCCTTGGAAGATTATTCAAGTCATTCCACCTTGGCTCAATACCATGAAGTTTTCTACTCGATCTGAATTTTGGAATGGAATAGCATATTGACTTGCTACGAAAGATTTAATAGTTAGGGTTGTGTCGTTTGATACTAACAATCAAGAATTTGAAGAACTGGCGGTCCCAATTACTATTTCGAGTGATGATTGGTACGCATATATCAAAGTGTACAAAGAATTAATTTGCCTACTTCAAATTGAACTGGATAATGACGTTGACATGAAGCAAACAAGGTCAATTGAAGAAAATTTACCAGCGTGCTGCAATCCTTCCTCGATCAAGCTCTTCCTCCTTCCTCTCGTCTTCTCCTCTTTAAATTAGGGTTTTCTCTTGGAACAAAATTAGACAAAAATTGAATGACTGTTTGTAAAAAATTGATGAGTAATCTGGACGGGGACAATATTCTTCCTCTAATCTTCTTCTTCTTCTTCTTTTCAATTTAGGGTTTTCTAAATTTTATTTTTGATATGTAATTGGGAATCTTAAAAAAAAAAAGTTGATACAAGTTAACTGGTAAGCAGGTTACCACTATTAAATATTCCAGACCGTTAGATATATTTAACTTTTAATTAAATCAAACGGTCTAAAATATTCATAAAACTTGATGTATAGCATACGTCAACATATACTAGAATTTTCCCTCAAATAACCAAAGTAGCTAACCCAGTAAGTTAATCTGCCTCTGCATTTAAGCCAATTTGATCCCTTAGCTTTTACTTTTTGTGTATATTATCATTTTTTTAAGTAGTCCTGTACACATAACAAGGGTTAAATTTCTTTAAAACTACTTAAGTTTTTGTAATCTGACCTCATTGATATTTGAAACTAGTTTTTCAATATTAATATTCACCAAAATTTATTGAAATTTTAATCAACAATCATCCGTCAAAACTTCCACCAAAATCCAAAGTATTGGCATTTCCATTGATTTCAATGTTCAAACTTTGGAGCTACCTAAGGGACAAGCAAGTAATGAATATTGGCAAAGTAGGTGAAACACGTGCATAACACTCCGATAACACAAATAATACTACACCCCATCTTCTAAAATGGGCTAAAGCCAACCAACAAGTGGATATGGGTACGCAGGGCCTCATTATTCAATCACAATGGTCATCCTCAAAGTGGCACTGGATCGATAAAAAGTGAGACAACACCATCTTTCATAACGTTTCCCACTCCAGTGTACTCATCCTCCCCTTTGTAAAGGAGATCAACCACTCTCGTTAGGTTAAGCACACGAGTAAGCGCAGGCATCGGCACAGCGGTCGGTTTAAGAAACTCTTCATTTATATCCTTCCATGAATCCAAAATTTGTTTGTTAAAGACTTCAATGGTCTCTTGTTCTGAGACCCCATGTTGCTTCATGTAGCAATCAATACTAGAAGCAACATGCTCTCTCTCTTTCTCAAACTGCAAAACATATATACAATTAATTCAAATATTCATTAACTAATCGAATACAAAATGTGATGCTTAACTATATATATAACTAATTACTATTGGATTTATTGATTAATAATTGTAAACACATACGTACGTACCTTGCTCGAAACGATGTCATCCATGAGCCTGAAAATGATGTTGGAAGCTCTAAGAATTTTAGGATCATTTGCTAACCACTTAAATGCCTCCTCTGTCACTATGTCTCCCATTCCGACTAAAGATATAGTCGAAAGCAAAGTGTTTCCAACAGAAGGTATCGCGATACCCATATACTCATCCATGCTTGGGATGTAGCTTTCATGGAGCCATCGTGCCTCAGCAAAGTATAATCGGGCTTGAGCTTTTATCTAAAAAATAAATAACACGATCAAACAATTAATCATAGTCCAAAAATTTCACAAAACCATGCAACAACCCTAAATATGTTAAAAGAAAATACATACAGCTTCTTTTGCATAATGTACTCGGTATGAAGTTCCGTGCTTTACCATCTCCCCCTCAATTTCACTGCAAACATTCAGCAGCCTGCGATAAACTATCTTCATATAGTCTGGCAATTCATCTATACAATTGAAGTCCCACCTGAAAATTCCATAAACGATACTAAATATTCAAATAATCTTAAGTTAAATAGGATCAGATCGGCAACAAACAATTTTAATTGAAGTACTTGTTTTGTACCTTTGAATTGCTTCAGTAAAGATCTCGAGTTCTTCGAATGTACCATATGCATCGTAAATATCATCCAAAACTGACCCCAAGGCAATTACTTTCGTTAGAAATTTTCTCCCTGAGGCGTATTGGGGTTCGAAAAATACTCCCACCGTCCAAAAGTACAACTCCACAATCCTATTTCTTGCGAAAGGAAGCTCCCTTTCAAAGTCTAGTTCTTTCCACCACCTAGAGATCTCACTGAGCTCCCTTTTGTGTAAAGACTGAACAAGATTGAAATCTAACTTTGCAAGTTTCAACAAAGCTACTTCTTCATGATGCAAAGATTTAGGATTATCTTGTAAGATTGACATGTAACGCCTTGCACATAATCTCTCTGGACTTTTTCGTAGAGGTCTCTCTAAGGCTTGCGTTATTTCTGCTGCTAGTGGATGACTTACATGGGTTGCAGATGACTCAAGGTGAGTTGTGGTGAAAAACACAGCATCTTCTAGTATATCTTCACCATGCATCCTTAGATGTGCTGCTTCATAAAAGCTTAACATACCAGCCGTATTGGCAGTTAAGCCTTCTTTGAAGTTACCATTTGCATCTTTGAACTTGTTAAAAACATCTGCTTGAATAATATTGTCAAAGAATTGATCAACACATAAGAAATACAATATAAGTGACAAAAATGGTAATACTTTCGATCTTTACCTACCCGATGAAACATTATATCCATGTTGTCTTAGTAGCCGAAAACCAAGAGCGGCATCGTACAAATCACCACCATGAACATATGTAGCATGCATATGTTCGAGTGCTTGTTCTATTTCTGTTTCGAAATGGTATGCGATACCAAGACGCTGCATTGCATCAATTGCCTTCATCTGTGTTGAAAAATTACCTGCCGCATTTCTGAAAATATCCCTCCTGACGACTACTTTCAGTTGGTCAACCTGCTGTTTCCAAAGGCCTGGAGTTATCTGCAGCAAAAATCGATCATATATTTAAGCCAAAAGCATATGTAAATGAATGTGAGATCGATAAAGATAAACTGCATTGTAGTTATAGAAACGACGTGCTTAAGATTACATTGTTGTCCTGGGAGTCATAGTTAATGAACCGATCTCCCCAAATGCTTGGTTGAAAATTCGCTGTCCGCCGAACAGTATCAGGCTGAGGAATTTTTGGTGTTTGAAGTGATAGAAAAGTTCGTATAGACATGATTTGCTTGCTATAGCTAATTTGTCTGTTTTGGCTGTGTACTATATGTAGATAAGCAAAGATATGCGATACATGCCTCAAACCACTTATGTGGAGATGCTCGAATCAATGTTATCGTAACTTCCAGATTCCAACAATTCTTTTGAATGGGATGGCTCACAGTTCCCTCTCAAGTTTTACATGATATGATTCGCATAATAATTTAAAGGGAAAATCCTTAAATGGTACCTGAACTATGGTCCAATGCATATTTTGGTACCTAAACTTTCAAAATTATCCTAATGGTACTTGAACTATTACTCAATTTCTCCATATGGTACTTCCGTCAAATGTGCCGTTAACTTTGCCTACGTGGCTCATTCTTATTGGATGACATTCATCTTCAAAAAAAAAATTATAGGCAAAGTTAACAGCACATTTGACGGAAGTACCATATGGAGAAACGGAGCAATAGTTCAAGTACCATTAGGGTAGTTTTGAAAGTTTAGGTACCAAAATGTGCATTGGACCATAATTCAGGTACAATTTGAGGATTTTTCTCTAATTTAAACGTGCAGCAATAATTCGGACGTATATGTCAGATGTCACGTGATTAAATGTCACATGATTAATGTGTACCTCTTTTGGGCCATTGCACAGGCTAAACAATTCATAAGGAAGTACACACACTTTGTTGTACTATAAATATATTATAGTATAAATGTCTATATCATGTAATAATTACTTGAATATATAGATATAACATTTGAGTGTATAAATGTAGATTTAAAGACTTGTGTGGCATAAAGCTTGTAAAGAGGCAACAAGCATGACAATTATCATCATTGAAACAACCATGTGGAGTTGCAGCCATGATGATCATGGTTACCAAATTGATTTTCTCTTAGAGCATTCACACTACAATGTATTCCTATAAATACCCTCTTTTGTGAGAAGAATAAACACACATTACTCTCCATTCTTTGCATTTAAATTCTCTCCCTCTCTCTGTTAATTTACGTTTATACTTAAACACGTTATCAGCACCATATTGCTCTAGGATTCGAATTGCAAATCGACAAGAGAAGAGGAAGTTCATCATTCAAAGCTGTTCAGTACACTCGTTCTTGTGCAGATCAGTCTGCTTGCACGCCCCGAAGCGTCTTGTTTGGGACCTCTAATCAAAATACTTTCTTCATCAAAGTTGTTCATCTCTGTCACTTCTATCTGACCTCCAAATTTGATTCGTGTTGAAGTCGTTTTGAGACTTGTACACCATTTGAAGTGGGAGTTGTTTAGCACTCTCGTTCCTATGCAGATCAGCCTGCTTGCTCGCCAGGAAATGCCTTTTTCGGGACCTCTAATCAAAATCCTTTCTACATCAAAGTTGTTCATATCTGTCTCTTCTATCTGATCTCCAAATTTCAGCCTTGTTGGAGCCTTTTTGAGACCTATACACCATTTGAAGTGGGATATGTTCAGAAGCGAATTTGCTCCGAATTTCAACAAGTAGGTTTTAAAGATTAAAGTTCCCGTTTTTGAGTTTTTATTCCTTTCTCTTCTTTTCAGGGACTTGAAATCAAAAAGCGGAATTATAAGAATTCATGCTAAATGAACTAAGAGCATTTATAATCAATTAACTAAGAGTGTTCATAATATTTAGACTAAGAGCGTCCGCAAACATTAATTTATGACCATATTAAACATAATTGTTTCGGTCTAATAGAAATATTCTTGGAAATTGATTTCTTGGTAGCATAGCTCGGAAATCTTATTATTTTAGTTTTTGTGGAAGTTTAAACTCCGAAACTAATATATATTCTCTTCTTATCTTCAGGATGTCGAATGAACCTAGACTCGACTTTCAAATGCTTGACTCAACAGGCTCGGAATACTATAGCTAGATAACGGAGGTTGAGAACCATCTCACTTCAAGAGGGATATGGCCTATAATCCAGGCACCTAACGCGAGTCTTGTGTTCCAACGAACACCCATAAAGCATGCACAAGCAATTATCTTGATACGACGCCATATGGACAAAACACTCATATTAGAGTACATGTCAATCAAAGATGCAAGAGACCTATGGGAGAACTAGAAGAGCGCTTTGGCAATATCCAAGATTTCCTCCTCCCTGACTTGAAGATTCAGTGAACAATATACGCTTCTCCGACTTCAAGTCTGTTGCTGAATACAATTCAAAAGCTCTTCGCCTCAAAACCATGTTGACGTTCTTTGAAAAGCCTCTCACAGAAGAAAAACTAATTAAGAAGATTTTCTCCACCTTCCCTGTCACAGCACTTTTGCTATCAAAGCAATATCGCACTGAAGTCAATGCTGGATGGATTACGAGGTTTAATGAGCTCATCAATGTTATGTCGGTAGTTGAAAAATACGACAACATCCTCGTAAAGAATTATAATTCAAGGCCAATTGGAACCAAGAGCGTTCGTGAGGCGAATTATAATGCACCCAAAAGAGGGTGCAAGGAATGGTACCCTAATAATAGGGGACGTGAAGGACGAATGGGTCCATATAACCGCCCCAATAAGGAAGGAAATTGTAACTTTAGAGCGGGCACACGTGATGACAACTCCACACGTTGGAGAGGTGGATATGGCAACACCGGCCGTGGAGGTAGCACCATGGGCCATGGAGGTCACACCATAAGCCTTGGTAGTAGCAGCAACCCTCCTAGGGAATATCCACAATGTGCACCACATGCACCTCAAATGAAAGGAGGTAACCACAATGATATGTGTCATCGATGTGGATCAATTGAGTATTGGTTCAAGCAATGCCATGCAAGTACCGAACTATCTGTAAGCTACAAGGAGTATAGGCAATTGAGGGAGCAAGAGATCTGCCTTGCAGAAGATGAAGATGGTGAAAATGTCAATCTCACCATTGAGGACTTCAAAGCAGGAAATGAAGTGCATGAGGATGCCGTAGACTTTGATTAGAATAGTCCTTTCTATTTTCTGAGAATGGCAAATGTCCCTTAGTCAATAAATAACAATTGTATTAACTCTTTCTCATGTGGCGCATCAAATGAAGTATGATGTCTGGGAAAGTAATTGAGATAGTGGTACTTAAGCGAGTCTCGCTCTACCAACATCTCTCTTTACTTTCCTGGTCATATTTTATTAGAGTTACCAAACGGATTGAGTAACTACAATTTGTCTAAGTTTGATTTTATTTTGGAATAGACTTTGGAAACTTTGATGTAATCATTGGCTATTTTCCTTATTAATAAAGTATCGCATTATTATTGAATGTCATGGACATGTGTTAAATTTTGAACTTTATTATCTTTCAGTATGTTTTCCAGAGAGTTGGAATGCCTTCTTGATAATGACACCAAGGACTATATGCTCTAAGGGCTGGAAGAACCCTATTGAGTTTTAAAGATATAAGAGTCAATGGTTTTCATGTGGAAACACATTGTGAGAATGAACAAGAGTTCTTTTGCATCACCTCTAATGACTACAGAATAAACGAATATTAGAGAAACTTATGTGTCACTCTAGTGGATTGTATGCAACCACTATTAGAGTCATTAAATTCAACCATGTTATGAAAGATAATTTATGGGATTCTGACACATATAGGCTTTGGCACGACAGTTTGGGATATCCATATGATGATCCGTATATTAAAGACTTCACACGGACATCCATTCTTTAAAATGAAAAGAAGTACGAACCAAAGATTGGTCCAAGAAGTTACTTCTAAAGCCTATCATTCATTTTGCAAAGCTTGCTCTTTAGTAAAGGTAGGATCGAGACCATCCTATGCAAAGAACACTAAAGAAAATGTACCATTCTTGCAAATAATCCAAAACGATATTTGTGAACCTATTTAACCAACTTGTGGACATTTAAATATCTCATGATATTGATTAACAAGCAAACACGCTGATCACGTGTTGTGCCATTGTCCATATGTAAATGCTGCTTATGCTATACTCCTAGCACATATCATATGATAACAAGCTCACTCCCAGGATCATCCCATTCAGTTAATTGGGTTTGACTATGCTAGAGAGTTTACATCAAAGACTTTTGATGGTTATTGCAATAGGACTGATGTTGGACTTGATATTCCCATGTACACACCCAAATGATCTCGCGAAAATGACTACGATGGTAGGTTGGACATTGGTAATGCGCACCAATCTCCTTATATCCGCTTAGGGTGATACAATATCGCATGCAACTATGCTAATTCGTATATGACCTACTGCCACTCAATATATCTCTGCGTTACAGCTAGTGACAGGGTACAAGTATTTTGTACTTATGCATATTCGAGTGAGCCATTTATGTGCCAATTGCGCCACCACAACTTGCTATGATAGGTCCTTACAAACGAGTGAGCAACTCAGTTTGATTTGAGACTCCAACAATCGTCCACCACTTAATGTCAAGGTGATCTCCTTACCGTTAGATTTGCGGATGTCACTTTGATGAGACAGTTTTTCCGTCGTTAGGGGGAGAAGAACATGAATGTTCAGCAGGAAAGACAGGAATTGTCGTGGTTTGTCCCCACTATGTCTCATCTCTATCCCTATTAAAGTGACGAGATCACACACATTTGCTGCAAATATGCCTGAAAGGAAGGATGTCCCTATAAGAGGACATAGCGCCATCCTACACAGAGGTACGCAGGGCGCCAACGCCATAGAGAGTGGCACTCTTGCGTTACAGGCCATGACCCCAGCTAGGATGCCTGGGAAGTCAGTGGATTCGAAGGATACTTTGGCACAAACCAATCCTTGGATCATCGACACTCAAAATCCGTCTCATGAGTATCTTCTAGATTATGATTATCGTTAGGGGATGCCTCAACGTCAGAACCTATTCCTGAGAATATAGAGCTCTATGAAAATTACACTAGTGTACATGAGAAGTGGAATAGAAACTCCATCATAATTGATGATGTAGTTGCGCATTTCGTTACATATGAGTTTGTTGAGTCTGATGATATCGAACCACGCTCCGTTGAAGCATGAATACCAACACAGTGAAATTTGGCCTAAATGGAAAGATGAGATCCATGTTAAGTTGGATTCTCTAACGAAGAGGAAGGTTTTTGAGCCAGTGATGCCAACACCTCTTTATGTAAAACCTATTGACGAAAGGGTCTTCGTTAGAAAGCGTGTTGAGAAAAAGAGATGGTAATCTCGCCTTATGGCCCAAGGCATCTCACAAAACGCATTGGAATTGACTACGAAGAGACATATTCTCTCATAATGGATGTCATTGCATTCCACTATCTTGTCAGTTTGGTAGTTTCCGAATAACTGAACATGCAGCTTATAAATGTGGTTACTACGTATCTCTATGGGGATCTAGATATAGAATATACATGAAAGTTTATGGTGAACTTTATTTACCCTAGTCAAGTGGCTTTAGACCATGGAGCGCATTTGCAATAAAGTTGAAACGCTCATTAAAGTGACTACTTGATTGGGAAAGGATATGCCCGCGCGTTTCCGTACCAAGTTTCAGATTCTATCGCGGTTCCTGTTGGACATGATCTTCATTATAAGCCCTTAAAGAGTTAAGGAAAACTGCTGAACACTTGAAATCCGAGTTTGAGATGAAGGATTTTGGGAAAACATGATTATGTCTCGGTTTGGAACTTGAGCACCGTGTTGATAGATGCTTAGGCATTTTGACAAGGTCAAGCCTTCAAGCACCCCACGATCGTTCGTAGTCTTGATCCTGAAAAAGATCATCTTCGTTTGAAGGATGATGACGAAGATGTGCTAGAGGAAAAAGTGTTTTACTCAAGTATAATAGGTGCATTGTTGTACTTAGCTCAATGCACAAGACTGAACATCTCATTTTTCCATGAACTTGTTAGCTAAGATATAGCTTTGTGCCAACGCAACGCCATTGGATTGGTGTAAGAAATATTTTTCGATCCTTAGTCGCTATATCTTGGAACAAATACAGAGATTATTGCTCTTCACGAACGGGTTCGTGAATGTATATGGACTGGATCCATAGTTACGCATGTTCGAACAGTTGTGGTTTAAAGTCTACCATAGATGAGCCTACAAGCATTTAGGATAATGCTGCTTGTTTTGAACAAATGAAACAAGGCTACATCAAAAGCGACAAACACCAAGCATAATAAAAATAACAAGACTTTGCTTAAAGATCAATCAGGGGGAGAGATGTCTACATATATGGTCTCGAAACGTGAAGGGTGTGTTGTACTCTTTTTCCCTTTCGACAGAGGTTATTTTTGTCCCACTAGGTTTTTGTTACTCGGCAAGGTTTCTAATGAGGCAACGAGTGAAGCACCAAATTTAGGCAACACAAGGGGGAGTCAAAATCAGGGGGAGTATCCAGAAACATACTCCACACTCAACGCGCGTTGTGCTCTTTTTCTCCTTCGACAAGATTGTTTTTTCCCACAGGGTTTTTATTACTTGGCAAGGTTTTTAACGAGGCAACTTAGAAGCGCACAGCCTAAACAATACTATTACATGAAATATCCAAGGGGGAGTATTGTAGTATAAATGTATTATAGTATAAATGTCTATATCATGTAATAGGTACTTGAGTGTATAGATATAATAATTGAGTGTATAAATGTAGATATGAAGACTTGTGTGGCATAAAGCTTGTAAAGAGGCAACAAGCATGACAATTATCATCATTGAAACAACTATGTGGAGTTGCAGCCATGATGATCATGGTTGCCAAATTGGTTTTCTCTTAGAGCATTCACACTATAATGTATTCCTATAAATACTCTCTTTTGTTAGAAGAATAAACACGCATTACTCTCCATTCTTTGCATCTAAATTCTCTCCATTTCTCTGTTAATTTACTATTTATACTTAAACACACTTCTAATTATTTTGTCTGCCAATATTATCGTTCATCAGACCTATAATTCAGACAGATGACTAGCGGCTTAACTCGACCTTTGAACCAAACGTTTTGCCCACGCTCAACCGCATAGTTGTCACCGGCGACAGACAAACAAAACTAGAATGAAACCAGTGGCTTCCAACTTTCTATCTCCCTGTCTAATTTCTCTTCCATATCAAGCTGCCACCTCTGATATACATCTTCGGCACATCTATTTGCTGCGGCCGTTGCTATATGTTGGTGCAGAAAAATTCGATAGAAGATCTCCTCATTACTTTGTTGAATGGAGTAAGAGTGAAGACTTTTTGATCAGGAAATGGTTCAAATGCCCTCGGAATTTGGATCGGCGCTGGCGAGTAAAATTGGAAGAGAGGGGGGTAATCTACAAAAGACTACGTCAATATCGATTCAAGAAGAATATCAAATGAAATTGGATTGATACACGTTATTGTTGTTACCCTTGATTCCTCTCCTTATTACTCCATAAGCTTGAGAATTTATAGTCTTCGATTCCTTGGTCCTTTCATCTACATTAGATTAGTTTCCGACACATGACATTCAGGCAAAGGAACCATCCTAGCACCATAACATTCCCACTTATATCATCTTTTCCTTTTTGTTATTTTATTTGCAATTAGTTATCACATTTTATTTTATTTACTATCGATTAATTAGAATATCATATTACAATTTTCAGTAACAATAATCTCATTGTAAATAGCCATTACTAGAGTCATAGTTTTAATTAGGCTTTGGTGAAAACCAAAACCGAGCATTGCTAAGATTTGGTGTCTTAAAGTAGAATTTTTGTTTATTTTATTTTATTTTTCCTTTGCATGCTAAGTATCTTTATTTCTGATTATTCAAGAATTGTGAGTTAGTCACTAATTCGCTTAGTACGATAACTTAGAGCATAATATTTTCCTATCTTGATGATAATACATACGCTTGCGTATGGTCACAAGAATGGGTAAAGTAAACCATAAATACCATCATTTTTAATTAGCTCCCTGCCTATTTCTCGATTCATTTCTTCTCCGTTGCCCTAATTGTTTACATCTTTCTTTTCCACTGCATTGAACATGAAAGAAAACAGGAACAAAGCCTCATGGGGGAGCAGAAACAGCACCAGAGCAAGATATGAAAGAGGGAAGGAGGCAGGGTTGGGATACTGGTCTGAAAGGCAATCCTGCCATGAAGCCAAAGCTGACACCAAGTCAGCAGCCTGATTTTCTTTTCTACGGGTCCAGGACTAGTTAATTGAAGAAAAAGAAGCAGCCTTTAGTCGGATGTGGCTAAGCAAAAGAGCCGCTGCTACTAACAAGCCATTAGAATCACGAATTATTGCCACCAGACCGACCACAAGAAAGAAATCCATGAGGCATCTCTGTTGATTCTCAACACAGCAGGAGGAGGAGGAATCAATCCCAAGCTATGAGGAACTGGAGTTATTAGAGGAAGTAGCTTGGACGATTTCTGTAAAGCTTATAATATTCCTCTGCCGCTCTACAAGAACTTTGAGTCCACGGAAATAGGGTCTGGAACAACATGATCAAAAACACAATGAAGCGGCCTGTTTTGAAAAAGGGTAGGCATTTTCAACCATCCAACTGAGTAGGTGGGTTGAGTTGATCTTTGAAAAAAGGAAAAGAAAAAAAAATTATCAGGTCACAAGGTAGGGGTCATCATTTGGCCCTTCGGCCCTAAACCCGCCCTAAGCTCGTCCGGCCCTTGCAATAGGGCGGACCGGCCCGATCCTTTTTAAAATATGGTAGGGTATGGGTCATGAGAATGAAACCCGACCCGACCCTCCGGCCCGGCCCGGCCCTTTAGGCCCGTCATAATAATTTTCTATCTTTTCTATTTTTTAATTATGTTTCTCTTTTTTCTATAATATGTAATTTATTTCTTTCTTTGTAATTGATTTCTTAAGCTTTGTTTTCTTTAGTTTTTATTTTCTTTATTACATAACAATTAATATTAGGAGATTTAGAAAGATAGTTAATTGAATATAACCACCTTAACTAATATTAATAAATGTTATAAGTTAATCCCCACACACACACATACATATATATATATATATATATATATATATTAAATATGATCAATCAAAAACAATATCTTGTATTACCTATATAACCATTGAGCCACATTTTGAGAAAGAAAAAACATGTAAGCTTTTTATTATTATTATTGAACAAAATAAGGCCCTTTTTCGGCCCTATTTGGCCCTATTCGGAGGGTAGGCCCGACCCGGCCCTTTAGGCCCTAATAGATCTGGTTTTTAGGATGGGTAAAGGTTAACATATTTAAGCCTCGGCCCGACCATACCTGACCCTAAATTTTGTTCACTTTGACTAGACCCGACCTGACCCTAAGCCCTAAAATTTAGGGTAGGGCCGGCCCTAGCTCGGCCCATGATGACCCCTAGTCACAACACCAAAAGACGAACAAATGGGTAAAATAGGGTCAAATCAGTACATACTCTTAACATTACTTTTAGTTACTAGAACTATGACATATTAAAAATACTTCTCGGATAAACTTTTCTCTCTCACTCTCTCTCTAAGACACCAAAGAGCGGGCTTTCTTGAGGTCGTGATGTTCCGTTCGACGGCACGTCCTTGTGATGTCGTCGTCGGACGGACCTGTCTGGTTCAATGGTTCGTCGGAGGGGTCGATCGACAGAGGCAGTGGGTTGGAGGAGTTGGGCTGCCAGCAACGGCAATGAGTGATGCAGATTGTTTCCGATCTGGGCTTAGGTTGTGGTTGAGCGTTGGCACGGCTTGTTGGTTGGTGGCTGATCACAGACGCGGGGATTGGTGGCCGCCGGTATGGAGGTCTGCTGCAATCTTTTCTCTCACTAGAGATTCATGGAGTTCTAATGGGTGGTTGACATACCGATCTGGGGTACAATCTGGATCCTATTGGGATCTGGTGTGCTTCGTGGTCAGTTTGTCATCGTCAGCCGAAGTTATATGCAGGTTGCGACATGGTGATATGGCGGCGGTTTCGATCTGGTGGCGCTTGGGATGGTTGCTAGCCTTCGTTGCAAAGGGGACGACAATTTGGGTTGGGCCTGTGTTATTGGGCCCTTATTGGAGGACTGCTAGGGTTTTCTTTTGTGTTGTGTATTTCTTGTATTTAATTTACTGCTTTGTGTTAGTAATAAATCCCTACTCTATAGCAGTAGGGCGGGTCAGGCTTTTTGTCTGGGTGTGCACTCTTAGTGCCTTGTTTGTCCTAGAGAGGAGGCTAGTCTTTATCAAATGGATGTAACCCCCTAGTGGCAGGATGAAACGTAGGGTCATCGGAGATTCTGATCGACAACATAGTGGGAAAGCAGATTTCATTGTTTTATGGCTTTATATGAGCTTTATCTTTCCGGTATGTCACCGTTGTAAAGCAAATGGAGTTGTCCAGTTATCTGGTATGTCAACCCTTACTAGTCGGTGCATGTTTGAATACATAGAATTAGTGGGGGGAAAAAAAACATTACATGCATCACATTCTACTAGATAACCTCATAAACAGACGTACCAGCGTTGAGGTTACACAAAACTTTGTTTCTGTTTTCCAACACATGAAATAGGAAGAGATGAGGTTTCAGGAACACTGGTTGAGCAAGTAATTTGGGAATTTAGAGAGAAGGGGAAGTTTGGGTTAGAGAGAGCATAAATACATAGATATAGAATTTTGGCAAGGGGAGTAGAAACAAAAACTAAATAAAGACAACACATACAAAATCTATAACATAAACTGACTCAAATGGGCTAGCCAATTGCTGGACATCATACAATCTCACAATCTAATTGACAATCACATGCTTATTTCCCATGCAATATGCTGCCTAAGTGCTTGCAAAAATACAAATAAAAAAACAGTAGCAAATCCTCTTTCCAAACTCTAAAACTTTATATTAAGACAGTTAGCAGCTGAGATTGATTATGATGGATTAGTTCAATCTGCCAGGCGACTTATGTTCCTACCTATATATATCTATATATATATAACAATGAGGCTGGATTGCCAAGAAATGAAACTCTACTGAGTAATAGTAATGCTATTCAATTATTCATTCCAAAACCGATTGTTAACTGCTTTCCTTGAGGGATCCGTAGGAGTACGAGACCCAGTGGAAAAATGCCTTACCATCTTCAACTGCATAAGGAAGCTGCAAAATTTGGAAAATGCCTTTTAACAATTCCATAACTTAATATGTGTGGAAACTTGAAGTGGAACAAACATATATGTCATCTATGTGTTGGAGAAGTGTTTGATGATCTTGCAAGATTTGCAAAGGATAAAATACTAACCCAAGCTGATCAATTGTAATACCCGTAATTTTCATTTTAAATTCGAGTAATTGTATTGAACGATTATTGTGCGATTTCGCGAATGTTATTCGATAATATTTCACTTTTTTGAATTATCGAAGGTTCAAAACGATTATTTTTAACGAAAAACTCGAAATGCTCGGTTTGAGAAATCAACTTTTTCTACGTGCAAAATATGGAGAAACTTCCTTCATGAAAGTTGTAGAGCTCGTCGATACGAGTCCATACACGTGTGGTCATGGGTGAAGATCCGACCGTTGGATCTTAATATATGTACAAAACGGTAATTAGGGGAGCGATTCGTGAGAATCCGCTCGTCGGATTTTATTATAAATTAGAATCCGACCGTTAAATGGTAGTTCAATTATGTTTTGGAATTATTGGCTAAATTCAAATCACACTTGATTAGGTGATTGACGGATTGTATTTGAGTGGGCTATTTCGGCGTTATTTATATTTGTATTGAAGACACAGCGGGAGTGTCGAGGTGAGTAAAACTCACGTGGTTCATATTACGAACCGAGTGTTTTAAATATATTTATTTTTCATAATTGTGTGAAAAATATTTGCGGATTAAATATTTGTTTTAAAATTTCATGGACTTTAATCACCACGGTCCATAGGTAAGTAAAATAAATTTTAATTATACAAATGAATTTCACGATTTTCTTGTGTGAACTATAAATGGTATTAATGGTCATTCCTGGGTGGATGATTACGTATATATATATATATATATATATATATATATATATATTTACGTGGAAAATATATATTGATGAGTGGATTGTTGAGTGATGACATGATTGAGTTGAATTGTTGAATTGATTATATTTCAATTGTGTAATTTCATAATAATATTGGGTATCTTGGTTGGGTTGATTTCAGTATGTGATATTACATATTGTGCTCATTTATGGGTTTAGGTCAACGTAGTGACCGGTGTGGGGTAATCGGACGCTCTAATCCTGGGTGGATGATGGGATACGATTGGTTGAGTATGTGAAATTATCGGACATTCTAAATATGTATATAAGTATACATATTGATGAAATACGATAATGATAAATATGTCGGATGCCATAACCTAGGCCAGGTGACGGGCTACGATTCAGTTAGAGCTCTAGTCTGTCAAGTACCGTATTTTTATAAATACGATGTTAAGGTGTTGTGAAGAAAGATGTGAGTTGGGGTTGTCTTGATTTATTGATTTGGTATTTGATTGAGATTGTTAGTACTTCGTGGTTGTGGAAATGGTTGAGTGTTGTCTTGAGTAGAATTGATTATGATTAAATTAAACAACAGTCTTTTCTTTTACTCATACAAGCTTTCATAAGCTTACCGGGTTTTGTGTTATTGCAATCCAGGTACACTATTCAAATGGTGTAGCGGATAATCCTGCACGTCAGAATAACCAGGGAGGTGACCGAGCTGCTTAGGTGTTACAGCAGTTATTGTTATTTCATTTAGTTGTGAGGTGTGTATGCTCATTTAGAGCTTTACAGTTCGTTTTGGATTTGAGTTGTAAAAATTAACCGAGACTAAATTCGGTTTTGATTTTGTTTCGTGTGGTGAGGTTGTTAAGAAAAGAAATTTTCAGGATGATTATTTTAGTTGTGGTAATTTTCATGTTTCAGATTTTGAATGTTTATTCTAAAATTCGGGGCGTGACAGTTTGGTATTAGAGCGTAAGGTACATATTTGGTGATATGTCAATACTTACCAAGTGATGGCCCGTCTGCAGCGGATCCCTATCGTGTGCTCTTCGGTATTGACAATGTCATTGGGTATGTGAGAGCGTTAGGTTGGCTAGGAACGTTAGCATGTCTTAAGAAATTTAGGCATCATCTTGTATGCTTAGTACTTGGTTAATATGGACTTGCATTTGACTTATGCTTTGTTTAAGTGTTATGCGTGTATTAATCAAGTATATCATGCTTATTAGGTAATGGAGATTGAGGGGAACGAAACCAGAGGTCGAGGTAGAGGCAGACCTCGTGGTAGGGGTAGAGGCCGAGGTAGGGGTAGAGGCCGAGGTAGGGGTAGGGCCCTCCAGTCGAAGAGGTGTATGAGGCGGAGGTAGAGGCGCCTTATGAGGATCAGCCTATTCCTCCCGTGGCCATGGTTGATGATCCTGCTCGTTTGCTGATGCTAGCGAGGGAAATTACCCGCTTGGGAGCCACCAAGTTTGGAGGAGGCACTGATTATATGGTGGCGAATCGATGGATAGAGGATTTGCAGACTTATTTCGATCTGCTTGATTGCACTGAGACTGATAAGAGGAAGCTAGCCGCTTTCATGCTGAAGGATGAGGCTAGGGTGTGGTGGAACGTCACACAGAGGAGCATTGAGGTGTCTACCTTGACATGGGACGGCTTTGAGAGACTGTTCAGGGAGAAGTACTTTCCACCAGCAGTGAAGGAGAGGTTGGAATGAGAGTTCCTTGCACTTGTACAGGGGAAGATGACCGTAATTGAGTATGATTCGGAGTTCTCCAGACTGTACAAGTATGTGAGGCAGATGAAGGATGAGGACTTGGCCAAGAAGTTTCAGAGAGGGTTGAGTCCTTCGATTGAGCGTGATGTGGCCATCTTAGAGCTGAAGACCAAGAGAGAGATTTTGGCTAAGGCACAGATCATTGAGCAGCAGAACCTGATTCATAGAGAGAAGGAGTCTGCTGAGAGAGACTTCCAGGGAAAGGGAAAGGCCATAGCAGGAAGCAGTAGAGCTAGAGACTTCAGGCGTGGGTTCTGGAAAAGACAGAGAACTCAGTTCCAGCATCAGGCTCCAGCTAAGGCAGCAGTAGCTCCTCTTGTTCAGGCTATGCATATTAGGCAGATAGCACCAGCAGCTCCGGTGAAGTGCGTTAACTGTGGCGAGCCGGGCCACATCTCTCGTGCGTGCACGAAACCTCGGGGTAGGATATGCTAGCTGTGGACAGGCAGGGCATCAGGCTAGGGAGTGTCCCCGAAATCTGGGTAGAGTGCAGGGTAACCAGCAGAGGAAGCTACCACCTGCACCTGCTAGAGTCTTTGCCATCGGTTAGGCAGGCACGGAAGTGGAAGGTACCTTATCTATTTATCACTATCTTGCTAGAGTACTGTTTGATACGGGAGCCTCACACTCTTTCATATCTAGTTCGGTTGTGGATGTATTGGGTTTGATTGCTATGCCTCTGACTAGATCATTATGTGTTACATCACCTCTCGGTGTGTCTCTTGAGCTTAGCATGTTTTGTGATGATTGCCCTATTAGGATTGGTGGCAGAGAGTTCTCTGCATCTTTGATTGTGATTCCGGATCACACGTATGATGTGATTTTGGGTATGGATTGGTTGAGCCCGAACCATGCTGTTATTGATTGCTTTAGGATGATTGTGTCCTTCCATGTTCCGGGACAACCGGTGTTTCATTATCGTTGTCTGAAGTCTGACATCGCCATGATGACAAGGATTTTGGCCTATATTGAATCAGGGAGTAGTACTTCAAAGATTACAGGGAATCCTGTAGTTTCAGAGTATGTAGACGTGTTTCAGGAGATCCCTGGGTTACCTCTGAAAAGGGTAATGGACTTCTCCATTGATGTGATACCAGGTACTTCACCTGTGTCGAAAGCACCCTATCGAATGGCTCCAGCTGAACTTCAGGAGTTGAAGGTTCAGATTGAGGGCTTACTTGCACAAGGGTTCATTCAGGCAAGTGTGTCTCCTTGGGGCGCACCAGTGTTGTTCGTGAAGAAGAAAGATAATTCACTTTGGTTATGTGTGGATTATCAACAGTTGAACAAGGTGACCATCAAGAATAGGTACCCGTTACCTCGGATTGATGACTTGTTCGATCAGCTTAGAGAAGCTACTGTGTTCTCGAAGATTGACTTGAGGTCAGGATATCACCAGTTGAGGGTGAAGGAGGAAGATATCCCAAAGACGGCGTTCAGGACCAGGTATGGACATTTTGAGTTTCTTGTCATGCCTTTTGGTCTCACGAATGCACCTGCAGCATTTATGGACTTGATGAACCATACGTTCAGTCCTTACTTGGATCAGTTTGTGGTAGTGTTCGTTGACGACATCTTAATTTATTCAAGGTCATCAGGTGAGCATGAGTAGCATTTGCGAATCGTACTACAGACGTTGAGAGAGCAGAAACTATTTGCCAAGTTCGAGAAGTGCGATTTCTGGCAGAGTGAGGTCAAGTTCCTTGGTCATGTGGTCTCGAAGGATGGAGTTTCTGTGGATCCTTCGAAGGTTGAAGCAGTGATGAGTTGGAGTCGCCCTACTACGATTACAGAAATCCGTAGCTTCCTTGGACTGGTCGGGTATTACAGGCGCTTCATTGAAGGGTTTTCTGGTATTGCTTCGGCTTTGACCAAATTGACCAGGAAGGACACTCAGTTCGTATGGTCGGATGAGTGTGAGAAGGCTTTCAATGAGCTGAAGACTAGATTGACTACAGCTCCGGTGTTGACTATTCCTACTAGTGGTGGTGGATTAGTCATTTACAGCGATGCATCTCATCAGGGTTTGGGGTGTGTGTTGATGCAGAATGGTAGTGTCGTTGCTTATGGTTCTAGACAGTTGAAGGTACATGAGCGGAATTACCCCACTCATGATCTAGAGCTAGCAGCAGTGGTGTTTGCCTTGAAGATTTGGAGACACTATCTTTATGGTGAGAAATTTGAATTCTTTTCTGATCATAAGAGTTTGAAGTATCTATTCTCCCAGAAGGAATTAAACATGAGGCAGAGAAGATAGATGGAGCTCATTAAGGACTATGATTTCACCTTGGAGTATGATCCCGGAAAGGCAAATGTAGTGGCGGATGCTTTGAGTAGGAAACCTCGGGTAATCATGGCATCGATTATGGTGCGAGAGTGGCGCATGTTAGAAGCTGCATCTGAGTTTGACCTTATGCCCGCAGGAGCAGGACAGGGAATCTTTCTCGGTAGTATCACCTCACAGCCCACCTCGATCTCCAGGATCATTCAGGGTCAGACACTTGATGAGTTTGCTCAGGCGAGGATTGCTGAGACGACCGTTGACCCGGATGTGGAGGGTCATTCAGAGTGGATGATTGGGGCTGAAGGAGGGTTGAGATTTCGAGGGAGATTGTATGTACCGAGTGTTGATAACCTCAAAGAGGAGATCATGCGGGAAGCACATAGGTCTCGATATACTATACATCCAGGAGGTACTAAAATGTATATGGATCTACGAAGGCAGTTTTGGTGGTATGGTATGAAAAGGGATGTGGCAGAACATGTGTCGAAGTGTCTTACCTGTCAACGGGTGAAGGCAGAGCATCAGAGACCAGCAGGAATGCTGAACCCCTTATCGATTCCTGTTTGGAAATGGGAAGATATCTCTATGGACTTTGTGACTGGATTGCCTAGGTCCATGCAAAGTTATGACTCGATTTGGGTGATTGTTGACCGGTTGACTAATCAGCACACTTCCTTCCGGTGGCAAAAACGTACTCAGGGGATGCGTTGTGTAAGTTGTACGTGAACGAGATAGTGAGGCTTCATGGAGTGCCTGTGACGATTGTCTCTGATCGAGATGCTCGTTTCACTTCAGAATTCTGGCGTAGGTTCCATAAGGCATTTAGTACATCTCTTGCTATGAGCACTGCATTTCACCCACAGACAGATGGGCAGACCGAGAGAGTGAATCAGGTGATGGAGGACATGCTTAGAGCTTGTGTTCTGGATTTTAAGGGTAGTTGGGCGGATCATCTGCCATTGGTAGAGTTTGCCTACAACAACAGCTATCACTCTAGTATCGGTATGGCTCCATATGAGGCTCTTTATGGTAGGCCATGTAGGACTCCTATCTGTTGGGCGGAAGCAGGGGATAAAGGGTTCATCGATCCTGAGATTGTACAGGAGACTACAGAGAAGGTTACCACTATTAGGGACAGAATCCGAACCGCTCAGAGTAGACAGAAGAGTTATGCAGACTTGAAGAGAAGACCTTTGGAGTTTGAGACAGGCGATCATGTGTTCTTGAAAGTCTCACCTATGAAAGGTGTGGTGAGATTTGGCAAGAAGGGGAAACTCGCACTGAGGTATGTTGGACCCTTTGAGATTCTGGAAAGGGTTGGTAACTTGGCATATCTTCTTGCTTTACCTGTTAGCATGTCGGGTGTGCACAATGTCTTCCATGTGTCTATGCTCAGGAAGTATGTTCGAGACGAGTCGCACGTGATTGATCACGGTGCGATCGAAGTGAACACAGATGCGACATTTGTAGTTGAACCTATTCGTATCTTGGATAGGTCTACAAAGAAACTTCGTAGGAAAGAGGTTGATCTCGTGAAGGTGTTGTGGAGTCATCATGACGAGGGTGATGCGTCATGGGAGTTAGAATCTGACATGAGAACGAGGTATCCACAGCTCTTTGGGGAATTGGGTACTTGAATTTCGGAACAAAATTCCTTTAAGGGTGGTAGATTGTAATACCCGCAATTTTTATTTTAAATTCGAGTAATTGTATTGAACGATTATTGTGCGATTTCGCGAATGTTGTTCGATAATATTTCACTTTTTGAATTATCGAAGGTTCGAAACGATTATTTTTAACGAAAAGCTCGAAATGCTTGATTTGAGAAATCGACTTTTTCTAAGTGCAAAATATGAGAAACTTCCTTCGTGAAAGTTGTAGAGCTCGTCGATATGAGTCCGTACACGTGCGGAACACAAAGATCGGATTTTTTCTGAATTAATTATTGAATTTAGAAGATTTTCTGAAACTTGTATATATAGAAAAAACCCTAGAAATTTTTGGAAACCCTATTTTTTTTCCACCGGCCTCCCTTTTCCTTTTCTGGAAACACTGTTCATTCTCTCTCTCTCTCTCGCGTTTTCTCTCTCGGCCGAAAGCCAAAAACAGAGCACGGCTTCACCGTGCTCCTATTCTCTCCTCCGGCCACCTCTCGAGCTGCAACCACCTCCAAGAGCTTCGCCTCATCCTTGCGCAGCTGCCAGAGGCAGCCTTGCGCCACGACACGGCCTGTAGCGGCGACGGCACGACCAGAACCGAAAAGGCTCATTTTCGGTTCGATCTCAATATCTCGAGCTATAGATCACCATTTTACTTGATTCTTGGCTCATTGAACTCGCCTCAACTTCCTCTACAAGCACCAAGAAGGACCAGAACTGGGTCGAACGTTTTCACGTTCGTCGGAACTCGACCCCGTTTAGATCGAAAAACCACCTATCGATCCAAATATCTCGAGTTATACACGATCGTTTCTTGTGATTCTTGGCTTGGTGACTTCAAAAGGAAGTTCTAAATAAGTTTCCAGAAGAGAATCGAAGCGAGTTGTTGCAGTTTTCAAGTATATTTTCAAGCTCGCCAGATTCTGGAAAAATTCCGGCCGCCGACTGTAATTGGTACTTTTCGATCCCTTCCCGTCATTTTTTGGTCTTGTGCTAGTTATGAAAGTTGCTCAGAATGATGAAACAAAGGGGAGAAGCTCGGTCCCGACACCATTGGTGGTGGTCGGCGGCGGCTCTGTCCCTAACTCCGGTGGCCTTTTCCTGCCACCTCCGGAGGTCTAAAATTTGGTTTCTGTCCATTTTATGATTCTATGTTTCAATACGATCATTTCGGCATATTATACGTATTTTTCGGATATCGTATGAATTAGTTATGAGTTTTGTGATTTCGATCGATTTCGATCGTTAGATTTATGATCTGTGAAATTAGGACCGTCCGATGAACTTGTAATTTTGATATGATGATCATATGACTGTCCCAGAGGCTTTGTGTGGTCATGGGTGAAGATCCGACCGTTGGATCTTTGTATATGTACAAAACGGTAATTAGGGGAGCGATTCGTGAGAATCCGCTCGTCGGATTTTATTATAAATTAGAATCCGACCGTTAAATGGTAGTTCAATTATGTTTTGGAATTATTGGCTAAATTCAAATCACATTTGATTAGGTGATTGACGGATTGTATTTGAGTGGGCTATTTCGGCGTTATTTATATTTGTATTGAAGACGCAGTGGGAGTATCGAGGTGAGTAAAACTCACGTGGTTCATATTACGAACCGAGTGTTCTAAATTTATTTATTTTTGGTAATTGTGTGAAAAATATTTGCGGATTAAATATTTGTTTTAAAATTTCATAGACTTGAATCACCATGGTCCATAGGTAAATAAAATGAATTTCACGATTTTCTTGTATGAACTATAGATGGTATTAGTGGTCATTCCAGAGTAGATGATTACGTATATATATATTTACGTGAAAAATATATATTGATGAGTGGATTGTTGAGTGATGACATGATTGAGTTGAATTGTTGAATTGATTATATTTCAATTATGTAATTTCATAATAATATTGGGTATCTTGGTTGGGTTGATTTCAGTATGTGATATTACATGTTGTGCTCATTTATGGGTTTAGGTTAACGTAGTGACCGGTGTGGGGTAATCGGACGCTCTAATCATGGGTGGATGATGGGATACGATTGGTTGAGTATGTGAAATTATCGGACGTTCTAAATATGTATATAAGTATACATATTGATGAAATACGGTAATGATAAATATGTCGGATGCCATAACCTAGGCCAGGTGATGGGCTACGATTCAGTTAGAGCTCTAGTCTGTCAAGTACCGTATTTTTATAAATACAATGTTGAGGTGTTGTGAAGAAAGATGTGAGTTGGGGTTATCTTGATTTATTGATTTGATATTTGATTGAGATTGTTAGTACTTCGTGGTTGTGGAAATGGTTGAGTGTTGACTTGAGTAGAATTGATTATGATTAAATTAAACAACAGTCTTTTCTTTTACTCATACGAGCTTTCATAAGTTTACCGGGTTTTGTGTTGTTGCAATCCTGGTACACTATTCAAATGGTGTAGCGGATATTCCTACAGGTCAGGATAATCAGGGAGGTGACCGAGCTGCTTAGGTGTTACAGCAGTTATTGTTATTTCATTTAGTTGTGAGGTGTGTATGCTCATTTAGAGCTTTACAGTTCGTTTTGGATTTGAGTTGTAATAATTAACCGAGACTAAATTCGGTTTTGATTTTGTTTCATGTGGTGAGATTGTTAAGAAAAGAAATTTTCAGGATGATTATTTTAGTTGTGGTAATTTTCATGTTTCGGATTTTGAATGTTTATTCTAAAATTCGGGGCATGACACCAATGCTATACTGTTTAGAAACATCTGCATAGTTCGTAAACCAGACATAAATCAGCAATACTGAGAATCGAAAAAAAAGAACATAAATACACAACAAATTAGAGGTAAATCAGAAAAACATGAAAGAGTTGAAGGGCATAGCCGCATACCTTCATACATGTAAGCAACTTTTCCTCTCCTCTTGCAGGTGCCAATATTGGCATGAAAATCATCTTCTATGTAGATTCTCTTCTCGATACTCAAAGGCAAGCAGGGATAACTTCATAGTGAGCACGTGTAATGATACAGTACTACAATGTGACTTCATAATCATGGGGAAGCCACTCCATCCCATTTGATCGGACATAACGAACAATTCTCTTCCCGTTCCCATTCAATATGCTCCCTGCCTATGTGATTGCAAAACTACAATTTAGAAACTAGCTGGAATTTCTTTTCTGCATCCAATCTAGCCACTCCATCAAAATTCACATGAGATATCAGACTTTCAGAGTTTTCATAAACATTTAAACTCCAATTTTTTAATATCCCAGATACAGAGTGATAAATCGGCAAAGCTTTTCAAACAGAAACTTCAGTTAATTCTACCAGTGACCAGCTTCAACATAAAGTAATGTTTGATCCACTTGCGTCTCATTTGTCCCCATAAAACCATACTATAGCACTCGATTGATAAGACATATTACATATACTGCTTATACACCCGCATGGAAACAAAGTTCAGAGTCTAAGACACTATATTCAAGAAAAATTCAGGACATAGAGGAATGATTACACAAATGAAATTGGGCTTCTGTAGGATGCAGCACGAATTGCATACGCAGATGATCATCATAAAACCTTTAGAGAGCTTTAAAAAAAAAAAAAAAAAAAACACATAGAATCAAGAGGCTTAACTCTCAGTTGAAGAAATAAGCAAAAGCGAAACTTAATTCTAAAACTTAGTGGAGTAACTCGGTTGACAAGGACTGCCGCATCCTTTTCATTGGGGTGCTAATAATAATCTAGCAAAAGTTCACCTCATGGACATTGGACTAGTTGGATCTGCTAACCATACTTGGTGTTCCTTTAGAGCTATAATGCATTAGTTGATTGATAAGCAATAAATTCTCTACAAATGTTGATGAATTTACTGAAACACTTAAAAAAGGATATAGAAAGCCAACATGGCAAGATTCTCTTATCTTGAAGTTAGTTGAAGTCAGAAGCAAAGGCGAAATTCTGAACCCTGATTCCAATGATTAATATTTAGCATGATTTCAACTGTGTGAAAAGAAGTAAAAATCTACGACATGTAAAGACTCCAACAGTGTTAAGCAATTTCTTCTTTGGTTTCCTGATAAACTAATGTAGACCAGTTATTGCAAGGGCATAACTATAGTGCTTCAAAATCAGTAGTAAGAGCATCTCGTGCACTGGTAGTGAAAAGTAATGCCAACAAAAACTTGCAAACAAAATAATGCATGAAAACAAATAAACATAACAATGCTTAAACAGCCTTATTGCTTGTATATTTTGAATGAACACAAATATATCCCTAAATAAGTAATTTTATTAAGTAAATTTAAAACAAAGAGATCCACATAATTGCCAAAGGTTCAATCAACATTCATATCACAACATAAATAAATTCTGCAATACATAAAATAAAAAATATATAAAGAAAACTCTATTCGTTCTCCTTTTTACTTTTTCTGAATGACAAGTACAGCATTGGAAATTATCTTGATTTTCTCTAGTTTCCTTGTAACTTTCTTCAGATCTACGGGCAAACAAATCACAACCATTCTTTGCATATTGACAGCATACTTGAGCGTATACTTTGCCAACTCAATTCCATTAGACCCACTGCAAAGCTCTATAGTCACATGCTTAAGCTGATTAGTAAAAGCAAGGTCTTCCAGCTTCCAGTATTCCATATTAAACCCGAATGTCTGGAAAGAAAAAGGTCAACAAAGCATATTAATTGAACCATTCTGAACAAAAAATAACCATAATCAATGAGAATGAAAGTACAGCTGTGTTATCCCAAAAGCATGATGAACTCTGTGTGTGTGTGTGTGTGTGAGAGAGAGAGAGAGAGAGAGAGAGAGTCAACAAGCATATTAATTGAACCATTCTGAACAAAAAAAACACCATAATCAATCAGAATGAAAGTACAGCTGTGTCATCTCAAAAGCATGATGAACAAGCTCCTGAGTTTGAATGTTTGCTACTCTGTGTGTGTGTGTGTGTGTGAGAGAGAGAGAGAGAGAGAGAGAGAGAGAGAGAGCCTTGAATTACATTAGACTGAGGATCATGTGGTGGTTTAGACTTTATGCATAACAAACTCAAATTAGGTGTTCTTCTGAAGACACAGACCAATGCTGGGACCAGCTCATCAACAAAGCTTTCGATAAGTATACACAAATAAGAAGTATCATACATTGAAGCTGGCACAGATACATCCCTAAATGAAGCCTGCAATGTTGTAAATCAGTTTTCTCAATTTTCATTTCATTCTTTCATAGATATGAATTTTCATCTTGTTTCTAAAATCAAAACTTCAACTCAAATTTAGTCCAACAATGGCTTGTAAGAAAATAGAAAAACTAATGCAAATTGCAAGTCTGTTTAAGAACAAGAGGAATCGATAAACAGAAAAGGAGAGTAAAATTTCAGAGAGAATGGAGATTTCAATGTGTTTATTCATCTCATACAAAGGGGGTATTTATAGGATTACATTGAAGTGTGAATGCTCAAAGAGAAACTCAAAATGATAACCATCTTGATGATGATTTTCTGCCATGCTTGTTGCCCTTTGGTAAAGCATGTTTACATAAGTCTTCATACACTCAAGTACCTATGATTATACACTCAAGTACCTATCTAAATACTTTTACGTATTTTGTTACATGATATAGACATATACGGTATATATACAATTTATACTACAACACTCCCCCTTGGATATTTCATGTTCAATAGTATTGTGTAGATGGTGCGCATCGAAGTTGCCTCGTTAAAAACCTTGCCAAGTAATAAAACCCTGTGGGAAAAAACAACCTTGGTCGAAAGGGAAAAAGAGCACAACGCGCGTTGAGTGTGAAGTATGTTTCTGGATACTCCCCCTGATTTAGACTCCTCTTGAAGATTGTGGGAGTTCGGATATCCTCCTCAATCCGATGCTCCTTACATGTTTCTCGAAAGGGGATTTTGGTAGTGACTTAGTAAATAAGTCAGCTACATTATCTTCTGATCGGATTTGATTTACTTCAATATTTAGAAGTGTTTGCTGTTGCTGATTGTAGAAGAATTTCGACAATATATGCTTGGTATTGTCGCCTTTGATGAAACCTAATTTCATTTGCTCAATACAAGCTGCATTGTCCTCGTAAATGCATGTAGGTTCATTTGTGGTGAATTTCAAACCACAAGTTCCTCGAATGTGTCTATTTATAGACCTTAGCCATATGCACTCACGCACGGCTTCATGTAGTGCAATTATCTCTGCATGATTTGAGGAAGTAGCAACAAGAGTCTGTTTTGTAGATCTCCAAGATATCGCGGTGTTTCCCATGGTAAAGACATAACCTGTTTGGGAGCGACCTTTGTGAGGGTCAGAGAGATACCCTGCATCAGCAAAACCCGTCAAAACATCATTTTGATGGAGGGGAGGAGGAGAACGTCGGTCACTATGGATAGTGTTGCCGGCGCTCACATTTCTTTTCTCTCTGTAGGGATAGAACAAGCCCATATCGATCGTACCTTTTAGGTATCGAAGGATTGTCTTTATACCAATCCAATGGCGGCGTGTTGGCGCAGAACTGTGTCGAGCTAACAAGTTTACTGCAAATGAGATATCCGGTCTTGTGCATTGAGCTAAATACAATAATGCGCCTATCGCACTTAGGTATGGTATTTCAGCTTCTAATAAATCTTCGTCCTCATCCCTTGGACGAAACGGATCTTTCATGGGCTCAAGACTACGGTTGATCATGGGAGTACTCACAGGCTTTGCTTTATCTTCATTAAAGCGCCTTAGTAACTTTTGAGTATATGCTGATTGATGGATCATAATCCCATCATTACGGTGCTCGAGTTCTATTCCGAGACAAAACCGTGTTTTCCCAAGATCTTTCATCTCAAATTCAGATTTCAAATATGTAGCAGTTTCTTTTAACTCATCTAGAGTTCCAATTAAGTTCATGTCATCAACATACTGCTACAATTGCAAATCCGGATCTTGTTCTCTTAATGAACACGCAAGGGCATATTTCATTGTTAACATATCCCTTCCCAATCAAGTAGTCACTTAGACGGTTATACCACATCCGTCCGGATTGTTTCAATCCATATAGTGAGCGTCTTAATTTTATTGAAAACGCGCTCCGTGGTTTAGAGCCACTTGATTTGGGTAATTGAAGTCCATCTGGAATCTTCATATATATCTCTGAATCTAGATCCCCATAGAGATATGCTGTAACCACATCCATGAGCTGCATGTCAAGTTTTTCAGAAACTACCAAACTGACAAGGTAGCGGAACGTTATAACGTCCATTACGGGAGAATATGTCTCCTCGTAGTCGATTCCAGGACGTTGTGAGAAACCTTACGCCACAAGGCGGGCTTTGTATCTAACAACCTCATTTTTCTCATTACGCTTTCTAACAAAGACCCATTTATGGCCAACAGGTTTTATATTTGGTGGTGTCAGTGTTATAGACCCAAATACCTGTCTCTTTGTTAGTGAATCCAATTCAGTCTGGATCGCATTTTTCCATTTTGACCAATCTGCTCTACGTTGGCATTCTTCAACGGAGCGAGGTTCGATATCATCGTATTCTATAATTTCTTTTGCAATATGATATGCAAACGCATCATCAATAGCCATAGAATTTCTGTCCATAATTACATGTATACTAGTGTAATTCATAGAGATCTCTCTATTCTCTGGAATTGGTTCTATTATTAGAGCGTCCTCCAATGATGTCTCTTGGACATAACCATAATCCGGAATTTTTTCATGAGATGGATTGTTTATATCGATGATTAATGGATTATTTTGTGTCAAGCTCGCTTTCTTTCTTGGGCGAGAATCCATCGAACATATAGGCCTCCCGCGCTTTCTAGCAGGAGCCATGGGTCTAGCCACTGCATCACCCATAGAGGGGATGTCATGTCCTTTATTTTTAGGAACATCAATCCTTGCAGGTACGTTTGCAGCAGGTATGTGTGATCTTGTCACTTTAGCGATATCAGAAAACGCATCAGGCATTGATTCTGCTACGTTCTGAAGATCGAGAATCCTCCGCACCTCTATTTCAGACTGTGTGGTTCGGGGATCAAGATGAGACAAAGTGGGGACAGACCACGACAATTCCTGTCTTTTCTGTTGAACATTAATGTTCTTGTCTCCCCCTAATGACGGGAAGACTGTCTCATCAAAGTGACAATCCGCAAATCTAGCGGTAAATAGATCACCTGTCAAGGGTTCTATGTAGCGGATAATGCTTGGAGTATCATATCCAACATAAAGGCCTAAGCGTCTTTGAGGACCCATTTTGGTGCGCTGTGGCGGCGCAATTGGCACATAGACTGCACACCCAAATATGCGTAAGTGTGAGACATTAGGCTCATACCCAGTCACCAGTTGGGACGCAGAAAAGGGTTGGGTGGCAGTGGGTCTCAGACGAATGAGCACAGCTGCATGTAATATTGCATAGCCCCAAGCAGAAATAGGGAGATTGGTGCGCATAACCAATGCCCTGGCAACCATTTGAAGTCTTTTAATGGCAGCTTCTGCGAGTCCATTTTGGGTGTGTACATGAGGGACAGGATGTTCCACCTCAATCCCAATGGACATGCAATAATCATCAAAGGTTCTTGATGTAAATTCTCCAGCATTGTCAAGACGAATTGACTTAATAGGATGATCGGGGTGGTGAGCCCTTAATTTAATGATTTGTGCTAGGAGTTTAGCAAATGCAGCATTTCTTGTGGATAAGAGCATGACATGTGACCAACGTGTCGATGCATCAACCAACACCATAAAATATCTAAATGGTCCGCAAGTTGGTTGGATAGGTCCACAAATATCACCTTGTATTCTTTGTAAGAATGGTATATTTTCTTTAGTGTCCTTTGCATAGGATGGTCTTGATCCTACCTTTGCTAAAGAGCAAGCTTTGCAAAACGAATGATACACTTTAGAAGTAACTCTTTGGACCAATGTTTGGTTCGTATTTCTTTTCGTTTTGAAGAATGGATGTCCGTGTGAAGTTTTTAATATACGGAGCATCATGTCACGACCTGGATGTCCCAAACGGTCGTGCCAAAGCTTGTATGTGTCAGGATCCCATAATTTGTCATTCATGACATGGTTGGATTCAATGACTCTAATAGTGGTTGCATACAATCCACTAGAGCGACACATAAGTTTCTCTAAAACTCGTGTATTTCCGTAGTTTTTAGAGGTGATGCAAAGGAACTCTTGTCCATTCTCACAATATGTTTCCACATGAAAATCATTGGCTCTTATGTCTTTAAAGCTTAATAGGGTCCTTCCGGCCCTTGGAGCATATAGAGCTTCGGCGACATTAATATTTGTGCCATTTGGTAACAAAAATTGAGCTGGTCCTCGACCATGAATCAATTGTGATGGTCCTGCCATCGTAGTTACTGAGGATCGACTGGGTGTCATCCATAAAAATAATTGCCTATGTCGCAATATCGTATGTGTGGTGCCACTATCAAGAAGGCATTCCAATTCTCCGGAAAACATACTGAAAGGAATAAAGTTCGGAATATTAACACATGTCCATGACATTGAATGCGATACTTTATTAATAGGGAAAATAGCCAATGATTACATCAAAGTTATTCATAAGTCTATTCCAAATATCAAACTTTAGACAAATTGCTATCACTCAATCCGTTTGGTAATTCCAATGGAATATGACCAGGAAAGTAGAGAGATGTTGGTGGAGCGAGGCTCGCTTAAATACCCCGATCTCAATTGCTTTCCTAGACATCATACTTCATTGGGTACGCCACATAAGAAGGAGTTTAATACAATTGTTATTTATTGACTAAGGCACATTTGCCATTCTTGGAAAATAGAAAGAGGATTATTCTAATCAAAGTCTGTGGCATCCTCGTGCTCTTCATCTACAGCTTTGAAGTCCTCAACAGTGAGATTGACATCTTCACTATTTTCATCTTCGGCAAGGTTAGCTTCTTGCTCTCTTGCTTCCCTGTACTCCTTGTAGCGTGCAGCTAATTGGGTACTTGCATGACATTGTTTAAACCAATGCTCGATTGATCCACATCTAGGACACATGTCATTGTGGTTCCCTCCCTTCATTTGAGGTATAGGTTGTGCAGGTTGTATAGTTTGTACAAGTTCTGCAGGTTGTGCACGTTGTGGATATCCCCTAGGAGGGTTGCTGCTACTACCACGGCGCATGGTGCGACCTCCACGGTTCATGGTGCTATTTCCACGGCCGGTGTTACCATATCTCCCTCTTCCACGTGTGGAGTTACCATCACGTGTGCCCGCTCTAAAGTTGCGGTTTTCTTCCCTGTTGGGGCGGTTATTTGGACATGTTCGTCCTTCATGTCCCCTATTATTAGGGTACACATGTCCCCTATTGCTAGGGTACCGCTCCCTGTGCCCTCTCTTGGGTGCATTATAATTTGCCTCACGAACGCTCTTGGTTCCAATGGGTCTTGAATTATAATTCTTTACGAGAATGTTGTCGTGCTTTTCGGCTACCGACAAAATATTTATGAGTTCATTGAACCTCGTAATTCGTCCAGCATTTACTTCAGTGCGATACTGCTTTGATAGCAAAATTGCTGCAACAGGGAAGGTGGAGAGAGTTTTCTCAATTAGCTCTTCTTCTGTGAGGGGTCTTTGACAGAACCTCAACATGGATTTGAGACGAAGAGCTTCTGAATTGTACTCAGCAATAGACTTGAAGTCTGAGAAGCGTACATCGTTCCACTGAACCTTCAAGTCAGAGAGGAGAGAATCTTGGATATTGTTAAAGCGCTCTTGTAGTGCTTCCCATAAATCCTTTGCATCTTTGATGGACATGTACTCTAGCCTGAGTGCTTTGTCCATATGACGTCGCATCAAGATGATTGCTTGTGCATGCTTCTTGGGTGATCGAGGGAACACAAGAGCCGGGTTTGGTTCATGGATGATGGGCAATATCCCCTTCGATGTGAGATGGTTCTCAACGTCGGTTTTCCAACTATGGTACTCCGAACCTGTTGAGTCAAGGATTTGAAAATCGAGTCTAGGTTCATTCGACATCCTTGAAGATAAGAAGAAAATATTAGTTTCGGAGTTAAAACTTCCACGAAAAATAATAAGATTTCCGAGCTATGCTACTAAGAAATCAATTTCCAAGAATCATTGTGAACACTCTTAGTTCATTGATTACGAACGCTCTTAGTTCGTTTGGCGTGAATTGCTATAATTCCGCTTTTGATTGTAAGTTCCCGAGAAAAAGGAAAAAGGAGAGAAAATAAATAAAAACTCAAAAACGGGAACTTTTAGTAAAGAATACCTTGGAATAGTGTTGCCGGAAATTTTTGACCGGAAAAATTATCGGAGGTGACCGGAAGAATCGTTGGAAAAAGTCGAGAAAAATCGTCCGAAAAGTCGCCGGAAAAGTCGCCGGAAAAGTGTCGAAAAAGTCGCCGGAAAGTCGCCGCGCAAATCTGTCGACAAATGTGTCGACAGCTGCTCGGCAGCTGCTGCGCAGGGTTCTCGGCAGCGTCTCGGCAGCTGCTGCGCAGGGCTCTCGGCAGCTTCTCGGCAGCTGCTGAGCAGCTCTCTCGGCAGGTCTCGGCAGGACTCGGCAGCACCTCGGCAGCTGCTCGGCAGGTCTCGGCAGCACCTCGGCAGGTCTCGGCAGCACCTCGGCAGCTGCTACGCAGCTCTCGGTAGCTGCTCGGCAGGTCTCGGCAGCACCTCGGCAGGACCTCGGCAGCTCTCGGCAGCGGTCCGGTTCGGTTTTTCGGCTTCCGGCGGCCGGTTCAGGTCGTTTCCGGCCGGTTCCGGTGAATCTGAGACCGGTTCCGGGCTCCTGGAATCAAGGGCTTTAATCTGAGCTAGGGTTTGGGGATTTTTTGTAGGTTTTGAAAAATGACTTCGATTGATGAAGAACTCTTCTTTCGTCAATTTTTCGATTCTAATTCTAGAGCAACTTCGTGCTGATAACGTGTTTAAGAACAAGAGGAATCGATAAACAGAAAAGGAGAGTAAAATTTCAGAGAGAATGGAGATTTCAATGTGTTTATTCATCTCATACAAAGGGGGTATTTATAGGATTACATTGAAGTGTGAATGCTCAAAGAGAAACTCAAAATGATAACCATCTTGATGATGATTTTCTGCCATGCTTGTTGCCCTTTGGTAAAGCATGTTTACATAAGTCTTCATACACTCAAGTACCTATGATTATACACTCAAGTACCTATCTAAATACTTTTACGTATTTTGTTACATGATATAGACATATACGGTATATATACAATTTATACTACAACAAAGTCATAGTTTTGCAAAAATAAATAAATAAACAGTTCAAGGGTTTGAATTCGTATACCTCAATCACCACTTCATTTAGCAACAGAGCTGGAGCCCTGCGTAAACTCCAAAGAACCTCATGTACCTTGTTTAAGTCTTGTACTTCAGGCTTCAGATAAAATGCAACTGTTTCTAAGCATTCTAGTTTTCCTAGATTTGGGTATTTCATCAAATTCCCAATCCATTTGAAACATTTAAGATTTGGGGCATCAATAGGGAAGGATTTGTCGCTAGGTGAATCAAATGTCCAGTAGAGATCTATGTCCACAAGTTTCTCACTTGAGATATTTAAATGGCACATATCATCCCCAGGACCACAAATCAAACTAAACCTTTCCAAAGATGACCGGAAAATGGTGACGTTCTCTATCCCAGGAACACTAAGATGCAAATCCCCAATGCACTTGCAGGAACATGAGATCCATTTGAAAAACTCCTCATCTTCTATATAAACATTTGTCAACTGCAAGTACTTGAGATTAGAGGAAAAGGCAGAAGATGGAGTTCTGAGGACCGTATAATTCATGTCCACCACCAGAGACTTCAAAGGTGCACAGAGAAACACACAAGATGGAGAAAACACCAATTCAGTGTTATATAAAGTAATGTTAAGATCAAGCACTTCAACATTACACCGTACTGCATTCTGGATCCAAGTGCTCAATCGATAACACTCATTATCACAGATGCATGGTGTTGCATCTACATCCATAGAGTGACTTTCCCAACGGACACGAAAGGACTGTATCTTATTATCCCCACGACGAAACAAGAACCTTTCCAAATAAGTCAACAACTTTAGCCGCCCGGAACACGTGGACATAGAATCCGAGGAAAATTCATCAAAATTCAGCGAGGGGAGCAGATATACAAAGTTCTCCACACCTTTTGGACACACAACACACACGACTAAGGTCCGGCAAAGCCAGGAAGGAAAGAATGTGATGTGCAACTTGCTTGATCCGGAAGATCGCTAAATCTGTCTATCCCGCTCTCATTCCCACCACTACCTCCTACACCTTCACAACTTGCAATATCCCCCAACTTACGCCTTTGTTTCATTTCCATATAAACAAACTGTATCTTTTCCCTTCTGCAACACAAGTTTGATTCAATTTATATATCAAGCCAATAAGAGTCGGAAACTAAATCAGTCTACACTAATCTCACTCTAACCTTCTTCAGTTTAACAGCTAATATTCTCCATAACTACAATATCCTTCACTTCATTCCAACACTGAACCAAAATAAAAGACGAGCAGTAATCTTGAAACTACGTACCGTTCAAGTAACCCAGATTCATCTTACCCAGCCAGCAGGTTTCTCTCTCCCTCTGGTATTTGATGAATGGTCGCACCCGAAGCACAGCACGTACAACCCTAATTGTTGTGAATTTCGGGGTGAATTGGGCGCTCTCATCATATATAAATGTACTCATAACAGGCCATTCGGTTGATTAATGGGCCAAATTCGCTTTCTGACCCATCAAAGGTTTATCTTTTGTTATTTTTCTAATATGACGAAAAATTACACATAACAAACCACGTCAATGCTATCATTATCAAGGAAAACCCGCTTTATTTATACTAATTTGTAGGAAAAGTGAGATGATGAACATTCATCACTATCTGTCTCACCATTACATTTGAAATACTGAAATCAAGTTTACATAGTTCTCAGAAAATACAGGCAGATGAACTTGAAAAAAACCTTGAAGAGGAATACAGAACTGAGATCATAGTGGCAAGGTGCTCCGCTGTAATTGAGGTAAGAAACAAATGGGAAGCAACCCTTCATTCAAATGATAATGATATTCAGCCGATAGTGGCATTGCAAATTCAGAATTTACTCCAAAATCTGTAATCAACTCTCTAATGCATGCTCACTATTGCAAAGGTATATATCAACTTCTTTGTTTTTGAAACTTCCCATGGCTGGTTTTTCGATAAAAGCATTTACTTGCACAAAGGAAATGAAAAGCAGACAAGAAAACCACCAACTGAACTTCGCAAAGAGATGCTAAAGAAAACTAATGTGTAGTCGAATGTGCATCCAGTACAAGAACAGAAAATATACCAGTACACATGGAACATTGCTGGTTAACATCTGAAAATAACAGATCTAACTTTTAGGCAAAATGGATCTGTGATCGTTGATGCTAAATTTTCAATGCTATGACAGTTGACTTCTGAAAACTGCCGGAGGAGCTTTATCCTCTTTTCTCTTTTTCACGAAAGACAACTGTGGCACCAGAAGCTATCTTGCTTTCCTTTAACTTCCTCGTAACTATCTCTGAATCCTGGGGTGGATAAATAACAATCATTTGCAGCAAATTCTGAGCGCACTCAAGAATATACCTTGCTAAATCAATTGCATTGGAGTCATTGCAAAGTTCTATGCTGACCACCTTCAGCTGATCAATAAAAGCAAGGTTTTGCAACTTCCAATATCCCATATCAAACCCAGATGTCTGGAAAGGAAAATGATGACAAGCAATTCAAGTGAAAGCTTTACATGTCAAAAAAAGTGATTAGTGACATTGCGCCACACATGTGTGTGTGTGTCTATATATATATATATATATATATATATATATATATATATATATATATATATATATATATATAGAGAGAGAGAGAGAGAGAGAGTTACATTAGATTGAGGGTTGTCTAGAGTGGTTTTAGACTGTATACAAAGAATATACATATTAGGCAATCCTCTGAAGAGAGAAACTATTGCTGGAACTAACTCGTCAGTAATGCTTCCAATATCCATAGTCAAACAATGAATATTATATATTGGAGCTCGCATGGATCCTTTACTGAATGGAACCTGCAATGTTATGTAAAGTGTTTGTCAATTTACTTTTCAATCTTTTCAAAATGAATTTACACTTTTGTTGGTGTGACCATCATCCTTTTTTTTTTCTTTTTTCTTTTTTGAGAGAAATGTGACCGGTATCAATGTAACGTAAATGCCATCAATAATGTTTGCAGCAACACCATTATATACGAAACATAAATAAACTAAAATTTCCATTGCCATACTACAAATGAACTACAAAAACAGTCTAGTTCATGCCACATAAACAAAAGAAAAGTAAAGAAAACAAAAGAACTCAACCTGAAAGGTCCTGATTTTCTTTACCTTAATGGTTGCTTCGTCTAGCATAACAGCTCTAACCTTGCATAAACTGCAAAGAACCTCATACACTTTGTCTAATTCATTTTCATCAGGCCTTAGACGAAGCACAGCAGCTTCTAAACGTCTGAACTTTCCCAGAGTTAGGTGATTCATCAATTTCCCACTCCAACTCAAACACTTAAGATTTGGAGCACAGATATTAAAGGAACTGTTGCTAGGTGATTCAACGTACCAGCCCACAACTATGTCTTCAAGTTTCTCACCTGATATGCTAAGATGGGAGGTGTTGAACACATCGAAAAACCTCAATATTTTCAGAGACGAGCTTTCAATGCTGATAGTTTTAATTCCACGAACTTGATCAAGATGTAACTCCTGAATGAACTTGCAGGAACATGAGATCCATTTGAAAAACCGGTCATCCTCTATCACAACATCTTTTAACTCCAACTTAGTGAGATTTGAGGAAAAACCAAACGAGGGCGTTCTAAGAAGAGTAAAATTCATGTCCACCGCTAGGGACCTCAAAGTTCCACAGAGAAAGACGCTAGACGGAAACGGTGCCTCCTCGGGATCATACAGAGTCATCTTAAGGTCAAGCACTTCAACATTACACCTCACCGCACTATTGATCCATGTGATGAGTCGATAATGCTCGCTAGCACAGATGCACACAGTTTCATTTTCATCCATATAGTGCCGCTCCCAATTGACACGAAAGACTGTATCTTATTACCCCCACGATGAAACAAGTACCTCTCCAAATAAGTCATCAACTGCAGCCGGTTACGGCATGAGGATCTACAAACCGACGGAATCTCATCAAAATTCAAACACGGGGCTGACAGAGAAAGCTCTCTCCATCTTTTGGACACACAACACACTCGAACGAGGTCCATTACAGTGAGGAACGAAAGAATGTGATGTGCAACCTGATCTGGAAGATCACTAAGTCTGTCGATCATGCTCTTACTCTCACTACAACCTCCTCCTCCACCCTCACAACTTGCAATAGCCCTTTTCTTAGGCTTCCGCGCCATGAAGCTAAACTTAATAACGGTTTTCAAATACTAGAATCTTCCTATTCTATTGCAATCCAACTACAATTTCTTCTTCACCTTCGCAATTCACAATTCAGAGTATTCATAACTACCACATCGATTATTTCATTTCAAGACTTGAGCAAAATGAAGAAAAGTAGGAAGGTTGATACCAGCACGTACCATATTCAACAATGCCAGATTATCTCAGGTGGATGGGCTTCATCCTCATCGATCCAGATTCTGGAATTTGAGGCACTGCCATTTTCCCTCGCGATGCAGAGCGCGGAGAACCCTAGTTTTGTTATTTGGGGGTGTTCGGGGATTTTGTTCAAGTCTAGATTTGGGCTCTTCTGGTAGTGGCCTGATGGGGTCATAGTGGCTTTACATTTAAGCTAGAGTCCTTTGACTGTTTGGGCCTCATCTAATAATCGAGATCAAACACTAACTAAGGCTCGAGAGCTGAGATTAATTTAAAGTAGTAACTACGTATACGCTCTAGATAGGATTTCAAAACACAAAAAACTCCATAATATTTGGTTTTGAACATTTAAAAATAAAAGTTTACACTTAAGGATAATATGCTCTCCACTTGACACATATCATTAGTTAATTTACTTTTTTACCATTAACTACATATTTTGACTTGTAATCTCTTTATTAGGATTAAATCTTATAAATAAAGACAATCTGCTCTCCACTTGTCATATGTCAGGAGTTAACTTATTTTTTTACCCTTAACTACTCTTTTTGACTTCTAATCCCTTTATATTACTTTTTTTTTCTGAGAATAATCCATTTATGTTACTTTTTTCTTTCCCCTTAACTACTCCTTTTGACTTCTAATCCCTTTATATTACTGTTTTTTATTTTTCTGAGAATAATCCCTTTATGTTACTTTTTTTTTCTGAGAATAAGTTTATATTACCTCTTTTTTCTGAGAATAATCCATTTATGTTAGGGTGGTTCTAGTTGGACCTCCAAATTTGATATTTGGACCTCAAACTTTTTTCAATTATTTATAGACTTTGTTAAGTCATATGAAAAGACAAATAAAGATAAAGAGAGAAAAATGGAAAAGAAACAAAAAAACAAATACTCTTTTTACCTCTCCAAATATAACATTCAATTAATTTTTTTTCCCCGAATTTCCTTATATTGCCTATGTAGTTTTACAATTTACCTAATACAATTAAGTAAAAATAATAATTATCATTTAATACAAAAGTAAATTCAAAACAATCTAATATGAAATTTCCCCAACTAAATTCATTCAATATTATGATATAGTTATTACTCGATCTCCCAGCCCAAAACCCTTGAAATCCTTCTTTTAGCAAATTCAAAGGGATTCCAGCAGCATATCAAGATCGAGAACTAACCCTTTGATCAATTTTGGTGGAGCAGAGACATACTCATAAGAGAGCAATATCATGTGATTTTGATTCATTATTCTTCTCGTGGTTGAAGATACAGATAAAAAGTAAAGTAACAGATTGTTTTATTTCATGTTCAAGGGTGTTTTGGTAAAGATAAGAAGGTCTACTTAGCTTTTCAAGTATTATAAAAAGTAAATTAGAGGTGTGATAAGTATGAGAGGTCTAAATAGCAAATTTAGAGGTCCAACTAGAATCACCCTTTATGTTATTTTTCGAAAGCAATATATATATATATATATATATATATCTTTCTTTTACACATTGCTAAGAGAAAGAATCTCATACTTCACTCTCCTACTACTCTCATCTCATCGTCTAATCCTACTATTGCACTCGTCCAATCCTGCTACTGCACTCGCTGTACTCATACTCGTCAAGTTCTGCTACTGCACTTGTACTCGTGTCCAGTTCTGCTACTACACTCGTCACTGAAAATCCTGCTACTGCACTCGTCCAATCCTGCTACTGCACTCGCTGCACTCATACTCCATTACTTCTGCTACTGCCCTCATACTCGTGTTCTGCTACTGCACTCGTCATTGCCTAACGTCTAGTTCTGCTACTGCCCTCTTACTCTTGTTTTGCTATTATTCTCCTCATTGCCTAATCTTGCTACTGCACTCCTCATTGCCTAATCCTGCTACTGCACTCACTGCACTCATACTATGTCCAGTTCTGCTACTGCCCTTATACTCGTGTTCTGCTACTGTACTCGTACTCGTTCAATTCTGCTACTGTACTTGTCTTCCTCCAGTTTTGTTAATGCACTCGTCCTTGTCCAATTCTTCTGCTACTATACTCGTGCTAGTCCAATTCTGCTACAGCACTCGTTCATTTCTGCTACTGTACCTGTCTTCATCCAGTTTTTCTACTGCACTCTTGCTCGTCCAATTCTTCTGCTACTGCACTCATGCTCGTCCAATTCTGCTACTGCTTGAAGATTGAGACAATATTGAAGGTTAACTCTGCTACTGCTTTTAGGGATGGAGAAAAAATGACAAATCCTTGATAACAACCTAATTAAGTTCCAAAAGTTGATCTCTGGAACACTAACTTAGTGAGATGGAAAGAAATTCCATCATCAACACCAACTTAGTAACAATGGAAGCAAAAATAGTAAATGAGCATAAAACTCATTGACCATGAACTGAACCTATGATGCTGCAGCAGGCCCTTCCTTCAATGGTACCCATCATCTCTTAGCTTGATGTGAAAGCAATTGCTTGTAAATTAGATATCCCTATGCCATTCTTTGCACAGACTTCAATTAAAAATCACGTATGTGGATATATATATATATATATATATATATATCTTGACCATCTTTTTCGTATTTTTTCCTTTTTTAGGACATTCTGGAGCATAATGTCCTTCTTCGTTACAGATATAACATCGGCATTTTTTATGCTTAGGGTTTTTTCCCTTCTGCTTTTTCTTTCTAATATACTTTTTCTTTTTTGAAAATTTTTTCTTTTAAAATGGTTTCCATTTGTATCTTCTCTTTTTAGAGGATCTTGGTTGTGGGCTGCAACCTATTTTCCAATTTTCTCTAAGTATACTATCGCAACATTTTCTGCCTCTTGCATCGTTGCTAATTTGGCTTTTTACCTGCTTTTTAGCTCTAACTTCCACACATCTATCAGTGATAAGTCTCAGAACGAAGTTAATTCTGAAACTTAAATTATCATTTTTATTTATTTTGTTTAAGAAGTCGGGATAACTTCTTAATGTTAATTCATCCCATGGGTTTGGGAGTTTATGAAAAAATTGTGTTAACCAGTATATGCTTGACTCTGGTCTCACTTTAAAATAGTATTTTTTATACATTTGAGCATATTCTTCAAACCGACATATATCGCAAAGTTCTATCTTTGACAATATATAGTCAGCATCTTCATGGATGATTTTTCTATCCGTTGCCCCACACAAATGTTCTTTTATTATTTGTGTAAAGCCATGTAGTATTGAGTCAAAGTCCTTAAAATTGGTTAATAAATTTAATTTTTGTAATTTTCCTTCTGGGGATCCTTCCCATTGTTTTAACCACTGCAAAGTGTCTCCTTGCAATGTTGCTGCTATATAATCTAAGAATCTTTCTTTTGTCCACACGTTTTTATAATTAGTTATAAGAATGGACATGGATTGTGCCTAATCTTCTGTTGTTCTTTCTTGATCTTTAAATGGTATATGAGTTAAGTCAAGATATGTCCCGTTTTGGGCCACTATTTGTTTATTCATATCATCTCTTCTAGTATAACTTGGACTTGGTTGGTCCATAGGTTCATTTTTGACACCAGAAGATAAAGCATAATTTGTTGTTTTAATAAAATCATCATAGGTGTCATCTTGAGTGTTTCTCAAGTATTCTTCAAAAGCTTCTTGATTATTAAACTCAGGAAGAGACTCTTTAGCCTTTCTTTTCTTTTGTGTGTCAGAATATTTTTCTTCTGTATCTGTATCTTCATGACTTAACGCATTTATTTCATTTTCGTCTTCTTGTGACTCTGAAGATGTTGTTTCATCATCAGTCAACATATTAATGTCATAGTTGAAATAAGAAAGCAAGTCTTCGTATTCCAAACAAGTTGTTCTTATTTGGTTTAAAATATGATTTATTTCCTCAATTGTTGATTGTGGATCCTTATATATCGTTTTCCAATAGTCCAAAATTTCTACTATATTATTATATTCATCTTGCTTTGGTTCTTTGTTTTGAAGAACCATTATATCTTCTGTTCCATAGAACAATCTGGGGATTTGGTTATCTCCAGGGTAACTCATCTCATCTTGTTGTAAGATAAGAGTATTAACTGTTTTAGTTAATTCTTGTATCTGTTCTTTAGTCTCTGTTTTGAGATCTATGTCTACAATTTGAGCAAGAGATTGAATTTTTTGTTCAATCTTGCTTGTTGTAGTACTTAGATTAGAAAGTTGTTGTTCAACTTTTTCATTATGTGTTTTTTGATTTTTTGATAACATATGTAACATATCACAAATAGAATTTACAGTACTACTAAGAACAGAAATATCTTTATTATAATTTTTTGGAATATGTAAAGTATGATCATAATTTTGTTCATCATATAAACATTCTAAAGGCTCTGTTACAAAAAATTTGACCATTAATATTTCATAGATGGTACCTAAAACCGGTTCTCTCTGGTGCTTAAGACCGATTCCCTAGAAAAGCCTGACAACCACCACTTGGTTTAAACGGCTATGTAGGGATATGAGCTTCGAGAGAGTATGGGTTTTTCCATGAAATATCAGTAACAAATCTTTTTATAACAGAATTTAAGTTCTAATAGATGAACAAGGTAATAAAATAACAAGATAATAAACAAAAGTAATTTACATAGTAAGGATACTTACTTAATGAATATATACAAAGATGAACTTAGGATGCTTGAGTTTCCTCAAGCCTGAGGCTTGAAAGCTACTCACTGACTAGACTTTGAATAGAACTAGGCTCTGATACCACTTACAAAAAGGAAACTTTTATTTATAAAGCGGAAGTGTTTTACAATGAAAGGAATACAAAGGAGAAGTTTGGTTGTAGAAGGAACCGTGTCTTTCAACTAACATTCTCAACACCTATATATACAATTGGTAAGTAACTATGGTTAACAAAAAGTAATTTGAGTTAACTAACTATAGTTACAAAAATAACCTAACTAGGGTTACAAGTTATCAAGTCAGGTTAAAGTGACATGTGTACAATATCTACAAACTTCTACCGCCTTCGAATCGACTGTAGACTTTTTATCTTGTCGGTTCTGTCGATAATGCAGTGTGGGTCCACTATGCTTCCATAGCGTTCTCCAAATTGTGGTAACCCACGTCATCTAATCTCAAACTCTGGTTTGAGCTGGAATTGGCTTCTTCTAGACACTGTAGGTATGCGAAATCTTCAATCTCGTGTGCCTTCATCATTGGGATGTCAAGTTGTGTGACATCTGTGGCTATGGTAGCCAAAAGGTCTTCTGTCTCCTTCTGTTGTTCAGGAGTAGGCTGATAGCTGCTTGCCATATGAGTAGCAAAAATTCTTCTTCCATCGGTCAGTTTAAGCAGATTACTTTGTCTGACCTCTTCAGCAACTTGCTTCAGCTGAGCTCCACACTTGGTTGCATAGTGCTCTAAGTTTAGGGTGCTGATTACCCTATTAACTTCCTCGCTGGGGACCATAGCCTGGTTAACTTGATGATCCTCTGTTTCAGTCAACAGCCATATTTGGTATGGTTGGAAGAACTTTTCTCTTTCTCTCCATCCGATTGTACTTACAATACTGAAAGTCAAATATTTGGAGAGCCTGTAGCTTTTTGCTACATGATACACCATTGTTTTGATGAATTGAGGAAAATTTTTTATTTCATCAATTTTTAAGCTCTGGAAAATAATCTGATTAACTATTTCCCATTCAATGGCTGCAAGTTCCCAGTCATCATGGTTTATGATGAAACTGAGCTTTGGAATATCAAACTCTCTCATATTCAGGGATTCTGAATACTCTATAAACAAGTCTTGTATTACCTGCTCATGATTATGAATTTTAAGATAAATATCAGAGAAAATATGACCAGGAAGATGACTTCTTGCTTTTTCAAAAAGACAGATCCTTTTAATTTGTTCAAATGTTGGATCAATAATATCATCCAACAATTCTGATAACTGGAGAAAACTGGTTATTTTCTCTAGCGTAAAATCCTCACTCCAATTTATTTGTTTCAATGCTTGGAGGATGGCATGTTTATATTTAAAGTTTTTAACTTCTCAGCATCTAGTTGTGCTACCAGATTTGAGATTTGAGTTGACAGCTGGGTTAGCTGCACTCTAAAGTCCTTTTTGATTCCTGAAATATGGGCTTTCCATACTCCATTTACATAATTATAAATTTCTCCAGGAAGGCCTGGATTATAAAAATCTTTCACCTCTGATTGAGATGATTGGGTTGTGATATCTTGTGTTTTTTGCACTTGACATCTTAATTTTGCTGCAACATATTTTTGGTATTCCAACGCAGCAATATCAACATTTGTATAACCTTTCCAATATGCCCCACGATATCTGGTTAGCGCGGCACAGCATTCTGCCCAACTATGAAAGACGCCTGTTTGGAATCCTTCAAAGACAACATAGCAAACATAAGCTGGTTTAGCTTTGTTATGAAAATAAGGCTGGTTTGGCCTTTGCTGAGGCTGGGTTGGCCTTTGTGAACTAGAAGCATTTTGAGATGTTGCCTTTTTAGCAATGGTAATCCATCCTGTGTTAGATGGATCTATGATTTCCTTGCCTTTATCCATACCTGCTCAAATAATCAGCAAGAAAACTATTAGAACTCTTGAGATGTTCTACCTCAAAAGTATACATGGCAATATGATTATACCATTTTAATCTTCTTCCTTCTAAAATATTTCTTTTATTGATAAGGAAGTCACGAACTGCTTGATTGTCAGTTCTAATAATAAAATTCTCAGAAGCTAGATAAATATGAAATCTTTTTAAAGCAAGTTTTATTGCTAAGAGCTCCTTTTCAAAGATTATGTATTTAATCTCATTTGGTTTAAACTTTCCGGAATTATATCCGCATATTAATTCTTCTTTTTGAAGTTTCTTGGAAATAGGTTGTTTCCTAGCTCTTATTTTATTTTCAGACATAGGAGGATTCTTTTCTTCCCACTTATCTGCAGGAATTGCTTTTAATACACATCTCCAACAGTTATCTGAAGCATCTGTTTCTAGGATTAGTTTATCTCCTGATTTTGGGAAATAAACTTCTGGGATTTTGTTTAAATCCTGTTTAATTTGTTGTAGGATTTTTTTGTCCTTTTCTGTCCAGCAGAATTCTTTGTTTTTCTTTAATTTTTCTATTAAAGGAATCTCTTTTTGAGATAAGCCTTTAATAAAACTTCTTCCATAGTTTAAAACTCCTAATAAACTTTGTAACTGTTTTTTATCAGTTAATTCTTCAGGAAAGTTTCTTACTTTAGAGACTATATGCTTTTGGAGTTTTATACCTGAATGGTTTAGAGTTATTCCAAGAAAGTCTATAGATTCTTGTTCTATATCAATTTTCTTGGGTGATAGTATAATTCCATGTTTTTGGAATTTGAAGATGTTTTTTATGATCTTCTCTGTTTTTAGAGAAAATTAGGATATCATCTATGTAAACAACACAGAAATCTTTAAGGTCTTTAAAGATACTGTCCATCCATCTTTGAAATACCTGGGGTGCTATGTTTAACCCAAAAGGCATAACATTCCAGTGGTAGTGTCCACATGGAGTACTAAAAGCAGTCAATGGTTTTGACTCCTCTGTTAATTTTAATTGCCAAAATCCTGATTTACAATCAAATTTACTAAAGATTTTAGCTCCTTTGGTATGATTAATTAAAACATCTTTTCGAGGGATAAAATATTCATCGAACTCTAAATGCTCATTTAAACGCTTATAGTTGATTACCATACGCGCTTTTCCTCTTTTAATTTCTGCATGGTTTCTTACCATAAATGCAGGGCTAGAATGTGGACTCATAGTTTCTTCTATGAGATGCTTTTCTTTTAGTTCCTTTATTTGAATGTCGAATTCATTTATATCTTGTCTGGTATAGATCATTGGTTTGACCCGTATTATTACTTCAGGATTGCGAAGTTTAAGTGTACAGTATCTTGGACTTTTTATCCAAAGTTTTAGTGGATCCTCACTAAAGTTTTCTTCTAAGATTTTGTATACCCAGTGTGTTTCGTGAAGTTTTGTTTCTCCAAGTTTGTTAGGAAGGTTAGGTTTGGTAGGTTGTTTATCAATTTTTTCAATAGTAGAACTTACAATGTTTTCTTCTTCTTCTTTATCATGTTGGTCACCACGCTTGCTTGGCTCGAAACCTTTATGACACTTATATTTGTGCTGTGGTAGGAATGGAATTTTGTGTATTTTACTATGAAGGTTGTTGACATTAAGGGTGATGTACCCTATGTCAAGCAGAATTGGATAATAGGCAAACATAAAATTGTTACCTAATATCACATCTCCATTCATTTCTGGAAAAGCTATAATCTTTGGTATTATGTATTTAACACCATTTAACCAGATTGCTACTTTTTTAGCTTTATGCTCAATATATATATATATATATATATAACGTTGCTCATCCGCACCTAAACAAAAACGTACGGATTTTGTGTTTTTCCCCACTTTTCGATTACACATTCACATCTTAATCGTTCAGTTTTTAGGTCCTAATGTATAGATCACCTCTGCAAAATTTCAGCCAATTTGGTGATCGTTAAAACATCCAAATCTGCAATTTACACGAACGAACCGAATCTGTCGAACCGGAACCGTTCGTATATATTATTGTAATTTACAGTTTTGAATGCCTTAACGATCACCAAATTGGCTGAAATTTTGCAAAGGTGATCTATACATTAGGACCTAAAAACTGAACGGTTAATATGTGAAAATGTGATCGGAAAGTGGGTCAAAACTGGAAATCCGTACGGATCGAAAAACTACGGATGTCCACAGTGGAGAACCGCTGTATATATATATATACACACACACACACACACACACACACACACACATAACACCTACCAAGGAGGCCAGCAGCTTTATTATCAATAAAATTAATCAACATGGTTCGTTTACTACCACGTTGAGAAACAAGAGCCACTAGCCTGCACTCTGCACGACAGACCCAAATAGCTCCCAGCTAAAAAAAAAGCAGTAGCTAATAAGAGAATCTGCAGCATAAAAACCAAAAAGTTAAGCTGCTCTTTGATGTGAAAAACCGATGGCCTCCAAGTACAAAAGAGAAAGAACTGTAGGTTGTGGAGTAGCATACCAACAATCGATCTAGCTCAAAGAAAATCGAGCAAATACACCATCAAATCCTTCAAATCAATTTTCAAGAACACACTAAACCCTGTCGCACCAGTTATGTTGAACCGCACCATGTTCATGCCACCGACAGTGAGGGCCTCGACCACGGTGGTGTTGACCGAAAACCAGCGATTGGGAGTGGAGAAGGGCTGAAGGAGCAAGGAGGAAGAATGGGGTTTGGGGTGAAGAGTGAATAGACTGAGAGATTGTGACCAGACATGGTTGGGTCAGAGAGAGAAAAGCTTGGGTCTCAGTCAATGAACAGAGGAAGCTGAGAAAAAAGTCATAACCTTTTGACAATGGCATTGCAGTAATTTTAATAAAAAATTATATTAATTCGTAAATACACATGAAATCTCAGATGTTAGGTCTACTTCATTTTTCTTGGGCCTGGGCTTTGTGTCCTTATTTGTATAAATCTAATACATGGTGGGTTTTTTGTTTTTTTAAATTTGGTCTATTACTTGTTGTAATTTTCTAGCTGTTTTTTTTAAATTTACCTTAATTTATAAGTCAACAAGCTTTTTACACAGCTTATATCGTAGCTTAAAAATCATAAGCAGTAGTAGTTTTTTACCTTATGAAAATTACTTTTTACCAACTTCTATAAGCTGCAGGAAATAAGCTGTTTTGTTTAATTTTACCAAAAACCTTTTGCCACTTAACTTATAACTTAAACATTTTTTTGCCGGATTGGACCTTAATTTACCTGGAAAATTTCCAAATAGAACCAAACTACAGTCCCAAATGTCATGTTGATTCTTTATGCCTATTATAATAATTTACAGTGTGATGGTCTGCCCCATAGAAAAGAAAATTACAATTGACCTAAATGACATGAATAAATTTACGCTTTGCTTATGAGGAATACGTCCATCTTTTGACAGACTACAACTTAGGGACCAAAAGAGAAATTGCTCCAACCAGGACCTTCAGTACCTTCATCACCCTCATTTATAACGATTGAGGATTCTAAGTTTCTAACTTTAGGTCACAACTGATCAAGTTTAGGTGGCGATTAGAGTCAATGATGAGGGTATAATGCTATTATTAGATAACCAAAATATTCAAAGATGAAATACTTCAAAATTTGCAAGGGAACTGTGACAAATTCTTCTTCAATCAAGCATAAGGCAAAACAAACACAACTATATAGCAGCACACAACGATGAATGCTCAATGAACAAAGACAAAATACCATTACACTGATTCAAAGAAATTCCAAAAGAAATATCAACACTTGCAGTTACGTTTCGACATTGCATCAAAAATAGATGCTGAATACTACCAAAGTGGGTTAACTGAACTTTCGTATTTCTCAAAAGTAACTGCAGCATTGGAGACCATGTTACTATTTTTTAACTTCCGTCTAACATTAGATTCACGGGTTAAATACCTAATGACCATTTTCTCCAGGCTCTCCGCATGCTCAAGTATATACCTTGCTAACTCAATTCCATTAAACCCAGCACTGAGCTCTATGGTAACGTCCTGAACCTGAGAAATAAAATCCAGGTTTTGCTTCTTCCAATACTCCATATCAAACCCAGATGCCTGTAAAGAAGAAGACAACACGCAAGTCAGTATCAATTTTTCTCTATCCGTAGAGAAGGGAGAGGCAGCTTAACTTACATTAGATTTAGGGTCAAGTGAAGTTGGGTTATAACACATATATAAGGTACACAAATTTGGTGTTCCTCTTAAGAGAGAGACGACTGCCGGGACTAGATCATCAGTAAAGCTACCAATATTCATATGCAAATACCAAATCTCATCTAATTGAACTTGCATGTGTTCCTCCCTGTAAGCAGCCTGCAATGTTATAAAGGCACACCTTTATCATGTTTTTCGATTTACTACCGTTTTGTTCAACAAAACTTTAGGCATAAACATGAATGCTTATCAGAAAGACCACTATTTATGTTAAATCACATTTAAAAACAACAGAAAAATAGAAAGAAACATGAACTAGCCAACTTAATACACAGTCACAGGGGTTCTGGTTCACTTTACCTTGATGGTAGCTTCATTTAGGACAAGAACTTCCACTCTGCACAAACTGGAAAGAACCTCATATACTTTGTCGAACTCATCTACTATAGGCTCCATAAGAATAGAAGCTTGTTCTAAACAATTTAAGTCTCCCAGATTCAGGTTACTTTTCACATTTCCCTCCAACCTCAAAGATTTGACATTTGGAGCAATAACGTTCAACACGGTGCTTCTAGGTGAATAACTGCAGTTAATATCTATTTCTTCAAGCTTCTCACCAGAAATGTTAATATGACAGGTTTCATACACCTCAAAATGAATATAACTAAATTTTTCCAAAGACAAGCTCCCAATGGTGATATTATCTATCCCATTAAGTCCTGCAAGACGCAATTCCTTAAGGAGCTTGCACGAACATGATATCCACTTGAAAAACCCCTCATCTGCAATATCAACATCGCTCAATGCCAAGGTCTCAAGATTAGAGGAGAACATAAAGGAGGGTGTTTTCACAACAGTAAATGACATTTCTACCACTAGAGACCTCAAAGATGCACAATAAAAGACACAAGACGGAAATGCTAAAAGTTCCCCATCACCATCATAAAAGGTCATATCAATACAAAGCTTTTCAACATTACACCTCAGTGCATTCTGGATCCAGGTGATCATTCGGAAACTCTCATTAACACAGAAGCATGGCGGTTCCTCGACCTCGTCCTCATGATGACCCTCCCAAACAAGAGTAAACTTCCGCATCGCATTATCCCCACGACTAAGCAAGAACCTATCCAATGCATTGACCAACTTCAACCGAACTTCACACGGCATCTCCGCTGTTTCATCTACACCAAATCCACAAATGCTCACAGACGGAGTTGACAGAGACATTTCTTTGCATGTTTTGGACACACAGCAGAAGCGAGCCAGGTCGTTAATCAGAAGACGTGAAAGAATCTTATCAAGGACTTCCCTCGGAAGATTGCTAAACCTGTCAGTCTCACCATTTCCACTAGCCAATAACTTACCCTTGTGTTCCATGAAACTCACTATCTTGCTATCGTTTCTAAGAGTGTTGCTGCAATTTATACTACAAACAATGGGCTTCTGATTACTGAAGCCATCAATTATATGCATTCAGACTCTGAGCCAAAGCAAAGACTAAGTAGTAGTAGTAATGATGCGAGTACGTACCACCATTCATGTACCCAATTGAAAATTCGAGCTTGCTCTAGCCGAAATGGATTGATGGGCGCGTTCTTCGTTGATGATTGAAAGGTTTTCCCTCCCGAAGCAGAGCGAACCCTAATATTCGAAATTTTGGGGGGTCTCTTTCTCCCTTGTGGCCTGTGGGGCATTTTATATGTGATCAATCCGGGCTGAGTGACCTGACCCGTTAAAACATGAGTTCGGGTCAAGACTTGGGATATGGGACCAACTAAATTTAAGATTTTTTTAATTAATAAAATTAGCGCTAATGACATTTAAAGCCCTAATGAGTGTTTTTTTTTTTCCCCTCCAAAATCTTGATCAAGTTTGGTCTCTCTCGGCCGTTTCCAAGTTCTGGTAGGTTCTTCCTCAACTTTCCTAACCCTAATCGAGTTTGGTCCTTCTGTCAGTTCCAAATCCTTGTCCTAGAAGGATTAGAATTTAAGGTTCTTCCTCAAATATACATACACACAAGGTCTCGATCTTTAGAGATACAAATCCAAAATAGGAAGCACATGACTAAAGATGTAAACATAGAAAGCCTACTTTCAAAAAGGTTTATATAAATAAGGACATGAGTCCAAACCCAAAAATCAAATGATACAAGCCTGACTTTCAATTTTAATGTAAAATGATCAAAATGCTCAGTTTGATTAAATATTTACGCATATGCCACTCACCAAAATCACTCTTTTTCTCTCTGCAGTTTTACGTGTTCTCGTTTCTGAAGTCAGACGGCGATCGGAACTCGATCTTGCTGGTGTGCAAGTCCTGGTACAAGATCGAGTGGTGGTGCAGGAGGAGGATATTCGTCGGGAACTGCTACGCTGTGTGCCCTACGATTTTGATCAGATGGTTCTGAGACATTAGATCCATCACGCTCAAAGGGAAGCCGCACTTCGCCGACTTCAATCTGGTGCCGGAGGGCTGGGGTGGCTAAGTGTATCTTTGGATCGTAGCCATGGCAGGTGCTTATCCTTGGCTCGAGGAGTTCAGGCTCAAAGAAGATGGTCATCAAGAATTTCAAGCTCCTCGTGCTTTCGTCCTGTAACTAAGCGCAAATTTGAAGATTTTGTGAACTTTCGTTGGGTTTTTGCAAGTGAACGTCTCGGGTCTATGGTGGTTTTGGTCATGCTGATTGGTGTGCAGTTTTACTTAGTGTATTGTTGAGTTTTAGGCAAATGCAAATGCAAAGAAGATGGAGCAGGGCAGGAGTGGTCCGCGGTTGAATGAGCATATCAGAGCCAATGTTGTTAGGCTTGTTATGGGCGAAGGTATTATCTTTTTCTTTTTTCTTTTTGTGAGTCAATATTGTTATTTATACTGAAGGTTATGAAGCTTTAATCCATGATGACACTATATTAGATTATTAGGTACCTGGGAAAGTGATCATTTCAATGTAATCATGAATAGTTTTAGGTTGTACGCTAATGCTGTTAAGTGTTATGTTTAGGGTGCATGAATAAATTTTCGAAGAAAAAAAACAATAGCAAGTACGAGAAGGAAAAAGAGTATTAACCGGGTTTCTGGTCATTAATATAGGAAAACCAAATTTCATCTCTCTGCTGTTGTGGATATCTCTATTGCACTGAAGCTTAATTTCCAAATTTAGGAAAGACTAAAATAGTAAAACTCATGATTTGAAGGTGAAAATTTCTTAGCTTTTCTGCTACATTTTAATGCAATATTTTTTTTTTTGGTACTTGTGGGTTATGGTTTTAAGGGGTTAATGATAGTAAAGGTGTAAAGGTATAAAGGTATCAGACTTGGTTTGAGTTGAGCTTCACATTGTTGTCGTTGATTGCTTAATGGAAGTATTAATCTCAATTTTTGTTAGTCTTCCTTGGATTGGACGAGTGCAGTAGCATGATTAGACTATGACAAGTGCAATAGCAGAACTTGACTAGTATGAATGCAGCGAGTGCAGTAGCATGATTGGATGAGTGCAGTAGCAGGACTAGGCGATGATGAGTGCAGTAGCAGAACTAGACATGAGTACAAGTCCAGTAGCAGAATTGGACGAGTATGAGTGCAGCGAGTGCAGTAGCAGAATTGGACGATTGCAATAGCATGATTGGACGAGTGCAATATCAGGATTAGGCGATGACGAATACAGTAGCAGAACACGAGTACGAGGACAGTAGCATAATTAGACTGAGTATGAGTGCAGCGAGTGCAGTAGCAGGATTGGACGAGTGCAGTAACAAGATTAGACAATGATAAGTGCAGTAGCAGAACATGAGTAGTAGAACCGGACATGAGTATAAGTGCAATAGCAGAATTTGATGAGTATGAATGTAGCGAGTGTAGTAGCAGGATTGGACGAGTACAATAGTAGGATTAGGCGACGAGATGAGAATAGTAGGAGAGTGAGGTCTTGTGAAGTAACATAAAGGGATTATTTTCAAGGGAAAAAAAAAGTAACATAAACGGATTATTCTCAAGGGAAAAAAAAAGTAACACAAAGAGATTATTCTCAGAAAAAAAAAAAGATTAGAAGTCAAAAGAAGTATTTAAGGGTTAAAAAAGTAAATTAACTCATGACATGTAGCAAGTGGAGAGCAGATTGTCCTTATTTGTAAGATTTAATCATTATAAAGGGATTAGAAGTCAAAAGAAGTAATTAAAGGTAAAAAACTAAATTAACTCATGACATGTGACAAGTGGAGAGCACATTATCCTTATTTGTAAGATTTAGTCCTTATATGTTTAATTCTATCTTTAAAGGATGTATTTGTTAAGCCATCTTTTGTCAATAACTTATATGTAAACCGATTATGGAGGTAAGTTTTTTATTCTCACCATGCGGTGCAAGGACCGTAACTCAACCTCAGAGGCTCTTCGAAGGAGGACAAGCTTCCCATCAGATTGAAGTTCTACAAGTCAAGAACATCGCGACATCGTGTGAGAAGCTATCCAGTTGTTCTTGAAAGCCATACTAAACTAGCGGAAAGAGATATTTGGGTAAAGTTTTCTCATTTCAAGAACTACGACAATAATAGGAAGTATGAAGCTCTCATCACCGAGTGTTTGTGGAGCATGGTGTGCCGCAAGATGAACATTCTGCTATTGTTCACAAGCTATTTCGAGTGGTTGAGGCGGCCGTCACCCCCGAAATTCCTGTTATAGTGTGTGTGTTTCACAACACTCACCGCGTCGTCGGTGGTGATGGAGATGGACATGAACCATGTATGCCCAATTAGATTCTTGCGAGCAGATAATCAATCTACTTTGTTTCGAGCCACTCTGTTTGCTTATAAATCTGGACTTGCTATGCTATGTGTTAGGGGCCACACTTGTAATGCCACAAGCAACCTTGTCCAGGGTCATTAGTTAAGCCTTTGGTTGGTTGCTTGTGTGCCTGGGGTGTTTTGGTAATTTACAAATTATGTAATTTATTTTATTTAGCAGTTATTCTCCTCGGCCTTTTCCATGTATTCCCCTGGCCCTTTTATGTAAGCCCGATATGCTCTATGGGGAGGGGTTCCTAGTCGGCATAGTTTGGACTACGGAACTAATATAGGTAAGCACATGTACTTTTGCCTCCCTTGCCGTCTTACCATCAATAAAAGAGGAATTATTCAATCATCTGTGTCCCGTGAGATTGCTCCTTGATGTTTCCTTTCAATTGCTCATTTGTTCTTCGTGGTTGCCAAACATTTATATCATTGTGTTCTTGCTTGTCGCTAGCCCTATTTTAATATCATGTGGTTTCATTGTTCCTTGCAAGATACTCACTTGGCTGACTTGCTTGATAGCAAGTGCCGCACGGTCCGCTTTGCGCATTGCAAAGTTCGGCCCGTGACAGTTGGTATCAGAGCCAACTCGGCTCAAGACGCTCGCTACGATGACAGGCAAAATGACAAACCAACAAAGATTTGATTGGTATGACCAACAATTGGGAGAACTTGCGGGGGTGCCCGATAGATTGATGGATATAACTAGTGTGTTGGACCGCGCCGACCTAGATGGTTTGGTGGCGCGGGTGACAGAGGTGGAGAGCCTCAAGGACCGAGTTATGGCCCTTGAAAGACGTAAAGCTCGAGGGGATGAAAGGGAGAGAAATGTAGAAGAAGCTCCCGTTTCGAGCGAGCAAATGGGGCAGATGAGTGATGCCCTTGATACACTCCAGGTGACTGTGGACAATATGGCTGAAGATGTCTGAGCCACCATTGATGCCTTCAAGAATGAGCTGATGGAGATGAACACCAAGCTCAACTTGACCATCTGTGCGATGGGAAACCAACCTGTGACGGACTACAGGAAGGTAAAGATACCAGAACCTCAAGCTTTTGGAGGGGCGCGAGACGCCAAGGAGCTTGAGAACTTCCTATTTGATATGGAGCAATACTTCCGAGCAGTGAAGCCAGACTCGGAAGAGGTGAAGGTGAATATGGCGACAATGTATTTGTCAGGAGATGCTAAACTTTGGTGGAGAACCAAATACAATGACATTCAAAGAAGAGTGTGCACTATCGATACATGGGAGGATCTAAAGAAAGAGCTTAAAGCTCAATTCTTCCCTGAGAATGTTGAATACATTGCCAGACGGCAACTAAGAGAGCTCAAGCACACCAACAACATCAGGGATTTTGTGAACAAGTTCTCTATACTCATGCTCGACATCCCAGACATGTCAGAGAAAGATCGGTTGTTCTATTTCCTTGAGGGCTTAAAACCATGGCCAAGAACTGAGCTTCAGCGGCAGAGGGTTCAAGATTTGGCCTCCGCTCAGGCCGCTGCTGAGAGACTGACTGATTACACATTCGAGGAGAACTCCAGCAAGAAGACTCAGTCCTTCTTGAATACGAATGCCAATAGATCTTCGAGGGCGGGGCCGAGTAAAAGTGGGGGAGCGGAGTCCAAATTCTCCAATTCCGGAGGAGGAGATAGGAGGGCCACTTATGCGAGGGACACGGCAACTTCCAAGCCGGGTGCCTCAACTGGAGTCTTCACCCCTCGACCCTTCAATCCTTCAGGGTACGCCCCAAGGCCAGTGTCTTGCTTCTTATGCAAAGGACCTCACAGAGTAAACAAGTGCCCTCATAAGACAGCCTTATCGGCCCTACAAGCCCACATTCAATCAAAAGAAGTAGAAGACCAGCTGGAGTCCGAGGAGGAACATAGCCACATGGGAGCTTTGAGATTCTTGGGTGCAGTTAAGAAACAACCACAACCACCCAAGAAGGATCAGGCCAAGGGCCTAATGTTCGTGGATGGTTATGTCAATGGGAAGGTTGCCAAGAATGTGATGGTTGACACAGGGGCCACACACAACTTTGTGTAGGAGACAGAAGCACGAAGGTTGGGGTTGAAGTTGGAGAAGGATGTTGGTCGCATGAAAGCTGTGAATTCTGAGGCCTCGCCCACAACTGGCCTGTCCCAAGGGGTACCACTCAAGTTGGGCCATTGGGAGGGAAAACTAGACGTTGTAGTTGTCCGAATGGATGACTTTGATGTCATATTGGGGATGGAGTTCATGTTGGCGAACAAAGCTATCCCCATTCCTAGCGCCCAACACTTGCTCATTATGGGGGAAAAGCCATGTGTAGTTCCAGCAAGAATCACACAACCAAGTGAACCCCGTCTCTTATCTGCCCTCCAATTTAAGAAAGGCGTGAAGCGCCATGAGCCTACATATGTAGCAGTTCCTCTAATGAAGGATGATAGCAAGAGGGAAATGGTTCCGAGGGAAATCGAGGGGGTATTGGAGAGTTATGCAGATGTGATGCCCCCCGAACTTCCAAATGCACTACCCCCAAGGAGGAGTGTGGACCATGAAATTGAACTGCTTCCAGGAGCCAAGCCACCTGCAAAAGCCCCTTATAGAATGGCTCCTCCTGAGCTGGCAGAACTTAGGAAGCAGCTCGAAGACCTACTCAAGGCTGGGTTCATTAGACCATCTAAAGCCCCCTTTGGTGCGCCGGTTTTGTTCCAAAAGAAGCACGATGGGAGTTGGAGACTGTGTGTGGACTATCGGGCCCTTAACAAAGTTACAGTGCGCAACAAGTACCCGATCCCCCTGATAGCAGATCTGTTTGATCAGCTTAGTGGTGCCAAGTATTTCACCAAGCTTGATCTCCGTTCGGGGTACTATCAAGTCCGAATTTCCGAGGGTGATGAGCCTAAGACTGCCTGCGTCACTCGCTACGGCGCCTTTGAATTCTTGGTAATGCCATTTGGGTTGACCAATGCGCCGGCGACATTCTGCACCTTGATGAATCAAGTCTTCCATGAGTACTTGGATAAGTTTGTGGTAGTGTATCTGGATGACATTGTAGTGTACAGCTCTACTTTGGGAGAGCACACAGAGCATCTAAAGCTGGTATTCCAACGGTTACGAGATAACCAATTGTATGTTAAGCGCGAGAAATGTTCCTTCGCGCAGGTGACCATCAAGTTTTTGGGTCATGTTATCGAGAGGGGTCGAATCAGGATGGACATGGAGAAAATGGAAACCATAAAGGAGTGGCAAAACCCCAAGAATGTGAAGGAGCTGCGCTCTTTTCTTGGGTTGGCTAATTACTATAGACGTTTCATTGAGAACTACTCGAAGAAGACAACCCCCTTAACTGAGCTCTTGAAGAAAGGAGCGACATGGGATTGGAGTAGTGATTGTGAGAAGGCCTTCCAAGAGTTGAAGAAGGCTGTAATGGAAGATCCGGTCCTCGCCTTACCCGACCTGAATCAACCATTTGAAGTTCAGACAGATGCTTCAGACTTTGCTTTAGGAGGAGTCCTCCTACAAAGGGGACACCATGTTGCTTATGAAAGTCATAAACTCTCGGAAGCTGAGCGGAAATACACGGCTCAAGAGAAGGAGTTGCTAGCCATGATTCATTGTTTAAGAACTTGGTGACACTATCTATTGGGGTCGAAGTTCCTTGTAAAGACAGATAATTCCGCTGTCAGCCACTTCTTGACTCAGCCAAAGTTAACCCCAAAGCAAGCTAGATGGCAGAAGTTTCTCACGGAGTTCGATTTCCAGTTTGAACATAAGGCTGGTCACACTAATCAAGTTGCGGATGCCCTAAGCCGCAAGGCCGACCTTGCCACCCTCAAGATGTTGGCGGCTCTATCGAGTAGTGTCATTGCCACCGACATCAAGCAACGTATCAAGGAGAGTTTGGAGAAGGATCCCGTGGCCCAATCACTCATCAAAATGGTGAAGGAGGGGAAAAGCCGTCGGTTTTGGATGGAGGATGGCATATTGATGGCAAAAGGGGGACGAGTGTTTGTTCCGCGGGCTGATGGGTTACGTCGGTTGCTCATGAAGGAGTGTCATGATACCTTATGGGCCGGTCACCCTGGATGGCAGAGAACCCACGCACTACTCAAGCAGGGTTACTACTGGCCCCAAATGCGGGACGATGTCACAGAATACACCAAGACCTGCCTAACCTGCCAGCAGGACAAGATCGAGCGACAGAAGGCTCCTGGGTTACTGGAACCATTGTCCATTCCGACTCACCCGTGGGAAAGTGTCTCCCTCGACTTCATTACTAATCTCCCAAAGGTCGGAGACGTATCAGGAATCCTTGTTATAGTCGACAGGTTCTCAAAATATGCCACCTTTGTGCCGACTCCAAAGTATTGCTCGGCTGAAGATACAGCAAGCCTTTTCTTCAAACATGTTGTGAAGTATTGGGGTGTGCCTAAGAACATTGTCAGTGATCGAGACACCCGGTTCACAGGAACGTTCTGGACCGAGCTATTTAAGCTACTTGGTTCCGAGCTCAACATATCTTCGAGTTATCACCCGCAAACCGATGGACAAACAGAAAGGTTCAACGGGATGTTGGAGGAGTATTTGCGCCATTTTGTTCATGCCAATCAGCAGAATTGGGCGCAGTTGTTAGATGTTGCACAATTTTGTTTCAACTCGAAGAAAAGCTCATCCACCAACAAGAGTGCTTTTGAAGTAGTCACTGGTCAACAGCCTCTCTTACCTCACACAATTCAAGAAGTGTACAGAGGGAAAAACCCGCGTGCTTTTAACTTCACAAAAGAGTGGAAGACCAATGCGGAGATTGCACAAGAGTATCTGGAGAAAGCAGCAAGGCGAATGAAGAAGTGGGCGGATCAAGGCCGCAAGCCCAGAGAGTTCAAAGTAGGAGACATGGTCCTTGTCAAGTTGCTCCCGGAACAACTCAGGTTCCTACGTTCCAGGGACAAGCGGCTATTCAGGAAGTATGAAGGACCACTCCCTATCATTTCTAAAGTGGGGAAGTGTTCCTACAAAGTTGACATCCCAACTTGGATGAGAGTTCACCCCGTCTTCCATGTCAGCAACCTCAAGCCACACCAGCCAGACCTTGAAGATCCAGCGCGCAACCAGCCTGTTCGAGAGCACGTCGACATCCGCCCACCAAAGCCAAAAGAAGTGGAGGAGATCTTGGCAGAAAGAGTGATCCGAGCGTCAGAGCGCTCACGCCAACAGTTTCTTGTCAAGTGGAAGGGTCTTGGAGACGAAGAAACAAGTTGGGAGAATGCTGAAGATCTGAAGAAGAAGTTCAACCAGAAGATTGAAGATTTCAAGACCAAGGCAGTCGTCGAGAGCGCCGACAGCTTAAGTGGGGGAGGATGTTAGGGGCTGCACTTGTAATGCCACAAGCAACCTTGTCCAGGGTCATTAGTTAAGCCTTTGGTTGGTTGCTTGTGTGCCTGGGGTGTTTTGGTAATTTATAAATTATGTAATTTATTTTATTTAGCAGTTATTCTCCTCGGCCTTTTCCATGTATTCCCCTGGCCCTTTTATGTAAGCCCGATATGCTCTATGGGGAGGGGTTCCTAGTCGGCATAGTTTGGACTACGGAACTAGTATAGGTAAGCACATGTACTTTTGCCTCCCTTGCCGTCTTACCATCAATAAAAGAGGAATTATTCAATCATCTGTGTCCCGTGAGATTGCTCCTTGATCTTTCCTTTCAATTGCTCATTTGTTCTTCGTGGTTGCCAAACATTTATATCATTGTGTTCTTGCTTGTCGCTAGCCCTATTTTAATATCGTGTGGTTTCATTGTTCCTTGCAAGGTACTCACTTGGCTGACTTGCTTGATAGCAAGTGCCGCACGGTCCGCTTTGCGCATTGCAAAGTTCGGCCCGTGACACTATGCAATTTGACGTTGGTTTTTCCTATTCCTACTTATTTGGTTCAGTTATGATTCTTTGCTTCGTAAACTTCAACAAGATAGAATGCTGTGGGTTTGCAATCCATCATCTTCTATTTCTTTTGTTGAAAGCTATGTATTTCCTCCCTTCCTTGTAGCTTTGTTTGGTCAATTAATTCTAATAAACTTGTACTTCATTATGTGGTATTCTATACAACTAGGCCTCATCATGGGCCCGGTTAGGGCCAGCCCTACCCTAAATTTTAGGGCTTAGGGTAGGGCCGGGCCGGGCTTTGACCAAGTCAACAAAATTTAGGGCCGGGCCGAGGCTTCAAAATGCAAACCCTTACCCGCCCTTAAGGCCCATTCCGCAAGGGCCGAAAGGGCCGGGCCGGGCCACCCTTTCCAAATAAGGTCGGGCCGGGCCTTTGTTTGACTCACATAAAACCATATTTTACTTAATTGTAATTGTAAAAGAAAAAAAGAAGAAAAAAAACTGAATACTTCAGATTTCAAAATTTGAGTGGCTGTTGATTACAAATAATTACAACATATACTCAAAAAAACTTGAGTGATCAAGTCCTCTAATTGAAATTGAAATTGCACAGCCACTGAGGCACTAAGACACTGACTCACTGAGGGTACAAAAAGTGAAGCAGTGTTTGATACAAAAACTGATGAACTGATCAAGTCTTCATCATTTCACAAAAAGTTGTTATCTTTGATACAAAAACTGAATATTGGCTTGATTTAACACTAGCAAACTTTCCTTCATCTCTTACTGATATTCATATTCATGGTAACCAAACAATGAAGTGAATGAACCTGCACAAAACCGAATAGATAATTTAACTACTGGACATATATTTCATTCCAGGTTTCAGCAACATAAACATACAAATACAACTAGGTAAGTATCTGAGTTTAGTTCGGCAACATATATATAGACTTCAATCCAACTGGACAGTTTGATAATTCAAAACTATATCAATGCAGCCATGAAGAATATAAGAAATAAAATATATATCCAAAGTCCCCAACCATTGTCATCAAATACTACAAAGAAGTATACCAGATCAGACCCAATAACACAAGTATAACAAGATTACCAATGTACAATTTCATGTTGATTTTGCAGCAGTCACACACCTTTCGAACCAAAAGCATTTTAACACAAACAAAACATACCACATCAAAAAAAAAAAAAAAAAAAAAAATACCAGATCCCAAAAACAGTCACACACCTCTTCCTCAATCTCCAATTGACTCGACCCCTTCCGTGTTTGAATTAACACGTTCAAGTGCAATCATCCATTCCGGTCTTGCTAGTTTTGCATTCTGTTCCTCCTCAGCGCGGAGCTCATCTTGCTCTTTGTCTTGCTGCCTTGCTTCTGCCAGCTTCCAATCTTTCAAGCAAATCAATGCTTGAATTGTGTCTGGGTTCAGACTTGCTCTCTTCTCTGATACGACCCTTCCACCAGCACTAAAAGCTGCTTCTGATGCTACTGTTGAAGCTGGAATCGATAGCAGGTCACGAGCTATCAAAGAAAGCACCGGATAGACTTCTTCATGAGATCTCCACCAACCTAAAAGATTAAATTCAAATCCATCAGCAACTTCAAGTGTAGGCATATCAATATAATATTGTAAATCAGAACTTGAAGAGGTGGAAGTAGAAGTTGATGTTTTAGCCTTTTTTAAAACCTCTTCAGCAAAGTCCTCATCTTCATCATTGGATAAAACAATAGAATCAAAAGAAGATGCATGTAAATTAGAACTTATACTAGCGGTTGGAACTGCAGGCACTATATTATCCTTGTACACTTCGTGCAATTCAAAAAATTGATGCTTTAAACTAGATATAGCACTTTCAATTTCCCAATCTTCAACACCCATACTTTTCATCCACTAGCTAATTGCAAAAAATTTATATCTAGGATCCATAGCAGCAGCAAGACAAAATACTGTAGGAAATCGTTTCCAATACTTAGCAAATTTAGACTTCATGGCCACCAAAGCAGCAGCAATTACAGAATATTTAACATATTTATTAAAAGCTGCATTGATACTTACTAAGCAAGGAATAACACGACATGATGTCGGATAATACACACCACACAAGGTTTTTGTTGAAGAATCAAAAATTTTTAAAAAGCGACACACAATTGAAGCAACTAACCAATCTTCATCGGTGGGAAGTGCTAAAGTGGAATGGCGATTAGATTGATTTAGTTTTTGAACATTTCGATTCAAAACAAATTTATACTTTTCAGCTACTTGCAGTAAATCATACGTGGAATTCCACCTATGAGGAACATCATTATCGATATTCCTCTTTGGCATATTCAAATCTTGACAGCAATTAACCCATAACTCATGCCTCTTAATTGAGCTATTCATGCTACAAACTATAGTTGTGATTTTTTCAACTGATGGAGATAATAAATGCAGACCATCTTGAACAATCAAATTCAAAATGTGAGCACTACAACGCACATGAAACATCTTTTTAAAGACAGAATTAAGCATGAGAAAATCAGGCAGAATTTCAACAACAACGTCATTATTTGTCGCATTATCTAAAGATATTGAGAAAATTTTCCTATGAATGTGCCAAGAAATCAGCTCCTCATATATGTGACCAGCTAGTGACTCACCGGTGTGTGGGAACTCTATCATTTTAAAAGTAATGATTCTTTTATTCAAATTTCATTTTTTATCAATAAAATGAGCAGTTAAAGACATGTATCCCATCTTTTGACGCGATGACCAGCAATCAGAAGTTAAACAAATTTTCCCTTCAAAAGTTTCAAAAGTTTTGAGCAATTCATTTTTTCCTGCAACAAAAAGCTTCATCACATCTCTTTTGCAAGTAGAAGCTGATAATCCCACAAACTGAGGTGCAAAACCTCTTTGAATCATTCCATTAAAGTCATGTTTGTCTACAAATGTAAACGGTTGTTCAGCCCTAATGACATAATCGACAACTTCCTTTCTAGCACAATCTTTATTATAAGACCAGTTTAATACATTCCCACTAGAATCTGAACCTAATTGCATTTGAGTCCTAATATCAAGTGATTGACTGCTTATATGACCCTCCCAATGCCTACGTAAATGGCTAGTTCCATTCTTTCCTCCACGTACCAATAACTGAGCACAAACACTACATTTAGCATATTACACAGAACACATCTCCATCTCCTTGCAAGTCTGTTACTACTCCCAGCCTCCCAGGTCTTCCACTGTTATAACACACAGATGAGAAATTCCATAAAGATGCTGATACTGAATTGTAATCAAGGGAAAATATGTTTTTGAAAATACTGGAAACTCTTACAAGTAGTTACGAACTGAATACTAAATATGTGTTTGTGTTTATACTAAAGAAACAATGCAAATCAATATTTATAGATATAAAGACAAGACATCGTACTGCTTTTAACGGTAACTTAAAAATTTTGAGAAAGAAAATTGCAACGGACATATTTCTGTTTTTAACGGTAACTATTTGGGAATCTGTGAACATCGGTTAAAAGTCTCTGTAGTCCATATAAAAAAACCCAGTGTCACTACACAGCCTACAATCTATACTCACCAGATTAATCATAATATCATACACAGTTACACACCATTGCCGCATCTTCATGAAAGTTGGAAATCTTCTTCTCCCTTCTCTCTCAACACCCAACCAGAAAACGAAAAAACAACAACCATCAATCAGTAAATCTAATTTCAACAGTAACTATGTAAAAACAGTAGTACCAGATGTCCAGATCTTACAATATCGAAGAAGCAGACTGAAGGCGGAGGGACTGGAGGCGGAGGGCCAGGACTAGAGGCCGAGGGCTCGGACTGGAGGCAGAGGGCGCGGACTGGAGGAAGAGGGCTCGGACTGGAGGTGAGGGCTTGGCTGTGTTGACAGAGGATGCAACCGTCCACTCTCCCACACAGATCGAGACGTCGCCGACGAAGCCTCGCTGCTAGAAGACAGAGCCCCGTTGCAAATCGAGTCGGAAAAGTCCAGATCTTACAATATATCGAAGAAGCAGTTCGGATTGAAGGCGAAGGGACTGGAGGCGGAGGGCTCAGACTGGAGGTGAGGGCTTGGCTGTGTTGACCGAGGACGCAGCCGTCCACTCTCCCACGCAGATCGAGACTTCGCCGATGAATCCTCGCTGCTAGAAGACAAAGCCGCTTTGCAGATCGAGTTGGAGATGTCCACCACGGGTTGCAGATCGAGTCGGAGAAGTCCACCTTACGGTTGTAGATCGAGTCGGAAAGTCCACCAGGCGTTGTAGATCGAGTCGGAGAAGTCCTCTTTGCGGCTACAGAAGGAAGAGAGGTTTAGGCGTCAACGAAGCCCTTGGCGGTGGAGTGTGGGTTGGGTGGGTGTCTGAAGGAAGAAACGGTTTGGGTCTGTGAGAGTGTGAAGAGAGAGTGTTACGTCCCGAACCCAGAATTTTCGATTTTTATTAATTTGACGGTAGATGTTAGTTACACTTAATTTTTACTCCGTTATATGATTTTAATGGCCCTAAAAGTTGACTTTTTGTTCGGGTCATAATTTGAGAAAATGTTCTTCATGGAAGTCGTAGAGGATGTTAAACCAAGAACATGCATACGTGGTTCGTAAAAATCGGAGTTAGTATGCGAAAGTTATAAGCGAAAAACTAAATTTACTACTCCCGGTTACTGTTCATAGTAAATTCTTTAAATAGGAAGTTACTGTGGTAAGTTTCCAAATTTGGAAACTTACCCGGCCTTTTCTCTCTCCTCTCCCCCGATTTCTTCCTCCTCCAGTTCGGCCGAAACCCCTTCCTCTGAGTTCCTTCAATTCCGGCCGCCCCACGACGAAACCCGGACGTTCCTAGGTTCGCCTCTTCCTCCTCGTCATGCCCATGGTCGCATTTCATGGTATCTCGACCGGAGGAGCTCGGAATTGAGCCACAAAGCTCACTATAGCAGATTGGGTTTTTCGGTGATTTCCGGCGATTTCGGTCGTCTCCGGCCACCAAACCTGTGTCGAAGGTTCGGTTTTCTTCACTGATCATTTCCCCTATGGCCTTGTGTCTCGATTCGCTGTGTAGAAGTCGAATTGTTGAATTGAAATTCTAGGGTTCTTGGACAATTTCTGGGTTTATGTTCATTCATTGATTTCGACTGGTTTTGATTGTTATTTGGATGTGTTGTAGTTGAATGAAATGATCAGTGAGTAGAATTGATGTTGTGGATGAAATTTGGTGGCCATAGGAGGGGGTTGATTCCGGCGAGTAACCGCCACTCACCGCCACTGTGGGCGGCGCGTGAGGTGGTGTAGGGCAGGTTTCTGATTGTCGTAATTGGGTTATTAAATCGATGGTATAATGTAGTTTTCATATTGGTGACCTCGGATTTATTTGGTGAAGTGTAGATATGGTTTTCGTTATGGTGTGAAATTCATTGATTAATTCACGAATAATCCGTGTATCGGAATTCCTTAATCGGAAGCTCAAAGTAAAGAAATGAAGTTAGAAAAGTGAAATTGGAGATTTTTAAGTAAATAATAACAATTGGGATATGGTTTGGTTTTGGTGGATTTAATTTTTATCTGTCCTGTACTTATTGGTTTATGAACGTTATATTGTACAGGACGTGAGGAGGATTCCTACGAAGAGGGTTCGGATCGACGGCAAGCTTAGTCGTATACGGTGAGTGGACGTTTGATTTTAAAGTCATGCATGCAATTAAATTTTCTAAGTTACGAAATTATTTAAAGTATTTGTTATTTAATGAGCAAATTATTCGATTTTGATTATGAAATTAGTTATGGTTCAAATTGCCGATTAGAAGTGGTTATGTTCCATTTCGAACTTTTTATTAGAAATAATCTTCGATAAGATTATTTCTGAAAATGAAAGTATCATTATTTATTAATAGATTCGAATTTCTCGAAAAATCTTCGGAAAGGGAAGATTTCTTCGAGATTATAAAATTACATGATTTTAATATATTGATTCATAATTTTGAATCATGCTGGCGTGCGGGGACACGTCGTTGGACTAAATTCCTTTCTTGTGAGACTTCGAGGAAATCTCACAAATTCTCGATTTTCATATGGTTCTTACCCACCATACCTGGGTCGATATACTTTATTACTAGCTAGCCTATTGGTACTCCTCCCTACTTACTTTGTGTTAGTGGGTGAGTAGAGCCGAGCATGGGATGCTCTTGAGTGTGGGACACTCCGACCCGAGCCTTAGCGGCTCACTTTATTTTATTGTATGGTGATGACGTTTTTTCCTCATACCTTTTAAATTATTTACTTATTTATTTATTCGTCCGACTAACAGGGTCGGTCGAACTTCCCTTAAGCCAGCGGGGCTGGCTTAGTCATGAAAGTGATTTAAAAACCTTTAATTCCCTATTGCATGCATAAGAACGTTCTAAACAATAAATGTGGGAAAGTGAGAAACACTTCTTTCTTAATTAAATATTTTGTCCACTCACAACTAACGTTTTATCGCTTATTTTCCCCTGGGCTTTTCGGTTTCCTTTGCCCAGTTCGCAGTGTTGCTGTTCGGTATGGGATCGAGGCTTAGCACCAGTTCTGCCACTTGCCTTTCGTAGGTTAATATTAACCTACCCCATGTAATATATTTGATTTTATCGTAGATTGCTCTGATAACCCTAAGAAGCTTTATTGTATAAATTTTACTGCCTTACGCTTGGATTTTGCTTAATGACTGTGGTGGTTGTGAAATATAGGATGACTGCTTGTTGTGAGATCTTGAATTTAGATATATGTGTTTTTGTCGTTTTTCTCACAGGTTGGGTTGTCCACTTTTAAGGGAAGTTCTGTCGAATTTTTCTTAAAAGTGGGCCCCGCAGAGTCCATCTTGAAAATTTGAAAGGATTTTCGGGATGGGTTCTGACAGAAATGGTAGGAGAAGATAAGAGAAGATAGAGCTGAGGCTGCTGAGCTGCTGAAGGAAACTAGGAGAGACGGAGACTCGGAGAGTAGCCGTCGAGCCGTCGAGAGAGAGTTAGAGACAGAGAGCCTGTTAATGTTACTCTTAAGAGAGAGGCGCTCGACTTTTAGGTTAGGTTAAAGTGAGTTGGTTGGGCCTTAAACGGCCAGAGCCCAAAATGATGACCCAAATAACCAGATTGACAGATTCAATTTATTCTTCATTTATGCATTATAGTTTTTATACACATCATAACACATGTAATATTGTAATAAAAAATAATGAAAATATAATATTAATTTTAGGGTCGGGTTAGGGCCGGACTTTTAGGGTCAGGCCGGGGTTAGCCCTTAAGGGCTTAATCGGGCCGGGCCGTAGGATAGGGCCAGGTTTTATTTGTATGACCCATACCCTATCCTATTTTAGAAAGGGTCGGGCTAGCCCGCCCTAATGTAAGGGTCGGGCCGGGTTTCGGCCCTATGGGCCCGGCGGGCTTAGGGCGGGCTTTGGGCCCAAAGGCCATATGATGAGGCCTATATACAACTATATGTTTACTCAAAAAAAAAAAAAAAAAAAAAGATTTCATACTTTATCCCCTTTCATCAAATCCATAAAATATCAACACCAAACCCTAGGCGCCACTCTGATGCCTCAAAACCCTAAACACCGATAATAGGCTTCTGCTAAGCGCCTTTCTACTCAAAAGGAAAGAAAAGCAAAAGGATTATTGATCCAAAACACTAAAATTGACTAAAAGTATCTCATTTACCCCAATAACAAATTTGTATTCTCACTCACCCTATTTAAAGCAAAATGACAATGTTGCCTTTAAATTAATTAATTAATTAATTAATTATACATGCCACTCAATCATCTCTCTCTTCCCTCCGATTTGGTCTCTCTCTCACCAGACGCCGGCTCTCTCTCTCTCTCTCCCTCTTGCTCCCTCAGTCCCTCCTAGTCAGAATCGGACAGACAACGTCACTGGCCAGTTTGCCTCCGTCGCTTGCCTCCAACCCGATCCGTTAGGAAAGTGGTTTTACGGCGTCGGAGCTCCGTTTGCGTTCGCTTTCCACCAAGCTCAGATCCACCATACTCGCTCCTTGAGGTTGCTCACACACGACGACTCAACCGACTCCAACTGAGCCAGTAGCTATAGCAGTACGAACTCTATCTCCGGCGACCTTTGCTTTGGGTCAATGAAAATTCCGGCCTCTTACATATTTCACTCTTCATTTCTGTTTTGTCTAATATTTGAATTTGTTTGTCTAGATGCTGAAGATGATTGCGAATTTGCAAGAAATCATTGATGGGTTTTTAATGGGATGATGGGGTCTGGGAATTGGAGACGGAAAATTAGCTCATCTCTTTATGCTTGATTTTGAGACAATTTTTGTGTGTTTCAAGAAAGGTACAGCACATGTATTTGATTTTGTTTTGTTCTCCTTCAAGTTCAGATCGCGGATCCAGTTACTGAAGCTACACCCTTATTCTTTAGTCTCAGATTTGCATGCTCATTTCAAATTAGGGCTGTTTTGAATCTGATGCTTGTTGGAATATCTTATTTGAAGCTTTCGAGTTGTTTGATACTAACACGTATGGTTTCTGATAGCCTGGGGGATTTGGTGCAACAAGAAGAGAGGGTTCCGGTCAATCAAGGAAGAAGAAGATTGGGTGCCCAGATCATTTTATGGGTGCCCAAATCAGTTTTTTTTTTTTTTAAGTAACGGGACAGAAGGAAAGGAAATTTTTTTTGAATGTCTATTGTGGACAATAGACATCTATTGAGAGTCAATAGACGTTTTTAAATTCATATAATCTCTTCGTTTTTTCTTTATGTAAAGTTTTATTTGTCTAATTTTTAAAAGATTAGTTCTTATTCCCGCTACCGAAAGTTCTATTGGAGATTTGGAGGGCAATAGACGTCTACTAGGGAGCAATAGATATAAATTATGAGGCAATAGACATTTATTGAAGGCAATAGACGTCTATGCCCATATTGCGGGGCAATAGATGTCTATTGGGAGCAATAAACATTTTCGATGAGATTTTCAGAAAATTCCGGTGGGCAGCAACCGGTGACCGGATTCCAGCAGCCTGTGCCTCAAATCCGGTAGCCTGTGACTGGAATCCGGAGGCTGGTGGCCGGATTCCCGCGACCGGTGATCGGAATCTGATGACCGGTGACGAGATTCTGATGACCGATGACGGGGCTCTGGTGAAGTCCCTATGATTTCTCTCTCTTCCATTTTCTCTCTCCCTCTCTCTCTCTCTCAGTAATAAAGGGGTAAGGTAAAATGGTATTAAAAAATTAAAAAACAAAAAAAATCTTAATGAGATATTAGAGAAGACCTCCGTATAGTGTTCTGGGTAAGAAAGAATTAAAAATACTTATTGAAGTAAGTGGGAAAAAAATCTTTAAAAATAGGGTAGCTGGACAAAAACTCATAAAAAAAAAGTTATTATCAGGCATATGCCCATTGGTCCTTGGCTGATTTTACATGCCTTAACATTAGTTTTAATTTAGTAGTACTGAAGAAGATTCTTGGAAATTCAAACATAATTATTTGTAATTAGCAAACACAGGACTCGAAGTACACTATTTCTACTATAGGCTAAGTATATGCTTACTCTGTCTCAGCCAGTATGATCATCCAGTCACTTTTAAACTCTGAACAAGGCAAAATTCTTTACATTCTCATTCAATAAAATTCCAAAACGGATCAATCATCGCTACACACGGAGTATAAAATAACACAAACAGAAAGTCAAAACCAGGTAACTGAGCTATCATATTCCTCGAAAGTAACCAAGGGATTAGAGATCATCTTACTTTCTTTTAATTTCCCTATAGCATTAGATTGCTCCGCTAAATACCTAATGACCATTTTCTCCAGGCTCTCAGCATGCTCAAGTATATACCTTGCTAACTCAATTCCATTAAACCCAGCACAAAGCTCTATGGTAACATCCTCAACCTGAGAAACAAAATCCAGGTTTTGCATCTTCCAATACTCCATATCAAACCCAGATGTCTGCAAAAAAAAAAAAAAAAAAATGACAACAGGCAACTCAGTTTCAGTGTTTTCTTTTAAATCACCAAATACAATAAAAGAAAGGAAAACTGTATTAAAACAAGATAAAAGAAAGGAAAACTGCATTATCTTAAAAGTATGAAGAATATGCTATCGACTCTAGAAATGATGAGACAGAGAATGACACGAACTTAACTTACATTAGATTTAGGGTCGAGTGAAGTTGGTTTATAGCGAATGTATAAAGTACACAACTCTGGTGTTCCTCTTAAAAGACAAACGACTGCCGGGACTAGATCATCAGTAAAGCTACCAATATTCATTTGCAAGTACCAAGTCTCATCTAATTGAGCTTGCACGCATTCCTCCCTGTATGCAGCCTGCAACATTATTAAGGCAGAACCTATATCATGTTTGTCAACTTACTTTCAATCTTTTTAACAAAACTTTAAGCATAAATATGAACATTCATCCTTGCTACTGAGACCATTATTAATGTAGAATTGCATTTGAAAACAGTAGTGAAATTGTAAGAAACATATAGTAGCCAAGTTAATATGCAGTCCCAGGGGGTTTCGATTCACTTTACCTGGATGGTAGCTTCATTTAGAACAAGAACTTCAACACTGCACAAACTGGAAAGAACCTCAAATACTTTGTTAAAGTCATCTACTATAGGCTCCATAAGAATAGCAGCTTGTTCCAAACATTTCAATTCTCCCAGATTTAGGTGATTTTTCACATTCCCCTCCAAAAGCAAATGTTTAACATTTGGAGCAACAATTTTTAATATGGTGCTGCAAGGTGAATGATTGCACCTGACATTTATTTCTTCAAGTTTCTCACCAGAGATGTTAATATGGCAGGTTTCATCAACCTCGTAATTAATGAAATAAAATTTTTCCAAAGACGAGCTTTCAATGGTGATACTATGTATCTCACGAACTGCTGAAAGAGTTACATCCTTCAAGGATTTGCAGGAATAGGAAATCCACTCGAAAAACCCCTCGTCCTGTATAACAACATCGCTTAAATGCAACTTTTCGATATTGGAGGAAAAAGTGAAGGAGGGTGTTTTAACAACTGTACGTGGCATATTAACCACTATAGACCTCAATGATGCAGAACGAAAGACGCAAGATGGAAATGCCAATGGCTCCCCCTCATAATCAAAAAAGGTGACGTCAAGATAAACCTTTTCAACTTTACACCTCACAGCATTCTGGATCCAGGTGATTATTCGGAAATTCTCATTAACACAGAAACATGCTTCGTCAAGCTCTTCATCACTGTGACCATCCCAAAAAAGAACAAAGCTCTTCATGTCATTATCCCCACGACTAAGCAAGAACCTATCCAATGCATTCACCAACTTCAACCTAAGCTCACATGCCATATCCATAATTCCATCTTCACTAAATCCACAAAATTCCACCGACGGAGACAACAGGCATAATTCTCTCCATCGTTTGGAGACACAGCAGAACCGAGCAAGGTCTTTAATACCAAATTTTGAAAGAATGTGATGAAAAACTCCCTCCGGAAGATTGCTAAATCTGTCAATCATATTCACAGTACAGGGTCCTTCACCCTCACAACTTCCAGTAGCCAATGACTTAAGCTCCTGTTCCATTATACTTGATTTATATTCCTCTAAACCTACAATAAATAAGGAAATGAGGGCAAAATTATCTAATCATAAGGCATAAGAATTTAACACCAAGACTACAAACATCTAAATCGTTATACATGGAATCTGGGTCTAGTTCAATCAACGAAAGCTAACTAATTTATGCCACAAATCTACGAGGAATTGATTACTTAAACCATGAAGTATATTCATTCAAACTGTGAGACAAAGCAAAAACAGAGTAGTAAGAGTGTAGAAGCAATTACATACCATCATTGATGTACCCAAGAGCTGGAATTCGATGGATTGAGAGTTGACTCCGGAAGCAGAACGAGCCCTAATTTTGCAGAATTGGGGCGTCTCTGATTTCTCATATAAGGTTTTTGACTTTCATTTGTCTTCTGCCTTTTTGTTTAAATTGCTGGAAATAATTAGTTTGTTGTCATAAATGAAAAAATTCAGGGGCATTTCAGTAATTTCGCTTTATTTTTGGCTATTGAAACCCTAATCTTCAGACCCTACCATAGTACCATATATATGTATCTTCTCCCTTTTTTTCTCGTTTTTTTATGATATCTTCTTCTCACTGTGCTATAAGAGCATCTTCAACAGTAAAAGTTATTTTTTTAGATAAATCATCTAAAAGTTAAATTTATGTAGTAAAATTCTAGCTTTTCCTCCGGCAGTATTAGCTAAACTAAAAAAATTGAACGTGGAGTGTTTAGCTTTTTGTTAGTTTCTCTCTCCTCCATAGCTAAATTTAGCTAGAGATTTTAGCAAAAGTCAAATTTGACTTTCATATAACTATTCTGCTGGAGTGCTAAACTATCTCGAATTAACCAAAGTTTTAACTTTGTCTTAAAATAACTAGTCTGTTGGAGATGCCCTAACACCCTATCAATACATGCAAAAGATTGACGGTACATTATGGCATCATTGTCTGATCTTTCAAACAATATCTTAATCAAAATCGCCCCACTTCTTTCTTATTGTGATCTTGTTCGCCTTGCTACACTATGCAAGACTTTCCACTGAGTTGCTGTTTATGTGGTTCAACTTCAACGTCGTCGAGATATACCATGGCTGATGGCCATTGATCGCTATACGCTTCCTAATAAAACACACAAATCTGAGCTTTATAATTTCCAGTTCAACCAGAGTTTCTTTCTTACAAAAATCATAGGGAGCCAAGTGCGAGAACTATCTGCATTGGTTCTGTTGTGGCTTCAAAATATGGATGGTTGCTAATAACAGAGTCTCGGTTTCCGACGAATCCTACGTACTGTTTTTGTAGTCCGCTTACAAATGAGATTATCGAATTGCCTCCGATAGGGTCGGACGACTATTTTATAGGTGCAACGTTCTTCAGGCCTCCAACTTCCTCCGATTGTGTTGTATTCTTGATAAGTAAAACAGGTTTAGCTAAAGCAAAAAGTAATACCTGCAGCATAAGCACATGCAATCTCAGAGAAAGAAGATGGACAACTTATACCTCTAATATTCCTCCAGAAGCCGAAATTCACGACGTAGCGTATGTGGTTGGAAGTTTTTATTGTGTCCTCACCGACGGTTCAACCGTGCTATTAGGTACCTTCAATGTTGCACTTCAGGACTGGGCCATAGTGGACTATTCATCCTTCATAGAGATCACAGGGTGTGATTGCCTCTATCTGGTTGATTCTGATGGGGAGCTCTTACTATTGGTTCTGCGTAAGCATTTTTTTTGGCGTGTTCATAGTGTTTGTCATCAGTTTAATCGATTACAAAAAGATTGGACTCAAATTGAGAGCTTGGGAAATCAAGTATTGTTTTTCTCACACATGGGATCTATTGTAGTTCCAGCAGTTGGGGTCGTTAGTGATTTCGCTAATATGATAGTTTACTTTGGTTTGTCCGACCTCAGGTCTTCTACTTACAATTACAAAACTTAAGGCGATTGGAAATATCATGAGTTGAAAACAAGGAACACCATCACGTTGCCAATCTGGATTGAACCCCTATATATTTTAGAAAAGAAGTCCTTTTTAACTGGATGAAGTAGCTAGCTATATATAAATAGAATATAGGATTTGTGTCTGTTGAGATTCATTCGGCTTTTTTGATGATCAGTATCATGTTTCGTGGGAAATATGTACTATATCTCAAACCTTACCTGATTATATACTTTATTACAGAATGGGGCGAATATAGCACATTTAATTCTCAGTTGTGTATTTTTCAGATTGACCAAACAGTACTAGAATTATACCATCAGACATCACCACTATTAAATTGGTCGGGATTACACGTGATGTTAAAAAGGTTGCTAACATCAGTTTATGAAATATCCGATTTCTATTGTGATTATTAACATCGGTTGTTAAATAAACCGATATGTAAACTTTCATTCAAAAATTTGTTAAAACGCAAACTTGTGTTGTATGATCTATATTTCTCTAAGTATTAAATGCAATAAAATGAGGGTTTAACAATAGTAAAACATGCAAGTTTGCTATCATTTAAACTTATTTACATCGATTTATAATAAGGAACCGATGTGTATCGATCGATGTCTTGATTTTTCGGATTTTTTTCTACACCCACTAAGACGTACATCGGTTGGGTTTTTGTTTCTCATCGGTTTTTGGCCGATGTCTGGGGCCAAAATTCTAGTAGTGAAATAAGTGGTCTGGTTTATAAACTTGTGCACCAATTCAAACTAGCCCACTGTTCCTAGGAGACTTGCATGACAAGGTAAACAAAAAACCACCTACTCCCGATTTCTATATATATGCTATCTTATGTAACATTTATGTATTGTAACTAATTAAGCCATGATTGACTTCTTCTTTTTTTGTCACAGTTTTAATCAATCAATGATCACATATCACATTCATGACCTCACACATGTTGAACAAATGGTATTTTCAAAATTTGGATCGATTACATTCACGGCCTATCGAGCCTGCAGTTTGTAGGAAACTTCATATATGGGCAACGCAGGAAATCACCAACTTGGCAATAACTTGTATCTTTCTGAACATCGACTATTGATCGTTCTTTAAGTCTTCTTTCTTAGACAATATTCTAATTTTAGTGAAATATATATACTTGCAAGTTGCAAGAATTAAAAACCTACCCAAACAAAGTAGATCGAGTCCACCCGTAATTTTCTAGATTTTTTTGTTCTCGCGTTAATCAATTATTCAATTTGCATGCAAGCTTGCAGATCAACTGCACGACAAGGAGAGCAGCTCATCTGGAAGACACGGGGATGACTCCAGTAGCGGATCCAGATGTGACTTTCTCTGGGAGCGAACTTAAATTATAAATTTACAATAGCTGACCAAAAATGGAAACTACTCTATACACCGAAGGTGTAAATAATCCAATACTTATAAGATAATCTCAATATTTGATATTTATAACTAATATTTTTATTAATAACTTAAGAATGTATTTAATATAATTTAACCATCTATTTATATCAATGTAAGTGCACGTCAGTGCACTGAATCCTCCCTAGACATAAAAACAGAAAAATTTAAAAACACATTTGTTAAAGATAAAATTTTACTAAAAAAGTAAGAAAAATTATTATTTTTTATCATTCTCATTGATAGAAATATACATGAGAGCTTGGATAATCACGTGGGTCATCATATCATGTTGAGATGTTGGTCATGAGTGCCTTTATGTCTCTTTTGACCCACTTTCCGATCATATTTTCACATCTTAACCGGTCAGTTTTTAGGTCCTAATGTATAGATCAGTTATGCAAAATTTCAGCCAATTTGGTGATCATTAAGGCATTCAAAACTGCAAATTACAACAATATATACAAACGGTTCCGGTTCGACAGATTCGGTTCTTTCGTGTAAATTGCAGTTTTGGATGCCTTAACGATCACCAAATTGGCTGAAATTTTGCAGAGGTGATCTATACATTATGATCTAAAAACTGAACGGTTAAGATGTGAATGTGTGATCGGAAAGTGGGGAAAAACACAAAATCCGTACGTTTTTGCTTAAGTGCGGATATCCGCACCTGAGCAAGATTTATATATATATATATATATGTTATTAAAGTATTAGGTTAAGTGAGTTAGTGGGGCATGTATGTAAACTAGAAGACGAAATGCTATATTGATCATCAATCAAATTCATTCTCCACAAAATCTGACTGGGCGCATCTGCCCCCGCTTACCCCTACCTGGGTCCGCCAGTAATGACCTCTTAGTCCGTCCACGATCGAACTCGGAAAACCCATTATTAGTCCTTTTTCTAGGAAACTAATATTCTTTTGGGATGACTAACATTGTCTGACATGGACAGATGAACTGTAGTTTAGCTCCACCAGTGGTACAAAATAAGTTCAGGTTGATTAGTACTAGCTATTTGCTTGGAAATTATGCCATGGGAGCCAACTTGGATATTTCACTTCCAACTAGTGTCAGCATTCATGAAGTTATCCCAACTGCATATCACCCCAACTAAATTCACCTTTACTACTTTCACCTTTATTGACTTCTCTGTTATCTGTTGTGGTAATAGTTAGAATATGTTGTAAATACTAATGTGGTTATTCACGTAATAGCAATTAGTGTTGCGTGATATATGCCAATTAAGATTGATTGATGATTAATAGAATATAATTAGCGACTGATTGATTTGTAATAAGATGATCGTGATTGGTGTAATCGTTAAATATTTACCTTTTGTAAACCCTGAGACTATATAAACTTTATTGTGAGATGAATAGAATCATTCAATTGCTCACATTCCATTCTCTATGTCATTTCTCTCTTCTCTCAAACTCTCTCACTTTTGTTTTCATTTTACGACACGTTATCAGCACGAAAAGCTCTGAAATTGCTGATCAATCAATGGAGGATCATCGTTCAATATGGTTTAGGATCTGAATCATAAACAAGCTCTTGGATTGGCTGAGAAGACAACCTTCTTAGTTCTGCACAAATAAGCTGAAAATTCATCCGTTCTTCATCAAGTAATGTTTTCCAAAATCTAATTTTATATTCATGCTTATTGAGCCTATTGATTGAATATGAAAAATCACCATGATGCATGAACCCTAATCCTATCTGATTTATTTATTTGGCATATTATATATATATATATATATATTTGTATATATTCATTCATGTTTTTGAATTGATTGATTGGAAAAAGAAAAAAAAATTAGGGTTTTTAATTTGGATTGCAGTTGTTTCTGGTTTTCTGCAACCCAAATGGCTGACTCGAAGACCCAAAGCAGCAAGGCCTCCCCCGCAGAGTAGATGCAACCATGTCAGGGCCCCACTGAATTCAAGGCCCAGAAGCACCTTACCTGGCCTAGAAGGCTGCCAATGGGCGAACCGCATCAGGCTACCCAGAAGGCCCAACTATCTAGAAGATCCTTGGATTAAGCCCAATAGAGATCAACCAACTACCAGGCCCAAAAGATTGTCGAGCTGCCCAATGTAGAGCGCCACGTGTCACTTCGTCAAGCTCACATATAGTCAAGCAGCCCAAGTCGAGTCCAGTAGGCTTGCTTTCCCTTCGGTTCCATGAAGCCGGAGCCTTACCCTTCTTCAGTCCCAGCAAGCCCAATTCTACTTTGATCCAAAAGAACCAAACGAAAGGCAAAAATGAATTCGTTTTTACTGAGATTTGAACCCAAGCATGGCAGCGTGCAACACAACAGCATTCCCGCTGCGCTATTTACGCGCATTAGTATTTAGTAACCATATTTTATATATATTCGGTGCCAGCAGCATTTATTCCAATTTTGACATTTTATTTATGTATTCTTTTTATGCAATTGTGAGATGTTATTCAAACTTGTTTTGTTCGACCATAGTTGTTTTTGCTACTTGTTTAAATTTTTGCACTAGAATATATGTGTAGAGAATGCAGGTACTTAATGAACCACAAGTTTATACAAAAATATTGAACCTGTAGTTTCGATAAAGCCATAGAAGGAACTTGAAGTTTCCTACGTAAGTTCACAATACATGATAAAACCAGAAGATTTTACATGTTTAATCCGATTTCTCAAGCCATGTTATAGAACCTAAAGTTCTCATTAGTTATACATATATTTTCACATTAAGTCATGAAATGTTATGAATCTTCTCCAACTAGGCTTAACCAGTTGGATGCGATGTCTAGGTAAGGTTTGGATGGGGCTGTGTACTTAAGTGAGCCTCGCTCCACCTAAACCTCATCCCTCCTTACTTGGTCATATTCAATTGGAGTTACTGAAAGAGTTGAGTAATATCTAATGTTGTTTTAGCGACTGAAAGTTTCTGGAAGAAATTATCTAAAATTGGCATGTTTTCTTGCCTGAAGCAAGACATGATTAGCAAGATATTGAACGAGCCCATCTGCCCAAAACAATACAAAGATAGGCACTTTACTAATTCTCATAATTGATCATTATCCTGTTGCTCACTGAAATGAACAACTACCTCATGTTGAGGAATGATCAAGCCAAGCCCATCGGTACCCAAGTAGCACTTTTGCTTGAAGCAAATGATGTTACTCATCGTGAACCTAATCACAAAAGGAGAAATTGTAGACATAGAAGAGACAAAAAAAGTCTGATCCTTCGAGACGAGGAAAGAGAGGTGGGCCCAAAAATGGCCCATATAACCGGCCCAAAACATGGCCCCATGTTATAGTGTCCCTGCCCAACAAGCCAAAGTGGAAAGGAACGCTAGTTCGGCCCGCCGCCACCAAAATCAGCATGATCTTTATTATCAATGTAGAGGAATTGAATGCTAGTCCCACACCTATTGTGCGATAGCCAAAGCTGTAGATGAGTATTACCCCTGTCACAGAACTCGAAAGACTAACTTTGTTGAAGGGTCAGTTCCTATCGATATCACACTAGAGATCATGGATTTTCAAGCAGTTACTAAACATACCGAGAATTAGAAACTCAAAAACATGGGTATGATTGGCCCCTTGTGCCATATCTATTTCATCTTAATGAGATGTTTCAGTCTTCGGATTTTTGTGATTTGTGTTTTCAATTATTTTGGATTATGGAAATGTGGTTATGTTCGAATATATTTAATTCTATAAACTTATTTATACATGTGATCCATTGAATTAAACAAATGAATAGGCATATTATGTGGGAAAGTTTGTTGACTGGCTAAAAGTGCTATTACGCACACCACTCCCAGATCGGAGATATATTTCAAACTTATTTCTTATTCATACCACTGTGACAACCGTATCAGGCCAATCCAATCTGATATAGGGCTATCGTAAAGCTCACTTTATGTTGTCCAATGGCACTGAACTGACTATTAATGAGGTCTTATATTCTCCACGTTTAAGAAGAACATTATTGAGTATTAAGGATATTCGAACCAACAGTTACCACGTTTAAACCACTGAGAAAAATGAGTGGATTATCTTTGCATAACCTTCGAGTGTGTTGCCAAAAGCGTACATTGGAGAAATTGAAATCTATTAGCTAGAAGTTAACTAATTCGAGCAACTACTTGTATGGCATGACCATTTGGGACACCCAGGTCAAAGTATGATGCACCGTATCCACAACTCATCACACATGCATCATCTTTTGAATAAGAGTCTTGTGTATACACACAATGACAAACTATGCCAAGCTTACTCTTTAGGAATGTTTAATACTAGACCATCATATATACAGACTTGTACATACACCACCATTTTTCTGCACAGAATGCGAGGAAATTTGTGGACATATCCAACCACAATGCGGACTAGTTAAATATTAATGATTTTGGTTGATGCATCGACAGACTGATCACATGTTATACTATTGTCCACAAGAAAACGCTGCTTTTGCTAAACTCTCACCCAGATCACGAAATTGAGGGTTCACCACTCGAATTATCCCATAAAGTCCATAAGATTTGATAATGCCAGAGAGATTATGTCGAAGTTTTTTTATGAATATTGCATATTCCTTGGGATTGATGTTGAACATATAGTTTCATATGTTCACACCCAAGATGGTCTCATAAATAGAATCTTGGTAATGTGCACCAAGCTTCTAGTTTCTACGTGGGCTATGAAATCTTGCATGTAGCCATATTGGTCCCTTTGAGGCCTACTGCTATCCAATCTTACTCCGCGTTACAGCTGGTGACTGGGTACGAACCTGACGTTCGCAATTACGTGCATTTGGGTATGAAATCCTCTTGCCAATTGTGTCGCCACAACGTACAAAATTGGGTCCTCAACAAAGGACCACAACGTACAAAATTGGGTCCTTAACAAAGGATGGGCATACATGTTAATTATGAGTCTCATCCATTATGTGCTCTTTAGAGCCCCTGACAGGCGATCTCTTTACCGTTAGATTTGCGGATTGTGATTTTGGTGAGACAATCTTCCCGCTATTAAGGGGAGATAAGAACGTCACCGTTCCTGATAAACAGCGTGAATTAACATGAAATGTCCCCACTATGTCTCATCTTGATCCCTGAACCGCATGAAAAGACTGAAGTGCGGACAATTCTAGATCAATAGAGTATAGAATACAATATGCCAAACACTTTCCCTGATCTAGCTCAAGTGACAAGATCATATATACCTGCTGCAAATATGCCTACAAGGATAGACGTCCCCGTAGGACATGTCGTCCCATATCGACGAGGTACGACCATGGCCACCAAAATCTCGGTAAATTTAATGAGGTTTGGAATCGGAATGAGATTATCATCGATGATATATTAGTATTTGCAGTGGCCACTGAAATTATAATAAGCGATGATCTCAAACCTTGCTTTGTTGATCAATATCAGACGACTGGCCAAAACAGAAATAACAATCCAGGTCAAATTAGATTTCTGGACAAAGAGAAAGGTGTTTGGACCTATTATTCCTACACCTCCCCATGTTAAACTCATAGAATTTAAATGGGTATTTGTAATGAAGCGTAATGAGAAAAACGAGATTGTGATACACAAGGTTCATCTAGTGGTGCAAGAATTTTCTCAACACCCTATGTTTGATTATGAGGAAGACGTATTCTCCCCTAATGGACGTCATAACGCTCCGCTACTTTTTCAGTTTGGTAGTTTCTGAAAAACTAAATATACAGCTTATGAATATGGTCACAACTTATCTCTATGGGGATCATAATACAGAGATATACATGAAAGTTCCTGACGGACTTATGATACCCGATGCAAATAGTTCTAGACTGCGGAACACACTCTCCATTAGTTTTGAGGCGTTCACTTTATGGATTAAAACAATCTAGACGGAGGTGGTATAACCGTCTAAGTGAATATTTGATCGGGATAGGATATGTGAATAATAAACTATGCCCATGCATGTTTATTAAGGAAACAAGTTCCTAGTTTGGAATTGTGGCTATCTATGTCAATGATATGAATTTGATTGATACTCCTGAAGAGATCAAGGAAACCGTAAAGCACATGAAGTCAGAATTTGAGATGAAAGGACTTGGGAGAACAAATTATTGTCCCGACCTAGAGCCTGAGCACAGTGTAAGATGAAATTTTGGTTCATTAATCAAATTACATCCAAAAGATGTTAAGACGTTTTAATAAGGATAAAAGCAAGCACACCCATGGTCATCCGAAGTTTAGAGAGAACCATATCATCCTGCAGATGATAATGAAGAGATATTGGTGCCAGAAGTTCCATATCTAAGTGCAATATGCGCATTATTGTACTTGGCTCAATGCCCTATATAGGACATCTCATTCGATGTGAACTTGTTAGCTAGATATAGCTCTGCGCCAACACGCCGCAACTGGAATGGCATAAAAGACATTTTTCGCTCCCTTAGAGGTACGACGGACATAGGCTTATTCTATCCCTATGCATCATGGAATGGATCAAACCCACTTGATCCTCAGAATGATACTCGCCTTGTTGGATATGCTGATACAGACCATCTATCAGACTCGCACAAGGCACGCTCCCAAACTGGTTATGTCTTTACCATTGGGAATATTGCAATATCTTAGAGATCTACGAAACAGACCTTTGTTGCTACCTCTTCGAATCATCCTGAGATTCTAGCCCTTCACGAAGCAGTACGTGAATGTTTATGGTTGAGAGCCATCACAAAGCATGTTCGAAGCACATATGGACTGCATTCCACCACTGATGAACTGACCATTATCTATGAGGATAATACTGCTTACATCTAGCAGATAAAGACAAGTTTCATCAAAGGAGACAATACCAAACATATTGCACTAAAGTTCTTCTTCAATCAGCAACAATAGGAGCATCAAAATATTAAAGTTATGCAGACTCGATCTGAAGACAATCGTACAGACCCCTTCACCAATTGAATACCAAAATCTACATTCCAGAAGCATGTCTAAGGTATTGGTCTACGTAAATTATCTGATTACCTAACATATAATTTTCAGGGGGAGTATCCCGAAGCATACCCATTTGACCATCGTGTCCTCTTTTAGTCATTCGTCCAGGGTTATTTTGTTCCAATGAGTTTTGTTACTAGGCATGGTTTTAATGAGCCACATCTTTAGCATGGTGACCCCAATTATAGTACATCCTGAAGATGCTTTGATTCGACATATATGCATTTGCTCATCTTTTCTCTTCGACCACGGGTTTTTCCCACTAGGTTTGCCGGGCAAGGTTTTGGTGTAGCAACTCTAATACATCCCTCTCGTAGACATACTATCTATTTATGATGCTGATAAGAAGACTTCACCTATATCTATTGTGATACGACTACTCCACATTCACGCGCGTTGTGCTCTTTTTCTCTTTCGACCAAGGTTGTTTTTCCCATATGGTTTTTATTACTTGGCAAGATTTTTAACGAGACAACTCAGAAGCGCACAGCAGGGGCAACACTATTGACATGGAATATCCAAGGGGGAGTGTTCTAAATATTAATGTGGCTATTCATGTAATAGCAATTAGTGTTGCATGATATACGCCAATTAAGATTGATTGGTGTAATCGTTCAATAGTTACCTTATGTAAACCCTGAGGCAGTCCTATATAAACCTCATTGTGAGACGAATAGAATCACTCTATTGCTCACATCCCATTCTCTGTGTCATTTCTCTCTTCTCTCAAACTCTCTCACTTTTGTTTTCATTTTACAACAAAATAGTTATTGTAACTCCTATCATCCCAACTATATTTGTAGACTTGAACATACTATATATCCTCCTAATTGGAGATGAATATACATAACAGATATTACCATTTGACATGGTATCAGAGCATATACAATCCTAGGAAATATTTAGAAGGTATTTCTGATATGCACTTGCAGCAGCCTCTGTAATCTTAGAGTTGCTGGGCCTTACCTTACCTACAAAGCTTCTGTAATCTCAGAGCTTGTTCCCTTACCTTACCTACAAAGCTTCTATAATCTCAGAGCTTATTGCCTTACCTCACCTGTAAACTCTGTAATTCAAGAATTTGTTGCCATACCTTACCTGCAAGCTTCTGTAATCTCAGAGCTTGTTTGTTCCAGCTGATTACCTTAGCTTTTTCCATCAGTTTTTTTTTTCGATCAGAAACTTACCAAGTCTACCCCAACCCAATATAGCCTACTATCCCAAGATCAATCTTGCACTGTTACTGTATCGATTATTGTGAAAAACAATGGTCAATGATGATGATATCAGTGTTTCCAACAAAGCTGATTCGTCTGCAACCCAACTTCCACAAATTGTCACAGTACAAAGTGACAATTCCAATTCCTCTTCTCATATTGGTATGAAACTTGACGATACCAATTATTCACTCTGGTCTGAAGTTGTGGAAATGCATGTTGCTGGGCAAGAAAAGTATGGATATTTGACTGGTGAAATCCCACAACCTCCACCAAAAGATCCAACCTACAACAAATGGAGGGCGGACAATGCTCTAGTCAAAGGCTGGCTGATCAATTCAATGTCTTCCACTTTGATGGGCAACTTCATTCATCTTCCTACAGCTAAAGCGGTTTGGGATGCTGTTGCTAAAACCTACTATGATGGCTCAGATATGTCTCAAGGTTATGAGTTGACTTGCAAGGCCTTCCAAATGCGTCAAAATGGGAGACCAATCATTGCCTACTACTCTGACCTTCAAGGTATTTGGCAAGAGTTAGATCATCATTGTCCAAGTAACATGGAATGTGCTGCTGGTGCTGCTACTTGGAAGAAACAAACTGAGAATCAACTTGTGTACGTGTTCTTAGATGGTCTGGATAAAGTTCGCAGTGATGTGTTGCGAATGGATCCTTTCCCTGATGTTGAAGTTTCCTTAGCTCATGTTCGACGTGAAGCTCAACGTCAAGTTACAATGATGAATGTCCCTAAAATTCATGAGGGCTCTACATTGGTGTTCGGAACTCAACGAAATGGTCTTGCTCGACCTTCGTTTTCTTCAATTGATTCCAGTTCAAAGAACACTATAACAATATAGTGCTCTTATTGTGGTGACAAGGGCCATATCCGAAAGACTTGTTTCAAGTTAATCGGCTTCCCAGACCGGTACTTAGAGCAGAAGGACAGCAGTCTCAAAAGAAAGATAAAGAAAGGGGAAAGAAAGGGAAAGGCATTGAAAATTGCCTCACAACCCTCCTTGGGGTTAAAGGTAGATCAACCTTCTACCAACGATTCTTCATCGACATCTTTGGCTGACTCAGGTAACTTAGGTCATGCTTTAAATATTTCTGCTTCTACCTGTGATTGTGCTTGGACAAATTGACTCAGGTGCAACAGATCATATGACTTTTGATTCCGGTCAGTTTCATACACATACTCATCCTTATAAGCACAGTGTCGCAAATGCCAATGGTATTACTTCCCTTGTTATAGGGACAGGTTTTATCCCATTAACTGCTTCATTATCCCTCTCATTTGTGTTACATGTTCCTACTCTTTCCAATAATCTACTATCAATTAGTCATATCACCAAAACCTTAAAATGTTCATTAACATTCTTTCCTATTCATTGCATCTTCCAAGATCTCCTCAGTAAGGAAACGATTGGTTGTGGTGAGGAGAGAGAGGGTCTGTACTACTTGGTCTTATCAAAAGCAAGTGAGGCGTCAGTGAGCCAAGCATATCAAGCAGGTGCAGATGTTTTGAGTACAAAGGAGCAAATTTGGCTATGGCATAAATGTTTGGATCATCCATCCTTTATTTTTCTTAAGCCCTTATGTCCATCTTTATTTTCCAAATCAGTGTGTCCAAGTTTCATTGTGAGACTTGCATATTGGCTAAGAGTTATCGTGTTTGTTTTCCTCCTAGCCTCTAGTCAAAGTAATGTGCCATTTGCACTCATACACTCTAATGTCTGGGGTCCATCTAAAATACCTACTTCCTCCGGCATGCGGTGGTTTGTTTTGTTTATCGATGATTGCACTCGTGTGTCATGAGTGTATCTTCTTTGGAATAAAAGTGATGTGTGTTCTATCTTCCCTATATTTCATACTATGATTCGAACACAGGTCAATGTTCAAATTTAGGTGGTGCGTTCTGACAGTGGGGGAGAATATCTTAATCATGACATGAACACATATTTTCAATCCCATGGTATTCCCCATCAAACTTCTTGTCCACACTTCCGCCAACAAAATGGCATAGCTAAACGTAAAAATCGACATCTTTTAGAAATGGCTCGATCTTTACTCCTTACAATGCAGATGCCTAAATTTTTTTGGGGCGATGCTCTTCTTTCGGCTGTCTATTTGATTAATGGATTTCCTTCCAGTGTGCTTGATTTTCAAACTCCTCTCCAGGTTCTTTCTAGTCACCATTCTTTGCCATTAATGATTAAAATTCATCCTCGCATTTTTGGGTGTGTTGCTTATGTTCATATCTATAAACATCAGCAAGACAAACTTGATCCTTGTGCTCTTAAATATGTTTTTTTGGGCTATTCTCCTAGCCAAAAGGGATATAAATGTTATCATCCTCCCACCAAAAAATCTTATACTACAATGAATGTTACCTTTAGAGAAGATTTCGGGTATTTCACTACTCCTTCTCTTCAAGAGGAGTTCATAAACATGGAAGAGAAGCCTTATGGTTCTGATATCATGACGATAGAGCCAAAAACCCCAGCTCAAGAAGAGAATGTTTTAAAGGTGTACAAGATAATGAAAAACAAAGTTCAGAAGAATGATGGAGAAGATCAAGTAGCTACACCCCTCTATGAATTACCACCACACCATTCGGCTTTCGACATTGAGGTCAATCCTAAGGTACACACTCATTCTTCTTATTCTAACAAACCTGTAGCTGAGTCTAATCATGATACAGTGTATAATTTGAATGACTTGTTTAATCCTACACATCCATCAATTGAAAAGGAAAATCAGAGGTACCATCTTCCTCCTCGAAAAAACCGAGGGCAACCTCCTGATCGTTTGAGATTTTCCAAGGAAGATAATGTCAAATACCCCATTGCAAATTATGTGTCGTCTCATAGATTATCTGAGTTATATAAATCTTTTGCACTTCAATTATCCACTGTATCTATTCCAAGTAAGTTGCAGGAAGCCCTTGCTGATCCAAAGTGAACCAAAGCCATGATTGAAGAGATGGAAGCACTTAATAAAACTCCACTTGGCAACTAATGGATCTACCTAAAGGGATGAAGACCGTAGGATGCAGGTGGATATTTATGGTAAAGCATAGGATTAAATTTTGCTACCTTGTTCTTTCAAGGGTTCATCAATTCAGTCCCTACACTGCTAATTTAATCAGAAAAGTCCTTGCACTCTCTAATTTCATCAAATCGATCTAATTCGTCAATTTTTGTTGTTAAAATGCTGACATTGGACCTTCTCACAAGGAAAATTCTCAAACTACTCATCGCTAGGCAGCCCGCCGACGCGTCAGTGTTGTGAATGCATATGGGTCGTTTGGAAATTTTCCCCGAAAATTGACGGAGTGGTGACTGACTGGATCGATTTGATGAAATTGGAGAGTGCAAGGACTTTTCTAATTAAATTAAAAGTGCAAGAACTGAACTGATGAACCCTTGAAAGTACAGGATAGTAAGCAAAATTTAGTCCTAAAGCATAACATTGATGGCTTAATTGAGAGATACAAAGCTAGATTAGTAGCTAAAGGATACACTCAAACTTATGGTCTAAACTACCAATAGATTTTTGCACCAGTTGCTAAGATCAATACCATTGGAGTTCTCTTATCTCTAGCGGCCAAATGGATTGGCCACTACATCAATTTGATGTGAAAAATGCCTTCCTGCATGGAGACTTAGAAGAAGAAGTGTAAATGGATCTTCCTTCTGGGTTTAACACAGATTCTGACATTGGAAAGGTGTGTAGACTTAGGAAGTCCTTATATGGTCTCAAACAATCCCCAAGAGCATGGCTTGGAAGGTTTAGTCAGTCTATGAGGAAATTCGGGTACAAGCAAAGTAATTATGATCACACATTGTTTCTGAAACATAAGAAAGGTAAGGTGACAGCCTTAATTATTTATGTGGATGACATGATGGTTTACAAGTAATGATGGAAAAGAAATGAAACTACTCTAGAATTACTTAGTCCAAGAGTTTGAAATGAAAGACCTTAGGGGTCCAAGATACTTTCTGGGAATTGAGGTACCTAGATCCAAGCGTGGCATCTTCTTATCTCAAAGAAAGTATGTTTTAGATTTACTAACTAAAACTGGAATGCTTGCTTGCAGACCTGCAGATACTCTTATTGAACAAAATCACAAATTAGGAGAGTATCTTGATCAGATCCCTACTAACAAAAAAAAGATATCAAAGGTTGGTAGGAAAATTGATCTACTTATCACACACACGACCTGACATTACATATGCAGTGAGTGTGGTAAGTCAGTTCATGCACTCACCAAGTGAGGATCATATGGATGCTATTGTTTGAATTCTCAAATACTTGAAGTCAGCTCTGGGTAAAGGGTTGATGTTCTCTAAGCATAGCCAACTAGAAATTGAAGGCTATACTAATGCAGATTGGGTTGGTTCTAAATTGGATAGAAGATCCACTTCTGGATATTTCACTTTTGTTGGTGGAAATTTAGTCACTTGGCGTAGCAAGAAACAAAAAGTTGTTGCTAGATCAAGTGCCGAGCTGAATTCAGAGGCATGTCCCATGGTGTTTGTGAAATGTTTTGGTTGAGAAATTTGTTGAGAGATTTGGGTTTCAAACCTAAGAAGTCCATGAGTTTACACTATGATAACAAATCAGCTATTTGTATCTCTCACAATCCTGTTCAACATGATCGGACTAAACATGTTGAAGTGGATAGACATTTTATCAAGGAGAAACCAATGACCAAAATGTCGAGTTTTGAGGAAATATCGTGGATACATCGATTTCAGTAAATAATCTGGAAAAATGATGGAAATTTGAAGAAAAATATGGAAATTTTAAATGAAACTTTTGTATATGATTGTTTTATCAATTATCTACCATATGTGAAAAGAAAACCTCAAATAAACGTTGTTATATAGTGAGTTATAATCATTTAAGATGAAATAGTAAATGTTGAATCACTGAAAACTCTTAAATTTTTTGAAATAAACATTTTTTTTATGGCTGGAAACCCAATGGGAAGTTAGGCCATCACGCCTTATATATATTTTTTGTACATATCATACATTACACAAGTGAAGAAAGAAACTTGCAAGAAATGAATGAAATTTTGAATTATTTATAGAAGTTAAAATTTAAGATGTTGCTGTAAAAATTTTAAACATTTGATAAATAGAATTCAATATAGTAATTAATTGTTGTAAGTTGGTTATTATTGAACATTTATCTAAGTTTTCATATTCGTATGCAAAAGAATATATATTATAATGTTTGAATTAAATTACAGCCGCTAGTGCAGCAGGATTGGCAAGCCTTACGAGGTGTATAGAGCCAACCAATGTTCAAACCCTGGTGGGGTCGCTGATTTGACAATTGCATGTGAGAATTTGCCCTAATTGAAGGGGAGTGTCAGAATTCATGAAGTTATCCCAACTACAATCACCTTTACTACTTTTACCTTTACTACTTTTACCTTTATTGACTTCTCTGGTATTTGTTGTTGTAATAGTTAGAATAGTTCTTGTAACTCCTATCCTCCCAACCATATTTTTAGACTTGAACATACCATATATCCTCCTAACTGGAGATGAATATACATAACAGATATTACCATTTGACAACTAGGGCTTAGCATATTGGACGACCAATGACTTGGTCCGTCAGTGGCTGGCCTCCTATTAGAGACTTACATTGAAAACTCTGTTCTTCTTCACGCAGGAAGCTTATAAATTATAGGGTGATAGTATGAATTAACTTAAGCAAGTCTTGCATGCTTGATCACATACCTTCAGTTTTAGATCGAGTTAGTTAAGGCTGTCAAGTACTTCTGTGATTGAGGGAGGAGTCGGGGTTACTTGTTGGAGGTGTTATTCTAGGAACGGTATTCAGTGCTTTGTATGAAAGCCTTAAACATCTGAATCACAAGAATCTCATATTTAAAGCGCTCTTCAAGGACATGAAATCCAGTCTAGACGCCTTACGGCCACTGATCCAACAGATTGTTGAATGCAACGACAAGCTAATTTACTGTCCCAAGTAGGAACTACAAGGTTTAGAAGAAGTGATCAAGGAAGGCGGGCAGCTGGTCAAAAAGTGCTTGAAGGTTAGCCGGTAGAAGCCGTTCAAAAAGTACAGATACGCCAGAAAGCTTCTTAAATGGGACGAATCTCTTAAAATGCAGTTAGTTACACTCAATGTCCTGGTATCAAGGGATGTGAAGAAGATCGCAGTCGGTTCAGATGATCTGGCAACCAAGGTGGATCATATGAATGATATGATACAAAATCAATCTGCTGGAAGTTCATCAAGTCATGCAGCACTTGAACTTCCACCGCTTCCTAACCTTATAGTTGGATTGGATGTTCCTTTAAGGGAGTTGAAGCGAAAGCTTCTTACTGATGATGGTGAGTCAATGCTTGTGCTGACTGCTCCCGAAGGATGCGGGAAGACTACTCTAGCAACAATGTTTTGTCAAGATCAACAAGTCAAAGGTATCTTACATGCACAATATTATCTTACCTAAATACTACATTGATTTGTCATATTAAGTTAAATAACACTTCAATAATTTATTTATTTATTTATTTTGAATAGATAAATCGGCCGCAATATTATCTTCTTCACTGTTTCACAAAAGGGCAGTTTGGACCTTATTGTCCAACAACTATGTGATCACCAGCGTTCTCATGTACCTATTTTTCAAGACGAAGAACAAGTAGGTCGATGGCTGCAAAGATATTTTGTGGAAAAAATACATCATCCAATACTATTGGTCCTGGATGATGTTTGGTCGGGATCTGAATCCATTCTTGGGCACTTTCATTTTGAAATGTTGAATTACAAGATTTTAGTAACATCAAGATCTGAATTTCCATGGTTCGCTTCTTCATATCATTTACAACTATTGGACGATCATAATGCTATAAAACTTTTTCATCACTATGCGTCATTGGGAGATGGAAGCTCCCTCATCAAAGAAGAACTTTCAGGAAAGGTGAGATAATTAATTTCTTAGTTCCACGTAAGTTTAGTTGATTTAGTAACTAAAAGTGAAATCTAAACAACGCTCATACCGTCTATTCAAAAACTTCAATACTCAAATGGTAATTGATGGACTTCATTTTGCCTAACTGGATCAATTCCCTGCAGATAGTAAAGCGATGTAACGATTTCCACTTGCCATTACAATTGTGGGAAGATCACTGTGTGAAAAACCTGTAGAGTTTTGGAGAAAAACAGAAGCTGAATGGGCGAAAGGTTCCTCTATTCTTGATTCTGAGACCAAATTGTTTCTTTGCCTCCAAAGCAGCTTAGATGCCTTAGATGAAGATATGGCCCTTGTCAAGGAATGTTTCTTCGACCTAGGTTCATTTCCTGAAGATTATCGAATCCCTCTTGCTACCTTCTTTGATATGTGGGTAGAGTTATGTGGGCTAGATGAACACAGTAAGTGCATTGCAAACGTCTATGAACTCAGGACTCGGACTTTGGCTAATCTTATAGACCACAGGTATGCGCATATATATATATATATATATATATATATAAGACCACAGGTATGCGCATATATATATATATATATATATGTATATAAAAGTGGACAAAAACACAAAATCCGTACGTTTTTGCTTAGGTGCGGATATCCGCACCTAAGCAAAAACGTACGGATTTTGTGTTTTTCCCCACTTTTCGATCACACGTTCACATCTTAACCGTTCAGTTTTTAGGTCCTAATGTATAGATCACCTCTGCAAAATTTCAGCCAATTTGGTGATCGTTAAGGCATCCAAAACTGCAATTTACACGAACGAACTGAATCTGTCAATCCGGAACCGTTAGTATATATTGTTATAATTTGCAGTTTTGAATGCATTAATGATCACTAAATTGGCTGAAATTTTGCAGAGGTGATCTATACATTAGGACCTAAAAACTGAACGGTTAAGATGTGAAAATGTGATCGGAAAGTGGGTCAAAACTGGAAATCCATATGGATCGAAAAACTGCGGACGTCCGCAGTGGAGAATCACTGCATATATATATATATATATATATATACAGTCCTTCTTGGCTAAGGATATCCTTACCTAAGCTTAGCTACGGATTTCCAGTTTTTGGCTACTTTTCGATCACATATTCACATCTTAACCGTTCAGTTTTTAGGTCCTAATGTCTAGATCATCTCTACAAAATTTCAGCCAAATTGATGATCGTTAAGTCATTCAAAACTGCAATTTACAACAATGTACACGAACGGTTCCAGTTCGACAGATTCGGTTCGTTCGTGTAAATTGCAGTTTTGGATGCCTTAACGATCATCAATTTGGCTGAAATTTTACAGAGATGATCTGTACATTAGGACCTAAAAACTGAATGGTTAAGATGTGAATATATGATCGAAAAGTGGCCGAAAACTGCAAATCCGTTCTATAAGCTTAGGTAAGGATATCCTTACCTAAGAAAAATCATATATATATATATATATATAGGGCTTCTACTAAGAGATTCCTTTTTTTGGTCTTTTATAGGGATAGGCATTAGACCAACTTATAGATCATATTTTCACATCTTAACCGTTCAGTTTTTTAGGTCATATTGTATAGATCACTTCTGCAAATTTTCAGCCAAATTGGTGATCCAAAACTGCAACTTACACGAACGGACCGAATCTGTCGAACCGGAACCGTTCGTGTTTATAATGGTAAATTATAATTTTGGATGTCTTAACGATCATCAAATTGACTGAAAATTTGCAGAAGTGATCTATATATTATGACCTAAAAACTGAATGGTTAAGATATGAAAATATGATCGAAAAGTTGGTATAATGCTTATCTCTATAAAAAACCAAAAAAAAAAGATCCCTCACTAGAAGGGTCCTGTGTATATATATATATTCCATCTTAAGTGCCTGTTCAAGTACATTATTTTACAAGCTTGCCACTAGACAAACCTAATAATGAGATCTAGAGATGAGTAGCTGGTTAGAAAAACATGGTGCAGTATCCATCTAAAAACTTAAAATTAAAACAAGTGAACAAGTAAACACTTCCAATTCACTAGATAAGGAACTAATAATTTTTGGGGCCACATAAATTGCTATTGTTTCAATTAAAGTCAGCGAATAAACATGATCAGTTAGGATGATAAACCTAGACTCTAAACTTCAAGTCCCCTGAAGCCCACAACAACCAAAGGAAAAAACTTTACAGAAAAAAGCACGAATCATTATTCAAGAGAAACAGGAAACTGGATGACAATAATGCTAAAAGTTGCACCTAAAGGGTTAAGTAAATGGATTGGTAATCAAAATAGTATAAGAAATCCAAGGGACTTCAAAAGAGACAGGTCTGGACCAAACAAAAGACCATACCAATCAAAACTGAAGAAATTAATACCAATAATTCAGATGGTAAACTCATATGGAACATCCATGTTTCTCCAAAGGTATGCCAGCAGCAGTTTAATATTTTCAAATATATTAAACCAGCATCAGTGGAAACTTTAATTTTGAATTTTCTATCTCAACTCTCAAACATCAATTTCTTGGCTGCCAAACAGAGAATCTCGCAACATAGATTCACCAATGCTCTCATCAAAGACTAAAACGTGAATTACTTGACACCATATAAATGGGTTATATGAAATTATGGGTTTTTGTTACTATATAAACACTCATTCATACCAATGCTATGCTTTCAGTTCATGGGTTTTATCCAAGGTTTCAACTTTCCACCACCATAAAACAGAAAACAGGCCAAAAGAAAATTAAACAGTGAAAAAAAGGGGGGCCGAAAAATCCCAACCTCCTGAGCGAGACTTGAAGCTAGGGCCCTTAAGGGTCTGGCGGAACTCTGAATTGATGAGTTGAAATTCAGAGTGTTGAACTCTGAACTGAAACATAGAAAAGCAAAATGGAAGTGAGGGAGTGATGCGAGGGAGAAGAGTATACTGCTCCAACTAAAACAAGACCGAACACGGAAAGCCCACTAAAGCAGAGCCCAAAAGGCCTACTAACTTTTGGTGGGAAAAGGCGCTGTCGATCCGTACGTGGCTTTGTCTGCGGTACTATGGTTCAAGTTTCTCACCGGAGATGTTATTGAAGACGTTGCAACATATGTGGATGAGGCCTCCGTTGCTTTTAACATAGGTGATTCCAAAGATGAGCTGTTGGAAAATATTTCCCAACAGTGTTTATTTTCTTTACTAAACTAATGTGATACGTTTACTTACATGGTTACATGAAATAGAGATGAGATGAATAAGATTAAACTTTTAAAAGTATAGGTGTTTAGATATTTAGGCCACATATGTAAATATTTAGATATTTAGGCCCCAAGAATAATGGAACAAAAAAATAATTAGGGTTTTGTAGGAGAGAAAATTCATTAATTCTTTGGTGAAATATAGATATACATACGTAGAAAGATGATCGAGAGAAGCAGAAAAAAAAGGTCAAAAAACCTAAATATATATGCATAATCATTGATCAATGAATAAAATATAGTAAAAATTAAAAGAATAGTGGATGTGTGCAATTTTCCAAGTTCTAGATAATTGGTAAATGGGACAAAACTATTCAGCCATTTTGTTTTCCTTTATGTAGAAGGGTCAAACAACATATTAAAATATAATTTTTATATGGAAATCTTTTATATTTCAACCAACCAGGACAGTTTTCAAAGACTTTGACCCTTGTTGCCCAAGCCTGTTTACGCCATTGCTTGTAGGGCACATACTTCATGTTAAAAGTTCTTTATATTAGTCTTTGAAATTATAGCAATGAGTCGTCTCCACCAGCTACAATTCATATCTTTTTTTATTTTATTTTTTTGATCAAGAGCTACAATTCATATCTTATATCTGAGATTCTTATGCATATATTTGAGGAAATTCTTTAAATATTGTACTCGGTAGCTCTTAGCTAGGGCCTAGGTGTGGGAAAAACAAGGCTTAAGCAGTTAACCAAGAAGCAACATGTATAGAAATTTTTTTCCCATGTGGGATGTTATATATCCTCAACACGTCCATACCTCCGCATATGTGATGAATTGGCATGCACATGTGGGATAACCTGGTTCTAATACCGTGCATGATAAAGTAATCTGAGATTCATATACAAAACCAATTGACAATGGATTGAGCAGCCAAAAGTCTTATAAACCAATAGGCAAAATCCTATTTTTCTATATGGAATATTATATATCCTCAACACATACGTGTCTTTTGACAAATTGATACCTTCATTTCTGGCATACATATATGTAAATCAAACATAAATTATGAAGCATCTGATATATACTTGAGTGTGTTAAAAATATTTTATTAACAAGAAGATGAACTAATTAATAATAACTTTGTGAGAGAGAAAAATAGTCATAATCACGGCGGTACCAATAATTGAAACGAGTGTTGTTTCCGATCTACAAATTCATCTAAGAAAATTGCCGCCCCTCTTCTCATCAGCTTGGCTTCTCTTCTATAAATTCAGCAAACTAGAATGCTTTCAATACCAACAATTTGTAGCAAAAGCAATTGTGCATTCAATCCAAATTTAGGAAGATGTGGTCTGCTAGGAAGGGGAAATCAGCACTTCAGGCTTTATCATTTCTACTAGTACTCTTCCTTCATCGCCAAGCTTCAGCCGATTATAATTGGGTCGTATGTATTCGTTTAATTAGTTCCTGAGCTTGTCATTTCAACTATATCTGCACTGCTTTATTAATTACTTTATGACTCTCAACTCTTGTATAGGTGAAAGAATCCACATATACAAGGCTGTGCAGCACTAAGTCAATATTGACAGTTAATGGAAAATTTCCGGGACCAGTTTTAAGAGCTTATAATGGAGATACAGTCTATGTCAATGTTCATAACAGAGGCAGATACAATATCACTATTCACTGGTACACAAACATGTATAACTTCAATTTGTTTAACGTTCTTCAACAACTGATTATTTCAGAAAGCATTTGCAGAAACAGGACTTTTTCTTAATCAACTAATATAGAGGACAACTGCAGGCATGGAGTCAAGCAACCAAGGAATCCATGGTCTGATGGTCCTGAATACATCACACAATGTGGTATTCAACAGGGTGGGAGTTTCAGGCAGAAGATCATATTTTCTATTGAAGAAGGAACCCTTTGGTGGCACGCTCATAGTGATTGGTCCCGGGCGACGGTTCATGGAGCAATTTTTGTCTATCCAAAACCAGGAACTAGCTACCCTTTTCCCAAGCCCCATGCTGAGGTTCCCATAATATTTGGTACCTAATTATTTTTTTATTATTTTTTAGTTTTGTTTATGTCTCTGGTACTCAAGTTATCTAAAAGAACAGAAATAAACAAGTCAGGAAACTGCTCTCTTTTAGACCTTTCTTTCAATTTTTTATATATTTATGAATTTACATCAGAACTGAAAACTGACGATGATACCGCTGAAAATGCAGGTCAGTGGTGGAAAAGTGATGTAATGGAGATACTTGATGAATTTGTTAGAACCGGAGGAACTCCCAATGTTTCTGATGCTTACACCATCAATGGTCAACCAGGAGACCTCTATCCTTGCTCAAAATCAGGTACATATGTATGTATTAATCAATTAAATATCCATAGTCCTTAGGAACTACACAGGAAAACAGGTCAGTTAAGCAATCAACAATTAGCAAATTTTACTAACTCAATATATACTGCAATTAATATTCCCATGCACTTTCTTTATTAATCCGCAGAAACATTCAAACTTTCCGTGGACCAAAACAAGACCCATCTGCTCCGAATAATCAACGCTGCCATGAACAGCATCCTTTTCTTCTCAGTCGCAAACCATAACCTGACGGTGGTCGCAGCAGACGCAGCCTACACCGCGCCAATCTCAACACCCTACATCACAATATCTCCTGGACAAACAATTGATGCCCTGTTGTTCACAGACCAACAACCTGGTCGTTATTACATGGCTGCTAGGGCTTACCAAAGTGACCTAGCGATTGGTTTTGACAACACCACAACCACATCAATAGTTGAATACAAAGATGGCAATGGAAATGGTAAAACTGCTCCATTATCAATAATTGAATACAAAGATGGCAGTGGAAATGGTAAAACTGCTCCATTATTTCCCTACCTTCCTTACTATAACAACACGAATGCAGCCTTTGGCTTTTTCAATAGCCTTAAAAGCCTAGACATTAACCAAACCGATGTCGTAAAAACCACCACCACTCGAATAGTTTCAACAGTATCGGTGAACACACTCCCTTGCCGTGGAAATCAAACCTGTGAAGGACCCAATGGGACGCGATTAGCTGCCAGTATGAACAACATAAGCTTTGTGGATCCGAGAGTAGATATATTACAAGCTTACTATTACTATATGCAAGGGGTTTATGAAGAGGGTTTCCCTGATTTTCCACCGTTGCTTTTTAACTTCACAGCTGAAGACTTCCCTCTGATATTGGAGATACCAGAGACGGACACAAAGGTGAAGGTTTTGGAATATGGATCGGATGTGGAAATTGTTTTTCAAAACACAAATTTAGTGGCTGGGATAGATCATCCCATGCATCTTCATGGCTATAGCTTCCACATTGTTGGAACTGGCTTTGGGAATTTTGATGTAAAAAAGGACCCATTGAGCTTCAATCTTGTTGATCCTCCTCTTAGGAACACAGTTACTGTGCCCTTAAGTGGATGGGCCGCTATAAGATTCAAGGCCAGAAATCCTGGTAATTGAGTATATATTAGAAATCTTATATAGTATTTTTGACCTCAGCTCGCTGCTAATTAATATCTAAATATTTTTCTACTTCAGGAGTGTGGTATTTACACTGTCATCTTGATCGTCACCTAACATGGGGAATGCACACCGTCTTCATCGTAAAGAATGGAAAACACCCAAATGAAACGTTGCTGCCTCCGCCACCAGACATGCCGCCGTGTTGAAAATTTGGCTAAACTAGCTTACTAGTGTCTCCATGATCATGCATGTAGCAGCCGAGTTCGATTGTACTTGTACTTTTGGTTAACCCGGATCCCATGTTAGTTGAAGGCCATAAAGAACACCCCAAAGTTCAACTGTGACTCCTGGGGGTATTAATTAGTATTAGTATTTATTGAGTGTGAGCTCTTTTAATGAGGATCAATAAAATAAAGATTAGTTGATGACTTTCTAATCAATAGTTTGGGAGACCGACTTATCGATTACGTTACGGCAAATCAACAATAAGATGTTTATGTATACATGAGTAGATCGTCTTTGAAAATTTTCTTCGAAATTGCTAATCGTTAAAGTATCAAACTAGATCAAATAAATGAACGAACCAAATCTGTCAAATTTGAACCGTTCATATTCATAAATAATAAATCACTAGTATAAATGCCTTAACGATTTTTAATTTAGTTGAAAATTTGCTGAAATTATCTATTTATAAATATCTAAACATCTAACAGTTGATTTGCCGAAATGTAATCGAAAACAGTTGATTTGCCGAAATGTAATCAAAAAATGAGTCTAATAAAAAAGTCTTTAACTAATCCTCACTATAATGGTCCTCATTTGGGGCTCTCCTGAGAATTAATATTTATTGAGTTATGAAGGAAAAAAAATTCCTCACTATACTAAAGAAAACATTAGCACCATGAAAACTAAAAGGCCACTCTTGACAGTTCAACTCAAAAGGTAACGATATTATAAAAGATGGAGGGTCAATAAGCATATTCCATCTTAAGTACCTGTGCAAGTGCATTAGTGTACAAGCTTGACCACATACAAACCTAACAATGAGATCTAGAGATGAGTAGCTGGTTAGAAAAACACGGTGCAGTATCCATCTAAACACTTGAATCAAAACAGGTGAAACAAATAGACACTTCCAATTCACTAGATCAGGAGCTACTAACTTTTGGGGCCACATAAATTGCTAATGTTTCAATTAAAGTCAGCGAATAAACATGATCAGTTAAGGAAGATAAACATAGACTCTAAAATTCAAGTGCCCTGAAGAAACAACCAATGGGAAAAAATTTACATGAAAAAAAAAAAGAAAACACGAATCATTATTTCAAGAGAAACAGCAAAATGGATGACAATAATGCTAAAAGTTGCACCTAAAGGGTTAAGTAAATGGATTGGTAATCAAAACTAGTATAAGAAATCCAAGAGACTTCGAAAGAGACAGGTTTGGACCAAAGACATTAGCAATCAAAACCGAAGAAATTGATATCAATAATTCAGATGGTAAACTCATATGGAACATTTACGTTTCTCTAAATAAATTAAATCAGCATCGGTCATCGGTGGAAACGTTAATTTAAATTTTCTATCTCAACTCTCAAACTTGGCTGCCAAACAGAGAAACTCGCAAAATAGATTCACCGATGCTCTCATCAAAGACTAAAACTTGAATTACTTGATACCTTATAAATGGGTATATGAATTATGGGTTTTTGTTACCATGTAAACACTCATTCATACCAATGCTATTTAAGTTCATGGGTGGTATCCAAGGTTTCAACTTTCCACCACCACAAAACCAAAAAATAAAAAATAAAAAAAAATAAAAAATAAATATACAGTGCAAAAGAAAACGTGGGGCGGTAAAATCCCAACCTCCTAAGCGAGACTTGAAGCTAAAGCCCTTAGGGGTCCAGCGGAATTCTGAACTGATAAGTTGAAATTCAAAGTGTTGATACTTTCCAGCATTTTCTCGGCGGAACTGAAACATAGAAAGCAAAACTGAAGTGAGATAGTGATGCGAGGGAGAGGAGTATACTGCTGCTACTAAAACAAGGCCGAAAAAGCCCACTAAAGCAGAGCCCAACAGACCTACTAACTTTTGGCGGGAAAAGGTGCTGTGGATCCCTGTGTGGCTGTGTCTATGGTACTACGGTTCAAGTTTTGAGATGTTATTGAAGACGTTGCAACATATGTGGAGGAGGCCTCCGTTGTTTTTCCGACAGTGTTCATTTTCTTCGCTAAACTAATGTGATACGTTTATTTACATGAAATAGAAATGAGATGAATAAGAATAAATTCTAGCAAGTATAGAAGTTTAGATACTTGGCCCCCATCATATAGTTGAATTCCTGGAGAAATAAGGGAGCTTGGTTGTTTTTGAGTTTTGATAACACCAAACAATGAATCCGATTTTGCGAAAGCAATGTATCTTATTGATTCGGGTGAGCCTTGTCTCGAAAATCTTTTTCAAGTCAACTAGTGCAATGTAATGGCTCATAAACTTGCTCGGGTAGTTTGTGAAGTTGATATTTTTATATGGTTGGATGAGCGATTTTTGTTTAAGGCAACCCAACATGTGGTATTTTTCTTCCGAGAATATAGGTTGAGAGATTCCCTATTCAAATTTTCAGCAAAGGGATGTAAATACTTTCTTCTTAGCAATATTCACCATCAGAAGGGCAAGTTTCATTCTAAAACCTAATTTATAAAGAAATTAAAATAAAAATTAAACCAAAGAACAAAATACTTTTTGCACTTCCACCTTCCAATTGTCTCAATTCCGAAATCACCAAACGGCCGGTTGAGCATCTGTTCATATACTAGCAATATGTGGCCAGGCTAATAGACAGACACATCAAGTACAAGAGTTCTTATTTATAAAATTTGAAACGGCACAAAACACAAAAACATAGTTGTACAATGTTGATAACACAGAATTTAACCATTAGAAGATTAGGTTGTACAATTTCTACACTAGATTCATGAAGAAAGATTATCTGCCAAATCGTCGTTGATTAATTCCTCAATGGAGTTAGATACCTACACTAGCTTTGGAATGATTCTGCTATTGCTGCTCCTGCTATTGTCGCTAGTACTATGGCCTAGTTTGAAGATTATAGCCGCACAAACAAGGCTGCTGGAAGTCAGGTTTCTCCTCGACTTAAAGGCAATCAAACTTGGCGCCCACCTATTGCAGGGATGCTAAATTGAACATAGATGGAGCATTTCTACAGTCAGCAACTCAGGGAGGTGTCCTGTGGAATGAAAATGGTGAATTCATTGCTGGATTTTCTTATTATAAAGAGTATGTCACTTCTGCAATGCATGTGGAACTTCTTGAAATTAAACATGGGCTGCAATTGTTGCAAGCCATGACAGTAAGGAATGTTATTGTTCAAAGTGATTGTCTCTTGGCTATCAAGGCTATTTGTGAGGAGGCTGAGAATTTCACAACCCTAGGCAACTTAGTGGAAGATATCAAGGCTCTTCTTCATGAGTTGCCCTCGATTGGGATAGTATATAACATGCTTATCGAACCTCCAATAGAGTAGCCCACAGGTTTGCAAGTTATGGTTTTGATGCTAATACCCATACTTAATGGTTCTCAAACGCTCCAGAGTTTGTTCTGAATGCCCTCATTTACGATTGTAATCATATGTTTCAATAATAAAATTCTTTTTTTCCAAAAAAAAAAAGAGAATAAAATATAGTAAAAAATTAAAAGAATAGTGGAGCTATGCAATACTACAATTGCTGTAGATAATTGGTAAATGAGACAAAAATGTTCAACCATTTTGTTTTCCTTTATGTCAGAAGGGTCAAACAGCATATTAAAGTATAATTTTTGTATGGAAATCTTTTATATTTCAACCAATCAGAGATAGTTTTCAAAAACTCATAATTTCTCGCCTAGTATATCTACGCCATTGTTTGTAGACACAAACTTCTTATTAAAAGTTCAAAAGAAAAGATTAATACAATTATATAAATAGTACTACACGTAACTGATTTCGTAAGTGTATGTGTATATTGTATTGTAGATTTTACTGCACTGCAGATTATACACAAGGAAAAGAAAGAGAAATGCTGGAGTTGTTAGGTAGAATTTGTTGGGAAAGAAATAACAAAATTCTTCATTTACCAAAGAAAGCAGAGAAAGTGTTTTATATTAGTCTTTGAAATTATAGCAATAAGTTGTCTCCAGCTACAATTCATATCTTGTATCTGAGATTCTCATATATATATATATATATATATTTGAGAAAATTCTTTAAATATTATACTCGGTAGCTAGGGGCTTAGGGAGGCAGAGGCCCAGTAGATCCCGTTCCTCACTCAGTTTTTTGAAAAAAATTATAATATATATAGTATATTAATATTATATTAGAATCTGATTTTATTATATATTTTTAAATTAATCTTTTTAACTTTGACTAATGCTGCACGTGCTTCTTTTTTTTGTTCTTTCTTGTGGGATTATTTGAGGAGACGGACCAACCTCCCAACTTTGATAATTAATCACTATTAATATTTTATATAATATTTTTCTTTCCCAAATTCTTTGAACATCAATAATACAATTGATTATAGTTAACGATTCCTATTTCCTTACTATTTACAAATTTTCAAGTCCAATACATAAACGATTAGAAAAATATTTTATTATATCAATAACATGTGTGTATGGGTGTGTGTGTGGGTGTGTGGGTGTGTGTGTGTGTGGGGGATTTTTCTCAAGTAAGGATATCATTACCTAAGCTTATGGAATAGATTTTTAGTTTTTGACCACTTTTCGATCACATATTCACATCTTAACTGTTCAGTTTTTAGGTCCTAATATATAGATCACTTCTGTAAATTTTCAGCTAAATTGATGATCGCTAAGGTATCCAAAACTGCAATTTACACGAATGAACCGAATGGTTCGACAGATTCGGTTCATTCGTGTAAATTGCAGTTTTGGATGCCTTAACAATCATCAATTTAGCTGAAATTTTGTAGAGATGATCTATACATTAGGACCTAAAAACTGAACGGTGAAAATGTGAATATATAATCGAAAAGTGGCAAAAAACTGTAAATCCGTACCTAAGCTTAGGTATGGACGTCCTTAGCCAAGAAGTACTGTGTGTGTGTGTGTGTGTGTGTGTGTGTGTGTCATCAAGTAATGATTCTCAACTAATTCTTTTTGTGAAGAGTATTTTCTGCTATGAACATTGTGAAGCTTCGTTTACGTAGTCAAATGTGTGACGAGTTTATGAATGATTGTTGGATTTCATATATTAAGAAATATATTTTTACTAGTATAGATGATGAAACTATCACGCAACGATTTCAAAATATGAAATCTCGTCGAAGATAATTACCATTATAATAGATAGAAATTACATTTAAAATTTTGTATGCTTTTATATTATTATTTTTTAAACTTAAATTCATGGCTCTGCCACTGTCGGTACTCGGTAGCTACTAGCTAGGGCCTAGAGCTTAGGTAGTTAGCCAACATGTTCTCCCTTTGAGTACTTTAGTTGCTCATTTATTTCGTGCTGAAATGGGAAGCGTACTACTGAATATATCTAGAAAATAATGTCCATTCCCAGCAATATGTTTAGAAACTTTTTCTTTTGAATTCAAATAATGATTATTATCCGAATGGTGTAACGATGAACTCCTATCATTGACTAACGAAATCAAACTGTATATAATTCAATGTCGATTGCTTTTACATTAATCCTGCATTAAGTGCGCGCGGATTAGCCAATTAAGGTTTTGATCGGTACATCATGTCGTTTAATAAATGGATACCTTCACTTCTGGCATGCATACACAAATGTAAATCTATCATATAAAGCAAATTGTTGGGAATGATGGTTAAATTTTTGAAACTCCTATTATGCCCTTTTTTGATTGAATTGTTTAAAAAATAAAAATGATATTACAAGGTTAAAATAGTAAAAACAAAATCGTTTTTTTTTTCAAGAAATTACAAACAAAAAATAAGGAAAAAAGACCAGTAACCGTTAGTGGTATTTTGCTGCCTCCAAATTTTTTTCTTTTCATTTAATTTCCTTAAAAAAAAATTTTAATAAAAGCAAATTGACAAGCACAAAGTGTATGCCAAGAGGTTAGTGAAACTTAAATTATGAAGCATCTGATATACACTTAAGTGTTAAAAACATTTAATTAACACGAAGATGAATTAATTAATAATAACTTTGTGCAAAAAAAAAAAGTCATAATCGCGCAATACTAAACTAATAAGAAAAATGGCCGCCCTTCTTCTCATCAGCTTGGCTCCTCTTCTATAAATTCAGCAAACTCGAATGCTTTCAACACTAACAATTTGTAGGAAAAGCAACTCTGCGTTCAATTCAAATTAAGGAAGATGTGGTCTAAAGACTGGAAATCAGCACTTCAAGTTTTATCATTTCTACTAAAACTCTTCCTTCATCATCAAGCTTCAGCCGATTATAATTGGGTCGTATGTATTTGTTTAATTAGTTCCTGAGCTTGTCATTTCAATTATATCTGCACTGCTTTGTTAATTACTTTATGACTCTCAACTCTTGTGCAGGTGAAAGAATCCACATATACAAGGCTGTGCAGCACTAAGTCAATATTGACAGTTAATGGAAAATTTCCGGGGCCAGTTTTACGAGCTTATGCAGGAGGTAGTGTCTATGTCAATGTTAATAACAGAGGCAGATACAATATCACTATTCACTGGTACACAAACATATATAACTTCAATTTGTTTGACTCTCTTCAACAACTGATTTTTTCAGAAAGCATTTGCAGAAACAGTACTTTTTTCTTAATCAAACTAATATAGAGGACAACTTCAGGCATGGAGTCAAGCAACTGAGGAATCCATGGTCTGATGGTCCTGAATACATCACACAATGTGGTATTCAACCGGGTGGGAGTTTCAGGCAAAAGATCATATTTTCTATTGAAGAAGGAACCCTTTGGTGGCACGCTCATAGTGATTGGTCCCGGGCGACGGTTCATGGAGCAATTTTTGTCTATCCAAAACCAGGAACTAGCTACCCTTTTCCCAAGCCCTATGCTGAAGTTCCCATAATATTAGGTATCCTAAATCTTTTTTTTTTTTTTTTTTTTTTATGTCTCTGGTACTCAACTTTCTAAAAGAACAGAAATAAACAAGTCAGGAAACTGCTTTTTTTAAGACTTTTCTTTCAATTTTTTTATATATTTATGAATTTACATCAGAACTGAAAACTGATGATGATACCGCTGAAAATGCAGGTCAGTGGTGGAAAAGTGATATAATGGAGATACTTGATGAATTTGTTAGAACCGGAGGAACTCCCAATGTTTCTGATGCTTACACCATCAATGGTCAACCAGGAGACCTCTATCCTTGCTCAAAATCAGGTACATATGTATGTCTTAGTCAATTAAATCTCCATGGTCCTTTGGAACTACACAGGAAAACAGGTCAGTTAAGCAATCAACAATTAGCAAATTTTACTAACTCAATATATGCTGCAATTAATATTCCTATGCACTTTCTTTATTAATCTGCAGAAACATTCAAACTTTCTGTGGACCAAAACAAGACCCATCTGCTCCGAATAATCAACGCTGCCATGAACAGCATCCTTTTCTTCTCAGTCGCATACCATAACCTGACGGTGGTCGCAGCAGACGCAGCCTACACCGCGCCAATCTCAACACCCTACATCACAATATCTCCTGGACAAACAATTGATGCCCTGTTGTTCACAGACCAACAACCTGGTCGTTATTACATGGCTGCTAGGGCTTACCAAAGTGACCTAGCGATTGGTTTTGACAACACCACAACCACATCAATAGTTGAATACAAAGATGGCAATGGAAATGGTAAAACTGCTCCATTATTTCCCTACCTTCCTTACTATAACAACACGAATGCAGCCTTTGGCTTTTTCAATAGCCTTAAAAGCCTAGCCATTAACCAAAACGATGTCGTAAAAACAACCACCACTCGAATAGTTTCAACAGTATCGGTGAACACACTCCCTTGCCTTGGAAATCAAACCTGTGAAGGACCCAATGGGACGCGATTAGCTGCCAGTATGAACAACATAAGCTTTGTGGATCCGAGAGTAGATATATTACAAGCTTACTATTACTCTATCAAAGGGGTTTATAAAGAGGGTTTCCCAGATTTTCCACCGTTGATTTTTAACCTCACAGCTGAGGACTTCCCTCTGATATTGGAAATACCGGAGACGGACACAAAGGTGAAGGTTTTGGAATATGGATCGGATGTGGAAATTGTTTTTCAAAACACAAATTTAGTGGCTGGGATAGATCATCCCATGCATCTTCATGGCTATAGCTTCCACATTGTTGGAACTGGCTTTGGGAATTTTGATGTAAAAAAGGACCCATTGAGCTTCAATCTTGTTAATCCTCCTCTTAGGAACACAGTTACTGTGCCCTTAAGTGGATGGGCCGCTATAAGATTCAAGGCCAGAAATCCTGGTAATTGAGTATATATTAGCAATCTTATTTAGTATTATTGACCTCAGCTCGCTGCTAATTAATATCTAAATATTTTTCTATTTCAGGTGTGTGGTATTTACACTGTCATCTTGAACGTCACTTAACATGGGGAATGCACACCGTCTTCATCGTAAAGAATGGAAAACACCCAAATGAAACGTTGCTGCCTCCACCACCAGACATGCCGCCGTGTTGAAAATTTGGCTAAACTAGCTTACTAGTGTCTCCACTCTCCATGGTCATGCATGGTGTAGTATATATCTGAGCAATGAAATATGATGTTATATAAATAATAACGTATTAGTTAAGGGACGTGCTTAACAGTGTAATAGATCTAATAACTTCCAATAAATAAGAAAAGACGATTACTAATAATTGATCCCTAAATTTGTTTGCTTGGTTCTTCAATATATAACCACTTATTATGTATTCAGCGAGAACTTTGCTCCTTTATTATGTGGATAAGTTGTCGGTTGGTACGGGATTCATTTACTTGGAAGTGAACTTGGTTTTAAGAGTAGTTAGGCAATGAACCTAGCTAGATGAAACTCATTTGTATCATCATTCACCCATGCATTAGGATGAAGGCGATGCTGAAGAAAGATGGCGCCACCGTAGCAAATAACCAACATCAATTTTGCATACTTGTAACAAGAGATGTGCATATATGCCTTTACTTCAAACAGTCAAAGGAACTATGGAGATTAACCGCGAAAAGAGTAGTTTTATATACATTCCTCTAAATGTTAAATATACATTTCTGTTTTTGGAGATTTTAAAATTACTATTATATCATGTTCACAGCTAAGGTCTAAGGAACAACTAATTATAGACATAATCATTGGCGAAGAGGTCTTCGTTGATATGAGTTTTGTCATCAATCTCGTATCGCCAATTCTTTCGCCGGAGCATTAATTATATATACCTACACACTCAAGAACAAATCCTCAAGGAAAGGAACAAACAACTCACAAGAGAGCAGAGGAGCATCCACTATGGTGAGCCCCATGTCTAGAGATGAAGCAAAACTAGCAATTATTAAAATCAGCAAGAAAGTTTCGCTGGCTGCAGATTTGTGACTCACACTAAAGCACCAATCTTTGTGAAGTAGAGCTCGACAAGCCTTGATTATTGTGGCAAGTGAAGACAGAGGCAATGAACAGATTCAAGAGATAGTAGCAGCCGAGTTCGATTGTACTTGTACTTCTGGGTAACCCGGATCCCATGTCAGTTGAAGGCCATAAAGAACACCCTAAAGTTCAACTGTGACTCCTGTGGGTATTAAATTATTAATTAATGTTGGTATTTATTGAGGTGTGAGCCATTTTTAATGAGGATCATTAAAATAAGGATTAGTTAATGACTTTTTAATCAACGGTTTGAGAGACCGACTTATCGATTGCATTACGGCAAATCAATAATAAGATGTTTATGAGTAGATCACTTTTGAATTTTTTTTTTCAAATTGTTAATCGTTAAGGTACCAAACTAGGTCAAATAAATAGACGAACCAAATCTGTCAAATTTGAACCGTTCATGTTCATAAATAATAAATCACTAGTATAAATGCCTTAAATATTTCTAATTTAGTTGAAAATTTGCATAAATGATGTACTTATAAATATCGAAACATCGAACAGTTAATTTGTTAAAATGTAATCGAAAAATGGGTCTAATAAAAAAGTCTTTAACTAATCCTCACTATAGTAGTCCTCATTAGAGCATTTCCCTGAGTATTAGTATTTATTAAGTTACTAAGAAAAAAAATTCTCAACTCTTCTGGGTATTTTTAGTTCCCAAACACTAGGAGAGATTTTCTCTCTCACCTTAGCTCTCTATGGCGCCATCGCCTCCTCTTCTCCTAGCTTTCTTCTCTATGTCTCTCACCCTTAACCCTCACTCAACCACATGGCCTCCATTGATGCTATCACAGCTAGCTGTGCTGCCTCCCCTGCGCTTGCAGAGGGAGGTAGTGCTCCTGATCTGGGAAGAATTTGTGGCGGCCCTGTTCGTCGGTCTTCCAAATTTTTTCTGATTTGAAAGCCTATGACCCGCTGACCGGTCAACCCTGCGGCCTTCAAGGCTCACTTCCTCCATACTGGATGGATATCACTTTGGTAATGTTGAAGAAGAAGTCAGGCAAGCTACATGGGAGTAGGAACAAGAATCATCGCCCTAGCAAGAAGCCAAATGTCTCTACTTTGCGACTCTCTTACCCTGCAGTTACTGGTATTGATCCCAGCCCTAGCGACAAGGGCAAGTGAAAGGTTTAGGCTTTTTCAGGTTTCCTTGCCTAATACTAGAAGTTGAGTCTTCTACTACTTTCATCTTAGTTTCTCTAGTTGCACACCAATTGAGGTCTCTAGGCTGTTAGATTACTACTTCATGAAAAGTTGATAAAGAGGATTTTATTTTCTTGTTGTTAGGCCCAATAAGTGAGCAAATGTGTTAGCAGTGAGGGTCACTTGTTATTTGCTTGATTGCTTATTCCATTTATGATTCTGATGTAAGACAGCATTTGATGTATGTGATTTATGACCATGGATAAATGAATAAAATTATCTATTTTCCTCAAAAAAAAAAAAAATTCTCAAGCATCCATTTTCACGTCAGCTTACTTATACAATTAACTTAATGAATTATCGGACTTGGATTCTTATTAGATTATCGAATTGAACAACCGAATCCATCTCTGTGTCTACTAATGAATTCAGAGTGAATTCCCATCAAAACCTACTCGATTGTTAAGTCTGTTTATAACCGGTCATTCTGGTTTCTTTGGGTAGAGAAAACATTAGCACCATGTCCTGCTTTTGGAGGTTCAATGGGGGGATTATAGATCACTTTACTTGGAATTTTTTCTTTAATTGCAAAAAAATGACTATAAGAGAGAGAGAGAGAGAGAGAGAAAAAAAATCGTTGCCATACATGATAAAGGCATAACCTACCTTGAGGGGAAAGTCATATTAGTAATAATAACAAGAGTTCATCTCTGGTTTTGAAACAAACATTTTTAACTTTAAGCAAAACACTGCACTTGGATTGTCCTCAAAACAAAATCAAAGGTATTGAATAACAAATCTGTTAAGAGTATTCAAACTAGGAGTACAGAATTAGGATCCTTTTCCCAAAAATAAAGCCACATTGCATTTATCAACAATCATGTCGTTTTCATATTCTAACATAATATGTTCTTCAGAAAAGTATTAAACCTCTGTTTTTTCCTTCATTTTCTTTGTTTTTCCTGAAAGACAATGATTGCGGTGGAATTCATCTTGCTCTCCTTTAGTCCCCTGATAAGATTTGATTGCTGTGGTGAATAGATTATCACCATTTTCTGCAAGTTCTTAGCATCCTCAAGGATATACCTTGCTAATTCCAATTCAATGTTCCCACTGGAAAGCTCTATTGTTACCTCCTTCAGCTCCAAAATCAAAGACAAGTTTTGGGATTTCCAGTACGTCCTATCAAATCGGCATTCCTGGAAAGGAAACAAGCAACTTCTTACCACTAAGAAATTATTTGGCAAATAAGGATAACATTATTCCCAGAGCTGCAAAACCGATATATACCCCTTCTTAGAGCACAGCTGCTTTCATTTTTCCTAACCAAGATTGATATGCACCTCACCGGCTCATTCTAGATACATCACGTGGTAACATTGTTGTATACTCAAGTGTGCACAACTGCACATGTGTGTGCGACAGAGATATACAGAGAGAGCATGCACATACCTCAGGTTTTGGGATGCTTACGGACTGGTTAGACTTCAAGCTCAAAGTATTCAAATTCGGCATTCCTTTCATAAGAGAGACCATTGCTGGAACTACATCATCATCCCAGCTCTTAATATCCATACCCAAGTAAGAAATATCATCGAACTGTGCAGGAATGTGACCTTCCCTAAATAAAGCCTGCAAAATTATAAACATGAAAAGCAAACTCTCAAGTAAAACAACTCAGAAGTTTAACATAAATTAGCTCACACATTCATTTGAATGTGTGAGACTCATAGCCAGGCAATTTTCATTCCAGGTTATTGTCTTTGAAATGATTACAAAGAAGACATAGCATGCATAAGTCTATATTGGCATATTGCAATGATTAGGTATCTGGCAAAAAAGAGTTTTGGTATGAGGTTTTACCTTAGCAGTCTCTTCGCTTAGAACAAGAACTTTAACCTTGCATATACTGTGGAGAACCTCAAATGTGTTGTCAAAGTTGTAGTCATCTGCTGGAGGACTCAGAAAAACCTCTGCTTTTTCCAAACGCACTAAATTCCTTAGACTCTGGTGATTCAAAAAATTCCCAGTCCATTTGAAAGATTTAAGGTTTGGAGCTGAAACACTAAAGGATGTGCTGCTAGATAAATCACATCTCCACTCTATAACTATCTCTTCAAGTTTCTCCCCTGAGATTTGAAGTTGATGCAGGTCACAGTAGGAGGGACACACAAAACTAAATGATTCCAGAGACAAGCTTTCAATGGTAATATTTTCCACTTCAACCTCTTCAAAAAGTAATTCCTTGATGCACTTACAAGAAAATGAGATCCATTTGCAAAACCCCTCATCGATTTTAACCTTTCTCAACTTGATGTATTGAAGATTAGTTGAACATGCAACAGAAGGCGTTGCAAGAACTTTATTGCACTCCACTAATAGAGACCTCAAGGATCCACAATCAAAGATGCAAAGGGGCAGTTCAAACGTCGTTGCATCGGGAATTGCCAACTTAAGATCAAGCTCTTCAACATTACACTTGACTGCAGCATGCACCCACGTGATCACTCGGTAAAGCTCATTATAGAAGCTTGCAGTTTTCCCTACAGCAAGATTCCAGTTAACACGAAAGCGTCTTATCTTATTATCCCCACGAATAACCAAAAACCTATCCAAGCAACTCAACAACCTGAAATGCCTATTATTAGACAGGTGCGAAAACCCCTCAAAGTTCAGCGACGGAGTCGACAGTTGCAACTCTTTGCATTTCTTGGACAGTCCGCCATAGCGAATGAGGTCCTTCACAGGAAGGAAGGACAGAATGTGATGGGAGACTTCCTCTGGGAGACTAAAGAATCTGAAAACACTGTCAGCACAAGCTCCTGGAGCTCGAGAACTCGAACTTGCCAATGACTTCTGCTTTCGCTCCATCTATACTTCTTCTTCTAAACCCACCTTACACCTACAAGGATTAAGGACATGAAAACTACATCCATATGTCATGTGACATCAACATCACCAAGCCCACAATCATATGTCAATCTCTATACGCTTGTAACCAAAAAGCAATTTCGATAGACAAAAGTGTTCAAATTTTGTACATATAATACGTTTTGGGCACCACAAAATAATTAAGAAAAAATAACCTAATGAATTCTATCCTTGCTTATGGCTGTTCTGTAATGGAATTAGAGCTAAAGCAGAAGAATTTCGAAACAAATGGTGGGAACAGACTTGAGATGATGCCCAATTCTTGGGTTTAGTGAACCCATACCTAATAGCTGTCCCAGATCAGGAAGATGTGTATCACCGGAAGCCGATAACGGAGGACGGGGCGATCTGGTGGCGGCAAAAGGGCAGACGCGCCGATCTACTGAGTGGGTTACCAGGAGAAGGAGACACCCATCTCTCGTTCTACTCCAGGAGAAGGGAGATTCGAGTTGTGCCCAAAATTTTCCCACCAAGCTGGTCGCTACCTGGGCTAGTGGGCTTTGGGTTTAGGACCAAGTTCAACTGCCACAAGTCCACAATCCAAAAGTTTTCAACCGATACACGCTGCCTTCCTGTACCATTGATAACGTTTCGATAAAAGACTTCATTTTGTACCTATCTCATGCTTCCGTCCGCTTTCCGTCGGTGCTCTTTAGTTGCAAAGAAATAATTTGAAATCATAAGAAATGTTGAAAAGACACGAGTGTCACGCATATATACAAAATTTCCGAATAGAATTCAGTTCCGTTAAACAGATATAAATAAATAAAACAAAATGTAATCATCTTTTTAGTTGTTTTCATCACTCGCGAACTTATAAATATAGTTTCAGTTATGTCTTCTATTGTTACCAAAATGTTATTGCTTGCAAGCACAAAAGAGTGCAATACGCTATTAGCCTTTAATATTATGGGCTCAAAGGCTCAAATAAATAATTAGTTCGCAAACTGTTAGCAGAAAAATTATTTTTGCGTTGGAATTATAGCAAAAGAGCACGATGAGCCAAGAACGAGCTTTATTTGATGAGATCAAGTCGATCATAGCTGAGTTGGAGGAAGTCAAGTTTATACTGTGGCTGTGTGGCATATTCTATTGCAAGGAATGTTGACGATAATGGAATAGAAGGTTTTTGGAATGTAATTGTACATCCATGTTTTGAGTTGGCAAGGTATATGCTTGAGCTTGTTCCTAATTTGAAGAACATGTTGGTTATTACTTTACCCTAATCAATCAAGTTTGATGACCGGATTGAGGGCAACCAACCGCATCCCTAATGCCATGGATGCCATGGTTAACTTTCTGGAAAAAAACTGGAGTAATGTATGTCGTTGTTGCCGTGTTTACTGACCCATGTCTATATCCAAAAATCTAGATATTGATAGTTCTTTTGGGGCATTTGCATAGTGCCGTTTCTTTTGATATGTTGTAGGTTCCTAATTCTCTCAAAAAAAAAAAAAAAAGGATTTTGCAGATTGTAGTATTTGGTATCATTGGTTTCCAACTTTCCACTTTCCAATAGCACATTAGTATGGCAGGAACTGGATGATGCTATTTTTGGAGAAAACTTGATGGTCTTTCTAAGTTTATTTCTTCAAGGATTGGAAGAAAAATTTCATTTGATTGTAACTTTCAATCCAGGGGATAAGATGCTTTTACTCCAATAGTGAAGTAAGCTAGGTAACAACAAAGCCCGGCCAGTACTCGGCTCATTTTTCTCACAATGTTGAAACCCCTTTCTTTGCTTCGCTTGGCATGCAGGGCTATGGTCGGGGCGATGCCATGACTCCCTTGTATCAAGCTCTATTGCTCGCACACTGGCTTAATGTCCATGCCATACTTATCAGCCTCTGCCCATGGTCTTCATTATAAAGTCTGAATACCTCATTTTTTTTCTTTTTTTAGCGATGTTAATGCCAGGACAAGTTTGCAACGCATTACGAAATGGTAGACTAAGTTTGCGGGATATAGTAAAGTAACTCCCGATCTAGACTTGTCTACCAATAGAGACGGACATGGCCAACCGTTTGCATCGTCCCAGCAGTGTACCGAAAATTAACATTAATTTATAAGTAATGTACTCAAAAGACACCCTGCAAGAGGTTCCTATACATGGAATGTACACTGCATTTTTCTCTTACACTGTTGGCAAACACAAACATACACGTACTAGTCTCTAGCTGTCAACTTCCAAATCGGAAATTAATCCGAACACTTCTCATCCGAGTTACAAGGTACAAGAAAGCTAATATTATACTAAACACTTTTTGGCAAAACACGAGAAGGAAAGGTACGTTGAATCATTGTTTTATTATTATTGCATTTGTGATCAAATTCAACTTGATAAAGTACTATAAGCATATGGCTAAGCCACTCTGATATCATGTAAAATAAGATGAGGCATTCCACGAAGAAGATGAACCATATGTGGGACAAGGTCATCAGTCAATCTCCAAAAATGCGCTTGAAAGCAACTAGCATCATGTAGTGGATGGCAATGACATGCGAGCATCCATCAGCGCCGCCCCCACCCCCCCCTTTTTTTTTTTTTTTTAATAAAGAGAAAAAGGGCCAGCTCAGCGCCCTTTAATGAAGATTAATGATAGGAATAGAGGTACAAAAGGAGAGGGGAACTAGGCCTAGACCTCTCCACAGAAAGAGCAAAAGATGCAAAAACTGAAAATAAGTACAAAACTCCATAACTAAGAGCCATGGGAACAATACAAAGGAGGAAAACTCAATAAGACCAATCAATACAGCTGACACATTACCTGAATCTGTAGGAAACCAGGGATAACAAATCCCTACCATAATGCTCATAAATGAAAGGAGGTAGAGAATTCCACCACATATACCCATAAGTTGAAGCACCATAACCAGCAAGACGATCTACTGTCGCATTGCCCTCTCTAAAGATGTGAGACACCCAGAAGTTAATCTGGCGAGTGAAATGCAAACAATTAATCCATTGAGCTCTTAAACGCCAAGGAAACATATGGGGATGCCGAAAATAAGTTACCACAAGAGAGGAATCCGTTTCAATCCATATGTGAGTCCAATTGCGAACCCAGGCGAGTCTCAAAGCCTCGATCACTGTGAGAAGCTCCGCATCAATGGCCCTGCAAAACTATAAAAGTCAAAATTAAGAACATATAAAATTTTGTTCTTCGTTACTTTCAGAGTTTCAGCTAACTGATATATAATGGATCTTAAACCTTGCAGCATAAATAATTAATTTCAACAACAATTAAGAAAAACAGAATTACCTAGGTAACGTCTTCATACCTATATGGTCTTTCATCGAGATGAAGAAATTTAGCCTTGCATGTACTGTAGAAAACCTTCCATAACCATCTACTGTCAGGGCCGCCCTTCCCCATGGACAAAGTTGGCAACAGCCCAGGGCCCAAGATTGATGGGGGCACCGGATTTCTCTCCCATTTCTCTATACTATAGTTTTCTCTAATGAAATTTTTACTTTAAAATACAAAACGGTCAAAACCCTACCCAATGCCCTATGGACTCCCTCACTCCCATTTCTCTATGTCACTCTGCCACCACCACACTACCCCCATCTTTTTATCTTTCTTTGTTCTCTTTTTCTTTTTTATTATACTTTATACTATATAATATATTTTTCTCTAATAAAATACAAAACCTACTCCTATAATATCTTTTTAATTCCTTTCTCTTTCTTTGTTCATTTTTTTTTGTTTTTAATAATTTAAGTATATTTTATATACTCTCATCTCTTTCCACTTAGTCGCAAGTCCGAAACCATTCTTCCTCATCTCTCCAAATTCTCCTCTCTCCTCTTTCTTCTTCACTTTTTTTTTTCCTTCTTTTTTTAAAAGATGATAAAAAGATTTCACTCATACCCCTATGCTGACTTGAACTCATGACTTCGTCATTAGATATCGTAGTAGCCAGTGAAAAGAATAGGTTTTGGCAAAAGTTTCTCTCTCTCAAGTCTGAAACCTTGAAACCTAGCAAATTTTTTCTTTAAATTGGTTGCAACATTTACTCAATTTCAGATTTTCAGGTATTATTCTATGCTCCAGTGTTTATCAATTATTATTCAAAGTGATTTTCTAACAACTTGCTCATTCATCGGTTTTCAATTTTCAATATTAGGTGAAGTTAGATTTGCAAGTCAGTCTCGATCAGAATTGAAAAATTGTTGTTTTAATCTTGAAAATGCTTTGAGAAGTGGTGAGGGTTTTGATATTGATGCGAAATATTTGCATATGGAGTTACAAATTTTGCAGGAGATGTTGCCAAATGAGGCATATGAAACAGATAGGCCTTAGACATCCATTTAAATTATGGAGTTTGCAAAGAAAATCGATATGTTTCCAAGTGTTATGGTTTCCTATAGGATTTGATTGACTATACCGGTGACGGTATATCAGCTGAAAGAAGTTTTTTGAGATTAAAATTATTAAAATCAAGTTTTTTTAAATTAAAATTATTAAAATCTTATATGCGGACTACATAACTCAAGATAGGTTGAATTGATTAACTATTTTAACCCTTGAAAAAAATATGTTGGCAAATGTTGACTATGAGAAGATAATTGTGATTTTGCTTCAAGAAATGCAAGAAGACATCATTTTAGATGATTTATAAATTTTCTTATACGGGTTTTGGTTTTATCACTTTATAATGATTCTCTAAGTAATATCCTCTTAAAAAAAGATTTAGAATATGACATCTGAAAGAATTATTACATGTCTATTTAGGCTAGTTGGGTACACAAAACAAATTTCGCCTTGGGCATCAAAAAGCTCAGGACTGGCCCTGTCTACTGTTGGATATTTAGGAAAAGCTCAGCTTTTCCTAAACAAGCAAATTTCCCAAGATACAATTGATATATCAAATACCCCAGCAATCTCAGACGCTTAAGATTCGGAACCACAATTTTCGATGAGTCTATACCACACAAATCAAATGGCCCACTTACATTTATATCTTCAAGTTTATCACCTGAGATGAGAAGCTTGGAGATCCTATTATCAGGAAACACAAATACAAGATGGAATAACTCCAAAGATGGGCTTTCGATGGTGACACTTTCAATCCCGTAAACAAATTCAGCCTTAATTCCTTAATGTTTATGCAGGAGATCCATTTCCAAACCTCTCCAGATATGCTGACGTTTCCCAACTTTAACTACTGGAGAATATTGGAGGGAATAGCAAAAGGGGGAACTTGAGAGTCCGTCTATTCAAGTCCACCTTTAGACTCAAATGGCAATTCAAATATTGAGCCGTCATCCATGGAGAAAACTAGCTCAAGCTCTTCGATATTGCACCTAACTGCATGGTGGATCCATGTGATGATTCGAAATTGCTCATCACAGGTGCTTGCGCCCTTAAAGGACCAAGCAACACGTAAGTGTTGTATCTTACGATCCCCATGTTGTATGAAGAACCTATCCAAGTGATTTAACAAAGTGATGTTAGGGCATGAAAAACTAAGGTCTACTTGAGATTATTTCATATGAGAGGAACTAATATTGTTTAGTGTTATATTGAAACTGACATAAATGATGCAAAATAGTTGCGAGAGAAGCTTAGAAGAACGCTACCAAAGGAATCGAGGCTACTATTGAATGTCATGATAACTTCGGTTACAATGATAAGGCATGAAAACCAAACAAAGGAAAACCTAGCTAGGGTCAGTGAATCAGTATAATCAAATTATAGAATTTAATTAATGCAAAGCATATCTAATATTTTCAAAAACAGTGAAGAATGATTGTAACAGTATATTGATACTAGTATAAGACATAATGGTCTCCTTAAGACAAGATTGCCCTCAGTTGGTGCCCCAAGATTTGTAATTTCAAGGGATAGCACTCCAATTCATAGGAAATTGTAAACTAAAAAAGGGTAAAGGTTTGGTACGTTAACATTTCTCATACATAAACTTTTTCATGTTATATTTCTCATACATGTTGTAACTAGAAGAAAGTTCTCATTAAGATAAATAAGGTCTTCAATAGAGTAAAGTAGGTTATTAGAAAAAAATCTTCTTTAAAGTAAATAACTAAGGTCCACGTTAGAGTAAAGTATATTCTCATATGGATTCTTACAAAAAACCTAAACTCTCTCTCTCTCTTAGCCTTGCGCCGCGAGAGAGTATTCCTCACCTAAACGTTCCTGTCCGGTGGCGATGGCGTCGGTGTCATCGCTATTGCCATTGGGTTTGCTGCTGGACAGGTATTTCATTTGCCCTAGCTTCATGGGATTGATGGCTTGGAGATAATTGTGGTTGGTGCTCTCAATCTGGTTCAAAGCTTTTAGGTGGCAAGTTGGGTCTGGGCATCGTCGCAAGGATGGTGATTAGCGTCAGGGTTGGATTGAGGACCGATCCAATTTGCTTAGGAATGCGATGGCAGCGGCAGGGCATATCGAGGAAGATGTCTTCTTGCTCTGTTTGCTTTGGTTTCTTCCAACTCCGGTTGGATTGGGACTCTTGCACGCAGCTATTTGCACTTTTGCTGGAGGTGGTGAACTGAGATTGGGCATGGGCCCATCACTTTGGCTCTGAATTTTCCCCTTAGACCTAGTGGGCTGGCAATTTGGACCGGGCTATTGCCCTAGTCTCTTTATGTTTTTAGCTTTATCTAATTACAATTAATTCATTGTATTTAGGAAGCTAAGCACTGATGTGCATTCTATGTATCTCTAGCGCATCTGGAGTAGTACCAAATGAAGGTCTCTGCTACCTCTACGTATTTGATTATATAATGAGTAGGACTATATGTACGTACTACTTGTGGGTACTACCACTAGCTTCTTGTCCGTCTATGTTAAATGACAGCGAAAGGGTATGTAATGGCCTATTTTGGCTTGCGATGAATATATTTTCCTTGATTCAAAAAAAAAAAGAGTATATTCTCATTTGAGTAATTAAGCTCTAAAAGTAGCAACGGTAATGTGTTCTCATTTGAATAATTTAGTCCTAACAGTGGTAATTGTATGTATATCATATGTTTAACATATTATATAATTTCCCACCAAAGAATGTTTGAAGTTTCTTTCAAAAAAGACTCCTAAATTGTAACTTTAAAATTCACTACCATACTAAGTAATTAAACAATTGCAATACAACCATCTTTATTTATAATAGTAAATTTATAGGTATTCGATAAAGTTACAACCCTTTTAGAATGGCCAAGCATTGCAAATTTTGCAGGTCAGGGCAGAAGGAAAAGGGGTTTGCCCGTTAGTGCACCGGGTGATGCTACAAGGGTCTAAACTTCCTCTGGATGCCTGTCCCTTAGATCCCTTTGTGGACTCACCTCCCTCTCTCTTCAACTAGTTTTTCTGGTTGATCTATTGGTAGAAGATGTTCTCCGTTTCAGAGATGGTTTGAGATTTGGGTTTATTGTCTTTGAATCTGGATTGTTGTTGGTTCGGTGTTTTATCGAAACTACGATGGGTCTGCCTGGTTTAGGCCCTTTTGTCTTTCTCTGGTGGTGCCTTCTGAGATATCTCGATCCAGCTTGGTGTTCTCTCCATGGCAGCGATGCAGTTGATGTCACGGTGTCATCCTTCTTGCTGAGATACATCTTGGGTGGCTCTTGTTTCGGCCCGCCTGGTTTGGGCTGTCGAGTTTGTTTGCTTTTTCCTTTGTTTGTTTTAGTTTGCCCATTTGTTGGGCCTTGCGTTGTATTTGTTCAATTGTAACCTTACTTTTGATCTAATACAGTGCTTGTTTGTTGCAAAAAAAAAAAAAAGCATTGCAAATTTTGATGAAAAACATAAATTATGTTTCAGATTGAACTGCCAGTGTAATAAGTTTTCCAACTCGATCAAACTGTCCAACTTATATAACCATTCAATTCTATCAGTCAAATTAGAAAAACCACTTATATCAAAATTTTCTAACATAAGTCCATGACACCAACAAGACCATGACTACGAGTCTATATAGGGGTGCAGCGTTAGATCGGGGGGACAAAATTTGCTAGGCATCCGTCGGTGATAATAGTTAGCGAGACATCTCTCATCAAATCTAGCCTGCTAGAGATTGGAGATTGTAAATTAAAGGGGAAGTTAAATTGGGTGTATGAAATCGGCTAGGCAATGGAGTTTGTAAATTAGGGCTAAAGAGATGTAAATTGAGTGAATGAAATCGGCTAATGGGTTAAAGACAAGGATGAAAAAGGTAACTACCACAATTAGGGTCATTGACAAAAAACACCAAAATTGAACAAATTTATCCCACTTACTCGAGCAACTGATTTTTATTCCCTGTGTCACGCCCCGAATTTTAGAATAACAATTCAAAATCCGAAACATGAATATACTACAACACAAAATAATCATCCTGAAAATTTTTCTTTTCTTAACATACTCACCACACGAAATAAAATCAAACCGAATATATTCTCGGTCAATTATTACAACTCAATCCAAAATATAATGTAAAGCTCTAATGAGCATACACACACCTCACAACTAAATAAACAACAAACCGCTATAACACCTAAGCAGCTCGGTCACCTCCCTGGTTATCCTGACCTGCAGGAATATCCGCTATACCATTGAATAGTGTACCGGGATTGCAACAACACAAAACCCGGTAAGCTTATGAAAGCTTGTATGAGTAAAAGAATGAACTGTTGCTTAATTTAATCTCATTTATTTCCACACACAGCAACACTCAATTATTTCCACATATGCAAATAATAACAATCTCAATCCAACACCAATTCAATATATCAAGACAACCCAACTCACAACTTTCCCCACAACTCTCATCATCGTATTTATAAAAATACGGTATTTGACAGACTAGAGCTCTAACTGAATCGTAGCCCGTCACCTGGCCTAGGTTATGGCATCCGACATATTTATCAATTATTGTATTTCATCAATATGTATACCTATATACATATTTAGAACGTCCAATAATTCCACATACTCAACCAATCGTATCCCATCATCCACACTAGGATTAGAGCGTCCGATTACCCACACCGGTCATTATGTTAACCCTAAACCCATAAATGAACCCAACATATAACATCACATACTTAAATCAACCCAACCAAGATACATCATATTATTATGGAATTACACAATCGTAATAAAATCAACTCATCAATTCCACTCAATCATATCATAAATCAAACAATCCACTCATCAATATATATTTTCCACGTAAATATATATATACGTAATCATCCACTCAGGAATGACCACTAATACCATCTATAGTGCACACAAGAAAATTATGAAATTCATTTGTATAGTTAAAATTCATTTTACTTACCTATGGACTGTGGTAATTCAAGTCCATGAAATTTTAAAACAAATATTTAATCCGTAAATATTTTTCACACAATTACCAAAAATAAATAAATTAAAATGCTCGGTTCGTAATATGAACCACGTGAGTTTTACTCACCTCGAAACTCCCGCTGCGTCTTCAATATAATTATAAATTATAATTTATAATTAACGCCGAATAGCTCACGCAATTAAAATCCGTCAATCACCTAATCAAATGTGATTCGAATTTAGCCAACAATTTCAACTCATAATTTAACCACTAATTAAAGGTCAGATTCTAATTTACATTAAAATCCGACGAGCGGTTTCTCACGAAACGCTCCCCTAATTACCGTTTTTCACATATACGAAGATCCAACGGTCGGATCTTCGCCCATGACCACACAAAGCCTCTGGGACAGTCATATGATCATCATAACAAATTTACAAGTTCATCCAACGGTCATAATTTCACAGATCAAAAATCTAACGACCGAAATCGATTGAAATCACAAAATTCATAACTAATTCATACGATATCCAAAAAATGCGTATAATACGCCGAAATGATCGTATCGAAACATAGAATCATAAAATGGACAGAAACCAAATTTTAGACCTCCGGAGGTGGCCGGAAAAGGCCGTCGGAGTTAGGGACAGAGCCGCCACCGACCACCACCAATGGTGTCGGGGCCGAGCTTGTCCCCTTCGTTTCATCATTCTGAGCAACTTTCATAACTAGCACAAGACCTAAAAATGAACGGAAGGCGTCGAAATTACCGATTTACAGTCGGTGGCCGGAAAAAATGCAGAAACCGATGAGCTTGAAAACCGACTTGAAAACTGCAACGTCAGGCCCCGATCCCTTCTGGAAACTTGTTCAGAACTTCCTTGCGAACTCAACAAGCTTGGAATCACAAGAAACGATCATGTATAGCTCGAGATATCTTGATCGAAAGTTTCGGTATTTCGATCCGTTCGGGTCGAGCTCCGACGAACGTGAAAACGTTCGACCCAGTTCCGGTCCTTCTTGGTGCTTGTAGAGGAAGTTGAGGCGAGCTCAATGAGACAAGAATCAAGTGAAATGATGGAGTGTAGCTCGAGATATCGAGATCGAACCGAAAATGGACTTTTTCGGTTCGGGCTTCGCCGCCGCCGCCACAGGCTGCGCCGCCGTGTGAGAGTGCCTCCGAGAGCTAGAGCAGCTCGAGATGAACGCCTGGGACTTGGTTTGAGGTCGAGAGGTGGTCTGTGGAGGGAGAACAATTAAGGAGAAGTTTTCCTCCCCTTTCGGCCGATTTTCGTCTGTAAGAGAGAGAGAACAGTTTTTTTTTTTTTTTTTTTTGTTCAGAAACAGAAGGAAGAAGATGAAGAAGAAGAGAGGAACCGGTAGAAAAAATTAGGGTTTGCAAAATTTTTTCTATATATACAAGTTTCGGAAAACTTCGAAATTCGATAACTAATTCAGAAAAAATCCGATCTTCGTGTTCCGCACGTGCACGGACTCGTATCGACGAGCTCTACAACTTTCATGAAGGAAGTTTCTCCAAATTTCGTACGTAGAAAAAGTCGATTTCTCAACTCGAGTATTTCGAGCTTTTCGTTAAAATAAACGTTTCGAAACTTCGATAATTGTAAAAATGAATGATTATCGAACATAAATTGTGAAATAGCATAATAATCATTCGATACAATCACTCGAAATTAAAATGGAAATTGCGGGTATTACACCCTGTTACCTAATTTAAAGTAGAAAGACAATTTTACCCTCCGTCAAATTAATATACTACCCATATGCCCACGATCTCTCTCCTCCGATCTGAAACACACACACACACACACACACTCTCTCTCTCTCTCTCTCTCTCCACCTCCAGCCAGCGTTGATCCACTCCCCAATCTCCAACACCGGCGTGGGTCGACTTCTTGCCCAGATTCCTTTGCAGCTCACTGGTGAGCTCGCCCAAGCTCGGCCTCGTCAACCCAACCGCCGTCGCGCTAACAACAACGACCAGACAACGTCATCAATGGCCTCCTGGACGCCGTCGGTGCTTGACCCAAGTTGTGGTAGTGGAGAAAGATGATTGGGTGCCCAGAGCTTTTCTCTAGGTGCCCAAATCAATTTTTCGCTTTCGGTTTTTTTTATATTTTCCTTCTTTTTTGGTAATGGGGGCAGAAGGCCCAGAAGGGAAGAAAAAATTAAAAAAAAAATGTTCTATTGGGGCAATAGAAGTGTGTTAAAGGTCTACGTTTTGAATTGATGTAATTTTCTTTTTCATTTTCTTTTTCTTTAATTAAAATTTTATTTGTCTAAATTTATGGAGATTAGTTCCCATTTCGGTGACTGAAAGTTTTATTAGGGGCAATAAACCTTTCCAGGGACTTATGAGATCTCCGACAACCTCCAGCGAGGTTTCCAACAAAATTCAGTGGGCGGCGGCAGGTGACGAGAATCCGGAGACCGGATTCTGGCGAAGTCTCATCTGGTTTTTCTCTCTTTCTCTCTAAATAACAAAGGGGTGAGGGTAAAAAAAAAAAAAAAATATTAATGGAGTATTAAGGAACACTCCCTTAGAGTGTTTTGGATATGGAGGAATTAAAAAAAAACTTAATGGGGTAAGTAGGAAAAAAATTCCTAAAAAAGTGGGGTAAATAGTCAAAAACCCATTTTTATAACTTTTATGACCCAATTTAAGTCATTATAGTGGGAAAATTTTAACAGCAGTACATGACAAGGACCTACTCCGAATTTTGGTGAATTTACTTTCGGATTATAAACGATACAAGATTTTCAAATCTCGACCTAATTTTGGTACATGGAGTCAATAACACTGTTAACATAATGGTAATGCAATATTCATTTTTCAAAAGGTAATTTTGTATTCTCTCTCTCTCTCTCCCCCTCTTTCCCTCCCCCTCCCCGATATCTGATTTTCTTCTTCTTCTTCCTTCCTCCCTCCCCGATATCAAGGTTTGATTTGGACACCCAAATTCGGGTACCCAAATCTGAACTCCTTCTCCTCCTTCTTCTGCTTCCTTCTTCTCCTTCTTCCTTATTCTCCTTCTTCCTTCTTATTCTTTTGTTTTGTTTTGTTTTTTTTATCATCATTGAAGAGACGGATTTGCCCTTACAAATTTGACCAAAATTATACTGCTTAACGGTGGATGAATTGGCATGCACCAATTTGGTCGGGGTTACAACTTCATGTACCGTTTCAATTTTTTTGAAAGATAATGTATTGAAATTCGGAACGACCCATTTGTCGTGTAATGTTGTTAAAATTTTCCCTTATAATTCCCCACATGGATAAAAATATTTGGCCCAACTCTGTTGGGACTTTTTTTGTGACATATTTGCCCTTTAGCTGAGCGATTTGCAATTTGAATGTTGCAAAACTAGAACAACAAATAGAATAAACAAAGCAAGTGAGCTATTAAGACTCTCGTTCTATCGAGATCAAAGATTCCGATCATTGAATTTTGGCTTTTGATTTTTTTTCTCACTACTTGAGATCTTCTTCCTTGGAGTTTAAGGCTACAATAATGGTTTGTACATCGCCTTCGTCCTTCGATTGCAATCCGTGTTATATTTGCCAGCCTGTAGACAAAAGTGAAGTCCATGCACCAATTCTAAAACTTCAGAAGCTTAGGAAGATAAACAGTACAGGTGCCAAAAACTCCATTACCATTGTCTAGTGGTCCACCAAAGTATTAATCAAACCTTGGCTTCGATAAATCAACTTCCGTGGTTTTTATGTTGACTGTTGCCTCCCTTAAGTCATCCTCATCACTACTTGTTCAACATATATATGTTGCTGTTATATACGTACATTTCCAACCAACTAGCTGCCTTATATATCACTGAATTTTTCTGTTTTCAAGATCTTCTTTCCATGAACTCGATCATTCCTTTGCTGCTAATGCCAACAAAGCATGCCGAACCACTTCAATTCATTCTCTTTTGCCACAGATGAAATATGAAGAAACAAATCAATAAAAAAAAATTTCATTCCATATTTTGCATAGCTCCATCAAGAAAGTGATGAGGACACCCAACACCCCCACAAAAAATGTAGAGAAATTCTTAGATGGGGGTTTCCTCACCACGTGGCTTTACGGCCACCCAATCAAAATAAAGGAAATTTTCTATCTTTTTCAAAATTGCCCCTGCTCCCTAAAATGCAAAACCTAAAACACCCCTCTGTTGGGCACTGATTGGCCCGCCCCACTGCCACGTGGCGTGGATGCAGTACGGAAGTCTCTCTCAACAATGTAACATTGATTCCCTCCTACAATCACAACCAAGACCTTGTCATTAAAAAATGTAGTACATTGGGAATGAGCTAGTAATTTTTCATGAAAGATTTGACATATCATTTTTCATTCCATATAATAAGAATTGACATCTAGGACAATTACATATTATAGGATCAAATACGGGTCATGGATATTGAATTCTTCATATCTTCTCTGTCTCCTTTATCTTGTCTCTCTCGTTTATATTTTTTTTTTCAGTTAAAGAAAGTATTGTTTATATTTTAAACTTTGAACTACTATATTATGCAAGGAATAATATATGAGAAAGAACCGACTCCTCCCTTTCTGAATTTACTTCAATTTCATAAAGGGAAAACATCACAAATGGTGTATGAACTTTAGGCCATTCTACACTTTGGTGTACAAACTTTCATAACTATCAGAATGATGTATCAAGTTTGATCAGATTTTTCATTTTGGTGTATGCCGTTAATTTTTTGTTATCTTAAAAAAAAAAAACTGACAAAACTAAAAGAAAGATAACATAATTTTTTTTTTGACAAAGATAACGAAAATTTAACGGCGTATACCAAAATGAAAGATTAGAGTAAACTTGATACACCATTCTGATAGTTATGAAAGTTGATACACCAAAATATAGAATGGTCTAAAGTTCATATACCATTTGTGAAGATATCACTTTCATAAAATCTAAACACTTTATTTAATTTAAAACGCGAAAGATTCTAATAATAATATTTGGCGCTTAATTTTGCCGCTCCGTCAAAAACCAAACCACTTTCGTATCCGCGTGTGGGCGCGTGTTACACAGTCGCGTCTCTGATATAAAAACCTTCTGCAGTCTCAGAGTTTGAGAAAACCCTCAGATTCTTCTTCATCTTTTGCCGCGCTCTCCGTCGCTCAATCTTCCAAACTCAAGTTCTATTCTCGACTCAGTTTCTCCGGCGATCTCTTCCGATCATCAAGCGTAAGATCTCGAAACCCTAATTTTCTCAGATCTTAACTGCACTGTTTGGAGTTCATACGGTTAAACCGTCGCAAGTTTTCAATTTTTGGTCCTCGGCAGCCAAACGCGGCGATTCTTTGTGCTTTTTGTTCAATCCAAATAGGGATTTCAGTTTTCCTTTTGATTTTTTGGTTCAAATTTTGGCTGAACTCGGTGTGATTTAGGTTCAGGTTGCTCTACTTTGTAATCAGTTCAGCTGGTTTTTGATGCCATAAATCTATTAATTGTATCGGAGTAATTATATCTTGATTAGCAAAATGAAGTGAAATTTTCTGTTTTTTTTTTTTTGTGATTTTAGAGGCTTTCTGATTGATTAGGATTTTATTGATGAGAGGTTGGTTTTTAAATCGAAATGAAATCAATAAAGGAGAGGGAGAAGATACGACGAATTCAATGTTTTTGAAATTCTATAAGAAATGTGTGTGTATGCAAATGGAGATTACTCTTCGCCATTTCGGTTTATGGGTTTCTCTTCTATCATTAAATTAGGATGGATTTTATTTTAGTAATGGAGACTGGTGTACGGAGTATGATTAGAACTGTTTGAAGGCTGAATGTAACATGTTTTAAGCTTGATAGGTTTGATTGAATTCGTCGTTGTCACCGAACAATTATAAAGAGATGCTAATGATTTTCAATATGTTTTTGGCAGGATATGGATACGTCAAACCCGTCTGTTTTTGTGAATGCAGAGCTGCTGCGGTTGTATGTTGGAAGGCAGGTTCGGGCGTTGATTCAGGTTGTGCAACTGGATGCTGGATCTGTCATTGGCAAATCTACTGATGAAATTCAGTTAATTGTAAAGGGCACCCCACCTTTTCCTCTTACAAAATTTGTTGAGGTCATAGGTATTGCTGACAGTGATAAATCTATCCAAGCTAGCATATGGAACAACTTCGGTGACACAATTGGTATGCATTTTCCACCCTCCATTTTGCAATTTGTATCTTATAGTGGTTGACACAGACGTTTTACTTGATGCCAATTTGTACTTGGATTGGGTGAAGCTAGTTAGGAAGAAATAGCTTCAGCTTCTTGTTGTTCTATTCATTGATTGTTTAAAAGTACTGAGGATTGAAACTTGTACCAATGAAATACCAATAAAAGTGGGGTAGACATTAAAACACTGGGCGTGTTGGTTCTTCAAACTGCACCATGGGACTTCCTTGTAATTAGTAGTCCAAAAGCAGTTCTTATCAATTTCAGGCTCTTTTATTGCAATCACTTAAAACTACATTCGGAAGCAGAAATGACAAATGTAACTCTTGTATGGTTTTATGTTGGCCTTGCCCTTCACCCTTCACATGTCCTATGGTGTGTTAACATTTAACTTATTGGTGATAAATTATATTCCGCTAATGCCATTAATGCTTGGTCATTTGGCCTTTTGTACATACTCTTGTGCTGGTTCTGATAGACTTCCATTTCTTCTTGACCTGTTGCAGACACGCATGCTTACAATCAGCTTTGCTTGCTTGCAAATGGAGAATTTAAGCACTTGTTCATCTGAGATACAACAATCTTCCGTTGTAACCCAGTAAGTTTACAAGTCACAACCTCATCAGATTCAGAACAGGAAGGGGATAGTGTAATGTAGTCAGTCATGTAGCTTTAATTCTGTCTTTTGGCAAGTTGGTGAATTTTGATGAAGTGTAGTGATTAAGATCTAGTTATTAGACATATGCACAAGTCTGGAATGAACCTACTGCCTCTATTTACTAATCATTCAGGATTCAATACATCATCTTCCTTATTGGTGCGGCTTTCATGTTTTGCAGATTCAATAGCTTTACCCTTGGAAAATTGTATTGACTTCCTTAGTTGTGATGCCTTGATTAGCCAAGTGCCTAATCTACTGCAAAGATTAGGAGCTGGGTGGGTAAAGGGTTTTGGATTTTGAACTAAAAAGTGAAGTCAAAGGCAACGTTCCCCAAGTATCAATTGATCATTAGATGTGTCTTCTGTCATTACATACTTGAAATCTGTTACAACTCTTGGTGGGAAATTGTCCATGATACATCTTTTATATATTATTTCCCACTGCTCCTAATGCTGGCAGTAAATGCAATGCTATGAAGTTTCTCATGGTTCTCTCGAAAATTATTCGATATGGGAAGCTAAATAATGGCCATCTTTATGGTGCATTTCATTTTTTGCTCATTGCTAACTGAATAACAATTTAAAAGCAAAGTAGAAAAGTGCATCCTTTAGCTCCAACAATCTAATAGCAAAGTAGGAAAGTGTATCCTTTTGCTCCACATCTGCAATTGTTAATATCTTTATGGACCAAGTAAACAAAAGTCGTTTATTCTGAGTCTCTAGAAAACATAAATCTATTACTTATTTGATTGCATAGATTAATAGTCTCAAGATCAACTATTCATTTGTTTGATGCAATTCAATAAGTAAAAGATCTCTGTTTACATTGATCTTTTACGGTTCATCATTAATAATTGATTTAATTTTTGAATGATTAGATTATGAATATGGACTGCCGAGTTAATGCAAATAAAAGAAAATTTGGACACATCCATAAGAGTATGGACCTAATTATTTTCCTATTGTCGCCCACACTTCAGCTCGCTAGGCCACTTAGTTTTGATGTAACATACGTTTAGTACTCATCTTTAGTTATTTTATTTTATTTTATTTTATTTTATTTTATGCTTGTACTTATTACAATTCATTCGCTAGGGCAATTGAGTTTGCTAGGGTCTTTTCAGGAGAAGCACATTCTTCAATCTTTCGTGGCATAGATTGAGAAGATGATCAAGTATGCGTTGGTTGATGCTATATTGATAGACCTTGTGATCTCGTAGAATCAATGAATCATTGATTTTGGATGATAAACCTAGCTCATTCGTTAATAGCTTTATCGACGACTTGTGAAGGTGACCATTTTCAAGGCACCATGGGGTCTGAGGCTATGGTTGTGTTCAAATTTGAGAGGTTTGCCTAGGCCGTTTTCTGGCTCGTTTTGCTTCGACCGTTTCTCATGATTGCACATTTTGTGGTGGATCGCGGGGTTTCGACAATCATATGATGGTGTTTGCTCCATATGATGATATCTTTTATCCAGCTCTAGTGTTGCCCAATATCATCTAGGCATATCCACACTTGAGATTTTGAGGCTTGAGGCGAAAAATAAAATTGAGCCTATATTTTTTTATGGAAAAGAAAAAAAAAAGCCAAAAAAATTGAAAAGAAGAATAAATACACAACAAAAAAGGGATTCGAACTTTGGCTAGGAGTAAAATAAAAAACAGAAATGCAACTTGCCAACTAAATCAATCTTATTGTTTAGTAAGAGACTTATATTTTATGTACTATTGTGATTTACTGCCTCAAACCCTACGTCTCTCTCTTAGCCCTTGCGCCGCGAGAGAGCATATACACTTCTAAAGTTTTCTTGTCCGGCGGCGGCCATGGGTAGAGTCGGCATCGCCGCGTTGTCTCGGTGCTGGCTGCTGGATGGGTACTTCAACGCCCAGGGTTGAGATCTGAAAAGAAGGGGTCTGACTTGGGGTCTATGGCAGGATGGTTGGCGGCGGGTTTTAGGCGCCTTCTCTAGGCGTTTTTTGATGTCGGTTTTATGTGCAGACCCGACAACGGGGTCGAGCGTCGGCACGCACATGGTCTGAGCGGAGGTACGGGCTCGTGGGGCTCAGTGCAGGTCGGCAAAAGCTCACTGGACTCGAGGCAACGTGGGCTCGTGGCGAGGCTTGGCAGATAGTTCTCTTGTGGGTGGCTCGTGGCGAGGCTGGTGGTGCTCATTTCGTGGCGGGGTTTTAGCCCTCAGCCCATTTCTATGTTTTTTAGTTTGTCTAAATTACAATAATTCCTTGTATTAGGAAGCTAGGCACAAATGTGCACCCAATGTCTCTTTAGCATCTCTGGAGTAGTACCGAAGGAGGATATCCGCTATCTCTACGTATTTGATTGTGCAATGAGTAGGACTATATGTACGTACCACTTGTGGGTACTACCACTAACTTCTTGTCTATCTTTAAATGACAACAGAAGGGTATGTAAACGCCTATTCTGGCTTGTGATGAATATATTACCGCGCCCATGTGGCATTACTAAAAAAAAAAAGACTTATATTTTATTTACTTAATAATTTTTTAAATACCCAAAAAATAATAATTTAGGCCCGACGAGACACTAGATTTGAGACGGCCAACTCACGGGCCTCATGTCAGGTCCAGCTCTGCATTTAGGTCTCATTTAGTTCGTGGAAAGCAAAGTAATTCTTTTGTTATTTTTACGGGTTGGGAATTTAAACGTTCTATGAATTTTTCATTTCGATATTTGGTAACATAAGAAAAGTTATTAGGAAAGTTGTTAAAATGTCTATAATTAGTGTAATAAAATAATGAGATGTAAGTAATAGATGTAAGGAAAGAAGAGGGAAAAATGAATTCTTGAGGGTATCAAAGGAACCACATTCCCTCTTATTTTTCTTTCCTTAAGGAAAATATTTACTATCCCGACTTCAATTCCGCGAACTAAACGAAACTTTAGGGTTTTGATCCAACTAAAGAATATTTAGCTTACCCTTAAATTCGAGCTGTTTTGGAAGGATTATTGGCTATACCATAGGTTCGGTGCTTTGGGTTGATAGATTTAGTATCTTGCTTTAAGCTTCATATTTCAAGCATGGTAGTAAATCGATGAGGTTTAAATTTGCACCAATAATGAAGGTCGAGATTTGTTCATGTTCAAGTCAATTATGGTTTTGACTAGCACCCCCTCAGCATTATTTGATGGGGATGTCCTCAGCGGTTAGCCCCCGATCTCATTTCTCTTCTCCATCTTTTTTCTACTTTCATCTTCTTCTTTTTCTGTTACAATAAAGGCACAAGGCTAAAAAACAAAAAACAAAAAACAAAAAACCGAACCAGCCGCAGCTGTTACAAAAGATTTAGGCTTAATGTCTATTAGCCATCAATGTCATCCAAAACTATTTGATTGATTGACAAAGATAGAAGGAAAGCAAATGCAGAAGCTAAAATCCACTTATATGCTTCTCTTTGCTAAGGAATCAATCACTATGTTCGTCTCCTCATGAACATGATAGATAAAGTAAGAATCAAAATACAATATCTTTTATAGAGGGCCCTTCCACTAAATGTCTTTTTTTCAATTTTTTAATTTTTTTTATGAGTATACCATTTCTATAAATATTCAGCTAGATTTCTAATTGTGAAGTTACTGAATTAGATCAAATTAATGTATAAATTAAATTTGTCAAACCTAAATCATTCATATTCATAATAAATTACACGATTATGAATAACCAAACGATCATCAATTTGACTGAAAATTTACAAAATAAATCTACTCATAAATACTTAAAAGCTAAACCATCGAAATGTCAAAATGTGAAAAAAAAAGTGAGTCCCACAATTGATCTTTTTAAATGACAAAAAAAAAAATGAATCTCTCACTAAAAAAACTCTGATCTCTTATTGTGAAGACCCGAAATTTCAGTTAAATATTTCGTAATTCAATATTTCTCAAATTATATGAATTATGAGTTGTGAGTGTGATTCGAATGTCGTTAATTGAGAAATTTGGTTTCGAATGATTGTAATTTCGAAATTTAACGTTATTTAGGGGTTACTAAAAATCGACTTTTTTTTTCGTAAGGAATTTGAAGAAACTTCATACATGAAAGTCGTAGAGCTCGTTGATATGAATTTGTGCATGTGCTGAACACAAGAATCGGAGTTTGTAGGAAGAAGTTATGGCATTTAGAAGTTTTCGATTTTGTATATATATAGGTTACCATTTTTGGAAAAAAATCAGAAAAATCAGAAAAACCCTAGATTTTTTTTTCTCTCGCTCTCTCTCTCTCGCGCGGCACCGAACCGGAAGCAAAAACAGAGCCAATCTTCTCCAGTCGAGTTCTTGCTCCTCCGGCCACCGTTTGACGCCAAACCACCTCCCACAGCTTCGCCTCGACCTTACGCAGCTGCCAGAGGCAGCCTTGTGCCGTGGCACGGCTTGTAGCGGCGGCGGGAAGCTGGTTTCCATTTTCGGCCGTTTTGAGTGCGAAGCGAATATCTCGAGTTCTAGACCACCAAATTTCGTGTTCTTTGGCTTGTTGAACTCGTATTGAGGAGTAGAACACGTAGTAAAAAGGACAGCACCTGAAGTAGAGGTTTTCACGCTCGTCGGAGCTCCCAAGGGTTTCTGCAGTTTTTCCGGCCAAACATGACTGTTTTTGGTAAGTTTCGGCCACTTCCACTCATTTTCTCACTTCGTGTTAATTATGAAAGTTGCTCAAAATGATGAAACGAAGGGGATAAGCTCGGCCCTGACACCATTGGTGGTGGTCGGCGGCGGCTCTGTCCTAAACTCCGGTGGCCCTTTCCGGCCACCTCCGGGAGTATCATGAACAGTTTCTGCTCATTTTTAGATTCTACATGTCGATACGATCATTTTGATATATAGCATGCGAATTTTGGATATCGTATGAATTAGTTATGAATTTTACGATTTCGATTGATTTCGATCGCTCAATTTGTGATTTATGAAGTTTGGACCGTCCGATAGAATTCTAGTTTTGATATAATGATCGTAGGACTGTCCCGGTGACCTTGTGTGGTCACCGGTGAAGATCCGACCGTTGGATCTTCATATAAGTGTGTTTTTGAAATTATATGCTAAGTTAATTATCGTTTTGATTAGGTATTTGACGGATTTGTTAGCGGATGATTGTGAATCGTATTTTGGGCTGTAAGAAGACGCAGCGGGAGTTTAGAGGTGAGTAAATCTCACTTGGTTCATTTACGAACCGAATTTCCTTAATTGCCCAATTTATTTGTTATGTGTGAGAAAATGGTTTAAGAAATGTGTTTTAAAGTATATTAAAAATGAATTTCTTGATTTTACATCGTGTGAACTATAGTTGGTATTAGTGATCATTCCTGTGTGGATGGTTACGTATATATATATTTACGTGATTATATATTGAATGGTATGACATTGAGGTGTGGAATTGTGATAATATGTTGTTGATAATTGTTGATAGTATGATTTTATTATGTTGTTAATATTTGATAAATGTTGGTGATAAGCATGTTGATTTTGTGAGTTGAATAGAAGGTAGAGATACGTAGGATTCCGAGGATCGAATGGTCCAAGGATCTTTGGTTAATGATAACCGGAGTGTATGTGTTCTGAGGACAGGGAGGTCCAAAGTTCGACCGTTAAATAATAACGGGGATATATTGTTCTGAGGACATGAAATGGTCCAAAGTTCGCGGGTTACAGAGTAACCTGGAGGTGCCGTTACTTGACCCTGGGCCAAGGTGTCAGAGGTAACGAGGCAGTTAGAGCTCTAACGTGGGGCCAAAGTGGCGATAGTTGTGATTAGGTGCCAAAGTGGCGAGAGTTGTGATTTGGTGATTGTGGAAATGTGTTTCATGTGTGTTGGATTGATGTTACATGTGGTTGTTGAGATTGTTGGATGTTTACTTGAGATAAATGAGTTGTGGTCTAATAAATCAACCGTTCATTCTTATTTACTCACACGAGCTTTCAGAAAGCTTACCGGGTTTTGTGTTGTTGCAATCCCGGTACACTATTCAAATGGTGTAGCGGATAATCCTGCAGGTCAGGATAATCAGGGTGGTAAGCGAGCTGCGTAGGGCAGCAGGGTTGAGACCAGCACTTGGTCTATTTTGGTGTGTTTTGTAGACTCTTGTGAGCAGAACATTTTATTTATGTTAGTATTGTAATAATTGACTCGAGAAATAGTTTGCTACGAGGTTTGTATTATGGTTTGTGAGATGTTGATTTTGAGAAAAAATGCAGGACGTTATTTGTTTTGTTGAATTCATGTTTCGGATTTGAATTTATTATTCGAAATTCGGGGCGTGACACTTATATAATGCGTCAGGGTTGATTAATATATATAATTTCATTTTATTAATAAATTTTCCGTTTCTACTAAAAAGAGAAAGGAAAAAAAATTAATTCCTTGGAACAACTTATCAAGTTCCCGAATTTAGATTCTTGTAATTGTTTTCAAGTGTTTAATAATGAAAACAAAACCAAAAACAAAACAAAAGGGCTTTGGACTTTGTAGAAGAAATACGCAAAAGACGACACTCGAAAACTCAAGAAAGCGATTCTTTTTCGTAGTTGGGTTGCTGAGAGAGAGAGAGAGAGAGAGAGAGAGCTCCTCCTACCAAGGCAGCGATTTAGGGTTTCCAAGTTCCGAACAAATTTTCCCAGCACAAACTTAGGTACTACTTCCTCTCTCTCTCAACCTTTACATTACTTCCTTCAAATTCCATTCTTTCTTGCTCTCCCAAAAACACCCAGTTTTCTTAATTTGGATTTTACACTAAAACTGTAATCTTTGTGGGTACAGTTTCTGTGCGATTGCAACGTTCTGATTTCTAATGTTGAGGAGAAAAAATGAAAGAGTAAATTTAAATTTCCAAGGAAGAGAATGCGTAATGGGTTCTAGGTTATGGAAATTAGAAGACTTTGGGCCCTTTTGGGTTCGTTACATAAAGATTTCTGAGTTTGATTCTCAAATTGTAGAACTTGAGGGGTTTAGTTGGTTTATTTGGGTGGATTGGATTTTACCCTTTTTTCCAAGTAACCCAATTTTCGAAGAAGGGAGTTGTAGGATTATAACCATTTTTCAATGCTGCTGGGTATTACTGTTTCTCACACATGCTAGTCTCTTGGGATTGAAATTGGTTCACTGATTCAGCTGTGTTGTGCAATATGTTTGTTTCTATGATTTCGACTATATGTTTGGGTTCTTATTCGTGTTTTTTCCTTCTGTTTTTTTTTTTTGGGTTCTCTTTGTGAATGAAATTCTCCAGATAGGTAGTTAAACGATTACACCAATCCATATACTGTCGGTGTCTAAATATTCGAGAAACTCACTGTGTCATGTATATTTCGCCTGCTGAGCATCATCATCACCCTCTTGATAATCATGCAGAAATCTTCTCTTGCCTGTCTCTATTACAAATTTTTACGATATGATGACCCCTTATTTGAACATCATTGACTTTGCAAGTCCTTGAATCCATCATACCTCATGGCACAGATTCATTCGAAATTCTTACTCTGCAACCTCGTTTGGCCTCTCATGTTGTTTCCACCTTTCCCTATCTGTATTCTTTCTTCTTTCAATGCTTCTGGCTACTGTGGTTTCTTCACAGTTGCCTTGCAAGCTTGTTTTTCTAGATTTATAAGATGCCGAAAACAAGGGAAAATGCTGCCGGAGATGCACCTGAAAGGCCTGTAGAATCCGAAGAGCGGGTGGACCTTGATGGAGACAATGATCCAGAGGAAACAATAGAAGAAGAGGTTGAGTATGAAGAAGTAGAGGAAGAGGAGGAAGTGGAAGAAGAAGAGGAAGAGGAAGAGGAAGATCCAGAAGAGGAGGAAGAGGAAGAAAACAAGGGAGGTGATATTGAATCTAATGGGAAAAAAAGCGCAGATGGTGATGTAGAGATGAAAGTTACAGACGCAGAGGAGGAAGAGGATAAAAAGAAACATGCGGAGCTTCTTGCACTCCCTCAGCATGGGTCAGAGGTGTATCTTGGTGGCATTCCTCATGACGCATCTGAAGAGGATTTAAGGGGCTTTTGTGAATCTATTGGAGAAGTGACTGAGGTGACTTCCCTTTGTTGACTGTAAAGCTTCCTGCATGCATCTTTTGTTTTTACCCTGTTCATATCTATATTTGCTGTCAACAGGTAAGAATAATGAAGGGAAAAGATTCGGGTGAGGCCAAAGGTTATGCTTTTGTAACCTTCAGAAACAAGGAACTAGCCTCTAAGGCAATAGAGGAACTGAATAACTCTCAATTAAAGGTAATATCAACTTTTGGTCAATTATCTTCCCCACTATTTGCTACAGTATGAATTCTGGGTTCTGGTTGGCTGGTGTGCAACCACTTTCGTTTATGCCTTGCCTTTCAGATTTATTGCTCGAATCCTTCTTTTATGTTTCCCCAGTTTTCTGAAAAGCTGAGTTTATCCTTGTAGTAACTTTTCTGTTGGTTTTTCCAGGGAAAAAAGATCAAATGTTCGACATCACAGGCCAAGCATCGTCTGTTCATTGGAAACGTTCCCAGAAATTGGGGAGAGGACGATATGAAGAAAGCTGTAACAGATACAGGGCCAGGAGTTATCTCTGTGGAACTGTTGAAGGTATAGATGATATATAATTGGGCTTATTCATGTTATTATCCATATTTCATTTATAACCTCTGTTTCATACCAATTGCAAATCTACAGTTTTCTTATTTGCATGATGATTTTTCACTGTATTAATCTATTTGTTGGTTGCATCTTCTTGATACAGGACCCACAGAACTCCAGTCGGAACCGTGGATTTGCTTTCATTGAGTATTATAATCATGCATGTGCAGACTACTCTAGACAAAAGATGTCAACCTCAAAGTTCAAGCTTGATACTAATGCTCCAACTGTGAGTTGGGCGGATCCCAAGAATGCAGAATCCTCTGCCTCCTCTCAGGTTAGCAAATATAGTTCTGTTACGGCTCTCTTTTTCGCTTTTCTTGTTTTTACTTATTTATTGTGTTAGGGACACAAAAGTATAGCCTACATCCTTCCACCACTTTCTGCCCAAAATTCATCACTATTCTTATTATCCTTCCCATTTTGTTAGACTATTTCTGCTTTAGGTTTTATCACACAGGTGCCTGGTGTGATGGCTGTTTATTTTATTGAAAAAGAAAAGAGCAGATTAGCAAACTGGTAGCTGGAAATGAGTATTACTTGGTCATAGATTACTGTTTCTCCTTTACAGTTTGAAATCTGAAATAAATTTGGGTCTGAGTATTCCATCCCATGATATTCCACCACATTAATTCACTGGTTTTTATGTGCAGCAATATTAGGCCTGTCAATTTTTTTCCCAGTGTATCGTACGTGAGAGCTGTTGATGTTTGAGTTATGTTAAGTTAATTACTCAATCTTGATTGATACAGGTTAAGGCAGTGTATGTCAAGAATCTACCAAAAGACATCACTCAGGATGATCTAAAAGAGCTTTTTGACCATCATGGAAAGATCACAAAGGTCGTTCTCCCACCTGCCAAAGCAGGACAGGAAAAGAGCAGATTTGGTTTTGTGCATTTCGCAGACAGGTCCAGTGCCATGAAGGCATTGAAGAACACTGAAAAATATGAAATTGGTGGTAAGTGTCTTATGCACTTGTAGCCCTTCATTATCCCAAATAATTACTTGTTTTTGATATATTCTCCATTCCTAATCTTGTCTGTTTCATAGGTCAAGTTTTGGAGTGTTCTTTGGCAAAGCCACAAGCAGATCAGAAATCTTCTGGTGCATCACATCATCAGAAGTCAGCCCCACTTCCAACCTACCCACCACATATTGGTTATGGCATGGTAGGGGGTGGTCCATATGGTCCCTTGGGTGCTGGATATGGTGGTGGTGCAGGATTTGCACAAGTAAGATTTAAGCTGTAGTTTTATCATTGCATGAAATATCAGATATAGGTATAGTTAGAGAGCCTGTTACCTAACAGGTCCATTCTTACTACCCATCTTCTTCAAACTGGGATTTTTCTTGTGTGCATTCAGGACCTACAAGCCCAACACAAACCAATCATAGTAGTTGCATATATTATTTTGTTTCCCAGTGTTTAACTTAATAGTTTAGAGCCAGTCTCTAATGAAATTATAATACCATTCTGAAGAGTTGTCCATGGCCTTGGGGACTAATGGCACTTCCTTTGTCTTAAGGACAGCACTGAAGGTTATTTCCAGACTTGGTTACTGCATATGTGCCAGTTACCAAGCTGAAAATACCAATCCTATGGAAACCATCTTATAAGCAGACAGGAAAGAAATAACTTATTGCCTATCAGGGAAAGATAATAAATGCATTACTTGTAGCAAAATTTTACTCTCACTACTTATGGATGCCAATTGCTTGTAGCCACTAATCTATGGGAGGGGACCCACTCCTGCTGGCATGGCGATGATGCCTATGCTTTTGCCTGATGGAAGAATTGGATATGTCCTGTAAGTATTATATCTTGCAATTTAGAATTTTGCATATCTTACCTGATGGAAGATGTGGTTTTCACATTTTGGAAAAGGACATGTCCTGAAGCATTAAAATGTTCTCTTATGGATGAAGTGGTTTTCTGTTAGTCCATTATTTATTGCTCATCAAACAACCATGTTTACCCCTTTGAAAAGCTGCTTGTTCCTTCATTCCACTGACTTTTAGTTTCCTGCCATTTTGAAGTCATGAATTGTTAGTTCAACCTGCACCTATGGCCCCTTGCTTTCGAAATTCCCATTCTTATTCCCCTAACCTAACCTCTGGAACTGAAATTGACCTGCATTTTTTTTCTCTAGGCAACAGCCTGGAGTACAACCACACGCCCCTCCACCGCAGTCCCGTGGTGGAAGAAGTGGTGGCAGCTCAAGTGGTGGAAGGCGCAGCAATGACAGCAACCGTGGCCGTAGTCGCTACAACCCATATTAATCAAGTCTTGCCTCTTGTTACTGGTAAAGAGAAGGGACAGCATCTGGACAAAATAATTATTTATATGGGCCTGGGAGCTATGTAGACATGAGGAGCTGTTTAGTTCAAATGTAGCCAGTTCTGTAAAGAAAGAATTACTAGGAACTGATCCACTTTGTAGTTTGCCTAAACTGAATTAAGCTTAATCTTACTGTGGAATTGATGCATTAATACTGATTTAAAATTATGTCAACCCTTTGGTTGAAAAGGGTGGATTTAAGTTCAATCGAGGTCATAAACATTAGAGAATGGAGATAATTTTTTATTAAATAGTTATTAATTTATTATCATAGCACAACCCCTTGCTCTTTCACAGCATTCTATACATCTTAAATCGTATTGTACTTAGTTTTGTAGTATTAATGTCTATAACGTTTTACAGATTCCATCTCTCCAATGAGCTGGTGTAAGGCTTAGGATAACTGCCTCGTACAGAATTCCAGCAACTCTATTTGTAACTTTTTCTACAAATTCTGAGAAATGCAGTCTGCAGCTCAGACGGACTAGACCCTAGTAGCATGGACAACTGTTGACAATGAAGAATTTTCTTGTAATCGGAACTTGTTTGTAGCTTTATTAGTTTAGACATAGTAGCATTTTGCAGTGCTTCTGAAGATGTCAAAACACTTGTCTCCTTATCTCAAACCTGTCCTGGAGATTACTTGCACAAAATAAAAGAGATATTCTCAGTTCCGAAAAATGGATTCTTTGCAGGGCACTATCAGATATTGTCGGTGTCAAAGAAACCAGATAGACTGTAAGACAAGGATATAAAACTGTATTGCATAGATTATATAACTCTGAGATAACTAGTACACAAAGAAACAGAAGTTTAAAACAAGTTCTCAAACGAGTACAACAAACAAGAGTTGCATAAACCCTCTACGGCCCAACATCCAATAAAAATAGCATACTGAAACTTTCTATCAGTAACTTGATTGCTTGAAGCTTGAGAACTCTTTATTCATTGAAGCTTGAGAGTCTGCGTTAGTTGAAGCCTGAGAAATCTTCAGGTGGTTCAATCCAAATGGTCTTGAAAGGATCTTGCTCTCCCCAGTCATGGCACTCATTGCGAGGGTGATATCTACCATCAACAAGTGAGTATGATATGCACTGCCTTCCATAAAAACGAACTTTAGAGAAGTAGATACTGTTTCTCTTTATTGCAGGGAGGTCGATGTTTGCATGAGTTGTCAAGAAACTAGCAAAAATAATCGCACCATCTAGGGTTTTCAGCTCTTCCCAAACCATGTTCCTCTGGTCCAACTTGAATGCAATTGGGTTTTCAGTAGAACATGTATATATAACTAATATATCTCCATCCTTCTCAGTCATAAACTTACCTTTCCACCAACTTTTAGCGAAAAATTTCTCAGGGCATTTCGGAGGAGGAACTGAAAGAACACTCCAAGTTCGTTCATGTGGGTTGAATACACCCACCCAACCTGTGAGGCTTTGACAATAAAAGAGGCCATTACAGAAAACAAGCTTGTTCCAAATGCTACTCACAAAGGGCAAGCGGTTTTGATACTGAACAGTAGTCCACTGTTCTGCCCCAGGATGACAAGTGCTAATAGCAACAACTGTGGGATTGACATGTTTTATGGTAAAAACCATGCAGCTTGTAGAAGTTGGGGCAGAAGAGAACGCAACAATCTGATAATTCAACTCAAATCTTGGTAACTTGACCACCTCCTGAGTAAAAGGATTGAAAAAGAACACACGGAGAGTTTTGGGTCTGTACAGCAACAACCAACCATCTTTGGTGTAGCAAACCCTAGACCCAATCAGCTGAGGAATCTCCACAAAGTGGATTTTGCGCTGTGATGGATCATAGAATTCAAACAGGCTACCAAATTTTGGAAAGTACATCAGTAGGGGTGCTCGGTTGACTACCCGCACAGAAACGGCAGCTGAATGCCATCTCTTGCATACAGCAGATGCTTGAATATTATCTTCTAGAGATAAACGAGACGCAATGATTTCCACAAGTTCTATGGGGAGCTCTGACCAGGTTTGAAGCTCCAGATTCTCATTCTTCCTGAATCTAGCTTTTCTCGTACCAGTTGACACTGTTTCAGATAACCTATAGCATAAATACTGTTAGTGCTGATAAAGAACATATAAAACTCATGATTGAGCAAATAAGTCCAGAATGAATTGCTGAATACAGATTACTTCATTTAATGTAAGAGAACCATCATCATCTTCATATTAGAAGTGCTTACTATTGCAAACTCAAGAGCACAATTATGTTCAAGAGCTCAAATTAAAAATCACAAAAGTATAATTATACACAACAAAAACCTTTGGTTCTTGATAAAAACACATGGCATACTACATTTCTAGGAGAGACTAATCTAAGGATTCCCATGATCTTAATTTTTCAAAAACAGAAATCCTGACCCCAATTGTTAAAACTTCAAATTATTCCTTACCCCAAAAACATGTTGACAATAATATTAGCCTCATATTGCACCCATTTTTGTAATCTCCATTTGTCTAAGCAACAGCTATAACCCCTAACTCAAAAAACCCACCCATTCTTTTCATGATTGGTTTAAAATTCTCAACAATCAAAGCTTAGTCTGACTAAAAACGTATCCACTATTCAGAAACCTTTCCCAAAACCTTTGATTCTCTATACCCCAGATTTAAGTTTCATGCCGCAGCTACAAATCCCATTTCACAAACCTATCTAAATTCTCATGATTGAGTTCACTCTCAACAATTACCTTATTCCTGACCTCAAAATCATACCGGGTATTCTAACAATCCTTTCCCAAACCTAAAACTGATCAAAAGTTATAGTATTTACATTCATTTCCCAACCCCATGCTGAAAAAAACAACAAATTGAAACATGCAAACTACAAATGTGAACTAGCAAAGATCAAATCTTACAGTTTCAGCTTCCTCTTCCTGACAGTCATGATGAACACCCAGTTGAAGCTTCCCCACACAGACAGATGGGAAGACAGGAGATGAGAAGAGTTGGGAGAAGTGGGACGCTATTTATAGCACTCGTCACTACTACACGTGGGAATTGATCCCTCAAGGTAAATCACTAAATCAGGTCCATTGCTTTCAACATTTTTGACAGGGAATTTTTGACCGACTGGTTACTTTGGAAATATGAATCATGTTGGCAGCTTCCTACTGGGGCTTCCTTACTGGTCATGACAGGAAAGTAACTAACTTGAGGTAAGATAAACTCAAGAAGGTAAAAACGGCTTGACCGCCCGAAACCCACAGTTCTGATAAAGCATGAATAGCGTGCTACTGTGTGCTCTTGCGACCCAGATTCTCATTTAGATTTCTTCCGTTCTTTCTTCTTCAGACTTTTTTCTTTGCTGGAGCACGAAATAATTATGACTCTGGATTTCGTTACAATTTTGCATGAGCTTTTATCAAAACAAAAGTACATGGGTTAGGAAAACTGATATAGAAAGGGGATTATATCTACATTCATAAGCATGACTCTAGATTTCATTTCGATTTTGCATGACCTTTTATCAAAACAAAAGTACATGGGTTAGGAAAACTGATATAGAAAGGGGATTGTATCTACATTCAAAAGCATGACTCTAGATTTCATTTCGATTTTGCATGACCTTTTATCAAAACAAAAGTACATGGGTTAGGAAAACTGATATAGAAAGGGGATTGTATCTACATTCATAAGCATGACTCTAGATTTCATTTCGATTTTGCATGACCTTTTATCAAAACAAAAGTACATGGGTTAGGAAAACTGATATAGAAAGGGGATTGTATCTACATTCATAACATGATTCTAGATTTCATTACGAATTTTTTTTTTTGGTTAAAAAAAAAATGGTGGCCGAGTGAGCTATCAACTTGGGTATGCTCTAAAGGATGTTTTTCACAGGTTGGGGTTCGAACTAGGGACCTCCTATTACCAGGAGAAGCCCTGCGCTGTTCGCTTCATTTGCAGCCTAGCATGCTTCTACTAGACCAATCCTATTGGATAGATTTCATTACGATTTTGCTTTTTTTCATGAGCTTTTATCAAAACAAAAGCACATCATTTAGGAGAACTGACACCAAAATAAGGATTTATATCTATATTCATAAGTTTCTAACTCACCAAGATAATCCGCTATCATATTTCACTCTGTTGACACCTAAAAAGCTTAAGATAAACAAGCCAAACAGGCCAGGCACCAAAGTAAATTAGCAAATTACCCTTGGGCTTCGGTTAGCCCATGTCACTATCAAAAAGCCTGTTATACTAAATAAGGGCACTTCCATTTTCTTTTCTTTTTTTGGTACCTAGCCTTCATGTCCCAAATGTGGCTACTTCCACATTTGCTCATTTTTGGAGCTCATAAACATGGTGTGGTGTTAAGGGTAACAAAACCATGTAACGTCTATTTCAATGTAAAGTAGTTGGTGATTTCAACTTTAAGCAATAAATTTAAGTCCACTTATCTAAATCCAACATATAAAGTGCATAAAAGAATCAGTCACATTGCCAATATAAGCCTAAAATCAAACCAAACATCAGAATTCTATTTCTAATGTCTCCCGCAGTATCAACATCAACTTCTTCCCATCCAAACCTAGAACATGCAGACTCCCCAGAATCCCAAAGTTCAAGGATTTTTTTTTTTTAGTTGGGTAGAAATAATGTTCATATATCTTGAGCGCTATAGCCAATGTGTAGTTTCAACCTAAGCCGACTTACTCAACAACTTATAGACATCACAACAACAACGAAAAATCATCCTTTACAAGTAAAGGTCCGATCCTTTTCATTCTCAAAAGGTAAAAGGTCCGATCCTTTGAGCTTAGGAGAAAGATAGGCATAAATAAATAAGTAAATAAATAAATGTAAAATCATCCCAAGGCTTCGGATTGGAGCCTATAGAAAGAGAGCAGTAGTGACTAGTGAAGAGTTTTATTCAGCAACATCCAAGCTTATAAAGAAACTCAAGCATCCCAACGAACACCCAAAGTCTTAGTTATTTCGTAAATCCTAAAGAAAACCCATTTTCTTTCAAACCTACAACAACAGTACTCCTCACCCTTGGGAGTTCAATTCTCATATAACTTACTAACATTCTAATTCTCATTACTGATATAGGAAAGTACTATGATACGAGGATGTATAGGTGCATTAAATGCAAATCAATTATTACAGCAGACCAGTTTTATACAGTCGTAAACTAACTCAATATCAAGATAAGTTAGTCTACTAATGGATGAAACTAGTCAATCTCTATATCGAATTGGTCTATTTCATGTATCGATACATTAATAGATCAGAGACTAATATATGGATAATATATTAGTATGGATACCAATATATAATGAATTTTTTTTATCAAAATGATTTGTGATTTTATCCATTATGAGAATTTTAAAATGTTAATGAATTAAAGACGTATTCACCTTTTCGGTGAACTAGTACAAAGTTGACCTTACAATTTCATAATTTGCACATTTTATTTTACAAATTATAATTTGAATATTATCTATGCACAAACTCAATCAAATAAAAATCTCTAACCATTCAATTTTGTCAAGCAAAATGGACGATTTTAGCTACAATAAATATGTAAAAAAAATTGATGGAATTGCAGTAAAACTGGAGAGCAAAATAACATCTTAATATCGCTGAAAATACAAAGAATAATCATGATGATAAAATAGCATAAAGGTAAGAAAATTAGTAGATGTTTTTTTTTATAGAAAACTTACCGAGTCAAGGCGTGCATATCTTAATTAAAGATTTGTCCTTTATAGCCCAGAGTTGAGTAACGATATTCCCTCAAACTCCCCAATCTCGTTGTAGTATTTGGCTAGTACGATTATATAAGAGAGTGTCTTCCACTTATAAAGGATTGCCTCATCTGATTCATCTTTTATATCCACATGATCCGACATATAATTCAGATAGCCCACAAATATGTATCATTGTATGTCATCCAAATCTATCCTTCATCCATTATATAGCTAAAACTACTAAGCTTATTAAGGTCATCATTAGCTTCATTACTCAAAAAAAAAAAAAAAATAACGATATAAAAACATAAAACCATTAAAAATAATAAATAAAATTTAAAAATAAAATTGAAAATTACTGTCACATAAATGAAGAAAAAAATTAAAATAAACTTCAATCTTAAATCACAAAAGTTCCAGCAATAAGAACATCAAGATAAACCCGTCAATTTATTTGTCACACATGGATGTGGCAAAGATATCTAATTTCATTTATTAAAATTAATACAAGGCTCATCTAGTGAGGGATCTTTTTTTTTTTTTGTCTTTTCTAGGGATAGAGCATCAGACACACTTTTTGATCATATTTTGGTATCTTAACTGTTCAGTTTTTAGGTCCTAATATGTAGATCACTTATGCAAATTTTCAGCCAAATTGATTATCGTTAAGGTATTCAAAATGACGATTTAAGATTATAAGTATGAACGGTTCAAGTTTGACAGATTTGGTTCGTTCATTGAGTTAATCTAGTTTGATACCTTAACGATCGTCAGTTTGGTTGAAAATTTACAGAAATGATCTACAGATTAGGACCTAAAAACTGAACGGTTGAAATGCTGAAATGTGATCGAAAAGTTAGTCTAATGCTCTATCCCTAGAAAAGACAAAAAAAATGAATCCCTTAGTGAAAGGGCCCTCAATATTAATATATATATATATATATATATATTTATAGACGTACACTCACACACAATCCTCCTCATCTAAGAGACAGTTGTAAGGGACTGTGAGCAGGGACGTAGCCACGATATGGGCTAGTTGGGCTACAGCCTAACCCAAAATTCTTCCAATAATGTACATAGCATGAGTATGCTCCATTTTACATGGATTTGACCTTGGTCCAATTGGTAAAGTAGCAAGAATTTTAACCTCTCTAAAATGCAGACTTGGGTTCGAGTCTCAAAGATGTTTGCTAATAACCAATATATTTCTCTATTTTTTGCATCATTTTTTTTTTGTCTCATTCTCCATTTTCTCCTCCCTTTTTTCCCCTTCTTTTGTTACAACTTTTCTGTTAATTTTTCATATTAGTATTTAAAAAAATTTATTCTCTTTAAGGCAAATCTTATATGTTTTTTTCTTTTAAAATTTAATGTCAAAATCTATCGAATTATTATCGGTAAAGGAAAAAAATTCTTGTGCAAACCTTAAATTATCCCATCCCAAATGTAGATCCTGACTACGTTCCATACTATAAGGGACAACGCATCTCAACCACATGTATTTATTTAAAAGCTGAAATTATAACAACCTAAAACTGTACATTTGTTTTCAGCTGTCAGATTCACTTCTCCCTCACAGTCCCTTAAAAACTGTGGGGTTCTAATGAGAACCATTAAAATGAGGACTTTGTAATCAATGATTGTGGGACTCACTTTTTTTTATCACATTTCGGCAAATCAACCGTTAGATGTTTAGATATTCATGAGTAGATCATTTTTGCACATTTTCAACCATATTAAAAATCGTTAAGGCATTCATAATCATGATTTATCATTTACAAAACATGAACGGTTCAGGTTTGACAGATTTGATTCGTCTATTGATTTGATCTAGTTCGGTACCTTAACGATTAACAATATGAAAGAAAATTTTCAGAAATGATCTACTTATGCATACTGAAACATCTAAGGGTTGATTTGCCTAAATGTAATCAATAAGTGGGTCTCCCAAATCGTTGATCAGAAAGTCTTCAACTAGTCCTCATTAGAGCCTCATTTATATATATATATATATATATATATATATATAAGCATAAGGTGAAAGTATGTTTATCATAAGGAGGTGAACAAGGAGATTCACCTATGTGTGAAATTAAGAATTGTGGAACTGAAAAGCAGTAGATCTAATAACAAGAATGATACAAACCCAATTAATTTTCAAAATTTAATTTTCAGGCTATTGTAATTTAAAATCTCATAACTTGAATCCACAGACAAAAGCAATCAAAATTACTATATAAGGTAAAATATTGGAATAAGGAATGATAAAATTATACCAGGAGATGAAGGTGACAACAACGACGGAGATGGAGAGACGATGATTGGGGATTCCATGGGGAAACAATGGATTATCATCTAGATATGACTAACTTCGACGACAATCATGAATTAGATTTTACTTCTTTTGATGTCTGGGTGGATTTCAGGAAATTAAATTGAAGGTATTAGGGTTTGAAAATGATACTATAGGCGGCGACTACAAGGCCAAAGAACAATTAGATCTCAACCTTGATTGATGAATAGCTTTGGTTATTGCTAAAGACTTGAATCAGATCTCAACCTTGAATGATCAATTTGGTTTCAGATCTAGCTATTCTGCAATTTTGAAAATATCAACATTAAGTTGAATAGAGAGGGCAAAACCAAAATTAGAGAGAAACGAAAAGACAAAGATATATGTTCTCAGTAAAGTTTAACGGATACGTTTCACAAACATGGTTCTATTTTTGGCTCATCGGACACGTTAGTCTTACATTGTGATACATGGCAAGCATGATCTATGATTATACATTTGTATACCAATTTATGAGAAATTCTTAGGTAGGGACTGCCATACCAGGTGGCGGTAGGACAAACCAATCAAAATTAAGAAAGAACTTTGCATATCCTGAAATTAGCCCCCTTTTGATAAAACAATATACCCAAAACACCATTCTGCAAGGTCCAGATTGGGCAGCCTTACTGCCACATTGTACGGTTGCCCTACTAAGAATTTCTCTATTAGGGTACAACGTCATATTTACCAATAAAACAATCACACGTGTATATTGTTGCCACATGTATTATTCCTACTACGGTTGAAACTTATAAAAATATTATTTAAAATAATAATTAAAAGAAGTAATGAAAAACTTGAAGTTCTATTCAATAAATGGTGTTGTTTTTTGTACATAATAAGTGGTGTTGTTATAAACACTAAAAAATGTCAATCTATACACTTTCAAGAGTCATGTTAACCTACTCAATTAATTTCTTACTCAGTTGTGCTCGACTGCCATTAAGTTTAAATCTAATGGTGGAGACTGATAAGATAACTAAAATTAATTTAATTATCTCATATTATCCACTATTGTATTTGGATCCAATGACAATTGACACAACTAAGTAATTAACTGAGTAGGTGAACATGATTGACAATTTTTTTTTAAAGAGATTTGGAACCCAGCTTAACTGAGCCCTACATCTAGTTCCATTTATTTTGCATCCGTTGGGGGACATATAACCTGAACTCCAAGCTACAAAAAATAAATTACATTGATTCTCACAGAAAACGTCTGAAATAATATTAGGAGCCTCCTCAACCCACAGATTATCTACCCTCACTACAATGAATTCTTCAAAACAATAAAAGGATTTTACGGACAACCTATACAATAAAGAAAAATTAAGAGTGTCTAGATTGAAATTTGCGATAACAACACAATTTGTTTAATAAAACATAATATTCAATTTGATGTTAATTCTTTTAATTAATATTTTAACTAGTTTTTGTGTGAGTTTCACTTGCCGTAAGAATAATACATGTGGCAGTATTATGACACGAGTCATTGTTTTAATGGTAGATATGATAGACTCAAAATTGGTTACAAATGTATAGTCCGATCAACCAAAACTAGAACCATGTACGCTTGTAAAACTAATCCCTAAAATTTTACTAAAGACAAACATCTTTGCCTTTTCCTCTCTCTTATATTTTCCTATGCCGTTTCCATACCACTTAATGTTGATCGCTTTCAAAACTGCAGCACAACTATATCTAAAACTAAATTCATAAAGAGTAATGATAGGTGAGCTACATTTTAGGATATCACCTGCTAATGTAGTAGAAAGTCTACTCTATCACAGAATTTCATTAAATGATGTGATTGAGCCACATCAGTTGCCATATAAAGTGAAATACAGATAATATCTAAAAATATAGTTCACCTAATATTATTCATTCATGAAATTAAAATCTTTGTTATTAATTATAGTTTTTCATCTATTAAGGTTGAGATCTGATTTTTTTTTATTCTACTTTTGTAGTCGGCGCCTATCATATTATCCTTGAAACCTAATACCTCAAAATTTGATTCCTTGAACTTCACACAAACATCCAAAGAAATAATATCTAGTCATTATCATTGTCAAAGTTTGTTATATCTGAACGATAATCCATCGTTTCCCCTCAAAGTTCCTAATCGACCCCTCCATCTATATCTTTATTGGTGCCCTAATCGCCTTTATCTCTTGATACCTTTTTTGAATTACATTACAATTGAGAATACACAACTAGTCACATGTCTGTCAAATTTTGCAACTCCCCACTGATAAGGGGAAGACTGTTGTCACTAGACCGGGCTCGTAATCTAGTATTTTTATCATTCCTTGTTGTAATATTTTATCTTATATATTAATTTTAATCAGTTTTATCTTAATGATGATCACACGGTCAGCAAGTGATACCAAGAACTTTGTAGTTCCTTACAGTTGGATTTAATTTCAAGGTTTGAGATTAAAACACTTTAAATTTAGTTTATTAAATCTCAACTCTTGATATTAAATCTAAGAGTGTGTGACCACAAAATCTTTAATCACTAATGACTGTGTGAATAATACTAACTTAGGCCTACGAGACATGAAACATGTAGGTCCTTCGTGCTTAGGCTCAAATAGGAGAAGGGGTGCTACCACAGTACCACCATGCTTCTCCTTAAAAGTCCAGTTAAATTCATTTCACCCTCGTAAACTTTACAACTAAAATCCTTTACAGCTAACTCGCGCAGAACCCAGTATAAAACCTTCTTCACAAAGGGATCTATTTCGTCTACAAAACCAACCTGATGTGGTAAAATTTCATATCATCAAGGTACAAAAGCTTGTTATACAAAAAGTAACGTACCATCCTCAAGTCCCAAAGGATCGCAAAAGGAAATGATTTCACTTCTCAAGAGGAAGAACAATGTATGCCAAAGAGGGCTAAACGGTTTCAATTTCTTCCGTTTTGAGCATCATTTTCTATAAAGCTCCATTACCAACCATTAGAAATTATTGTCTCTTTCTATAGACTGTAACCGTTAATATCTCTCCAGAGTCCAGACCCAAGTCATCATCATGCTCAAATGATCAAGTACCTAGAAACCTGGTGTTTATCCCCTTATGAACGGCATGGTAGAATTTTCGTGAGTACACATTAGGAGATGACTGATTTCAATTTTTCAGTTTGGTTGTTCTCAGTTGGGTTCATCGTAGTTTCAATTTTTCCGACCAGGTTACATCATATGGAGGCCAAAATTTGGATTCTGTAAGCGTCTGGCATGGTAAGAAAATATTCATCTTTCTTATGCAGATAGAACTAGGGATTCTGGACAACTCATTCGCAATGAATCCGGTGAAAGAGAGACAACGGGAATCAATTATTTGCTACTAGATTGGTGACTAAAACAGAATGCACATAAGAACCAAAGGAGTTGATTTACATTTACCAAAAGGAAACCAAGAATCGTATCCATGTTGTTCATCAAAAATGAATAAAATATATAAAGAAGCATAAATAAAGGTACAATTGTCATCAACAACATGTGTACAGAACACATATCAGTTCTAGAGAAGTAAAGAAACCAATCCTAAGAATTACAAGGCATAATGCAGAAGAGGCCTAAAACCCACTTTAGAACCCCTACTTCCTAAACTGAAACACCCTGCTAATTCTTCAATCAAAATCCTTGTTCTGCCCTCAGAAACCAGAGAACATCATCAAAACCCGAAAATCCTAAAACCTTTGCAAGCACTACTGAATCTGTCAATTCCATTACATACATTTAGCAACAAAGTGGGCAATGAATCAAACCATTCTCATTGCACTCACCACATTTGACCATCTTCCTTTGCCCCTCATCCAAAACCTTGCAGCTTCCATTGCACTCCACACACATCACAAATCTCATTCCAGCACAACCTTGGCACCCAACAAGCGCTTTCGGAATCCCATCGAACAAAACCCCGAGCTTTCCTTCCTCTTCCAACTTCACAATCTCATCAGCACCACCAATCAACCTTCCCTTCACAAACACAAGTGGAACCCTAACCTCTTTAGTCCCCATTAGCCCCCTTATCTCCTCCTTAAACCCCGAATCCATCGATATATCTCTCTCGAGTACGCGAACGAGGTGAGACTCCACGATTGACCTCACATTGTTGCAATCCTCAAAAGTCTTCCTAATCCCCCTCAACGTAGTCGTGTAAATAACAACCGCATTTTCGCCACCAGGAGGGCATTTCTTCTCAAACAACTTCAGCACAGATTCCGAATCTCGGTTAGAATACCTCACTTTCCTGGTTTTTGGCGAAGGCAGCACCATTCTCTTGATCTGCACTTCCTCTTCAGACATTTCCTTCTCATAAGAAGCAACCAGCTCTGGATCAAACAGGGGACTAAAACTCTTCCTCCTCGACGAATCGCTCCCAAAACTCCTCCTTTTCGCAGAAGCCGGAGACCCTTTAACCGCCGGACTCAAATTCAGCGCCTTCTTGCAAGAATTCTCCGACCCAATATTCGATTTCGGCACCCCCTTCGGACTATACCCCAACCCATTCACTCTCCCCTTATTCTCCTTCCCCCCAAATCGCTTCCCCTTCATCGGAGACCCGAACTGGTTCAGCAACTTCAACGGACTCCTCGCATCGAAATCCGCAAACCCACGAAGAACAGAGCGCGACTTGGGACTCCTCTTGACCGGCACCGCTTCCTCCAGCCCCTCCATCAGTTCCCAAGCATTGATAACCTCCGGATCTTCCTTTTTTGGGGAACATTTCTTGAAGTTATGAGTCTCGGAAACAACTGCGGGGTCATTGTCGAGATTTAGAAGGCCGTAAGTGCTGGAAGTGAGGGAGACGACGTGGTTGAGGCACTGGGGGCCGTGGGTGATGGTGACCTCTTCTTTGAAATCGTTCTTGAACAGTTTGGAAGATACGCAGCCCATTGAAGTGGGGTTTGTTGGTCTTCTCTGTATGTGAGTGGATTAGATTGGAAGGGAAAAGAAGGAGGAAGAGGATGAAGGGGTTTGGGCATTGGGGAATGGAGATTAAGTGGGAGGTTACTGTTTCTAACGGTTACCTCTTGTCTGCCAACGGGTTTCAACGGTCTGAAAATTCGAATCCTGATGAGGGGGTTTTTGTGAGAAGCCCATGTCGTTTTGTTTATTCGGTGTTTGTGCCCGTTAGTTTTTATAAATTTTAGTCTGACCCCATCTTCATGGTGTTTTGCCCTGTGTGCACCGTTTGTTTTGATCGTGTTTGTTCTTTTTCTTTTATAATGGGGAAGACCACGTAAGAATCCATTATCTTGCTCTATTTGGAACATTTTGCTTCAATTGTCACTACACGTGATTAATAAAAATCTCTTATAAATACTTGGCTTGACATAAACGCATATATACACACACTTATTTTTGATAGTGCTGTGGACTTCTTAAAGGAGCAAGGGCGCGTTTGATGGCGGGGATTGTGTTGCCCGGTCTTAATTTCTTCTACAATCATGCACTCCTCAAGTCTGGCTTATGCTATAGAATACCTTGATTCATGTTTAGTGCCAGCATGACTATAATTAAAACTAACAACATCAACACCACAAACCTTCAAAACCAGCAAAGCTTCAAACAGTGACCTGATCAGAACTTTGTCGTCAGGCCACCTTTGGCAGAAGCACCGGCTGGGTTCAATTCGTCTTGTAGTCACTGACGTGCCTCTAGCCTCAGTTGGTCTCATTGGTTGGTGTGGACAGAGAATCGAACGCCGAAGTCTTTGGTGATGTTTTGAGGTGCATGAGGTATGAAAGTTGATTTTGTCACGCCCCGAATTTTGAATAACAAATTTAAATCCGAAACATGAATAATAACAAATACAAAAATGTTCTGAATTTTTTTTCTCAGAAACCATCACGCGTCACACTACTCAATATTACAAAACCAAATCCTCAAGTTACTTATTGCAGCACACTCTCACCAAATAAAAAAGTAAACCTCAATGAGCATAATAAACCTCACAATACAACACTGTAAATCAATACTATCATTCTAAACCGCACGTTCACCACCCTGGTTTTCCTGACCTGTAGGATTATACCGAGATTGCAACAACACAAAACCCGGTAAACATTTGAAAGCCCATATGAGTAAATTTAGAGATTGCACAATTTAAGTTAATAATAAGAACACACCAAGTAACTCCAAAATACACTGAAACATGAAGGAAAGAATACTCTCAAGACTCTCTTTTAAAACCCATACTTATGGGTCTCAAGTAACCTCAACGTTACCCTCATAATACCACTCAACATTTGGCAGACAAACTAGAGCTCTAACTGATCGCAACCACCAGCCAGGCGCGAGAGCGTGATTCACGATTATAGTGCTATTAGCAACCACCAGCCCGGTACAAGAGCGTGGTTCACTGATAGTATGTCATGGTCACACTCGTACCTATTGATATCCACAGATTAAAACAATTTATTGTTTCTCAAACAATAAAACTCAACACCTCTCTCAATATATCGTTCTCGAAAAGTAACATCATGCATATTGTTTCCTCAACACAATCAATCAATAAATATATATCATCACGTAAATAATATATATACATAGACATTCACGTAGGAATGCCTACTAATATCAATTATAGTTCACATGCATTAAAACAAAATTCAATTTATACTTAAATTCATTTTGTTACCTGTGAGCCGCAGTCCTATGAACCGTAGTCGATCAAGTTCATAATATTTCAAACAAATCTTTATTTTCTTAAAACAATTTCCACACATTCATAATTCAATATAAATCACTAAATTTCGGTTCATAAATGAAACATGTGCGATTTACTCACCTCGATATTCCCGATGTGTCTTCAAAATCGTTCAATTCATAACCGAACTCGTTCACCAAGTAAAACCGTCAATCACCTAATCAAATATGGCTTTGACTTAGCCAATAACCCAAAAACATGCTTAAAATGACAACCCAACAGTCGCATTCTAAATTATACGAAAATCCGACGGACGGATTCTCACGAATCGGCTCCCAAATCAATGTTTTAAAATTATACGAATATCCAATGGTCAGATCTTCGCCCATGACCATACAAAGTCACTAAGACAGTTATACGATCATTATATCAAAATTACAAGTCTATCGAACGGTCCAATCTTTTCACAGATCACAAATTGAACGATCGAAACCGATCGAAATTGTAAAATTTATAACTAAATCATACGATATCCAAAAATTGCGTATAATATATCGAAATGATCGTATCGAAATGTAGAATCTAATGGCGTCGGGACCGGGCTGCTCTTCTTCATCTCAACATGTTGAACATTTTTTATAACTAGCTTGAGATCAGAAAACAACGGGAAGTGATCGAAAAGTACCTTGGAAGCTTCCGTTTGGCCGGAAAATTTCCATAATCTAGTAAGTGCTCCGTTCGACATCAAAACTTCAACTACTCGGCTCGATTCTTCTTGAACCTTGTTCAGCTCCTTGATTTGAGTTCAGCAAGCCAAAGAACATGAAGATTGGTGGCCTAGAACTCGAGGTATCGTAGTTGACTTCAAATAGGGCTCAAATCGGTCTCGAGCTCCTCCGCCGCGTAGCCGCCTTTTGGGGAGGAAAGGAGACCACCAGTTCACTCATAGGGAGGAGTCAGAGACCACCTGTTCACTCATGGGGAGGAGTCGAGCTAATCTGAGCTTTGTTTCACATCAAAAGCTCGCCTGAGGAGGGAGAAATCTCCCGGAGAAGGTAGAGGCGATTTCTGGCGGTGTTGTGCAACTTCTCAGCCTTGTAGCGCATTCCACAGTTTGTTTTTCACCTCGATGTCTTCTGGGAAGTTGTAGATGACTTCAAGATTAGCAAAATTGCTTTTGGAATCAAGTCGTTTGGTGACCTGAGGAGGAAGATATGTCCGAAGAAGAGGAGTTCAGATTTTCGTCGAAAATGGAGGGGCTCTCGGGGGCAGAAAAGCAAAAATGAGAAGTTTCGGGATTTATGAAAAAATCTCGAAATTTCTCATATTTATAGAAAATTCCCAACTTTCAAATGCTTATAACTTTCTCAGATAAACTCCGATTTTCGCGTTCCACATATGTACAACTTTCATTAAGGAAATTTTCCCAAATTTTGTATGTATAAAAAGTCAATTTTCACGACCCCCTAAATAACGTTCGTTTCGAAAATAAAATCGATTCGAAACCGAATTTCTCACACAATGACTTACGAAATAGTCTCAATATTCATAATTCAAATATCCGAACAATTATTGAATTACAAAAATTTATCTAATGAAATTCCGGGTCTTCAAAGATTTACTCTTCATGTTCTACATGCTACTTTACATGTTTTTCGAATTTGATAATGTTTTGGAAGAATTAGTTTCTGGGTGTTTCAGCCACCATCTGATACAACCGTCTAGGTGGTGGTTTCGGGTTTCTTTAGGCTAATGTTGATTCAATTATGAATATTGGGGTTAGGAATGAGGTCTGTTTGTGCTTAATTTCAGAATGGGTGAAGGTTGTCGAGAAGGATAGCAGAATGAGATTGATTCAATTGTTGTGTTCTTCGTCAAGGTCGGTCAGGTTTAGGGAGGTAAGCATAAGAATGATATCGATGAACTAAAGCAAAGTGTAGAGTGAGAATAAGGCTTCCACAATCCCATGACTTTTGGTGTCTCTATGGAAGAAGGTGTTGGGGGGTTCTGAGGACTCTCATTTAGTATGGTCCTTATTGTTACCAAACATGAGATGGCTTATCTTCCACTAGATTAGCATGTCCAATCCTGTCCAATCCCCCCTACCAAATGCGCCCTAAAAGTGTACAAATACTCCTAAAAGGCGATCAATTAAGATGAAGATGAAGAGTTTATTTCTGATACTATAAGTACAATTAAAACATAAGAAGTTTTTTTATAGGCTACTGTGGAAGCGATAGATAAATAGTTTTAATACTGTGAGACAAGGACAATAAGGAAAGGTTTAGTTCAACAGTTTCAAAAACTCCCACTCCGATTAGGATTAGTTTGACAGTTTGGTCCTCTAAAAAACTTAAAACAAGTAAAAGTGCAACACCTGAAATTTAATCTTTAGAAGATTAACTTTATGAATAAGTATGCGAGATAGCTTCATAAAGGTTGATGCTTGATCATAAGCAAATTATATATAAGTGAATGAATGACAGAAAAAAAGAGTAGGATTTTGAGACTTGACTGTAAGCTAAGCGAGGTTGAGATAGTCAGAGCACACACAGTGTTTGTTGGGTTGTACAAACTTCTAAAATACAGTGTTTAATTTGAAGCACATGGGTTTATTTATCCTTATTTAAGCCCCCAGTTTTCTTACGCGAAAAAGTCTTTATTGTTTGTACTACCTATTTTATAGAAATCAAAACTCAAAAAGAGCTACTCTTTCCCAAACCAAGAACTCTAAAATTAATTCAAAGAGGTTAGGAATTAAAAATATTTCTAGCAAAGATCAAAGTTTCTCATCTTTACCAAGATTATTCGTATGGATATTCATGAAAGTCTCAACTAGAGAGTCAACATGACATCCTCAATATTTCTAGTCTTAAGAGCTACTCTTCCCAAACCAAGAACTCTAAAATTCATTCAAAGAGATTAGGAATTAAAAATATTTCTAGCAAAGACCAAAATTTCTCATCTTTACCAAGATCATTCGTATGGATACTCATGAAAGTCTCACTAAAGAGTCAACATGACATCCTCAACATTTCTAGTCTTAAGAGCTACTCTTCATGAACCAAGAACTCTAAAATTCATTCAAAGAGATTAGGAATTAAAAATATTTCTAGCAAAGACCAAAATTTCTCATCTTTACCAAGATTATTCGTACGGATACTCATGAAAGTCTCAACTAAAGAGTCAACATGACATCCTCAATATTTCTGGTCTTAAGAGCTATTCTTCCCGAACCAAGAACTCTAAAATTCATTCAAAGAGATTAGGAATTAAAATTATTTCTAGCAAAGACCAAACTTTATCATCTTTACCAAGATTATTCGTATTGATACTCATGAAAGTCTCAACTAAAGAGTCGACATGACATCCTCAATTTTTAGTCTTAATCCCCAATAAGGAGGAGCTTGAAACTCGGTATAGTTTTCCAATTTAATTCTTGTTGTTCGAGAGAACACACACACACACACACACACACACACACACACATATATATATAAGATTTTTCTCAGGTGCGGACGTTCGTACTGAAATTTCGGTACAGATTTCCGGTTTTCACCCACTTTCCGATCACATATTTTGATCTTAACCGTTCAGTTTTTAAGTTCTAATGTATAGATCATCTTTGCAAAATTTCAGCCAATTTAGTGATCGTTAGGGCATCCAAAACTGAAATTTACACGAACGAACCGAATCTGTCGAACCGGAACCGTTCGTGTACATTGTTATAAGTTGCAGTTTTGGATGCCTTAACGATCACAAAATGGCTGAAATTTTGCAGATGTGATCTATATATTAGGATCTAAAAACAGAACGGTTTAGATGTGAAAATATAATCGAAAAGTGGGGGAAAACGGAAAATCTGTACCGAACCTTCTGTACGAACGTACGCAGCCAAGAAAGACTGTATGTGTGTATATATACACACACTAGATAGAATATAATTAGAAATTATCATTAAATGATTACACATGATTGATTGAATTCAAACTTCTACAATGTAAGATTAATTTTAATTTGTCCTACCAGCCGACTGTGCTTTAGTCACGATAGCACGTACACAACCCAATAGCTTCTCGTGGGACGAGACTCTACCCAAAGACGTGTATAACTCCTCCTCTGGTGGCGTCATGCATTCTAGCTGTTGAGTCTCACAAGTGGGCAAACGGTTTATGATACCTTGATGAAATCTAGACATCCGAAGATCACTAGGATGAAGTTGATGCCAAACAGAGTTAATTTCATGTTTTCTTTTTTGTATGCCTAGATTTCTTGCGAGATCAATAGCCTATCAAACATCCAACACAATTATTGTGCGCTTTTTCTTTTGTTGATGTCTTGTTATAAAATTGAATTTGCAATATCAATATTGAATATGATTCTGAGTTCGAATATCAAGCTTTTTCAAAATTTTTAGATAAAAAATAAAATATATTGATGGTGCACAACATTACTGATATCTTAAATTCAAATCTCAATTCCCACTTTTTTTAATTATTATTTTAAGATAAAAATACTGATAGCACATAGAATTACTGATTTCGTATCTTGATTCAAAATCTTAAGTTTCTTGACATCGCAATGATGATTATGATGATGTTGGGAACGTCATTGCTCCTAGAGTTGGTATAAGCAATAATTAAGCGTAAAGATAGGCAAACAAAAACAAAGGGGAAAAGGGTTTAAAGAATTAATCCTACGTCACACGAGTCTTAGGTTTTTCACGTACAGGTCCCAGCATTGCATGATGTTTAGTTCTCTCCAAGAATCTCTCTCTCCTTTTGGGAAAAGCAAAACCATTGTGATGGGAAAATCATCCACAGTGTATGAATGTTGGATCATCTAGAAACCTTTATAATACATATGGCATGTACCTCAGACTCTCAGAGCTTGATGCGACTGTATAGCCAATGCCCTTCAAGTGTAGTGGTGCCACTACTTTTGACGTCTGTGCCTGATCGAGAAACAGGCAAATTTGATATTCTCCATTTGTAGATTACTTTCCCTAACGTTGACAAAATGGACCTCGCTTGAATTTAAAAGAGTTACTATATTAGTATGGTGTTTTTAAATTGTAACATTCCACTAATTTGAGTTATGTTATCATGTCATATTTAAAACTTAATGTTACTTTCACATAGTACGAAGACATAAGAACAACACTCTGTATTATTTTCTTTATTAGAATATAGATGATTTCACTTTCTACCTGTGTTTTGAAGCTTAATTTTTTGAAATTAATCTTGAACTAAACAAAATCCAACTCAAATATCCTAGTTAAATAACTTCACTTTTGGGCTCATGCATGTCGGCCATACAATCAAAATCGATGAGTATAACATATACTACTGGGGTTTTGATAAAAATAAAAAAAAAAAAAGTGGGCAAGGTCTTTTTTCTTAACTTTCTAATTATATATTCATGTGTTTCAAACGCATAACATAGAACCATGAGCAGTCTAAGCAGACATACACATTGCTCCATATTCCTGTTTGTTAAACTGAGATCAAAGCAAAGTAATAGTTTTTGTTATTGTGTTTGTTCTTATACGGAGCACAGTAGAGTAAAAAAGTAGATTAGATAAGTTTTTTTTTTTTTTGAAAGGGATTAGATTAGTTTATAAATACAGGCAAGCTTCGAATTCATCCAGCCTCTAGAAGCCTACCAAAACTCCAAAAGAAGATGAAGACGAAGCTTCATGATCATGACTTGCATATATCAACTTAATTAGTTCATATATGGCGGCGTCTTCTGCTTTACTAAGATTAGGGCTCATAACCCGGAAGAAACCATTACGTAATATCTTAATCTTTAACTCTATTTCTTCTTCGTCTTGATCATCTCCAAAACCAGGGCTTTCTTCTCGGACTCCAAACAGTAGCAACACGTACCCCACATTTTCAACTTTCCATTACTTTAGTTTACTGGCTCGGCTTGGTTTAGTGCAGCTTTGCTAAGTCTGGTCTTAATCCAGGCACTAATTAATGATTAATAAAACTATAATTAGTCATTGTTTACACTAGCTAGAGTGATTTGGTGCTTAATCATTGTCTACATGAGGTAGTTAAGATAGGGTTTATGGGTTGCTACGTATTCATGTAACTAACAAATTCCCCCACTTTTTTATATGTGTGTCCATGGATTATATTCGAGATCCATCACAGTAATCAATTTTTGTTTCTGAATTTATTATAACAAATTAGTTAATTAGTTAGTTCTTGATACTCTTAGATGAGAAGTCCCAATCCAGGGTTTAGGTTTACCTACCAGCTCACTCTCTCCCTAGCTATATATGGTGGTTGTAATTATATATTTAAGTAGTACTGGGATTAAATTTTTCATCTTAATTTGTAGTTATTCCTCTAGAGAAGACCAACTTCATTCAGTCTTATTTTAGAGGAGAAGATTGTAGCCATTTTAAAGCAATATTAGGAATCATGATGTAGGATTTATTATCAAACCAATCATGTAGCTTTATTTGGTGCTGAAATAGTTGAGCACCGTGATATTTGGTAGGTATATTTTGCAGCATCTCAAACCAATCTTGTGATCGATATATAATTATTACATAAAGAAATTGGGTGGTTGGAAACAGTTCACGGTTGTTAAGTATTGCTGGAAATTAGCTACAACATTCTCCAATCACTAAAAAAGCTAACATTCTTCTGATATATTGTTCAAAAAGAAAATGAATACTAGCACATGAAATTTAAAAACCTTTGAAATTATGATTATACTACTGATCAGCCTGCCAGTCAATTGGATGATGGATCATGGATGACTATATCTTTCAAAACATATCATCAAACATGTACCTTGACATAGCTAGAACTACATTTTCCCTTAAAAAATTGAAACTCTCTAAAAAGCACAGTTGGCTAAAAACCCTAGAAGCTTGTTGTTATTGTCGACTATGCATAGCCAACCTCATTAGGTTTCCTACTGATCTTTGGTCGTATGTGCTTCTTTTTATTCTTCTTTTTTTTTTTTTCTGGTAATTGATTGTATGTGCTTTCTAGTGTTCGATATTTTAAATTAAGTATTTTTTTGTTATACGTCAAATGTCGTTTAAGCCATTTTACCATAATCAAATATCCTTGTAGTTATTTTTTCCACTTATCATGAAGTTTCTAGAGGGGTGTATTGTATTTGGATTTGTGCAGACTTTTTAAAAGTCCACTGACTCTTTAAAAAGTTGATAGATTGCTATTGATTTCTTAAAACCATTTATTTTAGCAACAAACTTTTTATTGATTATTGAAAATCTATATACTTTATTATGAATGACTCCTATAGATTTTATAATAATAAAAAGATAACACAACTAATGCAATCCAAATGCAAAGCAAGACAATAACTCATTGGCTCTTTAATAGTCGACAAGTATCTTAGAGCATATGCACCCATGAAGCAAGGGCAATTGCTGATTTGCCAACCAAATTGGTACTACCAATCCACTATTCATCCAAAATTAGCAATTGCCTCCAACTTATACAATGCACCCATAAAAGGCAATTGACATGCCAATCCACTATTAACATTTAAATATATCATTAATTAAACATAAGATTAAATCATAGATTTAATCTATTAATTGATTTATGAAGGCAATTTGTCACGTCCCGAAATTTAGAATAACAATTCAAAATCCGAAACATGAAAATTCTACAACTCAAAATAATCATCCTGAAAATTTTTCTTTTCTTAACATACTCACCACACGCAATAAAATCAAACCGAATTTAGTCTCGGTTAATTATTACAACACAATCCAAATTATAATGTAAAGCTCTAAATGAGCATACACACACCTCACAACTAAATAAATAACAAAACTACTATAACACCTAAGCAGCTCGATCACCTCCCTGGTTATCCTGACCTGCAGGAATATCCGCTACACCATTGAATAGTGTACCGGGATTGCAACAACACAAAACCCGGTAAGCTTATGAAAGCTTGTATGAGTAAAAGAATGAACTGTTACTTAATTTAATCTCATTTATTTCCACACTCAGTAACACTCAATTATTTCCACATATGAAATTAATAAACAATCTCAAACAACACCAATTCAATATATCATGACAACCCCACTCACAACTTTTCCCACAACTCTCATCATCGTATTTATAAAAATACGGTACTTGACAGACTAGAGCTCTAACTGAATCGTAGCCCGTCACCTGGCCTAGGTTATGGCATCCGACATATTTATCAATTATTGTATTTCATCAATATGCATACCTATATACATATTTAGAACGTCCAATAATTTCACATACTCAACCAATCGTATCCCATCATCCACACTAGGATTAGAGCGTCCGATTACCCACACCGGTCATTATGTTAACCCTAAACCCACAAATGAACCCAACATATAACATCACATACTGAAATCAACCCAACCAAGATACATCAAATTATTATGGAATTACACAATCGTAATAAAATCAACTCATCAATTCCACTCAATCATATCATCAATCAAACAATCCACTCATCAATATATATTTTCCACGTAAATATATATATACGTAATCATCCACTCAGGAATGACCACTAATACCATCTATAGTTCACACAAGAAAATTATGAACTTCATTTGTATAGTTAAAATTCATTTTACTTACCTATGGACCGTGGTGATTCAAGTCCATGAAATTTTAAAACAAATATTTAATCCGCAAATTTTTTCTACACAATTACCAAAAATAAATAAATTAAAATGCTCGGTTCGTAATATGAACCACGTGAGTTTTACTCACCTCGAAACTCCCGCTGCGTCTTCAATATAATTATAAATTATAATTTATAATTAACGCCGAATAGCCCACGAAATTAAAATCCGTCAATCACCTAATCAAATGTGATTCGAATTTAGCCAACAAATTCAACTCATAATTTAACCACTAATTAACGGTCAGATTCTAATTTACATTAAAATCCGATGAGCGGTTTCTCACGAATCGCTCCCCTAATTACCGTTTTTCACATATACGAAGATCCAACGGTCGGATCTTCGCCCATGACCACACAAAGCCTCTGGGACAGTCATATGATCATCATAACAAATTTACAAGTTCATCCAACGGTCATAATTTCACAGATCAAAAATCTAACGACCGAAATCGATCGAAATCACAAAATTCATAACTAATTCATACGATATCCGAAAAATACGTATAATACGCTGAAATGATCGTATCGAAACATAGAATCATAAAATGGACAGAAACCAAATTTTAGACCTCCGGAGGTGGCCGGAAAAGGCCGCCGGAGTTAGGGACAGAGCCGCCACCGACCACCACCAATGGTGTCGGGGCCGAGCTTGTCCCCTTCGTTTCATCATTCTGAGCAACTTTCATAACTAGCAAAAGACCTAAAAATGACCGGAAGGCATCGAAAGTACAGATTTACAGTCGGCGGCCGGAAAAAATGCAGAAACCTATGAGCTTGAAAACCGACGTGAAAACTGCAACCTCAGGCCCCGATCCCTTCTGGAAACTTGTTCAGAACTTCCTTGCGAACTCAACAAGCTTGGAATCACAAGAAACGATCGTGTATAGCTCGAGATATCTTGATCGAAAGTTTTGGTATTTCGATCCGTTCGGGTCGAGCTCCGACGAACGTGAAAACGTTCGACCCAGTTCCGGTCCTTCTTGGTGCTTGTAGAGGAAGTTGAGGCGAGCTCAATGAGACAAGAATCAAGTGAAATGATGGAGTGTAGCTCGAGATATCGAGATCGAACCGAAAATAGCCGTTTTCGGTTCGGGCTGTGCCGCCGCCGCCACGGGCCGCGCCGCCTTGTGAAACTGCCTCCGGGAGCTAGAGCAGCTCGAGACGAACGCCTGGGACTTGGTTTGAGGTCGAGAGGTGGTCTGTGGAGGGAGAACAATTAAGGAGAAAATTTCCTCCCCTTTCGGCCGATTGCGTCTGTAAGAGAGAGAGAGAGAAACCAGTTTTCCAGAAACAGGAAGAAGAAGAAGAAGAAGGAAGAAAAGGAAAAAAAAAAGGAACCGGTAGGGAAAAAAAATTAGGGTTTCTAAAATTTTTCTATATATACATGTTTCGGAAAACTTCGAAATTCGATAACTAATTCAGAAAAAATCCGATCTTCGTGTTCCGCACGTGCACAGACTCGTATCGATGAGCTCTACAACTTTCATGAAGGAAGTTTCTCCAAATTTCGTACGTAGAAAAAGTCGATTTCTCAACCCGAGTATTTCGAGCTTTTCGTTAAAATAAACGTTTCGAAACTTCGATAATTGTAAAAATGAATGATTATCGAACATAAATCGTGAAATCGCATAATAATCATTCGATACAATCACTCGAATTTAAAATGGAAATTGCGGGTATTACACAATTAATTGTAAATTATTAATATAATAATTTTTAAGTCAAACGATGAGATCAGATTTTTAGAAGAACGAAAAAAAGCAAGAATTTTTTGTAGAAATTTAAAATTATCACCAAATGAAAATAAATCTGGAAAAAAAATTGAAAATTACCCTTTCTTTCGTTGGGAAAAGCAAGATAAATTGTTTGTAGTTTATCAGAATCTATGACAAATAAGTTGGTGCAATTGGTCAGCAATTCCCTTAAAAATGTGGGATGATGGAGGTTCGAGTCCTCTTCCATGCAAAGCTTTGCATCTTAAGTGAATATTTTGCCTATTTGTGAGTTGCACGAGCCCAGCAGAAGTTAGTGGAGCCCACAAATTGGTTGGGGTAATTGGATGACCGAAAATTAGTCAGCCAATTGCCAGATTTGATGGAACCCACCAATTGCCCAACTGATTTTGGACCGCTGCATTTTTTTTCCCCTCAATCGACCAATGGGTCAGCGAATGACCTCGTTAATGCATCTGCTCTTATAGTAGAACTTGACTCAAATGAATAATTATTACTCTGTCTAGCTAGTTTGTTCTCATTTCTAATCTCCTACTTAACTTAAAGATACAATATAGATCACTTGATGCTTATGGTTAATTATTTTCATCAATTTTGTCTTCACCTATTAACATGTATCATAAGAATATTGATCAATGTTTTGATCTATAAACAATCAATCAAAATTCAATTGTTCAAGCTTTCCTTGAACCATGATATAAATTCAAATAAATGAGAATATTAATAAGACAAAATCTAGTATTTCATAGCAACACTATTCAAGGTTTTAAGGGTAGACCACAATATTTGGGTCTTAGGGTTTCATAAATCATTTTTTATTGCTATTAGGGTTCCAAGTATCACAATTGAACAAAAAAAAATTCAACACCTACAATGAACATGTTGGGTGTCAAAAAATATTGATATCATGAAAAATTAGAGAAAATATAAGAAGAAACAAGAAAGAGAGATGATAGATAACCAACCTCTTTGTGCGTAGAGAGAAAGCTTTTATAGATTTTAAAAAAAAAATTATATATATATATATACATATATCTTTGAGGGACTTTTTCAAATCTTTGGTCTAGTGGCTAGAAAAATATTGGAATTTGGTATGGATAGTTAACACTACAAAATCTATTATTATCCTTGATTTTCTAATTCCATAAGTATGAATGAAATTTTGAATACTTCTGAACTTTTATTCATTTTTAAAAGTCCTAATTGAATACCCCTGGATTTTGGTGGAATTCATAAAGTCTTTAGAAATCCTAATCGATTACCCCAAGACTTTCATGGACCGTTGAAAGTCTATATTGAATACACCCAGATTTTTAAATACCATAGATTTCTTAAAAATTTTCACTAATTTCATATACAATACACCCCCTAAGTAGCTGAACAAAATTGGATAAGCAAACATTATGAATGTATATATGGAATAAATTAATACGGGTAATTTATAGTATCAAATAACTGTAAACTTAATTCTTAAAAAAAATTTAAAAAATAGCTGTAAACTGTAAAGGAGTTATTTGACATGCATAAAGAAAAAGAAATAAATTACAATGATCCTTATATGTGTTCCTGATGGCAAACTACATGATATAAGTGAAGAGCAGACATGGAAACCTAAACACATGCAATCATGCAAGGATGCTTCTTCAAGTCAATTGGTTATACTATGCTACTACATGATTCTGTTTTCCCCCTGATTTTAGGGCAACTAAATAGGGATCCATGCCATTATGCTACAAATTGACCAAGCACCTGCATGCCGGCCTCACTTGATGTTTAAGAGATTTGTCTGTTCATTTATTTAAGTTTCATATGACTCGTACCCTAATATGTTAATTACATACTATGCTCTTCTGTTTCTTCATTTCTTTTTCACTCTCTATTAAAGTAAGAGTAAGACATGAATTCTAGCTAAGTTTATGTTTTAAGTATATATACCTTTCAAGATGCTCTTCTCGATCAACTATTGTAATCGTGATTAATTTCAATATACACGTTAGTTTTTTCTTTAATGATAATTTGCTCTTGGAACAAATTGTTCTTTTACTTTACTTTATCTCTACTGCATAGTATTAAAGTGGGCATAGTACGTATAGATATTACTGTACTTGTTAACTTTGCAAAATACAACACTTTGTTATTTATCTAATTGTCATGATGAAGAACATGCTCAAGTGAAGTGATGCTCGAGCAATCCAATTGTCATTATCTAGAAGTAGGCGGTGCCATATATGTCCAAGCAGCTCAAATCTATTGGAGTTGGCCCTGGGAACAACTGGACGAGATTGCACATCTGACTTATTGGATCACTAGAGCAGTAAAATAAAATATATATTGCAACTAGTTGTCATGGAATATTACTAATTTTTTTCCAAAAAAAAATTTAAAAAAAATTGTTTTGTTTTTGTTTGTTATTATTTTTTAATTATTTTAAATTTTTTCTATTGTTAGATTTGGTCATCAATTCATTTGAGACATTCGTTTTTTTTTTCTTTTTCCTTCTTACATGATTTATAGTACATATTTTTCAAAATTTTACAACTTGTGAACTGCACTCTCATTTTGTTATCGCATTTTTAAAAAATTAGTAATGAAGAAATGCAGTCTAAATAAATGTTTAGACCTAATTAGTCTAGCAAAGTTCACATGTAGACAAGAGGTTCTGTTCAGTGTCACGTTTAATTTTCTTGTCCTAGAAATATTATTCAAAAATGAAGTTCTTTTATGGGGTTTTACGGGTCCTCCTCAAATGCATGACTTGGGTCCAATATATGTCAACCTAAAATTTCAGCAAGATTAGAATGGGAATATATATAATATTCGAGTTGAATTAATTGATTCCTCCTTGGAGTTCAAATGAGATAATAGTTCCTATTATCACTTATAATTATGTAATCCTACTGTTTTTTTAATTGGATTGATTTTATTAATAATTAAGCCATGATAAACAGACAAGAGTCTAACAAAACTTACATAAGAAATTTTGGGATAAACCGGATAAACTTATCTAAGCCACAATTAAACTCATTAAACTCTAAAGGGACGCTTGTTGAACAACAAGCTAACCTAAGCAGGAATAATCTCGCCCTGTAAGGAAAAAAATATTCACCTAGTCTAATCTGCCAAGCACGCAATTGTGATACAAATATCAACTAGAAACTTCTTAGAAAAGCTTATAGAAATTACCCCTACTGCAAAGGCTCGCGTCCAGAATGTGTTATCTTGTTAAAACCCTAAACATGTACTGTTTCCTTCCGTCGGGGTTAGAGTTAGTACCTGCCTCAGGCTCTTCAACATCAAACAATCTTAGCATCAGGTTGGTCCTCTTGCTTTTCAGCTCTCCATCTTGAAACTTTGGCTTGCTCCGACGACCCTTAAGCCGACCCTTCTTCTTCGGGTCTCCCCAACAATAATCGTGACCTCCACAAGTTCACCAAAATGAAATTCCTGAGGTATCATTGCCAAGGTAGGTTTTTGCCGCTTCTCTATAGTCCATTCACCATGTTATTTTCGCACCCCCAAAATTCTTGGGTAAATAGCAGCATCAGGCTCATGTGCCACCTCAGAAGCTGGTCCACCAACATTCTCATCCACCAGCCCATCCAGCTCACCGCCCAAGTCCAAAGTCAGTCCCCCAGACCCACCTGCAAGCCCACTGTCACCCAGCCCAGCAGAAAACCCTATTTTCAAAATAGGGTTTCCCGCCGATAAATCTGGATCGGTCGCACACGTCACCTCAAAATCTGAAGACACCTACCCAGCAGCCCTAGTCTCCTCCGTCAAAAACTCTGAACCCAGACCTACCGTCGACAACGCCTTAGACTGACCGGGCGACCCATCTCCGGATGCATCAACCGCCACCAACATTGTTGCCAATGTTGGAGCAGTGCTTCCCAGTGCCGCTGTCGTCAACACGTTGTCACAGCTGCCCAGGCCGTGGTCGAAGAAGCCACAGCCCTGAAAAATGCCATGTAATTTCTCGTATCAGCTCCAAGTTCACCGCCACCTCCGCCGAAAACGAGTAAGTACGTCGAGCCCATACACTGCGGCGTACGTCATGCACAACCCGGATCCTTTGCACAGGATCTCTCTTCTGCAGCGCAACTTGGTAATACCTTACAAAGCGTCCCAAGGCGTTCCCTAGTAGGGTCAAGGCACGAGTATTGCGCATAGCCATGTGCAACCCTTTCATCGCCACCCAAACCTCTATTGGATCTAGCGGAACCTCCGCTAGATCATGGATGCCGTCATAATCCGCCAAGAGAAGCATCGAATTGTTAAAGAACAATGGTTCTCCGTTTAGGACGTGATCCTTCATCTCCTGCTCCTTGAACTGGAAAACAAGGATTCCTCGCTCTTTCAAACCCCAGATGCTGGAAATCGCTGAGGAGAACGGCGGAAGCGCGCAACACCCGTTTCTGAGAGCAAGCGGCCACATACATAGAAAAATTGATCTTGGATTGCATGCTCGCCCCCAACTAGATGCATGATAGTCTCCTCCGTTGACATTAGATTAGAGCTCGATCAATTTTCCCGTTAGAGAAAAAACCCTAACAGAGAGAAAAAGTCAATTTTTCTAACTCATAGACATACTCCCTCTATTGCGGAGTATTTCTGGGACCATTCATGATTTTTACCTTTTTAGCCTAAAAAACAAATTACATTCTACGTATGCTACAAATTATGGCCGGTCTTGCATACAAGAAAAATGAACATATACCTGCCATATATATAAAAATCTAGATTATGTACTCCTGCTGTAATTAAGTTTAGGAAGAAAATAAAAGAATGATTTTCCTTATGAAAACTCCTCTCGATGGATTATATCAAACTAACTAAATTTTGATAGAGCTTCTAATTCTAGTAAAGTCTATGCACGTTCTATTCTTAGAGATCACGAATTCACGATGGCGATGCACTTATGACCCGGGGTTATCCAATGCAAGCTTATCCTTTGAAATAAATCTTCTGGGGTTCATAGATGTGATTGGTTTGTAATGAATTTCACGTCTCCTATTTTTGTAAAACAGTAAATGAGAAAAAAAAAAAAATTCAAGGACCGGTGAAATGGGTGCGCATGTGGCAATGACCTATATGTGTTAAGAATTGGGGTTTCAGATTAAATCCTAAGAGTTAATTTAAGTTCAACATTCAAGTCAAAGCTTTCGTAAGCAGACTTAATAAGTTAGAATTGATCCCAAAACCTGTACCAAAGTCTCTGGTATCTGCTGAAATTTCCTGGTAGATGAAGTATGAAAGCAATGGAATTAAAACCTGGCATTTGTTTTCCTCAGTTTATCCATTAATCATTTATTAGAAGATGAATTACGTACATTCTTAAAAATGCCACACAAAGTCCACCCAGATTTAAGGGATTATGTCTTTGGCAAGTTTGGAACCATTTGGAGTCTTATAAGATACGTAGGGTCATGGTTAATTGTTTGGAACTTAATAATTACCATGGTCATTGATTTGTTGAGATTGTTTCTTTTCTCAAGTAAAACTCATATGGGTGCTATATTACTATACATCTTAATTTGTGTTTCATGCACCTTTCATATTGTCTTGCTCTCTTAGCTTCAGTCACTAGTTAAAAAGTTTATCTTTTGTTACGAGAAAATTATCAATTAACTAAGGGTTTCTTAATTATCGATGTCAAGATTATCTTAATTTAGTTTAAAGCAGAAGAAAACTAAACTTTGTATTCAAATTAATAAATTATTGAGGAAATCAAGTCATTGGTAATTAAAGCCGTAAAGGCTGCAAGGTACGACCCTCGAACCTCAGGAGTTTGGGCACAAGGAGAAAAAGTGGCATATAATCTGCTGCTAACCCCAACAAACTCATGAGATTTTCATTTTATCTTTTCTTTATACATTAATGAACCGAGAAACAATCTTCCAAAAATAATAATCGAGTGAAGAATAGTGACACTAGCATGAGTGATCAAGTGATCAACAACTAGGAATTTATTACTAACTACTAACTAATCCCGCCAATCTTGCACATGAGCAGCAAATCAGAGTTTAAAAGCTAAAGCCTCTTTCGAGCCGAGCCGAGCCGAGCACGAGTAAAACAAATATTAAATTCCATTAATAAATTATTTTAAGTTAATAAACAAGTTGATTAGAGAAATAGAACCGAATGCAATACGTATAAAGCAAATCAGCGTTTTGCACCGTCTGCTTTGCTTTCATCTTATTTTGACGGAACCAAAAAAATTAAAGTATCTCTCTTTTCTTTCTCACATGGGTCCCTCTAAAGTCTAAACCAAACCATCAGGTAGAAGAGTCAACAGGTTAAAACTGTAAGAAACCCTAAATATTTACCACTCCTTTCAAGTCTCGGAGACTTAAGCTTCCACAAAACTCATCTACCTCTCTCTTATATATAAAACCTCCTCTCTTTCACACCTTCATCTTCCTCAACCTTCTCTCCTCTCTCTCTTTCAGATTTTCTTGCTCTTCACTTCTTCCGCGACATGCCACAAGTCGATTTGGAAACCCTAGTTACGGCCTGCGCCGGCGGCTCAATGGATCGGAAAATCGCCTGCGAGACGCAGGCCGACGGCGGAGACCATGACCGGCCGGAAGACGAAGCCGCCGAGGCCGACGAACCGGTTGTGGCGGCGGATTTCCCGCCGGAGTCGTTCTGGCTGTCGAAGGACGCCGAGTACGACTGGTTCGACCGGAACGCCTTCTACGAGAGGAAGGACTCCACCAAAGGAAGCAACTCCAACTCCACGAACTTGCATCCGAATTCCAACAACAATTCGCAAAGGTTCTCGATGAACTTGAAGTCCAAGGCGGCGATTATTGGCCTACCGAAGCCGCAGAAGACGAACTACGCCGATACGAAGCACCGGAGGAACTGTAAGGTCGGGAACGGGCGGTTGTTTCCGAAGCGGTCCGGATCGGTCGGGAAATCGACGGACGGGTCGATGATCGAGCCGTCGTCGCCGAAGGTTTCGTGCATGGGGAGGGTCAGATCGAAGCGGGACCGGAAGCGGCGGTGGAGGAACCGGCAGCGGTCGAGCAACGACGCGTCGTCGATGGAGAAGTCGATTAAACCGGTGGAGAGGCGGAAGTTCGGGTTTCTAGCGAGTTTTCGGGGGTTGTTCGGCACGGCCGCCGAGGTAAGTCAAAGAGTGACAGCCACGCGCCTTTTGTTGCTGCGGACTCGCCGCCGAGAAGGAGCAGCATGGCGAGGAGAGCGGCGTTCGACTACGAAACGGCGTCGTGCGACTCGCTGCCGAGGCAGAGCACGGAGAGCGAACCGCCCAGTCTGGGCGGGATGAAGCGGTTCGTGTCGGGTCGGAAATCCGGGTCGTGGGTTGGGGAGCACGGCATCGACGTCGCGTAAAAGCGGGTCTGGGCCTCGGGAATCGAGATATCTTGATCCGACGGCGATCTGCGGGGGCCCCACAAGCGACTCGGGAAGGGAAGGAAGCAAAGTGCGTGCGTGGCGGTCGTGAATGGCAGTCTAGAATGGGGACCCGCTTTTCCCTCTGTTTCAAAAAATCTGTGGTTGGGATGACGTGGCACGTTGAATAAAACGGTTCCCCCCCCCCCAAACGGGTTCTGAGAGGTAAAAAACGAAAGTCTCGTTACCACTTTGCCGTTTTCTACATTTCGTTGTCGTTTTGTATTTTCATTGTTAGGCGATGAGGCTATTTGTAAATAGATATGTTTTTGCGAGTGAGCAGTTGTAAATTTCCTTGTAATTTTGGGTAATAAGGTTTTGACGAAATTCTGGTTAATTTAGATGGGTGTGAAAATCAATTTTGAATGCTGTGAATTGAAATTTACCGTAAGATTAATTTGCGACACTGTGGTAAAACCTGTTCAAGCATGTGCGTTCTATCACATTGACCACATGTGAGTCGACCGCCTTCAATGGAGGTGTTCTCGCCTGCCGCAATACAGAAGTTGGGTTGTCTTTATCCACTTTTTCAGATTTGGATGCTTTCCTTCATTATTGTACTATTGAGATGGAGATGGAGAGGGGGAGAGCAACCTTTTAAAATTTGATTTATAATTTTTCCAAAGACTAAAAAAAGAAAAGAAAAAGATTATACTTACTCTTTTTTAAGAAAAGAGTCAAAGACACAAAGTTAATGCAATTTTATACAAAACTTTTGGCGAATCCATCACAAATCCTTTAAATAAAAATGAGTTCCATATATGGTAAGAAAAGCAAAAACTCTGTTAGTGTAAAAGATCACAGTGATGAGATGGCTCTGTAAACTTTAAACTACTCCAATTAGAAAGGTTATACTCATACCCTAAGACAGAACCGGTGGTTATAGATATTAATAATTGGAACTAGAATTGATCACACAATCTCCCCGCCTACAAAAAGCCACCCAGCACCTCCATCAAACCACCAAGTAACTATCGTCACTTCTTGGGAAAAGAAGTAGACATCTTGCAGCACATCCCAACTCAAACTCATCTCCAACTTAAATCGCGCTTGTTTGAAAGATTAACCTCGCAGATATAATTAGTTTGTAAATTGGAAGAGGTAGTAATTTGATCTACATGGCTCGTAGTTTTTAGTGGTAGAGTACATTGTCAAATTGTTAACACATGGTGTAGTCATGATTACTGTTCAATTGGACACAAATTGAACAGAAAGTTTTATCAATTTTCTTTTATCTTAAAAAAGGCAGACATTTGAACTTGAAAATTCATCAATCTTTGTCAAGGGAAATACGATTAGACCAACTATGTATCACCATATTCAAAACATACGACTGCGTAAACGACTTGTTTAAGCAAATCACCGCCTGCAACAAATAGCCATCATCATCATTCATCAAACAGTAATTCAAATTGACGTTTTCCAATACAATGCTTAATTATTTCTTCTTTGACCTTAAAAAGCAGACATTTAAACATAAAATTTTATTAATATTTATTAAAATTATTATTGGACCAAAAAGAGTAGACATTTAAACTTAAAACTTTATTAATGTTTATTAAAAAATATTATTGGACCGACTGTGTCTCATTATTTATTTAAAATGTACTACTGAAATGACTTCTTTATGATATTGACGTGAGCAGCTCTACACATATAATGAAACAACAATTCCTCTAAATCTACAGTGTGAAGGTTAATATTTTGATGACTTTTGGCAGAAAGGACCAAGATGTTTGCATAATCTAGTCGTAGAATTTTGGATTCTGGTCATCTATTTGGACATGGTGTTCTGTTGACTCGGAATGTGAAGGTGGAACAGTTATCATTGAGAGTATGACTGGATTATCACACTCATTTTTAGATGAGGAGAATATCACTCTCTCTGAAATGTCCACCTTGCCGCTTAGTATAGAGAGTTATGTCGTTGGAAAAAGTTGATCCCGAAACTAATTAAACTAAACCTATTCACACGTTTTAGTCCTCCAACCCACATTTTTTCTCATTGTAATCATTCCACTTGCTTACCAAACCTTACATTATGTTTGTTTGGGTTTTCGGCACAATACAGTTACCCAAAATAGAGTTAATAACTCGTCCCTCAAATTATAAAAAGTCACAAATAGTATCCTGATAGATATTTCTGTTAAATTTTTTATTCGTTGTACTTGGTTCTAACACAATCCTGCCAGTCTGTAAGAACAAAATTAGGGCGGATATTTAGGAGAGAATGAAGCTAGTAGCTGTGAGTTGTGACTTGTAGGGTTAATGAGCCACACAATTAGTTGTTTTCGGTCCTTGTGTAATCTTGATATGCAACCTTCTCATTATCAAAACTGAAAGGGAAAGGCATCGACCCCAACTATACATCATCCCAATATCATACGTTTCATGCTGAAATTGATGCATATAGATGAGGTTGATTCCTTTCAAACATAAATGTTCTAGCTAATCACCCTTTCATAATGTGATATACATAAATCGAACTGTCTATTCATAGAATATCTTAAGTCAAACAAATTTTAAAATATGATCAAACATACATGTAAACAAACAATTATCACTCGATAGGACAAACGTAATATTTTGGATAAAACACTGAATTATATGTGATACAAAATAAATAGTTAAACACAATTATTTTTATCTAATTTTTTGCGAAAATAATATTTCAAAGAGAAATTAATAAAGAGATGGACTGCCCAGTACCATTTGGTCTAGTGACGGTCTCCTCTTTGTAAATGGGAGGTTGTGAGTTCGACTCACGAATGACTAGTTATAGCATTTGAGTTGTTTCTCAGGTAAGGATGTCCTTACCTAAGGTTTAGGTGCGGATTTGGTGTTTTCACCCACTTTCCGATTACATTTTCACATCTTAACCGTTCAGTTTTTAGAGCCTAATGTATAGATCCCCCTGCAAAATTTCAGCCAATTTGGTGATCGTTAAGGCATCCAAAACTGCAGTTTACACGAACGGACCGAATTTGTTGAACCGGAACCGTTCGTATTTATAATGGTAAATTACAGTTTTGGATGCCTTAACGATCACCAAATTGACTGAAAATTTACAGAGGTGATCTATACATTAGGACCTAAAAACTGAACGGTTAAGATGTGAAAATGTGATCGAAAAGTGGGTGAAAAACCGAAAATCCGTACCTAAGAAAAACTAAGGACGTCCTTAGTGTAGCCGGACTGTGTATATATATATATATATATATATATATATATATATATATATATATATATATATTAGAGGTGGAAAACGGACCGGGCCCGGCCGACCCGGCCCATTTTAAGAGGGCTTAATCGTGCTTGGGCCGGCCCATTTATTATCGTGCTGGCCCATTTGCTTAAACATTAAGCCCAGTCCGGCCCATGGCCCGAGCCCATATCATGCCGGGCCGTGCTCGTGCCGGGTCAATAAACGGGCCATGCTCGTGCCTACCCACTATAAAGCACGATTTTAAAATCTTAATTTGAATAAATAAAATTAATTTTATTTAACTATTTAGAAAATTAAAATAAATTAAGTTCTACAATATTTTTCTTAATCTTAACTTTTTAAGATTAGTTTTCTAATATTTTTTATATTCTACTACAAGAAAGAAAGAAAGAAAAAAATAACTCAAAATATATTGCTTGTAGTATATTATTGTGAGATTAATCTTTATTAATATAATGAAGATTTAGTATTATAATATTCTTTTCTTCATTCTATATTTGTATTATTATGAGATTAGATACTTTATATCAAAACAAGGATATAATATTTTATTTCACTACTTTGACAATATAAAAAAATAGCATTGACGGAATTGTCATGAGATTTTAAATAAAGAGTTCTAATATTTCAATCTCATCATTGTGGTTTTTAAATATTTTTAAAAACAAAATGAAATTTTGTGTTTGTAACGGGCCGGCCCACAATATGTCGTGTTCGGGCTGTGTCGGGCCGGGCCAATATTCCTAGGCCCAACCCGGCCCGTTATTCTAACGTGCTCGGGTCGTGTCGGGTCACTAACGGGCTTAGGCTGTGCCGGGCCTTTTTTAAGCGTACCGGGCCTGTACCGTGCTCGTGCTTAGCGGCCCGTTTGTCACCTCTAATTTATATATACAGGGCCCTTCTAGTGAGGGATCTTTTTTTTCGTTCTTTTTTGGAGATAGGGCATTAGACCAACCTTTCGATCATATTTTCACATCTCAACCCTTCAGTTTTTAAGTCCTAATGTATAGATCACTTCTGCAAATTTTCAACCAAATCGGTGATCGTTAAAGCATCAAAAACTGCAATTTACCATTATAAACACGAACGGCTCCGGTTCGACAGATTCGGTCTATTCGTGTAAATTGCAGTTTTGAATACATTAACAATCACTGATTTTGCTGAAAATTTACAGAAGTGATCTAAACATTAGGAACTAAGATAAACGGTTGAGATGCTGAAATATAATCGAAAAACTTGTCTAATGTATATCCCTATAAAAGAAAAAAAAAAAGAAAAAAGGGATCCATTAATGAAAAGGCCCTATATATATATATATAAAAGATGGACTCTCCTTATTTTCTGCCTCCTGAAACTACCGTGAAGAGGTTGATGCCACAACCAGGTACGTGGGATGCTTGCTTTATTAATGAAAACATTTTTACCTTTTGATGCGGAGAAGATTTTGTCTATACCGCTGAGTAGCAGAGCTGTGGGTGATGTGGTCATCTGGCATTATACCAAGAATGGTTATTACGCTGTTAAATCTGGTTATTGGCTAGGGGTGGAGAAAAAACAGTTGGAATTAGGGAGCAAGCAGTAGTGGCAGAATGGGTTATGGAGCTTTAGAGTTCCGTCTAAAGTCAAGCTGTTCTTATGGAGAGCTTGCCACTCGTTTTTGCCTTGTGTTGAGTGTTTGTTTAAGCGTAGAATTTGTTCCTAATCGGGGTGTGCTAGATGTGGAGGTCCGGAAGAAACAGTGCTGCTTCATTGCCTTTGGGAGTGTCGTGTGGTTAAGGAAATTTGGAAATTGACTTGGTTATGGCCAGTCTACAAGATTTGGAGAGAGCCATATTTTGTTGATCTGTATGCACATGTGATGGCATCAGGGGAGCTTGAAAAAGTGGAACTTTTTTGGCCGTTTAAGTTGGTGGATCTGGAAAGACCGAAACAATGAAGTTCATAGACAAACTACTATGAATCCTGGTGAACTGGTAAGGAAATGTTGTGACTGGCAGGGTGAATTTTTGCAAGCATTAGAGAAGAAGCAGGTAAGACAAAATATTGATAGAAGGGATGAGGAGGTTGTGGTTTGGCAGAGACCTCAGACACATTGGTGTGAGCTGAATTTTGATGGAGCTTGTGACGCAAATGAAGGAAAATCAGGGGTGGGTGCAGTGATCAGGAATGATATTGGAGATTTGGGGGGTGCGTTGGCTGTTCCTATCACTGCAGCATTGAAGCCTATTGCTGTTGAAGCTTTGGTGTTGGAAGAGGGACTCAGGTATTGCAGGCTACTGGGCATAACAATACTAGAAATTGAAGGTGATGCGTTGTGCATCATTACTGCACTTTCAAGCACAGAGTTAAACTGGTCTGAGATTGGAGCAGTGTAAGAGGGAGTCCATTTGCTGATACAAGATTTTGATATGGTGAACTGGAAGCACATGTGTGAAAAAGCCAACCAAGTAGCTCATGGTCTGGTGAGATCGGCTTTGAAGATGTCCAGTCTATGTTTCGTAAGGAGGTTGGTCCTCCGTGTCCTAGTATCAATATCAACTTAAGAGAGCATAGACAAAAAGACTTGAGAAAGGCATACACAAACTTATTTTCTTTTCCATTCATAAAAAAAAAAGTACACTAATGTCGACAAAATATCAGCTAGATGGTGATATCTATTTATACTTATACTACTCTCTTCTAGTTGCTATGCTCATGGAAGAGCTCAATTTTGCGTCCATTAAGAGGCTGCAGCGGTCTCGAGTTGTTCTTGTAATCTGCTCCCAATGGTGCTTTTATAGCGTCTATCTGAGCCTTGGAAATGTACCTCACCTGCACATATGCATTTATGCTTCATCATATGTTCCATCATTTTCATCAAGCAGATCGATATATAAGAACATAAGATGCTTATGCATGTTATCTGCATTCAAGCTGCCGCGAATCTAAATCATTCATTCGAACAAGAATCACAAAATCAATAGTCCAGATTCACGGTCTGTGTTTATGTTGCCGGACTCTCTGTATGAGAATATTTCCAAATATATAACAGGGAAATGAGTGATTAGTAGTACCTTTCCAAGGATGTTCCAGATGACATTCTCGGTGCATGGAGGAGAAGAGAGAGAGCCAACGTATCTCCAATATTTGCGGGTTTTTTTATCGAACTCTTTCATGTCTATATTTCCGAGGGGAATATGTGCATCCTTATCTCTTCTACATACCTCCTCAGCCAACTCCGCCAGCTTGTCCTTGATCTGCAAAATCATAAATTGTAGTTAATTATATATGTCAAAGTATTCCAACTAATGTAATTTTTAAATAATCCATTGAATCCTCCTTGAGCAAATTTGGCATTAGGTTTGGTGCATTGGAATTAAGTTTGTCATGGAATTATCTGCATTCATATAGAATGGTATTCGATCATTTGATTAATACATGATTTGTGTTTAATGGTTTTTTCCCCTCATGTTAGACAACCATTTTCCCCAAAAACTCAAGCTACCAGGGAATGGATCATCCCAGCAGGGAGAAGGGAATGGCTCAACCAGGCGAAGATACATAGGGCCTGAAGTTGCCCCAGCTAGAAACCTCTGTGTACCATGTTAACCCACATCTTGAGACTCCTCGCTTCAAACCCCCAACTCGGACTAAGGGATCATATACTAGTTCTTTGGCAAATACATGCATGTAACAGGAAACTAAATATATGTACCTGAGAGATGAAGATATCATCTTTGCCATATTGGAAAAGAATTGCCACAACTGCGATGCTATTATCATCTGCCAGGTGAACTAGATGAAGCTCCGCTGGAAATCTGTAGAACTCAATGAAATGCCAATAAGCTCTGCAGTTTTTTTTTTTTTTTGTAATTAGGACACAAACAACTCTTTTTTTTTTTTTTTTACAGAGAATTCCTGGCTAGATTTCATCTCAGTTTGTAATATTCATGTGCTAATCTATTCTCCTGTGTAATTTCAAGTGTCATCAGTAAACCAGAAAGAGGAGTATATTGGCTCTGAGAGAGAGAGAGAGAGAGAGAGAGAGAGAGAGCACATACTGGACTCCATTAATACGGTGTTCAGAGGGAGAATGCCAGTGCAGCTGCTTCAAGTTGTAATTCTTACCATCTATGACTAATGTTCCGGCAATTTGTCCATCGAAATGCACCTGCATGGTGCATACAACAAAATCCGTCCCAAACCTTGAGCTAGCTTGGTGGTTAAAATGAATGACTATATGCATATCAAGCTAATTACTTGACATTCTCTCTCACTTGCAGCCTCAAATGCACGTGGGTGCAGACAGTATGGGGGGAATGGGGTACGCAATACAAGACCTTTTGTAAATTAGGGCGCTCATACCATGTTAGGTAATCACTAACCCCAAACGTTTAATGGAATGGACACACTCTACATCAATATCAAGCTAACCAACAACTTATGGATCGCATAGAAAACAAGAACTTATATGTGTGTGTGTATATATATCTCCTTTCTGGTGACGGATTTCTTTTTTTTGGCTATTTCAAGGGATTGCTTATTAGACTGATTTTTCAATCACATATCGGCATCTCCACCGTTTAGTTTTCAACAAATTTTCAGCCAATTAAGTTGATGATTGTTTAGGTATTCATAATCATGATTTACTATTTAGAACATGAACAGTTCAAGTTAGACAGATTCTGTTTTGTCCATTGATTTGATCTAGTTCGGTACCCTAATGATTATCAATCTAGCTAAAAATTTGCATAAATAATCTACTAAAAATATAATGGTGGAGATGCTGAAATGTGACCGAAAAGTTGGCCTAATAAGCAATCCCTTAAAATAGCCAAAAAAAAGGATCCCTTAGTGGAATATATATAGTGGATCTCCTTACTCTAAGAATTCTATGACTTTTACTATTTTACACTAATATATGACCTAACTAAATGATTTCAACCGTATTTAGATTCCTATGTAAGAATTGTGTTTACAAAAAATTAACCAAATCCTTAATTATTTGGTCATTCAAAATTGTATAAATAAATATAGTCTGTTAGATAAAATTTTTAAAAAACGTTATGCTAGTCCAATGGTTAAACGGTTTCTGATTTGGCTGTTTTTTGTAGGATTCATATGTGTGTATGTAATTAGAGAATAAATGATCTGGATTATTAAATACATGCTAAAAATAAAACAGTATCACATTTCAAGTTTAAGGAGGTTCTCTATAGATCCTCTTCGTATATTGTCAACTCACCTTAACGGAGTAGCAAAAGAAGTTTCTTACGTAACCCTACCAATATAATGATAGTAATAACATGAGGACTATTTTGACTATAAGATGCACAAAAGTGTGGAGGAAGTTAAGGAACGAGTACCCCAATGTTAAAGCCATTGTTGTATAATGTGGCATTCAACGCAAGGTAGTTTCGGGTTAATGGCTTGAAATTCCTGCTACGAATAACCTTGTCGTTGGCAAGGTCCAGAGGAGATTGCTTCTTTCCATTACATGCTGAGAAATATGGACTCAAGCTTCCCCATCTCTGAGGGCCAGTCGCACCCGAGTAAGTAAATCCAAGCGACTTCAGCTCTGGTACATAAGTGGATATGTTTGTTTCAAACAGAAATTAGCAACAATTTCAACCATTTTATGACAAGAACTAATCAACTCAAACTCATAGCGGATTATTGTAAATGCATGGAAGATAACTAACACAATTGATAGCAGAAACCCAGCAAGCTTAGTCTGCACATTACAATGAGAACTGGGGGAGAAACTAACAGAGAACATTCAAGAAGACAAACAGGGGAAAGGTAAAACAGAGTTATAGATTAGAAAACATCATCTAAGAGCCCAAGAAGTTGGACATGAACTATGAACATATGTATATGCTAAGATGATCTGAGGGAGATAGAGATGTCATACCTTCCACAAAGCAAGCTGAAGAACCAACAAGCAGCAATGTCACCAAGAGGATCGACACCGAAATTCTTGGAGCCATTTAATCTGTTAAATGTATTCTAAGCTCGTCCAACCTTAAGATTCAAAAGCAAAGAAAGAGTGGATGTGGCTAAATTTTGATCCAACTTGAGGGGTTTTGTTCTTTTGCTGCTGAGGTACCTAAACCACGCCTGTGCTTATATAGCCGTTATATCTCGACACTCTTGAGCACCTTAGCACATCTGTCCTTACCTATTTCTACACTTCTGCTAGCCCAATATTCCATTATTTACAGTTGATGATTGGCTTTCTAATTAGTGCTACACTACTAATTATGTGCTTATTATGATATGTCCGTCTCTTTTGATCGATCAATTTATCTATAGGGGCCTTAGATGTAAAGTGTCAAAGTAGCTTTTTAAGGTTTGATAAGGAATTGACAAGCAGAAAGTGGAGACACACAGAATTGCACTATAGCATTTTTTTTTTCTTTTCCCGATAGAAGTTGCACTATAGCACATTGAAGGCCCAGAACAAAGGCAAGGAGAAGCGAGCTACCTCCCTCATCTCCTATTGGGTAGGGGTTAGAACATGCTTGCCTAATCGAACACATTGCCTCCACCTCAGAAATATATAAAACTGAGAGGTGATATGTCCCACTTGCTCCAACATAGATCCACCGCCCATTGAAGCCATTGGCTTCTGATCTTGAGATTTGGTTTCTTTGCTTGTCTCAGCATTGCAAAATCTAACACGAGTTTCGTGTCACAAATTCAAAATATACTCAATATCGCTGGGAGTTATCTTAAAGATTTTTATTATTATTCTTAGGGGGTGTATTGTATTTGGATTTGTGTGGAGTTAAAATATTTTATCACCCTAAACTTTACACTTAAAATTAGCTGTGCACCAAACTTCTAATTTGATCGCATATGTCCTTATACTCTCAAATTTAATCGATTATGGTCAATCCTTCACGAATTTATCAATTTATTCATATATTGTTGTCCACTCAAACTAGTTTTTAGCCTTTAATCATGCAAGAAACACACTATTTACATGATCAAAGCTAAAAATTGACCCTAAGTGGGCATGCATTGTTACTCATTTATAAAAAAAAATTATGGAATTAGTTTACTAATGATTATGATTGATCATATTTTTTTTTTTTAAAAAATCCCCACCCCATTCCCACCCTTGATGGGGCTCAAACTCCTGACCTCTTATATATAAGACTAAAGCCTTACCACCCCACCAAACACACACACCCTGATTGATCATATTAGAAATTCGAGGGCACTGACGGTTTCAGACATAAAATTCAAAGAGGTAAAATGAATTTAACTCTTATTCTTATTATTATTGCTGCATCATGCTAAATTGAACTCAAAACTTTTCATTTTAAAAAATTGATGATACTAGACAAATGGTTGTAAATAGTTTTTTTTTTTTTGCCACTACGACTGCTCTCATTTCTCGATTAATGAAACTTCTTAATATAATGTGGAAACGATACTAAATCCATAAATTCAAACATGCACAAATTAACAAAGAATGTCATATATATATATATATTGAAATCATTCAATAATAAAACATTCGGAATTTCGGATCAAGTAATACCGAACCGGAATTGGCATGTCTATTCCATCTCTTCATGCGTACGGATTAAAGGTGATTGAAGCAAACAGGGTTTTGTGGGAGACTAATAGTTGAACCACTCTTAGATCTGGCCTACGCCTCATCATCCACAATTCCACCTTCACTAACGTGGGTTAAAATCACTCTTCAATATTCATGATCACGTCAAAATTGATGCCTAACAAGGAAAGTTTTCATGCAGCATAATCTGCTTGAAGAAATCCTCAGGCTGATATGGGATACGAAATCAAATGGGAATATCCTTTAACCCTATAGATAGTGTTAAATCCCCGTGCAAATTGGTTCCATAGCTCAATTTATTAGCTACTAAAAGAAGGTTCAGTGCTTAACTCTTAACCATCATGAACGGTTTTCGCTTGATTATGATGGCAAGATTCGAACCCAAGTGTAGGGATTAAATACTCTTAACACTAAGATTAAAAGTCCCCACAACTACGTAGCTAAATCAAGTTCATATTGAACAAAAACTTGGACCTGAACCAAATCTCCGTCAACCTATGTTTAGAAAAAAGTTAAGGAGCATAAATAAAAGAAAAGGAATAAGAAAATCAGGGAAAACCAGTAACACAAAGTGTAAGCTTTTCTATAGAAGCTTCAAGATGGAGAACACAGCATAAAGAAGAATGTGGCTAACAGATGCTCCTATATCACATTTGTGGACCATCTAACACAATTGGCCGAACCAAACTTAATGGCTGGAGCACCACTACAAGTCAACCATCTTGGTCAACAAGAGCTTTTGCATACTGGCATGTCTCACTAAACTCATGAAGGAATCAAAACAAAAGGGAGCAAGTTCAAAAGGTGATTGCTGCTCTTGGTGTCAAGGACCTTGAATCTACAATTATAGCAAGACTACTTCCCCAGCTTGAACATTTTCTAGGAAATGATGAATAGCCAATTTGGATTGGGTGTCCTACATTCTTGTTCACATTGACATGATAACCTCAATATGCACTAAAGGAGAGCACAATGGATGAAAGGATAACCATTTCATTGTTCCTTAACAACTTAACCCACACAAACCTAAAATGCTTAGGATAATAAAGAGAAAATTATTGGCTATATCACCTGTAGAAACAGTTATCCTCATATCTGTTCCTCGGCGTTATTCTTCAAGACAAATACTACCCCCCACTGCTACACATGGTTTGGTTCCTAACTGATGTACACCAATGCAAGACTATGTCCTGTTGTTGCGCTTGTGATGGGTTTCTGGTCCCTTGTTCAGAAGATATATGCTAGGCCTGGTCCCTTGGTTCTGGAGTTTTCTAATGTGTTGTCCCAATACACCACTGATATAATTTAAATATAATATGCAGATAAGCATTTGAAATTCTACAACAGATACACCTCTATATCCTTCTATATCCCCTTATGTGTCTCTCTGAATTCTGCAGAAAATATAGTTCAATGTGTTTGTCAACCTAGAAAGGGAGAAAGCAGGAACCTTTTCGTGATGGGTTCAAACACTGGATGTACAGATTTCTGCAACACAGAAACAGACTACTAACCAAACTTCCACCATACAGCCTACATCTAGAACATAAAAAGTGACTAAAGACTGAATAAACAGATAGCAAGAGAGTAGCACACAATCTCAAATATTTACCTGCCAAGACTTAAAATTGGCAAAGCTTGGGATTCATTACGGTAATGAAGTTCTACAATGGTGACATGATCCAGTAATTTCAGTAACCTTTCAAAACATAATCAGAAAACTTAAGTAACAAACTATAACGTCTAGTAGAACACAAAACGATAATATGACAAGCACATATCGGTAATGAAGGTAAAGTGATTTTAGATATGTATTTGAACACATACGAGATGAGTAATGTAACTGATATTCATGGTAAATTATTATGGAGGATAATAACTTCACCGAGACACGAGAATAATTTTGAAACGTGGTATTATAATACTTTAATAGCAATAATTTTCTTTGCAGTATTGGCTTTAGTGTCTGATTGCCTACTAATCAGATACTTCATGGAATAAAACTAATGTTATGAAGATCATAATGTTATGAAGATCATAACCAACAAGAATGCATGATGACCAAGAAACCCATAATTTTCCTTTTGAAACGTTGCCCGACAATGATGTGAATGACTGGACTGGAGTACTGGAGATACAAATTGAAGCTCGTTTTTGTTAGATAAAGTGAAGAATCAAATGCTTTATCTGACCATCACAAGCACTTGGATTCAAATCTCTTTGTGAAAGGGGAGTGTCTGGCACTCTGGTATTCTGTCATGATCAATCATGTAACATGCCCAAGTTGCCACAAAAAATGGCCACATTAGTCCTATAACTGTTGACAACTCTTTTCTTCTCTGCTTCAAAAGAGAGATAGAGATTCTCCAACTAAAGTAAAGGCTCCACTTTAGATATACTTCAGTCACCCAAGTCAGACGATCATAGACGACACTCCTACTACATTCTTTTGTAAATTACCTTCAAAGCTAGGTTTGTAATCTTATACTCAGTCAAAAGTTTTGATTAATTAGATAGACAAGGGGCAGACGTTATAGCAACTCATAGTTCCTGTGGGAAAGCGCCAGTGCTCGCGAGATCTAATATCAACCATTTTCTCAAGGAGAGTAACAGGAACATACCTCAGTCCAATGTAATGGGCGCTGGGTACTCCAGACACATTATGAAGATACTTATTCCTAAAGTCAGTGAATGAAATCCACTGTATATCTTCTTTCTTGGTTGAGCAACATTTTTGAGCATTCAATCTTGTCGGTTAATGTTTCTAGTCAAGTAAAGTTAAGGAGTGCAACTCTCAGCTAACAATGACAAATCCCTGACAGAATCACTTCTACACACTAAGCAACATCGTCCAACGAATCAAAGATTTGTTCATCTTCAGCCTTTCAGTTTGCTATTAGTTTTTACTCATATTGCGGCGAACTGATTTTAAAAGTTTCTATCTTATGAACTTCTTAATCAAGACTTGAGAGCAGCCGCACCAGCCATTTATTCTTCTTAAGGATCAATGGATCACCATCAATGACACATGGATTTAAGATGAAGGATCAATGGATCACCATCAATGACACATGGATTTAAGATGATAAGTGGATAATTGTCTTCTACACACAAAAGTATGCGGTGTGATTACATACTAAATTTAAAGCTAATCAGCACATATATCTTCAAACATCATTCTTCAAGTTACTTCACATTATGCAGTGAACATATGGTGACGTAATCTAATTTAAAAGGAATTTGGAGTAGTCAATATGGAAAAAATTAAAGGAGAATGCCATTTTCCTTTTCTTTTCAAGAGCAGCCTATCATTTGTCAATAACTGAAGTCAAATTCTATTACAATTTTCCTCCGAGGGAACTAAAGTCTACAGAAAAAGTTACTATTCTGCAAGAAAGAAGAAAATAAATACGTCTAAATATCTGTTTATCCCGGCAAGAGAGTAGGGCATACATATAAATACTTATAAATGTGAGAAAATATACAAAGGAAAACTCCTAAAAATGAAAAGAGTGCCCACATGCCTTCAAAACGTATTGCTCATTGAAGAGCATAAGTTGCTTTTAGATATTCGATAATTTCTGCACTTTCAAACATGTTCACCCCAGTATTGGGATCTTCCAGGTATGGTGCCTGTCAACCACCATTAATGTAAGATTAGTATTTGTATTATGCATGTCAAACAGCAAGTAACTTTTCATTATCATATGATCAAAATCAAACTTTAGGAACTGACTGCATGATATTGAAAGTACCTGAAAATGTCCGACTTTCTGATATAGTATCTGTCGTTTGGGGCTGCCACGAGCACAACTGAAAAGAGGTATTGATATTGTCTCAGTAAAATAGATACAGAAACAGAAAATACTGAAAGGAAGGCTAAACAAAAAGCTCCCAGAAAAGGGAGTGGATTGTTTCGCATCAGAATAAACCATGAGACAGAAGCAAAAATCTTTTACAACCAACACAAAAGGAAAAAAAAAAATATATCATTTAGAAAGTTTTGAGATAACAGGTATAATCACATCTCAGAGGAATACATGATAAACCCCTGAGAGAGTGTAGATATGAAACGCTGCCTATGGAAGATTTAGAACATAGACAATCACACTGACATTGCCAGCATACTGTAATGCATGAGGACTAAAAGTGTACATAGCAGATAAAATGCAAAAGTTGATTATTTGCTCATCATATGCAATCAAGATAAGTACAACTAAGCACACTAAATAATGAACACCAGAGATTTAGGGAGAAACTATCACTCTATGTCCACCTAACTCGTTGCTTTTGGCTATACGTGTTACTGCAGATTCTGTTATGTTTCTATGAAAAGCATGGCGCATGAACATATAAAACGTTGTTGCTAAGGTCATTGAAGTTTCTGAATATACATCAGAATACCAGAGAGATGATATTGTAAGAATTCTTCATACCAAGGAAAAAATCATCATCCCACAGCACAGCTGGGTGCCACACACACAAACACAAAAGTGTGCAGATAAAGAGTTCCAGTTTTATAATTGCACGGTATCCTGTGCTAGATCTTTTCCAATGACTGAATGAGGGTTAATTATAATATAAAGTTGGTGCTGCTCATATTTACCTGCGATATAAGTGCGGCAGTTCTAACTCTACGAGTACTTCACGTACAAGTTTGCAAAAAGGGGATCCCTGAAAGAGAAAAATGGTTAGAACTAAAACTCGAGAGATCTTGAGTGTTTGTACCTATGAAATAAACCAAAATTCAGATCATGGTAGGAGCAGTATGCATATATGAAATAGATCAAGTCATATGCATCTAGTATCTTAGCAAGGTGACCTCATCACAAAATTATGATCTAAAGTTAAACTCAAAGATCATGAAAATCTAACCTCATATGCCCATATTTCTAGTGGTTTGGGTGGTAGTTTTGATGGAGTATAGATACTTCCCTGAATAGAAATAGAATACATATGAGACTGGTCAGTGTAGATTATCTTGCATATAATAACAAAAACTTTATAATCTAGCATGTGTATTCCATGAGGATAAACTAATTATGAGAAGTAACTTTGGAGATCACCCTGTAAAGAAGATAAGTTTTGAAAACAATTGGCATACTTAAAGCAATTCAAATATCTAACCTTTCCCGAGCGACCAATCAGAGCAAGGCCAGCAGTCAAAGTCTGCAATAAACAAATCAAAAAAATATATAGACAATAAACAACTACCAAACTGACCATAGATTGAGAAAAACTGCTAACAGTAGAGTCAAATGCTAACCGTCAATAAACCAAGTGACAATGCAATAGGAACATTTCCATCACCTGCACAAACATTTAGGGGAAAAAGGAACTATTTAAAAGAATTTGAGGTGAAAGTTGGCATGAATGATAAGAGATCAAAAGGTAACATAATTGCTAGAAGTGAAAAATAACTACCAACAAATAAACAAAGGAAAAACTGATCATTATGGGAATATAGAGAAGCCAAATTTGTAAAACTTTCAAAAGGGGCAGTCTCTAATCGCCATATTAAAAAAAAATAATAATAAAAACTATATATCTAGTTGTGTAACTATTCACTGGTTTGTGAATATAAATGAAGGTGATACAATAAACCTGATAAAACATATTGATCATAATCAGATTAACGTGATCACGCACCATACTTCGCAACCAAGTACTTGATTATGTCATCTGATTCGTACATTGAAACTCCAGTGTTTGGATCCACCTGCAACCAGACGCAAGTTTTAGGCATAGCTGCAACTCTAAGCCATTAAGGAATCACAATGAGCTGAACAAAAGCAGAACAAAAGCAGAATATTGTAATAGACATAGGAACAAAACTAGAGAGTGATATTAAAGATCAAAAACCACAAAATAAACTCTACATTTTAGCATTAGAGAACTGTGAAAAAGACTCTTAGCATCTTTGTCAAAAAGAAAATTTAATGCCAAGTGCTTTCTAAAAGAGTTTTTATTCACTTGATAAGTTGACTGTAATTTAATGAGTCTCCATATATGAACAGGACTTATCAAATATTGAGATAAGTCCTGTTTATGGAAGTGGACTTATAATCTCAAAAGAATCTGAACAAAGAAGACGCTAAAGATCAAACATTTATGCCAGCTTATCAAACATTTAGGCACTAAAGAATCTCAAGTGCTTTCTCAAATGGACTTATCAAACATTTTTCTGTCAGCTTCTGACACAAAAGAATCTAAAACCAGTATCCATAATCTCAGAGATTGAAGAGTGCAGGAGAAACTGGAGATAGAATATGCAATCTGTATATGTATTTACTAGGTGAAGTATTATGAACAGCAGAGAAAGCTACTTAAATCCATCTAATTTCCAAACAAGCACGGTATAAAAAGCAATTCTCTTTCTTTTAATTATAAATTTCCCATTTCTAAATTATTTTCAGCTGTCCCTACAGAAGTGAGGATAAGCTGGGCAAATAGTAATTAGAGAAAGCTATGATAACTGACCATGTAAGGAAACTGCTTTTTGCCGCCCATCTCCCCAACCTTTGGACGGAAGTTTGGACCATTTCTTGGGCACGGATAAAATATAACATCAAGGTCCAGTACCGCAACAATTTCCCTAACCTGCACACACTTAGAATGTCATCTCCCAAAACAAAGAAAGCACAATATGTAGATTCAGTGATCTACCTCCACTATAATAATCAATTGATAAACACGTGATGAACTTCAATTACAAATTACAATATTTTTGTGGACCTTAAACACCATAGAAGCACATTTTTAACCAAAATATTGACAATCAAAGAACTGTCTTAATCGGTCGGAGGGAAGTGACGCTCAAATTTGTTTATCTACCAGATAAATATAAGATCACCAGCATGATCTTGATTACAATACTTGCTATCAATATGCCTGAAGTTGAACTAAACATCTAATCATATTCATTAGAACACATTTTAGCATGATACCGATGGAAAATCAATGGTGCACTTAGTGTCTATACACATGAATGGTTTTTCAAAAGTATCCCAGGTGGACATTTTGTTTCATCAGGTATTATATGAAAAGTCTTCAGAAATAAAGATAGTCCTTTGTTGTTCAAGTTACCTTCCGGCAGAATGGACAGCTGTAAATTATCCGTTGCAATTCGTACGTGTTGGGAACAAACAAAAATACATGTAGTCAGTTTTACAACGGTATAGATCAAACTGGGGGTGGGGACAAGAAAATGCTACCAGAAAGTACTGAATTAGGGGAAAAGAAGTACCCTTCAAACTCATATATCTCAACAGGCTTCTCTGGCCGGGGTCCTAATTTCGAAGTCTCCTTGACCTTGGAATCTGTCATATGAAAAATGAAAAGAAAACCTCTTAAACCTTCTAATCAGATGGTACTGAAAATTAGCACGCTATTGGTTATTCTTCAAAAAGACTGATCTACAATAAACCAAAACTTTATATTTATAATGAGAACAAAATGTTCAATCCTTATGATGAACCAACATAACTTCAAAATAATTACTTCCTCAATTCCTTTCTGATTAGTATTTTAGTACATACACTATCGCCAGTCATTTAACAACAACTACAGAAATCACAATGCCATAGCAGGACATTGATAAGATTAACATCTACCATTATAATCGAGAGCATACTGGTCTGCAGGAATCTCATCCTTCGGAACAAACGAAACCGAATACCTGCCATTGTACATCCAAAAACAGAACATACAACATGTCAGCAACTACACATTGCTAGTATTATAACTGGAGCTCAGTAACTAGAACAGTAATTCAGTAATTCTAGCTGATTGAATTTCTAAAGCCACCTACTTCAGTAACAAATTGACAAGTTTAAAGGAAAAGGAAATCAATTTACGTATAGTACTCAAAAAAAAAAAAAAAAAAAAGCAAACGATGACACATTTGACAAAGATGAAGGGAATACCCAGAAACGAAAACGCCACAGCCCAATCGGAAGAACAAGGCGAGAGAAGCACCCAACACGTCCAAAGACTTATCGGGTCGGACTCCGAACCGGTTGGGCTCCGGAGCCTTGAAATTGGGTGGAGGAGCAAATGTTAAAGGTTCAGGCTTTACTTCTTCTGGTTTGGTCTGAACTGAAGCTGATGAACTTGTGGGGGTCTCAGGGGACTCTGCTGTGGCTCTAACAGAGAATAATCTCCTTGTGGGTATTCTGGGGCATGAAAATGGCGGGAAAGTTGAGGTGGGTATTAGGTTCAGAGCTTTGGCCATGGTTTTTGGGGGGTTTTGGATTTGGAGAGATGGAGAGATTGAGAATGTGAACTAATGATATCACTATGAAGATCAATTTTCAGTTGGTGGACGCTAAAGAGACACTGAAGATATCATTTAGTTATTGAACTCCTAAAATAAATTGACTGGTTTTGAGACTATGATTGGAGTTTGAAACCAAATTTTGTTTTTGTGAGGAAATATCTGATTGGTGTGTGAGTGGGTATGCTAATCTATCAAGAACATGTGATTGGGTAGAGAAATCCTCTTGTGCATGTGCATGTGCATGTGCATGTGCATGAGAAATGAGAATCATGTCAATTGTTGGTGAAATATCTAAATTCAATGAGACAAATGTGAAACTTAAGTCTGGCAGTTGTCAATTCCATTCATTTCCAGCTTATGAGTCTAGCATTTGAGGTTGCAATGCAATTCTCCTCTTCTATGACGTGCCTTGGTCCTCCTGGGGCTGGACCAGCCTTGGGACTTGGGATAGTAGTACAACTGACCCACTATTTTTGTAACTTGTTGAATGCATTGATTTAATTATTTTTATTATTATAGAATAAGAGAATTTGAGAGTGAATTGTATGCTTTTTTATTGATAACAAGACTCTTTATATAGAAAGATAAGCATATACAGATTTCATAATATTATAAGAAATCATATTCTGAAAAGATATAGGAAATCTATGATTAAATCTATTCTCCGTATTACACAAGAAAATTTATTCCTGTTTGGACTAGTCACATCAAAACTAGGTTAACTGCAATACTCTCCCTTGTGACTTTCAAACGTGACATCATGTAACGTAGATAGCACTTTTCATGTTATTTTATTAAAAACCTTGCCGAATAACAAAAACCCTTTGGGATATAAATAATCTCAATCGAAGGGGAAAAAGTACAGCACACCTCACATTTCGATAATACCATGTAGGCATCAAACCTCCCTCTGACCAGCGTCTTCTCCTGATTTCTACAATCATGGGAGCTCAGATAATTTTTGTAGACCAATACTACATATATATATATATATATATATATATGTCTCTCAAATGTGGTCTTAGGCAATGATTTAGTAAGTAAATCTACCACATTATCATCAAATCGGACTTGTTTCATTTCAATATTGAGAAGGACTTATTCTTGTTGATTATAGAAGAACTTTGACGATACATGCTTGGTGTTGTCACATTTGATGAAACATTGCTTCATTTGTCAATGCAAACAACATTATCCTCATATATGCACGTAGGTTCATCTGTGGTTAACTTCGAATCACATGTGCTTCGCATATGCGTCATTATGGATCTAAGGCATATACATTCACAAACTATTTCAAGAAGAGCAATAATCTCTGCATGATTCGAAGAAGTAACGACAATATAGTTTGTTTAGCAAACCTCCAAGATATCGTGGTGTTTCCTATAGTAAATATATACCGGTTTGGGAACGACTTTTGTGCGGGTCAGAAAGGTACCTGACATCAGCAAAATTCGTCAAAACATTGCTAGGATTTTGATAAAGGGAAGCAACAGCGGTGCCAAAGGTTCTGTTGGCGACGGTCGCAAATGTGTGAAGTCTGATTCCATCACATAACAATCAGAATCTATTTTCTCTCTATAAGGATAAAATAGGCCTATATCTATTGTACCTCTTAAGTACCGAAAGATTCCTTTATGCTAGTCCAATGGCGACGCGTTGGTGCAGAGCTTCATCTAGTAAATGAGATATCCAATCTTGTGCATTGTGCTAGGTGTAGTAATGCGTCTATTACACTTAGATAGAGTACTTCATGCTCTAACACATCTTTGTCATCTTCTTTTTGCTAAAATAAAATGGATCCTTTTTAGGATCAAGACTTCGGACAATTATAGGACTGCCAATAGGCTTGCCTTGACTTGCATTAAAGCGCCTAAATTCCATCAACACGGTGCTCGAGTTCTATTCTGAGGCAAAACCGTGTTTTTCCAAAATCTTTCATCTCGAATTCGGATTTTAGGTGCTCTGCGGTTTCCTTTAACTCTTCTAGAGTTCCAATTAAGTTTATGTCATTGACATATACCGCAACAATTGCAAGCTCGAAACTTGTCTTCTTAATGAAAACGCATGGACATAATTCATTGTTAACATGTCCATTTCTGATCAAGTATTCACTTAGATGATTATACTCCATCTATCTGGATTGCTTTAATCCATATAGTGAGTGTTTCAATCTTATTGAAAACAGGTTCTGTGGCTGAGAGTTACTCAATTCGAGTAATTGAAGTCCATCACGAACCATCATATACGTGTATGTGTGTGCGTGTGTGTGTCTAGATCCCTATAGAGATATGCGGTTACTTTACAACTTAAGCTGTATATTCAGTTTTTCAAAAACTACCAAACTGATAAGGTAGTGGAAAGTTATAACGTCTATGACGGGATAATATGTCTCCTCATAGTTGATACCAGGGCGTTGAGAGAATTTTCGTGCCACGAGTAAGGCTCTATCTCAGGACCTCATTTTTCTCGTTACTCTTTCTAACGAAGACCCATTTATTTCTAATGGGTTTAATATTAGGAGGTGTCGACAACACTTGCCTAAAAACTTTCCTCTTCATTAGCGAATCTAGTTCAGTATGAATCACATCTTTCCATTTAGGTCAATCAACTCTTCCTTGACATTCATCAACAAAGCAGGGTTCGATATCATCAGAATCAATGATTTCCGGCATAACAGAGTAGGTGAATATATCATCAATGATGATCACATTTTGATTCGAAGTTCTATATACACTAGTGTAATTAACATAGCTCTCTCTATTTTCGAGAATCGGTTCTAACGTTGAAGCGGCCTCCAATGATCTTTGTTGGAATGATCGTAACCCGAAATATTATCATGGGATGAATTAGAAACATCAATGTTTAATGGATTGGTTTGGGCATAATTTGCCCTTTTCCACAAATGAGAATCCATCGAACCCAAAGATATCCCACGCTTTCTTCAAGGGCAGCGGCGTTGTGCACGACACCTCCCGTGATAACGCTACATCTTGTGGTGGGAACGTCTGTCCTTACAGATACGTTTGCAGCGGATATGTGTGATCTTATCACTTTATCGATGTCAGAAAATGTATCAGGTTATGAATCTGATACATTCTGATGATCAATAATTTGCCACACTTCAATTTCGGGCAATGCGGTTCGGGGATCAAGATGAGACAAAGTCATGATAGATCACGACAATTCACTTCATTTCTGTTGATGTTGCCGTTCTTATCTCTCCTTAACGGCGGGAAGACTATCTCATCAAAATGATAATCCATAAATCTTGTGATAAAGAGATCACATGTCATGGGTCTAATTAGTGAATGATTGAAGGAGAATTATATCCAACATATATACCATTCTTCGTTGAGGATCCATTTTGGTACTTTGTGGGCTTACCCATTGTTGATGTCCAAAAATCCAGCTATCATGCCCAATTCATTTCTCAAGCCAAATAAGCAAATTAATACCGACAATCATCATGCCACGCATGTGGACCCCAGCCACATTCATACATTTGGGGCTTGCAAGAACGGATGTGGCGTGGAAGGTAACGGAAATTCATGAGGCCCATTATTAGTTTTAGGCTTGTTGGTAATTTCAGACTTGGGGACCAAATTTCAAGCCCAACAGCCCAATTCTGATTATGAGCGAGTGAAGAAGAAAGAACCCAAAAACCATGCTATGCATAAAAACTTCTCTCTTTCAAACTTGTGCATCCACCAAGCAATCATGTGAGAGCCGTGCAAAACAACCAAACTTATTCTTTTCAATGTTAGCATGTTTCTCCCTTGGTAATTGAAAATATCATGCAGTTGCTAGCTCAAGCCATCAAAAGCTTATGCCTAGAACATGCCCAAGCATGACTGTCATAAGGCCAATCAAAACAAAAGCCAAGCCAAGCAAAGATATTTTTGTTTTACAACATTAAAGCTAATCGAGCAAGACTAAGCCACGCAAAAGGAAGCAAATCCAAGCAAAACAAATTACTGATAGAAGTGTCAGAAACATGTTCAAGCGAAGCTAAGAATCCAAAAAATTTACATGCACCAAGCCAACCAATGGTGCTGTATGATGCTTCATCATGTTCCAGCAGTAAAATCAAAATAATGTATTTCATAATCACAGCAATCAAAACAAGCCTCAACAAAACATGTCATGCAAAGTCATGTTATATCGTAATCAGTTTCAATCGGTGCATGCAATCAAAACAAGCCTCAGAAATAAACATAACATAGTCGTGCATACAAATGCACAATTGCTCCTATGAAAGAATCAAAATGCAACAAAACCATTGCCAAGCCATACCAAAAAAAAAAACTCACAGCAAGCCGAAGCAAAAGCATGATTATGAAGCAAAATACAGCCAAGCCAAAAATGTAAACATAGCCAAACCAGAGATATGACAAGCTACAATATTTATGACTAAATCATTTAAGGCTTGAGCCAACTTGCCTTGCAATACTAGCAAAATATCAAGCAATGGTACCAATCATCAAGCATTCATACTCACTCATAGCAAAATTGTGAAACATTAATGCCAGAAGCTATGAATATAATCATGAACAAATTAATATCTACCAGACTGACATATAGGCTACCACTCTATGGAACAAGAGCGATTCTTGGAACACATAAGCTCAAAAAATTGGTCTTTTAGTGCAATGATGGCAAGCAATCAAAATGCAATATCCAAAGTCATATATTGTCAAACCAATCGTTGTCATTATTGAGCAAATTCAAATCCCAGCAGCAAACATAAGGAGTTTATCATCAATATTGGACACCAGAAGAAGAGGCCAATTGACATTTCAATTGCATTCAAGAATACAACTTTAAAGAATCAAAATGCAAGCATATCTCACAAGAAGATTCTTGTATTGATGCTCACCTGGATATCATGATGAACCACGACGCAGCAATTTAGGCCAGTATACTAATTCCCAGCAGCTCATCAAAGCAACGACAGAGCTAGCAAATGACAACAACAACCCGCTTTTGGTGAATAACAGACGACCCATGCTTCAATTCTAGGGAGCAAAAATCTGATGGTGGAAAGAGGGATTTCCTTCATGAGTGAGACCAATCAGCACGAAAACTTAAGATTCATTACCCATCAAATAACTAGAAGCCTAGCCAAGCAAAGCAGTATGTTTATGAAGCGTTGGATTCACAGCAATGAACATCTTGAGAGAGTATAAGCTATTCTTATGTCCAATCAAGAAAGAGTACTATTATTGGAGCTAAGCCGAAGGACAAGCTCGCCAGTAAAATGTTGTCAATGCTTAAGAGAACGATATTTCATGCAGCAGTAATCAATATGGACCTCAAAATCTAGTATTGATTATTTGGGCCATTCCAGCATTTTCATTGCCCATATAATCATGGGGGCTAATGTTGACACCCAAAATTCCACAAGTCAATTTTATGAGAGACACATGAAAAGATGAGTCAGTAAACCTGCAATCTCGTTAGGCCTTCAAAGAAGCCTATTACAGTCCAAAAGAAATGCTCTAGTTAACTATAAATAATGCAAGCCCAAATGATCAAGCAATTAACATGCATCTTCAAGAATTCATCACACCAAATTATCATGCAATACACGTAGACCCAAGCTACATTTGTACACTTGGGGCTAATACAAAGGGATGTGGTGTGGAAGGTAACGGATCCTGTGAGGCCTGTCATTAAGATAAAGTTCGTCAATAATTTTGGACTTGGGAACCAAAATTCATGCTTGACGGACCAAATTAGGTGAGAGGGATGCAAAGCATGCCTAGAAAAACCTAAAGCCGACTAGAGTCATTTCACCCAAAGTCCATTAGATTAGCCTCTAGCCCAAAGCCCATTGGAGTCATCTTCTTTCCCGAACCAGAAACATCATTCTATCAAAACTGCTACTGGGATTGGTGTTCCACCATTTCTGGTAAGAGCCCAGAATCTATGGAGAAGCCACCCAATTCATATCCTCATAATTCTTCTTCAATTTCCAAGAACCTTTAAACTCTATGATCACGATTCACAACAGCAGAAATTAAGGGATTAGAATCCCTCAAAGATCACAGCATCACAAATTCTAGAGATGACCACCGTCCTAAACCTATGCCACCGCCCTCAGTCTCATAGCTTGAACAAATTTCCATAGCCTCTTTCACTAATTTAGTTCCATGGAGATAACCAAGTTTGAATGCTTATGAACATCTCCCCAAAATTGAGAATGCTCCCTCAAAACCCTCAGTCCTTGGCACTGATTTTCTCCTCCCACCTTCACTATAAAAAGCAGGTTCATTACTGCTGGAAGGGGAAGCCAGAACGACCCAGAAACTTCAAGCAAGAGATCAAGCTTCATCTCTAAAAACCTTGCCATCAATACCCAAATAGCCTTATCCTAAAATCCAAAACCATGCGACTGCTAGAATTTCCTCCCCACTAAACTCACAGGCATCTAGCTCCCACATCATATCCATTTATAAGCTCACACATTCTGAATCAATTCCAATCGCTGCTGTTACCAACCAGCTAGTCACAACAAAATCGTTTCTGGGTCACGCCTTCGATCGATTTTGGGCCTGGTCTTTGCTCTATCAAGAGGGCTATTACGGTTGGAAATCCAAAACACAAACTTGCCCTCATACACATTTTTTAGCTGTTGGCCAAGAAAAAGGAGCAGCAACAGGCGGCAGCAGCACCAGTGGTGTGGCAACAATAGCTTAGAGGCTAGCGGCCGGTTGGTGGCTAATGGCAGTCAACCGAAGCATAGAACCATGTTTTGTGGCTTGAGGAATTGATTTATGATTCTTGCTTCATGTAGCTTGAAAGAAATGATGTCCTTGTGAAGTATTAAGTAAATAGATTATCATATGACGACCATGACAACCTAACATATCGTGCCAAAGCCAATATGTGTCAGAATCCAAGATATCATCTCTTATAACATTATTGAATCCAATAACTCGAATGGTTGTGGCATATAGCCCGCTAGAGAGACACATAACCTTCTCTAAGATGTATTTACGATAGTAATCATTAGAGATGATGCAAAGGAATTCTTTTCCATTCTCAAAATGCGTTTCCAGATGATACCCGTTGGCTTGAATATCTCTAAAGCTCAATCTAAGTCAACGATTACATCAAAAGTCTTGAAAATTCTAATTCAAACAGTGGTTATTGATTATCACTAAACTTTTTTGGTAACTCCAATCGAATACGACTAGGTATCGGAGAATGAGGTTTAGGTGGAGCGAGACTCTCTTAAGTACACAACCTCATTCAAATTTTATCTAGACATCGCATCTAATCGAATCAACCTAGATGAGAAGAGTTATCACCAATGGCATTTAATAAAATATGGATTATGCCATTACATGATTTCTTGAAAATATTAGAGGGTTCTAGTCATCATATTCAGTGGTGCCCATGTCTGCGGCTTTGGCAAAAATAAATTCTACAACCCGAGCTCTACATCTTGATCACGTTCACAATCTTGTATGCTTCACCTACTTCATTACGTGCTTTGCATACGTTTGCCCATTGATGGAATGATCCACATCAGAAATGCATCACTTTATTTCTCAGTTTCTAATTGTCCCTCCTTGATTAAGGCGCGAAATTCATGCGACTACCTTGGTCCTTTCGGCCTCCACAGCCACGGCGGTAGTCACACTAGTTGTTCCAGCGGTTTTCTTCTTGCGCAGAGCGATTTTACGGACCAAATCATCCAGATTGTTTTCCTTAGATTTAGGGTTTTGCTCGCGACAACCTCCTTTCAGGCGTTATTATAATTCTACTATGGAATTGCTTTTGTTCCGACAGGTCAGGAATTATAATTTTTAACAAGAATACTATCTTGCTTTTCAGCAACAGTTATCGCTAAAATCTGATGATTCGTCCTGCTTGAATATCGATTCGATATTGCTTAGCTAGCATTATGGTAGAGACATGGAAGGTAGAGAGATTTTTCTCAATTAGATCCTCGTCTGTAAGAGTTTGATTACAGAATTGCAACATTAATCTAATGTTGAAGCCTCCGAATTATACTCTAGTACATACTTATAGTCCGTAAAGTGGAGATTATTCCATCACTCGTGTAATTTGTGGAGGTGAAAGTCTTGAACATTCCAAAAAGCGCACCCTATAGATTTCTTGAGTTATTTTCAACCATATACTTGAGTTGAAGCGAATTGTCCATGAGGCGCGTTATGAAGATGAGGGCCTTGGTCTTGTTCACATTTGAGGCCTGCGCAATCAAATCGTTGGAAGGCTGGATCATTGCTAGGATCCTTTTAGCGGTGAGATGATTTCTAACATCACGGACCCACTTGTGGTATCCATGGCCAGTAGTGTCCAATGGGGCGACGTCAACTTTGTTCAAGTTTGACATCCTAAAAAGGGGCTTCAACAAGAATAACTAAAAAAATACGTTTCGTAGCGAAAAGCGGTACTAAGAAACATAAATTCCAAGTTGGATTAGACCAAAAATTTTGACGTTTCTAGATTGTCGGGAATGAAAAATCATTCAAGGCTTCAACGAACCAAAGTCAGAGCAGTTGGAACCCCCATAGTTCGGCTTGAATCCCACGTGAGAGAAAGGTGGGTGTGGGCAAGGGATGTTAGAACACCTCTAAGTACCAAAAAATAGGAAGTAACAAAGTAAGAATTTTTATAAAAATTTACTTGGTTTTTCCTTTGACGCTTGATTTCTTGCGTGAAGTAATTTGGAGAAGTCTTGTAACTTGATGTGTGAAGTAGCTAGCAGTAACAAGGCACGCAAGAGGATGTGCAGGGGTCTAAGGGGCCCGTGCGGAGGATGCTAGGAACAAGGAAGAAGGTCGCGGTGGTGATTTTGGGTTTTAGAGATTTTATGGCTTTTTGGTACTCATGTTGGGGCTCATGTTAATAACATGTTCTAGAATAAGAGAATTTGACAGGGAATTGTAAACTTCTTCATAATTAACATTACAAAGAATCCTATTATGAAAAGAAATAGTCAATCTGTGATCAAATCTACCATCCCTATTACAGAAGAAAACATACTCATGTTTGGACCAATCACACCAAAAGTAGGCCAACTGCAACATTTACTTATTTTTTTGTCTGATTTTGAGAGGAACTGAAATGATGGAACTTGGACATATAATTGGAGATTTGCCAAAAAAGGAAAAAGAGAAGGAAGACATTTAATTTGAGAAACACAAGGTAGGAGCTGTGATTTGTCGAATACGAAAGAGCCCAGTGCGAAACTATGTGTATAACTTTTTTTAATTAATATAAAGTAATATTCAAAGTATAAGTCATCCACAAATAACCTAATTAAAGAAATATAATAAGAAAACAAGAGTTGTTTGGAGTTAGCACCAAAGTTATTAAGCTAAAACAAACATATTGAACTATAAATATGTATGGTAATGAAAAATCCTTAAAGAGATTGTGTGATAGAGGGTTGTTGGAAAATTGCATTAGAATGGAACATTGATATCCCCTACGTACATCTTTTAGTATAGCAAGAATGAGGTTCTATACATATGCATAGCTAATGGATTATCGTTAAACCTTATTTATAATGAACTTCAATTTTAGCCTACGTAGAAAGTTACTGGAAGTAGGCCTTTTTATTTATTTTTAATTTTGGTCTTTAGCCAAAAAATTAATTTTGTAGCCTTTTATATAATTAATTTTGAGACTGAGAAATTCGGACAGTGTAGTGTGTGGTCACCAGTGCTACACGCCCTCAAAACCGACCCGGCCGGTTCTGGAAGAGGTAGTTAAAGCTTCAGCACAAGGAAAGAATTGGCATATTGGGATGAATAAGCTTGCATAGCACGTTGCATGTTCCAACAGGTAATGTGGAAACTGACCCAATCTTATGGAAAGCCTAGGGATCTTTCTAATGTCAATTCTTCCCATTAGGAAAGAGCTAGCCGCCCCTATTCTTAGAGTTAAGAAGCATTAACAAATAAAAGTTCAAAGTTCAAACTCTTCTGCTGCAAGAAATCGCATACCCTCTTCTTCATAGCAAAGTGGCTCCCCTGAATGATCGAGGCAATTAACTATTAAGATTAATTAAGTACGTACTCTCCAGAACAAAAGAAAACTATTAGGTACGTACTCCTGTAATAACAACCCAATTAGGCCATATTAATGGGGCGGCTGACTTGGTTCCCACACCATGAGTACCCCATCCTGACTGAATGGAAATATGGAATGTCGCAACAGATCGAGATCATTGCCTGAAATTCTTCATATATATGAAATGTTATTAATGCGTAAATGTAAGAATTTATGGTTGGCATGTTGGGAAAAGTGGGAGTTTAAGGATCAACGTTCAAGATTAGAATGAAACCCGTACGTAAATGTATTAAAGGAAAGAAATATGTCATTAGTCTGTATTCAAGTGACAGCAGATATGTTGGAGAGAATGATGGATCATGCATCATTCTCTACACAATTTAGGATTGATTGTAGGATCCTAGTTATTTGTATTTACAGCTTTCCTAGAATAGAGCACTGATGAGTGTATATATCTTTCACTTGTACAATTATATTCAATTAAGCCAATACACATATCTAAACACCATTTTGTTTATGGTATCAAAGCACCGATTCTGGTGTCTCTAGCCCACATCCTTCCGCTACAATCAAACACCAAAACATCACCACACTAACACCATGGTCGAAATTCTTGAAAACACAGAAACCAAAAACGAGTCTTCATCCAAAACCATGGAGGAGATTCCTGACCCCTTGGTCTTACACCATTCTGATACACCAGGACTCGTCTTGGTTAACACACTACTTGATGGACACAACTATGGACAGTGGAGTCGCTCAATGCGTCTCAGCCTCAGCGCCAAGAACAAACTAGGATTGATTGATGGAACAATACAGCCGCTTCCAGCTACAAACCCCAAATTTCCCATGTGGAAACGTTGCAATGACATGGTGTTGACCTGGATTCTTCATTCAATCCAGCCCGACATCGCTCGCAGTGTGATTTTTTCAGATACGGCAGCAGCAGTATGGAGTGATCTTGAGGACAGATTTTCACAAGGAAATGATTCCAGGATTTATGAGATTCGACAAGAAATCGCTGAATGCCGCCAAGGCTCTCACTCGGTTTCTGTACACTACACCAAACTCAAGGCTCTTTGGGATGAACTAGCCTCCTATCAAGAACCCATCATGTGTAACTGTGATGGTGCCAAAACATTGGCCAATCGAGAAGAAAAAGAAAAGGTTATGCAGTTTTTAATGGGGCTGAACGAATCTTACTCTAACATTCGTGGCTCAATCCTGATGATGAACCCTCTCCCAGACACAAAGAAAGTTCATGGCCTCATTCTCCAACATGAGAGGCAGATGGAAGCGGCAACCCGTCGTGAACACCCACCGATTTCTCATGCTATGCAAGCTGCACGCACATCAGGTACACCAAAGACTCCTTTCTTTCGCAAACCGCTAAAGTGCACATATTGTGAAGAGGAGAATCATTTAGTGGATCGATGCTACTATCTGAAAGGGTTTCCAGTTGGCCACAAATGGCATGGAAAGAATGTGAAGCCTAGAAACAAGAGGCCGGCTGCCCACAATGTGGAGGTAAAGACAGAACTAGCCAATGAGAGCCCAACTTTCACCGCTGAAGAATACAAGCAGATCATGGCTTTGCTTCACAATAAAAATGGTAATGATCAACCATTCGCAAATGCGACAGGTATATTCACACCCAATTCCAATGACATACAACATGACTCTCATTCAACTTTATATTGGATTGTGGATAGTGGAGCAACGGACCATGTATCTCATCTCTCACCCACTCACAATAATATTAAGGCATCCCATGATTTTGTTGGATTACCTAATGGAGGGCAGGCTGCCATTGAAAGCATTGGATCTATTAAATTGTCTAAATATTTATCTCTTGATGGGGTCCTACATGTGCCAAAGTTTCGTGTGAATTTGATTTCTGTGAGTAAATTGACCCGAGCCTTGAAATGTATTGTGATATTTTACCCAGATTTTTGTGTTGTGCAGGACGTGGATACGAAGAGGACGATTGGCCTGGGCAAGCATTTTAATGGGCTCTATTACCTCACACCAACCCAAAATCCACACCTAGCCAGCCATATCACCCGCACCTCGGATCTTTGGCATCAACGTCTTGGGCACCCATCTTCTGCACCTGTCCATTTTCTATCTCAAGTTATTCCAGAAATTATGTTTAATCCTAAGCATGTTTGTGATATTTGCCCCTTAGCAAAGCAAACTCGTTTATCCTTTCCTTCAAGTTCAATAAAAACAACTGCACCATTTGATTTGATTCATTGTGATATTTGGGGACCACACAAAACTCACACACATTCTGGGGCTCGTTATTTTCTAACCATTGTTGATGATTTCACACGTTTTACCTGGGTTCATCTTATGAGTTTCAAATCCAACACTCAAACACTCTTGAAATCATTCTTTTCTTGGGTAAAAACACAATTCCATCGTGACATTAAAATACTCCGTGCCGACAATGGGGGAGAGTTCACATCCATGCGTGCTTTCTTTGATGAGCATGGCACCATTTTCCAACATACTTGCGTCTATACCCCCCAACAAAATGGGGTTGTCGAGCGCAAACATCGCCATCTTTTGAATGTTGGTCGTGCTCTTCGGTTTCAAGCAAATTTACCATTAAAATTTTGGGGTGAGAGTGTTCAAACCGCTTGTTATCTCATAAACCGTCTTCCCACACCCCTACTTTCTAATAAATCTCCATCTGAACTCTTGCATGGCACACCTCCAACTTATTCACATCTTCGGGTCTTCGGTTGCTTGTGTTACGCAACCAACCTCACTCCATCTCATAAATTTGCTTCCCGTGCACGTCGATGTATTTTTCTTGGGTACCCCCATGGCCAAAAGGGCTACCGTCTCTATGACCTTGAAAGCAAACAATTGTTCACTTCCCGGGACGTGATTTTCCATGAACATATGCTGCCTCTAACTACATTACCACTTGAGGAACAAGAAGATTACCCAGTTTTACCCACTCCTATTCTCGACCCGGCCCAATCCTCTCAGCCCATTCCTTCTCAAACTACTACTCAGCCCACGTCCCTTCCTTCTGCCTCATCTCCCGACCCCAATCTCTCCCTTCCCTCTTCGATACCAGACGCTACCCCCTCCGATCCCTCACTGATTCCTTCACCACCGGGCTCTCTGCCGCCAGGTCCGCCCATCGATCCCATCCCAGATTCCGGCCCCGAGTTCACCGACCCACTACCAGATTCCAGCCTCGAGTTCGTTAGCCCACCAAACGACTCTCAGATTCCAGCTCCATCACCGACCCCATCCCAGATTCCAGCCCGGCTTTCGCCCTCCCTGCTTCAGCCGGCAGCTTCTGTGCCTCTTCCCCCGCCTCAGCCAGCCCCACGACGGTCCCATCGTTCCAAACAGCCACCACCATACCTTCAAGATTACAAAACCAATCACTCCGTTTTGCTTGACCCAGCTGCTCTCCCTTCCTCCACGTCCGGCACTCGCTATCCACTCCATCGGTACGTATCCTACTCTGGGTTATCAACTGGTTATCGTTCTTTTGTGCATAATGTCTCTCAATTGGTTGAACCAGCAAACTATGAGCAGGCTTGTCATGACCCTCAATGGGTTGAGGCAATGAATTCTGAAATTCGGGCACTTGAAGAAAATCATACATGGTCCATGGTCTCTCTACCTTCTGGTCATCATCCCATTGGTTGCAAATGGGTCTTCAAGATCAAATACCATGCCGACGGCACCATCGAACGATACAAGGCTCGGCTAGTTGCAAAGGGGTTTACTCAACGAGAAGGCATTGATTACAAAGATACCTTTGCCCCTGTTGCGAAATTGATTACTGTTCGGTGTCTATTGGCTGTTGCTGCAGTGCGCGATTGGCCTTTACACCAAATGGATGTGCAAAATGCCTTCCTACATGGTGAGCTTATTGAGGAGGTCTACATGTTGCCCCCTCCGGGTTATCATCGACAGGGGGAGAACGTGGTTTGTCGACTTCACAAATCCCTTTATGGTCTTAAACAAGCATCCCGCAGCTGGTTCCAACGGTTCTCTTCTGCCATTCAAGAAATTGGTTTCCAGCAGTCCCGTGCCGATTATTCCTTATTTACACAAGTCCATGAGAATTCCATTACTGTGATACTACTTTATGTTGATGATATGGTTATTACAGGGAACAATGAGAAGGCCATTAGTGATCTCAAGAAGTTTCTCAACAGTTGTTTCAAGATTAAAGATCTTGGACCACTCAAATACTTTCTTGGTATAGAAGTTGCACGATCCAAAGCTGGAATTTCAGTTTGTCAACGTAAGTATACATTGGACATATTGGAGGAGGCTGGGTTACTTGGAGTGAAACCTGCAAAGATACCTATGGAGCCTGATTTGGTGCTAACCGAAAAAGGGAGTGATGCCCTCAAGGATCCTACTCGATACCGGAGATTAATTGGGAAGTTAATTTATCTTACAATCACTAGGCCAGAGATTACTTATGCGGTGAACACACTCAGTCAATTTATGCAGGAGCCTAAGTTGCATCATCTTAAAACAGCCCATCGGCTTCTACAATATCTCAAGGGAGTCCCGGGCCAAGGATTATTGTTCCCTGCACACAGTTCTCTCCATTTGACTGCATATTGCGATGCAGACTGGGCAAGATGTCCTACAACACGAAGGTCAGTGACGGGTTACTGCATTTTCCTTGGCAAGTCACTTGTGTCATGGAAAAGTAAAAAGCAAGCCACAGTATCAAGATCCTCAGCAGAAGTAGAGTATCGTTCGATGGCTGCAACTGCTTGTGAACTCAGTTGGTTCAGGTACCTATTGAAAGACTTACATGTGCACCATCCTGAAGCAGCAAAATTATTTTGTGACAATCAGGCAGCGCTACACATTGCAGCAAATCCAGTGTATCATGAGCGAACAAAGCATATTGAGTTAGATTGTCATACGGTTCGCGAAAGAATCAACAAAGGTGAGGTCAAGACTGCTTATGTGCAAACTGGAGATCAAGTTGCAGACTTGCTCACAAAGCCTTTGCGTGCACCAGCCTTCCACGCACATCTCAGCAAGTTGGGTGTCATTGACATCCACACTCCAACTTGAGGGGGAGTATTAAAGGAAAGAAATATGTCATTAGTCTGCATTCAAGTGACAGCAGATATGTTGGAGAGAATGATGGATCATGCATCATTCTCTACACAATTTAGGATTGATTGTAGGATCCTAGTTATTTGTATTTACAGCTTTCCTAGAATAGAGCACTGATGAGTGTATATATCTTTCACTTGTACAATTATATTCAATTAAGCCAATACACATATCTAAACACCATTTAGTTTAAAATGAGATTTGACACAAAACTTTTAAGTAGGATAACCGTATCACTTGACATGTGCGTCCCACTAATCTATCAACAAAAGTAGGGAAGTACTTTGTATATTGAGTTCTAATTTGCTGAAATGTAATTGGTGAATACGATCATTCCACCTAATACTTTCTCCAAACAAGCGCATCGACAATTAGCTCACAGTTAATTAGGACATGTAACTGGTACGTGTTGTTCTACTAGACCACAATTAAGGTTCTTTTATAGTCTAATCGTCTTTATAGAGAGCTTCATGAGTGACTAATGAGACTCTTAACCTAATCATCAGGGTCAACAATAACAACCCAATCGGTGAAATTTTCTACTGGGGTGGCACCGTCCAACCAGTAAGAGGCAAGTGTCATGATCCTGTGTGCATGCCCTGTCAGCCGACATATATTGGTCCCCAAGGTTCTATCTAGAAGCCTCAAAGTTACACCAAAACATGGGAGGGAATGTTGGAGGAAAATTAATCAGCTAGCTTACGCCTAGGCTTAGCTATTCTGAAAAGCACAATAGTACCTTTAAGACTATATAGTCCACGTCCATCTATAAAGCTATAGAATTTTAAGATCAGATTCAGATCAGAATGAGAAAGGAATACTGTTGTTCTGATCTAAAAGTCTACTGATCGATGGAGAAAGCAATACAGTCGCTTTTCCACTTCGGGAAGTTCTCCAAAGACAAAATACAAACTTTTCCAACGGGAAAAGAATTCGGTTAACAATTCAAACACGATCTTTCTTCTTTCAGAAAGGATCGAGCTATCTAATATTATATCATTCAACTGCAGTCTCCAGCATGCATATAACTAATGATGCCCTAGAAGCCGGAACAGAGAAATGTGGGAGAAACCTATCGATTTCTTGGACCTGAAGCAAGCATGATTATACATATAATGTAAAGTATAACAGTATAGTGTATGTAAACTTCAGGCTGACATAATGACACCATAAGAATGATCCTAGCTAACCCCTACGAGAAAGAAAATGAAAAGCTAGGTCATGATCGAGCAAAGAGTTCAGCTTGATTACGTAGTTGTTTGCATGCCATTCTAGAAAATATATCATCTTCAAGTTTCAAAGCATTGGGTAGACGACAGAGATTTTGTATGATTTTCATCATTCATCATTGATATACATGATTTATTTAATTAGTTGGAATAGAAATCTTCTCTTCCTCCAGGAGGGAAGAGCCCGTTATTGTTTGCCAAGTTCATCTGAAAGTGCTTAGTATATATTCTATATCTAAAGAATTGACACTTCCACTATCTACTGAATTTATAACTAAGCAATCTTTATCTTCTTTAGCTAAAGGAGGAGGCCGGAGAGAAGAAATTCAAGGTTGTCTTTGAAGAAAACTATAACGTTTGATTTATTAAGTAAAGTTTTCTGAATTCAAATATAGTCGGTCCCCTTTATTAAGCCCTTAATTTCATTTGGTAAGAACTAAAAGGATGACATCAATCATTGAAATTATCGCTTTACATTTCGGTGATTTCATCATGAAAATTCTATCATTTAGATGCCACCGATAGTAAATAAAACTATTTGATTACCATTGCAATCATTTTAGCGTATGTCGAAAGCAGTATATTTGTTTGTAGCATGGTTATGTTAGTAATTTTTCATATAAAATGTGTTTCTATCATATTTCTGTTAGTAATTTTTATATAAAACGGCGAATAATACACGTACTGACTTTTTTGTTTTTTTTTTTAACTTCATACTTTTGAACTCAAAAGTATTATGCAGGTAATATACACAATTTGTACATTTACCCATATTTTACACATATTATGAAACAAAAATTCAGTATAGACTAATATATTCAAATTTTAAAATTAATTTACCGAATTTTCCCACAATGTATAAATGTCCGAATCAGGGAACATAGCCAGAAATTTAATCTAAGTGGGGCACTTAAATTTTTTTTTTCATTAAACTTATAATATTAAACAAAATAGTTTCATCATTTTATTTCAGTTCATCAACACTCTTTTGACCACTTTTGTGGAAATAAGAACTCCCCACAATTATACAATGCTAATTGAATCAAGAATACATGCATACAACAGAACTCTAGTTAAACAAAATAATTTACTTGCAGGAAAAAAGAAGAAACAATGAAGATAAAGAACTTGAGGGTCGGTAGGTACATAGGATAAAATCGATTAACAAATAACAATTAATAGTTGAGTGGCTATGATATATATGCAGAACCACATACATATAGTTGGAAACCGAAATTTAGTCCGAATAATGCACATGTATTTTTTTCGTATTATATATGTCCCGTATTTTAGTAACAGATACTTTCATGTTTCCAATGGACGCCATGGAAAATGTAACACATTTCATCATAGGGATTAACCTAGGATCAATGCCAAAGTCGCCACCGAGCATGCTCATCAGCACTCCATTCCCCCACCAGAATGGCTCAAACCCCTAGAGCCATACCAGCTACATCCTCGGTATGATGGTAATGGATAAAAAAGTTTATAAGTTCAAGGGTGCTCTTGGTAAAGTTAGTTAAAGCAAATTCTTTAGTCAAATAAACAAACAGAAAAATAGCTGCGAGTGTTTAGTGAAAGAGATTGCCTTGTATGAACTCCAGCAGCTCCATGTTGAACATGGGATCGTTGGGATGATGATGATATTGATAATCAAGTGCCTCGAGCATAGCCTAGAATTTACATACTGCTTTCAACTACCTTGTTCAAACCCATTGCAAGTTTTGTAACCACAGATATTGCATTATGCCATTAACCCATTAAGCAACTTGACTGGGTCAACTGTAAAATGATCAAAATTTTGCGACATGATTACTAAATCGAGATTAGATTAGCACCAATACAATATTATATAATGCACTACTCTTGGAAAATTCACAAATATTATAGACATTATCCGTACTCCATAATTATTATTATTATTATTTTTTTTTTTTGAAAAGGAATTTTTTTTTAGTTAACAACCAAATTATGCGAGATTAGTTCCTCAGAAGTTGATATATGATATTTGATCCCAAAAGAATACCATTATGGGGAGAGGCTCTAAAGAGGATAGTTAGAATATTTTTAATCAACGGTTTGAGGGACCCACTTTTCAATTACATTTTGACAAATCAATAGTTAGATGTTTAAATATTCATTAGTAGATTATTTATGTAAATTGTCATTTCATATCCCTAAACTTCCTCCTTGTCAACCAAATTGAAAATCATTAAGACATTTATAATCGTGATCTATCATTTATAAACATGAACGTTTCAGGTTTGACAGACTTGATTTATTTATTGATTTGATAAGTTCGATAACTTAACGATTAGCAATTTAAAAGAAAATTTTCAGAAATAATTTACCTATACAAACCTAAACATCCAACGGTTAGTTTGCTGAAATGTAATAGAAAAGTGAATCTCTCAAGCCGTTGAGTAGAAAGTCTTTAACTAGTCTTCATTTTAATAGTCATCATTAAAGTGCTACCCTATTTTTATGAATGCGTAGAATATATTTTTCAGAGGCAGTCAATGGGATCATTTGTATCTCTTTCTCAACTTTTATTGAGAACACTTGCAGTACTTAACACGGTAAATGAATGGTAGTGCCACAGTAAGAAAGAAGTCACAGATCAGTCATCATCTCTAGTTGCATGTTTCTTGCCTGGAATTTCTGAGAAAGGGCGTACAACTTTCTAACCTCCACTTGTAAAAAGAAATAACCAGCATTTTCATATCTCAAGCATGCGTGTTGACAACATCACACAGCACTTAACACAATCCACTGCCTCCTCCTCCTCTTCTTCCTCTATCTTTCTTTCTTTCTTTATAACTCTCCCTAAAGTACTTATCCCCATGCCATGATTCATGCCCCTCTATACCTCTCAAGTGGGTCTCGATCCCTTTCATTGCTACCTCATCATGATCATCATCTCCCTAGATAATCATTCTTTCTAAAAATGACCTAATTATTCCACCAAATCACAACTCTACCATTTGTGTATTATTTTTTTTACTCGGCTTCTGGCTCAAGCAGTAAAGCAACAACTGCAGGTTAACCTCACTGAGTTTGAGTGCGCCTCAGATGGACCAGTCTGAGCCGTGGACGGCAGAGCAATGCCAAACTGACACGTAGCCATCTTGATAGGGATGGAAACTGATCAGCACATCATGGTCTTTAACCTTTAGCAGAGCCTAACAGGTCCAGCATTCTCATTTAGGAAACAAAAATTTGATTCAAACTACTTTCTTTTTTTTCTCAAAACAAACCAGATGCATAACAAGTTGATAACCGCTCTTCTGCAACAACATTTTCTCCACATATAAAGATCTCTCAGCTATGTTTGTATAATATCTCTTCTGGTCATGAAACTACATTCTAAAACAAAAAAACATATACTAATCCTCATCTAATAAGAGTCTTCAACTCCAAACTCTTAATCCTATATCTTAAAACAAAGTTGTATTAAGATGAACACATATCAGTACCAAAGTATAAGCTGAGGATCCTATTTCACAAAAAAATCCCGCCTGTCTCATAATTCTATCATTGCTAAGCAGCTAAGCTAGATTTCAAGAGCAGTCAGTGCCCAAGGGCAATGAACTCGATTGCATTCAAGTTACGCAAAAACTTGGTCATTCCCCCTTCTTTCTGGTTTAAACTCATTAATAAGTTTGGGACACACCTGTTTTTGGTAAAGAATAGGAAATATGCCTTAATATTTAGGCCTCCACACACCATGGAAGGAGGAAAACTGTTACTATGATTTTATGCCTTCCAACTTTACCGACCTCAATAAACACGTTTGGAAGTAACTGCTGGAGGCAGCTATAGCATAAAACCAACGTTGCAAAAGGTGGTCAACCAAAGGACAAATCTGAGGCACAGTAGTCAAACACTGAACTTTATAGTGGCCCTACTGGATCTTAGCTGATCTTCCCCTGTTCTGCATGATAGGGTGGTCTGGTGAAAATCCATTTTGGCACAGATGCAAGGTACACAGTACTGAATTGACTCATAGTCTTTTAACTCGGTGAGTCAACTCACACACCAACTAAATCACAGCCAAAAAAAGATTTGTGCTCTAATAATTGCTTAGTAGTAACCCTATTGTATGTAACTACATGGTGTCCTGATTACTACTTTTTCTCACTCACCAACCTTTTCATCCACCCAACTTAGGCGTGTATCAGAAAGCTATAATTACCCACTTGAGTTATGAAATCTAAAATTCTAGCTTGCTAGTTCCTACCCAATAAAAAATATGAAAAAAAATCAGACAAATGGGGTCCAGAGACAAACAAGGTATATCTGTAATATTGATGAAGTATGAGGGGAAGATTGTAACCATCTACTTTAAATACCACTCTTATTCCCACCACCCTCATTCCTTCACAACTTTTAAAACTAAAGTTTTGTCACCAAGCTTTGATAAAACAGGAGCAATGGGAAATTGCTTGGTTCTGCAACAAAATGTTACAAAGATAATGAAACCAGATGGGAAAGTCCTAGAATACAGAGCATCCATAAAAGTTTACCAGGTGTTGTCCGAGTTTTCTGGCCACGCAATATCTGAGACGACTCCGGTGTACCAGCATCTCCGGCCAGATACAAAGCTGCTCGGTGGTCGCCTGTACTATCTTGTACCTCTTCCTTTGCCGTCAGAGAAGGCATCTCAGAAGAAGGTGAGGTTTTCAACTGATCCTGAAGGTGAAGCTCAACAAGAAACTAAAGTCGTAAGAATTAAGCTAGTTATAAGCAAGCAACAACTGAAGGAGATGTTGGGAAAGGGAGGGGTTTCAGTTGATAACATGGTTCCCAGAATTCAATGTCAAACAAGCACAGCTAAGAGGACTGACAGCTTCGACAACGATGGCAGTTGTGAAGGGTGGAAACCAGTTTTAGAAAGCATACCTGAAGTAAACTAGCAATAGCCTATCCTTTAATCATCATGCATACTGCTCTCCCCTATCAAACAAACAAGAAAGAAAAAAACTATATACTTCTCTCTGTGCTTGAATGGTTTTCTCTAGGCTAACACACGCATATATAAACAGTGTATCCACGAATGATATTGCAAAAAAAAAAAAAAATTTAGCTTTTATTTTTTTCTTCTCGAACAGAAGTGCTTATAAGTTATAAGTATCTTCTCACTTTTTATTTTGTTATAATTACTTCTGCAAGTAAATCAAAAACCTGTCCCTGCATATCTCTCAAGCCCCAATTAGGGTAACTGGGTGTTTATTACGAGAGTAGCATAGAAATGAAATACACATCACCTATACAGAGAAAGATTCACAACTGGAATTAAACAGTTGAATATATTGCCATGAAATGTCACAGCATATTGTTTCCATCTAACACTAAAGAGGAGAAGAAAGTCCCCATCTGACTACAAATAACATGTTACGGTTTGCCATATCATGGCGAAAAAAACCAAATAAGCATGCAAATATGACGAGTGTGTGATGTGGCAATACATTTTATAGAAAGGTAGAGAACGCAAAAGGAAAGCAATTTATGCATTGATGAAATATTGCCTTTGCCACTTCCTTTCCCAGACTGTAGAAAATCTTAATGAATTTTTGTGAACATAATTTCTCTTGTCCGTAATTATTACATTTGTGGTGCTGCAGCTAGTGCTTCCATAGTCCCATTATGAGAGCATGGTGCTAGTTCCCGTAATTGATTAACCGGTACTGTAAGTCAAGTCAACTTGCTGCAGTAAAATTGCTAGTATATGTGTGTATATCTTCTGGAAGAAAACTCAGGATCCATACCTTAGGTTATTCATATACCAACACCAGTAAAATTAGAGAGCTCTGTTACTGCTGCTTAGGACTGTGCTTTGCCAATCCCATCCATTCACACTATTTCTCCTATTATAATTTCCTGCATGGGGCAGTTAGAAAATAGCACTCGATTCACTTCACAAGAAATATAAGAAACTAATCTTTAGAACTAAGTTTTAGAGGCCAAATCCACAAATGGTGGTAGTGGCTAGGTTAAAAGAGGGCTGATTGTAGTCACCTGAGCCTCATGTTATACAAATCTTCTCAGCACTAGTTGCTTAACAACAAAGGAGAACCTGATACAATTTACAAAACACAGAAAACAACTGCCATGCTCATTTATAATACCTCCACAGCAGAAGCTTATGAAATATTACAATCGAGTAACTGAGTAACATAACTAAAAACAAGTATTTAGTGTAATGGTCGGCCTTGTCATAAGTTATAGGAAAGCCAAAATGACTTTTTCATTCAGTAATTATCTGCTGGTCATTAAGTACAGAGTCATTCCAATAATATATCAGAATACAAAGTACAAGGACACTCGATCTGTATAAAGAACAAGTTGGTTCAATAATACTGTAAGTATGGACAAGCTTTTAACCCAGGTTATCCAACCCAAGTATGCTACTATTTCAGTCTGAAATAAAAATCTTCTCTATCGCTATATAAAGAACAAGTTGGTTCAATAGTATGGAGAAGCTCATAATTCAGGTTATCCAACCCAAGTATGCTACTATTTGACAGTCTGAAATAAAAATCTTCTCTATCACTATCCTAACTACATTGCCATAGCACCAACATAGGTCCCCTCATAAAAAAGATATAGAAAGAAAAGGTCCTGGAAAAGGCACAATACTATCGATTTCTTTATAGAAAATGATTGTGCTATTGAAATCCAATTTGCTAATTTATGACATGTAATTTTCTTTGAACAAAAAAGAGGGCAAATAAGATCCACTTTGGATCTCAGTGGCTGGTAACATATTCAAGGTCCACTATGTAAATTATGTCCACTACAAAACCTTATGATTGACTCAGATGCCATTAGTAAGTTTGGCTTCCTATAGAAAAGACTAGACACTTTTGTAGCAGCTACTTTTATATATGGGCTGACATGGGTATATGCAGTAACATATACGTTTCGCATACCATTTAATTTACTGCCAGTGTTTTGTGTTAACAAGTTTATCAAGTCAATCAACAGAACTTTATGTGATATTCATTTGTATGAACAATGTATATATAAAACTATCAATATGCCAAAGGAAACAACTTAAAGAGGAAGACAATGGCAAGGTATGAAACAGAACTCAAGCGTTTATTTACAAGTGCCCTCTTGCAATATATGCTTGTTTTACATATTACAATTTAATATAATCCAAAGAAATACGGTGCCAATAAAGAATATATTGAGGAACTGTCCATCCCAAACATATGCTTGTCATTGAAACATAAGACTGGTATGTCATAATCTTTATGCATTTCCTAACTCCTATGACTATTCAAATGCTGTACGATATTACATAGTTTGATTGAGGAGATAACCAACCAGCTGACTTTAGTTTCGTTACAGGAGAGATGTTGTAGTTGATAGACCGCAAGATCGTAAATTTTCTGTTAGATAATAGAAACTATTATTCCTCTTTACTTTCAACTTCCAGACTGATCTCATTACGCCGTTGAAATGGAAGCGTAAATGGTGGGTTATACTGCAATCACATTAAAGGGGAAAGATGTAACTAAGAGTTCAAGAATACCGCGTGTACATCAATCACCCTAAAATAGACTATTCTATCACTTTCCATCAATGATTGGGGTAATGAACTCACCTGTGCAACTTCCACTGAAGTGCCCTGCTTCACTTGGAACTGTCTATCATCTTTCAAAGCTTCCCTTAACTTGGATTCCCGTTGCTTAATTTCCTCATCAGTGACAAAACCTGATTTACATCAAGAATATACTAACCTTTGTCAAGAAGTAGTTGACAATTCTAGACTCATCAAATCACAAACTATCTCTTTCCAATTAAAGCTACAATTACTATCACGTATTTCATGCAACTGTGTTATCTATCTGAATTCAAAGTACAAAAGCAAAAAACTTCATGCAAATTTGCTTACGCTCAAATTACTTGTATGAATACCCAGATAAGTATTAAATTACAAACACAATCATGTATAATCTGCAACAAACTCAAATTTATGCATATAGCCAATATGTTAAGGAGAGGACTGACCAGAAAAGGCAACAACTGCAACTAATTTCTTTGGAACCTCTTTGACCTTTACAGATGGATCTTTAGGCAATGGCAAATTGGCACCGTATTTTGAGGGCATGACAAAGGACATCTGCCACTTATCTTCATTTTCCACCTATTACACATTATAGTTAAAATAGGTCACGATAAAAGGAAGGAGATTGCTCATAAAAGCATAAAATCAACTGCAGTTTGCAGATAGTACTAAATACTAACATAGGAAGCATGGAGAAGGGTGTACCCTCTTTGTTATCACTGGAGTTGTCATTTCCATTTTCTCTCCATCAGATTGAGCTTTACGGGTAAAAACCGGTGTGGTCATCTCCATTTTCTCCTTTGCGGTATTCTGGAAAAGCAGAAGAACAAGGTTTGAATGGAAAACAAATCGGTATCAACTGATGCATTAAGACAAAACCTTATATACTAAACCATTAGGAGCACAGAGAAACCCTCAAAAGTAAAAGGAAAGAAATTTCAAAGTACCTTACCAAACAGGTATTCAGCTAAGACATTGAACGATTGCGAAGCACCATTAAAATCAAAACCACTCTTTCCAGGCATTGTCACCTCTGCTATAAAGTAAGGCTGATTTCACAAAATCACAGAAATTGAATTCAATAATCACAAAAAACCTAAATATAGCCAAAAAAAATTCAAAATAGTCAAGTTTCAATAGTATGATTAGTACCTCAACTTCTCTAATCTCATACTGGTCTCTCCTACTCAAAACTTTGAACTTCACCGTTTCCAGGTCCGGAACTAAACAAAGAAAATAAGCACAACTAAATTAAAAATGAAAATAAAAACACATAACTCTATCACTAACAGCAAAAGTAGCGGGAATCGGAATCAACCGTAAACAATACCTGACATGAGAGCTTCCTCGAGAGTCCGAGCCTCAAACTGCTTGGGAAAGACGTACTTGGCCGTGTCGGTGGCCAAATCGAGCAAAACTGCAACAACAAGAAACAAATCACCAAATGTTAAAACCAAATCGGAACGAATTAAACCTGAAAATGAAGAAAATCGGATTTGAACATTTACGTCGCTGCGAGACGGTGGAGGCTTGGACGGCGAGAGCGGCGACGAGGGAGATTCGGGCTTCGAGAGCGGACATGGTCCTTTTCCGCTGCGGCGGAGAAGGTACAGCGGCGCGGTCGGCGGCCATGGAGATTGTGGCGGTGAGTAGTTTAGGGTTTCGTGAGAGGGGAGTAGTACAAGTGAACACTGGAGCTTGGTGAAGAAGCATTTTTCTGGATTTGGTTTTCGAATTTTGAGTTGCAGAGAGAGAGAAGAAGGGTTTTGGGAGTTTTGAGAAACACTCGTGGAGTGTGGTTATGGTTTTCCCGGGAATTTTCTTTTGACTATCAGATTCGTCCCCCTTAATTGTTGGTATCTTCGATACTTGCCCAAAAAGATGAGTATTTTTGCAGTTATGACCCTGAGTTTGCACCAATTTGCTGGATAGGTACTCCTTTCCTGCTGCTAGCAACGGCACACATGATTTGTACTAGAACTGAACCCGGGGCTTCAGACACCTGATTTACATGATTTACAGAACCAAGTTTATCAAGTCATGTTGTTTTTGTTTTAGACGTGTTTTAGTAATCTAACAAGCTACAATACCATCGAAGCCAATAGCTTTTTTTTGCAGGCATTACAATTAGTTGAATACGCACTAAATGTGAAATATTGTAGGAAACTAAGCATATTCACATATTCTCGGTCATTGAGTTGCATAGGTTATGTGAGATTATAATGAGTATACAACGTCTCCTATGTATATCGTGGTTCATTGAACTGTTGGATATCTTCCAAGACTGCTAAGAAATTGGCTATAAATTGAAGTACGTCGATTTCATCTGGTAATCAATCATGAGGGACTACATCTATCTTTGTCATCTGTAATGACTTTAGAAACACAAAACATATTATCATGGGTGTATTATGCTAATAGTTAAGGGGGGACATAATCCATATATTGTGTATGAGTGTATCCCCTACTGCTGTGTTGGGGTCTAATCAGTGAAACAATTCCAACTTTGGATTTGGATCGAAAAAATAGTTCTGAAACAATTTGAACTTTGGATCTATATCAAAAACATATTTCTGAAAATCCAAACTCATTCTTTTGGCGTGTGCAATGATTCTACAAAAATAAATAAATAATATATTTGTAATGCAGTAGCAAGTCGTTAAATCAAACACGCCCCCTCAGAGGGTGCTTTGAAATGTGGGAGAGGCAAAACAGCATCTCGATCAGGCTTTTCCAAAGTCAGTTTCACACATTAGCTGTTGCAAGTTTTCAATTCAACTTAATTTCCCCCAAAATTACTACTTTTATTCATAGGGTACAACAAGTCTCTTATTCTAAGTTACAAACAACTAACTCCCCTTGGCATTTCAAGATATATAAGCCACAATCAACTAGATATCAAATACTGCACAGGCTTGCACACCAACAGATCATAGGGAGATACTAAACAGTCAATGCTTCCTGCTGAGTATGCCAAGCAACGACTTCTTTGTACGGCAAGTTGCCCCCGAAAACATCCAAAGCGCTGCCGACAGTAACATCCACATGTCCTAGCCCTGCCACTTTTATCCTCTCTAAATCAGCCATTACTGTGACACCACCAGCATAAGTTACAGGAATCTGGCACCAAAATCACATAGCATATCAGTAATTTACACATGTAATAATACTATAATAGCATAAAGCAGCAATTTATAAATGTTGACACCTAGGGCAACAGTTCTAGTATAACAGTAGTGCTTCGCAAATTTTGGCTCAAAGAGAATTATTTAGTGTTTGAGGGCTTTTACCTACGGTGTGGTCATCTGCCCAGCAATTCTCCCATTTTAATCAGCATTCATTAGTAACTTAGTATACAAATGTTTTGGATGACAAAATATTGTATACTGTGTTTGGTGGAACATAAAACTTTCAATGGTTATCTAGATAGATGTCAAGATACATAGGAAAATTAATTGTGGAGCAATGACAAATGTGTCACAATAGGTTACCAACCGGAGAATGTTTGCCAAGCAACTCCACAAGCTCTTCATCAATCCCTAGTCTGCATAAACAAGAGCAAAAATGAGATAATTTTGACAATTAAGGAGCAAATTAAATTTTATGTTCCAAATTTCAATTGTCAGTTTGGGGGCTACTTGTGCCAAATTATATGGTTGTAAACTTCCTACAACAGGAAATTTTAATACTGAGCTACAAAGTGACTGAAGTTCTGGACAATCATATGTTTGGTTTATAACTAATATTTTGTCTGGATCAACATCAGGCAAGAGGATAAGCAGGCTATTCATATCAGTCAACATTTTAAGATACAGAATGTCAGCCTCTAGCAGTATTCAACTCAACTGCACAAAGCATTACACCATCTGGAAATGGCTTGATACAATCCCCATGGCCATTCTAAACATTTAGGGCTAGCACTTAAGTAAATATGAAATTACAAATGAAGCTGACCTAAAAGCGTACCTTCTTTAAATTCAACCCTTTAGAAATGAAAGAACAATAAAAAACCATAACTATATTCACAAATATGCACATTAGACTAATATGGAACCAACTCTTTGCTTGATAAAAAGTAAAATCAGTAGTAATTTATAATCTGGGAATCCATCAAATTTCCTCAATTATTCTAATTTATTGGTAAACAATGTTTTCTTGATAACAGCAAAAGAAGTGTGAATATACAATGAACCAGACAAAATAAAAAAGCCTCACAAGGAAATGGTTTTCATGAGCATTTATTTAAATATATACATTTCTGCTGCACTTATATGAGTGTATGTATTGTGGTAATGAAACATGTATGGCAATAAATATGACTTACTTTTTCCCTTCAACATCGACACCATGTACCAGAAACTCGTCTGCATACTTGGCAAGGAAGTCTAATATTTTCTTGTCAAGATACACATCACTGAACTTTTGCCATCTATCGGTGACAATTGCATATTTACCTTCCTGGACATGAAAGACCAGATAAATATTAAGGCCAATGCATAAAAGAGGGACTTGAACGTATAAATTAATGAGCAGGCGAATGTGTGACAGCTGCATATTAGGCTAAATCGTAAAAGCCTATTAAACAAGGGACTTGAAAAACACTCGAGAAGGGAAATACAATAGTTTTGATAATATATGCAAAACCTCAATCACTCTGTTCTAGCATCAATGATAAAATCTGAGTTTTAATAAACTAATATTTCAAAGGCAATAATAAAAACTGCTCAAGAATACATAGTCCAATGAGACTGCTTAGCCACGTAAAGAAAGTGAGCAAATGAAGGACATAGGAGGTATAATTCTGGATCGACTTCATACCCTCTTTCTGCAGCTAAGGTCTAACACAAGCCTTTCTTTTCCAACAGCACGAACAAGATCTTTAAGCCTTTCAAGGTCCATTTGCCCATTATTAAATACATACTGCAAGAAAACCAAGACAAGTTAAGAAAATGTTTTCCTGATATCAATTGTTCTAAACAAGAATACATGGTTTTTCAATTTTAAAAGAGGAGAAAAACAAAACTCACAGAAGTGACAATGACGTGGCTAGCCCCTTCTTCTATGTACTGCAAAGAATTATCTGAATTGATCCCACCTCCTACTTGCAAACCACCTAGATTATACCAGTCCTCGCAGCAAGTTCAGCAGAGGAAAATCTGTAAGTTTTAAACATATCATCAACCCATAGAGAACAAAGTGAAATAGCACACTCCCAAGGTTCTTACTAATCTCAGTATATGCAATAAATATTGAGAAAGCAGATCCTTTTGCAGAAGTTAGCATCTCTTTGATATCAGAGTTTCCCTAAACCTCACAATCCTGATTAATACAAGTTACAATCTTTAATCTGATTCAACTATTGCATCCAGCCATTTTACTACTAACCAAAGATAAAAGTGTATTTGCACTGCACTAGGTAACATTTTACTGAACCTAATAGAACAATCCAACAAGAACCACTATCTCTGCTTATTATCACATCAATGGAATCAGGGGAGAATCGATTTAAAATGTATAAAAGAGCAAAAGAATCACAATAACAAGAAGGCAGCAAGCTATAGACCCACCAGGATAGGCACGCAGAGCTTCAATGGCCGCAGCTCTACTCAAAGGGTCTGCTCCCAGCATTATCACATGGCCACCTGTAAGCCCATCTTCCTTATACATCTTTGCATACTCCCCCGCCGACTTATCCGACTCGAAATTGGTAACCAAAGCCGGCTCATCTTCCTTCGAATCCGAAAGCGTCGACCCAACAATCTGTTTCACTTTCCCCTACAGACGAAAACCCACAAAACAATCACACAAATGCAACAATACACAACAGAGTTCAAGTCCCAAAAGATTTGAACTTTGAATCTCCAATACCTTGTGAATATCAATGCAGGGTCGGAAACGAACAGCACAGCTTATGGGTACTCGCCTAAACCCTATAACCAAACAACAACAAAAATGGGTTCTATGTTATTATTGCACACAAAGAGTTACAGACCAAAAACGGAAGCAGAAACTTACTGAACGTTGCAGATGGCCTAGACCCATTAAGCTTCTTTCTACCGAAAATCAAAGAGCTGCTCAAAGTAGAACTGAGGCTGTCGACTCTCATTATGATTCAAGATTGGGGATTTCTTTTTCTCTTCACGTCTTCTTTTATATCACAAAGGCGGGGCATTTTGGTCAAAACAGCTCTTCCCTTCTTAACCAGCCATGGCTAAACCGAAACCAGAGCCATTGTTGGTGATATGAGGAGGTTCCGTAAGCCAAAGCTGATACCTTTACTGGAGCAAAAGCCTCCAACACTCCCACAGCTCTCTCCGATCCCAAACCCATCTCTCCCAAAACCCCCAGAACACCCATCACCACCACCTTCCCCAATCCTCACTCTCTCCCACACCTCAAACCACACCCACCTCCTGACCTTCATCAAAACCCACATCAAAAACCCACCTCTCTCCCCCAAAACCCTCCTCCATTTCCTCAAATCCAAGCTCCACCACCACCCCACCTTCACCCATTTCGACTTCCACGTCTTCAACTGGGCCTCCTCCGTCGACTCCTTCCGCCACGACCACTCCACTTTCGAATGGATGGTCTGCACTCTCGCAACCACCGACCGCTTCGCCGAGCTGGGCCATCTCATCGGTTTCATGGTTTCGAACCCATGCCCTTGTTCCGATGGTATTTTCTCTTGCCCAAGAACAGAACCCATTTTCAAATTTGCGATTAGTGCTTATTGTAGAGTAGGGAGATTGGATGATGCTGTTAGTGCTTTTGATTCCATGAGGAGATTGATTGATGGGAAGCCTAGTGTTGTGGTTTATAACATTGTGATTAATGGGTTTGTGAAATGTGGGGCACATGATAAGGCTTTGGGGTTTTATGAGAAGATGGGGAGGGATAGAGTAAGGGGTGATGTGTTTACTTTCAATATTTTGATTAGTAGTTATTGTCGAAATTCGCAGTTCGGGTTGGCTTTGGAGTTGTTTAAGGAGATGAGGGAGAAGGGGTGTAGTCCCAATGTGGTTAGTTTCAATACTTTGATTAAGGGGTTCTTTAGGGAGAGGAAGTTTGAGGATGGGATTGAGATGGCTTATGAGATGATTGAGTTTGGGTGCAAGTTTTCGAGTGTGACTTGTGAGATTTTGGTTGATGGACTTTGTAGAGAAGGTCGGGTTGAGGAGGCGTGTGCTCTGTTGATTGATTTTTCGAGGAAAGGAGTGTTGCCTAGGTTGTATGATTATTATGGTCTTGTTGAAGTGCTTTGTGGGAAAAGAAATTCGGGGAGAGCGTTGGAGGTTGTGGATGAGCTGTGGAGGACGGGAAATGTTCCGAGCTTGATTGCTTGTACCACTTTGGTTGAGGGTTTGAGGAGGTCGGCGAGGATTGATGCAGCTTTAGAAGTGATGGAAAGGATGCTTGAAGAGGGTATGGTTCCAGATATTGTGACTTTTAATTGCCTCCTTCAAGATCTTTGCAATTTGGGGAGAACTGAGGAAGCTGATAACCTTAGGTTGTTGTCTTCGAGTAAAGGCTTGGAGCTGGACAGCATGGCGTACACCATTTTGGTGTCTGGGTATTCAAGAGAAGGGAAAAAGAAGGAGGTGAAAGTGGTGGTGGATGAGATGCTGGATATGGGATTTATACCTGATCTTGCTACATATAATAGGTTGGTTGATGGATGAAATCGTGGACACTTTCAGTTAGTATGCTCAGTCATGATTTTCTCTGAGGACTTGATTGCAAGAAAGGCATGTTAGGGTCTATATCAGAGGTTAAAAGCTGGAGACATGAAACTGCAAACAAAATGGTTACACTCCTTTTTCGCACTGTAGTTTATCATTGTAACGGCATGTCTTCTGGTGTGGTGGGATTTGGAAACGATCAATCAGCCAAACCAAGTGGAAATGAGTATGGCTCAGTCGTTGCTTATAATGGAGCTTTTAGAATGCTGCATGATGAAAGTCTATTTGGAGCTTCCACAATGGGGATGGCAATGCTTCATCATCTATTCAATAACGTGATGGGCCTAAAAAAATGTCTAGGCGCTGGACATATGATTGTACAATAAGATACATTCATTAATACAACAAGATCGGTTTTGATGGCCAGGGGTCCAAACGAAGCCCTTTTCCCAGCTTTTGCCTCAAAGGTTCAAGTCTTCAAGACACCACCCCCACTTATAGGCCCGGTGGTGCTGTCAAGAACGATAAGATCCCTTCTGATGTGAGAAAGTGAGCAATGGAAGCTATATACACTTGTGGAAGAAGAGCTATTGGTGACATGGCCGTTTGAGCTATTTTTATGCTCAATGAGGCTAAGAACTTTTTGCAAGCTTTCGCTTCTGATACTGAAGGCTTCTTGGAGATAGTTACTTTCAAAAATATTTCCTAAGGCTTCAAGGAACCTCTATTTTTTTTTTTTTGGTGGATTTTGGTGGTTGTATTTTGTTGAGGGGATAAGCACAGAAGGTCAAGATATATAGAAAATGTAAAATTTGTATTCAGCATTCATTCAAATATTATAGCATTATCGATAGTATAATTTCCATTCTTTGTGAGAGTTTTTATATAGTACAATAAAAATTTCATGTTTAAAAAGTGGAGATGCACCGGCTATTACACCGGGAGGGTGTTGCTGCGATACCTCTAATTGACATGCCTAGCTCCATCCTTGCTTGTATTGTTGATAGTGGATTTGTAAAATTATTTGCCAGGGAGTTTCTACTTTGAGTAGCCAAATTTGATATTCTTGGCTCTTTCCGAAGTACCAGACGAATAAGCTGATGCAATCTTGTCAACGTTATTAGATAACAATTCTTTCCAACTCTATGCACGGCCATCGTGAATAAACGGGAGATAAACTATATTCAGCTGATCACATAATCGGCCTAGGCAATAGTAAACGGGAAAGCAAAATCAGAAATCAGAACAACAATTGAAAAAGGAAACGTAAATCCGAATCAAGAAACAGGAAGAAGGTACAGAAAAATCTTTCAAAATAGGAAAATTTGAAAGATATATATTGAAATATCTTGAGACTAATGTAAAAGGCAAGGCTTTAGCTGGTTCAGACTTCAGACCGAAAAAACGTCTTCAGCTGGTTTCTTGATTCCCAAGATTATCCGACCTTCCTTCTCCTATAAATAGGCCACAATCCCTTCATTGTCCTATACCAGAGTTCCTCGATCGCTTTACCAGTCTGTATTACAGTCCTATAATCTTCTCCATTAGTTCTTATGGCGACTCCATATCATTCGCTTTCCACCATTGCAACTTCCATTGTTATTATCTCTCTCTTAGTTATCTCTCACGCACAAGATAATGTCCCCCACCATGGCGATATAATTAGCCTCAACATGATCCATCGTGACACACCATCTTCTCCCTTATACAATTCGTCGTTAACTAAATGGCAACGAGTAAGCAATGCCTTGCGACGTTCACGTGATCGCATCAACCGTTTCATCTCATCAGAATATGAATCGCCTGATCATCTAATCTATAGCCAAGGAGAGTACCTGGTGAACATATCAATCGGTACACCACCAAGACCTTTCATTGGAATTGTTGACACCGGAAGCGATCTTATATGGACACAATGCACGCCATGCAGAGAATGTTTCGAGCAAAACCCTCCTCTCTTCGATCCAGCTTCTTCATCAACTTATAGAGAGCTCTCTTGTATGTCCGACGAATGTAATTTGCTAAGCGGAGCCGCCTCTTGTTCCAGTAATTCAAGCTTTTGTGACTATCAATATTCATATGGTGACGGGTCTCATACCACCGGAAATCTATCCCTGGACACTGTTACTTTGGATTCCACATCCATTCCCAACACTATATTTGGTTGCGGACACCATAATGGAGGAGTGTTCAGTGGGATCGAGTCAGGAATTGTTGGACTAGGCCGCGGAGCTGTGTCGTTTATCTCCCAAATAGGGGGTTATTTGGTTGGCGGGAAATATTTCTCTTATTGCTTGGTTCCTAATCCTGCAATGTCTTTCCTGTCTAATAACTCTAATCCAATCTCCTCAAGCAAGATGTATTTTGGTCGACTTAATACTTCATCAGGTCCTGAAGTGGTTACCACCCCTTTGCTTTCAAACGGTGATAGAGCCACTCAGACCTTTTATTACCTTGAGCTTCAAGGCATTAGTGTTGGAGCCAACAGTATCACACTTGATGCAGATGCCAAGGCCTTTAAGGGTAACATGATCATAGACTCAGGGACTACCTTAACGTACTTACCGGAGTTGCTTTATGACAGGTTCAAATCAGCAATTAGAGAGGCACTTAAAGATCGAGATCTGGAGGTGAAGCAAGATCCGACTGGTTCTGGACTTTGTTTCTTGACTAAATATGATATTCTTCCTGGCCCCAATGTCATTCTCCATTTTAATGGTGCAGATGTGGAGCTAAAATCCACCAACACTTTTATTAGGATGGATGATGAGACTGTTTGCTTAGCATTCTCCCTAAGCAGCGGTGTCGGAATCTATGGGAATTGGGCACAGATAAACTACTTGGTAGGATATGACCTAGATAACAAGACTGTCTCCTTCCAGCCAACTGATTGCACGACTAGCTAGCTAGACACTTTGGATAGCTTCTCTGCTTCTAAATGTACCCATAATTAGATTCGTCTCATATTAAGTTTATTTGTAACTTGTTAAGTATCTTACAATTTAATAGATGATGTGTGCGTCTTTATGCTCAATATCAGTGATATGTTGTTTTGTGCTCGTTCAATAATGGAGAATAGATTTGTAACCATTTTTGTTGCTTTGAGAAGATGTTAAAATGTCATAATCTAGCTCTCAAATTTCTTGTCACAAATTATAATTTCATGAGAATCATAAGGTTTTTGGCCGTACGTGTGAGGTGTTGGTTTAGTAATGTTTTTTTTCAGACAACCTCATTGAAGCACGTCATTACCCTATTTTTTTTCAGTCTGCCAACTCTGGAGTGACCCCTAGTGGTTTTTACCTTTTGTTTTTTCTCGCTCCCATGCAAGTACTAAAAGCCAGGAGCCCAACTGGACCATGTGTTGACTTGCGAAGCAAGCCAGGAGGGACACAACTCAAACAAGGTCTTTGAAATCAATCAATGTGTTGCCTAGATTGTATGATTATTATGGTCTTGTTGAAGTGCTTTATAGGAAAAGAAGTTCAGGTAGAGCGTTGGAGGTGGTGGAGAGCTGTGGAGGACAAGAAATGTTCCGAGCTTGATTGCTTGTACCACTTTGGTTGAGGGTTTGAGGAGGTCAGCGAGGATTGATGAAGCTTTAGAAGTGATGGAAAGGATGCTTGAAGAGGGTGTGGTTCCAGATATTGTGACTTTTAATTGCCTCCTTCAAGATCTTTGCAATTTGGGGAGAACTGAGGAAGCTTATAACCTTAGGTTGTTATCTCCGAGTAAAGGCTTGAAGCTAGACGGCATGGCGTATACCATTTTGGTGGTTGGGTATTCAAGAGAAGGGAAAAAGAATCGGTGAAAGTAGTGGTCGATGAGATGCTGGATAGGGGATTTATAGCTGATCTTGCTACATATAATAGGTTGGTTGCTGGATAAATATGTGGACATTTTCAGTTATATATCGTGCTCAATCATGATTTTCTTTGAGGGCATGATTGCAAGAAAGGCATGTTAGGGTCTATATCAGAGGCTGAAAGCTGGAGACATGAAACTGTAAACAAAATGGTTAAACTCATTTTTTATCCTGTAATTTATCTTTTTAACAGCATGTCTTTTGGGGTGGTGTTATTTGGAGATGATCAATCAGCAAAACCAAGTTAAAATGGAGCTTTTAGAAATGTGGCATGATGAAACTCTATTTAGAGCTTCCACAATGGGGATGGCCGTACTTCATCATCTGTTCGATAACATGATGGATCTAGAACAGTGTTTAGGCGCTAGACATATGATTCTACAAAGATACATTCAAGAATACAGCAAGATTGGTTACAACAGCCAGGGGTCCAAACGAGGGGCATCCACAGCAGTACCCCTTTTCAGGCCTTTGCCTCGAAGGTTCAAACTTCAAGACGCCTGTGGTGCTGTCGAGAACGATAAGATACCTTCTGGTGTGAGAAAGCGAGCATGGAAGCTCTGGACGTACACTTGTGGAAGAAGAGTGACTATTGGTGACATGGTCACTTGGGCTAGGCTTCTGCACAATGAGGCTCAGATTGCTTCTATTAATGTTTATGAATTTGTTAGGAATTTGTGCTCGTATTCGCCTAGGAATTCATGAAATTTGCTAATGAAGAAAGCGAATAGATTGTATTAGTGAGCGAGTGGAATTTTTATTTTTAGGGTGCGTTTATTGCCATCTCACAATTTCTTAGTTCACTCTACAACTATTTGAATTATTGAAATATTATATTACCCAAGTGTAAAATAACTACTAAATACATTAATTTTCTAAAATCTAAATTTGTAAGGAAAAATAAATAAATAACCAATGAATTAAATAGAAAGATTAATTAAATCTCATTGATAACATTAATCTTCATCTTCTCTACCCAAATTTGCATTTATTAAGCGGGAAAAAACCCTAATGGAGAGAAACCCTATTCTCTCTCTAACGGCGCTCCTCATTGCGCTTACCCTAACGCTGCAACCTTGTTGCTGCATCCATCACAGCAGCTCCGGCCCTGTTGACATATCAGGACGCGTGTGTCCGGTCGTGCCCATTATCCAATCCTCATCATCAATTTCTTCTCAACTTCAATCCCAACAGCCTCGATCTACTACTGTTGGTACTGGACATGGTGGAGCATCTAGCCTACCTCGGGATGGTGGGCTCCATCGGTTTACCTGGTCGCCGCTCATCTTTGGCAACGTCCTAATGCAGAACTGGATTATATCCGGGTTGGATATGTTTGCTGCAATTTGGAAGGGAATTACGGTGATTAGGCCGGCTCTTAATAGCGGTAGTTATGATGGCATGAAGGCGATCCATAGTGGCGGTGGCGTTGAACCTGGTGCAGCGGTAAAGATGGTTGAGATGCAGGTAGTTATCGATCCGGCATCCTGGCTAAGAGCATGGGTGACTCTTTTTGGGGTGCCCATAGTAAATTGGAATGCTTTTTTGGGCTCCTGGCGTTCCACCCTTATAGGCCATCGATCACTCATTGAGCAGTGGGTGAGTCTAACTTTCCTGAGTAAATGGTTTCTTCGATTTGTGCACCATAAGTGGATCCGCGGTGAAGGTCGGCGGAGACTGCTGCAGGATCAGGTTGGATTCTTTGGCCTCTTTTTTTTCTTTGCTGGCTTGGAAAACTTGATCCTGCTCAGGAAGTGCAACTGCACAACGCCGACGAATTTGGCTATGCCAATAAAGCCTCAAAATGGGCTAGGGCTCATCAATCAAGAATCTAGGATTTGGGTTTGGGATTGGGCCTGACTTGGGCCTGGTTCTAAACTTGGTGTGTATAATTCTCCTAGCCCTAGTTCTAAGGGCAAGGAAAAGATATAGGTAATTGTGGTAGGGGCCTATTTACTATGTCTTGCTATTCACCATAGTTTATAGGCTCACTTTTAAATAAGTGAGCAGGTTAGTTGGAATATAGGTGGTCTGTTTCTATGTATCACAGTAGTTCTCTTACTACAACTTCTTGATCTGTCTAGTCGAAGGCAGCAGAAGGATATGTAATAGTCATCTTGGCATGAGTTAATGAAATCCACATTCTTTCAAAACAAAAATTTGCATTTATTAATATTTTTTTGTCTTTTTGTTACTCTTCATTATGAATTTGTTACTTAATTCACAAAATCACTAATGTTAATTACATAAAAAAATCTTTGCAATACCTTTTGTGAAAGCCGAAAGTAAAAATTTAAAACACGAAAGAAAAATCTCAATATCCTCTTCATTGCTCATAATTGTTAACTAACTAATCTTTTGACATAGATTGAAATAGATGAACATTGAAGCAGAAAGAAATTTTTTTTTTTTAAAAAGAAGTAAATTAGATTATGATTTTGTTAGAAACCTTTAATATATTTTAGTTTTTTTTCGTATAAATTAAATATGAGATTTTCATTAAAAAAATCTCTTTATTGGATATGTCATATAAGGATGTTTTTGGAAATAAAAATGGATTACATAAGTAAATTTAATAATTGAAATTAAAATGTAGGGTGTAATGAGCAAGTAGGGTGAACAAAGAAAATTGTAGGGTGAAAATAGCCGCACCCTTATTTTTAAGATGATCTCAAGTGGTTTCCAGTGAAAACGACTTGTTAGATATATACAAGAATTCTTGCTCTTTCCGATCGAAGTGCCAGACGCACATTAGCTAATTAAGGCAACCTTGTTATCCTTGTTAGATAACAATTCTTTCGAACTCTATGCACTGCATGCCATCGCGAGTAAATGTAAAATGATTTGCAGCCTCAATGAGGCCTAAGATAATAACTCTAAAGTAAAATGATTGTTGGCCTCAATAACCCTAAGGTAAAATGATTGTTGGCCTCAATGAGGGCTAAGTTTTGTAGCCTCAGTCCTAGGTGTCATACCATGTCACTCACACACATTACCTATTTGCCAAATCATGCTATGTAATTATTGAGAAAAATACTATTTTATCCTTCCAAAAAATCTAATGGCGCTAAATTATTTTGATTTTCTTCTAAATTTTTTTTTTCATTATACAACTTAAATAACAATTTTTCTTCAATCAAGAATAGAAAAAAAAATTAGAAAAAATTTAATGTAGTTCAGTCAATAGATTTGCGCATACATTCGATCAATAGATTTGCATAACACATTTATATGAATTTGAACTCTGTAAATTTGAAAATATAATAAGAAAAATACATATTCATATGATTATGTATAATAAACGTTAGATTTGAGTTTTACCTCTTAATTTGGACATAAGCATTTTCCAAATTCAGTTTATTAATGATATATATTTTTTTGGATGAAATTAATCAATGTTTGGAAAGAAAAGTTAATGTTGATTTGTTGACACTTAATTCAATATATTAATGCTATTTGGAAAGAAAATTATAGGAAATGATTTAATTAAATGAAGACAAATATTGGTCAAAGAATCTATAGACATATCCCTTAAATTAATACATAATTCATCATATTATTTTTCGTCACCTAATTAAATTCATTAATGTCATTGACTTCACATCTATGTTATGTGGAATTGAAAATAAAATTTGTATTTGCTTACATGGCATAACACCTAGAATTTGAAGCTACAAATCTTAGACCTTATTGAGGCCTCCTATCATTGCCCAACGGAAAATAAATAAAGGAAAATGATTTGTGGTCTCAATGAGGCCTAAGATTGGTGATCTCAATGTTAGGTGTCATACTATGTCACATATACACATCACAAATTTGTCAAATCATGACATGCAATTCTTAAGAAAAAGTCCATCTTATCCTTCTAAAATCTAATGAATCTACGTTATTTTGGCTTTCTTCTAAACAAAAATTATTTTGGTTTATTTTTTGTTTTGTTTCATTTTTTCTTTTCATTACACTCATGCTTAGAATTAAACAACAATTTTTTTTTCTTCAATCAAGAATAGAAAAAAAATTCATGTAATTCAGCTAATAGATTTACACATACACTCGATCAATAGATCTGCATACATATGTATATGAATTCAACATTTGTTGGGTTCCTGTAAATTTTGAAAATATAATGTGCAAAATACATATTCATATGATTATATATATTCTTTTGTTTATTTTTTCTCTCTTTATATAGTTAGGGTTTACAAGTTATATTTGAGTTTATTATTTTTTGTTTGTTTTTACCCTTATTTAGATTTGTAGATGATAATTAATTGCTGAATTTTTTTTACCTCTTAATTTAGACATACGTATTTTCCAAATTCAATGTATTAATGCTATTTTTTTGGATGAAATTAATCAATATTTGAAAAGAAAAGTTAATGCTTATTTCTTGACTATATTGATGCTATTTAGAAAGAAAAATTATAGGAAAGAAAATGAAGAAAAATATTTGTCAAAGAATTTATACACATCCCTTAAATTAATACATAATTAATAACTTATCTTTTTTTCATCACCTAATTTAATTCATTAATGTAATTGATTCATCCTCTACATCTAAAAGGAAATATAAAATGATAAAATTGGTGTTGCAATAGTATGATGTAGTAAAATTTATTATGTGGAATTGAAAATAAAATTTGTATTTGTTTACATGACATGACACCTAAGATTTAAAGCCACAAATCTTAAGCCTCATTGTTGCCCTATATCGTTGCCCATAAGCAAATAACACTTTTAACTTTTTATTGAACAATTACATCATACAGCTGATCATCTAATTGGGTATCACAGATCATATCCATCTGAGGGGCTCAAGATGGGGTTGATCGATGCGCGCGTTTGATGAGACCAGGACAAACAAGATTGGCAGGATGGCGGAAGCATGGCCAGGCGCATCAGACAATTGGTTTCTATCGGACTACCGTGTGGTCGACTCTTCCGATTCTTCCAGGGCAGTAACTGCAGTGCTTTCAGGCTTCCAATTCTGTTTCCCTTAACTTGATATCCTAGCTTAATTAATAGGCCAAACTCCAATAAAGCATGTTTTTCAAGGTAATTAGGAGCAGATGTTAATGGCTAGCTGAAGATATTAGTTTGCCAAATAATTAGCTGGTTGCCGTGTAAAAGGGTAACAGTAGTGGTGGTAGAGAAAGGGTTTGGGATAAGAACTTAAAAGTAGGGTGGAGATTTATATAGGGCGTATTTTCAGTCAAAGTTTCTTCTCTTTTGGTCAATATTCAAAGCTTGAAGATTTGATTCCTGAATCAAAGATTGGAAAGAGTACACTTCTGTCAGTCACTGCTGCAATGGGTTGACGATAATGGGGCGGACCTGCCAATATAAATGTTATAAAATTTGATTGTTTCTTTTGTTAAATAAATCGGAGGAAATCGAACCACAATCTAACTTGATTAATATTTTAACTCAACTTTCCGCTCTCTCCAAAACGTTGTGCAGTGATGGGTTACTTTTCTGCGTTTTGAAATATTTACTTTTGATCAAACTATGAGATTTGTCATTTGTCCCACCTGAAACCAAGGTAAATCGGATGATGTCTTTGGATGGGAATTGGAATCTAGAATTGCTTTCTAACTGTTTTACTGAGAATGAGGTTGCTTTAATTCTTCCTATCCCTATTCCCACCTGTCATATCAAAGATAAGTTGATTTGGCATTTCTCTCGTAGTGGAGTTTATACTGTTAAGAGTGGATATTGGGCGACACAATTGCTGCAGGCTCATTTAGAAGGGGATGAGGGTACTTCAACTGGTTCAGTTGATAATCCTTGGAAATGTCTATGGTCAATGGATATACCGAATAAAGTGAAGTTGTTTTATGGAGGGGTTTTCATTCCATCTTACCATGTGGTCAGAATTTGTTTTCTCGACACATTATTTCTTCACCATTATGCTGTAGATGTGGAAGAAAAGCTGAAACTGTTATGCATGCGATTTGGCTTTGTCGTTCTTCAAAGGAGGTATGGTGTCTTACTCCTTTTCTATCTCTACTCAATTCTTGGAAGAGTGGTGATTTTGCAGATTTCTTTCAGCATGCCATTTCCATTTTATCTAAGGTGGAATTATCTTATTTGGCTTATTTGTGTTGGGGTATTTGGTTTGCACGAAATGAGGTTATTTTTAATAATCAAACCTTGGCTGCTTTGTTGATTGTTGAGAAAGCACAGCTGTTAATGGAAGAATTTGCCAAAGCTCACAATGATAAGAATAAGGCTACTGGTTGTAGTAGAACATTGAATACTTTGCCCTGCTGTTCGGTTGACGTGGAGGAGACCTAGATTTCCTTTTATCAAGATTAATGTAGATGGGGCTGTTGATTTGAATGCAGGTAGACGTGGTCTAGGTGTGGTAATTAGAAGTTGGGATGGTTGCTTCTAAAGGAATTATGGGTAACTTCTCTCCAAAAGCTACCGAATTATATGCTGCCATATTGGGTCTTCAAGTGGCAAGAAATGGAGGTTACTTACATGCTGTTCTTGAAATGGGATGCAAAGGAAGCTGTGTCAAGTATATCCTCTTCATATGAAAATTGGGAGGTGGATGGGGCTCTTGTGGAGGCAGTAAAGTCTTATTTCTCTTTTTATTTCTATTTATTGTCTGTTCACTGCACGTGTTTTTAATCAGGCAACGCATGTCGTTGCTAAGCATGCGCTTGTGATTCCTGACTTTCACGTGTAGTTACGTAAATTCTCAGAGTGGCTTAATGATGTACTATCTATGGAGGGTTAATTCCCCCAAGTAATAAATTATTCAGTTTCAACAACAACAAAAAAAAGTAAATAAGAGCATTTTTGTCTTTTTATACATACTAAACATATATTTTGTCACAAAAAAAAAAAACAAAGATATTTTGTATTCTATTCTCACAAATTCAGATATTCTGTATAATATTTTGGTTTCTTCGAATATAATTAGTATGGTGCACATCACTTGACAAAACCGATTTTCTCCCGATAAAAGCCCACCCACATTGTAAGTCCAGCTGTCTATGTGCCTTAGTTTTCAAGGAGAACACGACCTTTCTTAAACCTCTCGGTGTGTATATACGAAACCCTAACCCCTTCTTCCCCTAAGTTGCTGTTGGGAAAGAATGGCTGCCTTAATACAAGGCCAATGGATAATTGGTTATCCTAGGGTCTAACTTTTCCCACCTCTCATATGATTTGCGGAATAGCAACAAATAAATAAAAGAAGACACAATATTTAACGAGGTTCGGCAGATGTGGCTACGTCTTCGGGGCAGTAGTAATACTCTCTTTCACTATATAAATAATGGGATTACAAGGCAATCTCACTTTGGTGACTAAACTTCATCAAAGTGGTAACACACACTCTATCTCTCAAGATGAATTTTCTTCTCACTAATCTCTCAAGTGAGGATCTCACTACTATCTCAAACTCTATTAGTTTGGATGACTCTTGCCTTGGTTGTTTTTGCTACAACCTTACATGTCTATTTATAGGCAATTGGGTTCATGGATATGACATGCAATTGGAAGCAAAGTCAAGTTTTCTTCCAAGTTTGGCATGCCTAACTTCAAAGATGGCTTGCTACCTACCTTCCAAGATGGCTTGCTACCTACCTTCTTTGAATTTTCAAACCTATGCTTTCCTCATGTGGTAAATCACTACATGGATTTCCTCCTCCATTAAGGAGGGACTGGCCATCAATCTCCCCCTCCTGACTTAAATGGAGGGATGCGCCACTCCTGACGCGTTTCTACAAAATTCAAACTTTTCCTTTGGTAAGGACTTTGTCATCATATCTGAACTATTCTCATATGTGTGAATCTTCTCAAGCTGTAGTTGCTTGGCTTCCAGCACATTACGTATCCAGTGATACCTCACATCAATGTGCTTTGACTTCGAGTGAAAACTTGAATTCTTACTCAGATGAATTGCGCTTTGACTATCGCAATGCAGAACATACTTTTGTTGCTTATGGCCTAATTCCTGTAGGAATTTCTTCATCCACAAAATTTCTTTGAAGGCTTTCGTAGCTGCTATGAACTCTGCTTCCGTAGTTGACAAAGCAACACATTTTTGTAGCTTTGATTTCCATGAGACAGCTCCCCCTGAAAATGTAATCAGGTATCCTGATGTAGACTTTCTTGAGTCAACATATCCGCCCATATCTGCATCTATATAGTCTATTAGTTCAGGCTTCCCACTTCCAAAGCATAAACCTATTTTGGAAGTACCTTTGAGATATTTAAGAATCCACTTCACAACATTCCAATGCTCTTTGCCTGGATTAGACAGAAATCTGCTAACAACACTAACCACGTGTGTTATGTCTGGTCTTGTACACACCATTGCATATATCAGGCTTCCTATCGCTGAGGCATATGGCATCTTTGCCATTTCTTCCTCCTCTTTCTCACTTGTAGGACTCTGCTTCGAGCTAAGCTTAAAGTGACTAGCAAGTGGAGTAACAACTGGCTTTGCTTTCTCCATGTGGAACAGCTCCAATTCCTTCTTGATATATTTTTCTTGTGATAACCACAGCTTCCTATTCTGTCTATCGAGGGTAATATCCATACCAAGAATCTGCTTTACTGGTCTCAAGTCTTTCATAGTAAAAGACTTACTGAGCTCTTTCTTCAGTTTGCTAATCTTGTCACCATCTTGTCCTACGATCAACATGTCATCAACATACAAGAGTAGTATGATGAAGTCACCTCTGAGAAATTCTTCACAAATACGCAATGGTCTGCAGTTGTCCTCTGATATCCTTGCTCAATCATGAAGGAATCGAACTTCTTGTACCATTGTCGCAGCGCCTGCTTTAGTCCATACAAACTCTCTTTCAGTTTGCAAACTAGATCTTCTTGCTTTTGACTTTGAATCCTTCTGGCTGCTCCATGTAGATTTCCTCTTCAAGGTCACCATGAAGGAAAACCGTTTTCACGTCAAGTTGTTCAATGTCTAGATTTAAACTTGCAGCCAAACAAAGTACCACCAGGATAGATGTCATCTTCACCATAGGTGAGAAAATTTCTTCAAAGTCAATTCCATATTTCTAATTGAAACCTTTAACGACCAGTCTTGCCTTGAATCTGGATCGTGAGCTATTCTCCTCAGTCTTCAATCTATACACCCATTTGTTTCTGAGTGCTCTCTTACCTTTTGGTAACTCCACCAGCTCATAAGTCTGGTTCTCATGCAAGGACTTAATTTCTTCTTGCATGGCTTCTAACCGCTCCTCCTTGTGGTCATCTGTCAGAGCTTCTTCATAAGACTCTGGCTCACCTCTATCTGTGAGAGTAACAAACTCATGTAGAGGGTATCTGTTTGAAGGTTTGTGTTCCCTGACTGATCTTCGAGGGGTCGGTGCCTCTTCCTCATCATTAGTTGCATCATCAACTGGATCATTAATTATCGAGTCATTTGCTGCATCACCGACATCTTCGGTATCTCTTCAGCCATCGTGGTTTGTTAGGTGGAGGAACTTTATCTGGGTTCATCGGATATTCTCTGGGTTGTTTAGGCTTCTCGGTCTTCTAAGTATCTTCAATGTTCAGATCTTTAAAGAAGACAACATCTCTACTTCTGACAATCTTCTTATTGATAGGATCCCACAGCCTGTACCCATATTCTTTACTTCCATATCCCAGAAATATGCATTCTTTCGACTTGCTATCAATTTTTGATCTTTCATCTTTGGGAATATGAACAAATGCTTTGCAGCTAAATACCTTCAAATGATTGTATGAGATTTCCTTTCCGGTCCAAAACCTGTTTGGCATGTCACCATTTAATGGAGCTGAGGGAGAAAGGTTGATCACTTCAATCGCAGTCATTAGAGCTTCACCCCAAAAGCTCTTGGGCAGCTTAGCATGAGATAACATTGTTATGATTTTTTCAACAATAGTTATGTTCATCCTCTCGGCCACTCCGTTGTGCTGAGGAGTCTTTGAAACAGATCGTTCATGCCTGATTCTGTTACTTTTGCAATAGTGTCTGAACGCCCCCATGTACTCTCCCCCATTATCAGTGTGAATGCATTTCAATGTCCTGCCTGTTTCTCGTTCAACTCTGGCATGAAATTACTTAAATACTTCGAGCACTTGATCTTTAGTTTTCAGTGCATAAACACATACCTTCCTGGAATGATCATCAATGAAGGTGACAAAGTATGCACCTCCTAGAGTACTGGTGGTTATGGGACCACACACATCAGAATGTATAATATCCAAAGCATTGGATTTCCTTAGTGCAGGAGAACGATGGAATGAAGCTCTATGTTGCTTTCCAGCCAAGCAATGCGTACATGGTTTTAGAGGTATATCTTTAACATTAACTCCAGTTAATACCTCTCTTTTGGCTAGAATAGTAAGTCCCTTCTCGTTGATGTGACCGAGCTGCTTGTGCCATAGCTCTATCGACGAATCTTCTCCTGAGTGTAACTGCATACCCACTACAGATTTTTGCATAAGTCATGTAGAGAGTGTTCTCTTTCCTCCCTTGGACTAGAATTTTTGGACCATTACTGAGCCTTCACTTTCCACCACCAAAGACACTTGTGTAGCCTTCATCATCAAGTAATCCTGTGGAGATCAGGTTGAGACGCATGTCTGGAACGTGTCTCACATCCTTGAGAACCAAGCAGTGACCTATGTTGGTTTCAAGGGAAATATCTCCCCTTCCCACGATCTTGGACTGCTTATCATTTCCCATCCTGACATTACCGAAATTTCCAGTATTGTAGGATGTAAAGAACTCCCTTCGTGAGGTTACATGAAATGATGCATCAGAATCGATGATACAACATGTATCTTGAGATGTCAAATTAACATGACCCTCTCCATAAATGATGAGTACCTCTTCTTCGTATGAGGTAGTAAAAGTTGTGTCTCTGACACCACCTTTCTCAGTCTGCTCTCTCTTGAGCCTCATGCAATCCTTTATGTGGCCTTTCCCACCACAGTGAAAACATTCGATGTCCTTCTTTGGGTTGAACTTGCCTTTTGATCGATCCTTCTTTGGGCTGAACTTGCCTCGGTTGTGGAATTTTCTACTGCTTCCACGGTTGTTGGTGACGAGGGCTTCTGACTCGATCGATATTCCTTGCTCCTTCCTTCTTGCTTCTTCGTTGAACATGCTGTCTTTTACAGTGCTCAGTGTGAGAACGCCTTGAGGAGCTGAATTGCTTAATGACACCACCAACGTGTCCCAGCTATCTGGCAACGAGCTTAGTAACAATAGTGCTTGCAATTCATCATCAAGCACCATCTTCATAGTCGTCAATTGATTCACCATGCCCTTGGAAGTCGCTCAAGTGTTCCAAAACACTTTGACCATCACTGTACTTTGTGTTCACTAACCGCCGAATGAACGAGGCTTTGTTTTGTGCGGTCTTTCTCTCCTACATGGACTCCAACTTTGTCCACATTGAGTAGGCATTGGTTTCTTGTGCCACATGATGAAAAACACTTTCATCAACCCATTGACGAATTCCTACAACAGTTTTTCTGTTCAGGATGCTCCAGTCTTTGTCAATCTTGCCTGCTGGCTTCTCTCCATCATTTTGAAAAGGCTCGTACATATCCTTGCAGTAAAGGATGTCTTCCATTCTGGGCTTCCAAATGGAGTAATTCGATGATGTCAACTTTACCATTGTTGTTGCCGATGACGACGACTCCGCCATCTTGATCACCACGAGATGCCACGAACAATGAGAGCTGCCTTAATACAAGGCCAATGAATAATTGGTTATCCCAGGATCTAACTTTTCTCACCTCTCATATGATTTGTGGAATAGCAACAAATAAATAAAAGAAGACATAATATTTAACGAGGTTCGGCAGATGTACCTACGTCTTCGGGGCAGTAGTAATACTCTCTTTCCACTATATAAATAATGGGATTACAAGGCAATCTCACTTTGGTGACTAAACTTCATCAAAGTGGTAACACACACTCTATCTCTAAAGAGGAATTTTCTTCTCACTAATCTCTCAAGTGAGGATCTCACTACTATCTCAAACTCTATTAGTTTAGATGACTCTTGCCTTGATTGTTTTTGCTACAACCTTACATGCCCATTTATAGGCAATTTGGTTCATGGATATGACATGCAATTGGAAGCAAAGTCAAGTTTTCTTCCAAGTTTGGCACTCCTAACTTCAAAGATGGCTTGCTACCTACCTTCCAAGATAGTTTGCTATCAACCTTCTTTGAATTTTCCAACTCATGTTTTCCTCATGTGGTAAATCACCACATGGATTCCTCCTCCATTAAGGAGGGACTGCCCATCAGTTGCATGCATCTTAAAAAGAATATCGATCATGCTCCATCTTCTGGAATCTTGTAAGCTTTATACTAATTTCGTTAGAATTATATTTATTAAATGTGAATGTGTAAACCTTCCTGTGCTTGTGGAAATATCCTCTCTTCCAGCTAAGTGCTTGATTCTCTTCACAAAATAATTTGCTTGAATTTCGATACTGGAGAATTAGAGGTTCCAATCCTTGATACACAGCACATGACATTGTTTTGTTGCTGAATGCTTTTTTTCATCTTATTTGATATGTCAGATCCTAAGAAAACCATCCAATCCAATTCCTGTTTGATAGAGAAGAAGAAGATGGATCAGTTGGACAAATTAAGCAACTTACCAACTGGTGTTACACACCAGATTTTGTCATATTTACCTATCAAGCAGGCAGTGAGGACAAGTATTTTATCGCGTGACTGGAGGTACAAATGGGCTCAGCTTCCATGTCTTGTGTTTGATGATAGAAGTGGATATCGAATTGCAAAGGTTGTGGATCATGTGCTGTTACTTCATAGTGGCCGCATTGACACTTCAAGCTTTCTACTTTTAACTATCCAGCCGCTAGGGATATAGATAAATGGATTGCCCATCTATCAAGAAACAATGTCAAAGAGTTCGTACTGAGAGTATGGGAGCTGCAGCCTCCCTACAATGTGTTTTCCGGCTTCTTTTCTTTTAAATATTTGACTCATTTAGAGTTATGCAATTCTTTGCTTAAACCTCCAACGACATTCAAGGGCTTCAGGATGTTGAAGAGCCTTCATCTTCAAGAGGTTAATGTGTCCGGACATGTGTTGGGAAAACTAATTGCTTGCTGTCCTCAGCTTGAGAGAATAATTCTATGTGACTAAGGGAATCACTGATGTCACTATTGATGCACCAAGTACCCGGTTCCTTAAAGTTCAAGGCAGTTTTGAGGACGTTGTACTAGCAAATACCTTAAATCTTGTTGATATTTCAACTGACTGGAAACAAGTTTCTACAATCAGTTCTGGCAAATTGCTCAGGTATTTTTTTGAACTGCCTCGTATTGAAAGGCTCACACTTAAGGATGGCTTTTTAGAGGTAATGGATTTCCTATTTTTCTTTAATGATTGTATTTAAACTCATTATTGATATTCTTGTTTTATGAATCATTATTCATATTCTTGTTTTATGTATCCTCTTTGCTCTAGTATGCTGTTGGTTCATTGACCAAGAAGCTGCTGCCTAAACCATGTCTTGTCTGAACTTTCTTTCTAAAAGAATACGCTTGAATAATTTGGATGGGATTTTAACTGCTATCCACCTTATGAGCAGCGCACCTGCTCTACAAGAACTAGGCATTTTGGTGAGTTATTTGAATCATGCAACTACTACCCTATCATTGATCGAATTAAAATTTTCAACTTTACTTCAAAAGTTTGAGATTAATCTAACGCCATTGACGACCTTAATTTGTTACTTTGTGTAGGTCCGAAAAGGAGAGCAGACTAATGATGGAGAAGCAACCAATTGTTTAAGTGACAAACAGAATTGGAAGTTCACCCAACTGCAACGAGTGAAAGTAACCGGCTTCTCTGGTGTCAAAGCAGAAGTAGACTCCATTGAATTTCCGTCATTAACCTCACCTGGTCTTCAAGAACTAGAAATTTCAGTAAGTTTTTATTCTAGTGAATCGTATGCAGTATCCGTTGAAAACTTGAAATTAAATAAACAAAACGAACTCAACTATAACAAATTGTAGTTTAAAAAATGGATTAAGAGATTTTAGATTCTGACTTATTGACCTTATGTGTAGTTTTGTCAAGATGTGGAAGAAAAGGACTTTTCTTGGTTAGATGACAACCAGAAGACTTGTGCATTCACACAACTGCGAGTTGTGAAAGTAGTTGGCTTCTCTGGTGGCAAAGCCGAAGTAGATTTCATCAGATTTCTGCTTTCAAGTACTTCACAAATGCTTGAGAGAGTGATTCTTCAACCTGCTTGTGCCAAAGTTTCTTGGGAATTATTTAAATTATTGCCGGCGTTCAAACGCGACTCATTACATGCAGATTTAAAGCTCTTAGACCCATCAATTCATGTACAGGATTCTGATGACTCATCTTCCGACTTCGACTCTGATATGGATTACTGATGAACAATTCCTGATTGCTACTGAATATTCTTGTTTTGGACTTTTGGTACATCTAGGTCTTCATTTTTTGAGAAATTTGCCAAACAAACTTTCTAGTTTGCTTAATAAATGCCTGTGATGGTTTTGTAATGCACAAAAAGGGGTCAAAAATATGTGTTTCATTCATGTCATATTAGTAATGGTTTTGTATACGTACATATTATTTGTTCGATCACCCATGCTTCATGGCATTGCTATTAGGATTTTGAAACTTTGTGCAAGTCTGGGGAGACTGTTCGTCTGTCAAAGTGGAGCTGAGGGAGATGCTAGAAATATCATCCAAGCATTGTCGCGAGGAGGCAGAGGGGGGTATGGAGGAGGCTCGCCCAAGTTTCTCAGATTTTGCAGCAGCCATTTTGCACATATGCCCCAAGAGTTAATGATGTTGCACACTCCATTAGGCACTACTTATGGAGGAGTGCGCAGATTTGGAATGAATCCAGTCCGTTGTGGCTGGAAGGTATTGTAGAGAGGCAGACATTCTGCATTTGAGTTAATTTTGATGTGTCCAGGAGGAAAGTTCTCACACAAGTGAACTTCTTGTTAGTGAGTATGGTTACTACTTGACCAAAACAACATTTCGCCTATGCTCTTTTGATAGATTGGGGCCAAAAGGCAAAAAACGAAAACACAATTTGAAAACCAGTTCCCTAAGCATTGTAGAAAGGTTACACAAGTTATCAACGATCACCGAACCAAGAGGTTGCTCCATGAATTTAGTTTCGATTTCAGAATCCAAACTAAACTTAAAATATCGTCAACAACCATGTTTACTGCCCTCTAAATATTGTGGTTCATTTTTAATCACCAATCATGTTCACTGCTCTGTAAATGTTGTTCTAATTTATTAAAATATTAAAATATCCTAATATGAAATTATAATAAAAAATAATATTAGATTAAAAATTACAATTGATTTTTCTTATTACCCATACAGAACATATATTTAAACTCATTCTTAATCTTTTCATTCATCATTAAACCCGGTGAGACTAATTGACTAAGACTTCATGAGATTGATCGAGGAAGACGAGGAGGAAGTCAAAAACAACTAAGAGAGATAATGAGGAAGCCAAATAGAAAAAGATTTCGAGTTAAACCCTACATTGGAAAAAGGTATTTTGGGTACTGCAAATGGGTGAACAAAGTTTACATGAAACTAAAAAATATTTTCAGAGTGAGAAGAGAATGTATGGTGAACAAAGTAATTAGTAGGGTGACAATAACCAACCCTTTTTAGAATCACAATACACCGTAGTCTTATCAATAGTCCCACCAATTATTATTGGACTAAGAAAAAAGAAACTTTTATCAAAATATCATTTTCTCTTTACTCAACAAAAAAAATTTAATGTCATCCAAGAAATTTGGTTATGCAGAAACCTGATTAGGCCTGCAAGTTGGACGAATGTGAGTTGAATATTAAACTTGTGAAAAACAAATCATGAAGAGAGCTTTATCCAAATCAGATTTCGACTCAGAGTGATAGACACTTTACCAGCAATTTATGAAACCGGATAAAAAAAAAGTCAAATATCATTCCGAGGGGCAAGACCGTAAAATCAGCAGCATCATCCTGCTAGTCCAAGGAGAGAGTCTCTGGCTGTAAACCCAAGCTCCAATTCTAAGCCACTCGCCCAAGCTCTGTGTTTCCCTCATGGCCAGAAATACTTAACCCAAACGCTGCAACTTCCCAAACCAAGCTCAAGCTCAATCCATGGCTTCCATTGCCACCTGCTTCACTCTACCTCCCAAGCCTCTCCCTCGCCTCATTCCCAAATCCTCACTCTTCCCCAACCGCCTCCACGCCTTTCCTCTCTCCCAAACCCCCATTTTCCCTGGGTTTTGTTCCAAGGTTCGAGATTCTAGGGTTTCGGTGACGGTCGTTCGAGCCAGCCTCGACGCCGTCACCGGGATTAGGCCCGGCGGAGCCGTCGAGAGCGATAAGCTGCCGTCCGATGTGAGGAAGCGCACCATGGACGCTGTGGACGCGTGCGGAGGGAGAGTGACGATTGGTGACGTGTCCAGCAGAGCTGGGCTGAAGCTCAATGAGGCTCAGAACGCTTTGCAGGCTCTCGCTGCCGACACTGAGGGCTTCTTGGAGGTACTTATTTTCAAAAAATTGATATCTATAGTTCTTTCCATGCTGTTAGGAAAGAAATTTGTGGTTGTAGCTTTGTTTAGTGAGTTGAAATTCTATTTTTCAAGATGGTCTCAACAGGTCTCGGATGAAGGCGACGTGCTTTATGTTTTCCCCAAAGATTATCGAGCAAAGCTTCTTGCCAAGTCGTTTCGATTGAGAATTGAACCTGTGCTCCAGAAGGCAAAGGTAGTTTTTCTTTGTGGAATTTGGTTATGCTTGTGGTTTATGTTTGGGAATTGGCACTAAAATGGATGCTTTATGATAGGCCGGGACCGAATATGTAGCCCGGGTTTCATTTGGAACTGCCCTCATTGCCTCCATTGTTCTTGTTTATACTGCTATCATTGTTGCTCTCTCGTCTAGTAGGAGGTAAGTTTTAGGATTTTGTTGTTGAACTCTTTTGTAGTACTTGCAGGAAGTTTGATTATAATGCTTTGGTTACAGCGAGGATGACAATCGTGGACGGCGTGGAAGATCGTATGATTCGGGGTTCACTTTTTACATGAGTCCCGGTGACCTCTTTTGGTAATACATTTTATACTTGTTTCTTAAGTAAGCTTTTCATAATACTTTGGAGGGGTTTCAGGTTGACTTATTTTATTGTTGGAAGAGCTTTTTACTTATACCTCCTTTATTATTTATGTTGCTAAGGTTCTGGGATCCATATTACTATCGGAGGCGGCGAGTGGAAACCGAGGATAACAAGCTGAAGTTCGTTGAATCTGTATGTGATTTGCCCAATCATTTTTCTTTTCTTTTGCTTTTTATGTATTTTTGTTCACAGAAAAAATATTGACTCCATGAATGTTGTCTTTTAGATTTTCTCATTCGTATTTGGCGACGGTGATCCAAATCAAGGAATTGAAGAAGAGAGATGGAAGTTGGTAATAATCGAGCACTGAGTTCAGTGGTTCGTTGCTTTCAACAATTTATTTCAAATCATTGGTTGTATCTATGTGCTGTGCTATTAGATCTTTCCTTCATTAGAGTTTGCACTTGTTTCGGGGTTACTCACTTACTCGGTTCCTCTTCCTTCCTCCCCACCCTCCCCTTCCCTTCTTGAGCTATATCCTATATTTAGAGACCATTGATAATTTGCATTTATCGACCACTCAATAAGCCTCCTGCAAAGACTTTAAACTGGACGTTGGGATAAATTATAATGTTCCAATATAAATGCTTATGTCATTCCTGAATGTAATACTTTAAATGAGTCTACAAAAGGTGTTTACAAATTTATTCAAGAGTCTTAACATTACAGTTTATCATTATTGCCATTTTATAACTAGTTTGGAAAAACACTTTTAACTCCATATATTATAGCATTCCCAGTCCAAGCAGGGAAATGAGGGAACTGTGCTTTAAAGTTAATTGATTGGAATTATTTATGATGTGAATTGGGGAGAAAGAGGTGAAGATGCTGCTCTTTTTGATATTTGATAATAAAATGGTATCAACACTATCATAATAAAAATGGTAAAGTTTTCTAACTTTTCAATGGAAGAATTCTTCTTATTATTCAGAAGGATTTTGCTTTCTTAGACCAACAGGGTTTAGCAGAACCCTATAGCCCTCGAAATAATATTACATGTATCTAAGATGCAATAACACAATCATCTATGTAACTGTACGTGCAGATCGGGCAATACATAACCTCTAATGGTGGTGTTGTTGCCGCTGAAGAGCTTGCTCCATATCTTGATATAGAATCATCAGGGGGAACTCTAGGTAAGTATGGTTTTGATAAAGTGATCTTTTTTCCTTGTAGTTCTAATATTCATTTTATTTTAAGCTGTTGTTTGACTTAATGTCAGCATTTCAAGCAGTTCAAACGTTTATGGACTTGTAAATATTCAGTTTGTGTTTTTTTCCCCTTCTTTCACCATGTCGGAACTTTCCTTTCTCTTCCTTGGTATGCTTGACATTTTCATTTCTGCTGATTTCAGAATGATGAAACATACATCTTACCTGTTCTTTTACGGTATGAGGGTCAGCCTGTGATAGATGAAGAGGTATGTTTAACTTTTTCAAGTTTAAAGCAATGCTTTCATTTTCTTTATGCATGTAGATATTGAAATAAGAAGTGTTGCAAGATTTTGTTTCTGTTCACTATGAACTGGTTCATCCTTGCAAATGGTTTACTTGTCTTTTATATGATTAGCTATGTGCATTCAGTTACAAATTAAGAAACAAATATTGTCTCCTGTTATGCAGGGAAACATTCTGTACCAATTTCCCTCTCTACAGCGTACAGCGTCTTCTCAAAGAAGTGGAAGGAAAGAATATGTGGGGAGAAGATGGGCTGATTTTGTTGGTGGAGTTGATAAATATTTTTCAGAGAAGAAATGGCAATTCAGGTCCTTTTTTGTTTGGTTTCCTAATTGTGTCGTGAGTTTCACTTGGATATTGAAACTGAAAAGAAATATTTTTTTGCAGTAACACTAGCATTTCTGAGAGAGCACTAGTTGCGGGACTTGGTGGGCTTAATTTATTTGGGGTTATTATTCTTGGAGCCATCTTAAAGTATGTTTGATTTGAACTTTGTCATTGCTTAGTTGTTTTTTTATATATATTGTTCTTATGTCCCCCATTTTCACTTCTCATTTGAAGGGATACTTCAGTTGCACCAGTTGGTTTTATTAAGTTCATTACTAGCATATTTCCACTACTTCAGGTATGATTTGACTTCACTTAAAAAGAAATTTTCCTTCTTTTGGTTCAGTATGTATATCATTTGTTAAATACTTTTGTTTAGTCAATATTCCCACTGCATTTTCCCCATAAATTTTCAACTATATTCTGGTTACTATGGAAGTGGTATTTTTCTTGAGGAATTATCATCACAATCCTGGAATCTGGATTGATAATGGCAGCAGGGACTTGCCTGACTGACTTCACATAATCTGGCTAATCTACTTGGTTGGTGGCATTACTGTATACGAGATATCTTCTGATCTGCTTTTGTTTTGCTTTTTTTTTTTTTTTTTGTTTCTGCATACTACAGTGATTTCTTTTGTGGCCCATTTTTCAGGGTCATGAACAAGTGTTCTTCATTGATGTGATGGCGTTGAGAAGTTGAAAACATGAAATAAGGCATATTTTTTGCACCAAATTGTATAGAAACCAAAATTGTGGTCACATGTTTGGTTAATCTTTAATTGCTGAATGATTTGAGCTTGTCATGATGGGTTATCTTGTAGTAACAGATGGGGTTCTTGGTGTGTTAGCTCATCAATCTCTTTATTTCCTGATACTGAGTTTAATTCTATCAGTGATCTATACATAATGCAGATATGTCCATTTGTAACAAAGCTGCTTAAATCCACATCATCTATTGGGTTTGTCTTTATCTTTTGGGGCAATTATTTTGCAGATTTATGCTGGTTCCTTCTTTGCAATTCCTTTGTTCCGATGGTTCATTGTGAGTAAGACAAATGCTGACATAGAAAAAAGAAATCAAGCTAGACTGAAAGCCGCTCGAGCCCTTGAATCGCCAGATATCTCACTAAGACGAAAGGTAGTTGTACTAATGCTTTTATAAAGTTCTAAATCCCATTCGATGTTGATTAAGGATTGCTGTTTCAAACTCCCACATCTTGCTTTATAACTGTTGATAACATATATGTCGTGTTTGTAACTTGATAACTACAGACATCCTGTACTTGAAACAAGACTGTTTCTGTTGGCCTGAAAAACCAAATTGGAGTAAAGAAAAGAGAAAAAAAATTGGATACTTGATTAACTTTCTTCAATGATAAAATGTAGCGGACTAAATTCATTACTGTATGTTGTTATTCAGCTGCTCGGTGCTCGGGACATGGCCCAAAGAACAGTCATAGGACAGGATAGAATTGTATATAGTACTGACAGGGATTTGGTTGAGCAAGACTATGAGGCCCAAGATTGGGATAGAAGATTTCGAGAAATAGAAAAGTCAGATTGAGAAGAGGCTACTGGTGCTTGGTAAAGTTGTACGTTTCTTGTGGCTGGAATTTGGTTTTTTATTCAAGCACCATATGGGTGCGATTTTTATCAGTTGCATGAGTCATTTTATAAACTGCAGCAAGTTCTAAGCTCTATTCTTTAAACTTACATGTTTTGCTTGCGAGCATATCTACAAGTAGCAACATTAAAATACTGCTTGTCCAAGGAGAATAATTATTACGTTCAGGACGTGAGAAATGTATGGATTATCGAGTAGTTGAACTCTTGTAGTGCTTTTTTACTTTTACTGATTAGCTATTTCAATTGCAGGGACTAGAGCTACGAGTTTTATCCTTCAAGGACATGAGAGCGTCCCAACAATTGTTGCAAAACCATCTCACTGGAAGTTATATTTGGCAAGCTGTTGATGAGCAATTGAAGCCTGCAATTGTTTACATTCTGAAATTTGTGGGGGTACTGCCAGGAGTTACACCTTGTAATATAGATTTTAGGTGGACGGCATAACCATTTACAAATGTGAACTTGAGCATCACAGGGCTCATATATATTTATTGGGAATCCCCTACTGCAATTAGTTGAACATTTGGGAGCGGAAAGGCTTTTTGTGGCAATGAAAATTACTGGGAGGGCCAAAACTAAGAAAGGAGTGATTCTGGCATACTTGTACTTCTATTTAGTGAACCAGTAGAACATTGATTGTTAGAAACAATTGCATAATTTTGTAACATAAATAGATGGTCTTGGAGATCCTTTCAAATGATATGCAATGACAATCGGGGTTTCTTGCTCTGCTTTAACCGTGAAAAACTGAGACTGCTTGGAACTGACAAAGTGAGAAGTAAAATATGATAATGCTGATTGTTGCTTTCAACTTCCTAAAATAATTTGCGGCATTTACAACAGTGAAGTCTGCAAATAGGGTTTAGTGCCATTCGTCCCCAACAATTTAAGGGGATCTTCCGTGCCAAGCCTGCGATTTGCAACAGAGCGTGAAGTTTGCTCATGCTGGCTAAATACATTTGGCTCAATACAAGCAGTGGTAATGCTATGTGATCAAATTTAAAAGAACAAAGAGAAAAGGGATACATTTGGCTCAATACAAGCAGTGGTAATGCTATGAGATCAAATTTAAAAGAACAAAGAGAAAAGGGATACATTTGGCTCAATACAAGCAGTGCTATTGCCATCAGTAAAAGGACAATCAAGATGCTGCTATAAGGAAACCATCGTTGGACTCTGGCCCCAAGTGCCAAAGACATTACATAACAATAGCAGAGAAATCATCAAAGAATATTCAAATCAAAGGTATTTACATCATACAAAATGAACTGCTGCCCAGGAGTGCACAATTTCTCCAAGAAGTGACGCAGGTATTTGCATCAAACCAAGTTACAACAGTCAGATACTGAAAAAGCAGTCATCCGCACGATTAAACTCGGAAAGAAAACCCTTGCATGACGGTCTAGAGGGTAGACTACTGACAAATGAATGTTTTAAACAAGTTGAGACACCAGTGTACCTGCATAAAGAGTGTATACATTAATAACCTAAATCTAGAGCAAACTAAACAATATCCATAAGTGATGATTATATTATCCCATCTTTTATACTGCATGTTCTTTACAAAAATTTATTTTACATGCTTTTGTAAAGCACGTGCAATATTTCATAACATGCTAGTAAAATTAAAAACTATCTCTATATGAATTCTAGCTACACAGAAAACATCAATATTATCTCATCTTAGCATAACATTTGCGGTGTGCTTATGCAAAGCCACAGCATGATATCAGTTAGTTATATAAATGTGCTGAGATCTATCTGTTCTATTTCAACAACTTATTGTTCATTTTATAAAATAGTTATTATTTGATAGCTAAATTGTCATTGATATTAGAAAAATAGTACAGGCATGTTCTCACCTAAAATAATGAGTCCAAATACTATTATAAAAACCAACTGAACAGCACGCCTCTGGACATGGATGCGATAAGGTGATCTTTGGTATCTTGCCCTAATTACACCAAGCCAGGTCTGCAAGTGCATAATCTTTGTTCGAACCTGCACCGATAATACTTCAAAATTTCTATACCCATTGACTAACCACGTCCCCTGATGACCCTGTCAAATACAAGCATAACCATAAGCATCTAGGGCGATGCTTAATATGCCACATCTAGTTTTGCATGATAAACTGATTCAGAACATCAGGCTGAATCAGAAATAACTTACATTCATGCAATATTCTCCTTTCGAACTTTAACAGAAAAAACTTGGGTATTGCTTTCAGTTCACTAAAGAATATGGACATAACATCAGAAACCTGAAGGGTCTTCTTTACTTTTCAAGAAAAGAAACCCAATCCTTGAATCACAGATTTTGAGATTAAGCAAAAGAGTTGTCTACTAGTACACACATTTAATGTGTGAGGCATGATACTTAATAAACGAGTATAAACTCATTTCAGTCATTTGTAAGTGCACTATCTTCAATCTTTCTTTTTGGTGGGTTCAGAGGAAGCGGGTAACAATGTACTTTCCAGCGCATCTTTTCAAGTATGTGAGTGCAAACAAGTGTCATAGGCAGAAAGGCTTCCAAAGGGCAAATGAAAAATAACCAGACACAACATAAGAATAATGCATCAAATCAAATTATCATGTTTATGTTATACATCCATTAAATCCATTGTATTAAGAGTCCACTTGAGCTTTCCAAAGAGTGTTTCTGTTGGAAAGTTCTTTTCAAGGTCCTGTTGGAGAAGCTCCAAATTTAAGGCTCCAGAAAAAGCTTTTGCAAAAGTACTTTCGTTGGCAAAACCAAAATTAACACCAAAAATCTCAGAAAACATAAATAGATTTTTTCTCCTGTTTTGCCCATCTCCAGAAGCTATTGCCAGAGGCCCTACAACCAGACATATGATCGTTTTTTTTTTTTTTCATTGAAAGAAAAGAACATGGGAATAAAATTCTCTTTCCATATTGGGCCCAAAATGACCGCCATTGTCCTAGCTTGAACTAATCTTAGTTATTTCCAACAAACTGAAATGAGCATTTGGCACTACAAGCAATCTAATTACCTGGGGAGCATGAGAAACATCAGCGGATGATGGGGAATGACTTTGTTCTTCTCCATCTTTAAATCTCTTTGTGTAATTCCTAGTTACCCTACTCCCATAAAGAGTCCATATGTTGGTCAAGAACCCATATGCATTTATTCTGCTCCAGACACCTCTCAGCTTGTTCTTGGATAAGAAGCTTGCTGGTTTGGCTTCATCAGCCTCCAGATCCCAACTACCACATCTGTTATGAGAGGTCTCTGTAAATTCAAAACCTGACCTTGTATTAGGATAAGAACTAACTTTCCTCAAGTTGTTCTCCTTCCTAGAGTCAATATTATGGTCCACATGCACTACTCCATTCCTATTCAAATTCTCAATTTCTCTGCTTTTCTGCTCAACAATGCCAGAAGTACTGTCTTTGGCACTAGACGATGTTGTTGGATCAAGAAATCTTCTCAACATACTACTGTCTTCTCCATCATAAGAATCAGAGTGCTCTCTGGCATTTCCCCCCGTAAGAAACAATGCCAAGCCATCTCTATCTTGTTCATTCAACTTGACCCACTCCGTATTTCTCATTGGATCTCCTATTGATGTCCCCTCCAAGCTTTTCTCCACATAAGCTATTTGTTCCCTAATGGCTCTGATAAACTGCTTGTGCCTTAAAATTACATCCCCTCGTATCTGGGACTTCCCTGTCATAGCTGAAAAGCTGACTGCTCTTTCAAAATCTTCCAACTGGCATAACAGAGTCACTGAAACCTAACTAAACAGAAAACACAACAAAAAAATCTAGAAAAAAAAAAAAAAAGAGTTGACACTGACAGAAATTACCACCTGCCACTTTGCCGTTTCAAGTGTCGTTGCAAGATCACGTTTATGATAATCTATCGACGCATGCAACTTTGGGTCCGGAAAGTCATTTTGAACAAGACTGAGCTCATGCAGCAGAAAGCGGAAAGTAGATTCCATCCTACAATTCACACCACACACACAAAAGCCTTAATAACAGAGAATGCACAATCCATAAGCAATTTCATATTAATGCGAAAACGGAAAAACCAGGTAGAACAATACCTCAAATGAACCAATATATAACAAGATACATGACTGAACATTATCAATATTGAGTAACAGAAGTGCATAGTTCATTAGTTTCTCATAATGTATCTCCCAAAAGCAAAAGCGCCCATATTCATATTAACCGAAACTAACAACTTCAAGGAACCAAAATTTCATGTACCACCATTCTTACACAACCCACCAACCAAGTTTTTATTTATAAACATTCCACAATGTAATCAATTTCAGGTCTTTTCTGATTGGTTTTTCATCAAAAGCAAAATCAAAGCAAAGTTCCTTTATGCTTTCCAAAAGCTTAAGATAAAAACTTGAAGACTTAAATTAGAATTTAAAAGCGGACGAGAATTTTACCGGTCAGCGGAATCTTGAACAACTTCAGCAGCTGAAAAAAGAGGGTCTGATTCCCATTGGTGCAAACCCGACGCCATTTCTATTGATTCCTTGTTTACATTCACCTCCAGAAAATGAAAAAAAAAAAAAAAAAAAATTGCAATGTTTATTCACACAAAAAGCCCAAAAATTTCGTGTTGAAACGATGAAATGGAATTGGAATTTGAAGGGTTTAGGGTTAGCGTGGGTGGGTTTTTAGCTAATTCTGGGGAAAGGCGTTCGGTAATATGTGGAACTGAGATACCTTCTGTGGAGAAAAGTGAGTGGGTAAAGAGGAAGAATCTCATAACTGAAGAGACCAATTACCTTCCACCATGTGGCATACATTATTTATTTGCTTTACTATTTACAGGTTAACTTTTTTTTTTTCCAGCTGATTTTTTTTTTTTTTTTTGTTAAATTAGAGAAGAATCGAAAGGGAAATTGAATGTCTGACCTAACATAATCATAACTCATTTTCAATGACGACAAACATTGTAAAACTTATGTTACTTATGTCACATTTTGCACCATGATGTCTTCACTAAGTTTCCCATTTTGGGATGTTAGGAGAACAATAATGTCACTAACTCATTTTCAAAAATAAGAATAGTAGAGCTAGAGCAAACTTTACTGCTGAAAGAGTATTCAGTGCACCAACGTACACTTGTAACAATAGAAATAGACGGTTGGATAACATTAAATACATTTTTTGTTATTTAAAAAATTTCTCTATAAATATCAACGACTAATATCTGCTAGATCACTTGCATCGCCTGTGCATAAAAGAATTTTTCATTTTTATGTTGGGTAACCTCGCTTCAGAGCTCAAAACTATGTATGATACATTTTCGAATTTTCAAGATAGAACATTGATTTAGAATTAAGGAATCAATAAATAAATAAACATCATTACACCAAAATACATTAGTTTGATATTGCCACAGCAATTGTTTAATTATAACATGAGAGCTTTCACTTCCAGAACTCTTTCTATACATCACAAGGCAAAAGGAAAATGAAAACATTGATATTATCAGTCATATACCATCCCTTGGCAACTCATATTCTCTTCATTACATGCTGACCTTATTTAGGCTGGAGATGTAAGATTATCATTTTCGACTCTACTCAGAAGTATAGTCCTAAAACAAAAACTCAGAAGATCAAAACACTTTTCAAATGAAATACTTCACCATCTGAATTTCTTTCTGCTTGTACCCACATTTCTCATAGAACGCTTTATTATCAACACTGCAATCAAGAATCACCTTATAACAGCCCACAGAATGAGCATAATCCGTAAGGGAATTAATAATTTTTTTCCCTAAATGCAATCCACGAGCATTGGAGTCAACCACAACGTCTTCAATGTGCCCAACTTTACCACAGTTCCTTATAAACTTCCTTTCAATGAACACACTTCCAGTGGCAACAATCTTCCCAGAACGATCATCTTCTATAACAAACACCTGATGGTCTTCAGCACGGGACTGAAGCTCCATGAATCGATCTTCAAAGTCTTTGTCAGATACAGAATCGCAAGTGGTTAGCTGTTGCAGTAGTTCTATAAATCCCTTGCTTTTGTCTGAGAGCTCTAGTTTTCTAACTTGGAATTTCTGTTCTTCATTGCTTGCCATCTTTTCCAGTCTGAGCACTTGTTACCAACTGAAAGATCAGATTAAATCATAATTCAAACACGCGAAATAGATACTTATGTATCAAGCCATATGTGTGGCAAAAAGACAATACCACCAAGGCAATATTTGGTTCATTGGTTTGAACATTAGCAGTTGATCAAACAACAAATAGTACCAATTAGTCAATTACAGTTCAGTTCCCTGTTAAGTTTCAGAAGTTTCTACCTTACCCTCTGGCTTTCACATTTTACTCTAGTGTTACTGTTGTTTCATTCCATTCCATAGGAAGGAATTCCCACTCATTCCAGGTTCATTCAATCCAACATTAACTGAGGTTCATAACAAATCTGAGTCAGGTTGTATACTTACATCTTCACCTGGTATTTTATAGTTTATGAAAGAAAGATAAATTCAAACAGAATGCTGTAGGAAGAACAGCATATAGTTTCATTGAAATGAACATTGAAATTTGGTTGATCAAAATGGGTATTCCTATTTTGATGTTAATACAGGAAACACTCATCTTCTGTCATCTAACAATGGAATGGACATTCCATAAGAATGGCCCATTCCCATTCTAAGGTCCATTGATTCAAGATGGGTTTGACAAAAGATTCAAACTTGATGAGTTGCAGGCTAGAGGCTTCAATTGGGTATATTAATTAGTGCTCTACGAAACTGAACCTATCACCATTAAGGAAGAAATAAGTAAAAGTAAAAAAACCAAAATTACCTGAAAAATCCAAACTTGAACGATGAGAGTCCTGAATTGTGATCTGGGTTTCTGGGCTTGTGGCTGTAGAAGATCCGCCAAGACTAGACTTTTTATATTTCTGTGGTTTGGTATGCGTGAGATGGGATGTGAGTTATGAAAGCAAAAGGCTTTATAGTTTATATATTAAAGAAGGGAAAGCACGTGTCTTTGGGTGCGTTGGGCACGAGAGAGCCAAGACCCAATTCTGAGGAGTACCGACTTGGCGATTTGAGAGCTGTCGACGTAGGAAGACCAGAGACGCGAGCCTTTGTTTAGCTTTTTAATGGCGTACTCTGATTGATATTCTCATTCTGATTTTGGTTTTGAGAGGAATAGGCATCATCTTCACCATGGCTCCGAGGACCTTGATTCTTCACCGGTTGACGGCTCACTTTGCCGGTCGAATCAGGCAGAACCAGAGGCTTCTCACCTCTCATTTTTATTCCTCTACGGCGTTGGAAGAAGCCCCTTCCTCTTCTTCTTCTTCCTCGCCGAACTTGGATGGCGTTCATATGACGGACACTTGTATTCAGGTGCTCTTTCTTTCTCTTTGTTTCAGAATTGATGTATGGGGCTTTGTTGGGTTCTCTTTTCTTGTTGTGAATTTGGGGTTTTTGAGATGGTGTGGTAATCCAGTTTAGGGTTTGTGAAAAGGTTTCAGTTTGCTTCCTTTTGTGTGCTAAGAAGACGAATGCCAGGAATTGAACAGATGGAATGAAGTAATATTCTTATCTTGTGAGCGAAAAGCAAAGCTGCATAAGCCTCAATTCAATGTCCAAATACTAGTTTTAGTGTTGTATTGATTTAGTTATGCTAGATTCTACATAGAGCATCCACTTCCTGGTGTACTGTTGAGAGATTGAGATTTTGCATAGCAGTTATATCGGTGTTGTTATATGCTATATCTTCTTGTTTGTTTCTCATAATGAAAGCAACTACTTAGCAAAGAGAGATTTTCCATAGAGCTGTAGAAACCGGACCATTGAAATGGTTCAAAGTGTTTATCTATTGCTGAAAATCATTAGTAGGTTGCGTTAATCATTAGTTGTCTGGGACTTTCTAGTTGATGAATCTCTTCATTTACCGATTTTTTAAGACACTAATGAGCCAAGAAGCTTTATTCTAGAAGTTGAGGGCATTATCATTAATGATCTTTCTGTCATGAAATGTAAATGGCAACCCTTGTCATTAGGGAACTTTAATGGAATGTCATTTAACATTGTGGCGTTTTTGGGTTTCTGATGCTTATATTGTGAGTTTGCAACATGAATTTTTTCCGCTGACTTTGGCTTCCCAATGAATGTTTTGTAGAAAATGAAAGAACTGCAAGCAAGTGAAGAACAGGAAAAGCTGCTCCGCTTGAGTGTAGAAACAGGTGGATGTTCTGGGTTCCAATATGTTTTTGATCTTGTGGATGACAAAACCAATCCAGATGACAGGTTTTTGTTTTCCCCTTCTCATTCTCTGTATATGTAATTCTTGACTAAATATGCTTCTGCTTATCAAGCTTGCTTGTTTAATTGAAGATTCATTCACTAGCTATATATGTTTGACACTTTTTTCTTTTCTTATCCCCCTATTGGTAGGGTGTTCGAGAAAGAAGGAGTAAAATTGGTAGTCGACAATATTTCATATGATTTTTTGAAAGGGGCAACCGTTGATTACGTTGAGGAGCTGATCCGTTCTGCTTTCCAAGTGAGTCATTTATTATGTCGCCTTTGCTTGTTTATTCTGTTATGGCTTTCTCAGAAGTGCAAGTGCATATTGACTCTTATACCTGTATACCCATGGAAACTCTTGATTTGGGTAGGAATAAGCAATGTATAAACTCTTCAGGACCAAACTGTTCAGAATTAGTGATGTCTCTTAGTGAGCATGAGAGAAGTAAGAACCATCTACCAGAGAACTAGCATAATGGTATTGTATTTAGGATGTATACAATTGAAGATACCATATACGCTTTAGCTCACCATGACTAACATGTGGCTATGCTGTTGATGGGGCTGCCCATACAGTGCCTCCCAAAAGATCATACGAGTGTGGGTTTATATTGCCATAGAGGCATAGATATTGTTCTAGTGTTGCCTTTGTCTGGAACCTTTGCGTATTTTGTGCCCTATTAGGCTGCAGTGCTTATTTGCCTATACACAAATAGGTTAGTGCTAGTACAAGGCAGTTGGCTGGATGTGTTGTTTGTACCCGTTACTGATTTGGTTCAAATAAGAAAACATTTATGGTCTGGAACCTGCTGACCATCTAAATTGGTGGGACATATATCTTTTGAACCTCCAAGTAAACATGTCACAGATTGTATTAATTCAGACTTGCATTGAGATGTATCGTCCCCTGATGTTTATTTTTCAGAATGTTAGTTTTTCTAGACTTTTAGCCAAGACCAATTAAGAAACATAAAACCAATCACTATATTAGCATCCTTTCTGCAGAACTTGAGGAACACCATCTATCTCATTAGAATAGTGCAGTCTTTTGCAGACCAGAGCAAATTAGTAAAGCTAGAACTTAAAACAGTTTACTCATCAACGGTGTAGATCCACAGCTTTGATGGTGTTATATTACCCTGTATTTGCATTGCTATGTAGTTACTGGTTCGTGTGCCATATGCTCAAGAGGATGTGCAAGTATGATATACTGTTTGCTTTAATGTTTCTATTATCGACTGGTAATCATTTGATTTTCAAGTAGCATCGTCAGAGCCAAAGGCTTGTAACACAAAAAAGAACCGTCATTTAGATGTCAATTCTTTATTACAAGGATTTGTGTAGAACAGATGTAATTCTTGTTTCATTAGACCTGATGTAATTCTGGCTTCATGTTCAGGTGACAGAAAATCCAAGTGCAGTCCAGGGTTGCAGTTGTAAAAGTTCTTTCATGGTGAAATTATAGACTTGTACTATTATGCTGAGAGGGCTGAACTAGATTCAGCTCAAATCAATTTTTGGAATAATGATTATTTGACTTCACTGAGTTTTTGACATATCAAGTCATTGTATCCACGTCATAAAAATGCTTTACCACTACAACGGTAGCTCCCAATGTTAATTTGTATTTTACCATTACCCCCAAGTCCGAATTTTAGATTAATCAATACAACTAGGATCTGTCATTTTTTCACATTGTTGCTTCACAGTGATGGTAACAATGGACAACCATTTAGAAGCTGGTGATAGTTCCCTATGCCACTTGGTTGCAATTGAATTGAAACAGCTAAAAGCCTAAAATTGTCAGTATGTTTGATTGATGGAACAGCTATAATTGTCAGTGTGTCTGATTGAACTTGATGGAAGATGTAGGGTTTCAAACCAACTCAACTTGGATTGGCAGTAATAGTTGCTCATTGCAAGTGCGGTTTCTTACAAGGCAGATTTGTGAAACTGAAAAAATGTAGAGAGGCTGGAAAACTGCTTTCAGTCGACATATGGGAACCCAAGCAGTCATAATACTAAGGAAAATAGAGGTCAGCAATACGGTAATTAGATTTTAGCAACGCACCCACTTTAACTTAATTGAAAACAAACTGAAAATAACCCTACTTTCAGGATTCATGATCTGCAAAATTCAACTTAGCTTCAAACCTAAAGGCAGGTTACTGAAAAATAAACATGTCTAAGAAAGTAAAACCTTCATGGCAGCAAATTGTATATGCTCAGCCTCCCGAGTTTAAAAAGAAAAGCACAAAACCCAAAAGACTAAACAAGCAGACATTTAAGAACAAACAAAATCTCTTCAAAATTATCCATGAGCATTCACTTGAACAAAAATCACAGTACGCATTGTAGTTTAGGCTAGGAATTTGAACTAAAGTAAACAAAAAGGAACATAGTTTTGCTACTGCTCTTCTTCCACATGAAAGCCTCTGCTAAATTGTAAGAACTTAGTAGATTCGGATAGCTTTCCCCATGGTGCTTTTCAGGTTCAATGATCTCACCTATTTGAGCATTCAGAGAGAAGAATAAAATTAGTGAAATTCAGAGAGAAGAACAAAATTAGTGAAACGAAAGAAAAAGTACAAATGAGCTATCAATAAAACCAAAATGCTTCTAGTGGAAAATATCCCTGAACTTACATTCTGCCAATTCTTCTTCAAGAGAGAAACCAAGAAATTGACACTAAGTTGCACATTCTGGAATATCTGTTTCTCATCCATGGCAAGATTCCCGACAGCAACACCCATACAAAGAACCTTCTTGAGTTGGAACTTCACCATGGCCTTTGTTTCATTAAGCTTTGCCTCCAGAGATTCCTGGTGACTCACCAGAGTTGGAAACTTACCTGCAGTTTGGCAACCAAACACGACTTAGCCCATCTACTAGCGCCATCTAGTTATTTAGTAATTATTATAATAACTGCAGAAGTGAAACACTCCACAGAAGGTTACAGACAGAGCTAATCATGAAAGAATAATACAGTCTCAAACATTTTCAACTATAATAATTGATCTCGCATATATATGAAATGATTTGAAAGAACTGATAAAAGAGTTCTGATGTTATATCAATAATGCAATTTGTACTATAAATACTTCTCTAGTCAGTATCATTCAGATGGAGGGGCATGCGATTCTAATCAACATCACATTGAAAACTAACAAACAGAACAAATAAAGGAATCAAAAAGCTGCAACAGGTAAAGTTTACTTGCCTGCCTTGTTAAGACCAGGGCCCAAAAGACGAGGAATTTGCTTGATGACAGCTTCAGAAGCCAAAAAAGCATGATACTTCTTTGCAAGCTTCTTGACCAGCTTCTTGTTCTTGTTAAGCTTTTTCAGCGATTCCACATCCATGTAGGCCAATCCCATCTTCTCTGCCTGTAGTACAAAATAGCATTTATCGGATAAGGAACTTCTACTCAATAACAGATGCACCCATACAAAACATATACATATAAAATCCGTAAACGTTTTATATACCTCTTCAACATGCTGAGCATCTCCAAGCATGCAAACCCTCATCTTAGGACGAGGAATGTGGGGAAGCTTCACTGAACCACTGAAACGCTTGTCCTTTTGTGGGTCATAGTTCTTCAACCCAATTTGCAACTCCACTGTCTCAGTGAACTTCCTCTTCTTCGTCTCCGAATTAGTCTTAATCTGGGAGATGGCCTCCCTCAATGCCTCACTTTGCAGCTTGCTGATTTCAAACAACAGTAACAATAAGCAAACACCCAATACGTATAAATCACTACAAACACATAGCTTTCCCTAATCATGTCGAAAATCCAGAATATCAGTATTAGGGTTTATCTTGTTAAACACAACAACAGAAGTAAGCCAACAAAACCATGACATACATACAGTTCCCAGTTCATGATAACAGATTTTGAAACCCTAAATCAATTCCTAGCTAGACAAACCAAATGTACTAAGAGATGAACAAAAAGGATAGATCCTTTGGATTTTTACAACATCAACAAGTGGTTTTACGATTCATGACTAGCGAGAAACAAAAATGGAATTGAAATATGATGAAGAAGAAGAAAGAGAAAGGGTGAGATTTAGATTACCTCATGGCGAAATCGTTACTGGAACAACTGGGGTGTAACCTAAAAAAACCAGAGGAAGGAGGAGACGGCTACAGCTGAGTGAGGCAAAAGGGCGAGGGAGTCAAGTGTAGCGCTTTTATAAAACCCTAGCTACGTTTATACACACTCCTCGCACGTGCCTCTTAACTTTGGTATTTACCTTGGAGCCCCCGAAATATGGCTTCTCTACACAATGCGCAGCATTGGGTCGACTTTTTTTTTTTTTTTTCTCAATTTGCTAATTAATTTTTTTTTTTTTGGCTTGCCTTGCGTTGCCTTCAATCTTCAAGTTAGTCCTACTTTTTCCTTTTATTTTTAAGGAGTAGATAGGCGGTCCAGATTTTCCCTAATAATTCTGCTCGCCTTCATATAATTAGTTGAGCGAGCATTTTGATAGAATTAGAATGTTAAATTTTAGTATCACCGGTCTCAAAAATCCACGGTACAGATTTCACCCGATATTGTTATTGTGAATCGGTTAGAATGTGATCTTGAAAACAACCAATAATGCACAATACATTAAAAGAATCACACATATTGATAATTACAAGAACACAAATATAATGTGGTTCGATAAATTTGCCTACGTTCACTCAATAGGAAACAGTCTTCCATATTATATTATATTATATATATATATATATATTATATATATATATAATTTTGATCATTTCAAGCATGGCTGGTTACTTATGTGTTATATGACTCTCTTTAAGCATGATTCTATATTTTATTGTTTATGTTTTTATCATGACATTTTGAGCATGTTTTATTTTATGCTTATATAATTATTCCAAAGTATGTTTTTATATTATGTTTATTGTTTATAGTTTTACGCATGATATATTCTGTGTAGCATATATTTTGTTGTATATTTGTGAAATTTGAGCATGTCATGTAATTTATTTTTAGAGTTAAACTCATTTTACCTGTCTTGAACTTTATGTCTAAAATCATTTGTGCCCCCGAACTTTTAATTTAATCACATATGCCCTTATACTCTCTAATATGACCAATCATAATCATTAGTACACTAATTTCTTAATTTCTTCATAAATCAATGACAATGCATGCGCACTTAGGGTCAATTTTTAGTCTTGAACATGTAAATAGTGTGTTTCTTTCATGATTAAAGGCTAAAAAGTAGTATGAGTGGACAACAATATATAATAAATTGATAGATTAGTGAAGGATTGACCATAATTGATCAAATTGGAGAGTACAAGGCACATGCGATCAAATTAAAAGTTTGAGAGCACAACCGAATTTAAGTATAAAACTCTGGGTAGTAAAATGATTTTAACTCTTATTTTTATATATGCTATGTTTAAATGTGCTATGGTTATTCCTTATTATGCATGCTACATATAAGTTGCATCTTGTCACGATAATGAAAATTCATGCGCATTATAAACACATAATTACTGTAATAAAGTATTTTCACATAGCATCGAAAAAATGTGACCATTACGAATCTTGATCTTGAAATCTAATTCATATTTTGGGAAAATAATTCACGTGGATGTCATAATGACTGCTAATTTATATCTTCCCTCTTGTTTATGTAGATGGCTTGATCCAACTCGACCTGAATTTGACATCTTTGATTCAGAAGGACTTGAGTACCATCGTTGGGTTTCCGATGTGGAAACTGCCTTTGTGGCAAAAGACTACACTATCACCATTACCGACTCCAAAGATGATGAACCATCTAATAAGGTGAAAGCAAATGCCTTAATGTTTCTGAGGCGACATATTGATCCTAGCCTACGCTGGGAGTACATTCAGTTGAAAACACCCAAAGAATTGTGGGATGCCCTTAAGGGACGTTTTGGGAACATTCATGACCTTTTGCTCCCAGAACTGGCCGTTCAGTGGAATCGAATCCGCTTCCTTGATTACAAAAGGGTCAATGACTTCAACAAGGACATGTTACGGTTAAAGGCACATCTCAATTTCTGTGGAAGGGAAATCACAGAAGATGATATGATCGAAAAGACTCTTTCCACCTTTCCTACTTCAGCGCTTATACTAGCGAACCAATATAGGCTAGAGTATGACAACAAAAGAATCACAACCTTCAATAAGTTGATCAGCCTACTGCAAGTGGCTGAGAGGCATAATGAGGTTCTTTTGAACAATAATGCCAGGCCCACTGGGACAAAGAAAATTCCCGAGGATAATTATGGAAAAATGAAAGGTGAAAAGAACTCCAATGCAAAGGGGTTTGGACGTGCTGATCTCTACCCATGTGGCAACAATGCACCACATGGAAAGGGACGTGGAGGCCGTGGAAAAAAGGTGCAAAAGGCACCTAAGAATCCTTCTGTCAAAAATGAAAGAGTTGACAATGAACCATGCTATAGGTGTAGAGTCATTGGGCATTGGTACAAGAACTGCCAAGCAAGCAACAGAGTAGAAGTCGATTACAAGAGGTATAGGGAGTCTAAAGAACAAGAGGCTTACTATATGGAAGAAGGAGGTCATGACCTAGACGTCAACCTCACAATTGCAGAGTTCAATGCATGGCAACGAAGAACTTGCTCAGTTAATGGATGCTCTCAACCTTGACTGATCTGATTTATTTATTTTATTTTCCAAAGACAGATGTGAAGGCATAATGTCTCATTTTAAATTAGACTATTGCTTGGTCTTAAAGTTTATTTCAATAATGGTTTGATGAATTAGAACAGAACCTTGATTTGATTATCGTTGGCTTATTAATAAATTTCGAGTTTTATTCTGAAGCACTGAATTTATTCAAATTTATTTACTACACATATTTACATGTTTCGAAATAGCACTATAAAGATGTAAGCAAAACACCTAGAGAAAAATTATTAGAATGAAAAGATTATCATTCTACCTAAATAGAAATACTTTAAAGAATATGAGATATGCTCTGTATGCACCAAGAGCTAATCGAACTTTGTTAAGTTTCAAAGATATTTGTGCCAACGGTTATCATGTAACAACACATTGTGAGAATGGAACTGAATACAGTTATATTATCTCTAATGAATGTGGAACGAAATGCATTTTAGAGAAATTAATGAGTCAATCTAGTGGACTGTACTCACTACTATTCGGATCATTGAATCATGTGCTGTCACAAACAATGAAATGTGGGACACTGACTCATACAGGCTTTGGCATGACCACCTAAGGCACTCTAGTCGTGACATAATGATCCGTATTTTAAAAAACTCACACGGACATCACTTCTTTCGAGTGAAAAACAAAATGGGACAAAAATCCGCCACACTGCAAGGTGTCAGTCCTAATACTGCTCAAAAGCAGTCATTGCCTTCTGAAGTACCAGAAGCACTACCTCTCTCCCATTATGCCTCATTGACTATTTCAAAGCACATCACTAGTCTTGCAAAGCTTGTTCTTTAGCAAAAACAGGATCAAGACCTTCTTATGCTAAAGATACAAAACAAAACATTTCATTCTTATAAATGATACAAGGAGATATCTGTGGACCTATCCATCCAGAATGTGGACCATTCAAGTACTTTATGGTTCTGGTGGATGCTTCGACACACTGGTCACATGTCTCATTATTTTGCACAAGAAATGATGCATTTGCAAAACTCCCAGCACAGATTATATGTTTAAGGGTTCACCACCCTGATCATCCCATCAAGTCTACAAGACTAGATAACGCTGGAGAGTTTACATCAAAAGCATTTGATGATTATTGCATGTCTATTGGGATCGATGTAGAGCATCCTATACCCCATGTGTATACACAAAATGGTCTAGCAGAAGCTACCATCAAAAGGCTATAGATGGTGGCTAGGGGACTAGTTATGCTCACCAACCTGCCTATATCTGCCTGAGGTTATGCAATATTGCACGTAGCTTTGCTTATTCATTTCAGACCTACAGCTAGCCAACCATTTTCTGCGTACCAGTTGGTAACTGGATATGAGCCTGACATTTCACACTTACGCATATTTGGTTGCGTAGTATATGTACCTATTGCGCCTCCACAGCGCACCAAAATGGGTCCCCAGAGACGATAGAGTATTTATGTTGGACACGAATCTCCAACAATTATCCGCTATTTGGAACCCTTGACAGATGATCTTTTTACAGCTAGATTTACAGATTGTCACTTTGATGAGACAGTCTTCTCATCGTTAGGGAGAGATAGGAAAAAGGATTTTCCAAGGGAACGACAGGAATTATCGTGGTTTGTCTCCACTCTGTCTCATTTTGATCCCCGCACTTCACAATGTGAAAGTGAAGTGAAAAGAATAATCGATCTTCATAACATAGCAGATTCCATGCCTGATGCGTTTACTGATATCACAAAAGTGACGAGATCACATATACCACTACAAATTTTTGCATAAGTCATGTAGAGAGTGTTCTCTTTCCTCCCTCGGGCTATAATTTTTGGACCATTACTGAGCCTCCACTTTCCACCACCAAAAACACTTGTACAACCTTCATCATCAATTAATCCTGTGGAGATCAGGTTGAGACGCATGTCTGGAACGTGTCTCACATCCTTGAGAACCAAGTAGTGGCTTGTGTTGGTTTCAAGGGAAATATCTCCCCTTCCTACGATCTTGGACCACTTATCATTTCTCATTCTAACATTACCAAAATTTCCAGTATTGTAGGATGTAAAGAACTCCCTTTGTGAGGTTACATGAAATGATGCACCTGAATAGATGGTCCAACATGTATCTTGAGATGTCAAATTAACATAACCCTCTCCATAAATTGTCACACCCCCAAATCTAAGGCCAATATTGTACTGAAATATGACTCATGAATTTGTGACGTGAGTCAAAACAAATAAATTTTCTTCTTGAATAAATCAATAGGAAGTAAAAGAAATTATATACATGTCTGAATAGTACTTTTATTAGAAAACGAAATCATTACTATATTTACAAAATCGAAGTTAAGCAAGAAAACTCGAACTTTACACATATCACTAGAGATAGTAGTAGAAAAACATTCTTTTATCTAATAAGTTCATCCCGTTTCCCCAAGCATTTATTCAATACCTGAAAACCAGAATGTGTAGCATCATGAGCAACACAGACCCAGTAAGTATACAACCTACATTCTTATATTAATTTGTCTAATAAGAAATCAAATATGAACAACAAAGTAAAAATGTACAGAGAACCATTTATATGTTCACATCAAATCTTAAGTATGTATCTGTATACACACAACAGACACATATATAAACGTTTATAAAACTGATAATAAATCACATAAGTCACATCTCTTTATCGAATCAACAAATACTGCAGCATTAATAGGTGCAAATAACCTCGAAACAATGCATGCTTGATTCTCTTTTCACTTAACACCATAACATATTAATAATATATCGCAAAAAGATATTTGATCAAAATAATATATAGATACTTCTTTTCTCAGTGAATATTTCAGATTAACTGGTAACAATTCATAAATCCACGTGCTAGTGTCCATAATACCAAAACACGGGTAAGCAACAGTGAATATTTTAGATTAACTGATAACAATTCATAAATCCACGTGCTAGGGTCCATAATACCAAAACACGGGAATCCACATGCTAGGGTCTATAATACCAAAGCACGGGTAAGCCGCAGCATACTGAGGACACTATTAAAGTATGTATACTCAAGGTCGGCACTTCCTTTCTATAAGTATAATAGTGTAGTATCTGTAGGGACTAGAGCCCATGCTAACTTCTCATATCACAAAACACTTTTACCAGTAATTCACTTAAGCACGAGATAGTACTAATCACCCGGCTTCACTTCTCAAAAAGTAATCACGTCAATAGTATATTAGGCTTTAAGTAGTGAATAAAACAACTACATAAATAGCAACAAAGCATATAACGACTACATAAATAACAACAAAGCATATAAACAAGCTTACATAAGTAAATATAATTGAAATAGTATGGACAATTTAATATATACATAGTTACATACTTATGTATATATATAAATAAACTTGGAAGTAAATGTGTAATAAAATAAAAATACTGTAAATTAGAAGTAGTAAAAGAATATTAGTTAGTAGTAAAGAGTTAGTAGTCCTCTATTCATAGTATTAGAAATCTTAGTCCGAAGTGTCCATTCGTCAATCAAAATGAAGAACGGTCAAATTTCCATTGTTATAACTTGTTCAATTTATAGTCCGAAAATAGTCAATGAGGACACCATGTCATAGGATTCTTCATAAGGAATTCAATGGAATAAGTCATGTAGTCCATATCAGAGTGATATAGTCAGAAATTGTAAAATACCAGAACTGCGTAGAAACCGATTTTCTTATTATCGACCTTTGATATCTAAGTCTTTACGTACTGCATATTTCACCATTAATTCTCAAACTTTCTAGAATAAAAGTAGAGGTCCAAATCTTTAAATTGATATAAATTTTGTAGAAAATGGGTAAGAAATGATAGAGATGAGAATTTTTGAAGTTGTGATTGCTGTATGAGATTTTCAGCGAGTTTACTAAATGAAAACTTCGATTAACCATAACTTCTTCATTTCTTAACCTTTTTTAGTGATTCAAAAGTCTAAAGTGAATGATTATTCATGAAGAAACTGAAAATATAATTAATTTTGTTAAGATTAACTTTTATTAAACACGAAAATATTTGGTTGCAGCCAAAATAGATTCTTTCCATTTTTATCTTCAGTTATGCACTTTGATAAATCTTAAAGGCAAAAGAATATAGGAATGTAATCATGTACTTAAGAAACTCAGAGATGAGTGAATATTTTAGTCTTGGATCCAAGCTTGGACTTCTTTGAGAAAAACAAAGGGAGCTTCTTAAGAGAAAAATGATGAAGGATTAGTGAGGTGAGTTTTCTCTACAACTAAGGCTTCCAAATCAGTTTTGCACTTGATCTTAAGGCTTGAAGGAAGAAGAATGATTCAGAACCATGTTTATATAGGCTAGAAAAATGCATTAAAAATCAAGTCTTACTTGACTTCTAAGACAAAAGTGAGGTGGAAGTCTACATAGTTAGGCTAAAAGCATTTGCAAGGAAATTTCTATAATGTTATGGTTGTTAGAAAGAAAAATCAGATTAGCTTTTCTAGATGCAATGTCATTTGAATTGTGTATGCATATACATATAGATATACACATAGATACATATCTACTCAAGCTAATACGAAAGATTGATATGCTTTCTTAAAGTTCAAATATGTGTTAGTAGTAACTAGTACTAAAATGACATGCATCATACAAATAATATAGATGAAAGTTTTGAGATCAATAACAAATATCAAGTGTACACAAGAAATAAAAACTAAGGTATTTTAAAGTGTTCTACAGTGATACTAAGTTTCGGGTTATTCCATAAATGATGAGTATCTCTTCTTCGTATGAGGTAGTAAAAGCTGTGTCTCTGGCACCACCTTTCTCAGCCTGCTCTCTCTTGAGCCTCCTGCAGTCCTTCTTTATGTGGCCTTTTCCACCACAGTGAAAACATTCGATGTCCTTCTTTGGGCTGCACTTGCCTGTTGACCGATCTTTCCCTTTGCCTCGGTTGTGGAATTTTCTACTACTTCCACGGTTGTTGGCGACGAGGGCTTCTGACTCGAGCAATATTCCTTGCTCCTTCCTCCTTGCTTCTTCGTTGAACATGTTGTCTTTTACAGTGCTCAGTGTGAGAACGCCTTGAGGAGCTGAGTTGCTTAATGACACCACCAATGTGTCCCAGCTATCTGGCAACGAGCTTAGTAACAATAGTGCTTGCAACTCATCATCAAGCATCATCTTCATATTCATCAATTGATTCACCATGCCTTGGAAGTCACTCAAGTGTTCCGAAACACTTTGACCATCTCTGTGCTTTGTGTTCACCAACCACCGAATGAACGAGGCTTTGTTTTGTGCGGTCTTTCTCTCGTACATGGACTCCAATTTTGTCCACATTGAGTAGGCATTGGTTTCCTGTGCCACATGATGAAAAACAATTTCATCAACTCATTGACAATTTCCTGCAATAGTTTTTCTATTCAAGATGCTCCAGTCTTTGTCAGTGTTGCCTGCTGGCTTCTCTCCACCATTTTGAAGAGACTCGTATATATCTTTGCAATAAAGGATGTCTTCCATTCTTAGCTTCAAATAGAGTAATTCGATGATGTCAACTTTACCATTGTTGCTGCCGATGACGACGACTCCGCCATCTTGCTCATGTGGTAAATCACCACATGGATTTCCTCCTCCATTAAGGAGGGACTGCCCATCACTACCCTGACTTCTAATTTTCCTTGTTTTCAATCTCTCTACAAATATAAGAGAGATAATAATTATAGAGACAATAACCAAATCAAAATGTCAAAATCCGATGGGAACCTCCCACCCGAGTTCAAAACCAAGCTTGCTAAAATTCTTGCCAACGGCAGCCGGTTCCGCAAAGAGAGATTAGTCTTCCGGCTTATCCTAGGGAGCTAATCCTTAAAAAAAAAAAATAATAATAAAAAAAAAAAATCAAAAGGCATTTTTTCTTTTCTTTTCAATTGCATCATCAATTTGAGATATAACAGCTTAGGTATAGAATTCACCTCTTCTTTCGTTTCTTCATCTTCTTCTTCTTCTGCCTCTCCTCATCACTTTCCACTCTCTCTTCTTCATCAACATCATCTACTAAGAACCCATCTTTCACATATTCATCCGGTCCTTCTGTAAAAACCATAGCAACATTATAACAATTAAATCATTGAAATGAAAATATAAAAGACAATCGGGACAGCGGGACACATGCAAAAGATAATCATGCCTCATGAGAACCCAGAACTGAGTCTATCTCAATAACACATTTGAAATGAAACAAAGTATGGAAAAAGAATTTACCTTCACAATTTGATCAAGAAGAGCAACCACACCTCTCTCACCCTCTGCAAGTCCAGCAAAGAACCAAAACCCTCGTTTTCTCACTCTATACACACCGAGCAAACAACCAAAAACAACTTCACCTTGACGATTTGATTGAGTAGAGCCAAACAATCCGTCGCTGTACAGAAAGAGGAAGGCGTTCTTGACAGCCACTGAAGGGTTTTGAGAATAGAGAATTCCATGTGTCCATACGTTCACTATGAAGAATAGAATCCAAATAGATGCATTTCCTATAGTTGATAGAAGGTCCTTGAGGCAACATCAGTCTAGAGAGCAATGTATTTATGTTGCTGTCTTAATCTTTCAATATCCATTGATCAATATATGTCTTAAATTGCCGGCCTATACACGTATATGGCCCTGATATATAGCAGCTTATTATGGGTTACTTAGAAGCTACCTGCAGGAAACTGCGTCCTAATTTCAATAGCATGCAAACATCACCTAAGATTTCTCACCATTTTCCTGCATGTTTCTATCAATACTTTCATTGTCATTTGTAAATTATTGGTTAAGACTTATAAAATAGTGGTGTTCCTTGATGAACACATCTTAACTTTCCTTGTCAGCTGACGTTCATTATATCATTTAGAACTAACACCCCTCATTTCTTCGAAACTTGAGTACATGCACCCTCTTCTGTTTGGCTTTATTTAATTAGGTTGAATGAGGGTGAAGTAAATCCACCTAGCCACTTATATATAAACCCTTCAATTCTGTTGAATTCGTTCGTCTCATTTTTGAATCATGGCCCCAAGTAATACTATCTCCATGGCTCAACTCTGTTGTTGCATTCTCAAACCCATTTCTGGAGGGTTTTCATGGCGAAAACTTCCTGGATGGTTGAAATGGTTGGCCTTGTGCCGCTGCATAATCTGCCACATCATTTTCTGGTTTGGAGCGTTCCTACTCATTTTCTGGCTGATCTTCCTTCCTGACGAGCCTAGATTTACTGTTACGAATGCCTCTCTAACCCAATTCAATTTCAACGGTAGTGACAACAAAGGCGGTACCAATCTTCACTACCACCTCGCCCTCAACATCACCATCAGAAACCCCAATAGAAGGGTTGGCATTGACTACCGTAGCATGACAGTGTCTGCTAGCTACAGAAAGAAGAAGTTTGGCCTCCTAAATTTGATGGATTCAGTACCATTTTACCAAGGCCACAAGAACACAACTTTTTTGCATCATCTGGTGCTTCAAGGGCAACAGCAGTTGGTGAAATTCGGGGAGCGTGACATCTTCCAGTTTACAAGGAGACTGCTGCTGGGGTGTATAGTATTACCGTGCAGCTCACTTTTCGGGTCAAGATCAGGTATGGAAACAATAAGGTCAAGTTTTTGACACCAGTAACCTGCGATGACCAGCAGATCAACTGCAAGCTGAAACTTCCTATAAGTATTACTAATGAGACATCTCGGGGTGGTTTCAAGGCTACAAAGTGCGGCGCTGTTGGTATATTTTCTTAAGGCTGATGCTACCACAGAATCAATATATGAATACGTTATAGATTTTCTCAAACAACTTGTTTTACTACAATTATTGCAGAATAAGCTCCATTACTGAATGACCTGAATTCTGAAGAAGTATACCAAACAGTTTCGGCACTACTAGTAAAAGACTAAAATGGGCTATAACCACCCCATTTTGGACACCCTTCTTATGTAATACTGTCATTTGCAATAACCATATTCAGTTATCGCTTGTTTCATAACTTAATTTATAAAGCGGCAGTGGCTTTGGATCGAGTACTTTCGCTCATATTTGGCAATGGCAATAGGATTATAATGCCAAACAAGAGAATACAATTACTCCATAGAACTTATACCAAATGCATCTCTACTAGTTCATAGTCCTACTCATTTTCTTGTTCTTCCTTACGAATCGGGGTTATCAAAAAACTAATTACTGCTTAATTCTGAAGAACCAAATATGATCCAACGTTACTAGATGACTTTGATGCTTTTCTTTTTCTAGCCCTTTCGCCTCCATAATGGACATGAACTAGCTACTAAACCATCTCCAACATTAGATGAATCCCTTCCATTTATAACTAACATGCAGACATGAAAACCAGCAGGCAGCAGAACACACAAATTCGAAGGTATGCATTTGCCACCGGCCTGCTTAATTTGGTCTCCGCTGGTTGAACCATTTGGGATGTGCATAGAGACATAACGGTATATGCACAGCATCTACAGTTCTAAAATTTCAAGCCTCCACATTTTTAGGTAAATCAGTAACAGATTCTGCAGAAAGGTAATGCAGAGCATAGGATATACATGGAATAAGTGCATAAAACCACAGAAAAGGAAATGCAAACTATAAATAAACAGTTGCCATCCCCCAACATTGCTTTCCTCCACAGCCTATGTACTCGATAATTCAATTTTTAATTCCCAATTTCTAAGGCCTTCTTCAATAAGATTGATCAAGGAGTTGAGTGCTCTAAAGTCTAAAAGAGATTTTCCTTTTCTCTTCTTGATGTGGACCAATATAAATTTGCCAACTTTTTGACAACTACCTCGTCTTCTTCTAAAGTTCTCATTAGAGAGATTCTGAAAAGCTAATAGTATTGTCGTGTAGTTTGGAAGCTACCGGCCTTTTGATCAATGACATGCAACTTCGCCTAAGATGCCTCACCAATTTTCTCGATGGTCTTCTTTTCCTCATCATTTGATTCTATGTATGCTCTGTCAAGGGGTCATCTGTGCAGTGTGCATGAGAATCAGACAGAACAAAAATCGTTCAGCCCTATCTATCTGTATATATGTAGTTGTGCAACTCTAATTCCCAAAATAATGAATGAATGATATAACAGAAGAGAAGTCCTCTGGAAGTAGAATCCGCAATCAGTCAATTAATCCCACAGGACACGGAAGTTTTGCCAAAAAATATTTGTCTCAATGTCTCCTCCATCCATCACTCTGTTTAGTTTCTATCTATGATGGTGCAACTCCTTCTTCCACAGCTAGATTAGATATTATATGAACCTCATCATAGTAACTAATTCATTTTCGGAAAACCCAGAATGAGAAGATGCTTTATTGCGGATCAGTCATTGACATGTGCATTAAGGTCCTTTCTCATGTGACCCTGTCAACCCTCCTTCTCCCTCATACATTGTGTGGACACTTTACCAGGCCAAAGAACTGGATGCAAACACCGAGTATTTTAATTTTCCTCTAAAAAATTGTACATGTAAAGAAGAAAAGCATACAATTTCACACACTTCTCCTAAGAAGCAACGCAGCTCAGACGGAGGCGGTGGAAGCTGGATGGGTAAATCAGTAGTTACCCCCTCCATCTGTTTCTACATCGGTCTCACTTTTTTATTTTCACAAACTAACACTAACAGGAAAGAGATGGCTAGATCTGCCCCATGTGGATAGCAGAAGTTTCAGCACAAATCATTAATCTTTTCTCGTCGAATTCACACGGAATTCTGTCTGCAATATTACAAATTCATTTCTTGGAGACTAGGTTTCTCACCGCGTGATGGGTACTTTTTCTAGTTATATAACCCCCTCATTTCTTCGAAACACCCTCTTCTCCTTGGCATTATTTAAGTTGAATGAGACTGATATATGAAGTAAATTCACCTAGCCTCTTATAGATATATATATATATACCCTTCAATTCTGTTGAATTCGTTCGTCTCATTTTTTGAATCATGGCCCCAAGTAATACTATCTCCATGGCTCAAGTCTGTTGTTGCATTCTCAAACCCATTCCTGGAGGGTTTTCATTGCGAAAACTTACTGGATTGGTGAAATGGGTGCTCTTGTGCCGCTGCATAATCTGCCACATTATTTTCTGGTTTGGAGCGTTCGCATTTATTCTCTGGCTGATCTTCTTTCCTCAGGAGCCTAGATTTACCGTTACGAATGCCTCTCTAACCCAATTCCATTTCAACAGTAGTGACAACAACACCGGTACTAATCTTCACTATCATCTCGCCCTCAACATTACCATCAGAAACCCCAATAGAAGGGTCGGCATTGACTACCGTAGCATGACAGTGTCTGCTAGCTACAGAAAGAAGAAGTTTGGCCTCCTAAATTTGATGGATTCAGTACCATTTTACCAAGGCCACAAGAACACAACTTTTTTGCATCATCTGGTGCTTCAAGGGCAGCAGCAGTTGGTGAAATTCGGGGAGCGTGACATCTTCCAGTTTGACAAGGAGACTGCTGCTGGGGTGTATAGTATTACCGTGCAGCTCACTTTTCGGGTCAAGATCAGGTATGGAAACAATAAGGTCAAGTTTTTGACACCAGTAACCTGCGATGACCAGCATATCAACTGCAAGCTGAAACTCCTGCAAGTGTTACTAATGACTATGAGACTTCTGGTGGTGGTTTCAAGGCTACAAAATGCGGCGATGTCGGTATATTTTCTTAAGAATGATGCTACCACAGAATTAATATATGAATACGTTATAGATTTTCTCAAACAACTTGTTTCACTACAATTATTGCACAATAAGCTCCATTACTGAATGACCTGAATTCTGAACAAGTATACCAAATGGAGAAGACAATTCTCTGTTTCGGCACTACTAGTAAAATACTAAAATGGGCTATAGCCACCCTATTTTGGACACCCCTCTAATGTAACACTGTCATTTGCAATAACCATATTCAGTTATCGCTTGTCTCATAACTTAATTTGTAAAGCTGCAGTGGCTTTGGATCAAGTACTTTTTGCTATTTCGCTCATATTTGGTAATGGCAATAGGATTATAATGCCAAACAAGAGAACACAATTTACTCCCAGAACTTATACCAAATGCATCTCTACCGTTCATAGTCCTAACTCATTTCTTTTTCTTCCTTATGACTCCGGGTTATGAAAAGACTAATTACTGTTTAACTCTGAAGAAGCAAGAATGATCCAATATATGTTACTAGATGACTTTGATTCTTCTTTTTTTCCTAGGCTTTTCGTCTCCATAATGGACATGAACTAGCTACTAAACCATCTCCAACATTAGACGAATCCCTTCCATATCTAACTAATAAAGCAGACATGAAAACCAGCAGAAAACACAAAATTGAAGGTATGCATTTGCCATCTGCTTAATTTGGTCTGAGCTGGTTGAACCATTTGGGATGTCCATAGAAACATAAAGGTATATGCACTGCATCTACAGTTCTAAAATTTCAAGCCCCCATATTTTAGATAAATCAGAAACAGATTCTGCAGAAAAGTAATGCAGAGCATACGCATATGGAATAAGTGCATGCAAACCACAGAAAAGGAAATGCAAACTATATATAAACAGTTGCCATCCCCCAACATTGCTTTACTCCACAGCCTAAGTACTCCATAATTCTATTTTTAATGCCCAATTTCTAATGCCTTCTTCAATAAGATTGATCAAGGAGTTGAGTGCTCTAAAGTCTAAAAGAGGTTTTCCTTTTCTCTTCTTGATATGGACCAATATAAATTTGTCATTAGAGAGATTCCGAAAAACTAATAGTGTTGTCGTGTCCGTTTGGAAGCTATGTTGAACTGGACAACCTAAACACAGAAACTGGAGGAATGTTCTTGTTATTGAATTCAACTACAACTCTTGGCTTTATAAGCCTTTACAATAAAGAAGATAAAAACAAATTGCACCCCACGTTTTTCTCTAACTAAACGTGGATCATGATCTAGACTGAATCAAACCTATAAGCACTTCCCTAACAAATCGGGATTATTAACAACATGCACAAAACCAGTAACTAACAAACTTGACAGCTACGTAACAACTTTCCAACATTTCCTCCCTTAAACTAGTTGCACTTGTGCAATCAGTTTATGTCTGGCATAGAACACATTCCCAGCAGTCCTCGCAGCTTCTCAAACACCTCAAGCTTTAATGGCTTCGTCATAATGTCTGCAATTTGATCCCGAGAATTGCAGTGAGCTAGCTTCAAAGTCTCGTCTTTAGTCAGGTCACGAATAAAGTGGAAGCGAACATCAATATGTTTGCTTCTTCCATGAAGCACAGGATTCCTTGTAAGCTTTATGGTTGAACAATTATCACAGTACACAGTGGTGCTTCCATGTTGAGTATGACCTAGTTTCTCAAGAACTCTCTGCATCCAAACCACTTGACATGCACAGAAGGCAGCTGCAATATATTCAGCTTCGGTTGTGGACAAAGTAACCACTGGTTGCTTTTTAGAGGACCATGAGACTGCACCCGTGCTTAGCATAAAAACATATCCGGATGTACTTCTCCGGCCATCCAAGTCACCTGCATAATCGCTGTCCGTGTATGCCTCAAGCTTCTCACTTCCATTCCTTTTATACAGAATCCCCAAATCAGTTGTACCATTGAGATACCTAAGCACCCTTTTGACCACCTGCATATGTAGCTCAGTTGGACAGCTCATGAATCTACTAATTAAGCTTAACACATACATTAGATCAGGTCGAGTTGCTGCCAAGTACATCAAACCCCCAACAATCTGTTTATACAGTGTAGCATCCACCTTCACACCATCTTCGTCTTCCATCAGCTTACACCCAGGAACAATAGGATTCTTTGAAGAATTACTCTCCCTCATGCCAAATCTTTCTAACAATTCCCTCGCATATTTTCTTTGACAAATGTAAATCCCCTCATCACTCTGAATTACTTCCACCCCAAGAAAATAATGCATTTTACCAAGATCTGACATATCAAACTCTCTTTCCATAGACTCCTTAAACTCTTTGAACATCTTCTCATCACTACCAGTATATATTAAATCATCAACGTAAAGGGTAACTATGAGAATATTACCTCCTTCACTTTGCTTCACGAACAAGGTATGTTCATAAGGGCATTTCTCGAATCCTTCTCCAATGAAGTAGGCTTCGATGCGGCTGTACCAAGCTCGCGGAGCCTGCTTGAGGCCGTACAAGGCTTTCTTCAACCTATACACCTTCGACTCATCACCTTTCCTCCCATAGCCTTGCGGTTGATCAACAAAGACTGCTTCGTTCAGCTCCCCGTGCAAGAATGCACTTTTAACGTCTAATTGATACACACACCATCCTTTTTGAGCAGCAAGAGCAATTACCATGAGGATAGTATCCCACCTAGCCACTGGTGCGAAAACTTCAGTGTAATCGATTCCGTATTGCTGAGAATATCCCTTTGCCACAAGTCTAGCTTTATACTTCTCCACCTCTCCATTTTGATTCAGCTTTGTTTTAAAAATCCATTTCACTCCAATGGTCTTAGCTCCGGTTGGTAAATCTGTAAGCTCCCAGGTGCTATTCTTTTCGATTGCCTTTATTTCATTATCCATTGCAGTCCTCCATTTGTCACTTTGGATAGCTTCTTCGAAAGTGGCTGGATCGGAACCTGAAGTAAACAACACAAAGTTTTGACTCACTTCTTCTTCTGACAACCCTTCTCCGCTCTCGTAATCTTCCATCCACACAGGTGGTCTGCGAGTCCTCCCTTCTTCTTGAGCTTCTTCTGAAGTTTGACTTGAATCCGAACCATTTGCTACCTCACCTTCTGTATTGTCATTTGAATCATCTTCGTCTTCACCTTGAGTGAGTTCATTCCTTTCTTCTTCAGTTTCTCCCCAGTCTAACACATCTAGCTTCATCTCTTCTGAACTTTTTCCCCAATCCCAGCACTCATCTTCTTCGAAAATCACATCCTTGCTGATCACAATACGATTGGTTGCTGGATCAAAGAGCCGGTATGCTTTGGATTCGTCACTCATTCCCAACATCACACACCGAAAACTTTTGTCATCAAGTTTCTTTCTCTTAGCTTCTGGTACGTGCACATGAGCAACACAACCGAAGACTTTGAAGTAATGAACTGATGGTTTGACGCTGCTCCATGCTTCCTCAGGTATCAATTCCTTTACTGCCAAGGTAGGGCTTCGGTTGAGAATGTGAATGGTCCAGTTTACCGCTTCGGGCCAGAAATACTTTGGGACATGCTTCTCTGACAACATACATCGAACCATATTCATAATGGTCCGATTCTTTCTCTCAGCCACCCCGTTTTGTTGAGGGGTGAAAGCTGCAGTCAATTGCCTCTTTATTCCATGTGAGCTACATAATGAATTGAATTCTTGAGAGGTGAACTCTCCTCCCCTATCTGTTCGAAGACACTGAATTGGAGCCCCTGTTTCTTTCTCAACCATACTTTTAAACATCTTAAATGAAGCAAAAGCTTGAGACTTCTCAGATAAGAACGACACCCAAATCTTTCGACTGTAATCATCTATAAAAGTAATCAGGTACCTTTTTCCACTGCTTGATGAAGGTGTGATTGGTCCACAAATGTCAGAGTGCACCAATTGGAGTCTGTGTGTGGCTCTCCACAAGCTTTTCTTCGAAATGGATTCCCTGTGCTGCTTGCCTATGATACAGTCCTTGCACAGCTTGCTCGGTGTCTTCATTTCAGGCAGCCCTCTCACCATCTTCTTATAGTGAAGGGTTCTCAGTCCCTTAAAGTTAAGGTGGCCGTAACGACAATGCCAAAGGTGTGTTTCATCTTCTGTTGTAGTCTTGAAACACGTTGGGACTTTTGGCATCGTAGTTGCAAGAATTACGAACATTCTGTTTGCTGACATCTTCGTTTGTATGAACAGACCCTTCTTTGCATGATAGCATTGACACACTCCATCTTGAATCAACACAGCAACTCCTTTCTCTGACAGTTGTCCGATGCTAATCAAATTGGTCTTTAGCTCGGGAACATAGTACACATTGGTAATTACTTGTGTAACTCCATCAACATGCAATCTGACGTTACCTTTCCCAACTACCGCCATTTTGAAGTTGTTCCCAAGCTTGACAGTTTGTCTATACTGCTCGTCGATGTCTGCGAACCATTGTTTGTTGCCTGTCATGTGATTGCTACATCCCGAGTCAAGGAACCAAACCTCCTCCCTTTTGGCATCGTTGAGCTCAACATAAGTCATTAAAAGCATCTCCTCTGTCTCATCTAATTTAGCATAGTGTGCACTCTTCTCCCAATCGGGACATTCATATTGAAAATGCCCCAATTCATGACACTTGTAGCACTCAACTAGTGCCTTGTTGAGCTGTCCTCTTCCTCGACCCCTTCCTCTGCCTCTAAAGATTCCTCTTCCTCGACCTCTTACACCATATCTGTTGTCATCTCTTCCTCCTGCTTTCTCATCCCAAGTCACCTTCAACACTTGCTCTTCTCCTCCAGTATGAGCTCGCATTCTCTGCTCATGAACAAGCAGACTACTCTGAAGTTCATCGATCGACATTGTGTTGAGATTATTAGATTCCTCTATGGCAGCCACAACATAATCGAATTTCCCCGTCATGGACCTTAGTATCTTCTCCACAATCACCAACTGCTCCATTCGTTCCCCATGCGCCTTCATTTTGTTGGCAATGGCTAAGGTCCGAGAGAAGTAAGCATCTACTGTCTCTCCATCTTTCATCCCAAGGACCTCGAACTCCCTCCTAAGAGCTTGCAGTTGAGCTCTTTTCACCTTCGTGGACCCTTGATACTTCTGCCTCATCGAGTCCCATATATCTTTGGCCGTGTCTCGATTTAGAATCGTCTCCATAATACCTCTCTCAATAGCCTGGAACAGATAGTTTTTCACTTTGAGATCTTTCAACTTTGCCTCCTCGATAGACTTACGCTGCACTTCTGTTGGTTGGACTCCATCAGCCACTATTGGTATTCCATCCTCCACCAATCCCCAATACTCTTTTGATCTCAACAGATTCTCCATCAACATAGACCAATGGTCATAATGACCATCGAATCTTGGTATAGATGGGGAAACAAAATTGATGTTCTCTGCTGCCATTGTTGACTCTCTCAACCCTAAGTGTTTCCCTCTGACCCTCTACTTCTCTATGTTTCACTCCTATTCAGTCTTGTACTCTTCCAGAGAAAGTTGCAATTTCTCGTCTACTCAAACCCCAAATCAGGCCCTGTGGAGGGCTCTGATACCATAATTGTTGAACTGGACAACCTAAACACAGAAACTGGAGGAATGTTCTTGTTATTGAATTCAACTACAACTCTTGGCTTTATAAGCCTTTACAATAAAGAAGATAAAAACAAATTGCACCCCACGTTTTTCTCTAACTAAACGTGGATCATGATCTAGACTGAATCAAACCTATAAGCACTTCCCTAACAAATCGGGATTATTAACAACATGCACAAAACCAGTAACTAACAAACTTGACAGCTACGTAACAACTTTCCAACAAGCTACCCGCCTTCTGATCAATGACATGCAACTTCGCCTAAGATGCCTCACCAATTTTCTCGATGCTCTTCTTTTCCTCATCATTTGATTCTATGTATTATTTATCATACATATTTCAACCAATGACTAATTTCCTCGTCACTAATCCATTGATCAAACTTTTTTTAATAGTGGTTCTCTATAGAAACTTCTCAGCAAATGTATTACATCATTTCAATTTCTTCCGCCCCTTCATTTCCTTGAACTAGAATCTTCCATCGGTTGTCTTTCTTGAAACCTTATTATAAAAAGAATCTTTATGTGTGTGAGAATTATTCATATAACTACAGAAAAATTTAGACAAAATTTGTAAGAGAATTCTGTTTTGATTATATATGTAGGAACCTCAGGAAGGCCAAAGAGAGTTGCCATAAACAACTCAGCCTCTATAGTACAGTCCCTAGCAAAAATCGTGGTGGTTGGCTATGGTGAGGAAAATGTATTCATTGTGTGCTTTCTATAGCTATGTAATATCAGAAGTGTGTGAGTCTCTTTGGATCAGAATTCAGTGTAGAAGCAGCAGAGTTGACTCCCAATTTTGATTAGCTGAAGGAATTGAATGTGCTTTGATGTAGAATTGCGTGGTTATTTGCAGTTGTATTTGCATACTGCTCCACCCTGCCACATTGGTGGTTTGTCATCAGCACTGGCAATGCTTATGGTTAGAGCATGCCATGTATTTAGATAAAAAGCCACAGGACAACACAATGTGACTTCTCTAATCACAGTCCCTGCGATGGCCGATTTAGTAAGCCAAAGTTTGTAAGTTGTTTAGCTATAAGTTTGTTTTAGATGTTTTTTGATGCACTTACAATGATCATCATATTGATAATATAAATGTATTATGTATAATATGTCTATATCATGTAATAGGTACTTGAGTGTATAATGTAGGCATAAAGACTTGTGTAACATGCTTTATGCCAAGGGGCAACAAGCATGACAATTATCATCATTGAAGATAACCAAGTTGAGTTATATTGATAATGATCATAGTTATCAAATTGGTTTTCTCTTAGAGCATTCACACTACCTTTGTAATCCTATATAAACCCTCCATTGAGAGAAGAATAAACACACATTACGCTCTCTATTTCTCTGTTAATTTATGTTTGTCCTCAAACACGTTATCAGTAGGATATTGCTTTAGAATTAGAATCGAAAATTGACAAGAGAAAGGAAGTTCATCACCCAATCGAAGTCATTTTTCCAAACCTACAAAAAACCTCCAAACCCTAGCACATATCAAAGCCTTTGATCCCAAAAGCCCATAACCGGCCTCAAAACCGCCAGAACCGGCCGAAAATAGCCTAAACCGGCTGCCGGAAGTTTTGAACCGTTGCAGGACCGCTGCCGAGCAGCTGCGCAGAAGCTGCCTAGCGGATTTGCTGAGAGCTGCCAAGTGGACTTACCGAGCGAACCTGCCAAGACCTGCCGAGCAGCTGCCGACAGATCTGCAAGGCAAGTTTCCGACGAATTTTCCGACATTTTTCGGGCCATTTTTCCGGTGATTTTTCGGACAATTTTCTCGACTTTTTCCAGCGATCCTTCCGGTCACTTGCGACAACTTTTTCAAGCCAAATTTTCCTGTAACACTACGTCGAGGTATTTTTTACTAAAAGTTCTAGTTTTTGAGTTTTTATTCATTTTTCTCCTCTTTTCTTTTTCTCTGGAACTTGCATTCAAAAAGCGGAATTATAGAAATTCACGCTAAACGAACTAAGAGCGTTCGTAATCAATGAACTAAGAGTGTTCATAATATTCGGACTAAGAGCGTCCGCAAGCATCAATTTATGACTATATTAAACATCATTGTTTCGGTCTAATCTAAATATTCTTGGAAATTGATTTCTTGGAAGTATAGCTCAGAAATCTTATTATTTTAGTTTTTCATGGAAGTTTAAAACTCCGAAACTAATATATCTTTTCTTCTTATCTTCAGGATGTCGAATGAACCTAGACTCAACTTTCAAATCATTGACTCAACATGTTCGGATTACCATAGCTGGAAAACCAACGTTGAGAACCATCTCACATCGAAAAGGAAATGGCCCATCATCCAGGCACCAAACGCTGGCCTTGTGTTCCAATGAACACCCATAAAGCATGCACAAGCAATCATCTTGATGAGACGCCATATGGACAAAGCACTCAGATTAGAGTACGTCTGTCACACCCCGAATTTTAGAATAACAATTCAAAATCCGAGACATGAAAATACCACATCACAAAATAATCATCCTGAAAAATTTTCTTTTCATAACATGCTCACCACACAAAATAGAATCAAACCGAATTTAGTCTCGGTTAATTATTACAACTCAAATCCAAATGTAATGTAAAGCTCTAAATGAGCATACACACACATCACGACTAAATAAATAACGTGACTGCTGTAACACCTAAGCAGCCCGATCACCTCCCTGGTTATCCTGACCTGCAGGAATATCCGCTACACCATTGAATAGTGTACCGGGATTGCAACAACACAAAACCCGGTAAGCTTATGAAAGCTTGTATGAGTAAAAGAATGAACTGTTGCTTAAAATTAATCTCATTTATTTCCACACACAGCAACACTCAATTATTTCCACATATGCAAATAATAACAATCTCAATCAAACACCAATCCAATACATCAAGACAACCCAACTCACAACTTTCCTCACAACTCTCATCATCGTATTTATAAAAATACGGTATTTGACAGACTAGAGCTCTAACTGAATCGTAGCCCGTCACCTGGCCTAGGTTATGGCATCCGACATATTTATCAATTATTGTATTTCATCAATATGTATATCTATATACATATTTAGAACGTCCAATAATTCCACATACTCAACCAATCGTATCCCATCATCCACACTAGGATTAGAGCGTCCGATTACCCACACCAGTCATTACATCGACCCTAAACCCATAAATGAACACAACATATAATTTCACATACTGAAATCAACCCAACCAAGATACATCATATTATTATGGAATTACACCATTGAAATAAAATCAACTCATCAATTCCACTCAATCATATCATCAATCAAATAATCCACTCATCAATATATATATTCCACGTAAATATATATATACGTAATCATCCACTCAGGAATGACCACTAATACCATCTATAGTTCACACAAGAAAATTATGAAATTCATTTGTATAGTTAAAATTCATTTTACTTACCTATGGACCGTGGTGATTCAAGTCCATGAAATTTTAAAACAAATATTTAATCCGCAAATATTTTTCACACAATTACCAAAATAAATAAATTAAAATGCTCGGTTCGTAACATGAACCACGTGAGTTTTACTCACCTCGAAACTCCCGCTGCGTCTTCAATATAATTATAAATTATAATTTATAATTAACGCCGCTAGCCCACGAAATTAAAATCCGTCAATCACCTAATCAAATGTGATTCGAATTTAGCCAACAATTTCAACTCATAATTTAACCACTAATTAACGGTCAGATTCTAATTTACATTAAAATCCGACGAGCGGTTTCTCACGAATCGCTCCCCTAATTACCGTTTTTCACATATACGAAGATCCAACGGTCGGATCTTCGCCCATGACCACACAAAGCCTCTGGGACAGTCATATGATCATCATAACAAATTTACAAGTTCATCCAACGGTCATAATTTCACAGATCAAAAATCTAACGACCGAAATCGATCGAAATCACAAAATTCATAACTAATTCATACGATATCCAAAAAATGCGTATAATACGCCGAAATGATCGTATCGAAACATAGAATCATAAAATGAACAGAAACCAAATTTTAGACCTCCGGAGGTGGCCGGAAAAGGCCGCCGGAGTTAGGGACAGAGCCGCCACCGACCACCACCAATGGTGTCGGGGCCGAGCTTGTCCCCTTCGTTTCATCATTCTGAGCAACTTTCATAACTAGCACAAGACCTAAAAATGAACGGAAAGCGTCGAAATTACCGATTTACAGTCGGTGGCCGGAAAAAATGCAGAAACCGGTGAGCTTGAAAACCGACGTGAAAACTGCAACCTCAGGCCCCGATCCCTTCAGGAAACTTGTTCAGAACTTCCTTGCGAACTCAACAAGCTTGGAATCACAAGAAACGATCGTGTATAGCTCGAGATATCTTGATCGAAAGTTTCGGTATTTCGATCCGTTCGGGTCGAGCTCCGACGAACGTGAAAATGTTCGACCCAGTTCCGGTCCTTCTTGGTGCTTGTAGAGGAAGTTGAGGCGAGCTCAATGAAGCAAGAATCAAGTGAAATGATGGAGTGTAGCTCGAGATATCGAGATCGAACCGAAAATGGACGTTTTCGGTTCGGGCTTCGCCGCCGCCGCCACAGGCTGCGCCGCCGTGTGAGACTGCCTCCGGGAGCTAGAGTAGCTCGAGACGAACACCTGGGACTTGGTTTGAGGTCGAGAGGTGGTCTGTGGAGGGAGAACAATTAAGGAGAAGTTTTGCTCCCCTTCGGCCGATTTCGTCTGTAAGAGAGAGAGAGAGTCCAGTTTTTTTCAGAAACGGACGAGGAAGAAGAAGAAAGAAAAAAAAGAAGAAAGAGGAACCGGTAGGGAAAAAAATTAGGGTTTGCAAAAATTTTTCTATATATACAAGTTTCGGAAACCTTCGAAATTCGATAACTAATTCAGAAAAAAATCCGATCTTCGTGTTCCGCATGTGCACGGACTCGTATCGACGAGCTCTACAACTTTCATGAAGGAAGTTTCTCCAAATTTCGTACGTAGAAAAAGTCGATTTCTCAAACCGAGTATTTCGAGCTTTTCGTTAAAATAAACGTTTCGAAACTTGATAATTGTAAAAATGAATGATTATCGAACATAAATCGTGAAATCGTATAATAATCATTCGATACAATAATTCGAAATTAAAATGGAATTTGCGGGTATTACAACGTCCATCAAAGATGCAAGGGAACTATGGGTAGCGCTAGAAGAGCGTTTTGATAATATCCAGGATTCCCTTCTCCCTGACTTGAAGGTTCAGTGGAACAATATACGCTTCTCCGACTTCAAGTCTGTTGCTGAATACATTTCAAAAGCTCTTCGCCTCAAAGCCATGTTGAGGTTCTGTGAAAAACCTCTCTCAGAAGAAGAGCTAATTGAGAAGACCCTCTCCAACTTCCCTGTTGCAGCACTTTTGCTATCAAAGTAATATGGCACTGAAGTCAATGCTGGACGAATTATGAGGTTCAATGAGCTCATCAATGTTTTGTCAGTAGCTGAAAAGCACGACCACATCCTAGTAAAGAATTATAATTCAAGCCCAGTTGGAACCAAAAGCGTTCGTGAGGCGAATTATAATACACCCAAAAGAGGGCGCAAGGAGCGGTACCCTATCAATAGGGGACATGAAGGGTGAATGAGTCAATATAACCGCCCCAATAAAGAAGGAAACCGTAACTTTAGAGTGAGCACACGTGATGACAACTCCACACGTGGGAGAGGTGGATATGGCAATACCAGCCGTGGAAATAGCACTACGAGCCGTGGAGGTCGCACCATACGTCGTGGTAGTAGTAGCAACCCTCCTAGGGAATATCCACAACGTGCACCACCTGCAGCTCAAATAAAGGGAGGTAACCACAACGACATGTGTCATCGATGTGGATCAATCGAGCATTGGTTTAAATAATGTCATGCAAGTACCCAACTAGCTGCACGCTACAAGGAGTACAGGGAAGCAAGGGAGCAAGAAGCCAACCTTGCTGAAGATGAAGATGGTGAAGATGTCAATCTCACCATAGAGGACTTCAAAGCTGAAAATGAAGTGCACGAGGATGCCGCAGACTTTAATTAGAATAGTCCTTTCTATTTTCCAAGAAAGGCAAATATGCCTTAGTCAATAAATAATAATTATATTAACTCTAGGAAAGTAATTGAGATTTGGGTATTTAAGCGAGCCTCGCTCCACCAACATCTCTCTCTACTTTCCTGGTCATATTTCATTAGAGTTACCAAACGGATTGAGTAAACTACAATTTGTCTAAATTTGATTTTATTCTGGAATAGACTCTGGAAACTTTGATGTAATCATTGGCTATTTTCCTTATTAATAAAGTGTCGCATTATTATTCAATGTCATGGACATGTGTTAAAATTCTGAACTTTATTATTTTTCAGTATGTTTCCCGAAGAATTTGAATGTCTTCTTGATAGTGGCACCACACATACTATATTGCAACACAGGCAACTATTTTTATGGATAACGCCTGGTCGATCTTCAGTGACTACGATGGCAGGACCATCACAACTAATTCATAGTCGAGGACCAGCTCAATTTATGTTGCCAAATGGCATAAATATTAATGTCACCGAAGCTCTATATGCTCCAAGGGCTGGAAGAACCCTATTGAGCTTTAAAGATATAAGAGCCAATGGTTTTCTTTTAGAAATACATTGTGAGAATGGACAAGAGTTCCTTTGCATCACCTCTAATGACTACGGAAATACACGAGTATTAGAGAAACTTATGTATCGCTCTAGTGGATTGTATGCAACCACTATTAGAGTCATTGAATCCAACCATATCATGAATGAAAATTTATGGGATTCTGACACATATAGGCTTTGGCACGACCGTTTGGGACATCCAGGTCGTGATATGATGATCCGTATATTAAAGACTTCACACAAACACCCGTTCTTCAAAACAAAAAGAAGTACAAACCAAAAATTGGTACAAGGAGTTACTTCTAAAGCCTATCATTCGTTTTGCAAAGCTTGCTCTTTAACAAAAGTAGGATCGAGACCATCCTATGCAAAGGACACTAAAGAAAATATACCATTCTTGCAAAGAATACAAGGAGATATTTATGGACCTATTCACCCAACTTGCGGACCATTTAGGTATTTTATGGTGTTGGTTGATGCATCAACACGTTGGTCACATATCATGCTCTTATCCACAAGAAATACTGCATTTGCTAAACTCCTAGCACAAATCATTAAGCTAAGGGCTCACCACCCTTATCATCTTATTAAGTCAATTCGTCTTGACAATGTTGAAGAGTTTACATCAAAAACTTTTGATGATTATTGCATGTCCATTGGGATCGAGGTTGAACACCCTGTCTCTCATATATACACCCAAAATGGTCTCGCAGAAGCTACCATTAAAAGACTTCAAATGGTTGCTAGAGCATTGGTTATGCGCACCAATCTCCCTATTTCTGCTTGGGATTATGCAATATTGGATGCAGCTGTGCTTATTCGTCTGAGGCCCACTGCCACCCAACCCTTTTCTGCGTCCCAGATGGTGACTGGGTATGAACCTAATGTCTCACACTTACGCATATTTGGGTGTGCAGTTTATCTGCCAATTGCGCCGCTACAGCGCACCAAAATGGGTCCTCAAAGACGATTGGGCATTTATGTTGGATATGACTCTCCAACCATTATCTGCTACATAGAACTCTTGACTGGTGATTTATTTACCGCTAGATTTGCAGATTGTCACTTTGATGAGACAGTTTTCCCATCGTTAGGGGGAGACAAGAACACTAATGTTCAATAGAAACAACAGGAATTGTCATGGTCTGTCCCACTCTGTGTCATCTTGATCCCCGAACCACACAGTCAGAATTCTCGATCTTCAGAATGTAGCAGAATTGATGCCTGATGCGTTTTCTGATATCACTAAAGTGACAAGATCACACATACCTGCTGCAAACGTACCTGCAAGGATTGATGTCCCTAAAAATAGAGGACATGACGTCCCCTATATGGGCGATGTAGTGGCTAGGCCCACAGCTCCTGCTAGGAAGCGCGGGAGGCCCATAGGTACAACGGATTCTCACCCAAGAAAGAATGCGAGTTTGGTACAAAATAATCATTAATCATCGATACAAATAATTCATCTCATGAGAATATTCCGGATTATGGTTATGTCCAAGAGACATCATTGGGGGACGCTCCAATGACAGAACCAATTCCAGACAATTGAGAGATCTCCATGAATTACACCAGTGTACATGTGATGATGGATAGAAATTCTATGGCTATTGATGATGCTTTTGCATATCATATTTCAAAAGGAATTATAGAATACAATGATATCGAACCTCGCTCCGTTGAAGAATGTCAACGAATAGCAGATTGGCCTAAATGGAAAAATAAGATCCAGACTAAATTAGATTCATTAACAAAGAGACAGGTATTTGGGTCTATAACGCTGACACCCCCAAATACAAAGCCTGTTGGCCATAAATGGGTATTTGTTAGAAAGCATAATGAGAAGAATGAGGTTGTTAGATACAAAGCTCACCTTGTGGCACAAGGTTTCTCACAACGCCCTGGAATCGACTACGATGAGACATATTCTCCCAATACCTTGTCAGTTTGGTAGTTTCCGAAAAACTTGACATGGATGTGGTTACAGCATATCTCTATGGGGATCTAGATTCAGATATATATATATATATATATATATATATATATATATATGAAGGTTCCAGATTGACTTCAATTACCTGAATCAAGCTGCTCTAAACCACGGAACGCTTTTTCAATAAGATTAAAACGCTCACTATATGGATTGAAACAATCCAGACGGATGTGGTATAACCGTCTAAGTGACTACTTGATTGGGAAGGAATATGTTAACAATGAAATATGCCCATGCGTGTTCATTAAAAGAACAAGTTTCAGATTTGCAATTATAGTAGTTTATGTCGATGACATGAACCTAATTGGAACTCTAGATGAGTTAAAGGAAACTGCTAAATACTTGAAATCCGAATTTGAGATGAAAGATCTTGGGAAGACACGGTTCTGTCTCGGAATAGAACTCGAGCACTGTAGCGATGGGATTCTAATCCATCAGTCAGCATATACTCAAAAATTACTAAGGCGCTTTAATGAAGATAAAGCAAAGCCTGTAAGTACTCCCATGATCGGCCGTAGTCTTGAGCCCGGAAAAGATCCGTTTCATCCAAAGGATGAGGACGAAGATCTATTAAAGGCTGAAATGCCCTATCAAAGTGCAATAGGCACATTATTATACTTAGCTCAATGCACAAGACCGGATATCTCATTCGTGGTAAACTTGTTAGCTCGACATAGTTCAGCACCAACACGCCGTCATTAGGTTGGTATAAAGACAATCTTTCGATACTTAAAAGGTATGATCGATATGAGATTGTTTTATCCCTACAGAAATAAAAGAAAATACGAATGTATAGGATCAGACCCCATAAGGCAAAACACCATCTTCCGTAATGAAGACGCCGGCACCACCATCCATGGTGGCCGACGTTCTCCCCTTACCCTCCATCAAAATGATGATGATGTTTTGATGGGTTTGCTAATGCAGGGTATCTCTCTGACCCTCACAAAGGTCGCTCCCAAACAAGTTATGTCTTTACCATGGGAAGCACCGCGATATCTTGGAGATCTACAAAATAGACTCTTGTTGCTACTTCCTCAAATCATGCAAAGATTATTGCTCTACATGAGGCTGTGCGTGAATATATATGGCTAAGGTCTATAAATGCACACATTCGAGGAACTTGTGGTTTGAAGTCTACCACAAATGAACCTACATGCATCTACGAATATAATGCAGCTTGTATTGAGCAAATGAAATTAGGTTTCATCAAGGGCCATAATACCAAGCATATATCGCCTAAATTCTTCTATAGCCAGCAACAACAAACACTTCTAAATATTGAAGTAAATCAAATCCGATCAGAGGATAATGTAGCGGACTTATTTACTAAGTCGTTATCAAAATCCCCATTCGAGAAACATGTGAAGAGCATCGGATTGAGAAAGTTATCCAAACTCCCATGATCTTAAAGGGGAGTCAAAATCAGGGAGAGTATCCAGAAACATACTCCACACTCAACGTGCGTTGTGCTCTTTTTCTCCTTCGACCAAGATTGTTTTTTCCCAGAGGGTTTTTATTACTTGGCAAGGTTTTTAACGAGACAACTTAGAAGCGCACGACCTAGACAAAACTATTGACATGAAATATCCAAGGGGGAGTGTTGTAGTATAAATGTATTATGTATAATATGTCTATATCATGTGATAGGTACTTGGGTGTATAATGTAGATATAAAGACTTATGTAACATACTTTATGCCAAGGGGCAACAAGCATGGCAATTATCATCATTGAAGATAACCAAGTTGAGTTGTTTTGATGATGATCATAGTTACTAAATTGGTTTTCTCTTAGAGCATTCACACTACCTTTGTAATCCTATATAAACCCTCCATTGAGAGAAGAATAAACACACATTACGCTATCTATTTCTCTGTGAATTTATGCTTGTTCTCAAACAAACAACTTATTTTTAAGTACTTTTGTTACTTTTGACTTCAGATTATTTGCAAAGCAATTGGCTTTGATTATTTGGCCAAGCTACCTACAATGTCTAAGACACTAAGAATTGAGCTAGTTATATATATATATATATATATATATATATATATATATATATACAGTCCGGCTACACTAAAGACGTCCTTAGTTTTTCTTAGGTACGGATTTCCGGTTTTCACCCACTTTCCGATCACATTTTCACATCTTAACCGTTCAGTTTTTAAATCCTAATGTATAGATTACCTCTGCAAATTTTAAGCCAATTTGGTGATCGTTAAGGCATCCAAAACTACAATTTACCATTATAAAGACGAACGGTTCCGGTTCGACAGATTCGGTCCGTTCGTGTAAATTGTAGTTTTAGATGTCTTAACGATCACCAAATTGGCTGAAATTTTGCATGGGGGATCTATATATTAGGCTCTAAAAACTGAACGGTTAAGATGTGAAAATATGATCGGAAAGTGGGTGAAAACACCAAATCCGTACTTAAACCTTAGGTAAGGACATCCTTACCTGAGAAAAATCATATATACATATATATATATATATATATATATATATATATTCACACTTTATTGAGAAAAATTTTCAAACAGTACATGGACTAAGGCTCACTCTTAACTTATGACGAAGTGATGTTAGCTCAGTGGTTAGAGCACCCACTACCTAATGACGAAGTCATGGATTCGAGTCACCATGGGGGTAGGAGTGAAATCCTTTTATCATCTTTTAAAGAAAGAGAAAAAAAAAAAAAAAGGCTCACTCTTAACTTCAGTACCTGATTATGCAAAACTATCACTTTGGTACCCTAAGTCCCGACCCCTTGTTTTCATTCACCCTCCCGTCACTCTATCATCGCCTCATATCCTCCTCCTCTTCCCCTTCCACCCAAAACCCTCCGAACTCATTCAAAACCCGAACCCCACTGGAGAAGCAATTCAAAACATGGGTCTAGAAACTCAAACCCAGATTCGGTCCACCCAATGTCGACGAGGCCCTGAAAGCCCAATCAGATCCCGACAACTCCACCTACCTCACCATGATCAAAATCCTAATCAACGGTCGGCGGTACCGCCACGCCAAAACCGTACTTGAGGAGGTAGTCGCCGGAGCTTGTGAGATAACTGTCCCACTCTATAACTCCATTGTTCGATTCTGTCGTGGAAGAAAGATGCTCTTTTGCAAGTAATTCCATCATCACTAGTGGTGGCCACGATCTCCTATGCAGTCTCGATTGGGTTTGCTTCTGAAGCCACAGATTCAACTAAGGTTGCATAGGTTCTCCAAATTGGCCGGGGTGCTTCTTTGGTTGATATTCTCATGTGGGTTGTTGAAAGTTAAGGTCTTTTTGTTAGAAAAATTGGTTTGTGAGGGCAAACGCAAAGAATTTGGTTTTTAGGTTCTGAGAAATTGGCAATGGTTTGGTTTGAGAATTGGGGGAAAAGTTATGGGGATAGAGATATGGATGTGGTAGCCATTGCCATTGCCATTCTCTCTCTCTCTCTCTCTCTAATGGAACGGTGGTGTTGGTGTAAAAAAAAATGGTCTTATAATTTTTTTAAGGGCTAAATACATATTACTATCATGTAGTTTGGGTCTAAAATTAATTCAGTCCATGAATTTCTAATTTAATTAAAAACACTCATGCACTTTCAATTTTGATCTAATAGGTCAAATTTATTAGTTTTCCGACAATTGAGTTATTTAACTTGTTAACGTGGTTCATATATAGTCTATATTTTATAATGTAGTGTCTGCAGGCCTAAAGCGATATAATATCAAAAAGAGAAGAGTTTGGTCTATTAAGTTTAGTCCACCACTATAGAACTGACCGTCTCACCCAAAGCGTTTGGGCCTTACATAAGTCGCAGTGTAGAGACCGTAAATAAAGAGTGTGTTTGGAATTGATTCTGAAAAGCCTAAAAGGCACTTTTATATGAGAAAGACAAGTGCTTCTCAAAACTAACATCAATTGCTTCTAAAACTGCCAAAGATTTCTATATTTTTTTGGATTTTTTTTCTTTTAATTTATAACTAGTTTTTTTTTGTGCTTCTGACCCTCCTAAAAGTAATCTTACAGAAACCCTACATGAAACCAATGTTTCACAAGATAACATGAATCCGGTGTTTACTACTAGTCACAAGATAACATGAATCCGGTACCGGTCATAACTCATAAGTTTCGTCTTGGAAGTATTCATACTGGAATGAATGAAAAATGTTGACATGAATAAAGTATCATGTACAAAAAGAAAAAGTAGAGTACACGCTCTTCAAATTATGTCATAACTCATAAGTTTCGTCTTAGAAGTATTCATACTGAAATGAATGAAAAATATTGACATGAATAAAATATCATATACACACACAAAAAAAAAAAAAGTAGAGTACAAGCTCTTCAAATTATGCAGATAATCTCATATTAGGAGCATTATTTCAATTGCTAGGAATTAGGATCTCCTAGCAATGATTCTCTCTTCCAGGCCTGTCATACTATGAGGAGCATGTTTTCTACTTTCTTAGCTTAATTTAACCTATCCGTCTTTGATCTCATGCATCCATCTTGCATGCATGTTGATTAATGAAAACCTAGCCGCAGTTGATGATATATAATCACCTTTACATCTCAAGAGCAATCCCTTAGCAACAGTATATTGCTATCTCAAACAAACAATGTTCTGGAATTTTAAATCAGTCCTAACAAATATTTCTTGCTTTTACCTTTGTGTGTGTTATATAGTTTAAGATATTAGCGTAAATTAAAACTTTTATTTTTTCATGAGAATGCTGTCAGGAGTAGGGTTGGTTTCGATACTAAACAGACTCAATTTTACTCAAACCGCTGCCAAATGACCTCCGTCGGTATCAGGATTGTCAAACCGCTACCAATCCAACATAGTCGGTATACCGACTGTCAGCAAGCCGAATTTTCAGTTGGTATCTTTCGGTTTTGGGTGGATTTTCCTGCAGAGATTCACTGATGTTGGAGATGAGGATGATCTGATTATGTTGATTTGATGATGGAATATGTTGTTATTAGAAGATCTGATGTTGATTTGTGTTGATCTGATGGTGATTGGGGAGGAAGAAAAAAGAAAAAAAAGATGAGAAGAAGAATAGATGAAGTAGAACTAAATGCAAAAGAAGAAGAAGAAATGTCGAAGACTAGAAGAGACGAGAGAGAAAGAGAGAAGATTCTGTTTTCTAAGAACACTACAAATAAAAAGTTTGCACATATTTTACTTGGAGCAACTTGTGCTCCAATGGTGGGGATTTGAGCTGTTGTGAAAGAGGTGATGGTTAGACCAACGCTTGATGGTTTAAGTGGTAAGGAGCTTGTTCCCCTTAAGCAAGGTCTCGAGTTCGAGCCTTGTGAATGGAGAAGTCAGGGTTGGGAGAGCTTCCCCCCTAAATGGGGTCTGACCCGACTCAAGAGATTAGTCCTTGCCAACGGGTGGGGGATACCTTAGGTTAACCGAACAAAAAGAGGTGGGCGTTCGAACCTTACTTCTTTCTAAGTTTTATATATAAAGTTTCATATATTTTGTATAATTATTTGATATGAGATATTGTATACGGTCAATATAGTATACCGTATTTTATACCGAAGACGAGCCATCGGTATGGCTCAACCGAGCCGAATAGTAGGTAAGCCAAAATTTCAACCCAACTCGGTCCGGACCAGTTCGAAACTTGGCTAGTTCGGCCCAAAATGCCAACCCTGGTTAGGAGTATGTCCGTAACTTCTCTTAACCTCTAGAGACCCAAATCCAATTGAATCACATGCTTACCCTTTGGGCTTCAATCAGCCTTGCGGACGTTGCCTGAAGATAATGATCAAAGGATAACGATGAACATCGACACGTCTGCTCCTTGTTCTGACTAATACGTTAATTCAGTACAGATTTTCTCCTTACAAAAAAGAACATATATGAATGTTCTCCTGACCTAAAAAGTATAGGCTTTCTCAACACCTCTAGGCTCTAACAATAACCTCCATTATTGATTTATCAAAGGTAAAGAGACACAAATCACGCCAAAGTATAGCGCAATAATTAAAATCTCAGAAGACAACCATACACAACAAATCCAACTTAAAACATGAACATGATTGATATGTAAGTTGAATCTGCTATATCTTTTATTACAAAAATGAGTTGCTACCTAATGCATAATTGCATAATCCAACTATTGGAAAGTGAAAACAATAAATGGTGAAAGAGTGAAACAGAAGGGTCGATAACTCTACTCTTCAACTGGCCTTTGCCCCAAAACTGAGATGTCCTCATATCGTTTCTGCATAGGAAAAAAGAAAGCATCGATCTCAGATGCGATACTTAAAAAGATGTCTGATAGCAGCAATCAAAACTAACAATTTTCTTTAATAAGTTAATTCATATTGACAATGCTGTAAACCCCTTAGTACCAACTAGTGCAGAACGAATATTGACCGCAAAGAGAGTATATACAACACATGTGATGTGTCTGTGGATGCTGAAAACAAATCCAACACATATAGATTCGTACAATATTCTAAAAAAGGCCATCTTAAAAAGACCATCTCTGTCCCAAATATGTAAATCTAAACAAGCACAGGGTATACAATTTTAATTTTTCACAAAATATGTAAACCAAAGATATAACACATAGATACACAGGCATACAATGTTCAATCCCCCATATTTTGATAACCAGCAAGACTCTTCGCAAAGGAGTCGCATAACATACTCATATACATGGAATATGCACAACACCAAAAAGAAAATGCAAACTATGAACAGTTGCCATACCCCAACATTGTTGTACTCCCAAAGCTTATGAACTCCATAATCCACAGCCTGAAACCAGCAAATTAAGCAGATGAGAACTCTGATATTTGTTCTTGTTCTTTCAGGAAAAAAAATAATAAATAAATACAGAAATCAAATAACATTGAAATGCACACAAAACAAATTCTGCAAAGAAGAAACAAGCTCGCACAGAACAATATATAACTATATATGCCCCAAATAAAAATGAGTATGTATCAAGAAATGTAAGTCCAGCCACCATTTTCAAAACAAAATCATGTTATCATTCTATCCTCCAAAATACAAAAGACCTTAATGATGAGCCTCGGAACATCTCCATTTGGCCAAATCATAAAAAGGAAACCCCTTGTCACATATTCCTAGTTAAGTGGACACACAAATTCATGACCATAAAGCACTGCATATCCATGGTCCACTACATATTTTCACTTTGAGATTTCAATGTAACTCTTTGCTTCACTTGTATATGGAAACTGGAAGACATGATTTTTTTTTCCTACCACAACATCAACATAGAAGATTTTCATTTCAAACAAGAGCACTTGCCACCTCACCCTGCAAACGTTACCCCCATCTCTCTTTCTTCAGTACACTTCAGGATAGACTAACTTAAGAAACATCAGAGAATCTCCACATGTGATGTATCCCTAATCTCTTGAACTAGAAAAGAGACTATTTTAATTATAAGCTGACATAAAAGACACATCTTCTTAGTCCTGGCAGTTTATTTGCACACAAGACAATTTTACACCGTGTCTAGCAAATTCTGTAAACCTAATTTATTCATAATAGCACCTATTTTCCTTGCAACAAAACCATATTCACTTTGATCTGACAACAAATATATTTCAGAGAAGCTTGTTTACTTTGTTTCTACTCATGTTTATATTTAAAATAAAACTCATGTTTCTCAAAATAGAAAACGTTCCAACTACCATACAGCAAGAATTCAACTGGATTCGGCACCTAGAGTATTTCAAAATCAATGTTTAAACATCATGATAAAAACAATAATCAAGAGGCCATCCTTCGTCTGCATATCTGCCTTGCTCCCAACCTTAAAACCAAAACTCCCAACCTGAATCATTGCATTTGAAACATATATATGATCTAAATGATGACCACAATGAAATAGTGACTATTCTACTTTATTCTACTCGTCTATAAATCCAGATCATAACTGATTCTTCTAGTACCTATAAAATGCGCCTCAACACACAAACTTATAATGCACTGCCCTCATTATTTATTCTAGCTGACTTTGCAATATGACACCTCACATCAGTTTCCATGTCCTACCAGCATTTCCAGTTCTTATGAATAATTGGTGATGGGAGCTTGAGAACATCAACCTTCTCAGAAAGTCAGCAATGGAAGGGCTCAATGCTCCAAATTAGAATCCAAAGCACAGGTAAAGACTACTTGTCTCTTTCATATACATGCCAATGGGCTCCAGTACCTGCTAGGTTGTGATGATCCGTGATCGAACTCGTCATCTTAGCATGTACATTATGCACATATATTTTTTCTTTTTCTTTTTCTGATCACCTTTGCTTTGGATTCGATAACAACACAGCATTTTGGTGTCTATCAATGTCGTTCTGTATAAGAGCTTGTGCAGTTGTGTGGGATGCCTTGTTTTGGGTGGTCAACAAGAAACACAGTTTCCCATTCTAATACAATGATTCATCTTCACACTATAGGATAAACTTATAATCCCATGCCGAGCTCACCATTAACCAATCTCAGCACAACATTATTGCAAAACTGCCACCTACAAAATTTCAGTTTTCTCTTTCTCTTTTAGAGAGAAAAAGGAAAAAGGCCCATCTGATACCCAAAACAAATGAATTTCCAAATCATTTCACACTGCCTGCCACCTAGACAAAGAATATAGCTCAAATTCTGATTTAACCTAAGAGATCCAGCACGAAGCCTTGAATGGCAACATTCAGCATTCATAGCTAAATAATTTTCTACCAATCCAATGCACAACTTTACATTCGATGCCAAGCCCTCCATTAACAACTCCAATCTCAGCACAAAAGCAGTGCATAACTACCACCTACAAAATTTCAGACTTCTCTATTCTTTTTCTTCAAAGAACAAAGGAAAAAGAACTCTCTAAACCGCAAAAAAATAAATTTTCAAGTCATTTAACACTGCCTACCACCTAAACAAAGACGGATTAAAGCTCAAATCCTGATTCAACCTAGGAAATCCAAGCTCGAAGCATTGAAGGGCAACATTAAGCATTCATCACTATATAATTTTCTACCAATCCAATGCACAACTTCATAACAACGAAAATGCATAAAATTCAAATAAAACAACTGATCATAGTGAAAGCTTGCGATAAAACACGGAAAGAGAAAGCATTTCGCATCCAACTCATGACAATAATGATAACGTTTAACACCAAATTTGATTATTCCATAAACCAAAATGTAATACCTGACCTCACCGCGATACTATGTTAACCTAATCCCAAATCAAGCAACTTCAACTTCCTCAGATAAATTAGCAATCCAACAGATAATGACACGCAGAAGAAAATCACCAAAAAGAAACAGAAAAGACAGATTCATTGGCTGAAGAAACCCTGAGGTAAGATCTAAGGCTCACCCGCTCGCCGAGGAAGGCGCCGGCGATGACGAAGGTGACGTAGACGGAGTTGCGGCGCATGACGACCCTGTAAAGACTTTCGAAGAGGCCACCACCGGTTCTGCGAGCCACTGAATCCATGGCGATTGCTGCGAGTCTTGCTTCGGATCTGTGATTGCTGAGATTTGCTCGGAGCTCTGAAATGGAATGGAGAAGACTCTGATGTGTAATATGCCTTTGGGTTCCTGGGACGGGTTTTAAGAGCGGTCCGCTAGATGAACCCGTTTGGTGAGGTTCCTTTGGGCCAGAATTATTTGGGCTTAATTAATGGTGCAAGTTGGAATGAATTTTGGAAATTCGATTTCGATTAATTTTGATTTAATAACTTTAAAAGAATAATGCTAATGCTAGGTGAACGAGGATGGTGACCGTACCCATTTTGCATTTCACTTTGTGTGACAGTTGATAACTTGATACGGTACAATCACGTTATTTGAGTTTTGTTTTACATAGCTGTCAGTGAAATGTGGTTGTTTGTAGTAACCAAAAATTTTGTTCACTTAATATTACTCAAAGTTAAATATATGAAATTATGTTATTGAAAGAAGAGAAAAGACAAGTATTTTATTAGCATTCAAAACTGGGGAAAATATTTACAACTTAGAAGATCCAACTGAGTTGTGTTAATCCTAGCATTATTCTTGGGGATCAAGTGTTTGTTGTGACTCCCTTGACCTTATTTTGCAGTTTCTGGTCACGAGGATGACTGTGGCCATGCATCTCGATGCGTTTACTGTCATGACCACAAATAAAAGTAACATTCGTTTCATGGAATCATTAAGAGCTTATTATTCTACTTAGCCACTAAGAGACAAGAGAATTATTTGAGTATGTTTATAATCTAGTTCTCGATATTATTGCTGCAAGCACATATTGGTGGCATAAAAAGTACAAACCTTTTTTTTTTCCCCCTTCAAACATCATCTCCTCATTGATTGGCTCTCTACATATTCTCATTTGAGAAGTGATTCAATGCATGACACAATTGCAATCGATCGCCAAATTATAATCTTAAAGACACATATGCGTCCATTCATAACGTGATTTGTGGAGGACTATGGTCTTTTAATGATGACCCCGTTTATGCAAAGACTTCTAATAATTCATCAGAAGACTCCTCACAACATGTCATAATTGGATGCATGTACATGTTGAAGATTATATGACTGTAAACAAATTTACTTTATATTTTACTTTATAATGTAAACAAATTTACTTTACATTTTATTACATTCTAAATCTAACCAAGTTTCATACAAAAAGTTTAAATTTCTTTAAAGCTATTAAAATTTAACTTAATTAACTTTTAAACGATTTTCAATATACATTAAAACTAGTTCTTGAGTACTAATATTCATCGCAATCTATCGAATTACGAACCTCCGACTTACGAACTCGAGTTGTGTTGATGCAATCCAAGCCCTAGCCAAAACTCTCGAAGTCTCAACGGCTGTTCATTCTAGTTATTAAACCAAGCACGTCAACGCGGGCACGCCACCGTCCCTTAAAACCCCGTCACTCACGCCCACCCTTCAACACAGTACAATCCCAACCTACCCCAACTCCTCTTCACGACTTCACTCTCTCCCCACCCTTCAATCCCTCACTGACTCTGTCATGGAGGGTCTCAAGGAGATTCAGAAGCTGGAGGGCCACACTGATAGGGTGTGGAGCCTCGCGTGGAACCCACTCTCCGGTCTCGACGGAGCCCCCCTTAAGCTCGCTTCATGCAGCGGCGATAAGACCGTTCGTATTTGGGAACACAAACCCTCCAACTCCTGGGAGTGCCAGGTCTTCCATCTTTTCTTGCTTCACTTCAATTTTCTTGGTTTTTGCTTACATGGGTCGAGAGATTTTTGTATTGAAGTTTTCTGGGTTGTAGGCAGTTCTGGATGATCCGCACACCAGGACCGTCCGATCGTGCGCTTGGTCGCCGTCCGGGAAGCTACTGGCCACTGCCAGCTTCGATGGCACCACCGCAATCTTTCAGGACGTTGGGGATGATTATGAGTGCGTTTCGACTCTAGAGGTACTAGCCCTGATTTTGATAAAGACTGTTGCTTTGCATCGATTGGTTGGTTTTATGAGTTGGGTTGTTTTAGTTTGGTGTTTTTTTTTGGGAGTAGGGTCATGAAAATGAAGTGAAGAGTGTGTCTTGGAATGCGTCTGGGTCTTTGCTTGCGACTTGCGGGAGAGATAAGACTGTGTGGATATGGGAGGTGTTACCCGGCAATGAGTTTGAGTGCGTTGCGGTGTTGCAAGGCCATACACAGGATGTGAAAATGGTTCAGTGGCATCCGACTATGGAGCTTTTGTTTTCGTGTAGCTATGACAACACTGTCAAGGTAAGGCTTTGCTTGGAATTTTTAAGTGGTTTTCCTACATTCTTTGGATGAGTAATAGATTGCATTTTCAGCTTATGTGTGTAAACGAGAATGGGAGTTTGGGTTTTTGTGATTGAGTACAATGTTTCTTGTAGATATGGGCAGATGATGGTGAGGATGATAATTGGGTGTGTGTGCAAACGTTAGCTCAATCTAACAGGTACTGCGCCGTAGCCTTTTTCTATGTTCTGCTTCTTTTGTTCAGAATCATTCCCTTAATTTGTGTAATACTCATAACTGGTGGGTAGGGTTTTTCTCTCTGAAGCACCCTATTCTAAAATGAGATCATGTTGATCAGTAGACTGAGATGGGATCAACTGTCCATATATAAATCAGAACAAATACAATCTCATTTCTGGGGCCTAGGAGGGAATATGTTTTGTATATAATACATGGCCCTAGTGGAATAGAGCACTGGTTCTTGTTAAAGTAAGCATCTTATCAGGGTTTTAGTCTAATTCAGTTTAACTGGTTTTCGTGTTAGTGGTCACTCTTCTACTGTATGGGCTCTATCATTTAATGCTACTGGAGACAAAATGGTTACCTGCAGGTAAGGATAAATGTTCTGTCATCTTAATGTTTCATGGGTTCTGATACTAAATTCCATTTATGAGAATCTGTGACAAACAGAAATTTGAAGTTTCGGTCTGTACCTAATAACCTAATAATGGACTGATATGGCAGTGATGATCTTACCCTAAAGATATGGGGAACAGACAACGGGAAGATGCTATCTTCTGATGGCTTTGCACCTTGGTGAGGAGCATGCTACGTTATGTACATTTTTCTCTTTCTTTAAAAATAATCTATAATGTGAATTTGGTCTCTCACCTTTTGCATTACTGAACAATGTTTAAAATATTTATTAAACCATGAGTCATTGGTTTAAGTTGAAGTGGGAATTGAAAGGAAGAGAATGATTGTGTTCTAGAAAATTGTGGTGTACTTAAAACATGTAACGTACTAATAGGACATATTCATTAGAATTAGCAGTAGCTTCGAACAGTGAAGTAAGCCAGATTTAAATGATATGAATCTACAGAAATAAACGAATTTGAATTGCACCCCCTCCTCCCCTCCTCCTCCTCCTCTCCCTCCTCCTCTCTCTCTCTGATATTGTTTGGTTCTATACTTTTAGTTCCCTTTATTTACTCCTGTGATTTGATTTCCTCTGTATAGTCTTTCTCTTCTTTGGAACATTCATACTCCCTGATACATGCACCCTTCAATTGTATGCAATTGAATATGACTTGAAGTGCTGTATGTTTTCTAGAAAGAGGGGCAATGCATTTGATAAGAGTTATCTTTAATGAATTTGAAAATTGCTCTAAAATGTCTATTAGTGTTTCGTACATGAATGCGACTTTTTTAAGTTCCAGAATAACGTGCTTCAATTAGGCTTCGCCAAAATCAGGGACCATGTCCTCATTTATTTACATCATGAAAAACTCTTGCTCAAGATTACTAGTGAGTGGTGCCAGTTCTACTATAGGAAGTAATTTTTTTAAAGATGTTGTTGATGCCTTCATGGTTAGAAGTTAGCTATATGTTTGCTGAATTTATATTTACAACATTGGCTGCTTTTGAAGTGAAATAATGATTGGTGTTTCACTGTCTGTTGATACCAATGTTCTCTGTAGCATGCATCCCAATAAAATCAGGATTTGTTGTTAACTAAGCAATTTGTTTGGTAGAGTGCTAAACTGCTAATTTTAGGTTGTAATTTGATTCTGTTTTCTTGTACTTCAACCTATGTAATGATTCATCTGTTGGTTTTGTCAGGAGTCATCTTTGCACTGTTGCGGGTTATCATGATAGGACAATATTTTCAGTTCATTGGTCAAGGTAATACAGTCGAACCAAAAGAAGTTACTCCTAATTTTTCTGGGTCTGTTGTTAAGTTTACAATATCTAAGATAGATTCTACTCTCTAGATGACTAATGAGTAAGTGTCAGATTCACTTTACTGAAGATCTTTCTTCAATGAAGATATTATTGTAATCTACGAAAAAATGAGGTAAACATAACCACTTTGATCTGATATCTGGATTGTGTTGGTGAAAAATTACAGGGACAATATCATTGCCAGTGGAGCTGCGGATGATGCCATAAGATTTTTTGTGGAGAATAATGAGAGCAATAGTTTGGTATGTCATAATCTTTAACCATCTCATTTGTTGTATTAGCATTCATTCCAGCAGTGAAGTGGCCTAATTTCTGTATTGGTTCTGAAAGTAAATTGCTAAAAAATGAAACTCTCTACAGCTTGCTAATATCTCTCAAGGTTGTCCAAGAACTATGTTGTGTTTTCTTCTGATTCTTTTGTAGGTTTTAGTGGCAAGCTGATTGAGTGTATATACAGTATTGAATAGCCTGATTGTTGTTTTCATTTCAGGTTGATGGACCTTCCTATAATTTGCTTCTGAAGAAGGAGAAGGCCCACGACATGGATATAAATTCGGTGCAATGGAGCCCTGGGGTAAGATTTCTCTCTCTACAGTTTATTATTAGTTCTGTGAGGTCCTGTTATTTCCCTTGCGAATTCAGGGCCTGGACTCGTGATTTTTAATGATGTTCAAGAATCCATTTTTCCTGTTTCTACAGTGATGAGAAACAAAATCCCTTGAGAACTAAGTTTGTAACTCATTAACTGCTATCTTGCTGCCACCATTACCACCCCTATCATTTTCAATGCTACCTACAGCACTGCAAACATGGACTGCCCGACTCTGATAACCAGCATCATCAATATACGCTTCTATTACCACTTCACCACCAGGGCAACCACTAGTGTTTCCACCACACAGTACTTACTCATCTCCTGAGTAGTATTGCCCACTAAGTTTAGATGCGCATGCATGGTTGCATAAAGTTACTCGCAGCAGCTCAACTATGATTTTCCTTTTCGATTACTGAAATCTAACTCCATTCTTTATACAGCAAAATGTATTCAGTCGTCATGCGTGTTTGGGAGAATCTATTTTAGTTTTCAATAATGTAATAACAGGTTAACTTCAATACTAACATTTTTCCTGTACATTGCTGTCAAATTTTACAGGAGAATAGGCTTCTTGCTTCTGCAGCTGATGACGGGACGATTAAAATATGGGAGCTGACATCTGTAGGCTGTTGAAACCTCTTTGTTTTGGTAGCAGAAAAGAACTGTGTAATTGCAAAGAAAGTATCATCTGTATGTCTCAGTTGTTAGTGAAGTCTCTATTCCTGGTGAAGTGGATACAATGAATCTTTATGAGAATGCGAAGATGGTGAAGATTGAAGCTTACAGTACAATTTATAGGAGAAACGGCTTCTGCAGCCAATAACGGGACAGTCAAAATATGAGAGATAACCTCTGTATGCTGCAGAAAGAACCTCTTCGCTTTTGGTAGCAAAAATGAAGTATGATTACAAAGAAATTATCATGTGTGTGTCTCAGTTATTAGTGAGTTGTACCTTCTATCTATTGTGATATAGATGTAGTGAATCGTTATGAGAATGAAGATGGTGATTTTTTTTCCCTCAGAGATAATGAAGATGGCGATGATTGATGTTTACAGTATGGTTCATAGATTTGCTAACAAGAATGCTCTGAGATCGACTTGTATCGTTGCTATAGTCTTTCAAAATACGCAGTGTGGTTTAAACATGTGGAGTCACTGAATTTGTAAACTACCAAAGTATTCGCATTACCATATTGCTGTTAGAATGATAGAGGCGCAATCTATCAATACAAGCTGATCCTGCCTCTTTCAGAGATGCAGTCAACAATCTAAAATGCTGCAAGAACACAATCAACCAGATATGCATGGCAAGCGTTAGCAGATTTTCCAATTTTGTGCTCGAGAAGAGAAATTCTTGTATACAATTCTCTTTCAGAAAACTGAGATGAGTTGTCTACAAAAGAATTGTACTCTGGCCGGGTATCCATTGATAGAAATGCATGCGCTACTTATATACAAAAATACAATCACCCTCATTATTAACAAAATCCAATCACATATATAATGTTTTCAGTATCAATAATCATCAAAAGGTGATTTGTATATCATAACAATCAAAGCCAATATGACGAAGGATCTTAGGAAAATAAGAACAATATTATTCAACACCTGTTTTCTATTCTTAATCTGCCTGAAGTTCCTCTCCTTCCTTCTTCAATTAAAGCACTACGAGCTGACATAATCCCATTAGGAAACAAAGAATCATCAAAAACAGTACAATCAACCCAGTCCTTGAGAAATTCCTCCTGGCCCCAAATATCCGGAATCCAGACCCGACCTGCCACCTCAACCCGGTGCTTCCTCAACCTCTCACGTCCACTATCTTCTGCTACTGCCAAGACCTCATCTTCTGCTGCACCCACTTGAGCTGAAGCCAGACCTAATATTGTAATCTCCTCATTTCTTGACCGAGCTGACTCAATCTCTTCTTCATTATCTTGATCCCTCTTCGGAGATGTGCTTCCTTGCTCGGTAGTACTATCATTCTGAGACTGAGAGATGATGCTTTCCTTGGCCTGAAGCAATGGAAGAGAAGGGCTAGTTTGTTCGTCGGGAACCAAAGAAACTTGAAGCTGCTGAGCCATTTTCAGTAGGCTGGCTTTTCTTTCATGCAACACTGGAGGAACAGAGATGAATGTGTACTTTGCTGCTATTGCTAGCTGATTCAGCTTCTTCTTCTCCTTGTTTGCCCAACCTTTTTGGTGTGTCTGTGTTGTCTTCTAGTCTGAAGAAGGGTGCATAGTGATATAGGTAGGGGAGGGAGGCGAGGGCTTTAATCGCTTTGTGTGTGTTAATAATGCAAAGCAAGAATGGGTGGGGGGTTAGTTTACACGTCCACTTTTCAAGCCTCTTTTGTATGGTAAGTGACAGATGTACGTGTCTTGGTTCAGATTTCAGTCCACATTGTGTGGCTGCTTACTTCTTGTTCGGAAACACAGAGAAAAGCAAAGGAAAAGGAGAGCTAGTTTGTTTTTTTTTTTTTTTTTTTTTTGAATAAGAGCTAGGCTTATTTATCGATGGGTGGTGATATATATTATGCTGATTCATCATTCCGATCTTTGTGGTGTTGATCTTGTACGGTGTTAATGTAATTTTAAAATTTATTCAATTGTTTTTCTTGTTATCTATAAAAGATTATATTTTAGATTTATGGTTTGAGAATTCAGACTGAATTATATTCTATATTTATGAAAAAGGAAATGAACGTTCATTCAAACCCTAAATTAACAATTGCCATGAATATGAACAGATTTTTTCTCTTTCTTTTCGGCTTCCTTGGATGGGATTTTGGAGGATTGTGACGCTGATTTTGATTTGGGCAAGCTTTTGGCCAATGGGATTGTGGAATTTTATTTGGGGAGTTATATATTCAAGAAAGTTTGCACAGTTTAGTTTGGTTCTATTCAATACAGGATGGAGACATTCTGGGGATCCCAAAAAGATATTTTCAGTTGTTCACGGTGACCGGCCACTAGCAGCCCATGGTTTTCTTTCTCCTCTCTTTGAAATTTATGTCGATCTCCATCAGACAACCAAGTTGTGTATGAGTCCGATGCAAACACACACACACACACACACGGTATGTTTGTATATATGCATATGCATGCATGTATGAATGTATCGATGCATGTATTGTCTATCCTATTTACAACTTCGCAATTTGCATAATTTGATAATTCTATTGTGATGATAATTGTGGTTTGATGGTCGTATATATCAGACTCATTTCCAATAAAGCTTCAAACTACTAGGGTTTTGGTTCAACTCACTTTAATTTATGAAAGAATATATAGTTATATTCATATCTCCACATTACCTGTTACTCAAAATTTTACCACCAAATTTTCAGTTTTGCCCATATATATTTTTTCCTTTTCTCTACCTTCTTCGACTTCCTTACCTCTCTACCTCCTCACCAGATCGACTTGTGTTTCTTCAGCAACGACTTCATTGTGAGAGGAAGACAGAGGAGGATCAAGGAACAAAATTGAGAGAATTGATGAAAAAGATGACTTGGGATTCATGTTTGGAAAAATGTAAAGGGGAAAGGATATGACTATATGAGGGGCCTTTGAGTGTTATACGATTGCAGTTCAATGTCATCCAACAAATCAAGTAGCAAAATTAATGAATGCATGCATCTATTTGACTATGAAGAAACAAATGTAATACTTATTAAGAAAACAAAACTACAATCAGTTGTGTCTGTAGATTACTCTGACTGCATGCAGTTTACAAGTGAGGCAAAGTAAATCTAGTTTGTTTAAACAAAGATTCAACTCATCACTATATTATCAGAAATAGATAAGAGCCATCCAATTAGGCTGACTTGGTGAAACTTTAACTCTCTGTCGGGGACTCTCAAAAGGGACTTGCCAATTCCAATAGAGAGACATATGCAGCATGAATTCTGTAGCAAAATGTAGGGTTGGCTAAGTTATATATATATATATATATATATATATATATATATATATGTGTGTGTGTGTGCAGTCCTTCTTGGCGGAGGACGTCCTTACTTAAGCTAAGAAACAGATTTCTATATTTGACCAACTCTTCGATTACATATTCACATTTTAAACATTCAGTTTTTAGGTATATATAAGTAGATCATTTTTGTTAAATTTCAGCCAAATTAATGATCGTAAGGTATGAAGCTCGATTAAATCAATGAACGAACTGAATCTATCCAACCGGAACCGTTCGTGTTCATTAGTTGTAAATTGTAGTTTTGAATGCCTTAAAGATCATCAATTTGGTTGAAAATTTACAAAAGTGATCTATATATTAGGACCTAAGAACTGAACGATTAAGATGTGAATATGTATCGAAAAGTGACTAAAATATGGAAATCCAGATAAGATATCCTTAAGAGAAGACTTGTATATATAATATGGAAATGAAGGTTTGACTTCATAAACGACAATTTAATAATATTTACTGTTAATAGTGTTCAGAGATTTTGAGGTAAAATCTCACCAGCTCTCTTACCTAAGTGAAGCAATTTCAGATTCACAGTACTATCTACCATGTGACACCAATAGAAGTAGTAAGCCACCTAAATCTCGTTGTACAACAATCAGTAATGATTGAACTTGAAATTAATTGATTAAAAAAAAGAAACCTTTAAATTAACAAAGTGCAAGTATGGAATTGGAAGAGTTCAAATACACACTTAAGAAACTAAAGCTCAAACAAAGTAATGAAATCCATTAAATGAGTGTGAATGATTTGAATGCTGTGTGTTGTAAGCATCACAAGACCTAACCCATAAATGCTCAAATATGTGGGTGTCTATAACTTTCAAGGGAATTGAATAAGGACACACTAGTACTCACACCAGCTAGAAATATTCTCTGAACTGGTATTATAGCAAACAATTTCCATAACCACATAATCTTCCTTTGTTCCAACAAGCCAAGTTGGCCACATAGTAAAGCACTAGAAACATAGGACAAGACTGATGAGATGTAGCCACCAACCACTTATGAAATGATTTATGAAAAAGGAGGAAAAACAGAGACCACTCATCATTTCGGTGAGGACGCATTCCTGTGATAAAGCAGATCTTGACAGGTTATATAATTTTCCACTCCTTATTTAGAAAAAAGGAGCTTCAGGAGTGGTCCGGAGCTCCCGATTTAGGAAACTTACACAAAAATGGTCCATTAGACTAGCCTTGTGTCAATGGTGTGGTATGAAGCAGTGGCCCAAATCTATATATATCTTTTAGTTAAAATAAATTTTTCTTTTTTTCTTTTTTTCTTTGATGAGGATTTGCAGTACTTTGATTAGTATGAACTTGCCGGAAGATTTAGTTTAAGAACTCTCGTAATTGCATCTTTACATGTGGAAATATAATGGAAAGTAGGCTTTTGATATATGGCAAAGTGAGGTTGCAGCAAGTCAGCAACGGCCAGCCAAGGGGAGAAGGCAATGTAGAGAAATGAGTAAAATTATATGGCTAAAACTAAAACAAACCACGTATTACACTTGAAATCCAAAAATACCTTGTTAGTTAATGCGTCTTTTTTCTATTGGCTGATTGGACCAATCTCATGGTCTAATACAAGATTTTCTCTTATTATACTAATTATACTTTACACTCTTCAATTGTCTTCTGATATATAATATTAACTTACGAGATTAATTTGTTTTACTATTGTGATATATATAAATCAGTAGTATGTAGTAGGTCTGCCACTTGATTTGGTAATTACCAAACCGACCGAATACCAACCGATATTTTAGGTTTGGTAAACCGACTTTTTAGTAACCGAGACCGATAAAACCGGAATTGAAAATTACCGAAAAAGTTAGTTTGATTTTGATAAATACCGAATCTACTGATTATCTAAATATTAGCTTTATATACTATGGTTTTCAATACACATACATGTATATTAAGAAATAAACATAAAAGTTTTCATAATAGTATGAACATTACTCAATATACTACATAATTAATAGTACATGTATTTTGAGTAACCTAGTCTAAGATGGTTAAATAACCTAATTTTATTGAAAATAGATAAAATTTGATGTCATATATACAAAAGAAAGCTATGATTTGTAGATGAATACGAAGTTTACTGTTATAAAATTGAAAAACCTAATTTTGTTCATTCTAATTTATATTATAAAGAATTAGTTATTTTAAAGTTGGTAATACTGAAAACCGAAATACCGAACTTGGTAGATATGATTAAAAACCGAAAATTTTGGTTGGTAATTGGTAGCTCAATTTTGAAACGGAAAGCTTTGATTTTGAAGTTGGTAATACCTATAACTGATTCAAACCGATCGAGTGACAGCCCTAGTATGTAGTATTCTTCCGAACAAACGGAGTTAACGTGGCAAGTTTCCTGAGACATAATTCTGATCATCCCAATCGATATTTTCACACTCACAAGGTTCATGGGATGCCTGTTGGAATCCTTCATGGATGTTATACTCTTCAGTGTTTAAGAACAAGAGGAATTGATAAACAGAAAGGGAAAGTAATATTTCAGAGAGAATGGAGATTTCAATGTGTTTATTCATCTCATACAAAGGGGTATTTATAGGAATACATTTGAAGTGTGAAAGCTCAAAGAGAAAATCAAAATGATAACCATCTTGATGATGATTTTCTGCCATGCTTGTTGCCCTTTGGTAAAGCATGTTTACATAAGTCTTCATACACTCAAGTACCTATGATTATACACTCAAGTACCTATCTAAACCTATCTATTTTACGTATTTTGTTACATGATATAGACATATACGGTATATATACATTTTATACTACAACACTCCCCCTTGGATATTTCATGTTCAATAGTATTGTGTAGATGGTGCGTATCGAAGTTGCCTCGTTAAAAACCTTGCCAAGTAATAAAACCCTGTGGGAAAAAACAACCTTGGTCGAAAGGGAAAAAGAGCACAACGCGCGTTGAGTGTGAAGTATGTTTCTGGATACTCTCCCTGATTTAGACTCCTCTTGAAGATCGTGGGAGTTCGGATATCCTCCTCAATCTGATGCTCCTTACATGTTTCTCGAAAGGGGATTTTGGTAGTGACTTAGTAAATAAGTCAGCTACATTATCTTCTGATCGGATTTGATTTACTTCAATATTTAGAAGTGTTTGCTGTTGCTGATTGTAGAAGAATTTCGGCGATATATGCTTGGTATTGTCGCCTTTGATGAAACCTAATTTCATTTGCTCAATACAAGCTGCATTGTCCTCGTAAATGCATGTAGGTTCATTTGTGGTGAATTTCAAACCACAAGTTCCTCGAATGTGTCTATTTATAGACCTTAGCCATATGCACTCACGCACGGCTTCATGTAGTGCAATTATCTCTGCATGATTTGAGGAAGTAGCAACAAGAGTCTGTTTTGTAGATCTCCAAGATATCGCGGTGTTTCCCATGGTAAAGACATAACCTGTTTGGGAGCGACCTTTATGAGGGTCAGAGAGATACCATGCATCAACAAAACTAGTCAAAACATCATTTTGATGGAGGGGAGGAGGAGAACGTCGGTCACTATGGATAGTGTTGCCGGCGCTCACATTTCTTTTCTCTCTGTAGGGATAGAACAAGCCCATATCGATCGTACATTTTAGGTATCGAAGGATTGTCTTTATACCAATCCAATGGCGGCGTGTTGGCGCAGAACTGTGTCGAGCTAACAAGTTTACTGCAAATGAGATATCCGGTCTTGTGCATTGAGCTAAATACAATAATGCGCCTATCGCACTTAGGTATGGTATATCAGCTTCTAATAAATCTTCGTCTTCATCCCTTGGACGAAACGGATCTTTCATGGGCTCAAGACTACGGTTGATCATGGGAGTACTCACAGGCTTTGCTTTATCTTCATTAAAGCGCCTTAGTAACTTTTGAGTATATGCTGATGGATGGATCATAATCCCATCATTACGGTGCTCGAGTTCTATTCCGAGACAAAACCGTGTTTTCCCGAGATCTTTCATCTCAAATTCAGATTTCAAATATGTAGCAGTTTCTTTTAACTCATCTAGAGTTCCAATTAGGTTCATGTCATCAACATAAACTGCTACAATTGCAAATCCGGATCTTGTTCTCTTAATGAACACGCAAGGGCATATTTCATTGTTAACATATCCCTTCCCAATCAAGTAGTCACTTAGACGGTTATACCACATCCGTCGGGATTGTTTCAATCCATATAGGAGCATCTTAATTTTATTGAAAACGCGCTCCGTGGTTTAGAGCCACTTGATTTGGGTAATTGAAGTCCATCTGGAACCTTCATATATATCTCTGAATCTAGATCCCCATAGAGATATGCTGTAACCACATCCATGAGCTGCATGTCAAGTTTTTCGGAAACTACCAAACTGACAAGGTAGCGGAACCTTATAACATCCATTACGGGAGAGTATGTCTCCTCGTAGTCGATTCCAGGACGTTGTGAGAAACCTTGCGCCACAAGGCGGGCTTTGTATCTAACAACCTCATTTTTCTCATTACGCTTTCTAACAAAGACCCATTTATGGCCAACAGGTTTTATATTTGGTGGTGTCAGTGTTATAGACCCAAGTACCTGTCTCTTTGTTAGTGAATCCAATTCAGTCTGGATCGCATTTTTCCATTTTGACCAATCTGCTCTTCGTTGGCATTCTTCAAAGGAGCGAGGTTCGATATCATCGTATTCTATAATTCCTTTTGCAATATGATATGCAAACGCATCATCAATAGCCATAGAATTTCTGTCCATAATTACATGTATACTAGTGTAATTCATGGAGATCTCTCTATTCTCTGGAATTGGTTCTACTATTGGAGCGTCCTCCAATGATGTCTCTTGGACATAACCATAATCCGGAATTTTTTCATGAGATGGATTATTTATATAGATGATTAATGGATTATTTTGTGTCAAGTTCGCTTTCTTTCTTGGGTGAGAATCCATCGAACCTATAGGTCTCCCGCGCTTTCTAGCAGGAGCCATGGGTCTAGCCACTGCATCACCCATAGAGGGGATGTCATGTCCTTTAGTTTTAGGAACATCAATCCTTGCAGGTACGTTTGCAGCAGGTATGTGTGATCTTGTCACTTTAGCGATATCAGAAAACGCATCAGGCATTGATTCTGCTACGTTCTGAAGATCGAGAATCCTCCGCACCTCTATTTCAGATTGTGTGGTTCGGGGATCAAGATGAGACAAAGTGGGGACAGACCACGACAATTCCTGTCTTTTCTGTTGAACATTAATGTTCTTGTCTCCCCCTAATGACGGGAAGACTGTCTCATCAAAGTGACAATCCGTAAATCTAGCGGTAAATAGATCACCTGTCAAGGGTTCTATGTAGCGGATAATGCTTGGAGTATCATATCCAACATAAAGGCCTAAGCGTCTTTGAGGACCCATTTTGGTGCGCTGTGGCGGCGCAATTGGCACATAGACTGCACACCCAAATATGCGTAAGTGTGAGACATTAGGCTCATACCCATTCACCAGTTGGGACGCAGAAAAGGGTTGGGTGGCAGTGGGTCTCAGACGAATAAGCACAGCTGCATGTAATATTGCATAGCCCCAAGCAGAAATAGGGAGATTGGTGCGCATAACCAATGCCCTGGCAACCATTTGAAGTCTTTTAATGGCAGCTTCTGCGAGTCCATTTTGGGTGTGTACATGAGGGACAGGATGTTCGACCTCAATCCCAATGGACATGCAATAATCATCAAAGGTTCTTGATGTAAATTCTCCAGCATTGTCAAGACGAATTGACTTAATAGGATGATCAGGGTGGTGAGCCCTTAATTTAATGATTTGTGCTAGGAGTTTAGCAAATGCAGCATTTCTTGTGGATAAGAGCATGACATGTGACCAACATGTCGATGCATCAACCAACACCATAAAATATCTAAATGGTCCGCAAGTTGGTTGGATAGGTCCACAAATATCACCTTGTATTCTTTGTAAGAATGGTATATTTTCTTTAGTGTCCTTTGCATAGGATGGTCTTGATCCTACCTTTGCTAAAGAGCAAGCTTTGCAAAACGAATGATACACTTTAGAAGTAACTCTTTGGACCAATGTTTGGTTCGTACTTCTTTTCGTTTTGAAGAATGGATGTCCGTGTGAAGTTTTTAATATACGGAGCATCATGTCACAACCTGGATGTCCCAAACGGTCGTGCCAAAGCTTGTATGTGTCAGGATCCCATAAATTGTCATTCATGACATGGTTGGATTCAATGACTCTAATAGTGGTTGCATACAATCCACTAGAGCGACACATAAGTTTCTCTAAAACTCGTGTATTTCCGTAGTTTATAGAGGTGATGCAAAGGAACTCTTGTCCATTCTCACAATGTGTTTCCACATGAAAATCATTGGCTCTTATGTCTTTAAAGCTTAATAGGGTCCTTCCGGCCCTTGGAGCATATAGAGTTTCGGCGACAATAATATTTGTGTCATTTGGTAACAAAAATTGAGCTGGTCCTCGACCATGAATCAATTGTGATGGTCCTACCATCGTAGTTACTGAGGATCGACTGGGTGTCATCCATAAAAATAATTGCCTATGTCGCAATATCGTATGTGTGGTGCCACTATCAAGAAGGCATTCCAATTCTCCGGAAAACATACTGAAAGGAATAAAGTTCGGAATATTAACACATGTCCATGACATTGAATGCGATACTTTATTAATAGGGAAAATAGCCAATGATTACATCAAAGTTATTCATAAGTCTATTCCAAATATCAAACTTTAGACAAATTGCTATCATTCAATCCGTTTGGTAATTCCAATGAAATATGATCAGGAAAGTAGAGAGATGTTGGTGGAGCGAGGCTCGCTTAAATACCCCTATCTCAATTGCTTTCCTAGACATCATACTTCATTGGGTACGCCACATAAGAAGGAGTTTAATACAATTGTTATTTATTGACTAAGGCACATTTGCCATTCTTGGAAAATAGAAAGAGGATTATTCTAATCAAAGTCTGTGGCATCCTCGTGCTCTTCATCTACAGCTTTGAAGTCCTCAACAGTGAGATTGACATCTTCACTATTTTCATCTTCGGCAAGGTTAGCTTCTTGCTCTCTTGCTTCCCTGTACTCCTTGTAGCGTGCAGCTAATTGGGTACTTGCATGACATTGTTTAAACCAATGCTCGATTGATCCACATCTATGACACATGTCATTGTGGTTCCCTCCCTTCATTTGAGGTATAGGTTGTGCAGGTTGTACAGTTTGTGCAGGTTGTGCACGTTGTGGATATCCCTTAGGAGGGTTGCTGCTACTACCACGGCGCATGGTGCGACCTCCACGGCTCATGGTGCTATTTCCACGGCCGGTGTTGCCATATCTCCCTCTTCCACGTGTGGAGTTACCATCATGTGTGCCCGTTCTAAAGTTGCGGTTTCCTTCCCTATTGGAGCGGTTATATGGACCTGTTCGTCCTTCATGTCCCCTATTATTAGGGTACACATGTCCCCTATTGCTGGGGTACCGCTCCCTGTGCCCTCTCTTGGGTGCATTATAATTTGCCTCACGAACGCTCTTGGTTCCAATGGGTCTTGAATTATAATTCTTTACGAGAATGTTGTCGTGCTTTTCGGCTACCGACAAAATATTTATGAGTTCATTGAACCTCGTAATTCGTCCAGCATTTACTTCAGTGCGATACTGCTTTGATAGCAAAATTGCTGCAACGGGGAAGGTGGAGAGAGTTTTCTCAATTAGCTCTTCTTCTGTGAGGGGTCTTTGACAGAACCTCAACATGGATTTGAGACGAAGAGCTTCTGAATTGTACTCAGCAATAGACTTGAAGTCTAAGAAGCGTACATCGTTTCACTGAACCTTCAAGTCAGGGAGGAGAGAATCTTGGATATTGTTAAAGCGCTCTTGTAGTGCCTCCTATAAATCCTTTGCATCTTTGATGGACATGTACTCTAGCCTGAGTGCTTTGTCCATATGACGTCGCATCAAGATGATTGCTTGTGCATGCTTCTTGGGTGTTCGAGGGAACACAAGGGCCGGGTTTGGTTCATGGATGATGGGCAATATCCCCTTTGATGTGAGATGGTTCTCAACGTCGGTTTTTCAGCTATCGTAATCCGAACCTGTTGAGTCAAGGATTTGAAAATCGAGTCTAGGTTCATTCGACATCCTTGAAGATAAGAAGAAAATATTAGTTTCGGAGTTAAAACTTCCACGAAAAATAATAAGATTTCCGAGCTATGCTACCAAGAAATCAATTTCCAAGAATCATTGTGAACACTCTTAGTTCATTGATTACGAACGCTCTTAGTTCGTTTGACGTGAATTTCTATAATTCCGCTTTTGATTGTAAGTTCCCGAGAAAAAGGAAAAAGGAGAGAAAATAAATAAAAACTCAAAAACGGAAACTTTTAGTAAAGAATACCTTGGAATAGTGTTGCCGGAAATTTTTGACCGGAAAAATTATCGGAGGTGACCGGAAGGATAGTTGGAAAAAGTCGAGAAAAATCGTCAGAAAAGTCACCAGAAAAGTCACCGGAAAAGTGTCGAAAAGTCGCCTGAAAAGTTGTCGGAAAAGTCGCTGCGCAAATCTGTCGACAAATGTGTCGACAGCTGCTGCGCAGCTGCTCGGCAGATGGCTCGGCAGCTGCTCGACAGCTGTTGCGCAGCGTCTTGGCAGCTGCTGCGCAGGGGTCTCGGCAGCTGCTGCGCAGATGCCTCGGCAGCTTCTCGGCAGCTGCTCGGCAGGTCTCGGCAGCTCTCGACAGCACCTCGGCAGGTCTCTGCAGCACCTCGGCAGCTCTCGGCAGCGGTCCGGTTTGGTTTTTCCGCTTCCGGCGGCCGGTTCAGGCCGTTTCCGGCCGGTTCCGGCGATTCTGAGACCTGTTCCGGGCTCCTGGAATCAAGGGCTTTAATCTGAGCTAGGGTTTGGGGATTTTTTGTAGGTTTGGAAAAATGACTTCGATCGATGATGAACTCTTCTTTCGTCAATTTTCGATTCTAATTCTAGAGCAACTTCGTGCTGATAACGTGTTTAAGAACAAGAGGAATTGATAAACAGAAAGGGAGAGTAATATTTCAGAGAGAATGGAGATTTCAATGTGTTTATTCATCTCATACAAAGGGGTATTTATAGGAATACATTTGAAGTGTGAAAGCTCAAAGAGAAAATCAAAATGATAACCATCTTGATGATGATTTTCTGCCATGCTTGTTGCCCTTTGGTAAAGCATGTTTACATAAGTCTTCATACACTCAAGTACCTATGATTATACACTCAAGTACCTATCTAAATACTTTTACGTATTTTGTTACATGATATAGACATATACGGTATATATACATTTTATACTACAACATTCAGATCATTATATATTGGCACAACAGCTAGATCAATGAAATATATGTCAAATACCATGCAATCCAAATGAAATGGTCACCAAAAATTCATTGAGGTGAATAACCACTATAAGTGACGTAAGTACTTGTTGAAATGAGTTCTTGGTTTTAGCAACCAAGTCTGTACTTTGTTATACCCCAAGGGGGGGAAATTGAAAACACAACTTCTTGAGGTTACAAGTGTGTATGAACTGAGTTCTAGGACATCGGCTGATAGATTGAAGCAACCACAAGAAGTACATTACAAAAGAACAGAAAGCATATGGAGGAAGCAATGATTTAGAGAAACGGGTTTGGTAAGAAACCTACTGGCCGGCCAAAATGTGTTCACAAAACTCCGGAGAATGTCAACTGAATGCTTCAGTTGAATGAGTTTCTGGAGTTGATTACTACAAGAAATCTTTGCAGTAATCTGATTTAAGTCGCAATCACCCAACCCTTCAATCTAGTGTACCGACTGACTTGCATTCCATATAAGTTCATCAACCTGCAAGCGAGGAACTCGATCATCTAAATGTCTTGTTTGCTTCTCTTGCCAATTCAAGGTCTCTAATCCAAGCTATATTACCATATCAATAATTCTCCTGTATGGTACGTTTCAATGCATAACTGAATTACACAGCTTGCCGACATCATCTTTACAAACTTGCAACACAGGACACCATCTCTATACGTAACTTATAGCCCCTCCCACCAAGGTTGAACCAGTATCACAATGTTTGCCGTTATGATTTCCAGTACCTGCCAAAGAACCAATGAGTGGCAATGAATAACAAAGGCTACCTCTTCTGCTGATGTATCTTAATCAACTTCTTATTGTTTAATCATTAACCAACCAAATGAAAATAGAACATCATACTGGATGTAAATCAAGCACTCTTACTGGATGTAGTATATGAACAAATAAGTAAAATTTATTTCCTGATAGGACACTTCGGCGTTCATTCTCATTTTCCTTTAAAAATTTTCCTCTGCTTTCCTTTTTTTGTCTAATTAAACTGTATTTAACATCAAGATAGAGGTCATAATTACAAGATCTTTAAAGATCACATGCCTCTGTTACTGGGGTAGACTGGGAAACTGCAGTCAATAACCTGTCATTTGGAATGACTATCAGTTTCACTACTTAAAGTAACAGATAAACCAAATGGTTTATAATGACTATCAGTTTCACTACTTAAAGTAACAGATAAACCAAATGTTTGCATCAAAATTATGTATGGTGCATATACCTTCAGTGACTTGCCACGAGACTCCATCTACACCCCTTCAATACTTTCAATTACATGAGCCAATTTAATATTTTGATTTCCCCTATAAAAACATAACAGGGAGACTAATGTCATAACTAGAATAACTAGCAATGCAAAAACCAATATTGTACAAAATGATAGACAGTGAATCAGGATCTGCAATTGAAAAGCCTTAGACCCTCTATGAAGGAACAAAATGGGAGGAGTAAGTGGTAGCTTCATTGGTTCCTTCACTAACCGCAGCAAGCACAATACACAAAGACCAATTGTAGAAAAAGGTTTCATTGTCATTATATTCCAAATTAAATTGGCCTAGAACAAGTCTCTCCATAAACAAACTAAAATAAGATTCTACAATTATGCTCATCCAACATTGATTCAGAAACCCTACTGCAGTAATTATTAACCGTAACCCACATGCTTGTAGCAGAAAACAACTTAATTTCACCTTGTTCTATATGAAAATAATTATTTCTAGGATTTTAGTTTTAATCAAGAGAAGATTAAGATTCAAATTCACACAAAGGAACATGCAACACCCTAAAACATCCGTAAAATCCAACATCGATGAATCCGTGCTTTAATCCAAAGGAATTATACCTAGAACAAATTCAGAGTAAAGAAAGGCGGAACCCGTCGGCAGCTGTTGGCTAACTCCCCGTTGTATGGCCATGTGGGTTTTGTAGATCAGCTCTGGTATACAATTCATTGGCTGCTACGACTCTAGGAGAGAGAGTGTGATGAAAAGTGATCAGCTATGTTTAGTTTATTAAACATATGATCAAATTTTTGGCCACCGATATTTGCTATCAGTGAATCAAAAAAATTAACAGAACCGTTTGCCTTGGGACAATGAAAAGAAAAAGGGAAAATAATTATCAGACAATTGAAGTAAGCATAGGACACAGAGGCGTACCTCAAATGTAGGTGGAATCAAAAAAGAAAAAGGTCGGTTGGTTCCTGCTGTGGAAGTAGTCAGAAGTAGAGTATGGAATTGACAAGTGGGGGCAGTCCGTCAGAAACAAGATTACCAATGAAGGACACTCAAAATCAATAGTAGCACTTCCCTCGTACAACATTGGAAGACATTCCAAAGTTAAGTGCTTCAATTTTGGAAGAACGGTCTTCTTGTTGTTCAATGTTTCCCTCCTTGCTTCGATTAGTCTTTCCAAGACAGGGCAGCTGACTAAATGAAGGTGTTCCAATTGAAAAAGACACTGAGCTGCATCAAATGTGAAGAGACTTCCCTGGATGTTGCACTTGCAAATGGTCAATTGATTTAGAGCCTGGAACATTCGACGTGGGACAGGACCATTACATAAGCTTCTTACTACATCTAGATTCCGCAACTCTATCCCTTTCAGATTTGTTTGATCTGGCTCAAATCCTTCACATCCAAAAATATATTCCACTCCACTTGTCTCACAGATTAGTTTTTCCAGATTTGGTAGTTTCTGCAACAATTTTGATGGCAACAGTACATTCCCCAATTTAGGACACTTAAGGACCTTCAATAATTTCAGACTGCGGAGAGATCCAGGTGGTAACTCACCAACACATAACTGCCTCAGGTGATACAGGTCTATCAGATTCAACCTTTCCATTCATGAACTCAAACCTGAGGTCCCTATCCATGTGACGCATCATTAGGGCAAGTGTCCTAGAATTGTCGATCTCAGTTTAAGGGTCTGGAGTGGCTCCTTTAGGACAGAGCACTTGGATTGTATGCAATAAATCACGGGCAACAAGGTGGAGCTCAACGTCCTGAGCCCATATTAAGTATCTTTTGGCTGCATAATCCAATGGAACAAAATCGAGTCTGTTCGAGTTTGACATCCTGAAAAAGGTGAAACAAGAACGAATTAGTTTCGGAGACAATGCTACCACGATAACTAATATAAGATTTCCGAGCCTTAATGCTACCAAAAAATCAATTTCCAAGAATCTTTGGATTAGACAGAAACTATGATGTTTGTATGGTCAAAAATTGATGCTTACGGATGCTCTTAGTCCGAAGTATTACGAACGCTCTTAGTTCTTTTATAGCGTGAATCCCCACGATTCCGCTTTTAGACAATCGAACCCACGTTATAGAAAGGTGGGATGTAGAAGAAGGGAGGTTGCAAGTCCCCGAGAAAAAGAAGAAGAAAGTTAATTGCAGAAAGCAGGAACTTTAATCTTAAAACTTACTTGTTCAAATTTTGAGCTTCAAAACCTTGTTTCTTGAAGATGTAGAAGCTTGATGTGAGCTAGGGTTGTTTCGAGGATGCTAGGAAGCTTGGCCGGATGGTGCTAGGCGCGGCCGGATGCGGTCAGAAGTTTACTAGTAGTTGGCTGAGACGTTGCTGGAAGCTAGGCCGAGGGCTGCAGGATGATGTGAGGCCGAGAGAGTTGGCCGGGCTGGTTAGCAGATACGCGCGGGAGCAGAAGGCAAGCAGGGCTTGCGGACGTTGCAGGGGCAACAAGGAGCTGCATGGGCAGCATGGGGTTACAGGTGCAGTGAGTTGCAGGGGTAGCAGGCGCACTGGCTTGCTGCGCAGGACAGACGCTAGTGAGGCTAGCCGGCAGGGCGCGTGTAATACCCGAGACACTTCAGAAATAAATAATCTTTACTGACATAATTGTTTAATAATAAGTAATTATTGACAAAGTATCTCTCTCAAATAAGAAGGACCAGGAGACCACGAGAAAATGGAATAAATATTTTCTTATTATCTTAACAGATTTGAGAAGTGAATAAAAGAATCGAATATGAAATTAGCTAGTTCTAGTAAACGAAGAAATTGACTACTATTGATTTAGCAATGGGTATCCAAAGAAATTTAAATGAATTGTATCTACATATAACAAATATTTGGGGGTGGGGGGAATAAAAGTGAGAGAAGACCTATCCATTTTGTTTTGGATGGCTACCCAATTCCTGACTAACTACCTATAGAGGATGGAGGGAGGAGAGAGAGAGAGAGAGAGAGAGAGAGAGAGAGAGAGAGAGAGAGAGAGAGAGAGAGAGAGAGAGAGAGAGAGAGAGAGAGAGAGAGAAGGTTTCGAGGTCGGGATGTTACAGCGCACTGGCAGGCGGGCGCAGGGGCATGCAGGTAATGATAGCAAGCGAGGCTAGCGCGGGCCAGGTGCAGCGAGGCTAACCGGTGAGGATTTTTTTTTCGGTTTTTGGGTTTTGATTTTTTTTAAGGCTAAGGTTAGGGCTCGTGCTGATAACGTGTTTAAGAATAAAGTATGCAAAGAGATTGTAGATAGAATTGTGTTGTGTTCATTGATAATATGAGCCTAGGAATTATAAAGTACATAATCTTGTGATACAAATAAAACTATTCCAAATAGGACTAGAAATTCTAGAACATTCTCTCCTATTACAACTATATAACTTATCATAGTTTGACAAAACACACTAAATGTCAACATTATTCAACACACATCTAAAAGTAATATAATTACGCTAGTTATATTCTTGTTTTCGGATCATGTCGCTTTTTTTAAGTACTAACTAAAAATTACATGCTATCGATTCAATTTAATCTCAATTACTTTTTACAACTCCATGCAATTTGTCAGTCTTAGGTTCTAAAAAATGGATCCCGTAAATTTTTTAAGTACTACAGAAGAATATAGTTCGATTTATTTGCTTATGCGGCACAATTGATGATTCCATTTTCATGTAGAAAGGTAAAGCTTCCCAGAAAATTTCATTTGCAACCCCTTTCTTTATGAGTTTTCAACCCTTGCGCCTTTTTGGCGGCCAAATTGTGAAAGAGGAGTCGACCACTTTGGCGCAAGTCATCCAAACCTACGCAAAAACTAAGCAGCTAAACAAAGGCAAGGAGCTCCACGCTCACCTCCTACGCACTCATTACCCACTATGCATTTTCCTCACCAACCACCTCCTCAATATGTACTCCAAATGCGGGGACGTCGATTATGCCCTCAAGGTTTTCGACCAAATGCCTCACCGAAACTTGGTTTCCTGGACTGCAATGGTCACTGGGTTTTCTCAGAACTTGAGGTTCTCGGAGAGCTTCAAGGCCTTTTCCCAGATGAGAAGCGCTGGGGAGAGCCCCACCCAGTTTGCATTTGCAAGTGTCATCAGAGCTTGTGTGGTTCTTGGGTCGGTTGAGATTGGGAGGCAGCTGCATTCTCTTGCTTTGAAGTTGGGCTTGGCTTGTGAGCTGTTTGTGGGTAGTAACTTGGCGGATATGTATTCGAAATGTGGGTTCATGGTTGAGGCTTGTAAGGTTTTCGAGGAAATGCCGAGTAAGGATGCTGTGTCGTGGACTTCGATGATTGATGGGTATGCAAAGAGTGGGGATTTTGAGGCAGCTTTACTGAGTTATCAGAGGATGATCAGTGATGGGATTGGTGTAGATAAATATGTTGTTTCTAGTGCATTGAGTGCTTGTTCCGCACTGAAGGCTTGTCAGTTTGGAAAGTGTGTTCATTCGACGGTTGTGAAGTTAGGATTGGAAGTAGAGGTTGCTGTGGGAAATGCTCTGGTTGATATGTACTCGAAATCAGGTGATATGGAGAGTGCTTTAAATGTGTTTCAGGTTGAAACTGAGAGTAGAAATATTGTGTCGTATTCCTCTCTGATCAATGGTTATGTCGAGATGGACGAAATCGAGAAGGCTTTTGGTGTGTTTGTTGACTTACAGAGGAGGGGAGTTGAGCCTAATCAGTTCACTTTCTCTAGCTTGATCAAGGCTTGTGCCAACCAAGCTGCACTTGAACAAGGGATCCAACTTCATGCTCAGGTGGTCAAGTTTAATTTTGATAAAGACGATTTTGTGTCTTCTGTTCTTGTTGATATGTATGGGAAATGTGGGTTACTTGATCATTCAATACAAGTGTTTGACGAGGTAGCCACCCCGACTGAAGTTGCATGGAATTCATTGCTAAGTGTATTTGCAGTTCATGGCTTAGGAAATGATGCCTTGAAAACTTTTAGTAGAATGGTCCAGGCAGGAGTGAAACCAAATGCAATAACATTTATCAGTCTTTTAACAGGTTGTAGCCATTCTGGATTGATAGAGGAAGGTTTAAAGTACTTTTACTCTATGGAGAAAACATATGGCATAGTACCTAGAGCTGGACATTACTCTTGCGTTATTGATTTACTTGGCAGGGCTGGAAGGCTTGAAGAGGCCGCAGAATTCATTAACAGCATGCCAATGCAGCCAAATGCTTTTGGATGGTGCTCTTTTCTTGGCGCTTGCACAATTCATGGTGATAAAGAGAGGGGCAAACTGGCAGCGGAGAAATTGATACAGCTTGAACCTGAGAATAGTGGAGCACATGTGTTGCTTTCAACTATATATGCAAAGAAGCAGAAATGGGAAGATTTCAGGGGTGTGAGGAAGATAATGAGGGATAGCAGCATGAAGAAATTGCCCGGTTATAGTTGGGTTGACATTGGAAACAAAACACACACGTTTGGAGCCGAAGATTGGTCTCATCCTCAGAAGAAAGAAATATATGAGAAACTTGATAGTCTTCTGGATCTGATAAAGAAAGCTGGATATGTTCCAAATACAGATCTTGTTCTTCATGATATGGATGACAATTCAAAGGTAGAGCTTCTTCACCATCATAGTGAGAGGATAGCGATTGCATTTGCACTGATAAGTATGCCTGCTGGGAAGCCAATCATTGTGAAGAAAAATATAAGGGTGTGCTTGGATTGCCATTCTGCAATAAAGTACATCTCCTTAGTTGTTGGAAGAAAGATTATTGTTAGAGATAATACTCGGTTTCACCATTTCGCAGATGGGTTGTGTTCATGTGGAGATTACTGGTAAAAATTTTGAAGGCCAAAGTTTTATAAAGGAATTCATACAAAAGTTATTTGGCTGGTTAGGACCATATAACTTTTCTGACAATTTTTTTTTTTTTTTTTGAGCCAACTGGGTCACTAAAAATGAATTAGGGGTTCAAAGGCTTTGATTCAAAAGCATGTAAGAAGACGAATAACCTGAGAGGCTTTGTCTTGAACTTCGAAGAGGCGATTGTATTTTTTCACCCATTCGATTATTAGCTCAATTAGTTTATAGTGTAAAAAAGTCATTGTTTGGCAGCCATTGTCAGGTGATATGTGATGAGATTCTTCATCAAGGATTCAAGATTCATATCTCCAGGCATGTAGAGACAGGAACCAGTTGTATTTTTTCTGTTTTATCCCTCTCGTGGAAGACACAAGAATCATGGACCAAGAAAATTGCCGAATGTTACCCATCAATTAATTTTGCTTTTCAGAGATTTAAATGGCTTCTAGTTCTGAAGACAACAAAATACAGCTTAAATTAAAATCAGAAATTAAGTAATAACAAAGAAGAGTTTTCTCTGAAGCAAAGCAATTCATGCTTCTCCATCAGTTCTCTCACTTCATAGATGGAAAACTCTATACACGCCAATGGCTTTTATTCAAATATTCTTGGAACAAAAGGGAACATAGACACGATACTCAAACGAGTGTGCACTAATATATGAAGGCTAGAAACCACTATCAAGTACTAACAAATGACATATCGAGGATCTATCATCTAGTATCTACAGAGGCATACTTAAATCCCTCAGATTGATGCTGATGTGGTAATGAAGAGGCTGGGAGGCCTCAGCCAAGGCACTCATTGGAATAAAAATGAAGCATTTCAAACTCTTGGATAACGTGAGCGTCCTTTCTTCTTCAAGAAATCAGGAATCTCAACTGAACTACCTTCTGAGAAGGAGGAAGGTCTTCGATTGATTCCAAGGGTAATGTCTCCTTGTGCCTGCAATTTGGTATTTTAATAAAATTGTCGAGAGACAAGTATGGAGAAACCGAGATAGAGTGAGCTATGAGGAATACCTGAAGTGGCCTCCCATCACTTTCTTCTTGGCGTTTGAATCCAGTAGCAATTAGAGTGATGCTAACCTGAATGAAACCAAGACAAGCAACATGCCATTTAATAGGTTTTCAAACTGAAATACCACCAGATACTAGGATAACCAGGACTACATATCTTCTATTTGCTTATAGTTGTACCTAGTAACAAGAAAATTAAAGGTATAAAATATGCCTTTAGATGCATGAATGCAAAACTTTCATTGCCTTTAGGCTCTTTACTCGGTACCACTTTTGCTGGCCAGTAGAATTTCAGAAAGAAGGGACCGAGTAAAAACATTTGCCAGTAGGACTTTAAAAAACGGTTGCATAACTTGTAAGTTGAAAAAATAATATTTCAATTAAATTTCAAAACACTCATCCAACCGTTGATTTGAAAATCCTCACAAGAACTCTCCCATCAATTGATTATCATTTTTCATATTTGTTAAATTACTGGCACAGTAAGATATTATGGGGTGAACTAATGCAGGTGTGATCAGGTCATTATGTGCAAGGTAAGGATTACAGACTTTAGAGAAAGCAACAAAACTTACTTGACCACTGAGTGATGGATCTGTCACTGCTCCAAATATTAAATTTGCTGTTGGATCAACAAGGTCATATATAACCTCTGCTGCAGCATTTACCTATGAGAACACCCAAAATTAGTGTAGCAGAAGAGAAATGTCTCATATCGATTGTGGGTGAAAACCACCATTTGAAGAATTCAGTATATGGGGAATAATTATATTGGAATTCAGGGCAGTTTTGGTAAGAAGTTTTATGCCAATCAGAAGAAGTGGTACCTCATAGAGTGTCAAATCAGTTCCACCAGTTATGTTCCAGACAATTCCAGTAGCCCTCTCTATACCGATATCTAATAGAGGCGATTGAATGGCATTTAACGCAGCATCTCTTGCCCTTGTCTTCCCTATTCCCAAAAACAAAGGAAAAAATAAAAATAAAAAACACAAGGACAGTTATCTCCTTACATCTAAAAAATAAAATAAAAATCGGGTGAAATGACTCGCACAAGGAAATAGGCACTGATGAAATCAATTGCTAATGCACGACAGGTCAGCCACATGACAAAACTATTCATCGTATAGATAACTCAGTGGACATGTTAAGGAAGGCAGAGATGCAGAAATCTGTTATATTTTGAAACAAAAAAAAAAAAAAAAGCAATTTCACATCATCCATATAACCCTCAAGTAAATATTTTGTGCAGATCCCACAGCTGATAGCTCAGTCATTTTATTTTTTCTGCATTTTTCAAAACAAAAAAGATGTAAAGTTTTGCATTGAACAGGAGTCACAACTAACAAGCATAAGAGGAACATGCATCTAGAAGATGGGATTGGTTACCACCAACAAGGTTACACGTGTAGGTAAGGACTTTGATTTCTCTATGTTGATAACAAAATCATTATAATATCAGACTTGACGCCATGCACTCCAAATCACAGGACATGGAGACTGCAACTGAAACTACGTATTTTAGACCATGTGCAACACTAACATATCATTTTCAGTAAAATAGATTTTCAGCAAAGGGCACTTTCCCTCTTTTGTGAGCATCCAATCAAATGAACATTTCTCTAAGCTTATCCTGTACATCATATATATACACTCTAACAAACTTGGGATTAGATCACCTTCCTCCTCACACACTAACCCAATGAACTGAGAAGTTCTTGGTGTCATTCATAACACTAATTTTCACAAGATTGGCCACAATAATGCCATCATGGCCATCATGGAAAGCACTGTGGTAATTAGGCTTCAGCACAATCATGTCCAAAATCATAAGTGAAGCCTCTGACTCCGACATCATATTAGCACTGTAAACATTCTAGTTAGTAGATCAAAAATTACCAGTTGCAGTTCCTATCCCCATCAATGAAGAACCAGCATTCGCCATTATAGCCCTTACATCAGCAAAGTCGACATTTACCAGCCCAGGAATCTGCAATTAAGGTGATGATTATCAACTAGTGTAACAAAATATGAACCTAAGGATATAGGACAGGAAACTACAAATGATTAATGAGGCACTTATAGAACTCCATTGATCTAAAGGTGATGTTCCAAGCATATACCAACGCAATGCTCATAAATTCAGCTTATAAATATAAGAATTTTGAAATATATCATCACTCTTATGAACAAACAAGTAAAAAGTTCTTTCCTGATAGGACACTTCGGAATTCATTCTCAATTTGCTTTTGAATATTTTCTTTTTTGTCTAATTATACTCCTTAGCATTAAGATAGAGTTAATAATTACAACATCTTTAAAAATCAGATACCGTGATTATATCAGAGATACCACGAACACCTTGTCGTAAAATATCATCAGCTAGATTAAATGCCTCTGTTACTGGGGTAGACTGGGAAACTGCAGTCAATAACTTGTCATTTGGAATGACTATCAGTGTGTCAACATTCTCTCTCAAAGCTGCAATCCCTTCCTGGGCTTGAACTGCCCTTTTTCGTCCCTCAAAGGAGAAAGGGGTTGTCACAACACCAACCGTCAATATACCCATTGATTTTGCAACACCTGCAACTACAGGAGCTCCGCCAGTGCCAGTTCCTCCACCCATTCCAGCCTGCATGTAATTCAACGTCAAATGCAGAATAGCTTCAATAAATTTGGTAACAGCAGAAAGTGGCTAAGGTTGGGAACATAGAACAGGGAAACAGAATTTGAGGTTACCGTAACGAAAACCATGTCTGAACCATATAGTGCTTCTTCTATCGATTCTCTGCTTTCCTTGGCAGCATTCATACCAACATCTGGGTTTCCACCAGCCCCAAGACCCCGGGTAAGCTCTTGACCGATTTGTAAACGGTTCTCAGGAAAGACAGGCGACATTCTCATGGCTTGAACATCAGTGTTAACAATCCAGAACTCCACACCCTTCATTGCACTCTCAATCATACGATTAACTGCATTTGACCCTCCACCACCAACACCAATAACCTTAATCTTTGCTTCGTTGTAATTATTCGGAAGAGATTTTTCACTCAAGCTCTCAGTCACGTTCCCACGTGGAGTATCTTTCCTCAGATTGCTCGACGTATTATTGCCCTCACCTCTAAGCATAGAAACCTCAGGGTGTAGATTCAGAAAAGGGTCTTTATTCGGATACGAACCAACACTGTGAGAGCTGGCTGAGCACTTAAATTGAGGCAAAGTCGACTTATGGATTGCACCCAAAAATCCAAACTTGCTCTCGGGCAGCATTTTGACACTTCTAACTCTTTCCAAGTGATTCTCCACTAATACTCTCCCTCCCACTCTTGTTAGAACCCCAACTGGGTTTCGAGTATCAGAAAAAGTAAAATGCGTAGATGCATATGTCGCCATCCTATAGTAGCGAAACTCAAATTCAGACCAGTAAGCTGATGAGTGTCAATAAATTCAGAGACCCAAGTGCCTTAAAATTTCAATTTCCACCACAAATCCTCTCGTCCAAATCCTGTTACAGAAACCCAGATAATTCTAACAAACCACACACAACACAGCAGATTGATAAAATGAGAATAGTGGACTAAAGCCTAATCAAAGACAAACCCACTAAACTACATAGCAGGCATTACAATACCCAGATAATAATTACAAACCCAAAACACAAAGCCAAGCAACAATTATACAAAATTCAATTGCAAATATGAAGTTAAAACAGCTAAGAACAAATCAGACCCACCAAGCAGAAATGCTGAACAAATTTGCCTACCCAATTCTGAAAAAACAAGCAAGAAGCAGAAAATGATACCTGGGGTTTAGAGTAAAGGTGAGAAATGAGAGAGAGACCAAGCAAAGAGAGACAACAAAGTTGGGTTGAAGCAGTTGGGCGTAGAGCCCAAAGGGGTGTGAAAATTGGGGTTTTAGCAAAGCTTCAAGTCTCACTCAGGCTTGGACTGTCGAGGTCTATGATGATAATGAAATGGGAAAAAATAACAAAGATTTGGTGAAAGGGAGCAAATAGTGATTGGCATCTTTAGGTGACATGTGGGCTCTGTTGAAAACAACATGCTGTTGTGTGAACCAAGTCATAAACCCCCTTATCGTTCGGGTGAAGGGTTTAGATAGCTGGTGGCCAATTTTCAAATGCTTCAAAATGTGTGAGCTATTTGGGCCCAAATGATTGAGCCCATATTACTAGAGGAGCTTCCAAATAAGAAAATAGGAAAGATATCTACAAACAGAGGGCTGCTCACTGGCGGACCTAGTTGGGGGCAAGGTGGGGGCTCGTGCGCCCACTGAGTTTTGTCTGTAGTAGAGTTAACTGATGATCTACTAGGTAGCCTACAAAATTTTAGCCTACATATTAACATACATGCCCCCACAACAGCTTAAAATAAAGAGAATATGATAATATACCCCATAATAAATAAAATCTTGGGTCCGCCACTAGGGCTACTACTGTATTCTATTGGGTTCGGACCTCTCCCAATAACTTTAATACAACATTTTGTTCGTGAATTCACAGAGGAACATGTAACATTGATTGGTTTGTTTTTCTATAGGGAGTAGGAAAATTTTCGATAAAATGACAGAGCTGAAATATGAATTTTCACATTTACCTCTAAAAACAACAGCTGAAATATGAAGCTCGAAAGCTTAGAACATCTTAATGGGAGATCAAGTTAGTATTCGACAAATTTTATCATCAAACTTCCAAATGATGTGTTAAACTATATATAATTGTACTGTTTTGTTTAGGGGACACCATTAGAGTTATACATGCTGTCAAATACACGAATGTCCATTTCTTCTCCACCAAATCAATTGACGGCTCCAATGAAGCTGCTCTTATTGCTCATCCAGGTGCTGCAAAGGTGGGGGCAACATTTGCTTTTCGTTCTTATCTTTCAAATTATTTGGAAGAAAAGATTGTGTGTCCTAATCCAGCCACACTTCTTACTAGTTCTTAGGGGTCCTACTGTCCTAGAGTTGACCAACAAGGGTACATAACATTACTTTTGGGGATTCGAAATGCAGCCCAGGATTTTCATCAAGTACACACAACCTTTGGAAATGATCCAAACAATACTAGCCCACCACATACTCTAAAAGCTTCAGAAGTCCTTGCTTCCACAACTATCATCGTTAGAAAAGGACCCAAACAAATGCTACAAAAGTGGAGTTATATGGCCATACAGCCTCTATGTACATTTTCCCTGAATTATCAACTACAAAAGAGACTAGATTATCAAACTAAAGTAGAGGTCATATGGCCTGATGCATCAAACAATGATGTAATGAAACTCAACCATAGTTACTACCCTAAACTAACTCCACCAAAGAATGAACTTCAGCAGTATCAGCGAAAGATAAGTTGGCCTGAACCAAGACGGTATCACCAGAAGGTGATAATGTCACTGCCAATATCACCAGAGGGTGATAGCTTCACTGCACATTATCACCAGAAGGTGATTATGGTCATCATATAGGGTAGAAAATGTATCACCAGAAGGTGATTATGGTCATCATATAGGGTAGAAAATGTATCACCAGAAGGTGATAGCTTTCACTGTAGACGGTCTTCTTTGTCCAAACTACTTTTCTCCTCAACGCATTGACATCAAAGTTCGAACCTTTCTTTCCCTCTCTGCCTTCTTAGCACTCGAGGTCTTCTTCAGCCTCTGAAGTTCTTCCAACACCACCTTCTCAACTTTGTCAATCGAGTTCAGCAGCTTCTTCTGTGGTGTAACGAACTCTCCCTCATCAGGCTGATTAGCCACCTCTAGCAGAATTTTGTGCACTTTATGAACAGAAGGAGGTGGGCAAGGTCTCTTCTTAATGGTTGAAGGAGTAGCAGCGAGAACTTGATGCTCAGGAGGAGCATCCTGAACTTGTAGAGATGGAACTTGACCCTCTGCAGTTTCACCATTCTCCTCACCCAAGCGAGCTCTTCTCCTCTCAATGGCCTAAATGGAAAGTAGCGTAAGGCACTGATTAAACATATGCTTCAGATCCATAGTGGCTGATAATAAATCATACTATGTAAATGAATATGAGGTGCTAGTTTCATAACAGACAACACAGAACCAAAACGCATGTTTCGTAAACACAGTGCAGTTATGAACCAAATAAATAGTGTTGAAACATAAAACTTGACCAATTCATGCCCTGTTGGAAATATTTATATAGAGAAAGAAAATGCCAGACGAAGGAACAGCATTTAAGAGAGGCATATACAAAAATTGAGTGAACTTTACTCAAAAATAGCATTACTTGTTTTATAACTAAACAACAGCACTAGAGGCAAGTTTGATATTGAAGGTATGTGATTATGAACCATATAAATGACACTAGTTTCATAACTTAACGAGGCTGCAAAGAGAGGAACCCTGTTAATTGAATATCTAACCCAAGAAAGCTGAGACGCATATATAAAAATCAACCACTAAATCAATACAATAAAACACTTTGATCACTAACCCAATCAAACAAAGAAAAACCAAGGGGTAACAAATGAATCACTGAAAATATAGAACACTTTTACTTACGAATAAAGCCAATAATACACCTGAGACCATGAGATGAATCCAATGAGACTCTTTGTTCAACAAACCATGCAAACAGCATTAATGTGATATGAATCACTAGAAGTATAGGACACTTCAAGTTTCCATTAATAAAACTGAGACACATTTGTCAATAAACTGCAAAATGAATCCAATGAAATTCTTCATGAAACAAATCAATCAGAGTGCAAATATATTTAGGTTTGATAATTAAATGTAATCAAACAGAGACCCAATAACTCAATCAGCCAGGAAATTAAATTTCTTTCTTCAATTTACGGGTCAAACAACACAAAAACCATAGTGTAATACATGACTCACTGAAAATAAAGAACACTGCAAGCCTAATAATCAGAGACCCATTTGGGCCTACGGTTGATGGTTATCAAACACAGAAGTCGGAGAAAGTGATCCTTACCCTGGAAATCGCAGTTATATCACGGAGAGGGGTTCTTGGGTACCAAGAAGGTAACACACTGTTCGATCCCCGTTCCCTTCTCCGGCTAGAACTTCCGGCCAGCAGCACATTCTCTCGACCAATCGCGGCTCTCGGTGTCCTCATTCTGCTCCTTGCAAGCCCATCACCTCCTGCGGCCCACAACCCTAGCCGTCTCTGATGCACCGGTGTGGCTAACGCCCTCCGCCTCGCCGGCGATTCCAACGACTCCACGCGCTGATCGATTAGAACCGCAAGCGAGCCGGATCGCCTTTGAGAAAAGGCCTCCGCCATGTCAAACGGCCTTTCAAGCCTAAATCTAGACTCCACCGGCATCTTGATTCAACTGAAAAGTTCAAAAACCAGATCAGATCAATCAGCTAATTTCACCACTCAATTTCTCAAGAAACAAAAACACCGCCGGAGATGACATTTTTACCGGAAAATGACCAGTCACCGGCGACTCAGATTTGGGGCTTTCAGTCCATGAACCGATCTGAGAGTGAAGAAAAGAGAACAAAGATTATAGAAGAGTTCTTTACCTTTAAAGAGCTAGGGTTTCTGAGGTCAGCGAACGGCTCTCTGCGTGTGGGGTTTCTTTAAGCTCTTTGTGGCTGTGAGATTTTGAGGTCCGAAGGCAAATTTTTCAAACAGACAAACGAGCGGTAATTATTGACCTCAAAATCCCAAAACCCAAATTTTTGGCACGTGCGAGGTTCTGTGCATTCAAATTTCGTTACGAGCGGGATTGAAATCTCCAGCGTACATCTGTCGTGATTATTGAAAATAGACGTTGTTAGATTAACTTGACTGTTAATCACGGTTACGTTAGTTAAGGCGTAATGGAATCGCCTGCACCTGTTAATCCTAGTGTTGGAGATGACCATGTCCTGCGATTTGGAGTAGTGTGCATGGCGATAAGTTAGATATTAAAATGACCTTGTTAAATCAATCTCATCTTCCTCTTGTGCTTGTTAGTTGTGACTCTTTGTCCAATGTAAGACTTTACATTTTTATTGTTTTGAAAAGATGCAGAAAAAATAAATGACTGGAGTTCTGTGTGTGAGTTGGTCAGTTAGCTATCAGCTGTAGGATTTGCAGAAAATTTTTTGTGTTTTAAGTTTTGGGCATATTTGAGTTTTCTGTTTCCTTTTTAATTTAGATTTTTGTTTAAATAAGGATCTAAATAAGCCGATCTATGTATTTTTAACAAACTCAAGCTTGAGTTATGCTCGGCTTGACTTCATCTTAAATTTTTTGATGTTGAAAGAAATTAGAAAATTTTAATAATAGTTATAACAAAAACTACGTATGAGAGTAGTTATTAGACTCAAAATCTGATTGCCTAATATTGTGTCCCTGCCTGATATTGTGTCCCCATTACAAAGCGCCTATGTCCCCGGCAGATTGATTTCTGATAGTACTTTAGTGGCAAATGAGGCAGCACACTTCATGCACAAGTTAAAGCACCAAGATGCGGGTTTCTTCTCTTTGAAACTTGATATTTCTAAAGCTTATGACAGGTTGGACTGATCCTTTATCTATGCTATTCTAACCAAATTTGGTTTTGCCTCTCAATGGATTCAGATCATCATGCAGTGTGTTACTTCTGTAGCCTATTCTATTCTCATTCAGGGGGAGCCTTCTTCTCTTATAACTCCTACACGAGGCATTAGACAAGGGGATCCGTTATCACCTTATCTATTCATACTATGCAGTGAAGGTCTGTATGCATTAATCTCCCAAGCTATACAACAACATAGTATGTGCCCTCAAGCACCTACTTTACATCTTCTCTTCTTTGCGGATGACAGCATATTATTTGGTTCTGCTACAAATGAGGAGTGTGAACAGTACAAATTGATCCTTGATACTTATGAAAAGGCCTTAGGACAGAAGGTGAATTATCAGAAAAGCGGTGTCGTCTTCAGCAATAATGTCTAGGAAGACCGACAACAGGAAATGGCTACCATTCTTGGAGTTCAATGTGTCAAAGAGCATGATTAGTATCTGGGGTTACCTATGAGAGTTGGCAGATCAAAATCTGCCATTTTTGCTTACATCAAAGAGAAGTTAACGAAAAAGCTAGTTAGTTGGAAGGCCAAACTCTTGAGTGCAGCAGGTAAAGAAATTCTCATTAAAGAGGTAGCCCAGACTATGCCATTGCATGCCATGAATTGTTATTTATTGCCAAAGTCTCTGTATGATGATATCCATCAACTCTGTGCTTCTTTCTTCTGGGGGGACACTGATGGCAAGAAGAAAATACATTGGAGGAGTTGGGAGAAATTATGCCTCACGAAACGTGAGGGTGGCATGGGTTTTAAAAATATCTATGCATATAACCTTGCAATGCTTGGTAAGCAAGGATGGAGACTTACTACAACCCTCATTCTTTATTGCGAGACTGTATAAGGCCAAGTATTATCCAAATTGTTCCTTTTGGGAAGTTGAATTAGGTGACTCTGCGTCATTTTCTTGGATAAGCATTTTAAGTGGAGGGCATGTCCTAAAAGCTGGGTTGCAATGGTGTATTGGAGATAGCACCCAAGTTAACATTTGGAAAGACAAATGGATTCCACACTGCCAACAATTTTTGGTTCAGAAACCAAAGGATTGTGTTTTTGAATTAGTCTCGGATTTGATCGATTCTAACACCAGACAATGGATCCCAGCTGCAGTGCATGCCTGTTTCTCACCTGATGTGGCTCAAAAGGTACTATGTATCCCTCTTAGTCGTATAATTTTTTGTGATAAACCTTGTTGGAGTCCAGAGAAAAAGGGTTTCTACTCCGTTAAAACTGCTTATTGGATTGCTAGAACCAAAGTATTAGAACATGTTCTTACTTCTACATCTCAAGGTAATCCATATGAGGAATGTGGAAGAGACTCTGGAAGGCAAAAGTGCTTGGTAAGGTTCAGATTTGCATCTGGCGTGCTTGTTCCAACTTGCTCCCTACAAAGGTTAAACTCAGTACAAAAGGGTATGAGGGTGATCTTCGGTGCATTCTGTGTTCACATGCATATGAAGATATTTACCAAGTTTTTTGCACATGCCTTACTGCAGCTGCAATCTTAACTGCACCTCCCTTTAATTTGGGAAAAAGCTTGGCGCCCCATGTAGAGTTTAAGGACTGGTTATTGGATTATGCCTTGCATCTTAAGAAAGAGGTTTTTGCAAAGCTACTGATGATTCTTTGGGCTGTCTGGAAGAATAGGAACAACATGTTGTGGAACAAGACAACGCAATCAACAGATGCTCCAGTGCTTAGCACGTTTGCTTGGTTTGATAACTTCCGTAGGTTTCACGGTGCTGACAAACCATCGCACCCAAAACAAAAGCAGTTTTGGAAACCGGCTACCCCAGGAACTTGGAAACTAAATGTCGATGGTAGTTTCCTTCCAAACATTGATCGTGGTGGTGCAGGGGGTGTTCTGTGAAATGAAGCAGGACAAATTTCAAGCGGCTTTTGCAACTCCTATCCTGTGTGTAACTTCAGCACAGCAGGTCGAGCTGTGTGCTATCAGAGAAGGCTTAAAGTTAGTATTAGCAATGCAGATCCGCAATATCATCATTGAAGCTGATTGCCTGGAGGCTATCTCTAGTATTACGGACACCCAGTTTTCTCATGTCAATGACGAAGGCATCATTGATGATATCCGCTGGCAGCTCCAGCAAAGACCGGATATTGTTGTTCAGCATACTTTGTGTTGGTGTAATCGAGTAGCTCATTGCTTGGCTAACTCAGCCTATGAAGCTAGTAATGTTTGTATTTGGTGTGTGCGACCCCCAACCTTCATTCTGGAGGCTTTAAACTTTGATTGTAAACATTTGGGGTAATTTCCCCCCTTGAATGAAATTTCCCTTGATTCAAAAAAAAAAAAAACAGTAAATAAAAGAAAATACATTTTTATGTAGTATAATATTTAATAGTTTTAGTATTCTTTTAAATATCTAATTACTGTCAAATAAATTCTAACAAATAAGCCGACATATTCGAATTGGTTCATAAAGATATATGAGTTGTTCACAAGGTTTATGACACAAGATCGATGAACTGGACTCGTATTGTAATATTGTATCAGGCCAATTTACAGGACCAAGACTTTAATATTTCAATTTAAGTTTTTATTTGGATTTATTCGATATATATATTTAAATCTAGCTTTTGTTTTAGCCATGTTATTATTCAATAAAATAAAGAAATTAAAAGACTTCTCTTACATATTGTTTAGGGTTAGATATTGGTCTACTTTTATCTATTAACTTTCACTACATTATGAGTGAAGTTAAATATGCATCCAAGAAAAACACGATAAAAAAAAATCATTATCTAAACAATTACATACTTGCATATTAGCCATAAGTCATAACACATGCAGAGAGCTGAAACCAAGATCTTGGAAGTCTGAACAGAAGAAACAGATTTAATATTCAATTACACACAGGATAATCTTTCTAATCTGAAGGTCAGAACCACAACTACCACCACACCCAACTTTGGAAGTTGGAAGCCCTCTAAATGTGAGCAATAACCACATTGCTAGATGCAAAGCCGACACAGAGACGATTAACAAAATTCCATATGTTTTGCGTTACTCACACAAGTCCTTGCTGTCGATACAAATCGTAGGTTATTAGTTATAATGTCGCCCTTAGTACCAAGGACAAAGTCCAGTTTGGAACCATGCCTCATGAGAATCGAGAAATTGTCTTATAAGAGTGAAAGAGTTGAGCATACCATTGCATACAAGTGTTTTAAACTTCCATGCGAGGGCATGCTCATCTTACTCACGAGAGGTCCACCTAATAAAGAGAACATGAACGTTTTTTTTTTTTTTTTCTGAAAAGAAGAGAACATAAACTTAGCAAGGAGAGCTTTATTGATTCCCATGACAACTTCTTTTCACTGCCCCAACTCCAACAGTCGGCAGCTTTAACATGTACCATTATAAAAGTTCATACAGTTCAACAAGCACAGAAACTACAGGTATACAACATGTTAAGAAATCTGGAATCAGCTTTACAGAGAAGATGAACTTGAAAACCATGTCAGCAGTGATTGCTATATAAATGACACACCACCGCCAGCACAAAAATTGTTAGTAGAAGTCTTGGCTCATCACAAGTATGCCATAATTGCTTAGGGGCTGCTTTGCTTAGTAGCTCCCGTACTACCTGTTGTCATAAATGATTCACCACAGCCGCATTGTCCTTTTGAGTTGGGATTGATAAATATAAACTCAGACCTGCCAAAACGTAAACTTGAGTGTGAGCAAACAGGGAAGGGAAAATATAACTGGAGCAAAAATTTATGTTGATTAACTAAATTGAAGTGCAATCGCTTGTTCAAGAGATGAAAAATAGCAGTTAAAATTAAAAAGTTTTCATCAAATCAACAAGGAATTGGTCCACCTCCTTTTCAACTCAGACTAGTCAACATCCCAATAACATGCATAATTTATGTGGTCTAAACCATCAGAATAACTATTAAAGTCCATATTTGTTCAAGGATTGGTGTGCATATGCAGCGTTACCACTCCTAACATCAAGCTTTATGCACACAGGGTGATCATATTAGATCAACACAAGCATATGTATACATACCACGAAATGTAAACGCCACTTAACAATTCAGTGAGTAAAATTCTTTATCATAAACATCCAGGTTTCCATCCTATGTTATCATCACAGACATGCAATCCAATCAATACAGCTACAAAGTTTCTTAGTTATTAATCCTCGAAGGCTCAAATTCCATTGGACCATTATTATGAACTAGTGACGCCAGCAGTGGAGGTGATGGTGGTTCCATAGTGAACTTAATGAACTGGTAGTGGAGATAGTCATGATGGCAGGGGTGAAAGTGTTACCATCAGCACAGAAGAAAAAATGTGCAATCTGGATATCAGTAGTTGAGAATGAAGAGGTATAGTCAATGGGAAGCATTGCTCACTCATATTGCTTTATGTGATTATAGATGTACGAGTACTAAGCAGCATCAGCCTTGAGAGGGAATCTCCAGCAGGAAAGAGTTAGTTGTGGGTTGTTATTCGGTCCTAATTCATTCGATCAGGAAACATTTTCACATTGTCTCCAGTTGAATAAGAAACTCAAAGCGTTCCTTAGCACATTTACAAGCTAGTTTAACCGACTATCTCTCTTTGCAATGTTATAACCACAATGCCACACAAAGGAGCTATTCCACTTCTACCAGGGAAGAAAATGGATCATCTCCAACCTAGTTTTCTCTATAATGAAATTAAGCATATTAACTAAACCAAATCAAAGCACAATTGCTTAACTCTGAAGAATAAACGAACCTGAAATTCCAAAAATAAAATCACAGGTGACCATTCTCGTTTTTCTCAATTTCAATCAACCCTAAATGAATTGTGAGAGGAGGCTAACCTGAGTTTGTCATCCACAAAATCCATCTTGGTTCCAATAACATGCATCAGAGCCTTTGGATCGATCAATATCTTCACGCCTTTATCTTCAACCAACTCATCGAACTTTCCTTTATCATCTACACATCAAACAGAAATTAACGAAACTATGAACATCAGAATCACCAAAAACAAAATCCGAGCACAGAAAACCACCGATCAAGTCCGGCCGGCAAGCCTCACCTGCGTAATTGAGAGTGTACGACAAGCCGTTGCAGCCACGCGCCTTAACCCCGAGCTTCAGATACAACCGCTGGCGCTGCTCCAGCAGCTGCCGTATTCTAGAAGCCGCCGCCTCCGTCAAGCTCACCGCTTGCCGCCTCCCCGCCGGGGCCATCCTCCCCGCCGCCGCCAGAATCTGCGAAGCCATCAATACACACCGTCCTTCACAAATTTCTCCACGACCAAATTCCAGCCAAGCGTATATGAGCTCAAAGAATCAAGGCTAGTTCAGTCATTTCACCTAGGACCCCGCGTGGCAGCCCACAATTGCATCTATCATTTCCCACGTGTCGAAACAGGACTCGGCTGTGAGAGTGCAGCCATACAAACGCAGTAAGATTAACATGTGCAGGCGATTCAATTACGCCTTAGTTAACTAACCTAACCGTGATTAACACTCAAGTTAATCTAATAACGTCTATTTTCAATGAATCACGACAGATGTACGCTGGAGATTTCAATCCCGCTCGTAACGAAATTTGAATGCACAGGACCTCGCACGTGCCAAAATTTGGGTTTCGGGATTGGAGGTCTATTAATGCCGCTCGTTTGTCTGTTTGAAAAATTTGCCTTCGGACCTCAAAATCTCAAAGCCACGAAGAGAGCTTAAAGAAACCCCACACACACATAGAGAGCCTCAGAAACCCTAGCGCTGTTCAGGTAACCAACTCTTCTTCTTCTTCTTCTTCTTCTTCTTCTTCAATCTTTGCTCCTTTTTCTTCACTCTCTGATCGATTCATGGACTGAAAGCCCCAAATCTGAGTCGCCGGTGACTGGTCATTTTCCAGTGAAAATTCATCTCCGGTGTTTTCATTTCTTGAATAATTGAGTGCTGAAATTAGTTGATTGATCTGATCTGGTTTTTGAACTTTTCAGTTGAATCAAGATGCCGGTGGAGTCTAGATTCAGGCTTGAGAGGCCGTTTGACATTGCGGAGGCCTTTTCTCAAAGGCGATCTGGCTCGCTTGCAGGTCTAATCGATCAGCGTGTGGAGTCGTTGCAATCGCCGGCGAGGCGGAGGGCGTTAACCACACCGGTGCATCAGAGACGGCTAGGGTTATGGGCCGCAGGAGGTGTTGGGCTTGGAAGGAGCAGAATGAGGACACCGAGAGCCGCGATTGGTCAAGAGAATTTGCTGCTGGCCGGAAGTTCTAGCCGGAGAAGGGGACCGGGATCGAACAGTGCGTTACCTTCTTGGTACCCAAGAACCCCTCTCCGTGATATAACTGCGATTTCTAGGGTAAGGATCACTTCTTCCGACTTCTGTGTTTGATCACCTTGTTGCTAATTGATAAATGGGTCTCTCATTATTAGGCCTGCAGTGTTCTTTATTTTCAGTGAGTCATGTATTACTCTTTGGTTTTTGTGTTGTTTGATCCGTAAAATTGCACAAGAAATTTGATTTCCTGGCTGATTGAATTATTGGGTCTCTGTTTGATTACATTTAATTATCAAACCTATATATATTTGCACTCTGATTGATTTGTTTCATGAAGAATTTCATTGGATTCATTTTGCAGTTTATTGACAAATGTGTCTAAGTTTTATTAATGGAAACTTGAAGTGTCCTATACTTGTAGTGATTCATATCACATTTTCAATGCTGTTTTCTTGGTCTGTTGAACGAAGAGTCCACTGTATTACCATGTCTCAGTTGTGGGTTTAATTGGTTTGTTGAACAAAGAGTCTCATTGGATTCATCTCATGGTCTCAGGTGTATTATTGGCTTTATTCGTAAGTAAAAGTGTTCCATATTTTCAGTGATTCATTTGTTACCCCTTGGTTTTTCTTTGTTAGATTGGGTTATTGATCAAAGAGTTGTATTGTATTGATTTAGTGGTTGATTTGTATATATGTGTCTCAGCTTTCTTGGGTTAGATATTCAATTAACAGCGTTCCTTTATTTGCAGTCTCGTTAAGTTACCAAACTAGTATCATTTATGTGGTTCATAATCACATGCCTTCATTATCGAACTTGCCTCTAGTGCTGGTGTCTAGTTGTGAAACAAATAATGCTATTTTTGAGTAAAGTTCACTCTATTTTTGTATATGCCTCTCTTTAATGCCATTCCTTTGCCTGGCATTTTCTTTCCCTATATAAATATTTCCAACAGGACATGAGAAACTTGGTGAAATTTTATGTTTCAACACTATTTATTTGGTTTATAACTGCACTGTGTTTACGAAACATACGTTTTGCTTCTGTGTTGTCTGTTATGAAACTAGCACCTCTTATTTATTCACATAATATGATTTATTATCAGCCACTATCGATCTATACCATATGCTTAATCAGTGCCTTGCACTACTTTCTATTTAGGCCATTGAGAGGAGAAGAGCACGCTTGGGTGAGGATGATGGCGAAACTGCAGAGGGTCAAGTTCCATCTCTACAAGTTCAGGATGCTCCTCCTGAGCATCAAGTTCTCGCTGCTACTCCTTCAACCATTAAGAAGAGACCTTGCCCACCTCCTTCTGTTCTTAAAGTGCACAAAATTCTGCTAGAGGTGGCTAATCAGCCTGATGAGGGAGAGTTCGTTACACCACAGAAGAAGCTGCTGAACTCGATTGACAAAGTTGAGAAGGTGGTGTTGGAAGAACTTCAGAGGCTGAAGAGGACCCCGAGTGCTAAGAAGGCAGAGAGGGAAAGAAAGGTACGAACTTTGATGTCAATGCGTTGAGGAGAAAAGTGGTTTGGTCAAAGAGGACCGTCTACAGTGAGAGTTGAGGAGAAAAGTGGTTTGGTCAAAGAGGACCGTCTACAGTGAGAGTTATCACCTTCTAGTGATACATTTTCTACCTTATGCAGTGATGACCATAATCACCTTCTGGTGATAATGTGCAGTGAAGCCATCACCTTCTGGTGATAATGGTAGTGAAATTATCACCTTCTGGTGATACCATCTTGGTTCAGGCCAACTTATCTTTCCCTGGCTGCACTTCACATCTCGCTGAAGGTGTCTTTAGAATTAGGGTCATCAGTAGGCAATATCAATACGGCCGAAGTTAATTTTCTTTGGAGTTAGTTTAGGGTAGTAACTATGGTTGAGTTTCCTTAGATCATTCTTTGATGCATCAGGCCATCTGACCTCTAGTTGGACAATTTAGTCTGTTTTGCAGTTGATAATTCTGGGGAAATGTATATAGTAGCTGTATGGCAAGGACTCACTTTTTTAGCATTTGTTTGGATCCTTTTCTAACGATGATACTTGTGGAACCCACGACTTCTGAAGAAATCAGCTTGTAGAGTATGTGGTGTGCTTTCATTGTTTGGATCATCTCCCTTTATGCTGTTCTTGTCCAATGTTCTATATTTCACTAGCAGAACGCTGATAGTATCCTGAGCTATGCAGGGTAGGCCTTGGCAACATGAGGCAGATTGTTTCCGTCTGCTGCCTGAAACCCAGGTATTTCCAAAGGTTAGGTGTTGTACACTGAAAATCCTTGGCTGCATTTGGAATCCCCAAAAGTCAACGGTCAGTTGCCCTTTTTGATCAAGTCTAGGACCCCTAAGAACTGTGGCAGGATTAGGAAACCAACTCTTCCAAATAATTTGAAAGATTAAGAACGAAAAGCAAATGTTGCCCAACCTTCAATAGCATTCGGATGAGAAGCTACAGCACCTTCATTCTACCCTTCAACCGCTTTGGTGGAGAAGAAATGTACATATTTGAAAGCATGTATAACTGCAATAGTGACTAATGTGTCATAAACAAACAGTACAATTATAGTTTAACGCATCATTTAGAAGTTTGGTGACAAAAATTTGTCGAATACATATTTGATCTGTCATGAAGATGCTCTAAATTTTTTTAAGCTTCATATTTTACCTGTGAGTCATTTTATCAAAAATTTTCCTACTCTCTATAGAAAAAACAAACTAATAAATGGTACGTGCTTCTTTATAAATTCACCAACAAATGTTGTATCAAAGTTAACGAGCGGTTCGACAAACCCAATAAAATACAATAGCCTCTCTAGCTACAAAAATAACCCTCTCTTTGTAGATACTTATATTTTCTTCTGTTCAGACTTCCGAGATCTTAGTTTCAGTTCTCTCCATGTGTATGACTTATGGCTAATACGCAAGTATGTAATTGTTTAGGTAATGACTTTCTTTTGTTGAGTTTTTCTTGGATGTGTATTTAGCTTCACTCAAAATGTAGTGAAAGTGACCAATATCTAACCCTAAACAATAGCTGAGAGAAGTCTTTTGATTTCTGAATTCAATAATTGCCTAAAACAAAAGCTAAATTTAACTGTATATATCAAATAAATCCAAATAAAAATCTAAATTGAAATATTAAAGTCTTGGTCCTGTAAGTTAGCGTAATTATTACAATACAAGTCCAGTTCATAAACCTTGTGAACAATTCATATATCTTTATGAACCAATTCGAATATGTTGGCTTATTTGCTAGAATTTATTTGACAGTAATTAAATATTTAAAAGAATACCAAAATAAATACTATACTAAATAAAAATGTATTTTCCTTTCATGCACTAATAATTACTCTCGTAGTTTTTTGATAACTACTATTGAAGTTTTCTAATTTCATTCAACATCAAAATTTAAAATCCAGCATAACTCAAGCTTGAGTTCGTTAAAACTACATAGCTCGGCTTATTTAGACCCTTATTAAATATATATATATATATAAGAAAAAAAGTACGGATTTCCAGTTTTGACCGAGTTTTAGATCATATTTTCACATCTTAACCGTTCAATTTTTAGGTCCTAATGTATAGATCACCTCTGTAAAATTTCAGCTAAATTGGTGATCGTTAAGATATCCAAAACTGCAATTTACATGAACGAACCGGATATGCCGAATCAGAACCGTTCGTGTACATTGTTGTAAATTACAGTTTTGGATGCCTTAACGATCATCAATTTGGCTGAAATTTTGCAGAGATGATCTATACATTAGGACCTAAAAACTGAACGGTTAAGATGTGAAAATATGATCGAAAAGTAGGTCAAAACCTAAAATCCGTACATAAGAAAAACTGCGGACGTTCGCAGTGGAGAAGTGTTGTGTGTGTGTGTGTGTATATATATATATGTATTCAAACTTACAAAAAGGCAAACAAAAAAAAAACTCAAATATGCCCACATTGCCTGCCTAAAAAAAAGTTTTTTTTTTTTAAATTGTTTTTAACTATAATTGCCCATACATTAAGGTGTAGCGATGTGTCTTATTCGTCTCCTCGGTTTCTTTCCAAAAAAGAGTTATGGCCCTCAATTCGATTATATGGCTCAAAATTATATCATTTGAAAAGTTATGTCTTTCGCGCATTTTTGCGGTTTTCTAACCGTTCCTCATATTTTATTGCCATATGTTCTCTATCAAATCAATTTGAATAAAATTGACGTCATTCGTTTACCAATAAAATTGTACGATTGATGTTACTCATTTTTTTTTTCAAATCAAATTAAAATTCACATAATTAGCAATACAATCTATACTTGATTTGTTAATTTAAAGGATCAAATACACATTTAATTCTTTATTATATGAAATTCTGTCAATTATTCTTTACTTTATGTAATAGACCTTGTATTCTTGTAAACTATAAGTACGGGGTCAACTGCTTGCTGGTTTAGAAAAAGACCCACTTCCCACGTGAGCAAAGACCACCATTCTCTGATTTCCGCGCATGTTAGACGCAGACCTTCCTTCCCCCGATTCTCATTTCATTCTTCATTTTCTTTCACCCGTTCAAATTCTACATTTCGATCGATTCTTCTCTCCCTGAAATTGAATTGATTCTCGCAACTTTCGAATTTCGATTTATGGTCGTCAGGTAAACCAGCCCCTGATTCTCACTTTGGTCTCATCCTTTTTCCTTTTCATTGCGATTGTAATTTCTGTGATTAGACTATTGTGTATTATTGAATTTGTGGGAATGGTGTCTGTAGATTGATATTGATCCTGTGAAAAGTTTTGAAATTTTGAACTTTTATGCAATCCCCAAATTACTGAGACTGTTTTAAGAATCAAGTAGCTGTCTTTGCCTGATGATTGTCACTAATAGTAGTGAAACTCATTGATTGAATTGAAAGTTTAAAACTTTGATCTGGGTTTTTGAGTTTTGATTTTATAGATGATAATCTGAATTATGTGCCAGGCATGGCAGATTGGTGTTTGGCATTGATGGATCTTTGATTTTGCTAATCTTTTGTGACACCCAGATGATAGGCTTAGGAAATATCAGTGCTCAGTTGTGTGGTGTGGAGTCCTTTGAAGCTGTTTTTTTTTTTTTTTAATTTCATGGGTGTTATTGAGCTTGGCAACTACTAGCTTCCCTCGATCTTCAGTTGGTGGTGATTTTGTTGGGTATGGTTCGTATGGAGCACCTTCCGGTGGAAGTCATAGGTAACATACTATCGCGGCTTAGAGCTGCCCGAGATGTGGTTATTGCATCCGCAACTTGCAAGAAGTGGAGAGAGGCTTGGCGGAATCACTTCCACACACTATCTTTCAATTCCAGTGATTGGTCTGTTTATCATGATCTCACAACGAGTAGATTGGAAATTCTGATAACTCAAACCATATTCCAAACCACTGCTTTGCAGTGTTTATCAATTTTTATGGATGATGTTGATGAGTTCTCAGCTGCCCCAGTGATTGCTTGGCTCATGTATACGCGGGACACCTTGCGACAACTGCATTATAATGTGCGGACAACCCCAAATGTTAATATCATTGAGAAATGCAGTCGGCAGAAGCTTGAAGTCTTGGCCTTGGCTCATAATTCTGTAACAGGTGTTGAACCTAGTTATCAGAAGTTTCCGTGCTTGAAGTCACTTTCCTTGAGTTATGTCAGCATCTCAGCATTGGATTTGAGCCTTTTACTCACTGCATGTCCAAAACTCACCAGTTTGTCTCTTATTAATCCTGATATAGCAATGTCGGATGCACAGGCAACAATGAAACTTGGCAGTGTGTCATTGAAAGATATCTATGTTGAAGCAGTCAGTTTGGATAATTTCATATTGGAGGCTGATACCCTTGAGAATCTGCACTTGAAAGATTGTACCTTGGAGGCTTTTGAGCTTATTGGTAAGGGGTCATTGAAGGAATTGAAGATTGATGATGTTAGTGTGCTCCATCTCGATATTGGTGAGAACACTGAGAATCTTCAGATTGTGGATGTCAGCAGCTTCACAATCATGTGGCCAAAGTTCTATAACATGATCTCTAAGTCATCAAATTTAAGGAGGCTTCGGCTATGGGGTGTTGTGTTTGATGATGAGGATGAGGTTGTGGATTTGGAGAATGTTTCTGTTTGTTTCCCACTGTTAAGCCACCTATCCCTAAGTTATGATTTAAGAGATGTTTGTGGCTTGCAGGGGACATCTCGTTTGGAGAATGTGGTTGTGTTAGAACTTGGATGGACTATAATCAGTGAGCTCTTCTCTGAATGGGTAGCAGGACTTACAGAGAGATGCCCTAAGTTGAGGAAGTTGGTCATTTATGGGGTTGTTTCAGAAGCCAAATCCCATGAAGAATGCCAAACTTTGGCAAACTTCACTTCGGCCATTGTCCGGCTGATGAGAAAATATATGCATGTGGAGATTCAGTTTGAATATGAGTAGAACTGCTGCTCATCCATTCATGGCTTTCCAATTTTTGCTCAGCCTGATCTATCCAACAAGGTACATGGCACTTTTGAGGATTCATATCACCCTCATGTAAAGGTGCCTCGCATTTTCTAAAATGCTGAGCTGATGAAACTTTGAAGATTGTTTAAAAATCGGTTTTGGCTGTTTATGTCAAGCTTGTACTTGTTTCAGAATATTCAAAGGGGATTTTCATATCAAAGATTGTTTTCTGCTAGTTTTTGCTTGTACTCGTTTCAGAATGTCTAAATGGAATTTTCATATCAGAGAATGTTTTCTACTTTTTGTGCTTTATTTTTGAATTTAGTAGTCTATGTCCTTTTATTGTATTTCACCATGAATTTGTTTTATAGTGCAGTTAGTTATGGATAATTCGGATTGAAGCCATTTATGGACTCTATAGTCTCTATATGGCTACCTTCTTGAATATGTGCCAGAGGATTTGATGTGCTATTATCACCTGATTGCTTGAGCAGGTGAAGTTTTCTGCTTTCACAATTCAATGGAAAAAGTCTGAGCCTATTTCTTGAAAGTGATGGTAACATGTTTTTAAGTTAGTTCTGTGCAAAGGAAGTTAAACTGAACCAAAATTCGTGGAAGGAAACTGGGGTACAATAAGTAATAACATGAACACATTAAACAATATGCTCAAGTTCTGGGTTTCATTCTCAACATATGGAGTTTTCTTTCCCCTTTGTAACCTCTAGATGTGAAGTAATGTTTAAATAAACAATGCTAGCTGCATAGTTTGTTAAAAATATAGATAAGCAGGTTACCGGGGAGATACTCATACCCTGTGGATTGGACTTGTAATGCCCTTTTTGTATAGGTTTACCAAGAAAAGATGCTAATTGGTGAAAAAATAAGACAGTTGTTTGCTCATGAAGGTTTTGGTATATATTTATTGGGGAGGTACTCATACCCTCTGGATTGGACTTGTAATGTCCTTTTTGTATATCTTCACCAAGAAAAGATGCCAATCGGTGAAAAAATAATACAGTTGTTAGCTCATGAAGGTTTTGGTAGAGTGTATTTCATTGGTAATGCATTCGGTCGTACTTTCCTTGGTCACTTTGGTTCACCAAACTATTGCTGTGAATTGTCTGAAGTATCTTTGTCCCTGTTGCCCTTTGTTTCCAATCCATTGGAACAGATCATCCCTTTACCTTGACTTGTGTTCCTTTGGTGAACCTGTTTGTGGTTGTCACCAGTGTGCGTCTCTTTATTTTTAAGCAAGACTTATTTTATGAAGGAAGATATTGTCTGGATAAATCACCAAATAGGAAAATACAATTTCAGGAGTATGGCATATGTATTGAAGTGTTTATATTATGAATGCAACACAAATAGATATAAAAAGTTGAGTTTTACCGGAGTTAAGTATCTAAGTTATCTCGTTTTAGGCTGTTTGATTTCCTGACATAATGTCTTGGTTAAAAAACAGGATCTGAAATAATGTATACATTTCCACACTTTGTAGTTTTGAAACGTCTAGCATGTCTCAAAGGAACCTTCAGCTTGCAATCGATCTTGCCGCCTGACTGCTGGTAATACCTTGTCTTGAACATGTCATACCCGAGCTTTACTTGTAGAGCAAGCTGCACATCAATACTGTAAAGACCAGCAGCAGTCTCTGCCTTAAATTGGGAAACCTCTGGCTTCTTGAACTCCACCAATTTCTGCCCTTCAAGTACCACATGATCCAAAATGGTTGAGTTCTTTTGGCCTTGGTAAAATGGTGTGGAATCTAAAGTCAGCATGGCAAACTCCTTTTTTTTATAGTTAGCAATGACTTGGATGCCATCGTAGTATATGTCGACCCTCTTGTTGGGGTTTCTGATGATAATTTTGAGCTCAAGGTTGTAGTGGAGAGTTTTGTTGGTCTCACTGAAGTCGAAATGGGTTAGAGAGGCATTAGTGATGCTGAATTTGGGCTCTTGGGGAAGGAATATGAACCACACTATGGAGAAGACTAGGGTGAAGCAGAGGATGGTGTTGCAGAATAGGCAGAAGCTGCAGTCGATGCAGGCACGCCTTTCAGTCATGGCTGAGAACGAAGTCTACAAAATGG